>OY821749.1:27793655-29063229 GCA_963682055.1 Primula veris
TTACTGCAAAATTGACGATTATATATTTTCATCCCCCCTCGTAATTACAAAAAAGTATATAAATACTAGTTCCGCCACTGCCCCCGATGGGGGCATCCCTGTCTTCCCTAACAACCACCACAAACACAAACACCAACAACAACACTTCACTAGGAGACATACCCGAGAGCTGCGTTGCTACCGTGTTCCTAAACCTCAACCCTCCCGAGATTTGTAACCTCGCTGTTCTCAACCATGCCTTTCGAGGTGCAGCATCCTCCGATGCTGTCTGGAAGTCTAAGCTGCCTGCCAACTATGCTGAGCTTCTCGGGCTTGTCTCCGAGGAGGAGAGGAAACGGTGTTGTTCGAAGAAGGATGTTTTTGAGGTTCTTTCTAGGGGGGTGAGGTTCGATGGCTCATCCAAGGCATGTTTGTTTCCCCCTCCCTCTCTATCGCTATGTATATAACTGTTTTTTCGTTATTATGGGTGTGCTTAGATCGGTAATAAAAAATAGGATACATGGTAAAAGGTAAGTTTTTTTCTCGACATGGCAGTGCTGTAGTAGTCTTTATTAGCCTGGTTACTTCCTATGTACAGTGGAACTGTGTTTTTCGTGATTATGGGTGTGCTAAAATGCTGAAATTGGTAAAAGAAAATCAGGATACATAAGTTTTTTCTCGATATGGTGGTGCTGGAGTCCCTTTTAGCCCTGTTACTAGTTCTTCCCTATGTACGGTGGAACTATTTTTTTGTACTTATGGGGCGCTGAAAGGCTAAAATCGAATTTTGTTTTTTTAGATATATGGTGAAAGATCGTTTTTTTTTAATATGGGAGGTGCTGGAATATGATTTAGCCTACTACTAGTTAATCTCATGTATGTATGTTTGTATATATGTGTGTGTTTGTTGGCAGACATGGACGTTGCTAGTTAACCCATATGAACGCTAATTTTTGAAGGTTTTAATTGAAATGCAGAGGAAAATATTTATTTTTTAAAAAATCAAAATGAAAGGGGTTAAGCCCTAGACGGTCTCCACTTAGTTCATTCCCTTGTTTACATGTGATGGTTTTGGTTTATGGTGTGGGATTTATGTGAGTTTCAACTGAAAACTGGGGGTAGTTAAGGTCTAGGTTGGGTTTATTATATATGGGGTTTGGGTTATTGTGAATTTGGTTAGGTGGGTTATCAAATTTATGGCTTTTGTGAATTTGTAAATTGGGTAAATTATGGATTTTATGTGTTCCTCAACCTCACCCCTGAGATTTGCAACCTTGCCGTACTCAATCACGCTTTTCACGGCATCGTCTCGTCCGACGCCGTTTGGTAGTCTAAGCTACTGCCAAACTATCTCGACCTTTCCTCTCTTCTATTGTCTCCAGATCGAGACCTGTGTGGCCCTGCATTGAGACAGAGTATTTAGACTATAATTGCAACTTATAGTTTATTATACCTTTTTTTTTGTGATGAGATCAAGTAAGTAATTTTTTTAATCAAGTTAAATGGAATTGAGTTTCTTATATATTTGTCTTTACCCCAAATCACGGCAAATGCATCTTTGAGTTTAGCTCAGGTTGTATTCGTGAATTCGTGTTTTTTGAGAATATGAGTGGGTGAATAAATGGTTAAACTGGTCTTGGGAATGAAATCTTGGGAACGTTCAGTTGGGTTAATATTAATATCAATTTGGTTGCATATATCTATCGATCTTATCTTGAATTGAAACGTTAGATAGTTTCATTTGACTATTGCAATGAAGGGCTAGGAAGTCCATTTATCTCGTTTGTTTAGCAAGTAGTCCTACATTGTTTGAAAACTATACACACTCCATATGTTGTATATTCTGTGGTATTGTTTTTGAAACAGTGTCTATGGGATAGTTGCCAAACAAGTCCAGATAATTGCATTTTTGGTAGAGAAGTTTTTCTTTTCTTAAAGAGGATCTAGCTATTTCACTCGATAGATAAGTTTTTTTTCCTTTCTAAGAGAGGATCTAAGGATTTCACCCTTACCCCCATTTTTGGTAGATAAGTATTGGCACTGCAATTTTTGTTAAACAAGTTATGTAGGACCTTTTTTACTTACCCATGAAGTTTTAGGGAATAGAGAGTTCCAAGTGGTATAAGTATAACTGAAACTTTCCTGAACTCAGCAGTTTGGATTATAAAGCAGTCCCTAATCCATAATAAGCAGATTTTGACTTCTATTTGTCATGTGGTTAATGATATTGTTTGAAGTGTCAATTAAGTTTTATGGCCAAATTAAGAAACTTCTATAATAGCAGATTTCGACTTCTAACTGTCATGTGGTAATGAAATAGTTCGAGTTGTCAATGAAGTTATATGGCCAAGAGACTGGATTTTGTATGTTAGGGTAGTTTATCCTCGTCTCCACCAAATCTTGGAATTTAGTTACAATTTAATCTTCTCTGATACTCTAAAGTTACATAACACACACAAGTAATTTAAGAGTTTCGATTATTATCCTAGCAGTCTTTGAAGCTAACATTTGATGTGAAATCTACATTATCAATTCGTTTTCCTGGTATTGACATCTAGCTATGGGTACTTACATATTTATACATTTTTTGGTGTTAGTGATTACAGGAAGTTTGGTTGGATAGGGTGACAGGAAAGCTTTGTATGTCAATATCAGCAAAGGGGATGGCGATCACTGGGATTGAAGATAAAAGATACTGGAATTGGGTTCCTACTGAAGAATCTCGGTAAGATTTTTTCCCATCTGATTCAATCAAAGATGATTCATGGATTAGGTCGCCAATTCTTTAGTTTGCTAGAATAAGTGTGTCTAAAGTTATAAGTATGCATGCATATTGTGTATGTCTAATAATGTGTGGAACTCGGCATGTATTCCTCTGTTTTAAAAAGCTCACTTCAAAGCTGAAAAGCTCAAATTTATCTTTTGTGCTGGAAAAGAAATACACTTTATGGAAAAGTTCAAAAAGCTTAAGCGGTAAGCTAAAAAAGCTTTAGCTATGCTTTTCCGTTTTGAAACACTGATATAATTTTGACTAAGGTAAAAGCTGATCAATGGCACTCAACCATGATATTTATTATTCTCTTGTATATCTTTGTGTTCTTCTCTCACTAGACTCTGAAGATCTTATTCATATAGATCACACCAAGTACTAGGGCTTCATTGGCATATTTGTAGCCTTTACATAGATCCTATATGTATATCAAATAGGAAAGACTTCCTTAATTTTCTTTCCATAAATATCGTCAAGATCTTTGACTCTTTTTCCTTTAAGGCTTTAACGTATCTCTTTCCTTTCTTCTAGATTTCTTTTCATATTTTTCCAACCGATCTGCACGCCAAAATCATAGGAAATCCCAGTTTGAATCTGCCAATCGTGGCAATCGTGGCTGAGTTGCAACTGAAGTTACAACGAACCTTTCATAAAAAACTGTCAAGTAATAATTGTACAATTCAGAATAAATTCACATATTATTTTGCGACTACAACGACAAATAGAGAGGTAGCCTAGAAACTAGGATCTAATAGTATGGCGGTAAAAGTTTGGTATTAGCATAGCCAACAAGGTCGAACTTGATTATGCAGTAGTCTATAACATATCTTGGGACGCGTAGACGTTGTTTTGTAATTGTGTAAATGTATATTGGGATGAGTAGACATTGTTTTGTAAATGTGTAAAAATATATGTTAGAAATTAGTTACAAGGTTTACAACCATCCTTGACCCGTAGTTATTGTCTTTTCTTGAATCGAACCGTCAGTCATCCTACGACTATAGGATGCTTTTGCCAAGACACAATGAGAAGACGTGGACAAAGTAAAAAAGGTGTGAATTTATTATTTATGTATTAGTTGGAGAACCTCCAGAGAATATCGTGATACATACTAGTAGTTTTTCCCCACCAAATAAACAGCATGTGTGAAACATGGTATGTTTGAGAATTACATATCCACTTGGTAACGGATGATACTTCTACAAGTGTAACCCTCGCGTTCAGCATGACATCCAGTAAGGGCTTGGCGCTGTGTTCTCTCCTATTCGGGTCGGAAAGGATTTTTACCTTTCTGTAATACTAGTTTTTTTTATAGATAGGTACAGTTTTTCTTCATATCTGATTCATGCCTTGCACTGAAGATAGACCATTTGATGGTTAGTGGCTGATTCTTGATCTTGTGTTGCTATCTCATTCTTGACATGGGTATCTCGAAAAATATACATGTCTCTCCGATTAAGCTCTTTACTTTTACTTTCTATTGATCAATGCTTCAAAAGTCACTAGGCGAGGTTGAGGCGGTGATGTGGAGCCTGGAGGTCGGAGGCGAGGACTAGTCAGGGCCTGGCTGGGAAAACCATATTTTCACTGTTTTGTTCACAATTTCTGGATAGACATCATCAAAGTGCTTCCATGCTAAGCTTAGTTCATGCACTTTTAGTTATTCAGCACCTTCCAACAATAAGTTATAAACAACAATTCGCTTAACAGAAAACAAGAATAGACATGTCGAACAAACAATGCAAGTGGAAATCAATCTTTAAGTAGAAAAGTCACGAATATACAAATTAATTAGCTCCGATTGCTTAGCTTAGCCCAATCCAACAAACCCATTATCATGAAGTCCAGCTAAAGCTTGTCAGCCAGGCCGGGCCTAGGGCCCTTGAGGCCGGGATTGCTTATAATTTCAAAGCTAATAATCTTTTGTTCAATGATTGCTTATTTATGTTCGGAATGTCAGGATTTGTTTCCTACTTGAATGTGGACGGACCTTCTTTTGTTGTTTGGTTATTTCTTCATTGTTTTTTCTCAGTAATTACATATAATCTCTAAGAAAATGAAGGTTTTATTTAACAATGTGACATTTCAAATGATACTTTGATACCAACTTACTCCCAAACTTCTTCCTTATGATTTGCTAGTCTTTATTCGATTCTCCCTCTAATTACATTTTAGATCAGTTGATCGCTTAGTTTGATAAGGATTGAAATGAATGCAGAGCAGCCTTTTTTCGGTTGGTGATAAGATATATCATTATGTGATTGGAATAAACATTGATACCTGATAACGTTCTATTCAAGTAGAGGGGAATGACCATTTCCCCTTGAAGAAAATGTCATCTGAAGGTGGCAATCTTGTGGCATAAGGCATGATATGAGTGGTTATTGCTATTTTCATTTTACCTTATCAAACTAGGGGAGACTTTCAAGTTCTTCAAAATAAGAAAACAATATACTGTATCATTTTTTTTCTTACATATCGGTTACCTTTGCAAGTTGGTAAAAGATGATTTATATCTTTCTGGGTACATCTTCTCAACAAAGGAGCCTAAATTGATGAATTACATTTTGCTAGTCAGGAAAAAGGAAAACGCTAAATGTTGTTAGTTTGAGAATTTGTTCTTTTGTATAGTTGCTTCTATAGTTAGAACAGAAACTTGGAAATTATAGCCACAAATGACATGAGTGAGGATATAGCATGTTTGATGATAACCTCATAACTTAATTCATATAGCAACTAAGATTTACATAAATTTAATCATATATTTTCGATGGTTTTAGGTTTCAAGTAGTTGCTTATCTGCAGCAAATATGGTGGTTTGAGGTTGATGGGTCGGTTACTTTCCCTTTTCCTGCTAATACATACACTCTCTCTTTCCGTATTCATGTCGGAAGATTTACCAAAAGGCTAGGTCGACGTGTAAGTACGTACGAACACACTCACGGTTGGGAAATAAGACCTGTACGCTTCGAATTTTCAACATCTGATGGCCAACAAGCTTTTATCGAGTCCTTTTTAGACGAAGCTCAATACGATGATACATATGGTAATAATCACAAACGTGGCTGTTGGTTGGAATATAAAGTTGGTGAGTTTATTGTGACTGATTCTGACCCCCCTACAGAAGTTAAATTTTGGATGAAGCAGATCGATTGTACACATTCAAAGGGGGGTCTTTGTGTAGATTCTGTATCTATTATGCCAAGCGAACTGAGCAATCGCAGAAGAAAAGGTTTTGTGAAGTAATTAGTTTTACATGGTTTTTAGTTTTACCAATGGCCCAGAAGGTTTTTGTTTGGGATTGTATACAAGCTTATATAGTTTCAAAGTAAATGATTACACTCTTCTTTCATTTGAGTTGATGTCATTGTTAACACCTGAGATTGTTCTGGAGTGTATAGCATTGCAAACTGTTGAGATGTGTTTTTGTAACCGATGTGTATAGCATTGCAAACGATATGAAGGATTTGCAATAAGTTTGCAGATGGTCTATGGTTCCAAAATTTTCGGATATTATAAAATTTCTCTTTGCCATCATTTTGTGTTAAGGGGATGGGTTTCGAGGTTCCGTTTGTTTCTTTTTCGCTTAAAATTGATATATTTTCAGAACTAGGTAATACTATTGGTTCTGTTTGATCTTTTTTGTATTTTCCACTTTTGACTAATTCGGTTGTCTCCGTTTGCTGGTTTTGTATTCATATTGAGGAGAACTTTGGACCAGCTGTTTTGGTGTATGAGCATCTAGACAATTGGCCATTATTATCGGGTTTGAGGTTTTATGCACTTCATTATTCTTCAAGATTTTGTAACTTGATCTACAATTTCCTTTACGTGGTATATTATGTTGCTAAAAAAAAAAACTCTGGAAATGTTACCACGTAAAGTAAATTGAAGCATTTTCACGGCAGACGCTAAAAGCGTAACCCTTACTGGAAAAAACGTAAATACACGTAAATACATGAACATAACAGGTTCAAACATTATGAATTATTATTCACATAGTTTAATTAATAATCACGAAGTATGGCAAATCATATTCGACCATGTGCCTTGAGATTCATTTTATAGCACATTATTGTGTGTGTAAACATTTTAGCTACGGAACATGTTATCTTTTCCTAAACAAAACCTTAATATTTTTTGAGATTTAAAACGCGTTTTTCAGCATTGAAGTGTTAAACATGTGGATTTTTTAGGCTTCTGGAGCTTTACGCTAAAGCGTAACACCGTACACTTTTTTAGCTTTAATAAAAGCGAGACTTAACGCATTCTAAGTCGAACTTATTAATACACTCGTTAATATCCCATTGTTTTTTTGCATTTGAATAATTAATTTTATTACTACTTGAACTTTATATTTTCCAAATTTCTTAATTTAATTGAGAGTTAAGACCCAATAAACGATGTCAATCTGATGTCCTCGCCGCCTATGGCTGATGTATAATGCAAACAAATTGTCAAACGTACACACATTGTGACATTGGCATAGTAAATGATATGAGAGCATCTACATCTAGAAATTTAAATTCAGACCTTGATTAATTCAATGTAAATTTATAGAAAATAATATTACTTAAACACTGTACAAATGAGTTTCCCATTGCATTTTGGTTTTTTTCTTTTGTATAGTGAACGTCCTTTGTTGGCAAAAACAGGATTACATACAAATTAAATGCAAATAAATACCGTGCTATGGGAATGAAACTTTATATTCTTAATTATTAATTTAACACTTTGATTAAGACACTCCCATTATCCCAATTAAGTGAGTCCACTTAAAAGGTGAGTGCCAAAATATACATCAACTACTAAATAAATTAAAATAAAAAATAAAAAATACTAAATCATCGTTTTTAACATATTTTAATAAAAATACATAGTCAAAATTTAAAAAATTCATTAAATTTCCTAATAATGGAGTATGATCTCCCCATGGCCTGCACTTAGTATCACTGGTTGAGGTTGACCTATTAGTTTTTCTTCTGTAATACACAAATGATCAATTGAATTTCATATTGGTGTGTCTTTAATTTAAAAATTAAAGTGATCACAGGACCATATATAGTGTTGTACCTCTCATGTGAAGAACCACTGTAGCGTTGTCACCCCTACGTAATGTAGTGTAAAGTAAGCATTAATAAATACACAATTTATAACATACCGGTAAGGAGTCAGCTTTTTTGTTAACACTGTATATGTTACTGTATATGTTGGAAGATTATCAAATTAAAAACTAGGGTTAATTGCACTTTGTATGGCTGTATTTTGTTATTGTACTATCATACATTATTGCCCAGACCCCACGATATTACTACTATAGTAATTTACTCTCGGAAAGGCATCCGCCCTAATATTTGTAGGTTCCCATGTCTTATATTTTTAAATATCAATTAGATTAAAATCAATACAATGGTCAAAAATAATTATAGGTTTTAATGTTTTGGAAAAAACAACGAACGAGTAACACTACCGTGAATTCGGTCTACTATTATTTAGTGTGTGTCACTTAATAAAAATCTAACACTTATTAATGAACAAAAAAAATTAAAATTAAAATTAAAACTAAAAAATAATAAAAAATTAACACATATTAATGAACCTAAAAATATCAACACAAAAATTAATTCAAAATTAAAACTAAAATTAATATCAACCCTAAATAATAGTGCACCGGTTCATATAATTGTTTTTTCATATATTGAGAGATAATATACAAAAAAAATTTCAAAATTTTTATTGACTCTTAAACGAGTTTGTATTTTTTAAAGTAATCAGGACAGCCTATCCTAAAAAAAAAAAAAAAAAAAAACAGTCAAAACCAATCCCTTGGAAAGTCACTAGTGTACGTGGGAAAATATAAGACCAGAGATAAACCAAGAATTTTATGCAGTTTCAATTATTTTCCCTCTTGAAGAGAAAAATGAGCGAGATTTATGTATTCGGATATTTGCAATGAATAATACTAATATACAAAAAAATATAAAAGGAAGATTCTACTGTCAACCAAGTGTTTCACATCCACGGTGTCATGTACATCTTGTACATATATATTCTTCTGCGGTTTCTTTCTTTACCTAAATTATGGTGAAAAAAACGAAATCTTTTTTCTGTTTCAATGTACTAAAAAATCATTAGAGTTCCAAGATTATTTATTATCTGAGCTAATAATATGCAATAAGTTGTAAAGTCAGCACCATCTTTTAAGTCATAGTAAGAAAAAAGACAAAGTTACACTGATACGAAAGTTTCACTTCTGGTTTGTCATGTGATTGTGTATATATACTAGCCATAGATAGTAAGAATCCAAGACATATACGTACGTACATAAGTTTAGTTTTGGACTCAAATTATACACGTACGCGTTTACATTGATGACTATATAGAGAAACATCATTGTGTCATAGCGTGTAAGAAGGAACAGTACTGGTTCTATAAGTAGTAGTAATTAATATTAGTAAGTTTTTGGTATGATGTAGATGGATTATTAAAGGGGTAAGGTTGTAAAATAAATATGACTGTTAGTTGTATTTATAATAATTATCGGGTAGGTTTAATAGGACCACATTCTTACCTTTGCTACCAAGATTTACATTCCCCGTTCTAAGCCGACAACATATATACCCCCATAAATCCCCCTTTATTTACTATTCCTTTACTTTTTATTTGTTGCAAATTAAAATGAAAAATATTATCAGTGATGAACGACGTTACACTTTGTAAGTAGATTTTCAAGACAATTTTACTATTAGTATGTGGTTTATGAGCGTTGAAAGCTGGCTTAGAAAATCTCAAATCAGTTTATTTTTTCCCTGTCAAACAAAACCACGGGTTAATTTATGTAACTTAACCGGTCATATTGCCTGTGATTATGACAACAGCCTTTCAAAATTTAAATGGTATATACACGATTAACCGGCTAAATATATTTCCAATTTGTTTTTGGAAAAATTGAATCCATCATTTTGCATCCAGCTTACTTGTCTCATTGGAATCTTTGTATAAGAGGTTTTTTTAAGGGTAAACCGACTTTATCATACATGCATGTATGAAGAGTGAGACCAAAGTCTCTAAAAACCTTACAGCATTCCGAGAAACTAAGACCCGGAGCAGCCACTCGTTGTATAAAAAGTTATGACAATGCGATTTAGACCCAGCTTGACCTTTTTTTTTATTTATAAGGAAGCATGTATATTGCCAAAACGAGCAAAACACAACCAAAGGTTATCAGCACAAATAGCTGACTAAGCTAAAAGAAAAACTTTGTTCATAATTACATCATTTGTAAATAAGTAGGAAAAGATCAAAATTAAAAACCAAACTAGATCGAGTATTACACCAGGTCTAAAGCCTTGCGGAACTGCAATTTAAATCTCTCTTTGCACAAGAGAATTATAGATCTTTACCGGAGAGCATGACTGGAAATTATATCTTTTCTATTGAGACAGTACCAAGCCAAAGATATCAAAATTTAAGTTCCAAAGGCACTATGATTCTAAGTTCTTTAAGGCCTAATTTTTTCATCAAACTTTCTATCTTTAGAGCACCAATATTCTTATATAGTGTCGATGTTGTGATGCTTTGGGAAAATTAATTATTGCACTAATAATTGCAGTTTAGTTAACCTTATTTATTATCAATAAAAGTATCTGTTTCTTAAAAAAAAAAACTTATTTCTTATCTCCTAAGAGTGAGACTAAACACTAGAGTGGAGGATGAAAAACTCTATTGGACAAATTCTTTAAATGTACGAAAAGTGTGAGATTCTTCATGTTCTTTGTCAAAAAAAAAACTGCACAATTATTCGTGAGAAGGATAAACCCAAAGGGGCGACATAAATGAGAAACTGAATAAACTCAATCGTGATAAGGTTATTTTTTGACTAATTACGTACAAAACACTTTCCGTACTAAGGAGAAGTATTTAATTGTGAAACCCACTCATGAAGTACAAGAGTATAGCGTCTAAAATTCTCCATATACGATATATACTTCGCCATGAATGTCTAGTTCTAGATATGAACATGAGGTCTCCATGTTTGATCATCTCACTTTGACACAATATAGTTGTTTTGAAATATTTATATGCCAAGGTTGATGATTATTGTAAACATTGTTTTATTGTGGCTTAGTTATGTGCATGATGAGTGTAATCACCATATTTTCTAAGACAGTGATACTAATTAAGCAACTCGAAGAGTCTAATAATCTCGTGAATAATGTGTATATGAAGAAGAACATAGCTAGAGGCATTTACATTGAATATTAGACATGGGGATAATGAAGTGTTATAACTAGTATATTTTATTTGTATTATTTATTTGTTTGTATGTCATTATTATTATATAGTCACCGCCTTTCTATATCTGTGTCGTGCATAAAACTCCTCAAAACGTCGTACAGAGATGACATAATAGACCAAAATTATTGGAAGTACACTGCAAAATAGAAGGGATAAAGTTAGCTAGCTAGGGTGCGGCCAAAGGCATCTAGCTAAAAGAAGCAAACCTAGCTGTAAAGTAAAATTATTTAATCATTGTAGAAATTGGTATGTTTGATAATTAAGGGCAAAGTGACTAAGTCGGATTGAAGTATATATATGGAAAGTAAACTAAACTTAACTTCTACTCACTATGTTCCATTTTATGTTAGTAAAGATTGATCAGTATAATTAAAGAAACATGAGAACTCGTATAATCGTTTGTCTTTCGCTTTGTTATTTCCACCTGTGATTAGGTGCAGATTGTTTACTTATTTATATAAACGACTAATATCAGAACTGATTTGTAATTTGTTGAAGTATTATGGTTTAGGAATATAAATCATTATAATTCAGAAGATTAAGAGTGAGTTTCAGATAGTCCTCAAATGCTTTTGAAACTCCTATAAAAAATTAGATGGTCCAACAGCAGACCTAAGTTGACCTAGTTTTTTAAGGGTTTGGATCGATGTTTTCTAAGCAAGAATTGTCCCATAGGGCTTGAATATGGATATAGAGATGATG
Source organism: Primula veris (assembly GCA_963682055.1). Taxonomy (NCBI): domain Eukaryota; kingdom Viridiplantae; phylum Streptophyta; class Magnoliopsida; order Ericales; family Primulaceae; genus Primula; species Primula veris. The sequence goes on from OY821749.1 coordinate 27,805,405, forward strand.
AGAAAAGATTTTGGCTGTATTCTGATTTTTGAGTACGTATGAGTGAGTATATATCTACCATAATTTTGTGATAAATTGATGGAAAAAAAAGCTATGCAGCTATGCTATACTGAAACATGCAAGGCGGCGATGACCATCGATCACAGCCCGAACGGGTTCTAATTCATGAACACAAGTGTGACGTCGTTGTCAATAAAAGCAACCAACGACCACAACGATGACTGAGAGAAAGTCGGTGGAGAAAACATGAAAACTCGGAGATTCTCTTAAAGTATTATTAATTGCAAAAAAAATATAATATTGATGTTGTTTCGCTAAGGTAATGCTTATAGTGATCAGTTAGTCGGGTAATGGATATTGCTTAATTAGAAGGGTGAAGTTTAGTACAATTAAATCTCTGAAGTATGTTTATATATTTTTCAATCTCAAATTTCCTCTTCCTAGTTTCTCTTGTTTTTTTTTAAAAATTGTTTCTAAATAAAGCGAGGGTCTCGTCGCTGTTTTTCCTTACAAAAAATTTAGTCCCCACACAACCGTGATGCCATTGCCACGCAACAAGCATACCTACTCTTAAAATTTATTAGTCATAATTTCGAATTTAAATTGGAAGATCATCTGTCATTCTCTTACTCCCAATAGAGAACTTAACATCTCTCTATCTATCTATCTCTGGCTCTCTGTCTCACTAGATCTGTGGTCCAAAGTAGTAACAATAAGTCCCATAAATATACCGGTGCTTGTTTTAGGTTTAAAAACCCCCCAACAAGTGAAGCTAAAGTAAACACAAACAGTTGAAGAAAGAATAAAGAGAGAAAAGATAATGGATTGGAGTGGAAACCTAAGGCCACCTCCCTTTGTTTTCCGACCCGACAATTCTTTGAGCTTCCTCTACAACTACAACCATGACCACTTTCCAGGTATATATATATATATATATACAAATGAATACTTGTATGTACAATAGTAATGTATTTATTCATTTTCTTTTTTGAAAGAATTTTGAGTTGGTTCACACTTACTTTTACATACTTTAATTCTTTCTAACTCCTATACTTATATGGGACTTACAAAATCATTATAAATTCATATTATATGTGAAACCAAGGTTCGTTAAAGAGATGAAGTGGATCAACGTGTTTGTGTGGATGTATATATGTTTTTTAGGCTTTTTATGTTACATATACAAAAGTACAGTTATATACCATGTGAAATTATTTTATGAAGCCTATGATGATACTTCCTGGTCTTTAGATAACACCAATAGAAACTGATCACATGGTCAAACCCTAACCCTAAATGAAAATCAGGAGGATTCATATATAGTGTGATAGTTCAGGTTGACTTACAATTTCTCCATCCAAAACTTTCATTTCATCCGATAATACTCCTATCTTCGATTGCTCTTTTATCCAGGGAATCAGCTTATATGTGAAGTTCTTTAAGCTTTTTATACTCATGTTATATCATGTTTCACAAATCTCCTTAGCTGTAAACTTTCATAAAACCTGGCTCTAAGTATTCTTTTGATGGACAACCAGCTTTTGAAATGTATTGTTGGATCAAGTACACATATATTGCTCCTTTTTTTTTTTCAATTGAAGGGCTGCTAATGTATTACCTACTTTTAAAAATATATAATATTTTGAAAATTTATATGACAAGAGTAGTACTTAATTTACCTTTCTTCACGATTAAAATAAGATTAAAAAAATGTGATACATTGATAATTCACCGTAAATTTGTAGTAGCGAGTCTAGCAACTAATAATTTTGGTCTACTTGCTTTTATGTGTTTTCTTCTTGTATGTGAATTTATTAACTGCAATTTTCTTGTTTTTTCTTAAACCTAACTTTTTTCTTAGATTTACACAAACTAGACTTTGTCTATGTACCTAAATGTAACACCTTTAACATATTTTCTTTACTAAAATAAGAAGAAGGGCAGTACGAAACTAATGATTTGTATATATAAATAAACATGACTGTAGATTTTTTTAATAATTAATTTCCCCTAATATATACTCCTATTAGATAGTTAAACTTTACCTTCAGATGGTTCATGGTTGCGGGGTTAATAAGTTCTGTCAACCCGAAACAAGAATGCCAATTAAATTTCGGCGAAGACAAACCAATTCTGTGTAGTTTTAGGCTCCAAATCCTAACCCAAATTTGTGCAGCCATCTTATTAATTGCCTTCCAATTATCTTCTCCAAAGACTACGATTTGTGCATGCACATACATAAGAACCTTCATATTTGCCCCTTCACGTCATCTTGCAAATATCTAGCTATAATATGGCCTGTCACTGTATCTGTATGGATATACTAGTACTGTTGCCTTAACTTTTTCATAATCATTCATGAATCATAATCCTATGTTCCTAACTCACTCATGTTCAAAAGTTAGGCACATATGACACTGAACAATGTCCAGTCTATTTTTTGAGTAAAAAACAAACGATGTTTTATGTTAGTCGTAGTCCCATGTTAAAAGAATGATTTGCAATTTATAGGATAATTTTTTTTTACCATAAGCACTTTTACATAAAAATCTTAAGCCAAATTCGTGTACTCGGTATTTCTTCACCCTAATACTTATTCTTTTTAAAATACTTAGCTCTTAATGTTCCTATCTTACATGCTTCTGTTTTGGAATGCTCAGTGGTGGGGCAACCACCACATGGGATGGTTGGCGGAGGAGTAGGGGGAGGAGAGAGGATGTTAGGAGAGAGAATGATGATGCACGGGGACAAGAAGAAGAGGCTTTCGATGGAGCAACTAGAGGCTCTCGAGGGCAGCTTCCAGGAAGAGAAACAGTTAGGGCCGGAGAGGAAGATGAAGCTGGCGCGTGAGCTCCAATTGCCGCCTAGGCAAGTGGCCATATGGTTCCAAAATCGACGTGCCAGGTGGAAGGCTAAGCAGCTTGAGCAGCTATATGATGAGCTCAAGATGGAGTATGATGCTGTTTCCAGGGAAAGAGAGAAGCTCCAAGAAGAGGTAATTCAGCATTTATCAGGTTATCTATGACCCTTAGGGCTTGGATCCAATTACATTATCTTCTTACAACTAAGCTACTAAAATATACTATAAAGCAGGTCCAAGTCCAAGGTAACCACTTTTCGTCGCCATCAAGCCGGAACAAGTTCAATAATCATTGCTGATCACATCTCTGACATCTTTTTTTTTAGTATAGTGAACATCATGTTATTAGATAGTTGACATCTAAAGCAGTGATTTAAAGATCTGAACCAAAATTTTTAATTCGGCCATGACAATCATGATGGTTCGATATCCATCATGCTTGTCATGAGATATTGTTGTTTGATAACACATGATATACTATACTATAGCTAGGGTTTCCATTAATGGTAATGCTTTTATTTTATGGCTGGCTGCCTAGTTTTACCCATTTTGTTGTTGAAATTAACCATAACACACCACACGCATATATTCTCTACACACCGTATCTGTTGTTTCTACCTCAAAGGAAACATTTGTTTATTTTTAGGTTTCAACACTGAAAACCATGCTCAAGGACCAACCCATGAAGAACCCAGTGTCCAAAGTTCACACAGAAATATCCAACACTGAAGAGACTGTGGAGAGCACATCCGACGGAGATAGAAGCTCCGGAAAGCAAGGACCAAGTCACCGCCGGATCCCCGACCCCCACAACACGCCTCCCAACAACTACCACATCTTCAACCTCGATGATTACAATCCGTCCATCATCCCGCCTTACTGGCCCAATGTTCTCCCCAACAGTTATCCTTGAAATGCAAGAGTTGTTTTTGTTGGGCCTGGTCCATATGGGTCCCACACGGACTCTTAATGCGGGACCCAAATGGACCAGGTTTGAACGGTTTTTTTTATCTCTTAATTTAGAAGAACACTGATCTAGTGTTTTACTTAAATTGTGTGAGTGACTAAAAACTAGGTTGACTTGTCGTGTGGTCGAAATAATTTATGATTGTCACAAGTCACGTGAGTTAGAGTTTTTACCTTATACCCTATATAAGGCATGTTCCAGTAGCTTTATTTGTTTTATTTCGTCGACAAAAAGTGTGACTAATAAACAGTGTATTGTGTTGTTTTTGCAGTTAATCAAGTGTTGTATCATGTATGTCTCAGTTTTTTTAGAAATTATTTTATATAGCTACAATGTTAGTGATTAGAGAAGACCATATAAGAATCTAGTGGACATTCGCTACAAATTTGAAGACTTAGTTATCAAAACCCATGGTTAAGATCTGTTTTAAAATTAAGTAAAAATGCTCAATTATATTGATTCTTTTTAACTTTTTTATGTTGAACTTTGATGTCGACATTGATAGATACATTTTTAAACAATAAGACACAAATTCAACTTTATGATAAAGTATGTACCAAAAACTATCCTGCCCGATATTTAACTTGCTTGTGATCCGGGACGGAGGTAGAGAAGATGAACCGAGTCCTTCTATACATGTTCTTTTGCTTGCATTATGTATATAGCTAGGTTAAGATATAGATACGAGTATTTTAGTTTTTCCATCTTGTAAGATATTATATGGATATGAGTTTCTTCTATTAGTTAATTTAGTTCTACGAATCGTCGAATACCTAAAATTAAGATTGGGAAATAAAAATAGATGAATGTCAGGCACATATTCTCGTAGCTGATGGAGTATAAGGTTTCCCGATGCTGATTTGTTTTAATATCAATTTTAAGTTTATACCACCTGGCTCACAAGTCACCACATACTAACATGATGGAAGCATTTTACACACTTTTGAGAAAGAGGACCTTTCGGACCACCCTTTAGTGCACCATTTGAACCACTTTTGAGAAAGTTTGCCTCGAGTCTTCTGCGTCTTGGCCATAACTTCTGCCTTTTTCGTCTTCCCATCTTTTGTCTTCTTGATCTTTTCTTTAATTTCATCGTCACCTCACAAATATAATAAGGTCCCAAATTAGTAAGACATTAAATAAAGAATTAGGCATTTGAAACTTTTATCCACATATACTCGTTGGTAAGCATTAATCCATCAATTCTGAGAAAATATACTAACTATATATGTTACGGAAACTCACCAAAAACAATATTATTTGTTGTTTATATATGTACATAAAAAAGTACATATATACTAATAAACTCTGACATGAATATAAATTTGAGTGCATGTTGGAGATATAGTGAGCGGGAAACTCGTTTCATGTTTCAAAAATTATTTTTCTCGTTTCCCGCTTCCCATTTCCCATCCTCGCAACTGTGATTGCAGGTTTAAGTTGGTGCACTAGATCCAATCACCCCGTCCACGTTCTCTTTGGTTCCATTTAGTGTGAACTAGAAGTTTTATGCTTGTCACAAAACTCTAGAATCTAAATAATTTTACTCTTGTGGGGTATTGACAACAAAATGAAGGACCCGGGGACCTATTATACTGGCCAAGACAAACGATCCGACAGTTGCAAACACAAGATGTTGACAATTCTGAATTACTTTTTATTCTTTTGCCACTTTATCTTCAAGAGCTCAGATTAGATTGATCCAGATATTTTTACACAAATACATAATTATATTCAACATATCATCAATTGATAAACTAACTAATGAGTTCAACGAAAGAGATTTTGAACCTGATTCAGAAAAAAATAAAATGGTTGTGTAAAAGAGTATGCAATTATTTCAAGATATTTGCTCTTTTAAGTTTATTCGCAAACAATTGTTTCATTACAAAGTACTTGCAACCACTGTAATTAGGAAGCTCAGACGTCTAATCAAAATCTGATACTGAGAAGCCTTGCAATAATACGAAACCGAATAGTTTTTGTTTTGTGTGTGTGTGTGTGTGTGTGTGTGTGTGTGTGTGTGTGTGTGTGCAATACATCTCAACTATTTCATTTTGATTTAATGATTCATATTTCATACTTTCAGTTCCAACCACTTCAATAGTTCAATTACTTTCAATTTGCTGACTCCCAATCATACTCTTTTACACAAACGACATCATCATAACATGGGTTTACAAAATCTAGAATAAATAACGTTAATAAATTACATTTATAAGAATCAAAAGAGGTGGTGTTAGCGACTAGCTAACACTCACACAATCATAATTGAGCAAAAGGTCACACCTAGGGGCCAATGGTCAACTATGAATTGACCAACACCCTTATTTTTCAAAGCACACAAAAAAATTCACTGCCTATCATTTGTCAATAATATGCCATGACTAAGATATTCATGCATATATAATTATTGACTGCTACAAAAACCCAAAAACCCCATGAACTCGTGTTTCTGAATCATTTCAATGCTTTTCATAATGCCAATCACCCCTGCAAAAAAAAAAATTCAATTAGTTATAAATTATTTAAGAAGCAATCATAAAAAATCTAAACAATGTTTTGGAAGTTACCCATTGTTAAAGCACTAGCGAAGATGACAGCGGAGAGGATAAAGATGATGATCGAGGCTCGCCTTAGAAATGCAATAAGTTTTCGTATAAAGAATTGTCCCCAAAAACCAGCCATGACAGAGACCATCATGAGGTACAAAGCTGTATAATTATAGTTTATTGTATCAGATAGTGCATAACTAATCAAAGTAAATAATCTCTTGCTAAATAATAAATTTATCATTGTTTCGAGAAGAATTTGGCACATAAGAAAATAAATGGAAGGAGATGTACCATATGGAATAGGGAACCTTTTGAGGAGGTAAAACTCTACCACAGATAAAGATGATGAAAACATCATAACAAATGTCGCCGTCGCACTAGCAACCTGAGAACATCTTAAAATTCAGTCCCGGTCTAACATAAATTTTAACAGATTACAAGGTCATGTTTGGTTGCGTTTCATAAGCTTGAATATATACTTCTAACTTCTAAGTAGTAATTATAAATTGTACAACTTAAGTATCTGATAGATCATAGATCTGGTTTATTATCATTCATTGGAGGTTAGATGATTATGGTCCAGAGTAAAGCTACAGGCTACAGCTACCTTGGAGTCCTTTTCTGCATAATTATTTTGGAGATACAGAAAATTCATAAAACTTTTTCCTTCAGCATATTCTGAGCATGTACCATAGAACAATTCAGATCCAATCCAACTGGAACTTTTTTGTCATGATAAAGATGGAAAAAGACTTTTTACAAATATCACTCCACATGTTAGTATTTCCGATAAACGCCATTTCAAAGCACAACCAAAGGAAAGTAACCCGTTTGTGTTCTAGTAAGGGATAATTACATCATTTCGTATTGTATTTGTTTGTACATCATACTGTATATATTTGGAGTAACCATAAAAGCAAATTTTGATAAATGTTCTTACTTAAGCTCAATGATTTTAGCTTAGAATCTATCTCACTCTGGAAAAAAAATGAAAGTACCTGAGGGATGACCCCAATCTCAAGAAGAAGTGGGCCGAGAATAAAACCTCCTCCGGATCCAAGTAATCCACCGACAGTGCCACCTAAGACACCGCATAGTGCACAAAAAGCTAGCTGCACTGGCGTCCATTCTAGCGTAGCCTCACAAACTGACTCTGTATTTCCTGCCAGTCTCCTTTTCTTGCTTTCTTTATACAATTTTACACATTCGTACCCAAACACTGCAAGTGCTGCCGGGAACTGGAAGAATTCAAATGTAAATTTTTATTGCGTGGTATACTCGGATAACAACCATATAGCTTCCAACCACTTGCTCAAAATGTAAATATTCTTAATACAATACACTAATATATAAATCTAAACAAGACAAGTTAGTCACGGTGATATACACTAATATATAGTCACATTTCAATTTAGTACACCAATGGTCAAAATTAAGCAATTAGTATAATAATGTTACATTTCTCCTCAAGTTAATTAATTCAGTTCGTTCACGAAATGATTTTTTTATAGCAAGTTTGGGCTAGGAAATAGTGATTGTTGAAAACTAATAATTTTCCTCTTTGAAAACTAAGTTTATCAATTAACTCATGGAAATGTAAATTAGTGTCTTAGTAATTGCCAGTTTTTGAAGGTAATTGTATAAAGTCTGAACTTAACAACAGCTTAGTATTACAATTGAGTAATTAAACTAAGAGAATAGGAAGGTTTCAATCAATACCTGCAAGATGAAAAGCAACCAATAGACTGGACTACACACTGCCACATCGTTCTGCATATAAAATTAACATCATCTAAGCGAAATTTATGGCGTAGCGGCCAAGTTGAAAAAGAATTTTGTATTCTTTAATAACAAAATGTATATATAAAAAAGAGATCGAAACCAACTTGCCTTGATTATTTGAAGAAGTAGAAAACAAATCCATACAGCCATTAGCGCAGCAATCCTTTTCCATCTCAAGTTGAAACAGAAGATTTCCTAAATTTAAACAAAGGAGTTGTTTAGCACTAGTATAATATGGTAAACCAAAACCAGAAATGATAAATGTGCTACAAAAAATTGTGCTCACCATTGCGGTTTTCTCCTCTCTAGGGATCAGTGGCTCATACACAGCATCAATCAGTACTGAAACAGAAAAAAATAAAGGAAGTGTTAAAATTTGATGGACAATGCATATCAGTTAAAAAAATTGAGATAAATATACTTGATGTTTATTATTTTATAAAAAAAATTATTTCCTCTTTCTTCCAAAATACATTATCAAATAAAAGTGAAGCAGTCTAAAATTCCAATATTAAAAGACCACATTAATGTATTTTTATAAGTGAAAATTTGGAGTATTGAACGCCTTACATTCACCCCGAGAGTTCACCATGGTCTGTGGTTGTGACATTTCTTTCTGCATTCGACAAAGAAAAAGAAAATAATTAACAATCATCAATGTACTTGAAACTCTGAATAAACCTGCCAATTTGCCCGCAGATTCTTTTATTGCTGTTTCTTAAATAGTTTAGTGAAGAAAGATCTGACCTTTAGTATAGTCTCGTCTTTCCACATTTCAATTGCTCTCAAGAACGACCTTGACGATGTTCCTGTGTATTGCAGAATACTTGATAATTGATTTTGAATCACAAAAAAAAACATGCCTAACTGTTTACAACATAAGACTTACATAAGTTTCACTTGCATGTAAATTGTAAATACATTAATTAATTACAATATTCTACAAAAAAAATGCTACAACTGTAGCTTTCTACTAATCAAAACTCTTGTTCATGATAGTTGCATAATTTGTCCCAGAACAAACCATCAGCTTAAACAGAAATATTTTATTCATTTTATAGAGGAGAAGCACTATTTCAAAATGAAAATTAAACCTAAACTTAAACGAGTGAGAATTAATTTAGGGGTTATTTGATTGCAGTTTTTGTAGTTCAGCCTTTGCTTTTTTCCTTCTAAGTTTACATATAGTTGGTTGGCCAGCTTATACAGTTAAGTTTTGTTAGGTTCCGAGCTAGAACTTAATTAAAAATATTAGGCTGAATGAACACAACGCTTTTCTTGGTCTCAGATAGTTCGAGATCATTTGTATACGAGTAGCAGGATGGCCGTTTATAAGTTTTCTGCTTTCTATGATAGTCATCCTTCTTTACTTCAATACATATGATGCATCCCGATAATTTTCGATACACCTCACAAAATTAAATCAGTGGAGACTTATAAATAGGTACATATCAATTTATTATAAAAAAAAAACTCATCTATGTATACTTATTTACAATTAGTTACATATACTTATTTACAATTAGATACATATGTCATAAAAAAACAAAAAAAATATACAAAAAAAAAACAAAAAAACAAAACTGAAAAAAATCAAAAAAGTCAAAAAAATTATACATAGTATCAAACAGTATTAGACATGATTGAACATGATTAGACAGGATTAAACAGGATTAGACATAAAAGATTGGACATAATTGAACAGGATTTGACATGATTAGACAGGATAAAACAGGATTAGATATACAGGATTGAACAAGATTAGACAGGATCACACATATTTTTTTGTATAAAAAATGTATTTTAAAATTTTAGTTTTTTTTTTTTGGTTTTTAATTTTTTAATATTTTTTTCGATTTTTTAATAACATATGCAGCTATTTGTAAATAAGTTCACAAAATATGTACTTGTTTGTAAAAGAGTTATCAAGTTCAAAATAATCATGTTTTTTAATAAATAAGTTTTTAAATAGGTATTAAATAGTCGGTTCTAATTATTAAGACCAAAATACAAAACTAAATTAGAACGTTCATGTTTGCCAGCTACTAATGACATCCACAATTAGAAGATTCATTGTACTAGAAGTAAAAAACCAATCAAAGAATCCAACTGGTGAATTATAAATAGTATCATCACATGGCAATTGGCAAGGGTATAGCCAAATCTAGATCAGGACGTAAATTATAATTTCACAAGAAAGATAATAAAATCATCCAATCATTGACAAATAATGCAATAGTAGTACTAAAAGTATTTGTACCTAAAAACAGAATGATGATGAGGACAGTGATGAGCCAATATGGGAAGACAACACTAAGAGCCACACCAATGGTGATACCAAGCATAAGCATGGGCTGGAATAATAGTGCCAGGTCATAGTCCAAGATTGGGACTTCCCTACAAGGATGAGGCACCCTTAAATTGTACCAAACTGAAGATGCAGATGCTCCCATTATCATACCTGCATTTACATATAGTCGGTAGCGGAAACATGATCTGATCGAGTTAGTGTTTGGTACGAATGAAATGAATGTGGTGTGATTCAAGTTTTGCGTTCAAAAATGAATATGGTGCGCTTTAAGTTATGCGTTTAAATATTTTAGATATGGTGAAGGTTTTGCAATAATTTGTCTAATAATGTAACCACATTGTTTCCACTGAACATGATTGTAATGACATCGTGGTTTTCTAAAAGAATGAAGGTATAATCCAAACTCTAAGACCGGTACCGTTGATACGGTGTATACAACACTCGCAATCTCACTTCTGTTTTAACTATAAATTAATTCCTACAAAAGCGAGTTGTCATACTATAGAATAGCAACCATGCACAATTAAGCTTGATCTTGATGAGTTTCTCAAAAACGAGTTTAAGATACGGTATAGAAACCAGTCTTCAAGAAAAACTAAACTTAGGAAGAGTTAATTACTTGTGACCAAAAACATGTAACATGTGTGTAATACATTAGATATATATTGTGTATGTAAAGGAGTTTATATATAAAATGCAGTGTTTAAAAAAGCAAAATCTTAGCTAAAGTGAACTTTTTTAATTTTTTTAAGCTTTGAATCAAGTTTTTTACAACACGCTTTTTAAAAGGTGAATTAAAAATGAAATAAATAGCGTTTAATTAAGGAAGGAAGAAATGTAGGAACAAACATTTGGAGAGAGCAGCGGCAGATTTAGTATCAAAACCAATAATGAGAGTGAGCATTGGTACAAAAATGCCACCACCACCAACCCCACCCACCGTTCCAAATGCTGACCCCAAAAACCCTATCACCGTTGCCAATACTATCCTCCAACTAAACTTCAACTCCTGCATATCATATACGTACTTCCCATTATTATATAATCAATAATAACAAATTCCCAACACAGGTCCCCCCCCCCCACCAATTTTTTCACTATCAAACAATCATATAATTGTCGGCATATCTACATAAACATGTGACTGCCCTGTACTACCTACTTATATACTACCATAATGTGATAATTAATGGCATAACGTTGTTCTGCACTACCAAAAAAATATATATACAAATGTCTAGGAAATTGTAAAGTGTTTTTTGTGACGAGTATATTAGCTATGGGTTTTGTGATGAGTTTATGACAGAAAACTAAATTTGTGACAGGTTTATGACAGAAAACTTATTTTGTGACAGTTGTGACAGAATTTGATTATAACAAAATAAATATTATTTTGTAGTGCAGCTACTATTTTAAGTTAAACACACAAATTAAAATTCCAATTTGCACTCCTTTATTAAGTTAGAAAGGGTTAAAAGATTGAAGTTTGTAACTGAAACTTAGCCCAAGATGCAAAGTGACAGATAAACCGCGTCCATATTCTGTAGCTACTATCTTGTTTTTAGAACCGGTGACAAATTCTAACACTTCTATCGTTATGTGTGTTTGTCTTCTCCATTTGTTTCGTAATAACACTTTTACTCGGAAAAAATATTTTTATGATAAAATTTTATACTGAAAACTTTTGTTTGTCTTTCACTTACGGATGGTTGATGTATAAAAAGTTATTCATCTAAAATTTAATACAAACTCAAGTTTTTTTTTTACAATTTGTTTTTTAACAAACAAATCGTTGTTTTGTATGTTTGGTAAAAAAACTCACCATGTATATGAAAGTTTAGCGAAACACAAATATATTTTCTTTCAGTAAAGCCTCTATAAATTAATAATCTATAAATTAATAAATTCTTTAATTTATAGAGGTTATGTACGTCACGTATCTCATGTGCACCATAAAACTATTGTGTGAACCAAAATCCCTACAATATAGTGCACAACCGATATAAGCATTTTATTTTATTTATTTTTAACATGGGATTGTATCAGTATGTGTACGTATTGAGTTTCTATCGACTTTGACACATTTAAAATGATTCTTAAGAAAATAAATTTTAATCTGTCTTTTGAATTATTCTCACCCATATATATAATTCAATCTTAGTTAATAACACAAGGTTTATAATTGTATATCGAGTCTTCAACTTCAACTTAACTTGACTATTATCCATGATTATATTCAACTCCATAGCAAAATTTAGACAAAAATTAAATTTTAGATGTTTCACATCATGTCGTCACTTAAGCATTAATATGAGAGTTACACATTTTTCTTAAAAACTACATGAGTTATACTTATATATTAAGAAACCTAAAACCATCCATCATTGCAAGAATAAAAATGACCGGCCCTCTATATTTCCACCCATCGAGGTAAAATAAATAAAACTTAACAGTATTTTACCGTTCTTCCACAAACTTTCCGGAACAAATGTATATATACAGAAAGAGAGACTTACAGGCCAAATTTTCGTATCGGAACCATAGGTGGATACAGAGAGATTGTTGTTTTGAGACAAAGTAGGTTTAAAGGGTCTGTTTGGATAGTCGCTAACATAGAAAACCGATAAAACCGCGACAGAGAAGCCAACTAATAAATAAACCACCAATCCTCTTGTTCCCATTCTTGAGAGCCTCCCTAAATAACTCTTTGTATCTATATATTTTTTATATTTTGTGTTTATAACTTTATATATATATATATATATGTATGTAAGTATATAGGTTAGCCTCCTCTCTTTGAAATGAAAACCTTGAGAAAAACAGTGGAGGAGGAAAAGAAACGAATGTCAAGAGAGAAACGTAATTTATGGAGAGAACATTTGTAAGAAATGGTTTTATAACAGAAATGTTTCCATGGTTGCGATAAAATATAAACGTGACCCCTTTAATTTAACATTCTCGCAAAAAAATTCCATGTTTCGTTAAAGTTACAGCTGTCTTATTTTTTTATTTTTTTATTTTTTTGAAAGGGAAAGTGATACTTTTTCCATTAACGCGGTGGCCTTTAAATAGGCTAAAAAGTACACTAACAACTAGTTAAAAAAGCTATTTTCAAAAAAAAAAAAACTAGTGAAAATAAGATAGGCTCATCGGCCAAGAAATCTGCTAACTGAACACATAAAAATAGGAACGATCAATAACTTCAAACTAGCTTACATGTACTATTGGCTAATTCAACACATATATATATATTTTTTTGAAAAGAACATATTTTATGATAAGTTTACAGCTCTGTCTTATACTATAACCAGTATGATAGTTTACAAAAGAGCATATTTTTATTTTTATGAGAATTTGATAAGTTATTTCAGTAATATGTTTCCTACTTAATTATATGATCACGATACAGGTTTTTAGTATCACAGAAATGCAATGAAAGGGACCAAAAAATAAATTGTTACAAAATCCACCATTCTTATAAAATGTTATATAAGAATTATGAGTGTTAATTTAATTAATTACTAGTGAACATTCAGAATATATAACTCGTTCACAATCCGTTCGCATAAAAAAATGTTAAATGGATAAAAAAAATTAATTTTTGATTAGTATTTAAGTTTATGTTAGGTCCCCTTATAGTTATATATTTTTATTTGAGTTTTTAGTGTGTTGTATAATTTGTTTTTAATTTATCAAAATTCTAATTTGTTGAAAATAGAAAAAATAAACTAGTTATTGAAAAATATCGTATAACCATCCATTTTCTAATGTAACGACAGTTAAGATAACTGTATCGTAAACCGTAAAATAAGGTGAATATTAAAATATACCCTCCTCTGCTTGTAATTTAGCGAGTATCATTACATGGGCAGCCAGCACTTGGAAAAAAAATAAAGGAATTTGTCATATCAAATCAAGTTGTATATTAAAAAGGAATTTTTCATATCAAATCAAGTTGTCTATTAAAAAAGAATTCTCCATATCAAATCAATTTGTCTATTAAAAAGGAATTTGAATATCACATTAGATTGTCTATTGTCCAAAAATAAAAATCAAAATCAAAATCAAAATGTGTAGGTGGCATGATCAGATTGGTACTAAGTCTTATGACCAATTTACAATTGCCTTACATACATGCACATGTTATAAGATATACTAGGATCAATAATTTCATATATGTGAGCTTCATTTTATTTTTTGTTCTCCAGTATGACTTAAAATAAGTTTCAAATCAAGTTGTATATTAAAAAGGAATTTTCCATATAAAATCAAGTTGTCTATTAAAAAAGAATTCTCCATATCAAATCAATTTGTCTAATTAAAAAGGAATTTGAATATCAAATTCATATAAAATCAAGTTGTCTATTAAAAAAGAATTCTCAATATCAAATCAATTTGTCTAATTAAAAAGGAATTTGAATATCACATTAGATTGTCTATTGTCTATTGTCCAAAAATAAAAATAAAGATCAAAATGTGTAGGTGGCATGATCAGATTGGTACTAAGTACTCTTATGACCAATTTACAATTGCGTTACATACATGCACATGTTATAACATATACTACGATCAATAATCATATCATACTATTAATATAAGCAAACCCAAGTTTGCCTAATTTTTTTAAAAATACCCTTACTCTATTTTAATAATTATCAATATACATAATCGAATTAATTAATTATTTATCCTCATTATATTTCCCTAATTACGGATGTATCATAAATTAATTAATAATTCGTTTTAACCTCCATAACTATAATAAATTATACCAAATCTGAATATTATGTTAAAAATAAAATATATTACGAGATTTATGTCATTACGCGTCTCACATGCAACGCGTGGGTAAATTTTACTAGTTTCATATATGTGAGCTTCATTTTATTTTTTTGTTCTCCGGTATGACTTTAAATAAGTTTAGTATATCTTAAAGAAGGAGAAATGAATTAAAGAAGAAATTAAGAGATAAATATTAGAAAAGGGGATTTTGAGAGGGAGACATGCAGAAGAATTGAGATAAAGAAACCAATGATTGTGAAAAGTTTAGCGATTCTAACCATCTACTGACTTTTTATTTTTTTATTTTATTGAACTAATCGCTTTGTTTTTTATTGTTGTGTGTAACTGTAACACCAAACCACGATGTTAAACCGCACACAGCGTCAAGCGCACGTCCGATAGTCAATACTAATAGTCTAATACTATATGTCTAGACCACTTATGAGCTCTTTGAAGTTTTTGTTCCGATAATACCATTAATTTCTGTTAACTAAGATTGCAATTATGCCATTAAAAATAAAATAAAATGGTAAATGCCCTCAAAGAAACTCGTCTCTCTCTCCTCCACATCCATACTCTCAAGTATTATTATTTCTCCTATTAAGGTTAGGAGTGTTTTTTTTTTTTTTTTTTTTTACAATTGAGTTTGCATTGGATACTTTTTTCTACTTTAAACACAATTTACACATATTTCGTATTTTACACATATGTTGTGTTACAACGGACACAAATATTTTACGAGACCAAAATATGCCAAACATAATATAAAAATCTTAAAAACTCGAAGGGTGTCAAAGTTAGTATTTATTAATGTAACGATTTCATAGTTGTCGTCATAATAGTCATCAATAAGGAGTCATGAGGTGTCCAAATGTTTTCAATGGAAAATTACTGGGGACCCATTTAATGTTGTCCCTTTTATGACAGAAATACAATAGTGATATATCCAATATGGAATTAGACCATATGTTTTTAAGTAATTTATTCTTTTCTTTGACAAGCGTGGAAGAGAACAACTACTATTTGTATACATAGAGGTCATTTATTTCATTTTAATTGTCCAGTACACAAATACAGTTAATTAATTCCCGACCACAAATTAAAACTGAAAGTAACGCCAAATCGGACATTTGTAAATCAGGAGCTGAGCGAGTCTGAATTCTATACGTCTCTGAAAAACTCAAAACTCCAATATTTTTGATAAAGACATTTCTTTGAGATGAAATCTTCTTTTCATTGATTATAAAAAAAAAAAAAAAAAAAAAAAACTTCGATATCATTTTCGTGCCCTCTTACTTATTTTATCAGAAAAAAAAAACTAAAAAATTTGAAAAAAATTATACAATTACTATAATACATGTATCAATAATTCCAATAATTAATTTTTTTTAAAAATCCATACGCAATTTATTTTGAAATAAATGTATAAATTAATGTAAATTAAACATTAAATCTTAGAAAAATTGTCTAAAGCAATGTTATGCCCAAATGTTTTAAAATGTGAATACAATATAACATAAAAGCTTATAAATTTACAGAACAAGTTGTGAAATTTTAAAATTTAAATGAAAATAAGTAAAGAGGTACGAAAGGAGGTAGAGAATAGGACACATGCATTTTGTTCTAAACACCACCTTATATTGTTAGATATTGTGGGATTAATTGATCACATGTTTTCATTAAATCTCAAATTATAAAGGATTACAACAAATTTTGGACTAGATCTTCCCGTGTTTAAGTGGTATGTGGATTTCTCTTTAAATAAAGATTCATACATATCTCCTGTTTGGGTTATATTACCACTATTATCTCTCAAATTTTTTTATTTTGTCTTACTTTAAACCAATTACTCAAATCATTTGGAGGTTTTTTAGTGGATGATCTAACTACTCTAACATATACTAGACCCAATTATGCACGTGTGTGCTTTGAGATGGACTTACTGAAACCAAGAGTAGATAGAATTTGAATAGGTTATTCATTGGAGGATGGGTATGGCTTTTGGCAGAGAGTGGATTATGAAAATTCTCCAAAATATTGTACCATTTGCAGGGGCATGAGGTATATAAGTGCAAAAGGAAGCTTAGCTCTCAAAGTAAGATTAATGACAAGTTTCGGAAAAAGCCTAATGATAAGGCTTTTAAGTGGAAAAAAAATGAAGTTTAAGCAAACAATACATGATAAGGCTTTTGTGTAAGACGAATTTTAGAATTTAACGCACATAATCCTGAGTGGGTAATTCAGTAAACACATTGAGATACACTGTGTGAGCCTGTTAAAACTAATCTCTGTAGTCATGTCTGCCTGATCAAGTTGACATATAGCTGCCAAAAATGAACAACCCCACAATGCAGCTTCTTGGAAATTACTCCTCTCTAATGCTCGTTTTTGGAACAAAATAATATATATGGAATATTTGGCAGGCCATTCAGAAGTGAATTTACTATTTAGGTTGAAATTTCTATCATCTGTTCTAGTTGCAGTTTTGCAGTTAGTTTCTAAGTGAGATTGCAACCACAGTTAGAACCCAGTGTATAAATGGACAGAACTGTAAAAAGTTAAATGTACGTAAATTAAATCACACGCACATTTAACAACGGAGTTCACCTAACTAGGCTACGTCTCCGGGGAACTTATTATAAAAAGCTTACAATATAGGACTCAAGTCTTAACGAAAAACACTTAGACTCCCTCTAGGTTTTTCTGCCTATCTCTATATTGCTCCTACTCTATAACTATCACTTATAAATCAATGGCATCCCACCATTATTTTTCTTTTTAAAGCTCACGTGTATTCTCTCTAGAAAATAAGTTATTTATAATTTAGAACACACACCTTTTTACAAGCTAAGTTATCAACTATTTATACAAGTAAAATAATCTTATTTCTTTAATCTTGAAGATTGCTTTTGACTTGTTTTGATTGGCTTCAATCTTTCCAAACATTACGTGATTCTTCAGCGTGGATTGACTCCAATCATCTTTGGTTAATACCTGTTTAATAACAAACTTGAAAGTAGGAGTTAGTCTTTTCCTATAACTAGGAAACATATAAAAATAATATGTTTTAGAGATAATATATTTCCATATATATAGGAAACATAACCTTATAAACTAATCTCTTTATATCTTTTAGGAAATCTTTCCTTACCATTTTGATATTCTCAATAAACGCATACTAAACCTGTTAAGATCATATGAGAATATATCCTGCATATTTTAAAACAAATAATTATTAATAAAGAACAGTTATGCAGAATAACAGAACCAGACAGAATTCTGCTTAACAGCAGGTTGCAACTGAGGTTGCAACATTACTTGAAACCTCCAATGCTGTCTAAGCAGGTTGTAACTGTGATTGTAACTGAGCTTGCAACATTACTAGAAACCTATCAACATAGGTTGTAACTGAGGTTGCAACATTGCTTGAAACCTAACAACACCTGTCTTAGTTCATAATAAACAGATAGAATTATTTAGTGAAAACCATTAGATAACAAATAGAATTTAGACCAAAAATCTGGTCCTAACATAGGTGTTGAACAAAAAACTACATCTTTGTATATGTATGGACTAAAAAGCGGCTGAGGTACATTCATATGTAATTCCTATCCCAAGTTATCAATTTCAAATTTTTAACTGATTTTCCACTTTGGCGTTATGTCACTGCCTAAGTTAGCAAGTAGTATTTTGGGAACGAAAGTAGTGTAGAATATAATTATTAGACCTTAAAGCAATATTGAGGATGGTTTTGCACCCGGGTTCTGTCCTCGGCGGAAATATCCAGAGTGCAAAACCATACTCGGCGGAAACATGTTGAGTAAGGCATTATAGCCAGTTGCATGGTGAATTTGTTGGAATGATCTTTCTTGTGTGTAATCGGCATCAATTGAAAATGCCCCATTCTTGTGTGCAGATCGAGGTGCGTGGATTCTGTGTGGCCAAAGCCGGTTGTCGGCACTTTAACCGGACTAAAAAAATTCACCCATGGTACCTTAATGAACAAAAAAAATATTAAAAGCCCTTATTGGACTAAAATATTTAATATTTAACATTTCACACTCGCTGGACCTTCATGCTAGACCGCTGAATGTCTTGAATAGTAAGCGGACACCGTGACACCGTTAGATTTCTTAGGTTTTAAGTTGAGACTTGATGATTTCCTTGTGTTGTCATTGTATTATCAAAAGTAAGTATTACTGATTAGTTAAAACGACCGTCATGATACTAACTAGGGGCAGTATAGTGAATTAGTGATAGGCGAAAACCAGTGAATAAATACATAAAATCAAAACATATTAATAAAATTCCCCGTTATAAAAAAAAAAAAACTTGAGATGCAAGTATAATTTGAAGTCGGTACCACTCGAGGAAAATCACAATTATGCAATTTGAAGTCGGTACCACTCGAGGAAAATCACAATTATGCAATTAGAAGAGTTAAATTGAGCCCAAACTCACTGCATCCTAACACATGTTATAGCCCAAATTCAATGCATTCTAAGTTTCTAACACATCAAAAGAAATTCATCAGTTCACACGACCTGGAGGCAAACCTATAACAGAAAACCCATCAAATCCATACACCAAAACAGTAAAACCACACAAGACACTTAATTCACAAAATCCATGAAGTCCCATTACAAAGAAAACATATTACAACTGCATTACACATTCACTTCTTAAAAGCCCAATAAGAAGCTGAAAACAACATAGTTTCTCCAATTCAAGCCTCACTTGTCCTTGCGGAAGAAGGACAAGAGACCTTTACTCTCATTCCCCTCGACACGGACCTCTCCCACGCCTTCTTCGTTCATCAGGCCCACATCATTGAAAGTTTGGCCCGTCATCTGATCAGACTCCTTCAGGGTTGAGGCCACCTTACCCGCTGGTGTCTCTTGAACGTCCACCGTCACCCTTTCCACTACTTTGGCATCTTTGTTGGCAGAATCAGGGTCTTTTAGCATTAGTCCTTCCATCCCTTTTCTAGCAGACTCCTCATTATAACCTTGAGAGCCGACTCTTTCCTATAGAAGTGATACAAATTCATGCTGAACATATTGTTTTTTGTATTGATTCGATGAAAGAGGTACCAATGTTTTCTAAAGTAAAATGTAATACTATGTATCATGAAAATGATCACGATTCCATTATTATAACGCAGGTGAACAAAGTTATCAAGATTTCCTATAAGGAAAGTTATTGTTTCATAACTATTTTTGGACTTGGTTATAAAAACCCAATTTGTGTTCTTTGTTTGAGTAGTAGCATCAGTGAACATATTTACCTAATTTTAAATACTTCATTTTAAAAAATATTCTAATCATGATAAGTTTTTGATAATTAAGTTTCAACATCAGAATCATTTTTTTTCCATTCCTATATCTTAATGCTAGTGAATAATGTTTACCTATTACTCGATATTTTCGATAACAAGAAGGAATTAAACATGCAGCCAAGTCAAAAAAATAAAATTTACTACATGTTAGTTTTTTCCTACTTATATACGGCAAACAATACACATTGGTTCAATTTATTTAGAGAACAACTAAATTTCCAGTTACTACCATCTCCATAAGATATAAATGAAGTAACATGTAACATACTCTATACAAGGAACCAATGTTGTACAAAACAAACTTAATAACACACACATCTTGGTGATCCCCTCAAAAATATGTGACCAAAGTAATAGGAAAAATTTACACCAATATTGTACAAAACAAACATAATAAAAGCATCATGGAAATCCCCAAAACGATGTGACCAAAGTATTAGTAAAAATTTACATATATATTAAGCAAGAACCTTTATTTGATATAACATGATGTCAAAGTTGCACAAAAAGGCTAACTACACATTTTCAAACAAGACCAAACATGTAAAAAAACAAATAAACACCTCTAAAAAAACTACCTTAATTTATTCTTGAACCAAGATTATGACATTAAAGACGACTAACCTTGGATTCATCCACCGTCTCGGCAGCCTTCTCCTTTGCCTCTTCTTTCTTCCCCGTCAAGAAATCCATCGCCTTCATTGCCGTCCCAACCGCCGTATCCTTCAACTCCGCCATCTTCCCCACTGTCACATCCTTCCCCTCCTGGCCCTTCTCAACCGTATAATCCTTACTCTCATATGCCCCCTCCACTGCCCTATCCTTGGTCTCGTATGCCTTTTGCTTCGCCTCTTCAGCCTTCTGCGCCCCGTAATCCTTATACTCCCCAGCCTTCCCCATTGTCGCATCCTTCGCTTCCTTGGCCTTCTCCGTCGTACAATCCTTAGTCTCGTAAGCCTTATCCTTCCCCTCCTGAGCCTTCTGTGCACCGTAATCCTTATACTCCTCCGCCTTTCCCACAGTAGCATCCTTCGCTCCTTTAGCCTTATCCACCGTATAATCCTTCGCTTCCACAGCCTTATCTACAGTATGATCCTTCGCTTCCACAGCCTTATCCACAGTATAATCCTTCGCATCCTTCGCCTTATCTGCAGTATAGTCCTTGGTCTCGTACGCCTTTGCTTTCGCAGCCTCAGCAGTGTCTTTCACAGTCTCTGCAGCCTTATCTCTAGTCTCACCCGCCTTTTCTTTAGCATCTTGCGCCTTCTCCGACGACGTTTTCTCCCTCACCACAGTCTCGTCCATGCCACCGCCACCGGTGACGGCGTCCTTGGCATGACCTAGCGTGTCCCCGACTGTCTTGAAAATGCTACCAATGATCCCGGGACGGTTTTCTCCTTGATCTTCCACGGCACCACCTTTGTTCTCCCTAGACGCCATTCTTTTCACTCGAAAATCACTAAGTTGAACAATAAGTGTTTTTCTATTTTTTTGCTATGAAATTTTGTATGCTTTATATATTGTTGTTAGTTTTATTTAATAAGTGAAAATATATAGGGACGGTGCCGTTGTAATATAAGGACACGTATAGGATGTTGTTTTTTTAAGTGACACGTAGGTGGACACGTGGCATTTTTAGGTGAGCTGGTTAGATTTTTCTAGTACATTGGTTTTGTAATTTGTAACGGTGCATTTTGTCTTTTTTAGTAGATATTAATTCCAGGCTGGATTTTGAAAAAAGGTTTTATCTTATCTTGAAGTCGGTGAAAATAAAATGAAAAACGTACCAACTTCAATTTGGTTTTTTAATCTGTAAATGCTCATACTGAAATGAAAAAAATCCGAAATAGTATAATTCATTTCGGTTTCGACTTTCAAATCACATGTTTGGAAAACTAGATAACCGAAATATATTTGCTTGACAATTTATAGTTTACCGATATGTTTAGTTGAGTTGTTAAAGTTATTTAATTGTCAACGACAAATTACTCTAATTATTTTTTAGGTTTTTTCTGTGAGCAGTCAATCAATTGAACGGTACAAAATTTCCGCTTTCAAAAATAAATATTTAATTGTTATTTATTTTTTCAAAATTTGATTAATAATTAAATTTAGGATAGTATCCCTTATGTTTTTATATTTTTATTTGAGTTTTTGTTGTGTTGTAATTTTTTTTAATTTATTACATCTGAATTTGTTTAATATATGATAAAAAATGAAAAATGAAATTAGTTATTGAAAATATATCATATAACTCTTTATTTTTTAATCTAATGGTTATAAAGTTGACTGAACATTATTACAGTCTAACTCAATAAATGGAAAAATGGGAAGCCTTATTTTTTTCTCTCTTTTGATATTTTAAATGATTTACAAGCATAAAATTCACAAGTAAACCGATCGGTTTTTCTTGATTATTAATTTGATTGTCCTAGTCATAATTCGTTTTCTTTGAGAATAGTTTGTGTTACGTTACCTTTTAAATTCGATCTATTGAATTGTTAACATTATCTAATTATATTTTAGTCTTTTTGGGTTTTTGGGTTTTGAAATGCTTTTTTATAATCTAAATTCTATATTTTGTTTTATTTTTGAAACTGAAACCAAACTAAATCGAACGGATTAATGTTTGGGTTTGATTTTAATTTCCAAAAACATGAAAATTGAACCGGTATAAATTTTAGTTTTAGTTTCGGTTTTTCTAAAACCTAACCAAACTTTGAAAATAGTGAATGTTTTTAATCATCTAAAGAACTGTAAATAGAAACATTTTATAAATAGAAACAGTGACCCTCATTTCTTTTAGTGTTAACGACCCATAATATTGTTAACGACAATTAATATTATATAATAGTTTATAAATAGAGAACAGAAACAGCGAACACATATAAAGTGCACTAATAAGAGCGTCCTGATGATAAATAAACGTTTTGTTCACTAACAAAATTAGTGAATGTTTCTAGTCATCTAAAGAATTGTAACTGCAAATCTGACCATCATCAATGGACAAATAAGAGTCGAGCCAAGAGCAATTTAAAAGCAATAGATGGAGTTGTATACATTGTTTTATGAAAACGGTAACCTTATTTAATTAATGTGACATGTATACTCTTAATCGGTAGAAATGAGTGCTCTCTCTTTATTACAACATGACTTTTGACCCTGAATTTACTGCCTATTTGTAACGTATGAGGTCCAATTTTATCTATTTTTTTTAAAAATGCTTCTATTTTAATTTACAAATTATTAAAATAACTTAATGCAATTTAAATAAATAAATAAATATTTTTTTTCTACACATATCAAATCATCTCTCAAACAAATCATCATACATATATTTTTATATTACTATAACAATAAAATATTATATTTTTAAGATATTCATCCAATTATTTTTGTAAACTTTTTAAAAATGTTAAATTTATTTGTTTCGGATCATATTTATGCAACTACGTGTCACACATGCAACACGTGGGCTACGAGTACTAGTATTTTTATAAACAAATTAAGGTTAGCTAGGCACGTTACTCTTTTCACATGTCTGAGTGTGTTCTCGGACATACTTTTTTCAAACAATACAACCATTCGGAATTTGATTGACAGCTTAATAAACAAAATGGAAATACTGAAGTGATTTAATAAGAGCAATCAAAAGCATGAAAAGCTTGAACACTAGAACTTTGAGTATATTAAGAACAAAAGTACTGAACTAAAAGAACTCGAAATTGAACTAAATAAGTTGAAGCTTGAGATGGGGATACATCGTTACCCAATCAATCATAGGCGGAAGCAACATAGGGCCAGTGGGAGCACGTGCCTCCTGAATTCATTTGAATTAATAGATTAATAGTAATGTCAAATAATTGTGTTAGCTCAGTTGATAATTTATTCTCTTTGAAACTAAAAGGTCATATGTTCAATACTTGACTTTTGTATTTTTCTTGAACGTTTATTAATTTTTTTGTTACTCATAAAACATCTAATTTGCATAGTAAATAGGATAGGCTTTAGTTTATCTTTTTTTCATCAAGTTACCTAACATGATAAATTACCAATATAGCTAAATTTTAATCCTCAAATTCTTAAACCTATTTCATTTTGTAGATTCAAATTGGTGTTTTTTTTGTAACGAGGTTTTACTTCAAATTGTTTATGAGGTTTTATTTACTTATCATTTAACATATTTAATAAACTAATAGATGGTTATTTTTGTATAATAGCCTATTATCCAAATAAATGTGTAATTTAAGTTTCTAATAAAACATAATAATTTATCCCTGAACAAACTATTTTATCCGGAATTTGTTTATAATTTGCTCTTTATTTGACTTTTGGCGGCGTTATATTACATGTTTGATTATTTTACATTTTTTGCGATTGACCGTTTATGAACCATTAACAAAATACATTTTTAAGATCTTCATGCATATTCTACTTATTAAATGTGTTTAGTTTTTTTTTATTTATTATTTTTGGTACAAGTTTAGAAAAAATTCGCATATAGTTCTTTGTTTACGATACAAACTAGGAGTTTCACTTACAATCATACATTTGTATACTCATCTTCTAAACAATTAAAAAGAATCGACGTAATATATCGTGCTCCCGCTTAACCAAAATCTTCGTTCCAACCCTGCAATCAATAGATCAAGGATTGATGAAAATGTTACCCGATCAGTAAGAGGATTGATGAAAATGTATACGAAGTCTTGTAGGAATGCTCTAATGAAGGCTTGAACCAATACAAAAAAAAAACGACAAATAACGACCCTCTGACTGAATGAAGTATTGTTTGTCTAGCAGCGCCATAATTCTACCACACTGATCTAAGTAGAAGTTTTAAGTATTTAGCAGCCAAAACATTTTCTTTTACCAAACAATGACACTTCTAATTGGATTTGATTAGTTCAACACTCGCCGAATAAACAAGGACGAACTAGCTTACAGGATTCAAAATAGACTAAACTAAGTCAAAATGATTGATTTTTTCCCAGTAATATAATCAGACCCCTTCCTGATCTTACAGCTACGTGTGGTGGCGAACTCTCACATTTAGGAACAATACAAATAAACGATATTCAAATAAAAGTCAGAGAACTGAAGATATCAAAATCTCATGCTCGAAAAGCACCATATGATGAACCACAACTCTACAAGTTCGAAACACCAATTTCCCTAAAGTAAAAACATAACTAGTCAGTAGCATACATATTCAATTACATCAACACTTCAAGCAAACTTATCTAGACATGAAACTGATCAGTGAGCTGTCTCTCCGTATGAACTGAAATATTGTACTCCCTTTTATCAACTACTAAAGAAGTCGTGATTTCGTGAACCCTACCTACATACATTATTGGAAATACCGGATCATGATCCTTCCAAGTCCCGTACCCGAACATTTAGTCTTCTAAGCCAAATGGAATGAAGAATCATATGAATAACATCGAATCTTTTCGGCGGAAAATTGACCTCAAAGTGCCTCCTAACTCGTAAACCTCGACGTTGTAACCTTATATATTGCCTCGTGGAGATCCCAGTTAGTATAGTCTTCAAATTGGGTATATCTTTAACCGCAACTTCAACCGAGAACGATTTCCAATTTAGAACATCACTAAAAGGAGATACATAATGATCCTTTATAAGCACCGGCACACAACCCATATATAGTGCCTCGACCATCCTCGGACTCGCCACTTCATACCCACTAGGGCAAAGACAAAATTTGCTCTTTCGAACCATAGCATTATACGAAATACCCTTTGGTAGGTACTTGTGAACTTGTATATCCTTATCTTTATTTTCCCAATGGTCGAGCAGAATGGGCCTAATCGGCCCATGTACACCTCCGGCAAAGAATGCTAAGACGGGCCTTTTTGAAGGAGATGGCCCGCCTAGTAAGCTACTTGTCGTACCATCTCTTAAAAGGATTTCAGGGATAGAGACATCTTTTGCGGGGTTGAATCCTTCTGAGGTGTTTGCATTACATAGTGCTCGAATCGAGTTTTTGTAGAGGTACGGAACTGACGAGGAGAGCTCTGGCCCCTGCAAAAAAAATTGTACCGAAAATTAGTTTCAACTTTAACTTCCAAGGCCTGAGTGGATAACAAGACAAGACATTGCATTTTTTTAGCATAATATGTTACGGACATATTATTCATAATATCTTTAACCATTCTCTATGTCATTTTTCCAACACATTATGGACAAGAAATCTATTCCGAACAGATTAATTCACAAGAAGATTCTCTTATTGCCTTGCCATTCAACCTTACGTATGAGATGCGTCAACACTTGTTAACAGATCATTTTTTATTAGACTTAAAGAGCGTCACAACACGAATTACAACTTACTCGTGACTCGCTCCTTGGAGGAATCCTCTTCCTGATAATTAATTTAGGGATAAAAAGAATTTTGTCTTCGTTTTACGAAATTTTTTGGACTTGTAATGTTATTGTAAATTAATAATGATGTCATATATAGTGACAATTTAGTACTCCAAAAGACGCCCAAAGAAGTATTCCAGAACAAAATTACTTACAACTAGCATTTTTGGCATGAAAACTACTCCGACCACTTATTAGTTAAAATATAAGAAGAGGTATTAGTTCCTTACCCAATCATGACAAGCAAGCATGAAATGGTCAGCACCAATGCTTCTATTCCAATACGGGTATTTATGCTCTATAAGATTTATATAGTCTCTGACAGTTTGCCTCATTGGGGACCAATCGTGAGACTCGCGCACGTAAACAAACCGAACTATTGATGTAATGCTAAATGGCATGAAGAAAACATGGGCTTTTTCGGGATCTCGAGTTCTAAACCGGCCTATTTCCATTGCATTAATGAAATTCCCTTCAGTTGCATATATACTTCTACAAGGGCCGTTGTGAAAAACTGGGGGATCCCCTTCTTCGTATACATACACTTTTAATTGTTTCTCCATTTCCATATAGCTCCTGGATTTTGCAAACGGTTAGGAAATTTCTTTTCCAATATTCTTACAAATTTCAAAGTAAAAGTGATTTGCTATCGTCAAACGACTTGAGAACCTCATAAGACATGCTAAAAAAATTAGTGATGAAATGTTCACCTGTAAAAGGAAATGGCGTTCCAATACATTGGACCTCCAGGGACAAAATCGGGATCCTGTATTTGATTTGTCTTGTTTTTAGCTTGCTTAATCTGAGCACGAACTTGTCCAAGATGGGTCTCGATCTTCGTTAATTTGCTTGACTTCCTTGTTATATTTGTTTTTATCAAAAAACTGCTGGATTTATTTGTTGAGGAAGTGGTGTTCGATAGGGAAGCATTCAAGTTTTGATCAATCTTTTGCTTCTGTAACTAAACACAAATTGAAACACTAAACAAAATCACAAAAATTTCAACAACAAGAAATCAATAGAACAAGCAGAGATTTACAAGCTTTCTTGCAAAAAAGTCAAAATTCCAAAAAAAAATTTAAAAAACTAAAACTGATTTTTCAATGTTTAAAAGTATTGTAACTTCTAAAACTAAGTTTTATCATTTTCATTTTATTTAGTTTTTTAAATAAAATAAAAGTCAAAGATCGCACCTATAATATTGGACCGGATTGAAAAAACTGAGCTTGGAAAAAGATCACAGCATTTAATTGACAAATTTTCAAAATCA
Organism: Primula veris; assembly: GCA_963682055.1. Lineage (NCBI taxonomy): Eukaryota > Viridiplantae > Streptophyta > Magnoliopsida > Ericales > Primulaceae > Primula > Primula veris. The sequence continues at coordinate 27,833,657 of OY821749.1, forward strand.
ATAAAAAGTATCTTATTATACAAAAAGTTAGTTATGTATTTATGCTAGAAGACACATTTTTTTTCCTTTCTCGGTAAACTCTACATTTAGTAGATGAAACAGTAATCTTAACTGTATAGGGTATATATGTACAGATCTGATCCATCATCCATTCATAAGGATCAATATTAAGTACTAGCTTTCTATAGCAATTATTAGTTTATTACCCTCTTATAAAGAATGAATATTAGCTATTACATACTATAAAGTTCCAACATTACATCCCAAATTCCCTTACTTATGCTTGGTTCTAAGCTTCGAATCAATAAATTGCAACATATAGAAAGCCAAAAAAAAATTAAGGTGCAACCAAACAAGCACTTGGTGAAGAGTCTCTCGAAAACTCAGGTTCGACTCGTAAGGCTAGTACAGCCAAATCACATTAAAGTGTGTGAAAGCATTTCTCATAAATACATTTCTAAAAAAATACAGAAAAACTAAAAAAACAAGAAAATGAAATGCCGCCAAGTGATTTTTCTTGTGATAAGGAGTATAGTGTATTTTAAATTATTAATTGGCTTTTTGCAGAGTACTATGCATGTATAAGTTGGTATCAAAACTCACTTGGGCACAAAACCAAAACAAAAAACTGCAAAACAGTCAAATAGAAACAGAACATCATTTAATGGCATGTTTTGGAGCAAATAATTTAATCTTATTTGAGACTTAAAAATATGGATTCATAACCCTTAGCGGGCCTAAAAAATCCACAACTTATAAACAAGAAATGCCAAAAAAAACTGAATTTCAAATTTGCAACTATACAGACAAGAATCATGGGAACAAGTTCGAAAATTTACAAAAATAAAATAAAAAAATGATGTAACAAGTAGATTAATCATACTTGTGGAGATGTTTGTATTTCTTCAACACTCAAGGGAGGTGAAACAGAGGGGCTCAAAACATTACTACCCACAAACTTTGATTTTAACTCCAATTTACCCCCAATTTCCTCTTTTGGCAACACATAGCCACTTCTATTTCTGTTTTCAGAAACAAATGGAGATGGAACAGGGGAGAGAAAACCCAAGTTTGAAGCTCTTGGGTTAAAGAAACAAATCAAAATAGGTATAATTAAAAGAGGAACTATTTTCCACAATATATTACACGACCCCATCTTTTTTTTTTCTTTGTCAGTAAAAAATAAAAAAGACTAGCTTATATATATATATATATATTTATGGCCTCTTCTTCTTTAACTAGCTAGTCACTAGACTTGCATGTGTAATGAATGAAGATAGAGTAGATACAATTTTGGTTTGGGTGTTACAAAATGAATTTTCTCTTTCTTATCTCTATATGTAAAAGCTCAGTCTAAGGCCAAGAGGATTGGTGAGAAGTGGTTGCAAGGATATATACAAGCCAAGCGTCTTGTTCCTCTAGCCTCAGTTTTTGACTATCATGCAAAATTTGGTCAATTTTACTTGAGTCACTAAAAGTTTTCATTAGAATTCTATTTGGACCTTGTATTTGGGAATTAAGTTTGTACATGTTTGAAAACGGAATTAATCTTGTCCTGAATTTTGATAATGTAATAGATTTGATATTTTCAAAGGGTGTCTATTTGATAAGAAAACAAATACCAAATATTGTGTTCATGGTAAGAATGCAGTTGGGACTTGGGAGAAATTGGTTTGTGACACAAGGCACTGATATGAAAAAATAAATCATATTTAGCCAAATTTTTCATCAAATTATTTCAAAACGTGGTACATGCAAATCTTCGTGCTTCGTTTAAATAACACATCAATAGGTCTAAAATTATTTTGTAATAGCAACAAACGACAGTTGATATTGTTTCATCATTGATGATGATTTCATTTGTATTACAAACTACTGATTAAAGCCGTTTCTTCGATTTGTTTTGGGACCAAATCAGCTTATGTACAAGGTACATAGTTTAAATTGAAATGGCACTCAAAGTACGATGAGCCTTTCCATAATTGAACTTGGATAATAACGTACTATTCACTTGCACTTTCCCAATTCTACCAATTTTATACTTTGTAATTTGTATTTGATGGTTTCCGCCACCGATGATGTCATAAATGGTGTATGTTTTCCAGATATTAATGCAAGAGGAAGTCCAAATATTCATTAATTGCTTCAAAAAAATTGTATTTCAAACAAGAAACGTCCTCTTAACAATTGATATTAAAAACACATTGACCAATGACTATCTTAATTATTTTCTTTATAAATTGTAACTGTAAGAAATTGACTAACTAATATTTATTTGAAAAATAAGAAATATTAATTCTACAACAATTTAATACCACTAAATAAAGTGAGGTAGAAGGTGAAACGAGTTTATTTGGAATAAGATATTAGAAGTTACAATTTAGTTGGTGTTTAAGTATCGAGACTTGGGCAAAATATAGAGAGTAAAGATTACATAAAAATGAATATTTTGATTGATTGCAAGACCAACTGATTGATTTCCGAAATTATCACGTAGTATCCCATCTTTCACATGTATGGAAAGTTAATATTGTCTAAGCAACATTTGGAGAATTCTTCAAGTCTTGTTGTACTTGCAAAGCTAAATGAGAAAAAACTCTTTGTATGCCATTTACACGTCTTTTTAATTAAACTCTTTTGCTCACTAAGCAATAGAATTATGACATCAAAAATTACTGTACATTGCTTTATCTTGTTTATAAGTTATAACCACACAGTGATTAGGTATAAGATAAAAAAGTTATGCACTTACAAGAAAAATTATGGACAGCGATTCTATCTCTATTGCTATTTCTAAAGCTAACAAGTAAAAAATGCATTTACTATATCAAACTATAATACTTTTAACGATTTGGGTACCAAACTTTTCAATTTTTCAATTTAGATGTCACATTATAATAATTTTTCAATTTATGTACCACCGTCTAAATAAATTACGGAATCATGTCACGTGACATTTGACAAACATTAATTTGAGAGGTTAATTTGATAATTTTACACAAAAAAAATGTCATCCTATAAAAATGTTTCACTCAATTTCACACATAACAAAAATTTGGATTATATGCTAAATTTTTTTATATATGAAATTGGGAAGAAAATTTCTCTAGATGATATATAAATAATGGTGGTTGTGTCTAAATTGATAATAGTGACAACTACATAAATTATTGTTATTCTCTTGTGAATTTAGCCACTTTCATTATAGCATCAAAATAGAATGTATGTGCGTGTTCAACTATTATATAATAAAACTTATATACAGTCATATTGTGGTGATCACGAAAAAATATTATTATAGAAAGGTTATTCCTATATAGAGTTTACATATTAAAAAAATAAAAAATATATGTATTTACATAATATTAGATACATATACATGGTTCATTATAAGTTAAAACAAACAAATAAATCTATTAAAAGTTTAGTTAAACAAATACATGTATTTTGAAAACAAATACATGTATTTTGAAATTTGTAAAATCAAATACAATCTTTCATATACATTCTTTACATGTATAAATACTAGGTATATTAAAATAAACATATCAATCACTTTGAGTTATACTTCTTCTAATTTTTAGCAACAATGACACCAAATATTGAGAAAAGAACCCAAATCACTTAAAAGATTCGCACGAGTTGTGAAAAATGAAAGAATCTCACCCCGATTGGAAACAAAAAGACATTGCGACAGTTAAAAGATGTAGTAGCAACACAAAAAAATGTGGTAACAACCCAAAAAATTAAGTCATCATCGCAAATAACATTACATAAGTATTTTACATTATTATAAATTTATTGTAATTAAATATATATATTTTTGTAATGAAATGTATTTTATTCCTATAAGGAGGTGGATTTATAACTAACGGTAACATAAAAAATTACGGAATCTGACAATAGATAGTTTATTCTTATTTTGAACTGGCCCGAATTGGAACCGAGATTTTTTATTAGTAAGGAGGTTATTCCTTAGTATTCTTTATAACTTTGCATAAATAAATTTTAATTTATGAGGCTTTAAGTATACATCTAGGTACGTAAACCCGTATAAAATTAATTTTTTGAATAAAATTAATTTTTTGAATTTGGACCGTATCAAATAGTCAATAGTTAAATTTTAACTCAAAATACACAACTCAAAGTTAGATTTTTTAAGAGTGTCATGAACTTACTTACTCCTGATTTTTGGAATTTAGTGTATATAAATGTAAACAAAACCTTTGTGGGATAAGCTAATGATTTACGGTTTTACCATTAAAGAAGCCAAATATAACGATAAAACAAATAAAATCTCTAAATATTCACTCATTTAACTGAAATTAACTATCAGCCATTGAAGCTAATCAACCAATAAAACCCCAAAACTGGGTTCAAATTTGATCATGTTAATTAGATAGGTCAAATTTAGGTCATGTTATTGCTTTTTTCAGTTGTATTCGTCATTTTCTTCTTTTTAAATCTATGTTTTATTTTATTTATAAAGTGTTTGTTCTAAAAAATCTATAAATTTTAACATTTTATATTTTTTTATGTTTAATTGTTTGCAATTTATTAGGTAGTAATATTAATAAATACAAAAAAAAAAAATAAAAAAAAAAAACTTTACATATTTTTTTGAACAAACAATTTTAAAAAAAATATTGAAAAACGATAACAAATACATACAAAAAAAAGCGATAAAATAATCAAAATTTAACATATCTAAATTGAACAAATTTGAATCCCTCAAAAGTAAAGTTGAACAAGACTACTTAAGTTTTAGTATCAAATTAGAGGATATATAAGGACAAGGGTGAAGCCATAAATGGTATACAATAGTGTTAAAATTTAAAATATAAAAATAAATGACATCAAATTATTGTTTTTACCGTATTTTAATGAAAATAAATAGTAAAAATTTAAAAAACTTATGAAGAGTGTCATAGCCCTTATTGTCTGCACTTAACTAGCTTCGCTTGATCAATGAACTTATTCGTGAGAGCAACCACATAACTAGGACCGGACGAAAATCAGGAAAAACCAGACCGTACCGATAACCAAACCGAAAAAGACCGAAATCGAAAAAAATTCGGATCGGTTTCGGTTTTCAATAAAACCAAACAAAAAAATGCCGAAATCGAAAAAGACCGAAAATAACCAAAAAAGACCGAAAATAACCGAAAAACCGAGAAAAACCGAAACTGGACCAAAAAAACCCGATCTAGTTCGGTCCAAAAAATAAAAAGACCGAAACCGAAAAAAAAGAACCGAAAAATATACTCGTTTTCGGTTTCGGTTTTTATTTTTTGGAAAGGACAAAACCTTAATCTTGTACTCCCAAGACGTGTCACTTGGTGGTAACTGGTATGGTTGTGTTCAAGCAGCAATTTTTGGAAAGTATTTTATTTTTCAAATAAATTCAATTGGAACATGACCAATTTCTGTAACGCTTCTTAACTTCTGTATTATCCCAATTCTAACCCCCTTTTATATATATCTATACACCGCTGATGATGTCATGCATAAAAGGAGCGTACATGTTTTTTTCTTGGTAAATAAAAGGAGCACGCATTCACTTAAGCGTAAGATATACACTGTAAAATAATGTTTGATTTATTGAAAGTCAAAAGCTGTCACAAGCTTATCGCAAATTGACTAAACTGTCACAAATCCGTCACAAAAACCGTCGCTAATAAGCTCGTAACAAAAAATACCGTCACTAATCCCGTCGATATTTGGGTATTTTTTTTTTTTTTTTTAGTGATATCCCATACTATGTCATTAAATTTCACCAGCTTCAGTGCCGGAGGGAAATTGGAAACGGTGATGAGAGTTTCCAAGTCTAGTAATTACACGGTCTTGAGTCTTCACGCAATTAAGGATATTATATTGTCTGTTGCAATAATAAATAGAGAAATGTTATAAAAATGTACTATTGTATAATAATTAGGAGTAAGTGGTAACTTACGTACAAATAGCACTGTCAAGAAAAGGAAGGATGGTATATCAAAAGGCCAAATAACCTTTGTACTGGTACGAGACTTTTTGAGTTTGATACTAATAATTACTCCCTAATTGTGTTTTATGAATACAAAAACATACATGATTACATGTCATAGAGACTTACTAATAAATAAAAATGGCTTGCTTTGCTGTTGTCTGTTTGACTATACGTCCAGAAATATGATTATCAGGCTTATCCCAGTTTATAACTGCGGTCACGCTCTCCAAAAACCACACCTAAAAAGACGATGCATATGGAAACTAAAATGTCGAGCAGCAAAGCATGTTTTTGCATTAACATTCAATTATACTTTAAAATTAATAATATAAATGGTGATATATATATGTAGAGAATTTGTGACATACAAATACACAATCGTGTAGAGAGTCACCGAAATCTATCAATTGTCTAGATTATAATTAATGGTTCTTGCTGAGTTTGTATACAAGTGTGTGTCTCAAAAAGGGTATAACTATAGTATAATTTTTCAAATAAATGATACTAACAAATCATCGTTCCGGAAATGTGTCTACTGTAAATTGATATTCTATGTTTGGACAAAGTCCCACTGCATTCAATATTTTACAGCATCTGAAATCTTTAAATTCTACACAACTTTCATGTTGTAAGTATTATACATATAATACAAATCCAATGGTCTGACTATGACAGACCTAGATTAAGGAGGAGTCTACGACATAATAGTGGTTTTTTGTTCATATTGTAGGCTTTATTTTATACCTCTATTCAACTTTATTACACTAGCCAAGAAGAATTTCATGAAAGCGATAACTATTCAATTTTAATGAATGGATACAATATTAATGGCTTAAATATGCCATTTATATATGTACAGTGTGTTTCACGTGATCAAAACTATCCTGATATGATGACGTTAATAAGTCGTTTAGAGCACCAATTGCTAAATTTAGTGAAGAATATCATATTAAAGAAGTTGCATTAGTAAGGTCGGATTTAGGGGATGAGATCGTCAATGGTCCTACTTGTCCATCTGAACGAGTATGGATCACTTACGTTTCCGTCTCTAAATTAATCAACAAGGTTGAATTGTCAAGGCAAGATTATTTTTAAGTTCAAAGTATAAAATTCGACCATTCATCCAAGCTATACCAAAAGAAATATGAATGTTGAGCGATCAATGGTCCTACTTGTCCATCTAAACGAGTATGGATCACTTACGTTTCCGTCTCTAAATTAATCAACAAGGTTGAATTGTCAAGGCAAGATTATTTTTAAGTTCAAAGTATAAAATTCGACCATTCATCCAAGCTATACCAAAAGAAATATGAATGTTGAGCGGCTAAAAGTTGAACATGCATGTAACTTGATTTTCATTTTTTATGATCAAGAAACCAAATACATAGATACTTAAATGCAAGGAAGTGCATGTGAGTTTTTCCAAACTCTTATCTTTTGCCTCTAGTCCCGCCAAGCATATGTACTTTCTGTGGAAACAATATACAATGCCAACAAAAATACCATTTCTTTTGCCAAAACCAACAAGTTTCTGTAAGTTAATTACAACTTATATATTATTATTTTATACACGTTATTAACATAATTAACTAGAATATTTTCTATATGATGATCATACATATTATAACATATCGAGGGTATGTCGAAACACATACCTTAAGCTATGCGGAAGGACGGTGGAACTTAAACCGGACATGATAGTTCAGTTCGGATGACGGATGTAGATCGTCGGGGTGGAAACTTGAGTTTCTCCTCCTTAACCTATCACTACACTACTTTATGTGTTGTTTATGTGTGTATGTTTTGACACAAATTGAGATGGTATTGTGTCATTTATATAGGTAGGAGGAGGACCCGAGACTCTTTATATACTTTCGATCTCTACCGTCCATCAAGGTAGGATCAATCTCAATCGATCATTATGGTGGAAATGTAGAGTTTCTTAACTCACAAATTTATGTTTAAATCATAAATTACATAACTCATGGAATGTATATGGACCATTTTAATGAGAAATATTTATTCTATTTTTAATGAATTAATATTTATAAAAGAATTATAAATAATTATTACAGTTTCTGGTATCTACCTTTTGCTGAAATAACTTTTTTCCAATTTAATCTTTATATGAATTTTTTTCAATTTGTATTGGGTTTGGAAGTTCTCATACTTTTTTCAAAAATTAAACTACTAGTTTAGAAGAAATAAAACATAAAGGAATGTGGACTCTACGAACATTATAGTAGCGAACTAGCGATTGTTGACAATATGTCAATAACATCAAGTACGTATGCATTTCAATGAATGGTACATTTAAATGATACTTTTGAATGCATATACAAATGTACTAGTGACTTTTAACCAAGTGGTTTCTCTTTGTTCTTCTCAAAAGTATGGACGTAGCAATTTTGGTCATCATTAGAATGTTATTCAATAGATTCACAATAGAAGTATGGGTCTTAAAGCACCAAATATGATAAACAATGATGCTTGTTTTTTAGATGAACACATTTATGCATTGTCCCAACATATATACTATATTGTACATCCACGTTGAAGTACAACTTAATTGATTGGATTATTAAGTTATTTCTTAATATATGTATCTTGAAGATCAACTATTAACTTTTCTTCATAAAAACGGTTAACAATTTGAAACGGTGATAAGATTGCTTTAAAACTTTTCCCCTCAAAACAAGAACCTTTATAAGAATTGTAATGAACAAGCCCTATAAACATTGGACTCTTGTAGAAAAAGTTTCATTTCCAAGTCCAGAAAAGTTGCATTAAGCTTCTTGATTACTTCATTGGTACTAGCAAGTTCAAATTCAAGCATTTAGCCACTCAACATTCATATTCTTTTGTTAAATGAATGTAATGTTGGTTTCCGTGTACGAAATAACAATTAATAATAAATAAAGGACTAAACAATAATTAAATAAAACCAGTGTAATCTTTATTAATTTCCAAATGGAATACAATAAACTGATTACAACATGTAGGTACTGAAACGTAAATAAAAAACAAACGTTATCAGATTATTATCAATTAATAATCTGATGTACTGTTTTGTAATTAAAAGAAACTGCCTGACTGGAAAGTAAAAACTTAACAGCCGGACTGTTCTGTTATGAATTGAAAATACAGGACTGAATTGAAACTATACTAATTACAGAATTAAATTACAGAAATGTAATTACAGCAATAAAACAGAACTTTAAACTAATTACAGAATAGTACAAAACAGAATAAAAGACTACAGCTAAGGACAGAATATTAAAAACTGAAATTTAAATACTGAATTGGAAAAACAGAATTGAAAAGACAGAATTTAAGTGCGGAAAATAAATGGACAGAATGTAAAAAAACAATCGACGAGGCTACTGTTAACAGTATGCCCTTAATCGATATTCGTCCTTAACAGAATTGGGATGATTCTGACTGCTCTTGCAAATATGCAAAAGTCACTTTTCAGATTTAGTACAAGACCCAAGACCCGAGACATTCCCCAAATCCCAAATCCCACGTCCCGCGTCCCGAGCGAGCGCGTGTGTGGTACACACTAACCCACTCATGGGTATGTGGACTTTATTAGTTTACCAACTACATAGGATGGACTTGTATATATAGAGTGAAAATCAACCTTGATTTTCCAATGTGGGATAACCCTCATGGTTTATTCCCACTCTCTACTTCATTTTCCAGATTTCGGTTTTTCCCTGACCACTTGGAACAAACATGTTTAAAAACCATGTTTTTCCAACATTATTCCAACATGTAATGCTTTGAACATTAAAATATGTGTATTTTGAGCACATCAGTTTGTTAGATTTTAAATATGCTAGAATAAAATTTATAGTCATATGTTATACAAATGGCAAATGAATATACTGTATGTCAGAAGGGAATGAGTGGTTCAGTTTTTATCGGCAAAGAACTTAAAATTCATACAGCTTTCATCGAGTAATAATTAATGGACTTCTCCTTTTCCTACAAAGAAGAATTTAAGTCTGCAACTTAATAAAGTAGTCCTTGAAGAATTACTACTAGTGTTTGCATGTTCTTTGTTACATGGCAGATAATAATAAGCCTTTTATATCAAACAAAAGTGCAGTTTCCTTTTTCACATTCTGGTGCACAAATCCATAATAGCATGCCTAAAAATTGATTCCATTGATTTCAATTCTTTTTAAGATGTCTTTATATGAAACTTAATACAAATGATTACAGTATTTTCTTTTAAGAGGTCAAGGAAATCATGTACGGTTTGTTTGGTGGCAGCAATAAGATAACCTTGTTTGATGTTATGGCCTTGTTTTACAAGTTTAGCTATTTTTTTATTTTATTTTTGGCTAATTAGCTGGACTGTATTTGCTTGATCAGATTGAAAGGTGTTTTTTATTTTTATTTTGGCCTACAAAACTAGTTCCTTTAGCTGAATGGATCTAGCTTTTTATGAGCTAAAGAAAACCTGTTTATTGACTTAAAAAGCTGCAACCAAACAAGATTAGAAACTGGAGTATATCTAGCTTGGAAAATCTAGTAATTCAGGCATGAAAAACCAAATGATCATTGTTTTAAAATTTATAGCCTACCACACTACAATTTATAAGAAAGGAAAGAGTTTTGAAGCTGCAATCAAACAAGCCTATGCACTGGTACTACACAATATGGTGGAACTTCACGTACAACCCAAAAAATGAATGTATCATTTATATTGGCAGTTGGCCTTAGCTCGTTTTTGCTAGTATACCATTTTATTTCCCCGCATTAATGACTTCATCCCCTCCTCCATGCGGATCCTGGTTCCGCCACTGCTTGTGCTATTGGATGTTAACATAAGTTTCTTATACCAATATATAAGCCACGGTATCATTTGTAAATACTTGCACACTCAGTGTCTTGCTAATTTTGCCTATGAGATTGTTTTCAATGGGTTGGAAAAATAAAACAGATGTATACGACGAACAAATAAGAAAACAGTTTCTAAAATACATGAATATGGAAAAAATGAACTGAAACGCTTTTATTCACGCTTTTTCCTTCTTGTTTGGTTTCCACAAAGTTCTTTACTTGTGCGTACACGACAACCGTCTTCACAATGATGGTTCTACTGCGGGTTTCCTTTTATCTACACATTGATGCATTTATGAACTTCTTTTTATGTCATTTAAGCCAAAAAATCATCTAGAGACGACCCAATTGGGGGGGAAAATCGATCATACAGTCTACAAAGATAACAGCATAAACTTGAGGCTGAAACGGCTTTAGCACTTGAATTTTCGAAAGAAGATCCAATGCTTAAATTGTTCTTTGGTTTGATATTGAAATCCACTTGGCTATTTATCTATTTTGACTATATGTAGGGTTATGATTTGAAGTTTGAACAAAGAAAAACTCAACTAACCGTTTTCTGATTTTAACCGACAAGGCATCGAGTGTCACAGTATAATGCTATATGGTTTCTGATTTTCATTGGCAAAGAACACTTGAAACAAAACTGAAAATCTAGGCTTTCCCCAAGTCGGAGAGTACTAAATAGGTATACACCAATTGAGGTTTAAACTGAGAATCATTAAATATAATTAGAACAAACCCCAAATTTAACGAAAGACAAAGTAAAAATGGATAGGAGAAAGTGTTAGACCTACTTGCGAATAACTATAAAACGATTGAAAAAAAATCACAGATTTGTCTTTCTTATCATCATAATTCATAAAAAGAAGTAAACTGTATTTTATGATTGATAAAGAATTTGGTAGGAAATATTACCATTTATTCCTGTCTTTGGAATCATAATTAGTTAGAAATTTTTGAATTATTTCTGTTATAGAATATGTTGGTATTTTTCCTACTTTTAAACATAGGCTTAATAATTGGAAAGAAACCAATAGCTCAAAACTTAAGTATATACTCTACTAGTTTGTTTCAAGAAACGGATAATAAACTAACAATTGCTGAGAAAATTGATGACCTTATTCAACAAAGAAGCACGGTCTTCCCCTTTGCACTTGATCATGTTACCACTCAAGGATACTAGACTCTCGTAATAAACCAGAGCCTTTAAATAACCTGACCATTCTGTTTTAATACCAAGATTCTGATTTATTTCTCCAATGGTAACATTGTACAGGACTGTCTGAAGATTATAATCAGATTCCACAAATACGAGAAGCATCTCTTTTTCTTCCGTGTTCAAAAAGCCCAGTGTCGTGACCAAAGGTCCTTGAATCCCTCTGACAGATATCTTTTTTATCCAATTATTTTCTTCCAACATAACCCAGACGTCGATATCACCTAGATCATGATTCTACACAAAACACAGTGTAGAATAGTTTAGATTTGGCTAATAAGCAACACTTTGTAATTCTGGGTTTGGCCCCAATTCTGTTTAATGAAATGGCTTGGGGGTTGAAGATAAAAATGCAATGCAAGACCGCCAGTCCTGCATGACAGGAATGTTATCTCTCGAAAAACCTCCTTACTCATGTCAAACAGGAGGCCGGAGGTGTTTTCGTTTCCTCCCAACCAAAATAAGACCCATTCAAGTATGTATTGTTCAAAGAATAACATATCCCTGGATGGTTTTCTAGGACGATGTCTTCAAGAAATCTCCATGTGTTCGTTTTTGTTGTGTAGAGTATAGCATGGTGACTTTTATCCATCGTTTCTCGACTATTATATCTGAATACAAGAATCACCTTGTAATCTTCTTCATTCAGAGGGTCCATACCAAATCCTATTACCCCCATCCAAAGGTCTAGATCCTTCCAACCAGCACAGTTATGAATTTTTCAATCTTAGGGAGGAAACCTGCTTCATTAGTACCAGGGTTCCATATCACGACGCAATTATGTAGATTGTACAAACAATACAAGCCATTGATCGGCCCGACAAACTCAATTGTTTGTGACTGTAAAAACCGTTCCTCATAGTGGAGAATATTGGAATATGAAGACAACTCAATCAGCAAGAAGCAAAATGTCCAAGCATGCCCGTCATAGTGCTTGAGGAGGAAGCGATTCCTTTTCTTGCTCATCATCTTTTGGAATTGAAGGTGCTTATATATAAAACCCGACTCATTCACGAGGGCATGCCAAATTTTGCACATACAACTTACACGCACCACAGATACCACTGACAACCTACTAATAATCTCTATGCATAAGTCTTCTGGAAACTCCTCATAACAATAGGGATTGAAAATAGTTTCCTCATCATAGGTGTCAATAGTGGTTGCCATTGTTGGACGAGATGTTGCAACACTGGGAGGCTTCTATTTGTCTTAATCAGGGTCGAAGTCAGGGGGTACGAGTAATAAAAATATGAGGGCATTAAATAATTAGTTTGATAACATGTAGTAAAAATGCATGTCAAAAACTAAAAGAATTACAATTAAGGCTGATGGGGGCGCCGCATCCCCCGATGGTCTGCACTTGACTTTCTCGTGGCCTTAAAGTACTGATTAGTTTCTTGGCAATAACTAGAAGTATAGAATTGAGGATATAGGAGTATATATAACAATACATGGAAAGAATAGGCAGCAGAAGAAATTTGCAAACAATTTTAGAGCTTTATATTTATTGGAGAAGGGAAAAGAATGTATCCACTTATACGCATATATAACTCAAGTGCTTTAGTTTTAAGTAATCGATAGTTGTTAAGCCCTTGTTTGAGAAGTTTCATCAAGTGTAATTCTTAAATATTAAGGATAGTTACCGGGAAAGAAATGGCAAGATGGCAAATAGCAGTTTGTGAAGTACATATTTCGTACAGATCAAGCGAGTAGCTATAGCTAGGACTGCAAACGAGATTAAATCAAATAGTAGTGATACTGATGAAAAGAAATTTGTAGCTCTTTCTTTATCGAAACAAAAGGTGAAGCCTTCCGGTTGCTAAATATTAACTGATAAACAAACAACATTATGGGTGTTTTAGGATATTATAATACACAGATGTACACGTAAAAACATGTATGCATAAATTTTATTCTAAGTTTAACAAATTTTATGTAATCTGTGTAGGAAAATTGCCAAGTCACGATCAATTCTTTTTTGCATGGAAGAAAAACTCATCTTTCTATACATAATATGATAATACACTACCTAAATACAAAAGCTTAATGAGATTTTCATTGGATAATCTGTTCATGTTTCTAACTAACAACTATATTGAGATAGTACGTTTGAATGAATTACAAACAAAAATTGTAACTAATATATATCGACATATATTTGTCAAGAATATATAGACAGAGCTAGATAAAGTACCTATTTATTTTTTATGCCATAATGATGGGTATGCACTTTCGGAAACAATGGGTATGTATATATGACTGTATATCCACTTTATCAGACTTTTGACGACCTCCACCTATACAAAAGACTAGAAATTATATGCACTTTTCATGATTGCATATGTTGTTCACGATTGTGTATGTCAGTATGTACTAGGTTACCGGAGGTTCATCGTATCTTCGACAATCTCCGCCCCGAAGATGATAGAGACTCGTATGCAATTTAAGAAAGAGCATGCACATTTCACAAATGTGTAAGTTGTTCACGTATGTGTATGCATTTTGTTGGACCTTTGGCAAGGTCGAACACCGCAGTCGATTAGGTTCGACCCGAGCTGGTGACGAGCCTAAATAATCAAGTTGAAACTTGACTCGTAATTATTTGAAAATTCTTGATTCCTTATCACTAGGCTCTCTAGACTATAATCATCCGGGTCAAGATCGTTAAACTCGACTCGCCCTGAAAAAAAACAATTATTTTCTTATATACGGAGCAATTTCTTTTGTAAATTATACATAAAAATGAAACGAGACAGAGCCCTTAACGCATCGAAATAACTGTTACTCAAACGAAGTTATACTCACTTTAGTTATAAACAAACGATCACAATACAATGTTTTAACATAAACTTGTTTGTGAACAACTCGATTCATAAACCTACCATGCATATTAATTGCACACGTGTTCAAATTTTTATTTTATTTTTTATAATATGAGTTCAGATTGAATACTATACAAAATAATAAGTAGTAGAAATATAATTCCCAAAATATAAAGTAGTGAAATAAAACAAATCATATACAAACTAACTTATACTCATTCCTTTAATTAATCATATATAATTCAGTGAATTCACTCTCCCTCAACTAAGGTGATTCTCTCTCTCTCCCATTTATTCTCCGTATTTTATCGTTTTCATAAACTTATTAATTTGATTATTAGCATAGTATTTAGTGGATTAAAACAATTTAATTAGTACCCAATTCAAAGGCTTTGAAATTAATGAACCTGGTTCTGATTTAATGGTTTTTGACATTTTATTTCTACTGTATCTATATCTGTATATATATATATATATAGAGAGAGAGAGAGAGAGAGAGAGTAAAGTTTTACCAGCAAGCTGAAATTAAGAGATATTGGAAATTGAGCACAAAGTGTTTGATGAAATGTCTGAGTGAGATCTACCATACGGTTGATTTAGATATTGAAAATTATAACCCAAAATATTTGTTTAAAATTTTTGAAAACATTTCTACAATTACGATTATACATGTATCGATACACTCCAACAGTTATTTTTTACGATAAAAGTCACACACAATTTAATTTGAACCAAAAGAAAAAAGTAGTAACGGTAATTAATGAAATTAAAAAAAAATCATTTAGAGCAATATTATGTCCAAATATTATGAAATTTGCATTAGAATATATTATAAAAATTTATAAAAGTGTGAAACAAGTTGTAAAAACTTAAAATTGGGCGAAAATAAACAAAGGGGCACGAAAGGGGACATAGAATAGGGGATAGAGGATCTGGACTCTTCGATGATCCCTAAAAAAATGTTTTATTTTTGTTGAATGGGGCAGGGTTGTCCTTGTATTAGCCTTTTAGGGGTGGGTTGATTAGGTCATGGGATAAGTAGATTGTTGATTTAGGATTACAATGTCTTTAATGGAAATAAAAAAAGGATGGAACTTTAGTAGAAAGAAATTGAAGGACTGAAAGGCGTGTTTTCTTCGGTTTTCATTTGTTTGTTTTTTTAAAGTAAATAGAGAGGACTGGTTTGTATCTGTGTTTATGTTGCTCACTCGGTTCCCATGTATAACAAGTGTTTCATGTGAAGAAGCTCGTATTCATAGTTCATGTCCTCGCTACAAAAATACATGTATATATATATAGTGGCTTGTGTTTTAGTGAATTATTATTCATGACCTAAGCAAAATGATGCAGAGAGACATATTCTTTTTATTTTTGCTTCTTCTGAAGGTAGTCATTATTTCAGTTTTTTTTCAAAGATGATTTATGTGCTCTATTTATGTTGTTCCATGTTTGATTAGTGTCTCAATTGAAATAGCTGTATTTTTATTCACGAGCTAAGTAAAATTGATGAATGATAGACATTCGATTTTTTGGTTCTTTTGCGTCACTGCGTGTAGTAGTTGGTACCTCAGTGTAAATAGCTGTTGTGGTATTCATGGATAGAAAAAGCGATATTGATCAAGTTTTCCGTATAGGTAGTGTATGTAAAGCAATTTTCATATTGATGAGTGATTTGTAAACAGAAACATTGAAGTCAAGTCCATAAAGTATTCGCTCAGTTTGATTCCTCACAGTTTTAAACTGCTTATTTTGTTAGTCTACATTTTTTTAGTCATGATTCAGTTTTCCCATGTTTTCATATCCATGATCTAAGTGAATGGTGGTCAATGGAAAGAAATTTATGGCTCTTGTAATTTTTGTACCGGACTAAATTTGCAATTTGAAAATTGAGTTATCTAATGCAACTTCTACTCAAGTTCCTTTTAATAGTCTGCACTAGTTACTAAATAGTTTTTGTGAACTCGTGGTACTTCTCCAATGACTTGTATTCCAAGGACTGGATGTATTTTGATATTCATTGGCCATTTACTATTTCTGAAGCAGTTATTGAACTCAAGAAGAGGGGAAAAAAATGCCGCTCTATGACTGTATGCTTATGCTGAAAAGTCAAGTAGAAAAGAAAACCATGATGGAATTGGTTGCTCGGGTTGCGAAACACGTCTATAAAAGGAATGGTGTTATTACCGAAATTAGGTCGTTTGGAAAGGTCAACTTGGGTTATGGCATTAAAAAGCTTGATGGAAGACACTTTCAGGTATATGACAAGTAAGCCGTTGGAAATTTGGCATAATTTTTTGCAATGCGCATTTAACTTCTGTTTTTTTTTTGCGACTTTTAGGGATTGTTGCACACCATTTAACCAATCAGCTAAAATTTTGAGTTTGAAAGAAAAGTTAATTCATCTTCATCCTGCTTTATGCTGCTGTTTTACTGTAGCATATTATTGCAGGTGATGAATAAATCCCTTACCTAGCTGTGGTGTTGTTATTGTTGCTGTTGTTTGATGATTGCTTTATAACTTTATTTTGTATGTAGTGATACCATAAACACACTTCACTTACCTTTGAACTTTATTTAATTTTTTTGATGTGATGATGCAATTCCAAATTCAAGGCGGTGCCAGCTCTCTTTTTCTCTGTAGCAGATAGTAAAGGTTGTTTTAGAACTAAGATTATGCAACTGTGTTCAAGATAAACTATGAAGTGCAAGCTTGGAAAGTTTCTTTATGTGATGTTAGATTTTTTTTTTAAATTGTCATCTAAAAAAAAGTAGTTGGTTCTTTCTTGAATCTATTAAGGAATACATGTTGAAAGCTTTTCTTACTTTCCGAAAAGAACAGTCTGTTTCCCCTTGGATCCTATGCTTATCTAGTCATTTTGGTCTTTGAGAAATCGTTGAACTAGCAGAAGACCCATTCGGAATCTAGCACCAGAAACGGTTTCTGTCTGTTAAGAAGCTCTACTCTGTCTGAGTCTCTGAGCTTTTACACCTTAAATACTAGCTCAGTTGATAGACATTGAGGTAATGAATGCATTTGAAGCCAATCACTGTCTCAACTTGTTCTATGTCAGGCTCTTGTATTTAGTAATCAAGATGTGCCTGAATATTGTTCGGATCAATTAATATCATATGAATAGATATCACATACATGAAATAATAGTATTTAGGTATTTGAGATGGTTCTAAAATGAACAGACTCTTCTTTAGAAAGGATTTTGAGAAATTTGATTTAATGTGACTCAGGTAGATTCTACTATACTATCCAAAACAAACTTGTCGTAAACTGTGTTCTGTATTATAAATGATTCGTGTTAACTTTTAATTGTTGAAGTATAATCTTAATATCATCCACATAGACACGCACACCAAAAAATATTGTAACCCATTTTGAGCGGACTGTCATAGATTGGACTAGGCATGGCGATTCTCTGATAAGCTATGGTTCTCTTCAATTACATGCCTTCTCCGAGACTCCGACATTTTGAACATAACTAGGCACGTAGGTTGTGTAACTTCCAAATATTCTTGTAACATTTAAAGCCATAGTTTCAGCGCATAAGGGGTATTTTTTGTTTTGTTTTGAAAGCCATAAGGGATGGTTATGTTTTCTTACAGTTATGTTTCATTGATTTTTTTAATACCACCAAATTAGTAACTACGAGTACACTAACCGATTTACGTTATATTGCTAGGCGATTTGGTACACTTGGTATACCAATTTAGTAGAATCATAGGTTTGGAGTAGAATCATACACCATTCTATTCCTTTTTTCGCTTTTATACACTCTTCTATCCTATCCTTCATATTTAGCCCAAAAATTATGGTCCTTTTCTATATGTACTGTACAAAAGTAAGAAATGTTAAGTTCCGGTAATAATTGCTAACTTTTATAGATTGGTGTACAAAATCGAAATCGGATTATACGTCACTGTACAAAATTCTAACTAACCCAATACTTTTTAGCTTATAAATTCAAATATTCAGCTTCCTTACATTTTCTTGTCTAATAGGCCCAACTGATGCAAATGACAATGATGGCTCCGCCAAGTATAAAAGAAGAGCTGCGTTATTTAAACAAGGAAGACAGGTTGCTTCGCTGGATATTTATTAAAAACCGAGGAGTAATTCTTGGGGAGAATAATACTGAAGATGATGATAAACGTAATCCACTCATGTTACATAGCAACATCTACTCTGATGCGGAAGATGAGGACGAAGATGACGATGAAGATGATGAAGTGGAACAAAGGAGTTAAATGGGCCAGTGAATTGTAGCAGGCGGCTATTTTTTTTTTTTTTCCTTTTTTCTGGTTGCTTGGTTTTCTTTATAAGAAGGTGGAAGAGTGTAGGATTTGAAACCAGAAACTCCAATTTTCATGTTGAGATTTTTCATTACCTTTCACTTTATCTGTGGATTGTTATGAAGTGTATTATCGTTTTGTTGTTATAGACAATTCAGTCGTATGTTTTGAAGAGTAGGCAATTCATGTTCTGCAGTTTTACTTCAGTAAGCAGGGATGGAATGTTGATATCTGTCAAGTTTATTCAACATTTCATGTTGATTCGCTAGCTATGATAACAACTTGTTTTGGAATTAAAAAAACCACTCTGTGATTTCTGTGACATGACATCACATTGTGATTTCAATCTCTTCATCATTATCCAGGATAGATGTTCCATTCTAAGTCTCCAACTGAAACAAAATATACTTGCCTTTGTATTTTCTATAATGTAAACCATTTTTAAACTCTTTTCAGAAAATGGCCAAGTTAGGTTTCATAATAATGATTTGGGTTCGCATCAATTCCTAAGATGCCTCATGAAATCAATGCCAGAAGTATTTACTGGAGCAACTTGCCGGTAGCCTAACGTCAGACCCGACAAGAAATTGAACAACATGGTGTTTCTCGATTTTAAAATTGAACAAGAAGAAAGCTTATGATTCTTTAGGAGATGTCACCACGTATGTAAATCACCAGAAATAATAAGTCGTGCAGTTGACTTGTTTCTATCAGCTTTTATAAGCCAAAATTTGCTAACCGTTACTCCCTCCGTTCCAATTTAATTGTCCATTACGAAACTACGTGCAATTTTAACCGATCAAGAACTTGTATCAAAATTGTCGGAATGAGAATTTTCAAAAGTTGATCATATAGTTCAAATGTTAAATTTTATGATTAGATTTAAAAAAAATTCATTCCGACAATTTGGTACAAGTTATAAGTCGGTCAAAATTGCACGTAATTTTGTAAGGGACAATTAAATAGAACGGAGGGAGTACCATTAACGACATTTACATGTATAAGTTTTTAAAAAAAATTGTTTGTAACGTAAATACTAAATACTCTCAACAAGATTTAAGACTTATATGCAATATGGACTAAAAGGGGACAGCTAAAAAACATTAATTACATAGACACAATTCGACAAACTACTTGCAAACCAAAACCATTCGACAACATTAATTAAAGTCTGTACAAAAGGGAATGAGAAAAATAGATTTATGCTTTCATCGAGTAATATTGGATCGCTCTTTTTTCCTACAAAAGAAGCAGATAGGTTGCACAACTTGATATAGTGGTCGATCCGTTAAGAACTACTTGTGTTTCATGTACTTGGTGGAGTACATGGCAGAATAGCATGCCTTTTCTCCTACACAAGTAATTTTCATTTTTACACTATGGTGAATAAGTGAATAGCATGTCTCGAAATAATTCCATCGTTTTCAAGCTTTTATTGTATGAAACTCAAAATAAATGACATAACTGTATCTGCTTGTAAGCAGTCAAGGCAATCATGTTGGGTTTGTTTGGTTGCAGGTTTCAAGCAAAAAAAATTGGCTTATTCGAAGTTATTAAAGAAATTGGGTTTATGAACATACAATGTTTAAGGCATAAAAACAAAAACAAAAAAACTCAATGTTTAAGATGTTTGCCAAATATCAGAACTTCTAAAAACAAAAATTGAGCTCTAAAGCAGCAACCATACCAACTGATGCTATACTACTTCATCTAAAGGTGGAATGTTTTTCTTTTACAACCTTAAAAGAGGGCAAATCATGCATGCATCTGCATTAGCTCCATTTTCCTATATTGACCCAACATAAAATGAACTCAATTTGTTTTAGACTTTATAATCCTCTAAGCTATCAAATTAACACAAGTTGATAATCTACACTCTTTTCTATTAAGATACACACTACATTATGTATGCATATACGTCACAACAGCTTCTAACTTCAAGACTGTTCCAAAAGGAGGAAAAAGAAGCATAAGGGCCTCTTACAAGTAATCTCTGCACGAGCATTGACCGTCGATGAAACAATGAAAACCCGAAGCATCCCTAAGATGAATCTCTCTCTTCGTAATGATAGATACATACTTCAAGAACGAATGGCAGTCTCCACATAAAACGATATTCTTCATAACTCGAATAATTTTTCCTGGCTTAGTTGTCAAAAGCTGATAAGTCGTAGCTAATTTCGCACTGTGATAGAACAAAAACTCATTCTTCTGTTGCTCCTCTACTTCTTGTAGAACAAAGCTTGTATCCGGTACATAACCAACCTTCATACATTCAAGTATAAGTATATCTAATCCACTATAAATGTCCTTAGATTGGGCGTGTGACTTATCCCTTGAAAAAAAATAATGTGCTTTGTTTTGTTGTATAATCCAACTTTTGCTAGGGAGTTTTCGGAACCCCTTTTCTCTCATGTCTGTTCTCACTGTTTCCGAACATTGCCATCTCCCAGATGTTGATAATAGATTCGATACGAGTATATACGTAGACGTGTCATGTGGGGCCGAAGCTAGTATTTTCTTTTCAGCTAATTTTCCTAATCTCGTATTTGAACGAAGCCTACAAGTATCAAGCAAAGCTCGCCAAACAGACCCCTCAGGTTCGAAAGGCAATTTATTGATAAAATCCTCAGCTTCTTCAAATAAACTCCAATAACCCATTGTCCCAACAAACAAGGCGTAATGATCTGATGTGGGTATCACCCCATAGGTGGTTTCCATCGAAAAAAACATTTTCCGGCATTGATCAAATAAGTTAATTCGTGTATGTCTATATGCTGTAATAGCCAATAGAAAGGTAAAATAGTCTGGCTTAATACTTTCCTTTTGCATCTCTGACCAAACATCTACGGCTTTATCACCCTGTCTGTGAAGAACAAGGCCTGCTATTAAACTATTCCACGAAACAATATCCCGAAATGACATACTTCTGAAAAAAAAATCTGCATTTTTTATGTTTCCGCACTTGGAATACATGCTTATAACGGCATTTCCTGTACCTAAATCAGATAAAATTCCAGTTTTAAGAGCAAGGCAATGAATTTGTTCACCTATCTCGAGAAATCCCAAAGTTCCACAAACACTGAAAACTGCAGCTAGCATTTCTTCGTCCACGTGCACGCCTTTTAACCCGCTCTCACAAAAAAGAGAGATTGCTTTTTCTGGTTCACCATTTCGAGAATATGCACATATCATTGAGGTCCACATTATCTGACATCTTTTTAAACTAAGCCCTTCATGAAACATTTTCTCTGCAATATCCATTCTTCCACACCTTGTACACATATCTAGCAACGCCGATTCAATACACTCGTTTTCCTCGTGACCAAACTTCAGAACAAACCCATGAATCTGTGCACTCATTTTCGAGTCCTTGATGAAAGCACAAGCATTACATAAACTACTTAAACTGTACTCGGTTAGCTCAACACCACTCTCCACCATTTTGCAAAACAATGCTAAAGCTCTTAAGCCATCACCGTTTTGACAATAACCGGTCAACATCGCATTATAGGTAGTGGAATTCTTCCCAACCATCTTCTCAAAAGCCTCTTCTGCTAAATTAACTAACCCAACTTCCATACACGCCGTTATCATTTCAGTCCAAGTGATAACATCTTTCACACTCATCGTTTCGAACAAATCCAACACATTTTTCACACTCCCACAACTCTTATAGAACCCAAGTAACGCATTGTTGACGCTCAAATTCGATTCAAACCCATTTTTCAACGCGTAAGCATGAAGCTCCTTACCTACCGCCCGACTCAAACTCCCCGAAGAGGCTACCAAAAGTGTCGAAATCGTGAAATGATCGACTCGAAAACCGTCAGTCCTTGTCATTTCCCGAAAAAACACAAACGCTTTGTCGTAAACCAACTCCTTCACAAAACCCGAAATCAGCGTGTTCCAAGAAGCAATATCCCTCTCGGGCATTTCATCGAACACCTCGAGAACATATCCCAAACACCCAAACTTACTATACATCCCCATCAAAACATTCCCCACAAAAACACACTTCAAATAACCCATTTTCACCGCCCATGCATGAAACCTAAAACCCGTCTCCAAATCGCAAGAGGACAAAATTGCGACGAAAGTAAACTCGTTCGGGTTAATACCCACATCTCTCATTCTAGCAAAAAGCTCAAAAGCTTCGATCTTTCTATCGAATTTAGCGAAACCCGATATCATAGCAGTGTAGGAAACCACATCGGGGAAAACTAAGTTTAAAAAAACTTGATAAGCATCTTCGATCAAACCGAGCTTAATATAAGCGGAAATCAAAGAGTTCAAAAGAACAATATCTTCATTAAACTTGAGAATTGAGCAATGGGTAGCTTTGAGAAGTTGTGGGTCATTGTAACGAACCGAGAGACGAAGAAAGTGGGATAATTGAGGTGGGTGAGAATGGGAATGGGAAATGGATTTAGAGAGAGAAAGGTGGGGTCTTGGAGGTGGTTTAAGGGAGGGTAAGAATGGGAGAGATTTGGGAGAGAGAGGGGAGACGGCGGAGGAGAGAGAGTGGCGGTGAATAACGGTGGTGGTCATGTGTTGGATAGGCGCCAAACATATTTATCTATACTATTATTAATATATGCGTACACCCATCAAACCTTCAAACAATTAATTATAAATAAATCTTGATAGTTTGGAAAATTACACACAAAACAATTAATTATAAATAAATCTTGATAGTTTGGAAAATTACACACATGTACTATTGTTCAAAAAACTACAAAAAAAAACAGTTTTAAATTCAAAAAAAAAAACTGCAAAAAAACCGTCCCTCCCCAAAAACAAAACCAGTACGTCTCCTTATTCTATTATACTACACACAATTTTTCTCCACCCACTCTCTCTCCCTCTCTAAAGTATATTTATGAATATGTACCAATTTCTTAATTAATAATCACAGGTATGACAACATTTGTTTTATCATTATATATTATATATGTTGGTTCCTTCCCTCCCTCTCAAACCAGGTAAATACCATTTCTCTCCATTTATTCTATTTTTTACTTCACATTTTTATCTCATTTATTATTCAAATTAAAATATAGAATCCAGCGTATTTTGTTATTACACGTATGTATGCATATATTTTTTTGGATTCACACCCATCGGGTGGGCAAGTCCGCTAGTATATATATATATATAACCACCTATTATTATGTATTATGTGTGTCTATTTGTATACCTGTATATTTTGTTTTGTTTTTGTTTTTAATTTTTTAATTTTTTGGTTTCTTGGTAAGTTTATATAATGTAGATTGTAGCCTATTATTAAGTCAAGTTTAATCAGAAATTAATCGGAACATATGCGATAGGCTGAGCCTAGGGGTTTGCGACGGGAGCAAGGGTAACAATGAACCGACATAGTGAGCAAAATCATACGAGAAGAAAATTGAATATACGAAATAACTATAACAAATCAGATAGACGTCAAGAGAGAGTAGGCAAGTAGTGCGAATTTTGACGGAATTAAACGTTACCTCCTAACTAAAACCTGTCATGCGCCTTTTAGAACTATATATTTTGTTTTGTTTTAGCCTTTTGATTTTAATTCTTGTTAAGTTTATAATTTGACTTATCTTTATTATCGTTGTTTAAGGCAACACTAAGATAATGTTAAGAGAAATCAAACAAGTGGTGTAATAGACGAAATTAAGAGCATCTACGACAATTGTTTTAAGTTTATTATTTATGTCAGACTATAGTGAATAGTGACTTTTACGGTCACAATTGTCTCCTTTTTACATGCTACATCATCGTAATATATTGTATATTTATAACTTTTCTGTTAAATGTAACATTAAAACTAACATCTCATTTGGTATTGAATTTTTGTCTTGTGGTATCTTTTCTAGGTGTATTTTAGTTTATTGTATGGTTGAAAGATTTACCGAATTATCTTTATGAATTAATGTTTGTGTTTACTTTGATAACTCATTAATGATTTGTTACGTTTATTGTATTTTATTTTCTAAAACCACTATATTTTTATAAATGCCTAATTTAAACTTAAATGCTTGATTTGAATTTTTTTTTATTATTAAATACAACGGTTGGCAAATCTTCATTTAAACTTAAATGTTTGATTTGAAACGATAAAAAATCAACTGTTTACTACATGTAAACGGTAGTAAAAAATTACTATTCGGTTGAAATTACACATAATTTCGTAAAATGTAATTAAAATAAATCTTTTTTGGTATATAATTCAACTAAATAAAATATAACAACTCCTTTCAAATTACTAAATATAATGGTATAAAGTATGGTCTTATAATGAAAGCTAAAAATGACATATAGTATTTTGACAAATTATACTAAATGTATATAGTATTTTGCTAAAATTTGTTCAAATATAAAGAAAGTCAAATAAATAAAAATTTGATTATTTTCATTCCTTTTCTTTTACACCTCCATGGACGACTCACGGAAACACCAGGTCTCTCTCTCTATATCTATATATCTCTATATCTATATATCTATATTGATTTCAAATACAAACCCAATTTCAACTTATTGATTTTGCAACTTTTGACCAATTATCTACTCTTATTAGGCTGTTAAAAAACTCATTAAATCCCAATCATTTAGCGTATGGATTATTTAAAATTTTACTGGTAAAGTTGATTTCACTTTGCATTTGAATATCTGACGAAGTGTGTTTTGATTTTCTATTCGTTTAGCTTCTTATAATTCAAAAAAAAAAGTATATAAAAAATGTGTTCATGTGCATTTGATGATGAAAAGTGCAATTTTCTACTCTTGTTTGCCTATTAAATCATTAAATTCGGACCATTTATTATCTGATGATAAAAAAACGACATGTAACGTTGATTTCAATCTGATTTGATGATGAAAGTTTCAATTTTTAACTCGTAGTCACATATTAGATCGGTAAATTAGATAATAAAAAACTGACTGATTTGACTGTATTTTGATGATGAAAGTTCCAAATTTTCTACCTGTATTCACGTATGAAATCGCTAAATTCGGAGTATTTAGTGTCTGATGACAAAAATGTGACTTGTATCGCTGTTTATAACTTTTTATTATGCATTTGATGATCGAGATAGGTGTCTCTACGAGGAGCAAGCGCGAAAGAGATCACGAGGGACGCTCTTTTAGAGCGAGTTTCTCAAGAGAGAGAGCTTCGTAATTACGCTCGCAAAGCTGCAGCTGCAGCTCTCTTTATCCAGGTTATTCAATTTTTTCAAAATCAAATGCGGATAAAGTTTGTATTTTTAGGTGTTTTACTTTGTTGAGATTGAGAATGTTTTAAATTTAATGGGTGGTAGCTTTTTTGCCCTTTGTTTGCTGCTCTTTGGGCTCATAGTATTATGCTTATAGTTGGTTCCGGTTTCTCTAACGGTCTTGTTTTTAAGCCCACATGGAGGCTGTTGTTCCATGTTGAATATTGTCACTTTGGTTATGTAATAAAGGAGCCTCTTTGCCAAAAAAAAAAAGAATCACTTTGTTGATTTAATCTCTTTTTTTTTTTTTTTTTATGGTTTGCATGTTGTATTATAATACTTTTTTGCATTCTACCATTTTTGAAGGAGCACCTTTTTGCTCGATGGTCTTTTTGGAAATATTTAAAACTTTGTTCTTTTTCTATTCCTGAAAAAAGTCCAATTAATTAGGAAAGAGTGATTCTTTTGGGAAATATGCACCTCGGACTCCAAATTTTTCCACAATTACACCTTAATTGGATAAAAAATAAAATCACCCTTTTATATATGAAAAATATTTGGACGGTCACCCGAGCCGGCTGGCTGCTTTGGCTAGCCAAAAGTCTGGTCTGAACACATTTTTGAAGTGTGTAGTTTTGAGATAGTGCATGGAATAAGAATATGAAAAAACAAAACATTGAACAAAATATAACATTTATAACTTGGATGGAAGTGGTCATTTGTAAAAGTGGAAAAAATATACGGTGGATTTTCGGTGGATGCAAAAGGTCAAAAGTACATGGTATCGATTTGCAAATGCAACACAGAAGCAGGCAATGGTGGTCTCTCACAATTTCACTAGATTTTAATTTTTGCTTGATTTATGCTGTTTATGAAATAATATTTAGGGTCTTGTAGCTAATTAGTGCGTGATGATTGTATGAAGTTTGTCGTAATACGGTAATAGTATGTGGTACAATAACGGAACGTTATGCCCTTATTGTCTCTGTGCACGATACACAAATACATGCTTGGCCGGAATTGCTATCTCGAGTTGTGCTATACCCGGGAGACATAATATGGAGAGCGGGGAACCACTAGAGTATTTTAGTTTAGTAGCATATAATTGGTGAAGCGAGTTTAATGCTTTCTTTGAGGAGGGAAGATTGACAACATACTAATAGTAATTGAAAACAATAGGTAGAGGTAGACCAAAACTAGCATTGTTATAATGACGTGATTATTACATTGTTCAAACACTTCATCTTTTGCTCCGTGCATAGGAAATTTATGTTGAGAATTAACTTTCCTATCTAACAGGAGTCAACATGAACTAACAGCAATCAACATGAACTAGTTAAATACATGTGTCAATGTTCACATTCCTTAGCTATCTTCCCTCTAATACTTAGCTATAAGAAGTAATTAAGTACTAATTTAAGACATACAACTAATGATACATGTACACCCATATATCATATTGCTATAAGAACTAGTATGATGTTCTCTTGCATGTACAATAGAGGAAGGCTTGCAAAAATGTTCATGTTTATGCTAAAAAATTACATCTTTCATTATAGTGAGTAGTTTACTTGTTCCGCAGAAAGTTTGGAGGCGTTTTAATGTAACTAAGAAAATGGCTCTCCAGCTTCAAAAGGAATGGAAAATGATGGTGGATAGTCGTACTCTTCCCATGACTCGAACTTGGATTTCCAATGTTTTATTGAGACCCTTTCTTTATTTCATCACACATTCATTAATTCGGTCTCGAAAAATCGAAGCAGAAGGCGTATGTTGTATGCAGACTTGCTTCCAAATTTTACTGGAAAGCATCAGTTCAACTGGTATACCGTTACTTTAACTTCCGACCCTTAAATCTGTAATGATGCTCCCTCTTCTCCGACCGGGGCTTGGAATTGCTAAAGTGGTCGAAGCCAATTTAACCCGAACTAGTGATTCTGAACCATTGGATCACCAGTACTAAAGTGAAAAACAACTAAAATAGTGGATTCATCTGCCTATATCAACCGTTTTAGGCTAAAATCGTGTTTACCACTTTAGCAATTCCCTTCTCGCTAATTTTAGTTAGTTGAAACAAGAGTTAAAAGACGTTTTAAGTCGAATCGTGTAGGATCATGTCTTGTCTTTTCTCCCTAGTTGAAGTAGGGCTATTATTTAGTTTGTCTCTTTTCATTTTCTTGATGAATTTCTGACATTTAAAACGAGTAAGATATATACCCAGTTAACACATCTATTTATGTTTTGTATATGTAGATCCCCAGAAAAATATCTGCTCTTTGGCATTGGGAACAGTAGAAAAGAGAAGATTATGGTTGTATCAGGCACGTAAGCTCATTTCTCTATGCTTTTCTATTCTTGGAAAGTGTGAAATCGCCAGTATTACCTCTCAAGCGATGCGTTTGGCTGTTGTGTTGACTGATATAAAGGGTTGGAAATGCATCAATGGAAACGATCCTCAGTGTTTAGACACGGCATTAACGGATTTAATTAAGTTTATGGGAAGTGAAGAAAGTGGATTGTACATTAATACCAGGAAATACATTTTAAACTTGGATTTTCCAATTTCCCCACAAGATGATGGATTCCTGATAACTGCAAGTGCGATAACTTTAGCTCTTCGCCCAATTCATGTATTGAAATACAACGATACTGATCACTTAGACGAAAACTATGTTATACAGCAGTATTGTGTAATGATACTTACAATCCCATGGCTTGTCCAACGAATACCTGCACCGCTTTTACCTGCTCTACAACACAACTCTGTTTTATCACCTTGCTTCAAGACTCTACTGGTAGGATTCTTTACTGGAATCAATTGTTTTATCACAGTGCTTTACAGTGTTCAATTACGACTGTGCAATCTTTCATTTGTTTGATAAATTCTTTTCTACCATGTTCTATTAAAGCTTTGATTCTCTAAACTAGAACTGTAATGTTTTTATCTATGTATGGTATGGAATACTTCAACAATGAGGAACCATTGGTTAATTCTAATGGAGTGACATTTGGAGTGTGCCATGAAACTTATCAAACAAATGAAAGAAACTTATCAAACAAATGAGAGATTTCACAGACGTAATTGAAATGAAATATATCACAAAAATGTCTCTAAAGCGTCCTTTTTTGGGTATTTACGCCAATATAATCTTCAGGAGCGTTGATCCATTTTAATTTTTTCTTATATAGTTTTGTTTGGTAAAATATGCATCAGACATGTAGTATATTCTAATAATCTTAGAAATCAGTGTCCCATATGGTGTCTTTTTGGCTCTTGTCTGTGTTTCCATCATGTGCTGCATATTTTGATATGTGCTTCTTCTTTTATGACGAAAAACCTTTGCTGGAAATTTATCGTTAAAATTCTTGCTGTGAAAAAATGGCAAAACACTTCTTCGATTCCTAAACGAAAAATTGATTCTACAATCTGCAGTGCTATAAAATTCGCTTTTTGCTGTAGAGGTTAAAAAAAGTCTCCCACTTTGTGCTTTAGAAAAAGAAATAGAAAAGTCTTGAGTCGTTCGTTTGATAAAAGGATCCTTCTACTATGTGTTCTAACAAGTCTTTGGTTTTTTAGTCTATAATTGCCATTTGGCGTTTTCTATGAAAAGAAGTCAGAAATGTCTGTAGAGACGTGATCGTATGGGATAATCTTGGTCCTGCTGTCCACTCCTTTTCGCTTTTATGGTTTACATGGAAAAAACATATATCCGCATGTTTAATAATAGCAAACAAATCAATATATGCCATTTGGTGCTTTGGTGGTCGTTTATCTATGTTTCCATCTCGTGCTGAGTAAGTTAATATATAAGCCATCTTTCATAACGAAACCTTTGTAGTGAGTTGTCTGCGGTTTGTTAAGTTTTGTACACCTCCCTTCACGATTTGTGATTTAGTTCACCCAAACTAACAGTCTTTTTCTCGTAAAGTACAGTCCCGTCACTTTTTTCGTCAACTGGGATTGCATGTGAACTTGTGACGTGACAGGGATGTTTTCCATTAAGATTTAGTTACAATTTTGTACATCTTGCTATCACGATTTTCATTATCGTTCATTCAACTCTTTTGATGGAAAATGTATTGAATAGGAAAAGACAAATGTCCAGAGCACAAGTTTAAAATCTGATGTAAACAATGAATCATCGTAACAGTACGATGTATAAAACTGTAACTATACTTATATGAGGGGGAAATTTTATTTTATTTAGCTAGTTAATTTTAGCAAACAAAAAAGTGTGGAGCTGATCAAAATATGGCAGGTGATGGCAGATCATGCAAGAGAAACTTCTAATTGCGATTGCAAATGTGGACCAAGCTAGAAGTGGCTCTCAATACAAGTCCATATCACAAGTCGGTTGGCTACTCGCGAACGTGTTATGCCTTGCAACAGTTAGAGACACTAATACTGGAATTCCGGCAAAGTTTACTCAAGGCTTAGATTACACTTCTTATATCCATGTTGTTATCATCCTCTCTGAGAAACTATTGTCAACATTTCAAAGTTCGCGAATAATAAGAGAGGAGAATCAAGAATATGAAGACCATATTCAAGCTTGTGAGCCCTTAACGATGTCATACATCGACCATTATAAGCCTGTGTATCAGCAGTGGCATCTTTTGAAATTACTAGCCATGGGAAAAGAAAATCCTACTCAACAGAATGGTAAATCGTCTGATATGATTTATGTGGCATATTATTACTCTTACATGCTACAAATATTTTCTTTGCTGAATTCTGTGGTTGGATCCTTGCCCGTTCTCAACCTGCTGTCGTTTACTCCTGGATTTCTAACAAATGTATGGGAATTTCTTGAAATATCTTTGTTTCCTAACAAACGTTGGACTGGCCAAGAATCTTCTTTAATTGCAAATAGTGCAAGTGGTGAGAGGAAAAAATATGGAGTAACTAAGCATGGTGCAAATAAATGGGCCTCCGTTTTACATAAATTCACTGGAAAAACAAGTTCTGAGTACGCAGGATCAGTAGATGGTCAATATAAAAATAATCAGGAAAATGAAGAATTTTTTGATGTTTGGGATATCGATACATTGAAGCAAGGCCCAGAAGCTTTATCAAAAGATTTTTCATGTCTCATTCATTTATTCTCTGCTTCGTATTCGCACTTGCTGTTGGTTCTTGACGATATAGAGTTTTACGAAAAACAGGTGAAAATTTATTTATTCGACCTTGTATTTCCTCTCCGTTCTATTATATCCTTAATATTCTGGGTAAACTGCAAATAATCCTCATTTTCTATGGTGGTCTGCAAAAAATAAAACGTACTTTAGATACTTGCAATTAACAATCTTGTACTATCTGAATGTTGCAATCAACCCCCATCCATTTTTAAAATGTAATTAATAATTTTGTGCTTGATGATTCTTTTGTTGACATATATATTATCACTATCTATGCAGTGTTTCTCTTTGAATGAACTTTTTTTGGCCTAAAATTGCTATGAAGGACTTTATTCGTTTTTTCTATTAAAGAAAACAGATCTATGAACCAAAGTAAATACCATTTGAAAATTGGATATAGAGGTTCAGTCACAAACTTAAGAGTATAAATTGGGGTTTTTTGCTAGTATCAAAATAATATGTGGGTCATTTACGAAACACCCATAGTAGATAAGTGTTATTACATTTCCTCCAATAGAATTAAACAACTTTGCTGCTTTTGGATGTGTCCAGGTTCCTTTCACTTTGGAGCAGCAAAGAAGAATAGCAGCAATGCTTAATACATTGGTGTATAATGCATTGTCGCGAAATATTAGCCTGCAGCAAAGACCTCTAATCAATGCTGCAATTCGATGCTTACATCTGTTGTATGAGAGAGATTGTAGGCACCAGTTTTGTCCCTCTAATTTATGGCTTTCACCTGCTAAGAAAAACAGGCCTCCAATTGCAGTAGCTGCAAGAACTCATGAACTACTTTCTGCTACTCTAAGATCTGATGATGACTCTTCTTCATTACCAAGCTTGGGTGATGTCGTTACTGTTACCCCGCATGTCTTTCCGTTCGAAGAAAGGTAATTTTTAGAAGGAAAATGATTCTCAAACTAAACATTCTTGCAAAAGATTGTACAAAAGGAAATCATGTTGCTCTACATTGGTTAATGATAAAGGTCCACCACTTCCATTTTTCCAAGTGCATTGCAGACACACGACCTTTTTCTTATTTGTTTTCGCTTTCTGCAGTGTTACTCAGTCTCCTGAATAAACTTTCATGATATTAATATCAGTATTTCAAATTTGGAAATCTCTATCTAAATAGTTTATATCAAGTGAAATATTCAAAATAAACGATGTTAACCAAACAAGCCTCCTAAGTGTACATAAATAAGCAGTTAAATTTATATTTCCAATATGTTCTTCAAATGACCTGCCTTTTTGGTTTAGTTATACGCTATCCATCCCATACTCATTAGTCCATTGTATCTTTTTCGGAAGTCCCAAAATGATAGCCATGCTATAAAAAGTCAAGCCAACCAAAAGATGATCAATTTTTTTATTTTGTGGGTTTCACCCTTTGTCTACTATTATCTACTCCTTTCTTTCTTTAAATTATAATTTCATGAACAAGTGATGGTATTGGAAGTTTGACATGCGGACTTTGCAGCTAATGCATGCCTGTAAGAGAAAATAGATTCTCAAACTTCCCAACAATATCACAAAGAAGAGTCGTTATATTACTTACACAAGAAAAGGTCAGTAATATTTTCCGTATTACAGGGTCCAGATGTTCAGAGAATTTATCAACATGGACAAATCCTCTCGAAGAATGGCTGGGGAAGTCCTTGGGCCAGGTTCACGAACAGTGGAAATAGTTGTACGCCGCGGTCATGTTATTGAAGATGGCTTTCAACAATTAAATTCCC
Organism: Primula veris; assembly: GCA_963682055.1. Lineage (NCBI taxonomy): Eukaryota > Viridiplantae > Streptophyta > Magnoliopsida > Ericales > Primulaceae > Primula > Primula veris. The sequence continues at coordinate 27,866,926 of OY821749.1, forward strand.
TTGGCTCAAAGTTAAAATCCAACATCCATGTCTCGTTTGTTAGTGAATCTGGCCTTCCAGAAGCGGGTTTAGACTATGGTGGGTTATCGAAAGAGTTTTTGACTGATATAGCAAAAGCAGCTTTTGATCCTGAGTAAGCACTTTTACCTTTGTTTTAGCAATAGATGCACTTAAATCTATTTATAATTAATTGAACCTATGTTAACATATTCGGATATGGTTAGAGCACAATACTCATACACCCATACAGAATTTTGAAATTTTATTATATAAAACTACTAACTTAATCATCTATTACATAGATAAACCATATTGAGGCCCCATCTTAAAACTAGGTTTTAACATAATCACTTTCTCGCATATATAAAGGTTATTTTCCTATTTTTAAGTAATAAAAAATTGGCTCATGCGTCCTTGACCTAAGCTGTATCCCATACTTCTGTATCATATCCTTTTTGTACATTTGATATAATTTGTTTTGAGCACGGTGCTACATAACTGAAGCCCTTTTTTTTGTCATTTTAATTCTTTTTGTTGGTCAAAGGTATGGCTTGTTCTCTCAGACCTCAACTTCCGACAGACTTTTAATACCAAATACAACTGCAAGGTTCCGTGAAAATGGTTTAAAGATGATTGAGTTTCTGGGAAAAATTGTTGGGAAAGCACTTTACGAAGGAATATTGCTAGATTATTCCCTTTCCCATGTTTTTGTGCACAAGTTGTTAGGCCGATACAGCTTTCTTGATGAGTTGTCTACCCTTGATCCTGAGCTGTACAGGAATCTAATGTATCTGAAGGTAAATCACTGATAGAAACCTAAATAGATTTTTTTTCAAAGGATTAATTGCAGCTTTTGGACTCTTAACTTATCACGAGACTTCTCTTTAGTACAATGTACTTTAAATTTCGGGAATTTATATGCTTATGTTGCATTTCTCGACGATTTAGTGCACTTGGTGTACCTAATAGAAAGAAAATGAAATCAAACCTTAGTGTGATAATTAGTTACTAAAGCCAAATGATTAGTACACTATTTTATCATATTTTGTCTATTTTGGAGAGTATACTATCTCGTATTTTCGGTTTTTATGTTGTTTTCCTATAAGGAATATAAAAACCTAAGAAATGTTACCATTCTCCAAATAAAGAAGGTGCTTTTTGGGTTCATTATTCTTTTTCTTTTGGTTTGTTGTTTTTTTACTCCTTTTTTTTGATGGGGAGGCAGTAATATTCTCATTCGCTTAGACATTAGGTTTTGAGGACCATATACCGAGGATGCTTCAGTTGTATTGCAATTTACGAAATTACCAAATATTAATATATATGCTTTGTTTTACAGAATTATGATGGTGATGCCAAGGAACTTTGTCTGGATTTCACAGTTACCGAAGAATCACTTGGTAAAATGCATGTTACTGAGCTAAAACCTGGTGGCAAGGATGTTTGTATTACAAATGATAACAAGTTGCAGTATATCCATGCAATGGCAGATTATAAACTTAACCGGCAGGTGTAACATTGTGTCTTTCTGTGAAAGATAGATTAACTTCATTGCTTTTGAGGATCAGTTTAATTATATCTAATGTGTAAAATGCAGATATCACCTCTGTCAAATGCCTTTTATAGGGGGCTAACAGACCTTATAGCTCCTACCTGGCTGAAACTGTTCAATGCAAGTGAATTTAATCAGGTAGTCATTGCTAAATTGTAATTTTCCTATTCTGATAATGCATTTACATGCTAATTAGTAACCTCTTATCCATATATTGCAGTTGCTTTCAGGTGGGAGACATGACATTGATGTTGATGACTTAAGGCAGAACACACGTTATAGCGGTGGTTATACTGACGGAAGTCGGACTATTAAAATATTTTGGGAGGTATAATTTTTTATTTATTCTGTGAACATTCTTTTATCTGTGAGATTTTCCTTTCTACCAAATTTTTCCGAATTTGACTTTGTACCCTTGCGCAAACATTTTGTCATACTTTCGTGATACCTCTAAAGAAAGTGTACATGTTCTGTTCATCTTTTAATTGTTGAACTATTTCTGCTGTTAAAATATTATGGTTGAATGCTACTTCGAACTGTAAAGTGGTATTATAAATCTCTTATTGTGGGTCTTGGTATTTTTTATAATTCTAATTTTTATAACGGCCGCCTTGACTATTTCCTCACTGCCATATCATAGGTGTTAGCAGGATTTGAACCCAAAGACAGATGCATGCTTCTTAAATTTGTAACAAGTTGCTCCCGAGCTCCTTTACTTGGGTTCAAGTATTTGCAGCCAGCTTTTACTATTCATAAGGTAAAATTTTGACTTCAATAACTATACCGGATGAAAAAATTAGACGGTTGTTTACCAGTGTATTGGGTGCAGTAAAATTAGGATACACTTTCTTGTGTGTTGCTATTACCATCCTGGGTCACCTTTTCTCCTTTTTTCCCTTTTTTTCATCTTTTGCTTGTCGAGTAGCAATGTTAATGACATAGTGACTCCTTCAACTTAACGACTGGGGTTATGTCGTATAAAAACAAATAATGACTAAGGTATGTAAGAGTTGATGCCAAGGTATTCGGTTAAGAAATTAGGTCCTTTAGTGTCGAACAAGCTAAAGGGTTAGGAAATATATTGAATTAAGTATTATCATTGGAAAACGAAGAACTGATACGAGGTCAAGTTGGCACATTTGTTAGACATAGGTCAAAGTCAAACAAACACGAACCTTAGTCTGGGGAAGTTTTGAACGCTAATAAATTGTTTGGTCAAGACTTGAAAACATGTGAAAGTCTTAGATTGTTCCGTATTAATGTTAAGGAACCTTTAAGCTGAGTTTTTTGTTCATGCCTCAAGAGCTAACTAGCTAATTTATAGTAAACATCTTTTAAATATACGGGTTGTAAAAACAAACACCTATTGTTCTTCTTCCTAGCAGTCCTGAAAATGTTTTTTTGGTCATTCCACTCTTTTCTTTGCTTGTACATAGATCTTAGGATTAGGGGAGGTTACCCTATCCAATGTCAGGACAGGCTAGTCAATAGTGCTTCAAAACTAGATAAAGTAGTTACTGTTTATTCTTCTTGTAAAGTATGTGTTGATGGTTTAGATAAATGTATTTTTTCTTTCTTTATGGACCATCTTTTACATTTCTCTCTGGCTTACATTGATTCTTGTTAAATCGTGTTGATGTTCGTTCAGATTGGGAAAATTTTTTGTTTTTCTGAGCTCCTTTTATGGAGATTTTTATAAACTTAAAACTATGTAGGTAGCATGTGATGTGCCGCTCTGGGCGACGTTCGGTGGACAAGATGTGGAACGGCTTCCATCAGCTTCTACATGCTACAATACTCTGAAGGTGTTGTATAAAATAAATTCTGTACTTGGCAAATATGCTTATAGAGGAGAATGCCTTAAACTTTGGTCAAAACATTCCTAAATTTTGTTATTGTTCATGGAGCAAAATCTTTCTCACAGTTCTTTTTACCCTTTTCCTAATTTTCAGCTCCCAACATATAAAAGATCAAGCACTCTAAGAGCGAAGCTTCTCTATGCTATCAATTCTAATGCTGGATTTGAACTTTCGTAGCCTCCCTCTGCAGGTAAACTATCATTCATTTTAATAAAATTCGATAAATTGTTGTGATTTTAATCTCTTTTAGATAGTTTAGGACAGTGGACAGAGTGCATATTTGGCATACCCGGGATACATAACATGTGTTCACAATTCACATACAAACATAAATAACACAAAGTCGCTCTTAAATCTAACACCAGACACAAACATAAATAACACAAAGTCGCTCTTAAAAACTAGATGATAGATTCAAGAAATAAGAGCAAATCCCTGTTCAAGAAGGGATTGGGCTAAGACTTCATTCGCTGCTTGAGAGGGGTGGACACCATCCCAGAAGATATATTGTGTAGCATTGGAGCATGTTCCTATCGACCTGGCATTGCAGAGCCTCGATAACTCAATTGTGCCAGTTCCGCAACAAGCTCTCCTTGATTCAAAGAACCCTATTTTTTTTTTAAGGAAAACAAATAATCGGTTTTCTGGAATTCATGAATGAAGCATGAAAATTTTATTAATGGAGTATGCTTAACATAAAATCCCAAAACATGTTCTTTTAGCAGAGTACTCAATAGATTAAACCTAAAGTCTACCTAAATTCGAGGTGGCTGGGTATTACACCCAATCAGGAGATACAATGTTAAATTCTTAACTGAAAGACCCCAATGCCTTGTTTGATTGCAGCATTTAAGCTCAGATTTGGTTTTTTCCCCTGAAAACTAGACTATTTGGCTGATCGGTTTGAAAGCTGAGGTTTTCTGGCCTTTTGCCCTGGAAAAAACCTAGATATTTTAAGCCGGGTCCCAAAAAAAATTCAAACTAAAAAAAGCCAGCTTATATTCTGAAAATTTGCAACCAAGTGAAGCTTTTATTTACTAACAACGAAAAGTAGAGAGCTTTACCATTCTCGACGGGCTTTGTGACCAGGTCCAATAGAGGATGATAGATATCGAAGACGACGAGTTTGAGACCAGGGAGAGAACTCTGTAAATTTAGGGAGGTGCTGTTTAATTTGTTGTTGAATGCAGAAGCGTCTTGGTTCATCCTTTCAACGCAGTGATTACTTCCTCCTCCATACATAGTTATAGATAATGGCAAGCATCCGAAAGGTGGTAGAGACGTCACTCCGATCCTCCTTACTCCCAGGTTATACAGAGTCTGTCATTTAGTAAGTATTGATTTTATAAAGTGTGTATACTCAGGATCAGAATATGAGAACAGTTTGAATTTTATCTTACTAAGTTCATGCTACTTTTGGATTTCTTTGTAAATAGAATGACAGTCCTGGTTGTCTTGGTGTATAGATTTCAAGAAAGTAGTTAGTTGGTGGTTGTATTAAACTCTGTTCTGTCTACAAGATTTGGAAAACCACACATAATGATTTAATTTTTTGCTGGTTGTAAACTTAGGAGATCTGTCCAATCATGGTTTTGTGTCATATCCTGATATATGTTCATATTAACGAGTTTTCCACATGTGCCTTTGCAATCGGGTTGGGTCGCAAACTAAGCTGGCTTCATAATTGAACCTTGGTAGAGAAAAATACTCGAAGGAACATGTTGAATTCAGATATTGCGATTACTTTTGTGATTTTCACTACTCAACATTGCGACTACTATCCACACTTTTTACAACTTTACCAATGTGTGATAAACTTAAACTTTTCTCTAAAGATCACAATTATTAAGAATCCCACTCATTCAAACAATTGTTGTGGTGTTAAATAAAAAAGAAGTATGCTTTCAGGAACATTCCCCTAACATCAATATTAACATTTATATTCTGGTTGTTTGATGTGGTGGAGACACAGGGGGTCTGTAGCCCCGAAAATTTGATTTATACTATGGTCTTTAATTGAAATCTTCATGAAAAGAACTTTATCCCGCCATAGAAAGAAAATTTCCATATATAACGTTTAGACCCTTGAAAGAAAAAAACCAAGTATATATTCCCATGATTTAAGCTCATCTATTTATATATTTATCTATAGAAACTTTTTTTTCTTCATATTGATGAGGTTATGAAGTGCAAAACCTGAACAAAAGTAGAGTAGGATTTGATGAGCATGTTGGAAAACCGTTCGGGCGTGTACTCGGTCCTGACCATGGGGTTGATATAATAATTTTGAATGTAATCACTGCTCCCTGCACTCAAGAGGTGGATCCCACCCGAAAACAAGTCGTTGGCCTTGGATTTTCCCACCATCTTTACTACTTTGTCCTGGTATTCCTTGTAGTATTTAAGCTGTTGAGGAAGCGAAATAGCCCTCTGCAAAATTCGGCTAAGGGATTAAGATTATATTTTGCAAATTGTGCGTCTCTATCTGTGCGCGCCTGTGTATGTTGGTTACTGTGTGTGTGAGTGAGTCTGTGAGTGGCGAGAAATTCATGAATTTTGAGATTGTTGTTTCAAAATTAAGCTTTCTAAAGTCTCCCTTTAGAATTTTATCTCAAAATTAAAACAGAGTTTGCTTAAACTAATCTTCCGTTCAGAGGAAACAAATTTTAGCTTATCGTTCAAAGTTTTATGCTTAGCACTTTAACTTTTCTTGTAAAAGTTACACTAGCAAATTTGAGCAAAGGCAAGTTTTTGTTATCCTTTTGAAAGTTCAATATTATGAAGTGTATTCTCCTTCTTTTAATATTTTGAAAGTTCAATATTATTGTAGAAAAATGCAGTTACAAACTTCCTGTATGAGATCTGTGAAACAACATTTCCTATGATCTTTCTGAAACACAAAAACTTATCATATAGAAACTCTCATCCAAAAGTCCATGTCGGAATGAGGTCTTTTGCTCATCCTTGAATTTTTTTTAATCCGTTTCATGTAAAGTAGAAATATAAACAAAAGAATCACCATATAGATGGGTTTCTAGGCTTACATAGAATTGTGCTGTCCTGTCGAATAATCCCATGCCAGCAGAGGCAAAATTAACACCGGTCAATAGGTTTTGCCCTTGAGCCTCCTGGCTAAGATACGGCGGAGGGTACGATGTGAACCCAAGGTACTCAGCTGTACACAAACGACATCAACCAACACTTGTTAGTCAGAGAGAGCTAAAAGATAAGTAGAGAGAAAGGGAGGAAATGACTAGATGGTATACCGGTAAAGTCTGTAGCGAGTTTTCCATTGCAGAATCTACCAGTGGGTGTGTGATTGACAAAGTCTCTACCATAAGGTGGGAAATTTGCCTTGATGAGTGTATTCAGATGGTTGTTGTTACCTGCATCGACAATGGAGTCCCCAAATATACATAGCAACGGAACAAGAGGATCCGCTTGAGTACCGGAAAGGATCATAGATATTGTGAGAAGGATACCCAACAAGGAACTGGGTAGTCTGATACCCATCTTTAGTTTTACTATGAGAGGAAAATACTGAAGACAGAAATAGGTCGAGGATAAGGAGGGGAAATATAAAAATAGAAAGTGTAGGAATGAGTGTTTTAAAACTCAATTGCTGGTGGTTTATAAAGCTATATGTTTTTATTGTATGTATATTTTGTTTGCTTATAGAGACGGATTGATGAAAGTGTATCTGTTCACGTTTCTCATGTTTTGCACAAATTGATAAATCATGTTTGTTTGGGTTTGTTTGATTGCAGCTTTTAAGCTTCAATACTCCTTTTTTTGTGGTTCAATTTATTTGGATGGAAAATTAAATGTGATGAGAATCTAACTTTTGCCTGCTTTAAACAAGCCAGCTTGATTTCTTAAACTTTGCAGCTAAACACCCCTTGATGTCGTAAGAATACTGCTTAACATTGCCTTGGAAGTTATTTGCTAGATTGGAACAGCTTTACTCCTGTTAATCAAGTTTGGTTTAGAAACTATGAAAACGTTCAAGTTTAAGTAGTCTTGTGTTTATAATTCATCTTCTCTGTTTGTACAGCTTAATATTTTTGTCAAAGTCACAGAAAAATGCAAACTAATACTGTCAAAGACAGAAAATATGCTTCTCCTGAATAGCTTCAAGTTGTGCGGTGCCGTAAAAGTTAAACGGTTCCCCAGTTTTTGAGCTATTGGTTTTGGAACAGGTTATTTTTGTTAAAGCTGCTTATTTCAGGGAGTAGCTGCATGTTTAATCCCCTTAAAAAGTTGGTGGTACTCGTCTTTATCATATTTTTCAGTTATAAAAAGTGTTATTGAATGTCCATGGTAGCTTGATATGGTATGAGATGAATCGTGTTTTGCATTGTGTCAACTTCATAAAGGTGGGTGATATATGTCATTCTTGTTAGCCTAAAACAAACAAATGTGCTTTTTGGGAATCTGTTCTCTAGCGATTTTTTTTATTTTTTTCCTTCACCAATATTACCTTTATCTAGTTCTATCTCATCTTTGTGAGAGAAGTTACAGGGAAAATCCTGTACTTGTTTGCCTGCTTAATTATCGTGCTTGTTTGGTTGTAAGTATAATTTTCTGAAGGGAAATATTAATTTTAGGTGCCAAGGTGTGTTTGGTTAGAGTGATGATGATATAGTAATTTCTTGTAATTGAGGTAGTTAAAATTAGTACGAGTACTTATAGGCGAAAACGTATATTAGAAACCGAGTATTGCGACTTGACTCAAAAATCATTAAACACTCTTTTTGTGACGGGATTTGAGCACTCCTTTTGTAAACAAGCCCATAAAGTGCGGGAAATTGGGAATTTCATTAGAGAAAAGTGTTAAAAATATACATATGCACCAATATGTAGTGCTTTCCTGGGGTTTAATTTTGTTTCTTCTCGTCTCTTCAATAGTAAAACGTTGAACAATGATTATCCTTTTGTTACGGTAAAAACAAAAAGATTAAAGAACTCTATAGAATTAGTGACGCCTGACAAATTTATCGTAAAAAGTTAATAAAAAAATTGAAGAAAAAATTTGTGATTATATCCTAATAGTGGTGGTAACTACTACTCCTAACAAACTATACTTTAGAAGTAGCCTGTCAAGTGTCGATTAATACTTGATATTATCTGTATAAACAGTATAATTTTATATGTTTGGTACACCATCAAACTATATACTTTTAACGATTTGGGTATCCATTTTTCAATTTGGATACCATGCTATAATAAAATTTTCAATTTAGGTATCACACTATAAGAAACTTTTCAATTTATGTACCAATTAATCACGGAATCATGTCACGTGACAGCACGTGGTTGACAAACGTTAACATGAGAGAGTAATTTTGTCATTCTGTACCAAAATATATCATTCTATAAAAACGTTTACTCCAATTTCACACATAACAAAAATCAACACATAGTCCAAAATTGGAAGAAACGTTGTTCTACTATGATATATTTTGGTACAGAATAACAAAATTATCATTTCAGGTTCAAGTTTATTAAATACGTGCTGTCATGTAACATGATTCCGTGATTAATTTAGACAGTAGTACCTAAAATAGACAGTTCATTATAGTGTGGTATCTAAATTGGAAAAGTTAAAAGATAGATACCCAAATCGTTAACAACATATTTTGGTGTACTAAACGTATTTTTTCCGTATAGCATTTTGGTAATACCCTAGCCTTCTGGTTTCATTTTCTATTTTTGTACATTTAATTTTAGGAATATTAAAAATATATAAAATTGAAAAGTAGCCTATCTCAAACGAGCAGACCAATGATATAAAATTGAAATGATGTTCACACATAATTTCTTGTCAGTTTATCCAAAATTTGATTTGAACAAGAAAAGTGGAATTCTAAGGTTGATAATTGATATCATTAAACACCTTGCTTTGAAACTGTTTACAAATTCTTCTGTCATGCCGAGTAACAGATACAAGAAAAAAAAAAGATACAAGAAAATATAACTACAAAAAATTTCATACTTAGACCACACCCTTTTATTAATACTCTATAATTCCATCTGCTGTGTTGATCCCAGATCACACAATGAAAACACCACCCTTTTGGTAAATTGTAGTTGAAAACTTTCATTGCATTAGAAGCCAAAACCCTTCGTTATTGCTTTCAACTACATACTCATAACCTAGCTGGTTGGCACGGCTATGGAACTCATCCATCTCCGTTTCCGCAACTTGGATTGCCACCAATACATTAGCCCCCGTTTCACCCTTTTCGAAAGGATACCACAAATTCAATCGTATCAATTAGTAAAGAGAAAAAATAGTGTTTTAAAAAGCGAACACTTAACTAAAGCGTTTAAAAGTAAAAAAATCGTAAGCTTTATCGCCATAACAAAGCGAGAAACAAGCTTTCTGTGCTTTCTTTAAACTCTAAAACAAGTTTTGTTTGCTTTGAAGCGAGCTTTTTAAAACAGTGAAGCAAATTAAGATTACAAGAATAACCCAAGTTAATAAACAGAATAAAACACTTACCTGTCCTCGATAGTGGAACAGACTAATGTTCCAGCGTGGACTTAACGCGTCCAAAAATTTCATCAAAGCGCCAGGCCTTTCGGGGAAGATAAATCGGCAAAGAAGCTCGTTTTGTACATTTGATCGTCCTCCCATCTCAAATAAATACAAGCCAGAGCAGATATATCAGTATCCACATTATAAGAAAGTGAAATATTTCTTCAAACGGAAACACATTGCAAATCCAATAAATAAAACTAGGAAGCGAAAAATTAACAGCAGCTATGATTATATAAAATAAAGTCCAAGGCTTGTTTTCTCTTGTTTATCAATCCTTATGTCAAGCTGACTCCTATAGAAAATGAAAATGAGTAAAAATTATAATATTGGGTGAACTATCCCATTCAGAGATTCAAGATTTGATTCACATTATAATTTGAAGAAAAACCATATACAAGTACATATATCAAGTTATCAACCACGGAGAGAGAAAAGGGGAGCAAAGCAACTATAACTATAGGCGTTTGAGTTATCTGAACACAGCCAATGTTCACAAAGAAATAGACCGAGTTAAGGCCACTAACCAGATGACGTAGATGATCTTTAACCAAGTCGTTATTAGTTAGGTTAATAGTTCGTAGTTGAGAAGATTCCATGCTATCTATCATTGCATTAAGTTGAGAAACCGTGTGAAGCCCAACACTGCATACAACCAAGATCCATATAAATACACACAAACCCAATTGATTTCAAACTCGATAAACAACTAGTTTTTTTACTATTTTTAAACAAAAGAGGGTATAAAGCTAAAATCCCATTGTAAAGAAAGAAAATGCTAACCTGTACATAACTAGAGCCTTTTCCTTATCAGGATTGTATCGGTACTTGAACTCGGTGATATTCATCGGTCCAACCTGCCAATCGAAGTTACCGCAATTTTATATGCATAAAGAAAGATTAAAAAAATAATTCAGTTTTATAAGATCATGTACCAATGCGGCAAAATTTTTAAAGCTGCCACGTTCTTCAGGCAAGAAAGTTGCAAGAACAGCCTCACGTTGTCTACCAACATTGGCAAGTTCAGTTACCAATCTGAGCCTATCGAAATTCATGTTTGCACCACTCGCTATTGCTACGACAGTTTCACCTTTAATATCATAATACTTGCAATATGCTTCAGCTCCAGCAAGAGCGAGAGCACCTGCAGGTTCCAATATGCTTCTTTTCTCCTCAAACATGTCCTAAAATTTGAGCAAATAAGCACATAACACTTAATACACAAGAAAATAAAATAAAAAAATTAACTATCATTTTTTACACTAAATTACTACGATACCTCCGCTTTGTACACCAAACTAGAGAAATTAGCGATTAGTACTCTGATCTAACATTTTTTTTTGCTTTTGTACATTAGAAAGAAAAAAATATATGGTCTGTGGACGAAAAGAGTTCTTAATTGGTTAAAAAAGACCAGGTACCATACGAACTTAATCGATATCATATAGAAACTATCTGGATTATGATGAGATACACTAATAGCGTATCGCAAATTGATATCTACGGTACTGTGTCCCAAAAGATAATACTACTAGGCCTACCCTCGACATACTGTAACCCGAAAAGGTCACATTCAACGTCCCCGTCCCGTCGACTGCTGCATACCGCGACCCATGCAACCATTGAAAAAGCTAAGATTGGTGAAGTAAGAATGATTCATTCCTTACCTTTATGGATGCGCATATAGCATCACGGCTAACCAGAACAACACCATCGATGAGTTCTTTGCAGATACGAAACGTTTCTTCACCGACAACTTTAACCGCTACTCCATCTGCAAAACCACCTACTTGGTCCAATGCCACCCTTTTCCCATGATGTAATGACAACGCCATAGCATTTGCATCTGCAGGTTCCACGCCAATTATTTTAACCTGTATGAAACATAAATAGGTTGAACCAGTCAAAAAACAGATAGGGCATGGGACAAATTTCCACGTGAAAAGACCCACTCCAGTTCTTATTTAACTATATTTGTCAAACCAATCAAAGAAAACAATATGTGGGGAACATATTCCCAGATTAAGAGGCATTTACAGGGAGACAGCAAATCTACTTATAAACAGGTTTATTCTGATATGTGGGCTGGAAATGAGAATAATATGTCAAGATCCCAATAAGCAATATCGTACTAATAGTTTATCTAGTATAATGTACAGTATGTGTGGAATACTTCTAGTCTACACTCTATTATAATTTAGCATAAGGCTAATTTCTTTGGTTCTGTAGTGAAAATAATCCAGCACTATGTCCAGTCCAACTTTACAATGGACTTCACGCGGCCATTATATGACGGTTTTGGTCTGTTTGGACAACCTTTGCCCCTCTCTTTTTTCAAAACACATGGATTTTCTCCTAAAACCTGTTTATTGTTTCATTATACACAGCAAGTATCGAAACCAATTTTTCTTGTCAATATGGTAGTGACAACATGCACATCATTTTACAGTTCTTACAGTATTCTGAACAGACTTGTTTTGTGGTAAGCGAAACATCATAATAGGTTGTTGTGCTCAAGATCCAAAAGTGACAACTTTAAAAGAAACTCAACAACTATATACTTTACAGCCCTTAACTCGTACCTCTGGAGAAACTCTCTTAACATACGCAGCAATGCCAGCTATTAAACCGCCACCACCAACTGGTACAAAAATCGCGTGTAATGGCTTTTGCATTTGTCTTATAATTTCCATCCCAACCGTCCCTTGCCCCATTATAATATCTGGATGATCAAAAGGTGGTATAAATGTACGGTCTTCATCTTTGCCACGTTTTTTGGCATACGATTGAGCTTCATCATATGAATCTCCTACTCGAACAACAGTTGCTCCCAGTCTTTCAACTGCTCTCCACTGAACAATAATCACAGCAGGTCAAATATTTATACACAGTGGAAATACGCCAAAAGAAAAAGAAAATCGTATAGGCATCTAAAGAGTTAAGGTGGACGATTAATTATAACTTTATACCATCACATATCATGAAAATTAGAATTGTGCAGCGAACTACGAAAGTTAGAAATTAGAACCCAGGCGTAACATTATTTTGGTTTTGTACACCACAAAGGGGGGGGGAAGGAAGGAAAGGGGGGGGGGGGGGGGTGAGAGAAGGAATACTGTCTGGGGATAAATAGGGAAAATATGATGGAATAATGAATAAAAGTGTTCGGAGTAGTGTATACAGTATTTTGGTTTTCTTAATAAATTAAGACTCCAAAATAGATTTGTTCCTATTTGGTAGACTAAGTGATGTAGGACAACCCCCGCCAAACAACAAAATGATAGAAAACCGAGATAAAAGCATAAGTAACCCTTCCGACAAAGGGATATTTTGAGTTTCACCAGATAAACAAAAGAGAACCACTCTTTTTCTAGCTCTTTTCAAAATTCGCTCTACTAAAAAATGAGTACAATTATTCTATTTATAATAACTATACGAAATCCGAAGTCACGGAAACAAAGGGAAAGTTGGAATAATTCGAAATTTAAGCTGGACACAGTTACCATCATCCATGGGAAAGAACAAAATACTAATAAAAGAACACTTCTATAATCCTTCATTTGCAAACAAAGTGTAATAAAAAAATCCAAATGTTGTAAGCTTAGTGTAGTAATCGCTAATCTATAGGTTGGTGTACAAAATTAATATCAGTTGATATGTTAGCGTGCGAAACGGTAATTAATCTAAGAAAAAAATGTACCTTGATTTCTGGTGTGGTGACCGGCATAACAATGATTGCATCACAGCCGAGCTTTTTGGCGGCTAACGCGACACCTTGTGCATGGTTACCTGCAGATGAGCATATAACTCCTCTCTCTAGTTGCTTTCCTGGAAGTTTAGCCATCATATTATAAGCTCCTCTAAGCTTGAATGAGAAAACCTTCAAACAATGGACCATCATATTAGTGTTTGCAATAACGAGTTAAGGCAGTTTTAGAGATAAAACATCAGAAAATTATTTCACAGCTAGTTTCAGAAACACGTTAATCACTATATTAGGTATCAACCTAGATAGGATCTTATGGTATAATGGCATCACAAAACATAGATCAACAACTAGCAAGTTTCAAAGCTTATTACAAGTTAATCCGTAACTCTAGAAGGGAAGAAATTAACATGATTGTGTCCAAAAGGCAGCATATATACATCATAATCAATGAGAACAAGGTTCTATTTAAGAGATCTATTCGGACAGATAACTCTAAGATGTAAGATTCAAAATCCATAGCGACAGAACATGAATTTAACAAATTACTACAGTCCAACACATGCACAAAACATTTAAGAAGGAAGACAGGAGAGAGAAAGAAGTTAATAAAGTTTAGACAAACAGTAAAAGAATCTTCAAAGGAAAAAGTCCTGACTGCGAAGTCCCATACAAAACTCAATAGTTTTCATTGGTTTGAGGAAAATTTGTAATAATCTACAAAACCTTATGATAAAGGTAAAATTGTAACATGGATAAACTTTTTAGTCCAAAAATATAAGAACACTATCTTTCAAGATAAACAGAAATGTGGTATACTCCACAGAGCGTACGAGCAAAAAGAAACGATATTTTGTCTGATCATAGCACTCAAATACTCTATTCGACTATGACGCGCTCGTACTTTAGCTCAGCTAAACAAAATGATGAATAAACAATCTCACAAGAGTAGCATTACATGACATTTTTAAACCTAGTGCAACGGTTTGTCTGGCTAAGCTTTTAAGCTCAAATCTTTTGCTAATTTATGTATTTTAAGCTGTTATTGAATAGGTTGTGCATATTTTAAGCTGAATTTTTTAACCTTTTCTACCTAAATAGTAAATAGGATAGAAGCTTTAGGCTGGATACTTTCTTCATTCTTAAAAAGCAACCTTATTTACACAAGTTGCAACTAAACAAGCACATGTATGTATAAATAAGAAAATAATGCTATATAATAAAGAAACAAGCAAAAAAGACAGTAAGAAGTGACACACAGGCTGCAAATTCTCCCTCTTAATCATAATATATAAAGCCCAAATCTCTCTGAGAATTTAGACGCAAAATCTAATTGCAACTCGTTCGCCACCTCGTAAACCCTAGGCGTAAAAATACTTTTCAACTGGCTTAGCAACTTTTAAGCAGGGGAGGAACTAGGTGAAGACAATCCCCCACGCACACACAATCACACTCACATCACTATGATAAAAGTTGATGAAAAACTATAAAAAAAAAAAAAAAAAACTTTGTATTTTGATCAAAATCTTAAAAAAATAGCGTCCCCCTCCCTCCCCCTTACGAAAAAAACTCATATAGCGTATAAAAGATATACGTATATAGAACACCGGCCCCTCCCATTCAAAATTCCTGGCTCCGCCCCTGCTTTTAACCTAAGGTTTTATTCTCTTCTGCCTAAATAAGCTAAAAACTTCATGCTCAATTCCTTTCCTAAGTCTAAAAAAGCTAGATTGTTTTCATATAAACACAATCAAACAAGCAAATACATGTATAAATACACGAATAATATCAACAACAACTTAAATAAACACATGTATAGATTGTTTTCTCATAAATACAATCAAACACATCTTTAAATACACGAATAATATAAACAACAAAAAAGACACATGTATAGATTTTTTACTCATAAATACAATCAAACAAACAAACACGGGTATAAATACGCGAATAATATATTAAAAAAACAGTAAGCAATGACCCACAGGCTGCAAATCCTCCCTCTTAATCCAAACATTAACCCCCAATCTCTCGGAGAATTTAGGCGCAAAATCCAACGGAGACTCAATCGCCACCTCATAAACCCTAGACGTCAAAATGCTCGTTAAATGCTCCATGGCATCGAGCGATCTCACCGACCCATTAACAGGACTTCGATTAGGCACAGCTCCAAGCATACCGGGAGCATATTGCAATGAATCGGGAGAGACGCGAGAGAGGGTATCGGTTGAGGAGAGGGAAAGTGAGGATCTTGGGCAAAATGGAGCTCTTATTGGGAAGTTTTTAGTGGTGAGTTTGAGTGTATGGGAATTGAATTTATGAAATAAAGGAAGTGGGTTTTGAGATTTGAGTAAAAGGGTGTCCATTTATTTTTATTAGGGTTTTGGGAGAGATTTAGAGAGAGAGACTAGGTTGTCTGTATATATTATGGATATGTATGTATATATACATATGTAAGAAAGAGCGCCATGGAAGTTTGTATTATTTTTCAAAGAGGCCCATAGGTTTCTATATTTAACACTTTTGGCCTCTTTATTTATAGGAGTATCAGTTTTGCCCTCTCACTCAGATGCAGAAAAAAAAACACTGCTATGAACCCGGTGCACTATTTTCGTGGGTGTGTCATCCAATCACATTTTTTAGTTTTTATCTTAAATTATTTTTACGGTAGTAATTTTTGGGTTACTTAATATATGTTGGGGTTTTTATGGTTGATAAACCCTAACTTTAGTACATCGGGTTCGTTTCCCCAAATACAACGTGGTTTAAAAAAACATTCATACAATTGTAGTGAATATCAGTCCTTGGATTTTTCACTAAACGACTAAGAATCCTGATTTATGCATTCCAATGCACTAAAAGACAGCGGCTGAACTAGTATGTTGGTATGGATGTGAGGTTAAATTATATATGTAAACCATTTTTTAATTATATGATGCTGATGAAAACTATAATGTTTAAATTTCCACCAAAATCTATGGAATTTTTAAGTGTTTTCTCAACATGTGAGGCCTCGTGTTGTAGCCCTTTTTAACATGTATATAGTTCCTCTCCTCACAAACGATATACATTTTCGCATGAGATGTTTCAAGGTGGGCGGGATATTAGGGGGACTCATTGCACTCTCGAATTTAGCACGAGCTTCAAGACAATTTTAAAGGAGAATCGTGACAAAATAATAATAATATTATCTCATTTCCGGTTTATGGGTTGACTACGGTAAATACCTATTTAAAAGAATGTCATCGTTACCCTACTTTTATACCTAATTTCAAATTTGTCCATTATTTTAGTTGATTAGGTAAGAAAGACAAACTCGTAAATTAGCGAATGAATTATTTATATCAATGAAATTTGGAATTGCATGTAAAGTGAAACATACTAAGATAGAAACATCAAATTATAAATTGGAAGGAATCAAATGGTATCAACCAAAAAAGATACAATATAATAAAACCTCTCTCTATAAGAACTCCATAAGAATGACCTTTCTATAGTAATAAAAAATCTTGATCCCAACTCGACTCAGTTCAAAATAGGAATAAACTCTCTATTGTCGTATTTCGTAGTTTTTTATGGTCTCGTTAATTATAAATCCATCTTGCCTAATTCCAGCAACGATTTCTTCATCGGTTAAAATATTTGTTTAAGTAAACTTTTGATAGATTCATTTATTTGCTTTAACTTATAATGAACCATGTATATGTATCTAATATTATGTAAATACATATATTTTTTATTTTTTTAATATGTAAACTCTATGGAATAATATCATTAGTAATATTTTTTCGTGGTCCTACGGTACTATATCAGCTAGTATATCACGGGACTGTAGAGATTAAATAACTACTAATCCTTAAAAACTGAGTTACCAATAAAATAACTGAATGGCCTTGGACCTTTTTACGAGACGTTTGTCTAAAGGGAATCGTATTTAATTATTTATGGTCGTCTCTTTAAAGTAAAATATACAGTAAATACTGAATTAGTGACTCAATTATGTCTTTTCAAATGACCCTTTCCTTTTATCTATTTGAAAATGATTATTTTGTCTGATCAACCATACACGTGCTACAGGGAAACTGATGTTGTACTTCGGAGACCTTGATAAAGTTACTCTCAAATATCAATAAATACTTGTTATTTTAGAAAATAAATAAATACGGGTAGGTATTTGTTTCCAATTAATTATGAATTACGAAACTATGTGTAATTTTAATCGGTCAATAACTTATATTAAAATTGTTGAAATAAAATTTTTTAAAAGTTAATTATATATTTCAAACATTAAATTATATGATTTAATTTTAAAAAAATTTATATCGACAATTTTAATACATGTTATAAATCGATAAAAATTACACATGGTTTTGTAATAAACAATTAATCAGTAACCGGGTGGTAAAGGAGAGGGAGTAATTGTTATTGATAGAACATAAAAATCAGACCCGAATATTCTATTTGGGTAATAATCAACCCACCTTATAAATGGGTCGTCCCATACTTTTTATAGGAATTGAGGTTTTACTATTAAAAGCCCAAGCCCAATCAAAGGGGGACCCATGTCTGAAAAATCCCTGGGATGAAGACATTTGTCAATATCCTAAAAGGCGCAGTTGCCTATAAATAGCCAACTACCCCTCCTAGAAAAGGACCAGAAAATCTATCCAAAAAATATAGAGAGAAGTTAAGAAAAGAGAGAAACTAACCAAAGCATATCACTTCGAGAAATAAACCGAGAAAAGGCAGCCGAGCACCGAATAAAAGGGGAGAAAGATCAAGACGAGAGATTAAATAGTCATATCGAGCACAATTGTAAAACCGAAATACTAATCCGAGCAAATGTAATAGTCCGAACAAGGACAATAATCCGAGCAATAATAAAGATCAGGAAGTGTCCTTTATTCACGGTTGATTTACCATTATATCATTGTTGAAAAGCCTAACGCAACCGACAAAAGTTATGGCTTTATCAAATGGCGCCGTCTCCGGGAATCATCTAGTTCCCAACTAGTTTAGAATTCGAATACCAATACTCTGCCAGACGAGCGACAATGGTTACCAATGTAGAGGAAACCCATCCCGAGATAATAGAAACCAATAACCAAAACACGCAAATTAGCCAACAAGACCTCGACGATCTACTCGCCATCCGCGACAGATATGAAGCTATCCAATCCGGAAACCAACCAACAACCTCCTACGTCAACCAAGAACAACCGGTCGAACCACCCCGACATTTCATCGAAGGAATTGTCGACGAACACCTTTCGTCCTCGGAGGACGAACAAGACGTGCCCGTATTAAGGCGTGCACGAAGACGCTTAACCGGGTCCCAAGCAGGGCCGAGCTCAAGAGTCCCTTTGCCTACAGCCTCGGTCAACTCCGGTGCTCGTTTACAAACGGAGAAGCTCATCAGTTTGGCATGCCCGAGGATCATGTACTCGGACAGTCGCCCCGACTACCGACTAATTCTCCGAGGATGATTACACCACCCACGGTGGAGGTACAACATGTTGTTCCGTTAGCCGGTGAAAGGAACTACGCCCAGTTACAAGCTCAGCTGGCGGCATGCATGACGGCCATGACAGCGGCCGGCATCGTATTGCCAGTTATCCAACCCGACAAAGACCCACGCCATGAAGTGGAAGATTCTGCCTACAGGGCCGCCCTGGAGGCAGCGGGTCGGCGACCCGATACAAGAGTCCCCCACCAAGGGGGCAATGTCCCAATAACTATCGTCCATCCGAACACTCATATGGAACGTGTCCACACAAACACGAAGGACGGTAGATATCCCGAATACAGGATCGGGGAAGGATATGGCCCATCACCACATCAGGGAGGATACCCTCCCCCCTACCAAGTCACGGATGACGCGTTCCAACAGGCTTGGAATGTATGCCAAAAAACCCCGTGTGCTGAACAGATCACGCGGTACCGCAATCCTATGGGATTCGTCATCCCCGAATTCAGGCTCTATGATGGGAAGAGTTGCCCTATCGACCATCTGAGGCACTACAAGACGAAGATGGAACTGTGGAGTGATGACCATGCACTGATGTGCAAATTTTTCAAAAACAGCTTGGGTCAAAAGGCTTCGTCATGGTATCATAACTTACCACGGGGCTCCATTAGAAACTGGGCAGAATTGCTAAGAGCATACTCCACCCGATACGCTGCTCATCGGAAAAAGAAGGTTAGTATTGAAACCCTTCTTAAAATGACGATGATGCCAAATGAAAGGCTCAACGATTACTGCATACGTTTTATCGACGTAGCAAACCAGATTCCACGATATGCCAATAATATAGCCATCCAAAACTTTATCAATTCCATCCCTAATGGCTATTGGGCGAGAAGGAAGTTCATAGGCAAAAACTTCCCGACCACTGATTCCCTGCTAGCCTATTGTACCCACCTCACCGATAAAAACGACGAACTGCGTTTCCTCAACCGAACTCTACCGAGAAGAGAGTTGGTCCGCGAGGCACAGGTGGGTCGCAAAAGAGTTAAAAATAACCAGGGAGAAGCATTCCAACCGACCAGAAAGGGCAAAGAGCCCGAGGTCCATAGCAGGGTAGAGCGACCACGAGCATTAGAGCCCAAACCGCTCCAGATCGCATACCCAACACCGACCAACGAACATAAACCGCTCCAGCTCACCTACCCGATGCCACCCAAGCCATTTCAACAAGTTCGGCCCCAAGAGAGGGAACACCGAAACACCTTCGGACCGGTCGAGCTGCGATACACTTTCAACCTATCTGCTGAAGATATCCTCAAGGATATATGCAGGGAAAGTTGGTATTCCCGACCACAACCGATCATCTCTCCCCCCAATCAGAGAGATTCCAAGCTCTTCTGCGCATATCACGAGGATCACGGCCATCTCACTGAGCATTGCCGTAACCTGCGATGGAGAATGAACCAGTGGGGCGATGCAGGATACCTAGCCAAGTTCATCAAAGGAGCTGGGAATAAAGGCAAACAATTGGCCGTCGAGGGATCCGACAACCGGCAAGGTAAAACGATCAACGTCGTTCATATGTCACGACCCGAGGGCCCCGGTGGGGAACGGTCGCGACAACGGCAGCTGGCCCACTTTGGCCAAGTAGCCAAGGCATCACAGGCGTCGACCTCTAAACGACAGTGCACACAACGACGACATCCGCCCATTTCTTTCTCAGATCTTGACGAAGAAGGGGTGATTTACCCCCATGGAGACGCCATTAACCTCCGCGTTCAAATTGGCCTAGACACGGTCAGCAGGGTACTTGTCGACCAAGGAGCCTCTTGTGATATCATGTACAGGGAGCTCTTCGACAAAATGGAACTCAAGCTGCAAGATCTACAGCCTGCGGACGTCACGCTGATCGGATTCATCTCCGAAACGACTAAACCATTGGGAAAGATCGTCCTCAGTGTCACAACCGGGTCCGTGTCGGTTCCCGTAGAGTTCTTAGTGGTTAATGACCGCTCCGGTCACAATGCAATATTGGGCCGACCTTGGTTACATGCCATGAAGGCCATACCCTCGACCTATCACCAAAAGGTCAAATACCCAAATGACAGGGGAGAGATCGAGACAGCCCGAGGATGTCAGGAAGATTCAAGACGCTGCGAAGACATCACCGCGACTCTCCAAAAACAACGAAGCATGGTGGAACAACCCACCAGCACAAAGAAGCTGATCAACCACATAGTCAAAACCGAGAGGGTGGTCGAAGAACAAGTAGGAGAGACACTTAGGAAGGTGTATATCCCGGATATGGACGAGGAGCACTATTTCCTCCTCGGCGATAACCTTCCAAAACAGGAATCCGAGGAGTTAGAAGCGTTCCTTTTCAGCAACATTGATAAATTCGCCTGGAGTCCTAAAGACATGCCGGGCATAGACCCCAATACAGCATGCCACCACCTAAGTGTAAACACCGAATACAAGCCGATAGCACAAAGGAGCAGGAAAGTATCTGTACAGCACAGAGCAGCTATAATCGCTGAAGTACAAAAGCTATTGGAGGCTGGAGCCATAAGGGAGGTTTACTATCCAAAATGGCTGTCCAACCCGGTCGTCGTCCCTAAGAAGAACGGAAAGGAGAGAGTATGTATAGACTTCACAAACCTCAACAAAGCCTGTCCGAGGGACCACTTTCCCCTTCCAAGGATTGATCAACTGGTGGACGCAACTGCGGGGGCAGAACGAATGACCTTCCTTGACGCATATTCAGGATACCATCAAATTCCCCTCGCCCGCGAAGATCAAGAAAAGACTTCGTTTATATCACCTTTGGGAAATTATTGCTATACGGTAATGCCGTTCGGCCTACGCAATGCGGGAGCAACATACCAAAGGATGATAACAAGGGTATGTCGTGATCATATAGGGAAGACGATGGAGGTATACATAGACGACATGGTCGTCAAGAGCGAAAGAGCCTCATCCCACCTTCAAGATATCAGGGACGTTTTCCGAACGCTGGGCGAGCACAAACTGAAACTCAATGCGAGCAAGTGTGCATTTGGCGTCAGCAAAGGGAAATTCTTGGGGCATATGGTTAGCCGACGAGGAATAGAGGCTAATCCAGATCAAATAACGGCTCTACGAAACCTAGCTGTGCCCAAGAATAAGAAACAGGTACAAGAGCTCACGGGAATGATGGCCGCGCTGAGCAGGTTCATTAGCCGATCCGCAGATAAGGGACGGCCATTTTTCGAATCACTCAAGAAGGATAGAAAATTCGTCTGGGACCCGGAATGTGAAGTCTCATTCAACAATCTCAAAGAGTACTTGAGGACACTGCCACTGCTAGTAAGGCCGAACAAAGGAGACATTCTGGCATGCTACCTAGCAGTTTCCACTACAGCTGTGAGCGCAGTTATCTTAAGAGAAGAAGGTCGCGAACAATTTCCGATCTACTTCGTCAGCAAGACTCTGGTCGAAGCCGAAACACGTTATCTACCCTTGGAAAAGCTGTGTTTGGCATTGGTCGTCGCAACCAGAAAGTTGCCACACTATTTCATAGCTCATCAGGTCCGGGTATACACAAAATTTCATATTAAAGAGTCACTTCGACGGACGGACATTAGCGGCCGAGTTGCAGCCTGGGGGGTCGAGCTATCCCAATTTCATATCGAGTTCGCACCCCGCCATGCCATAAAGGGACAAGTCCTGGCCGATTTCGTTGCAGAATTCACCGAAGGCTATGACGAGCCTTTGGCACTCTCTCCACAATCACACTGGCAGATACATGTCGACGGATCAGCCACCAAGGACGGATCAGGAGCAGGGATCGTCCTAAAGTCTAGAGAGGGAGCAATCATCGAAAAAAGCATAAAACTGGGCTTCCGAGCTACCAACAATGAGGCAGAATACGAGGCCATGATAAATGGCATGCTTATTGCCCGGTCCCTCGGATGCTCCCACTTAATTGCAAGCTCAGACTCCATGCTCATCGTCAATCAAGCCATCGGCGAGTACCAAGCGAAAGATGATAGAATGATCCTCTACCAAGAGAAAGTCCAAAGCTTGATGGCAACCTTCGAACAGTGCGAGTTAGTAAGAATCAATCGCACCGAGAATGCACATGCCGATGCATTGGCCACCCTAGCCTCGACATTAACATTGACCGACACCCGGTCGATCACAGTGGAACTACTGCCGACCCCGAGCATAATAAAAAGGGTAAACCGGGTGACATCGATACAGTACGAACTAGGTTGGATGGAGGACATGACCCATTATCTGCGAAGTGGAACGCTTCCGGTCGACAAGATAAAAGCGCTGAAAATTACAAGAAAAGCTCCTCGCTTCTGGCTATCCGAGGACGATAAACTATACAAATCCAGTTACCGGGGACCACATCTACTGTGCGTCCCGACCGAGCTACAACTGCCGGTCTTGGAGGAAATCCACGAAGGATCCTGCGGAGCACACATCAAAGGGCGATCCCTTGCAAACAAGGCAGTGACCCAAGGATATTGGTGGCCCTATATCAAGCGAGACGCCGATGCATACGTCCAACGATGCGACAAGTGCCAACGATTCGCCAAGATACCACGGCTCCCTTCATCTATGATGACCCCGGTATCAGCACCATGGCCGTTCGCTCAATGGGCAATTGATTTGGTCGGTAAACTCCCAAGAGCACCTGGGAATGTGGAATATCTGATCGTTGCGACTGATTATTTCACCAAATGGGTCGAAGCTAAACCCCTCCGAGAAATCAAAGCCAGCAACGTCAAACAATTCATTTGGGAATACATCATAACTAGGTTCGGTTAACCGTACGCTATAGTCGCCGACAACGGAACCCAGTTCAAAGATGCCAATTTACAGCTGTGGTACGAGGAACTCGGTATCCGAAAATTCTATTCGACGCCGACATACCCACAAGGGAACGGGCAAGCCGAAGTGTCAAACCGAACAATATTAGACGGCATCAAGACCACCCTTGAACAGGCAAAGGGGAGGTGGCCCGAGCGGCTACTCAACGTTTTATGGTCGTGCCGAACTACACCCAAGACGGGCACCAAGGAAACCCCGTTTAGCTTAGCATACGGTGTTGAGGCCATCATACCGACAGAGATCGGGCTACCCACACTCCGAACGACGTTGGTCGAGCAGGGAAATAATGAACAAAGAATGAGAGAAGAGCTCGACATGATAGACGAGAAACGAGATATAGCGGCCCTTACCCTAGCTAAGTATCAACAAAGCGTGAAGCAAACCTATGACAAGAGAGTAAAAGGGTCTAAAGAATTCATGGTAGAAGAACTGGTGCTGCGACGAGTGACGGTCTATACCCGCAACGAAATACATGGCAAACTAAGCCCTACCTGGGAAGGCCCATACGAAATCGTCAAGCAAACAAGTCCAGTCTCTTACAAAATCAAAAGCGTCCTGTTCGCCAACAGCCGAGGGGAAAAAAATTCTTGGAATGTGGCTAACTTAAAGAAGTACTACGTATAGGCAATGCTCCGAATACAAGTACAGGTGCTACCTTACCCTTCTTGCTTAATGGCATTATCTTTCTTCTTTTGAATGAATAGAATATATTATTATGCTGTCTACTAATACTATGAAATTCTCAACATGGCCGAAGTGCCTAGAAATACTATGAAATTCCGTAAATGGCGTGTTACCGAAGGAACGTCTAGGAATACTATAAAATTCTCAACATGGCCGAAGTGCCTAGAAATACTATGAAATTCCGTAAATGGCGTGTTACCGAAGGAACGTCTAGGAATACTATGAAATTCTCAACATGGCCGAAGTGCCTAGAAATACTATGAAATTCCGTAAATGGCGTGTTACCGAAGGAACGTCTAGGAATACTATGAAATTCTCAACATGGCTGAAGTGCCTAGAAATACTATGAAATTCCGTAAATGGCGTGTTACCGAAGGAACGTCTAGGAATACTATGAAATTCTCAACATGGCCGAAGTGCCTAGAAATACTATGAAATTCCGTAAATGGCGTGTTACCGAAGGAACGTCTAGGAATACTATGAAATTCCCAACATGGCGTGTTACCGAAGGAACGCCTAGGAATATTATGAAATTCCCAACATGGCCGAAGTGCCTAGGAATACTGTGAAATTCCGTAAATGGCGTGTTACCGAAGGAACGTCTAGGAATACTATGAAATTCCCAACATGGCCGAAGTGCCTAGGAAGACTATGAAATTCCGTAAATGGCGTGTTACCGAAGGAATGTCTAGGAATACTATGAAATTCCCAACATGGCGTGTTACCGAAGGAACGCCTAGGAATATTATGAAATTCCCAACATGGCCGAAGTGCCTAGGAATACTATGAAATTCCGTAAATGGCGTGTTACCGAAGGAACGTCTAGGAATACTATGAAATTCCCAACATGGCCGAAGTGCCTAGGAATACTATGAAATTCCCAACATGGCGTGTTACCGAAGGAACGCCTAGGAATACTATGAAATTTATATGCAGGTACAATGCAAGGAATTATTCAGGTCCACATTACGGCGGCGATGCAATATAAATTGGCTAAAACAATGAAGGAGAATCAATCTAAACAACAAAATATCAACAAGAAGCATCTCCAAAACAGGAATAACGAAATAACAAATGATTTAGCAAGGAAAAATCGATCCAATCAATTAAATAGCAATAAGGCAATGGAAAGGTACAAAACAGGAATAAAGAAATAACATAAATAGTCCTCGCCCGCATTACGGAGGCAACAAGAAGATCATCGACACTAAAGGGATTCATTTAAGAAGAGCTACTGCAGGAGGAGCACGACGGTAATTGACCGAGCTCAATCTCTTCGTCATCCGTCGTTGTGTACCCATCAGACTCATCGCCATCAAAACGCTCCTCAGAAATGAGGGCATCAAAATTGGTCGTATGAGCCCCAACACAAGTCAGCGTCTGAAGCCGCGCGTTGAACTCGGCTTCTTTCGCGAACTCGTGAGCATCCGAGGCCGCTTTACGGCGATCATCGTCAAAGGAGAGGTTACGGCGAGCTTCGATCATAGCTGCGGAAGCATCGTATCTGGCACGGGACAAACGGAAATACTTCACCAACACGTTGGCCTTGGTCACAAGCAACTTTAATTTGCCGAAGTACTCGTCCTTTGCACGCCAATATCGATCCAAACGACACTCCTGAACCTCAACAACATGCTCGGCACGGCGAACGTATTCTCGAAAAGAGGCCGCCTGGGTTTTCAGCTTGGTCCGGAGTCGAGCACATTGGTCGGTCAATTTGACATTTTTGCTCATCAAAACAATGTAGGGCCACCTGTCAGGCACCTCACTAGCCGCACCAGATGAGACCTCATCCCGGGCAGCACCAGTAGGTCCTAACCCCGGGTTAACTAGGCATGGAGAACCAGCCTGGTGCGACATAGTAGCATGTGCCTATATAAAAAAAAAGGGGGGGGAGAAGAACGAGAAGAGATGAATATAAAAAAAAAAAGAGGAAAAAAAGAACAAAAAAAAAAAGAGAGAATTTTTTATACAAGCTACAAACAAAACGACAAAACAAGCTACTTCATTAATCCGACAACCCCTCAACAGACGCCGAAGTCTCTACTACATCGGCAAAATGAATATCTCGCAATGAATTAATTTGCGTCCCCAAACGCTCACGAATGACCGCCTCGATTCGGTTCAAGGCAACAGTGGTTTCAGTTACCCCGGCCTTCGCATCCACCATGCGCTCTGCCCGGGACACACCACTCATTCCTTTGATATGCTCCAGCACCTCTAAGGCGCGAGCTCGGGCCCAATACGCTTTGGCAAAGGATAGCAGCAGATCCGCGTCCTCGAAAACGGCCCCAAGGACCAAGCTCAAGCTCGTCACACGACCTCGGGCTTCATCACGAGAACGTCGTAGGGCACCGAGAAGTTCCTTTGCTTTTCCCTTATTTGCCGTATAATGGGCGGTCTTTTTACTAAATTTCTCTCCCAAATCACGTAACCGGATCGCCAAGTTGGAAATATGAATATTCAGACCCTCGATTTCCTGATAAGCACAAGTCAATTTCGTGGTCAGGGACGCGTTTGATCTTTCCAAATCTTCCATTACGTCACCTACACTACGACTAGGCGAGGTCCAGACCACCATGGCAAGGGGGTTATTTGGTACCTGACAATATTTTGTTTTCACATCCTTCAAAATATGACGACCATCAAAAGAAATTAACCCAAGAAAGCCCAACAGAAAGAAACCACAGCACCTATATTATCACTTCTCCAAAAGAATCTGTTTATAGATACACAAGAGACCAAAAAAAAAAAAAAAAAAAAATACTGCTAAGAAAGATAGTCAAGGTTCCACCTGAGGAGATACTGGTGGGGGAACAACAGTAGCATCCGATCGAGGAGTGGACGGGGCAAGTTCTCCTCCTCTAGTTCGCCGTACTTAACGACCATGCTCTCTTTTTCCGCCTTCAATTTCTCGACATCCTCGGTCAGGTGCAGAAAGTCCACCGACATCTTGTCATAATTCTCGCCCAGGGTTTTCTTCTCGGCGACCAATTTCTCCTTCTCGGCCACCAGCTTCTCTTTCTCAGCCCCTAGAGCTCCCAGCTGATCCCGTAGCGCCACGGTACTCACAACAATCTGCACTTCAACACATTAGATTCCAAATAAAATACAAGTACCAGACCTATATATAGCGAAATACGAGCCCCACGTACCCTCAGCGCATCCGCGTGGGCCTGCTCTATAACCGACATTGTAGGTTGGGCAGATAGTCTTTCTGCATCCTTGAACACAAGGGGTTTCAGAGCCGTATACCCCATCTTCAAGGTTCGCGGTTGCTCCAGCAGCTCACCCCTACATCGGTCAATGTAACGGGTCATTGCAACCCCGTCAACCAACACCTTCTCGGATCCGTCGATAGCCTCATCCTCGACACCCGTCACAACATCCCCGGCATTCTCTTCGCTGCCTTCCATTTCCACCCCCACGTCCTCCTCCAACTGATCAATCTCAGGGGCCCTATGCTCGATCTCTTCCTCAGTACGAAGGGGCGAGCAAACGGGCACATCTATCGGATCCTCGGTGGGGATAGGCGAGATGACAGGCAAAGTCATCGTACCCTCACCCATGTTAGTCAAGAGGTTCATATGTCCGAATACATCGTCGATCGACCCCTGAAACACAATAATACCCATAGACCGGGCAAGAGCGAGGGTAACCAATGGAGAAGTCAGTAGCTGAAACAAGATGACTAATAAAGCAAAGCACTAGCGAACAAAATGACAAACCAAAAGACAAGAAAATCATAATACATATACACATACCTCGCCCGGCGCAGAGGCATCCTCGGCGGTATCCCCTTGAGAAGCAGCAAACACCCCCTCGCCCGAGCCAACGTTAGCATCTTCCTCGGTAACCGATGTATCGGTTCCCCTAGCCCTCTTCGTTGTTTCAACGACAGGGTCAGATGCACGACGCTTAGAACGAACGGCTTTTTTCCCAAGCCGAGTAGCACTTCGAGCCCGGACCACCTTTAAGAATTCCTCCTCGGGCTCTTTGGGGATCTCGGGTGCAGGATTCCCCTTGGTCACCGACCCCATAGGGTAACCGAGCAGCATGGGAGCAGTACGACTCGCAGGATCCGGCGTAGGTCCAGGCCCCCACCATTTCCAAGGCAGTTCACATCATTAGACCTAAATAAACGGCCAGTGGACCCTACCACGAAAAGCTTCCCACATACGCTACCACTACTATCACACCGAGAATATTCCCCGATTAAAGTTCCTCGACTCCCAACCAATCCTTACCAAAAGGGGACACCGAACAAGGTGGACGAAGACCGTTCCTAGCTTGATGGCAGGGAGCATCAAGTCTAACAACGCTCTCCGGGGGGATAACCGGGCATATTGTTCGGTGTATGCTCAGAAACATAAAAGAGAAGCAAACAGGAAATAAAATAGGACAGAATCAAGTGCAAGACAAGTTTTATTCATCCACAAAGGGGGAAACACAAACAATACAACAGAAAAAGAAAATACACCCATCCTACTTTTTCGAACTATCCCCCATAACAACATCCCTCTTCGCCAAAAGTTCCTCCAGACGCTCCTTCTCCCTAACCAAACGAGAAATCGCCATCTCAGCCTGTTTCAAGGCGTAAGACTGAGACTCGCATTTTTGCTCGGCCTTGAAACGAGCAGTGCCCTCCTCGTCCCAATATTGTTTAAACCTCCTCGCTTCAGTCCGAGCACACATGAGATCATGTTTCAGCCATGACATCTCAATTTCTTTTAGTTGAAGAGGAGTCAAATCCTCCTCCCCAAAGCCAGGGGGACGAGGTAGCAAAAAGGTAGGCTCCTCTTCCATAAGGGTTTTCTTTTTGGAGGCAGACCTAGTGATGGGAGCCATCTCACGCAAAAGCAAATTATAAAACAAGAGAGAGGTAGAAATTGGTAATGAGATACAGGCAATAGGGAGCATTTATAGAGAATCAAAAGGCACAAAGTACGAAGCGTTACAATGGTTCACAAGACAGGCACGAGATACGAAAAGATACAACTGATTCATCAAATACAGAAGATAAAACACAAATGGCAAAAGGGGAAATACATAAGAAAACCAGCCCAATCTAAGGATCAATGGGTGGAAAAACCGAACTGCCAGACCGAGAGAAAGCAAAACGAGCAGAACAATTCAACCGAGCTTGGTAGGAATCGTTCATGGCGACCAAATCGTCATTCTCCGAGGAGAGCCTGTTGTTTTCCGTAGTAAGAAACCTGACGCGCTCCACGAGCCGAGCATTCTTTACCATTATGCTAGCTAGGCCTTGAGGAGAGTTGTCAAACTCATCTTGAGAATGGTCCCAAATTTCCTCGGCATCATACCAGGAGTTGGCCAGATGGTTTCTCTGTAACAACAAGTGATCGAGCTGGCGACTCAGTGCCGAGATCTCGGTCCACTTCACCGTCTCTTCGGGATAAGAGCCGAACAAGCTCAAGGCCAAAACGCCATACTCTTTCTCAAGCCTTGCCATCCGACGGCGGACCCGAGATACCTCAGTGTCCAAGCCCTTCATCTGAGCATGATATCTCGCCACAGGTCCAGACATTCTGGGAAATTGTTATAGTACGGAAGAAAATAAAGGGCTGAGGAAGAGAGAAGCAGAAAGAAAAAAGAGATGATAAACTACCAAAGAAAAAAAAAGTACTTATAGAACGGAGAGTATGATATTTTATGACCTTGCTTGGGAAATTGCATATTTCCTGACATGCTTGGGGGCATGCACATTTCCTGACCTACTAGGGAGCATGCACATATGTTTGACAGTGATGGGGACATCTACTGACATCTGAGACTACAGTGCAGAAGAAATAAAGACGAGATATTCAAAGATCTAGATTCCAGACAAACAACAAACCACAGGTACAATATAAAAAGAAATGCAAAAATAAAAGGGCAAAAATACTTTTCATTAATGAAGATGGAATACATCATTGTTCATTACATCAAAAGACAATATTACATCGAGGTCTGTTACATCAAGGTCTATTACATCCGAAAAGAAAACCTATTACATCCGAAAAGATCTATTACTTCCGAAAAGATCTATTACATCCGAGAAGAGCTAGTACAGAAGATCAGGCAAAGGATCAACTATATCAGCTGACCAAGTGAGCAGGAGACGCCAAAAAGAAAAAGTAAGAAGAAAGAGAAAGGAAAAGCAAGAAGAGGAAAAGAAGAAGAGTGCAAGAAAAGATGAAGAAAAAGAAAGAGGAGGCACAGAAGAAAAACAGATGAGAAGAAGATAAAGAAATGAAGAAGACAGACAACTAAAAAGGAAGTCAATGAAACAAAAAAGAAAGGGGAAAAGAAAAGAATAAAAAGTACGAGAGAACAGAGTATAAAAAAAAACACAAGAGAGGAAGAGGAAGAAATGATGGAAACTGAGAAATAAAAAGAAGAAAAAGAAAGAGATGGGAAAAGATGGGGAAAAGCAGAGAAAAAGAAAAAAAAAAGAAGGGGGAAGGTTGGGGGAAGTCGATCGGTATCGATGAGAGGGCCCGGCAGAGACATCATTGTCCCTCAGTGTCGGGTTCCCCCTTAGCATCTCATTCTCTTCGACTAGAGCCTGACGAGCACGTCGGCAGTAAGCCAGTTCGGATCTTAGCCAAGTTAATTCCCGAACCATCTCGGTATGGTGATAACGCATCACCTTCAATTCCTCCTCGGCATCCCTCAACAGCCTTTGTACATGGTTATAGGAGGCTTCAAAGGCCTCCACTTGCAAAGCTAATGCTGATTGGGTGAAAGGACCAGACATCTTAGGGAAATTATAAGATGAGGGTCTGTATATGGGGGAAAATAATATGATGAGGATTGTGGATGTAACCATGTTGTAAGCAGGTATTTATAGATCAATTAGATGAGTGCTGGGATTAAGAGTCGCAACCGTTCGCCAATGGGTATTCAGAAGCGACGGCACTCAAAAGAGGTGTGTGTTCAAGAAAAACGTTTGGATTCCCAAAAGACTCTAAAGAGCGTGAGTAATTAAAAGCCACTCCTGTTCAAGAAACGCTTGGATTCTTACCAATATTTAAAGGGGGTAAGTAATAATGGCAGCAAAACACGCGTCATTTTTGGGAAGGGCAGCGGTTCAAATAAATATCCCAGATCTTTTGCACAAAGCTCAAGAAAACTCTGGTGAATAAGATTTTTTATGCACAAGGCTCAAGAAATCTTATTGGTCCCCAGATATAAAGAGTAAGAAGGTCCAATGGATAAGATCAAACGCAAAGCCCAAGAAAAGCATTAATGAGGCCACAAGCGTGCGCAGTCAAAGTAAATTGCATTGGGAAGTTAATTCAGATATAAACAAGAAAAAGAAATCTTTATTGATTGGTTGATACTTCGTTACAGAAGAAGCACAAAGAGGAAATACAATGAAAACAATAAAATCATTTCATAGAAGGGCCCGCTTCGTCATTCGGCTTCCTTTTCGACCGAGCATACACTTCCTTAAGGGCCAATTTGTAAGCCCTCTTGGAAGCAAGCTGCCTATCTCTGGAGGCCTCGAGCTCTTTGATCCGGGCACGAGCACGAATACTGTCGAGCAAAGACCTCTGGTGCTCCTTCTCTAGGGCATCCAATCGCTCGTCTAGTTCGGCGGCCCGACGAGCTTCCACCGACAGCCGGGCAACCCTCTTCTCGAGATAACGCACCTTCTGAACTTCCTCTTCCAGACGGGCAACGTATTCAGGAAGGTTGTCACCATAGTTTTCAAGAGAAGAAGCCATTTGTTCGTTAATAAAGAATGAACTGCATAAAGAATACTGGGACAGTCCACTTTTATAAGAAGAAACAAGGAGTAGATCAAAGGTCATCTCGAATAAATACAACCTCTTGAACTTCCCAAGAGCATTTACGGCGAATTAACCACAGTTCCAAATCTAATTAAAGTCATCCAAAAAGACATCAAGAAGATAAACAGACAAGAACAAGGAAAGGGAAATATTTTATTAATTTCAAAAAACTTCGATTACAACTGAAGAGAAGACTCCCCATTCAAGAGAAATTACGACAGAAATTACAAAAGACTAATTATTTCGAGGAAGAGCCTTCTTCATCGTCATCCGAACTCGGTTTGGACCGAGCATGCAACTCCTTGAAGGCAAGCTTATAGGCCCTTTTTGCTGTCTTCTGCTTAGCCAGATTAGCCTCGAGCTTCTTTATATGCTCGTAGGCCCAATCCCGATCGGCCATCGTCACATGATGATCGGAATCCATGTCAGACAACCTTTTCTTGTAGTTTGAAACCTTGGCCACGAGTTTCTTATTCGCGGTACGAGATTTCTTGATTTCCGTTTCTAAATATGAAATATAATTAAAGGAACTCTCACCAGTAGAACCAGAAGAAGCCATTATGTCACGGGCAAATTAGTAGTAAAATGCCTAATTATGGAGGGAGCACACCCCTTTATAGGAGTTTTCCTCGAAGAAAGATACTAGGATAGGAAACATTAAATGTGCCCCCCCCCCGGAACCGTCACGAGTCTATTGCGTTTCTCGATGAAGCATTGGGAAAGACAAGACCGAAGTAACGTTCTCGACAAACCGAACATGACTCCCCCGACATGGAAACCACGCCGAGGAAGTCAGGGAGCACTTGATAGAACATAAAAATCAGACCCGAATATTCTATTTGGGTAATAATCAACCCACCTTATAAATGGGTCGTCCCATACTTTTTATAGGAATTGATGTTTTACTATTAAAAGCCCAAGCCCAATCAAAGGGGGACCCATGTCTGAAAAATCCCTGGGATGAAGACATTTGTCAATATCCTAGAAGGCGCAGTTGCCTATAAATAGCCAACTACCCCTCCTAGAAAAGGACCAGAAAATCTATCCAAAAAATATAGAGAGAAGTTAAGAAAAGAGAGAAACTAACCAAAGCATATCACTTCGAGAAATAAACCGAGAAAAGACAGCCGAGCACCGAATAAAAGGGGAGAAAGATCAAGACGAGAGATTAAATAGTCATATCGAGCACAATTGTAAAACCGAAATACTAATCCGAGCAAATGTAATAGTCCGAACAAGGACAATAATCCGAGCAATAATAAAGATCAGGAAGTGTCCTTCATTCACGGTTGATTTACCATTATATCATTGTTGAAAAGCCTAACGCAACCGACAAAAGTTATGGCTTTATCAGTTATAGTACATTAAGGTACGTACTTACGGAACCTCATTGAGTTACAAACTAAACAAGCATTTATACTAGGTATAAGCATAAAAATAAACAAGCTTAATTATATTTCAATTTTCAGGCACTAATATCTTTCCCAGGTAACTGTATGTGTTAGTTAAAGGATCATTTCTGGTCTCCTTATTTATTTATATTTTAAAAGCAGAGTCTCCTTATGTTATTCATATATAAAATTGTTTTTTAAGTAGGGTGAGGACTCATGATAATTAATTGAGGGGTAGAGTTTAGAGACTGGATTTTTATACTATACTTTTTCTGAAAAAACGCACAAACCGTAGAAAAAATCTACGGTTTACAGTGATTCAGTACAAACCGTAGATGTAGATTTACATTGAATCACTGTAAACCGTAGATTAAATCTACGGTTTGCATGTAGTTTTCAGAAATTACAGAACAGTCCCTGCATTTCATAAAAACTCAATATTGGTCATATCAATTAAAATACTGAATATTTTTTTCAAATTAAACATGATTTTTTTAATAAAAAAACTAAATGCCTTATTTTTAAAAATTACATAAAATAAATTTGGTCAATTCTAACAATCTCTCAAAATAAACACAAAATTTACATAAAAAAAGTTGATTTGATAAATTTTATGTTTTGGTTCATGTTGCCTTTTTGTGAATTGTATAAATTGATATTTATTAAAACATCAACTAAATCGTCAATTTTTGTGAAGTGTTTTTTGGTTTGTTTTTAACACTTGGATAACGCAATATGAAACATGAACTAAATCGTCAATTTGGTGTCAATAGTCAATTTTCTTGAATAAAACAATCATAAATTATATAAATTTCATAAAAGAAATTAACTCAATATGCAAACATTAATTAAATTTCATAAAACATATTTATTAAACATGATACATCATATAAATTTACAACAATTTGAAAAAAAGAGTAATTTACATAAAATTAAAAATAAAAAACTAATTATGGACTTGATACGTCTATAGCTTCTTCTTCAGTTACAATTTGCTTTCCCGATTGCCTTTCTAGCGCCATATATAAGTTGAAATTTGCTCGAAAAAGTTCATTCCATGGCTCAGCAGCCTCAGTGCGTGTCTGTTCCCACTGTGCTATAATTCTTGCCATTGGGAAGATCCTTTCTTTAGGAATAAGTTGAGCATAATGACAACGGTTGGCATACACTATTACAGTAGGGATGTAATATGTCGTTCCAGGAGACGGACCAGTATAAAGAGGTAAAAAAGTGGCGTTCCATACTTGTACCCCTTCATTTTTATTTGGCCATAATGACAACAATACAATTGGCATATTATAATGAGATGCAATTAAAAAACCATAAGCTGGAAATCTCATCTATTTGTCATAAGGGGCGGAATTTGTAGGATGATAAAAATTCAAACTAGATAGAATATAATACTACCGATAACCATCAAAATCGAGATTCTCAAACAGATCATAATAAACACCTTTCATTTGCTGAATCTCTTGAAACAACTCACATCTAACTGCGTACCAATCATTTTCCCCATGTTCTTTACCCATCACATTTGCAATTACTCGGAACCCACAGTTACCATCCCCACGAACATCATAAACTGTATCGATGTAATTATGTAACATGACCCATATTTGGTCACTGTACATGAAGGTTTGCCTAGTGGTGGTGGGTTTATTTGTCTAGTTTAGCGTTCTCCTAGTTGAGTTTACCTTTACCTCTGGTGTTTCTTCCGCTTTACCTTTGCCCTTATCTTTACTAGCACTAGCACTCTGTTCATCCACATACTCCCATCCTGACTTATCTCTCTTATTAGAATTGTATCATTTTCTAGGTCTCCCCCTAATTTGTCTCACTTCGGGATCATTCATGGATGTTCTAGATGGTAAGGTTATCTCTCGGAGTTGTGTTTTCATACGCCGTTTTTCAACATTAGTTTTGGTAGAATAAACACTTTTAAACTCTTTTAGATTACCCTCTATCCCATAATCATCGGTGTTCCCATTATCATCAATTACGTCTAATTTTTTCCAGAATTTATAAATATATTCTAGAGGAAGAGGCTTTCCGAATAAAATATGTTCACTCATAATATGATGACAAGTTAACCCGTGAGAAAATTTTATACCGCAAGAACAATTCTCATCAGACTGGCCACTACATTTTTTGTGTTCTTGAAATAATAAATCAAAGGCATGGTGTGTGATATACGACCTAAGATTTTTAAATAGAGGTGTCCGTTCTGAATGTGAAAAATAAGACATGCATTTATCCAACTTCATCTTAATATCCTCAAACTGTTTTTCTAGAATTTTATTCACCTCTACCCAAACATTTTCAAGCGTGTCAGTATTTGTGGAAAGAGATCTTTTTAGCTTTGCGCGTTGTTGTTCGGCTCGATTGCTAATTCTATTACCTAGATGTGTTGTATTATTGGTATAGTATGCAACAAACTTATCGGCATAATCATTTAACAGTTTGTCTACATACTTAAGCACAGCAGGGTACGATTTGTAAGAGGAATTGAAAAAAGATCGGTTATGATTGTACTCCTCTATCGACTCAGCATCAACCAATAAACCTCAATCATCTAGAAACGTTTGTCACTCCTCGTCTGAGATTTTTTTTTTACAGTTTTTCAAAACATTTTTGGCAATATGAAAAGTGCACAATATATGATGAGAATCGGAAAAAACAATGGATAAAACATTTATCAAGGCCATTTCTCTGTCGGTTACAAACACCCTAGGTAGTATACAACCCTCCAATGTATCTTTAAATTTTTTCAAAGCCCATATATAACTTTCCTGAGTCTCATCACTCATGAAAACAAAAGCTAAACAATAAATTTGGTCCGTTGATGTCATTCCTACGACTTCTAGAAATGACATATTAAAACGGTTTGTCCTAATGTACAATACATCAGGAAATGCTTTGAACATCCTTATAGAATCGGGGTGTGCAAACAACAAGTTCTCAAGGCTATGAGTTGTTGGGTTCATATTATAGAATAAGGTATAGCGATGTCTATCCAACAAATTAAACAGTTCTTGTATCGGGTTTCTACCATCTCGTTCTTTAACTTTCAGTCCAGCCAAATAATTATGTATCGTTTTAGTGTTCGATACATTGTTAGGATTTCGATTTTTTATGGCCTATAATATTGCACTAACTTTAAAACTAGCTTGTCTTAAACTTTTAACCATTTCTTTTTCCTCTTGTGTTAAACGAACACGTCGTGCTTGCCCTTGGAGGTAAGTTGGAGGTGGGTGGTTATGTTGGCCATTTTCTACTTGACATATCCATTCACCATTAACTACGTAACCCTTAATGAAAAATGAACAATTTTTTTTTGTATCTGAATTTACGGAAGATGGTTTCTTTTTTTCGTAAACCCCCGATTTATCACACACAATATCAACATACGGTGCTCTTCTCCCATCACCCTCTCCAGACCTACGAATCGTCAGAATGAAACCCCAATTTCCAGTCACATCAGCAAAATCAGCAAGCTTTTCATCCCTTGTATCCCAAGTCAAATCATCAACTTTAAAATGCTCTATATAGTTAGTTAGCTCATCGTTTGAGCCACTGGATGAATCAGCTTTGTTGTATTTCCATTGGTTGTTGTCATAACCATAAAATGAATATAACCATAAAATGAATATAACCAATGATTATGACAACAACCAATGGAAATACAACAATGCTGATTCATCCAGTGGCTCAAACGATGAGCTAACTGACTATACAGAGCATTTTGAAGTTGATGATTTGACTTGGGATACAAAGAATGAAATGCTTGCTGATCTTGCTGATGTGGCTGAAAATTGGGGTTTCATTCTTACGATTCGTAGGTCTGGAGGGGGTGATGGGAGAAGAGCACCGTATGTTGATATTGTGTGTGATAAATCGGGGGTTTACGAAAAAAAAAAACCATCTTCCGTAAATTCAGGTACAAAAAAAAATTGTCCATTTTTCATTAAGGGTTACGTAGTTAATGGTGAATATATGTGTCAAGTAGAAAATGGTCAACATAACCACCAACCTCCAACTTACCGCCAAGGACAAGCACGACGTGCTCGTTTAACACAAGAGGAAAAAGAAATGGTTAAAAGTTTAAGGCAAAATAGTTTTAAAGTTAGTGCAATATTAGAGGCCATAAAAAATCGAAATCCTGACAATGTATCGAACACTAAAACGATACATAATTATTTGGCTAGACTGAAAGTTAAAGAACGAGATGGTAGAAACCCGATACAAGAACTGTTTAATTTGTTGGATAGACATCGCTATACCTTATTCTATAATATGAACCCAACAACTTATAGCCTTGAGAACTTGTTTTTTGCACACCCCGATTCTATAAGGATGATCAAAGTTTTTCCTGATGTATTGTTAATGGATTGTACATTAGGACAAACCGTTTTAATATGTCATTTCTAGAAGTCGTAGGAATGACATCAACGAACCAAACTTATTGTTTAGCTTTTGTTTTCATGAGTGATGAGACTCAGGAAAGTTATATATGGGCTTTGGAAAAATTTAAAGATACATTGGAGGGTTGTATACTACCTAGGGTGTTTGTAACCGACAGAGAAATGGCCTTGATAAATGTTTTATCAATTATTTTTTTCCGATTCTCATCATATATTGTGCACTTTTCATATTTCCAAAAATGTTTTGAAAAACTGTAAAAAAAAAATCTCAGACGAAGAGTGGCAAACGTTTCTAGATGATTGAGGTTTATTGGTTGATGCTGAGTCGATAGAGGAGTACAATCATAACCGATCTTCTTTCAATTCCTCTTACAAATCGTACCCTGCTGTGCTTAAGTATGTAGACAAGCTGTTAAATGATTATGCCGATAAGTTTGTTGCATGCTATACCAATAATACAACACATCTAGGTAACAAAACTAGTAATCGAGCCGAACAACAACACGCAAAGTTAAAAAGATCTCTTTCCACAATTACTGACACACTTGAAAATGTTTGGGTAGAGGTGAATAAAATTCTAGAAAAACAGTTTGAGAATATTAAGATTAAGTTGGATAAATGCAAGTCTTATTTTTCACATTCAGAACGGACACCTCTATTTAAAAATCTTAGGTCGTATATCACACACCATGCCTTTGATTTATTATTTCAAGAACACAAAAAATGTAGTAGCCAGTCTGATGAGAATTGTTCTTGCGGTATAAATTTTTCTCACGGGTTACCTTGTCATCATATTATGAGTGAACATATTTTATTCGGAAAGCCTCTTCCTCTAGAATATATTCATAAATTCTGGAAAAAATTAGACGTTATTGATGATAATGGGAACACCGATGATTATGGGATAGAGGGTGATCTAAAAGAGTTTAAAAGTGTTTATTCTACCAAAACTAATGTTGAAAAACGGCGTATGAAAACACAACTCCGAGAGATAACCTTACCATCTAGAACATCCATGAATGATCACGAAGTGAGACAAATTAGGGGGAGACCTAGAAAATGAGACAATTCTAGTAAGAGAAATAAGTCAGGATGGGAGTATTTGGAGGAACAAAGTGCTAGTGCTAGTAAAGATAAGGGCAAAGGTAAAGCGGAAGAAACACCGGAGGTAAAGGTAAACCCAACTAGGAGAACGCTAAACTAGACAAATAAACCCACCACCACTAGGCAAACCTTCATGTACAGTGACCAAATATGGGTCATGTTACATAATTACATCGATACAGTTTACGATGTTCGTGGGGATGGTAACTGTGGGTTCCGAGTAATTGCAAATGTGATGGGTAAAGAACATGGGGAAAATGATTGGTACGCAGTTAGATGTGAGTTGTTTCAAGAGCTTCAGCAAATTAAAGGTGTTTATTATGATCTGTTTGAAAATCTCGATTTTGATGGTTATTGATATGATTATATTCTATCTAGTTTGAATTTTTATCATCCTACAAATCCCGTCACTTGTGACAAATGGATGAGATTTCCAGCTTATGGTTTTTTAATTGCATCTCGTTATAATATGTCAATTGTATTGTTGTCATTATGGCCAAATAAAAATGGAGGGGTACAAGTATGAAACGTCACTTTTTTACCTCTTTATATTGGTCCGCCTCCTGGAACGACATATTACATCCCTACTGTAATAGTGTACGTCAATAGTTGTCATTATGCTCAAATTATTCCTAAAGAACAGATCTTTCCAATGCCAAGAATTATAGCACGGTGGTAACAGACACGCATTGAGGCTGCTGAGCCATGGAAGAAACTTTTTCGAGCAAATTTCAACTTTTATATGGCGCTAGAAAGGCAATCGAAAAAGCAAATTGTAACTGAAGAAGAAGCTACAGACGTATCAAGTCCATAATTAGTTTTTTATTTTTTATTTTATGTAAATTACTCTTTTATCAAAGAAGTTGTAAATTTATATGATGTTTCATGTTTAATAAATATGTTTTATAAAATTTAATTAATGTTTGCATATTGAGTTAATTTCTTTTATGAAATCTATATAATTTATGATTGTTTCATTCAAGAAAATTGACGATTGACACCAAATTGACGATTTAGTTAATGTTTCATATTGCGTTATCCAAGTGTTAAAAACAAATCAAAAACACTTCACAAAATTTGACGATTTAGTTAATGTTTTAATAAATCTCAAGTTATACAATTCACAAAAAGGTAACATGAACCAAA
This sequence comes from Primula veris, assembly GCA_963682055.1. NCBI lineage: Eukaryota > Viridiplantae > Streptophyta > Magnoliopsida > Ericales > Primulaceae > Primula > Primula veris. Next base: position 27,907,477 of record OY821749.1, read on the forward strand.
AACATAAAATTTATCAAATCAATTTTTTTTGTGTAAATTTGTGTTTATTTTGAAAGATTGTTAGAATTGACCAAATTTATTTTATGTAAATTTTTAATAATAAGGCATTTAGTTTTTTTATTAAAAAAATTATGTTTAATTTGAAAAAAATATTCAGTATTTTAATTGATATGACCAATATTGAGTTTTTACGAAATACATGGACTGTTCTGTAATTTCTGAAAACTACATGCAAACCGTCTACGGTTTACAGTGATTCACTTCAAACCGTAGATTTAATCTACGGTTTGCACTGAATCACTGTAAACCGTAGATTTTTTCTACGGTTTATGTGTTTTTTCAGAAAAAGTGAAGTATAAAAATTCAGCCTCTAGATTTTACTTTGCAAATAGCCGAATATATAGCAACGGTATTTTAAACAAATGCATGTTTAAACAAATATTTTATTTTCGAAAAATAAAAAAGTTAAAGAGCTATTTTTTTGTTAGTAGAGAGTACTATTTATCTGCACTATTATTTATGTGAAATTTCCTAGGGGACCCATCACATATAACGCGTGCTATTAAGTAAGTAAATGAGTACAAGCCATCCCGTGACATGTCATATACTGTATCAATAATTGAGGTAATATATATGGAGTACGTATATAAGATGGACCATAGATCGATAGATGATCGTATTACACTAGAGAAACAGTGATACAAAGTTGAATGGCTTTGAAATTCCACATTTTCTACAATTATACCAAACGGACATGAAACCGGACGAAAATATCTACTCCACTTATCAATTGCATTATTTATCAATAGAAGAATACACAATGTGTAACAAACATCGATAATTAATAACACATCATTTATCAATTGATGACAAAAAATATTTTCCTTTTTACCAATTTTGGTATAATGCACGTTGTTTTCGTATAAATATAGAAAATAAAGAGGCCCACTTTCCGCATCCACCAAAACTTTTGATTAGGTTATAAACATCGAGGGACATGACATGTTCATGTAAAATATTCAGAATGTATATCTTTTTCTGTGTTAACAAAAAAAGTTAACTAAAGGGGACCTGGTGGCAACAGCCAACATATATACTAATATACCCACCTAACCTTTGGTCATGCCAAGTTTATGGCTTTGAAACCAAACACTGCATTTTGTACCTCATATATCTAGCCATCTAGGAGTACAATATACCATATAAAAAAGTTTTAAGGTAGTGTAAACTTCCATATTTTTCCCGATCTCTGTCACGCAATATTTTGGCTGACATGAAACTATGTTAATTATGACTAATCAACTCTCTAGGTTGTGAAACTAACTAGTAACTTTACTGGCTGAATTAAATTAGAGGAGACAGAAAAACTCTCAAAAATGGACAATTTGAGATAAAAACCAATATTTGATCAAGAACGTGCTGAAATTCATTTATACTGGTGTTTATTTCACCATGCCATTTAATTTCTCTTCTTTCTGTTACAAGTTTAGTTTTGAACAAGTATTTGCTTAAATAGCAGGGAGTTGGTAAATTGGTATTCATCTACAATTAACTTTGTGAAATTCTATGTTTTCTATTACTCCATTAAGTTTAAATATATTCACAAGTGACTCAATCAGCTAAAATCAACAATGATCAAAGTGAGTTTTTTTTTTTTTGCAATCGAGCTAAAACTAATTAGTACTTTATACTCCTTAATCGGTTAATCCTTATATAGTACTCCATAAATAGACATTCTTAAAAGCAACATTACATTAGTATAGTAGTAAAACGCCAAGTGAAAAATATACTTACAGGTTGCAAATCCTCTCGTTTGAGCCAAACCTTGACCCCGAGCTTATTCGACAGCTTGGGAGCAAACTCAAGCGGCGACTCTATCGCCACATCATACACCTTCGATGTAAGTATCCCAGTCACGTGCAACATTGCGTCCGATACCCTGCATTCACCGCCAGCAGGCTCAAGCACCGTCCCGAGGAATCCAGGAGGGTACTTTAATGACTCGGGAGACACATTTGGCAGTGGGGATAAAGCTAGTGGAGACGGTTTTTCGAGTGGGAGTGGTTGGGAGCGAGAAATCTGAGTCGTTGGTTTGGAATGAGCGGAAATGTACGGCTTGAATTTGGCACTGACGGAATGTTTGGAGCGGGGAAGAGGTAGCGGCGACGCTGCGGCTAGACACATGGTTTCCATTTTTATTTTTATTTTTATTTTTATTTTATATAATATAACTATATAAGTGATTATATTGTGTATAATTTGAGGAGTGAGCAGGGTGGGTGGGTCGGAGAAAGTGATATATATAGGCATAGTAGAGCCATCTGCTAAATACACACCGTCAGACACCGGGTGTATTAGTGGAATGGATATAACTCATGCCACGTAATAAAAACTCAATCTATTAAAAAAAAAAATTAATATTTAAATTTAGGTTAGACTCAAACTAGGGTTTCAATATATTTATTTGAGTTTTTAATAGGTTGAGTTTTTATTACGTGACGTGATTTGTACCATTACCGTATGTATTAATCAAAATGCGCATAAAGCATAAGCCGTTAGGAAATTGGTGACGCAAACTCTTTCTTTTTTTTTTTTTTTTTTTTTTTTTAATAATTAGTAACCCTTTTCTGCTTCGCATGTGTCAAAGTTTGAACCCTGTCATATACTTGGTATGAACCCCTTGTATCAATAATTTTGCTAACTCTTTCTCATGATAGATTACATATGCTCATTATTGGGTCAATTGGATTTTTAAAGTGAACCAAAATTAAATCAATATTCATTTGATACTAGTTTAAAAAACTAATTACTGTTAATAACATTTATAGACGACTCTTTAAAACATAAATTCTTCAAAATTTTAGGAAGGTTAAACTGAAAATATGATTGGATCATCCTCTAAAACCTATATGTATTTATCCAGATGACCACCACTTATCTTCAAATATATAAAGAATTCTACTCCCGTATAACTAAGAAAATCATATTTATGGGGATTATTACTTGCCGTTTAGTTATCTCACATGCAAAACAACCACCACCTACCATTATAAAATCATTAAAATGTAATAATAATTTAGATAGTATGTTGCGGAGACCGTAAAAATTTTATGGTTTGTGAATGTATCCCTGCAACCAAAAATATGGGATTTTCTCTTCAAATTCATAATATTTTTTTTAGAGATACACGTGTGCATGCTCTCACTGTTACTCAATCCATTTCCATTTAATTGTTCATTACGAAACTACGTGCAATTTTGACCGGTCAATAATTTGTATCAAAATTGTCGGAATAAAAATTTTTAAAAGTTGATCATATAGTTCAAATGTTAAATTTTATGATTAGATTTTAAAAAAATCATTTCGACAATTTTGATACAAGTTATAAGCCGATCAAAATTGCACGTATTTTCGTAATGAACAATTAAATGAGAACGGATGGAGTAAGTGTCAGGTTGGTGTCATTTCAGCAGTCTATCTTTTACCTAAGGGCTCGTTCGGTTGCATTGATTGTAGGCCCGTAACTATTACAGTATTCACAGCAGAATGTTTATCATATGTTTATCATGATCGTATATTTTACATCACAATAGCTCTCGAATTTATTTTACACATTAGCTATAACATACCACTCCATAACATATTATCTAAAATAGACGTCAAATATACACATTTTTCTCTATAACACATCATCTAAAATAAAAGTTAATTAGTTTACAACATCTATTTTAGTTATAAATTTAATTAAAAAACAAGTCATGCATGAATGTAAGCTTTTAAATTAGTTTTCTATTAATCTAATAACATTAACCAAATATAGTTATTTTTATTATATTTTTCTGCCCACATTCACGATTGGATCTTGCCATAATACCCATATTTATTATTTAATTAACATATAAATCAATGTTTTTTGCAATATAGAGATTTCAACATAATATGCTTGCAGGCTTGTAGCAATCAGAATTAAAAATAACTAGCAAATATCATGTGAAATACTGAGTAAATATTGAAAGGAGCATACAGGTAGAATGAGTGGTTGGATATTAATCTACTTTCACTGCTCTAACACTTAACTTACATGAGATAATTGAAAATAAAAATCAATACAAAACTGTAAATTTTATTCTGACTGTTATTATAATGGACAAGGAGTGCCAGACTAGGAGTGTCAGACTATATCTTTGGTATAGTCTAAAAAACTCTCCATGTGACACCATTGGATCTTACAGTCTGTGGACCCCACTGTTGATCCAATGGTTCCGGAGAGTTTTGCAGACTATATCAAACTAAATGTAAGGATGAGTGTTATAATAACGAAAAATATATTTACATGTGGCCGGTGGGAGAATAAGTGGGGCCACAAACAAACACGTTTCTACAGTGTTATGGTAACATGACAATTTACCATTCAAAAAGAAGCTATTTTCACAAGAATATTATAAGAAAATGGAACAGTATACACAAAATAGATACCGACATATAACTAATCACATGACATTTGAAGCTTTACTTGTTGCAAAGTGCAACTAGGTTTCATGTGTATCACTTGATCAACAAACTTATTATGTATAGTATGGTTTTTTTTAAATATAAATCTTTTTTTTTATAAGCATATAATGGGTATCTTAGAGCATTTACATCGGCTCATGTAAGATGAGTATATGTTTTATAGCATCAACCCTCTATTATTTATTTTACAAATTCTTTATAACACATTTCACCGCAACAGATTATCTATAGTACATTTAGCCAACATACATATTATATGAGATCAAATTTTGATTTCAATACATATGAAATTATAACCCGAATAATACTATTGCATAAACAAAAGAAAATTATTAGAATTTTTCCAACTCCAAATATATAAGATATAAATAAATAGAAGAATTCATTTAAAAGATTTTAGAAATCATAAATATATTAAATGTAATGTAAAAAAGAAAAAAACAGTCAAAGCGAAACAAGTATAAAAACTAATTTGTCATTTATATTATTTTTCAGAAAAGAAGAAATAAATAAACTAATGCATATAAATTAATTTGGTTCACATCAAAAGAATTAGAAGAAACACAAGTATAAAATCACTACCTTGTGGCCTTGTTGTGTGTTGTTGTGCATAAAAGTAGAGAGTGATCCATTTTTGCTGCCTTAAAAAAATTAAGGCAGTCTGTCTTGAATTTTTCAGGCAGAAAAAATTCAAAATTTTGTATGTTATATTTTTGTTTTAATGTTTTGAAATCAATATCGAACGATTAACACTATCGTGAATCTAGTTTATTACTATTTAGGGTGTGTCACATGCTAAAAACCTAACACATATTAATGAACCCAAAAATAAAATTAATTTAAAATTAAAACTAAAAAATAATAAAACGTTAATGAACTAAAAAATATATAACCTAAAATTAATTTAAAATTAAAACTAAAAAATACTATTGGTTGACACAACCTAAATAATAGTGCATTTTGGAATGAATACCGAATAATTAACACTAAATGGATCCAAATCGGATTGAATTTTGCTGTCTTAAAAAATTAAATTAGGCTATTTTAAATTTTTCAGGCCAATCAAAACCAATCCGGTAGAGGGAGGGTAGTGTTTTTTGCTTACATATGGATACAGTGATGTTCTATGGTGCCAAATGACTGTATCTATAATTCTATTTCGTACACCATTTGTAAAATAGATATTACAATACAAAAGCTGCTGCATGGTACATATTTTGCATATTATCAAAATTCTAGCAAATACTTATATTTTAGAAACACCGATGCGAGTGATCTTAGACTAACTCCGCTTTTTTATTTGAGAATTTAGCTTTAAATGATTTAAAATAAATTCCACTGTTTAGTGAGATGCCCAATCTAACGTTACTTTTCACTTAAGTATAATATCCTAGAGGGATTTTTAACAGTTGTATAAGAACAAAATTTTAAAAAAGCAAAAAAAAAAAAAAAGAGAAAGAAAGAGTAATCCGGGTTGGACCATTCAGATCCGGATCGGATCCCATATTTTCTGGTTTGGATCAGACCGGATTCGATCCGTTTGACATCCCTATTCCCGACATCAATTTCCTAATTTAAAACACTGATAAAAATTGGGGTTTTCAAAAATATTGAATTGTCGGTACAAAAGTAGTTAATTTTACTCTCATTAATCTAACCTCTAATTTATAATGGGCGGGAAAATGAAATAGTTTTGGCTCCAAAAAATAGAATAAGATCAATAATGTGAAAATTGGAGGGCTAGGATTATTTTAATCCAACGGCCATTGTTATGTTGTACCTATTTGTTGTTTTAATTAATCCTACCCAAAAAACTTTAATATTTATATCACTTAATAATTTTACTTTCTTTTTGCCTCACTGTCTCATTTCTTTCTCTAAGGTTTAAATATCTTTCTCTATTTATTTGTCTTAATTTAATTACTTATTTAAATAATCTCTTACTCTTAAAGCTCTATTTTCTCTTTTATTGTATTATTTAGATCATATTTGTTGTTGTTTAATATTTAGAGATCTAGAAGAAATATTAGAGCTTTGTTTTAGTTTGTTTTTATCGCTTTCATTGTAGTTTATTTGAGAGAAAATCAGAAGAAAGGGATATGTTTAAATTAGGAGTTGTTAAACTTATTTTATATACTTGCTATTTAATTAATTTGTCTGCTGCTGTTTAAAGATACTGTCTTTAGTGTTATGTAAGTATTATTTAAGAAATTAGAAACAGACGATTAAAATGAGTTCCATTAAATTTAAACCTATTATAAAATATTTTCTTTATCTAATTAAATAAGGAAGGAGGAGATATTCACCCATTTGACAGTTCTTGGGTGTTCATTAAAGGGCTTGTTTGGTAGCGATATTTAAGCTTAGGTTTGGGTTTCTTCCTTATAAGTTGCAGTGTATTTGTCTGGTTAGTACATAAACCGAGTTATTTAATTTTTGTTGTGAAAAAGATGGAATTTTTAATGTCAGAAAAATCCCGGGGTTTTCTTGGAGTCGAATTAGCAGAGCTTATTTGCTAAAATATTGCATTTAAATAAGCTGTTAATTTTAGTGCTTGTTTGGTAGAGACATTTAAGCTCAGGTTTGTGTTTTTTCCTTATAAGCTGTAGTGCACTTATTTGGTTAGTATATAAACCGGGTTATTTGGTTTTTGCTCTGAAAAAGATACGATTTTTTAATGTCCAAAAAATCGGGGGGTTTTCTCGGAGTCGAATTAGCAGAGCTTATTTGCTTAAATATTGCATTCAAATAAGCTGTTAATTTAAGGTCTTGTTTGTTAGCGACACTTAGGCTTAGGTTTGTGTTTTTTCCTTGTAACTGCAGTGTATTTGTCTGGTTAGTATATAAGCCAGGTTATTTGATTTGAAAAAGATGGAATTTTTAATGTCAGATAAATCCAGGGTTTTTCTCAGAGTCGAATTAGCAAAGCTTATTTGCTTGAACATTGCGTTCAAATAAGCTAGAGGTTGGTTTCATTCAGTTTTTAAGCCCACGTTTTCAAGCTAAATTGTTTGTAGCAATTTTGTTTTTGTTACTTTGTCTGATGGCTTCTCTGTTTCTTCTGACTTAATTAAGCTGGAGTGCTGGATTTAGCCATAATTTTCTCATTTTAGGAAAAACTAGCTCTTTCAGTGCAAATCACTTAAAACTGGAAACGCAAACTTGCCCTTTGTTCAATTAGGATTTTCAAAACTATAATATAATACTGTAAATAGAAAACATCGAGTCTTTTGGTGTGTTGTAATGATAAGGTTCTACATATTACTGAAAACCCAGCAATTTTTTAAACTATAATAGAAATTAGAAAGTGTTATAACAAGGTATTTCAAACTAGAGGTCAATATTGATTGAGTTGTTTTTCTTTCTACTCTTCTGGGTTAGTAAGCGTATTATAGAATAAAAACGTGGGACGTAACTAGATATGCTTGGACAGTAACGCAACACCAAGACATCTGTAGAACTAATCTAGTCATAGCAACAAACTGTTGGACTCGCAACAAATGAAATACCAACATATGGCTACAAAGTCTCTAAATTGAAAGATTCAGCCCACTAATTAGATATTCAGCATATGCTAGACCATATACAGCTAACCACGACTAACATGCCGAACCAATATCAGATATCCACAAGCATCAACCCCTAGAAATTCAAAAGCCAAGGTCTTCAAACCACAAATCTTTCCATGTATTTAACCATATGTAATATTAAAGCATTAAAGGTCAGGCTGCAACCACAACTCTACACAAAAGAATACCTTATATACGAAGTTATGGTTTCTCTTTTATTATTACATTACTTGATTGATTAGCCAAAAAACAAAAGACCAGCGAAGTTACTAGCTAGCATGTGTATGAGGCTTCATTGTATATTAATTAGAATTATATATGCATAATGTTCTGGGTAGTTATTAAGATCGGTCTCTGGTTTCATGTTTTTTCAACATTAGAATTATCCCAATGAATTCACAAGAAGATGAAAGCCTATACTCAGGGTCATGTTCTGCTGGGTCATGTACCGCTGCTACTTCTGTTTGGATAGATTCAGATGATGATTCGGATTCTGATAATTTATATGAAACTGTGGAGAGACTGATTTTTGGTAAGAAATCATTAAAAAGAGCAAGGGCTAAAAAGGAACAAGTTGATATGGGTGATGTACTAAAAGCTCGATTACAGAATGGAATGAACAGACAAGGTGAAAATATTACTCTTGAGATGGACAGGTATGTGAAGATTGAGAAAGATAAAATAGATCTGGAGCACAGAAAGTTGGACCTTGAGAAGAAAAGACTTGAATGCCAACAGATGCATATGGAGATTGAGAAAGCCAGAGTCGATCTGGAGTACAAAAGGTTGGACATTAAGTACAAAAAGTTGGACCTTGAGGATAGAAGATTTCGACATCAACAAAGTGAAGATGAGTTGAATTTTATGTTAAAGGACACAAGCTCTTTAGATGAGGTTGAGAAACAAAATATCAATTTGCTAAGAAAACAAATCGTTGCACGCCTGTTGTAGAAGTAAGAGTTATTATGCTGTAATATTAAGTTACCCGTATCGTAACTGTTGCTACGAAGATATCATGTAACTCTTGAAATTTCTTGTTGACATTTTGAGCATCTATTTCCTGTAATTTCCGAAGCATTGCTACTTTTTGTATTATTATACATCTGGAACCGATGTTAAATCTAATGTAACGTGTGGTTGAATGTAATGTAAGGTGGATCCTAGTTTCTTCTCCAATTTTTCTTTACGTTGTTTTCCAGTTCCAAAGACTTCTATTCATATTCGGTGATTAATTATTTACCATTGGTTAAGTAGAAGCACACATTAATTTGTTTAATGCGTTTATAACTTGAATACATTGAGTGACAAGAAGTTATTCATGAAATAGTGAGTAATTTTTTTAAGAAACGTTCCCACATATTCTAATATGAAGGCTCCACGGATCGAACCATTTGGTGAGCAAGGTATACTAACCTACTAACCACGTCTGACACCCCCACTTTACTCAACCGTAAGTCCTCCTTTCTATTTAAAAAGTCTCTAACCATGCGATGAACAAGAAATGTGGAGCCCAATTTTTAACAGATTGTGTGATGATTTTGAGAAATAGAAAGGTACAAATGTGGATACAGTTGAACTTAGCATCTTATCTATTTGATCTTCTCTCTTTCTCCAACTTACACCATGGAACTCTTTCTTCACCATTACAAACCCTCTAACACCCTGCTTCACCACTCCTTCACATCCACCATCTTTTCAAGTAGAAGTAGGACATCAATACCTTTGCAAAGGGACAACTCAGTTCTAACGTGTCACTGCAAGTCATCATCGTTTTTCCTAGAAACTGCACCGAAGGAGGTTCCACCGCAAGAGGGAAAGAGGGCATTGCTTGGTTGTTTTCTAGCAGCAGGTCAGTAACTAAATCCTAATGAGCCTTGGTTAGAGATGCTATCAAAATTGTATGAAAGAGTTTTGGGCAATTGGGTATCATCAATTGTTGATGGATTGCTATCTTTATATTGAGTAAAAAGATTAGGCACTAAACTTTTAGTACTAGCTAGAGGGTGCTAAAATGATCTGTTTCATGTGTTCTAAGTTTTCCAAGCTGAAATATTTTATGTTCTAAGTCCTAATAGACAGGTTCATACCAGCTTAAAGGTTCTAGCTAATTTAGGCTATAAACCCAGAAAAGTGGTCAGACAATGCAATCCGACTTTTCAAGCTAAAAACAAAATAAAATTGAGCTTATAAGTTGCAACCGAACAAGGCCTACATGTGGAAGGAATGAATTTAACCACAATATAAATGATAAGTATACATAATTCTAAGGATTTGAAGCACAAGTTCATTGTTCGCAGACTTAAATCTCCTCAAGCTTTAAAAACACCCTTGTTTTAGGTTTTGAACAGTCTTTGACTATGCAATGCCCTTGAATTGAGTTTCAGCAGTTGGCATTTCTGTCTGTGACGTGGCTGAGGCAGTGAGCACAAGTAGACGAGCTGTAAGATTTTCACATTATGCTCCCTAAATTATATTTTCTGATTCAATAGAGTATTCATTGACTTTATTATATGTTTCCTGCAGCTCAAAGGAGCAAAAATACCGGAGAGTGACTATACAACCCTTGCCAATGGCCTAAAGTTAGTTTATATGTTGTCTCTTCGTGTCATATGTTTAGTATTTCTACCAAGATGCAGGCTATGATAAAATTTAGGCCAAACACAAACAATGGTTTTTACGAATTTTTTTTTGTTTCTTTTTTCCTTATTTTATTCTTCAGCTATAATCAATAAATTTTTGATAAAATTCAGGTATTATGATTTGAAGGTCGGGAATGGAGCTGTAGCTACAAAAGGATCTCGTGTTGCAGTATGGTTGTTGTTCTAATAAATTAGTGATTACAATTTTAACTAAACAATTTGAGCAATCTTAAATGTTCATGTGCGTGATTTTACTTCTTCTTTTACGGTGTTCTTCATTTGCATTCTATTGCATCATAACCAATCAGTTTTAAATACCTCTATAGCACAACCAATCTGTCCAATAAGTTTTTCCCTTTCTGAATTGCATCATCTGTTGTTTAAGTAGGCAACCTTTTTACTTTGCACCGAAACTTGGATATATGGAGCCTTTATTGTTGTCAAACTTATATGGAAAACTCACTTCTTTAATTGAACGAGGTCTTGAATAGAATATCATCAAGGCGACTCAATTTCAATAGCAATTTAGAGTAATTTTGGGATCTAAGTTTGTGTCGCTGCTGGTGTGGCCTATCAATTGTTCGATAATAGAAATGAACAATATAATGCCGAATGAGAACATTTTTGTTTATGTTGTCATCAGTAACAGAACCAGTGCAAGAGAATGGTTAACATTTATTAAAGCTTAAAATACGAGGCTTTGAGATTACTTCTACTTAGACAATTAAGAAGGAATTGTTGTAATGTTTATTCTGTAGGTGCACTATGTTGCTAAGTGGAAGAATATTACCTTCATGACAAGTAGGCAGGGAATGGGCGTTGGAGGTGGAACGGTAAGATTGCGCTTGAAATCATTACACTGTGTTTCATTTTAGTAATTACTTCTGAATTTCCATATTGAGATTTTGTCCCAGATATATCATTCTGTAACCAAACTCTGTTACTTTATATTGGATTTCGGTAAAACTCTGTTACTTTTAGTCAGTAACCTCTCATCAAAATTTGGTAAAACTCTGTAAACTATATTGGATTTTGTGCTTTTCCATGACATCTTTGTTTCATTTTCGGCAGCCTTATGGATTTGACATAGGTCAATCCGAGAGGGGGGCAGTCCTCAAGGGCTTAGATTTAGGCGTAGAAGGCATGCGAGTTGGAGGTCAGGTGAGATTTGCAAAAAACTCGATGTAAAAGATTTATATTCATTTTGAAGTTTTAGTATGGTGTTTATTTGCAGCTTATTATTTAGGTTACCAGTTATAAATTTGTTTCTTACAGCGATTGCTGATAGTGCCACCTGAGCTAGCGTATGGAAGCAAAGGCGTACAAGAAATACCTCCAAATGCTACAATAGAGGTAAATTCTTCAACAACCGATTGGAAGTAGACCATTTCCGTCACATACTTATAAGTCCTGAGACACTTGAGCTTCATAATTAACTACCAATGGATTTGGTCAAGTTATCAGTGCTATGCACAATTGATATTTTTATTAGACATGCTCATGAGTAAAGATAGATGCTGATGGCCTTTTTGGACCACTGCTAATTTGTACTCAGCTGTGTCCCCTTTTTGCAGCTAATTCTCCGTTTGAAAAGTTTTGTTGTCAAAGTATCCAGAATATTACTTGGCTTTATCTCGCGCTCTACTTTGAACCAAGTTGCTCGACTCTGATGAAGATTGTTTCTACTGCATTACTATTCTTTATCTTCTTTCCCTACTAACATTTGTGTTCCTCGATTTTGCAGTTGGATGTTGAATTGCTATCAATCAAACAAAGCCCTTTTGGGTAGGTGACAGAAAAAGCACTGAACTTCAGTATACAATATATCGGCCTATTTTTACTGATACATAATTATTTGTTCGTGGCAGGACTCCTGTTAAAATCGTAGAAGGATAAAAAAAAACAATACCTCGTGATTTGGCATGTCAATTACAGAAGCCGACCACTACCTTCTGATAAAACGAGTAAATGCTGTAATCTTGATTTGTAAGTGTTTTGTTCTTCTTTTCCGGTGTGGAAAGATATTTTCTTTTATCTATTTTTCATAGTGTACAATTCATATGTTCATCCTGTATGCTCAAACTTTTTGGCACTTCATATAGTGATATGGATTTTCTTGGCTGCCACTTATTTTCTTATGAAGATCTCTCAGTGGCAATTTCCTGCGACTCACAAGTCGTATTATTGACGTATTTCGAAACTTTTCTATATCTTTCCTGTATTTCAAATACTTCGAAAGTACCTAATAACTTATTGGGTGTATTTTTCGTGGTTACAGGGGCAACTGGATTATATAATGTCCCTCCGTCCCATTTTATAAGTCATATACGAAACCACGCGCAACTGTGACCGACAAATAACCTGTATACAAATTGTTAATTTTAAAAAAATAAAAATTCTATCATATAGTTTAACATTTGAATTATGTATAAAAAAATTCAAATTTTTCGTTTCGGCAATTTTGCGGACTTGTAAAATGGGACCGATACGTAATTTCGTTTTAATTTTTCTGAATATTAATTATTACAATTCGATCCACTCATTTTCAGAAGAGGTAAAAATAATTTTTGATATGTAAGTTCTACAAGTAGGTCCTTATGATTTGGTCCTTAACTTTTCTGAATATTACAATTCGATCCACTCATTTTCAGAAGAGGTAAAAATAATTTTTGATATGTAAGTTCTACAAGTAGGTCCTTATGATTTGGTGAAGTATAAGAATAAACTACTATCAACACTTTAAATGATAATTAATACTCAATTTCTTTATGAGGGGTCATAGTGTTATTTATATTTTAAAAAAATAGTCTTATATAAACTAATTTGACATATATTGACTCAAAATCAGAAGAGTCATGTGTTATTTAACGGAATTTGATACTTTAATCATCTAATTTGATGATTGTGGTTAAAATTTTCAGGAGCTAGGTTTCACCAAAATAGTGTAGTCTATTTTGTAACGGAAAAAAAGTGTAAGATTATTTTTATTGTTAATATTTAAAATTTGTAAATTTATATTAGTTATTATTTGTTTCGATGAGAAGTATGTTAAAATTTGATTCGAATGGGTTTGATGATATACTTCTAATATGATGTATTTTCTAAACTTTGATTTTTTTTAATACTAATATATTTTTCTAGTGTGTAATTCGACATAATTAAAAAAATATAGTATCAATTTATACTTGTTTTGTAACTATGTGGGTTATTCATGTAATAAACAATATAGTTGAACAACATGATGTCATGGTGATATGGCAGTACGGCAGTGTAATTAAAAAACTTAATGAGGGTATTTTTGTTAAGTACCATTAAATCGTACGAAAAATGTAACGTTCGTGTACAAAATCGAATTTTTTAAATGCCGGTGTATAAAATCGGAAAACGTGTAAAGCTTGTTGTACCAAAATGTAATTTGTCCTTTTACTTTTACCTCAATATCGGAGTATTTCCTTAGTTTGTGGTCCATGCTTCTTTTGTAGTATCACCTTTTCTGAAACTCGTCAATGAACCACTTGAAAAAAATCTAAAATGTACTAGAAAACCTACATATAACTATATAAGGTATATTTATATCTAGTGGAATGTAATTTATTTTTTAAAAGCATTCTACCCAGGAATTTAACTTTTCTAAAAAAGAAGCAAAGTACACGGTATGCTAGTTTTCTTAGTCACAATATGAGTACGTTATGTTGGAATGCTACTAACGTATTGTAGTACGCCGAATAACCGTATGACGTGACGGATGAGGCTTGATAATTTTAGCTCAGTTTTATGATTAGTAAAGTATATAAACATGTCTTAACTTATAAATTAATTTTAGAGGAGGGTCTTCTTGTTTGTAATTGCTTTATATAACCAACCAATTATATATGTAAGATTTCCCACACTGTTGGAACCCAACCGTCCTACATTATGTAAAAAGTTTCTTAGTTTTTGGGAATTGATTTGGAATTTGGAATCCACTTTATGTATCTCATCTTTTTCCACATTTATTTCCCCTTATTCAGCCTTTATTAGTACTGCTTTTCTTCCACTACTACTCAAACCATAACCATGGCAAATGAGCTCCCTCTTCTTTGTACATATATTTTGTTTCTTTTAAACCATTTTCACTACTCATTTTCCCAAAAGACCTGTCCAAATTGCGGCTCGAGTCAAGTCCCATACCCTCTAAGCACAAACCCGAAGTGTGGCGATAAAGACTACACCATTCGATGCGATCCCATGTCTCATAGCCTCTATTTCGACGCTCTTAATGGGAGCTCTTATAGTGTTCTCGATATAAGACCATTATCTCGAAAAATTATCTTAGAACCATCACATTTTTTACCCAATACTTGCGTAACAAAAGAGATTTCAAGTGAAGGGATACGATTAAACCAGACACTTCCCTTTAACATCACTTCATCGAACACTATTTTCCTTTTCAGTTGTTCACCCCGGCTCCTCATCTCTCCTCTGAACTGCACTCCCTCTAGTCTTTGCCACATGTACTTGGAGAGCTCGGGTCATATAGAGAAAACTCGAGCACAAAAATGTACAAACGGGTTACAGCCGTGTTGTACATTTATTGCTGGTGGATTGCCATCGGCATATAGAATACGTTTACATAGTTCAGGGTGTAGAGCTTTTAAAAGCATAATTCATTTAGACCCTCGAAAACCCGCGAGTGAGTGGGTAGAAGGGTTAGAGATTCAGTGGGTCCCACCCTTGGAGCCAGTTTGTAAAACACAAAAAGATTGCTCTGGGAGTTCGAGGTGTCTCCCTTCTGGTCAAAACAGAATTTTTCGTTGCATTTGTCGTAAAGGGTATTTTTGGAACTATACGGTTGGTATCTGCTCGGAAAACAAAAGGTCTAAATTTAATCTTATTTTGGAGGTTTCTTGTAGTGTTTTCTCTTTTTTAGTTATTGCTGTTGTAGTGGCTGTGATTAGTGTGAAAAGATCTGGAAAGTATCTTAAAAAGGCGAAACTTGCGAAGGCTCGAGAAGATTTATTACGATCAAGCAGTGGTGGAAAATCCCCAAAAATATTTAGCCTATCTGTGTTGAAAAAAGCTACAAAGGGGTTCTCGAAAGATAGAATTTTGGGAAGTGGTGGTTTTGGAGAAGTTTATAAAGGCAAGCTTGAAGATGAGATGATCGTGGCCGTTAAGTCAGCAAAAGTGGGAGATATCAAATGCACTCAACAGGTTCTCAATGAAGTTGAGATACTATCTCAAGTAAACCACAAAAACCTCGTTAGGCTCATAGGTTGTTGTGTCGAATCTGAGCAACCTTTGATGGTTTACGAGTATGTATCTAATGGGACACTCCATGAGCATATCCACTGCAACTTTTTCAGTTTCTTGGATTTGGAAAAAAGGGTTAAAATCGCTTTACAAACTGCCGAGGCATTAGCCTATCTACATTCAATGACTTATACACCAATTTACCACAGAGATGTAAAGTCGATGAATATACTTTTAGACGATGGTTTCAATGCAAAAGTTGCTGATTTTGGGCTCTCTAGATTGGCTAAACCTGGGTTAAGCCACGTGTCCACGTGTGCTCAAGGAACACTTGGTTATTTGGACCCTGAGTACTATAGAAACTATCAAGTAACCGATAAAAGTGATGTTTATAGCTTTGGGGTTGTGTTGCTTGAGCTTATTACTTCCCAAAAAGCTATTGATTTTTCGAGAGAACAAGATGATGTGAATTTGGTCACGTACGTGGTGGAGAGGTCAAATGCTGGTATGATCATGGATATAGTCGATAAAAGATTGGTGGAAAACGAGCCGATGATCAAGAATGTCATGGCTTTGAAGCATTTCTGTGACCTTGCTCTTGCTTGCTTGAAAGAGAGAAGGGTTGATAGGCCTACCATGAGAGGAGTTGCTCAAGAGCTGCAGTGTATAATGGAAATGGTTTGGGAACAAAATTCTGTTAATGTCGAAGCTATATGACATGTTCTAAGATGTTTGGCAATGTCTATCGAAACTATATGCCATGTTCTTGATTGTTTAATATAATGACTACCGCGAATATATGATATGTTCTTAGATGTTGTACGTATTTATGTACTTTAAGACTTAAGTTGAGACCAATCGATATTTTCAGAAATGTTTTATTTTGTTTCGTCAATGTTGGAATCAGTATTTGAAATGCGAAAGCATAACTAAAGTGTCTTCGCAAAAAATTAACTAAAGCCTAAGCATTAGGACGTAAAACAGGTAATAACTAATAAACTCAGAAGGCCTAGGCTTTTTGAGCTTTTCATGAAAAAGTATTTTGTTTCACTATGAGCTTAAGCCTTAGAAGCTAGCTTCTGAAAACAAGTGGCCTGAATTACGATGGTACGACTCTGTAACTAATTCTTTCTGCAAGGAAGGGAATTTGGTCATAAATATAAAATTTTCTGTTATTTGTTACCTACTATTATTGTTACTCGTTGAAAGGAAATACTTTTGTTTTGTAATTACCCCTGAAGTAAAATCGTGATCATGATATACAACTTCAGTGAGAGTAAGCAAGAAATAGTAAACGGGATAAGATTGTTTAATACAGTATTAACTTCGAGCATTAATTATTAAAGTCCCAACTTTTGGACCTTAAATAACTTTCTTTGCCTTGTGGTAGGGAAACTTAAAATTTGCACTTGGAAAATGGAGGGACCATTTACCCCAGCACTTGGAGGTTTTTTAAAGCTCAAGCTTCTGAATATCCTATGCTAATCCGAAACGTGGATTCTTAAATAAGAAGTCAAATTTATTTTATTTTAAAAACTTTCATAAGCAGCCTTTTAAACCTTTTATGATTCATGATCAGTGAAGAATTAAACAATTAACCTGTGCTACCATGTCATGATACTTGGTTTCCATGTCTCCCTTGTATGGGCACTAACCAATAATCATATGGTAGAAGTTACTGCACAACAACACAAGCAGGCTCGGTGAGCCTCTCAGAATGTGAATGAATTATGCTCATATCAACAAATCTAGGTACTCTACTTTTCTCCCTCTTAAAAAAAAATAAAAATAAAAATGATCTGCAGGTGAAGCACCAATTGAAAATTGTAGTCTCTTAAGATGAAGAAGGGCTGAAAACCATTTCTAAACAAACCTCTTTCTGTGTTTTTATCAAATGTTCAACCCCCAATCGGATTACATGTACTTTACAAGGCCAAAGGTATATTTGGAAACTTCTACACCTTTTTTTTATTAAGTTACTAGACATTCAAACTATGATGCAGTAGTTTTTTTTTTTAAGATTGCGAGGGTATACTCGACCAGCCATTTAAGGTTGCAGAAAATCAAACTAAATATCAATATGTTTGTTTTTTAATTCATTGAACTTGATTAAAAAAAATGTATCAAAATTCCATCATCGGCACTTGATAGATACTAATTTACAACATCCAAACCCTTGTTTAACACACTATTACAGCCAACAAAGAACAGAAGATGGGGAATTCTCGGGGGAGATACGTGCAGAATAACCCTCAACGGCGATATCTGTGTCGTTTGAAGTTGAAATATACGTGCAGAATCCCCCTTTCGAATGTGCACTTAAATCCCTTTTTGTGTGAATATTCCCACTCTTTGTTAACGATGCGGAATGCCTGAGACACAGTAACAAGTTCAAATAAGAACATAAACATATTTTGATAAAAATAGTAGTAGCAATAAATAATTGTTACTGTAGGGCATCATCTAGATTTCAGATTTTACATGTACAGAGATTATTCAGACATACTCGTTGATTGATATATACTCCTAATTACAGATTCAACTTCCTCCATTTAACAGTACTTGAGAGCTTACCAGTGAGACAAATTGTTAGCCACCATCTTAAGTAGGCACACTTAATCGTTCAAGATTCATAAAAAATTTACCATCATATTTCATATGTTCAAACTAATAAACCTGAAGGGCATGAAAAGTTGCAAACAGAGAGACTAGTTTTTAGCCACCATCTTACGTAAACATCTAAATCATTCATAAAGTATAAAAAATGTACCATCATACTTTTTGTGTTCAAAAGTATAAAGCTGAAAGAGATGAGAACAATGAGACTAGGTGTTACCCACCAGCCCTTAAATCGTTCAGAAAATATATAAAGAATGTACGATTCTAGTTTTAAATGTCCAAAATAATAAAGCTGAAGGGTATGAGAACTTACTATATCCTCGTAAGGAGGGCCAGCTTCAAATTTTATAATGCAAGTCTCACTGCTATCTCCATCTCTCTCTATCGTGTAAAAGGGTGCTTTGCTCTTGTCAACAAGGTCCGGGTAGAAGATATTGAATTTGTAGCCTTGCACAATTTTAGGAGGTGGGTTATCGTGATCGTAATGAGTTTGGTTGTATTTATTCCACTCGTACCCAGTATGCACACGGTTGAAGTATTTGGGCTTCCTCGGGCGGTACTTGTCGTGCCACCAATATACCTGCGGTCACATCAATATGGTAAGCAAAACTTGCATCAAGAAAAAATGAAGTGGAAGACACAGGTAATTATAGGGTGATTACAGCAATGGGCCCTATACTCAAATTTCAAGTGGGTCCCATAATTTAAATCACAACACTATTGGTCCACAAAGTTTGAATAAGTTACACTGACGCCTACATAGTTTCAATTACAATAATACTGGTCCTCATCTCTTCAGTAAGCAGTTACAGAACAATGTAAGTTCATGTACAAACTGGGGGGGGGGGGGGGGGGGGGGGGGGGGGGGGGGACGTGATAGGTTACTGTACAAAACAGTAAAAAGAAAATCTGAAGTATGGGAACTATTGCTGTACTTTCATCCAAAACAATAAAGAACAATGGAAGATACCTGAGAATCAAAACTGATTTCATCATTGGAGCCAAAAATAGCATCACCTTCCTCCATGGCTCCCATTGATTTCATCACTTTCCTTTCCAAATTTTCTTCGGCAGCAGGAGGTGGCCTTGCAGTGATTGCTTCTTGAATACGTTTTTGTTGTTCTTCCATAACAGCTTTACGTTTTTGTTCCTGTTGTTATGGCAAAAGAAATTCATCAATTCCTCTGAAATTTATTAGGTTATAGTTAGTAAGATTATTACAGCTTCATACAGTGAAATATTGCCAGATTTCGATTTTGTATACCAACCTTTTCAGATAACTAGTTTACACAGCATATGCTGTACTCTAGATGGGAAAAGAAATCCAAGACTGGGTACGACAACAGAAAAGAAACGGGATGGACTAGAGCAACATGCAAGAAAACGTATCAGGATCATGTCTTATATATGATTTTCATAGCTAATAAAAAAAAACCTCTGTTTTTTTCAATTTGGTACACCATGTACGATAAATTGTCGAGAAAATAATGAATAGTGTAGTATTGCTAATTATGTACTTGGTATACAAAATCAAATCCATGTAATTCACTGTAGAAAAAAGTAAATGATCCTAATTCATAAAGTTATGTAAAAAGAAGGGGTTTCTCTTTCGGCATATTCTTTTATAGTAAAAAAAGGCAACTTACCAGAATAGCTCTATCGTGTTCTGGGTCAATTGCCTCTTCATCATCTTCATCGTGCAACAGCTGTGGTGAATATGACCCATCATCTTCTTCCACCTCATGTTTTGGCTCCCCCGCCATAGGTTCCGGTGAAAAGGCACGATCATCTAAATGTAAAAAAAGAAAAAATCAGCCCTCCATATTAAATCGTATCAGCCAAAAAATGTGTATGACTCTGGTACAAACCATTGTCATCGTAGTTATCCTCTTCTTCTTTAATACTGGGAAGCATGTGACCCCGATCCATAAACTTAACGTCATAGATTTTCTCCTCCTTTTTAATATCTACTTTCTGGTCCAACCCGTCATCATCTTCAACCTTTAATGGCCGCTCTAGTCGTTCCAAATACTTCCACACCATTTTTTTATGGATATCCTTCAGAGAAGCCTGCATAACATCGTTCGACTTTTTCAATCTAACTCATAACTTGGTCAAAATTCATGTATGACAAAAGCTTTAAAACCTACATACCTTGGCCTTGTATATATGAAGCCTCTTAGAAACAGCTTCCCAAAACTCAACAACTTTAGCTGAACGCATTTGTGACTCAATCTGGGATTGCAATACTTCTAATTCACCATAGGATTTTCCTTCTAGAAATTTTTTAACCTCAGTTTCGATACTAGAATGTAAACCTCTCTCTTCGGCAAGCAACTCAGCAGGTGGGTGTTCTCCACGAACTCTAGCTCGGTCTAACAGATCCTTTTTCCGAGCTTCTGCAAGTTCCCAGTCACCAACTACCAGAAGTGCCTGTAAATTCCATAAAAGTAACACTCTTTTAGAACAAAGTAATTACAATATTGGGTATGTTACTGTTTCGTACACCAACTTATCACGCTTTCTCGATTATCAACATCAACTTACAGTGTTATATAATCAATGCAGTAACATATGTTAATTGCTTAATCGGGTTGGTGCATAAAAATAATGATTTAACAATTAGGGAGGGTACAAAACTGGTAGCCACCACAACGGCATGTTAGTGTACAAAAGTGATAATAGAAACGTGAAGTTTTCTGTTGACTGAGACGGAGTTACCCTGATTGATGTAATTATGTTAGGGTTAGTGTTTCCTCTGTAAAATAAAAATAGATTACTTTGAAAAAGAATCCGTGAATAAGGACAAGGTTTAAACATTGTTTTAAGGCAACCCCAAGATCTATGTTTCAAATAAGGAACTTATCTACAGTCTAGACAGTGTATTCAAATAATATGTAAAAGGCAGCCACTCTTGCACATTCAAGCTTATATAATGTTAAATGAATTAATAAAACTTCCTTGCATGCTAAAAAAGTATAATAACAATAGATAGAAAATGAAAGATAGCGCCAAACTCCATAAGGGTAGAGATGAAAATGAGGCTAAAGCCGCAAAATACAAGGAATTCATACATGAACAGGATGATATATATATATATATAATATCATATACACACACATGTGAAGTATACCTTCCAATATTCTATATGGGTTGGAGTTTCTGTGTCCAACTCCAAGTGCATTTTAATATCCTCACGCAGTTCTTCCATTTCTTTCACGGACAAACCCTGTATGTTTACACATGAATCAAGTCAGGGAAAGTAAGACAACATCTTAAAAAAAGTACTTATGTCGTACTACTTTCTATGACAGAAGCTTCTTGGTGGAGAAAGCAAAGTTAAATTTCCTTAATTTCTAAACTAGACATGGAATCTTGATCATCCTTCATTCACATACATCGAAATTTTCAGCACAGCAAATAAGACCTAAAATAACAAATTAGGAGAGACAAAAGATCAAGATATTTGGGTTCTTTAGCCAGGAGAGATAGCGAATATTTCAAATTCAGCCTTCTCCTTACCCTTCCCTCCTAAAAATCCAATTTCTTCATGGAAATAATTAATTACAAGAATCATAGGAAAGAAGGGTGTGGCAAGAGCTATGTTGCACCAATACGATACCGATAAGCCGATTGTTTTTTAGGGAACGATACGTCTCGGATACGTTAATTATTTTTGATATAGCCTATTTTTTTATAAATGTTAGTAAGATTTATATAACATATCAAAAATGTAAATGCGAAAAGAATGAAGTCAAATTCATGCATTAAGCCATACGTGTTTGAGTCGGGGTCATGGAATAGACACTCGATCAAGCCTTTTGTTTAGTCGCATTCGACCAATTTTTATTGCATTCAACTTTTATATCAAACTTATGAAAAAATTAACTTTAAATTGTTAAACCGTAATTAGACCCATCATATAATTAGACAATGACATATTCACTTTTCAAAATTGCAGATTATAAATTACTGAAATAAGTCAATTTTGGCCCAACGTAATGGATACTCGTATCGGTGGCGTATCCAAGACGTATTTGGTCGGTAAGACTGAAAAAGTCCAGGACACTCTAAATCACGTATCAGATACCTTATCCACGTATCTGTGGCGTATCGCTATCGTATCCGATCCTCATTTTTTATTTTTAAGTATCCGTGCTACATAGGAAAAGAGACCAACATACATTATAAACCACTTCCTTTAAAGAAAGAAATGGATGTATAGATTGCAAGACAGGTCAAAAGCTGATGATCAGAATCGAGTACTAAACAAAAGGAGAAAACAACTAGCAGCAAGTCACCATCTTAAACCCACTATCCTAATTTGTTGTCGCCTGTGCTTTAACGGGTATATATTCTTATAAAATTTAGGTCTGTCATAAAGATGGTTTCTTAAACAATAAATTCCATATTCACATTGTTTTATCCCTAAACCTTACATATTAAGTTAGGGTATACCTTCTTACAAAATTTAAATCTGTGGCAGGAAGATGGTTCTTTAATAAAAAAAATTATTTTTTCACATAGTTTTATCCCTTAACGGCTGAACCTGTATATATGAAGAATTATCATAATCAATTTGTTAGAGGGGAAAGAAAAGGTGTTTCAGTTCATACACCAAGTAGAACTAGAATTTCCCAAAGTAGATATCCTTTAGAAGTAAACAATGGTACTCAAATGACCACATACTATAGTCTTTTTCGTCTACGATCCTTTCTTATGTTGGCTCTTTATTTACATGGTTTTTTATGGTAATCATTGTACAAAAACACATAACTAAAGTATTTTGCAAAAGTTTCACCAGGCATAAGCTCTATAAGCTTTCCAGCAAAAGCATATTTTAAACAAAGGTCCACAAAAAGAAGGTAAATTTAATAATCGCTAATTTAGTTGTTTTTTTTTTCTTATTTGAGCATATGGAACATGAATCACCTTAAATACTAGGTAGGGTTCAGCTAAATCGATATCAAAATCATCAGATGGATTGAGCTGCCTTGAAAGAATATCAATTGGCTTTGTACGCCCTTCCCGCAGACGAATCTCTGAACGAACTTTACTTTGATCAAAATGGAACTGTACAGGAAAAGAGAAAAAAAAACTGAGCAATATGGAAAGAAGTAATAGAACAAGATCACCACACCATAAAAAAAAAAGTGCCGCGTCATAAACATGTCAAGAAAACTGTTATAAAAAAACCAGAGCATGAAATTAAGTACCTCTTCTTCTTTTTTCTCCCAATCATGGAACTCAGCACGGGCACGTTCTCTAGCCAATAACGCCTTAATAAAATTAAGGAACAAAAAAAAAATTAGATTATCCAAATCTACTGAATCAAGAAGCAAATGAATGACAAAAGGTCATAGCATCTTCAAAGAGTAACTGGGGAGGCATTAGAAAGCAAAGCAAAGCAAAGCATACCATTTCTTCCTCATGTTGTGCTTTCTCAACCGCTCTTTCCTCCCTTCTCTTTTTAACTTTTTCAATCTCACCCTGCAAGATGTCAGAAGAACATGGATTAATATAAAATAATCAGATAAAGCTACATTTTTCGACTACTCATTAACTGGGGACAATGAACATGAGAAAACTAACTTAGCAATATCTGAATCTGAAACCAACTTCGAACATGTTTGATTATTCTAGTGTACCATTTTACTGGCTTCAGGGAATGCACCAAAAACAACTTTAAAATGATCTAGTGACATTTAGAGTCAGATTGCCTACTTATAGATATTGCAGCCAACATAAAAAAAATGACAGCCCTTTTCGATGAAAATAATATAAAAAAATTGATTTATAACCTTGTGAGGTTTTATAAAAAAAAAAGTTCCAAAAGTTCTAACTCATGAATGATGCAAAAATAATACTCCGTAAATTATACTCTGGACAAAAGATATAAATGGCCGGTTCAAAGAAAAAAAAGATAGATCAATAGAAAACTGGTATTTACATGAAAAATGGAAAACTTTAAAGGCATAAAAAAGACGAGCAAAACCCAGGAAAAGAACATATGAGTCATACCATGCGTTCTCTTTGCTTCTTTTTCTCAGCTTTAACAGAGAACATATCAAGTGGAACACCTTGAGTAATATCACGCTCAATCTTCTTTCTCCATACAAATCTGCAACATGAGTTTTATATAGGCTCAACCAAGGAGCAAAATCTAAGAAGCTTTACACTCAAAGGAATATATGATGTACACAAAACCTTCCCAATAAATCGACACTTTTTTTTTGAAAGGATGATTAGACGAGGAAATGATAAAGCAGTTGACTTTGCCTTTTATTGTATAAGAGTTATCCAAGGCAGCTTCCCACAAGTATCCCACCCCATACAACTAGTTGGGGGGATGTGCACCCTTTGAATCAAACAAAGCTTGTGGATTGACCCGGAAATAGACTACTCAATGGAAATTAAACACCTATTCGAATTTTCATCCCGTCTAAGTGATAATTCACACATACTCCTTTACTAACCACTCATAAGTTATGGGACTTTATGACTATAACATAAAAAAGGAGTACAATCTGTAGATGTTCATTAAAACTAGGAGACAGAATAAAGCCAGAGAAATAACTTACTTCTCATTGAGATTCGAATCACCAAATGGATTGGAATCATTGGAATAACCAGAATCCCCATGTGCCTTCAATTTTTTCGCAACTTTAAGTGCCTACACATCAAAAACATAGCCAATAGCCGTGTAAACATGACCTGAAAACCATAAAACCCTAACCACAGGAAAACAAATTACACATAGGTCCAACCTAATAATGTTAATTCACCGCAGAAGCACTGTTGTTGTTTCAGTTGTACTTCTCTAACCAGCCACGTAGGAATTGGCATTGGAAGTAAATTCTAAAGGAGATAACTCGGATGTAATCAAACTAGTAGTACCATTTTATGTGAGGAAAACAACGATATCTATGTATTTAAACTAAAAGCCTCAATTTAACCACAGTTACAACACCCACTTGTTTAAGGAAGTACAGGTGAATCATATTAAACACTAAGAACCCCTTGAATTGAAACATGTACCTCAAAATAGATAGATCATTATCAACATCCGCTTTAAAGAACTTACTACATCAAAATAGACAAGTGTGTTTAAAGCTAAGGGGGTGTTCAGCGGAACTGTCAAAAGTGCTTTCGAGAGTCAGTAGTCTTTATAATAAGCTCCCTGTTTGGTGGGGACTTTTTGTGAAACATAAAAAGTTCATTCTGAAAAGTCACGAGTAACTTCTTTTCACGACGAGCGTCTAACCACATCATATGGGAATCTATGATTCCACTGATATTGAAATCATCTTCATGTTTATAAGACCAGATATTTTTTATATAGGCCATGTTTGACTTATAAACCACACAATATATAACATTATAACTCTTATGAACACCAAAGGCACTTATACACCAAACGTGATTCTTTTATTTAAATGTTTTTTCTACAAGTCTACAAATTCACCTGTTCTAAAACAACTTTGTTTCCAAACTCCCCTTAAATCTATTTAAACCCCATGAAAATAAAACCTTTATAAAACCTAATTTGGAAGTTAAATGCATCAAAATCCTATAAAAAAAAACCCCTAATAAACTCTAATTTGGAAATTAAATGAACCAAAACCCAATCAAAACAAAAACCTAATAAACCCTAATTCGGCGATTAAATCCACCAAAACCCTAGAACGCATCCAATATCCAGTGAACTAGTTAAGTACGACAATAATAAGATTAATAAGAAAAAACCTTAAATTAGGTAAAATTACATGGACAACAGCCTTACATAGCTTACTAACTTTACCAAAACTAAACTAAACAAAACCCATGAAAAAAAACACCCAAAAAAACCTAATTCCATATTAAACCAACAAGATTAAACAGAAATCATTACCTTCTATGCCAACGAAACCTATGAAAATAAAACCTAATAAACCAACACCTCAAATGAAATACATAATAAACTAACATCGAAATCAGATACAACAACAGTAATGATGAGATTTGAAACCTAATAAAAACCAAATAAAATACAATAATAATAACAGTGATAATAATAATACTAATAACAGCAATACTACTAATAAAGTAACACCGAAATCCGATACAACAACGGTTATGATAAGATTTGAAACCTAATAAAAACCAATACCTCAAATAAAATACAACAATATCAATTACTATAATAACACTGATAGTACTAACTACTAATAACAGTAATAATACTAATAAACTAACACCGAAACCGGTTACAATATTAATTAAGATTAAATAGAAAAAATTACCTCCTTCTAATCCAACAAAACCTAATAAACCAATACCTTAAATAAAATAATAATTACTATAATAACACTAATAAGTGATAATAATAATAACAGTAATAATAGTAATAAACTAACACCGAAAGTAGATAGAACAACAGTAACAAGATTTAAACCCTAATAAACCAATACCTCAAACGAAACACAACAATAACAACAATAATAAAAATAACAATAACAATAATAATAATAATAATATAAATAATAAAATACATTTTTCTGAGCCTTCTTAGCCAAGTACTCAGCAATCTCCTCATCGGTAAATTTTCTCTTAGATGATTTTTTACTTTTTCTATCTCTGTCGCTGACGTCATCGGATTCTGAATCGGAGGGTGAGTTTTGACGGCGTTTGTGACGGCGATTATCGGGTTCTGAGTCGGACTCGGAATCCGGGTCGGGTCTCCTCCGCTCTTTCTCTCTCTTATTACGGTGAGAACCCATTTTACATTTATTTATCTCTCTCTCTCTATATATTCGACGTATATTTGACCCTGCATTTTTCCACTCTGTTTTCACGGTCAGATGGTATTTTTTTTTTTACCAACCCATCCCGAGTTAGAACCGTAACTCAAATTTACGGTTTTAATTTTCGTCAAACCGTAAATTTGAGTCAGATTTATGGTTTTAACCGTAAAATTACCAAACGACCCTTGTGTTGAAAATCTGAAATTTTTTCAGATGACTTGGTCGATCGATCGAAGTTAACAACCGATCGATCGGTCAAGCCCTCTGAAAAAAAATTCAGAGGACTGATTACTGTAAATTTACCTATTTAACTCAAAAAATATTTACGGACCGTAATCGTGACTTACGGTTTGATAAAAGGTTAATAAGTTAATTTGTTTCGAGTAACATGATAAAATGTCGTTTTGATTACTAATCATTTAAAAAAATGGTTAATTTGTTTAAAATGATAGACGATTCAATAACGAACATAACGGTTGAAACATAACTAAATTTGGAGTGAGTATGAACGAATAAGTTATAGTTACACAATATACGATATCGAAAAAAAAATGAATAAGTCAAACCGTAAGTCACGATTACGGTCCATAAATGTTTTTTTTGAGTTAAGTAGGCAAATTTACAGTATTCAGGCATCTGAAAAAATTTCCAGAGGGTTTGATCGATCGATCGGCTGTCAACTCTGATCGTCCAAGCCCTCTGAAATTTTTTCAGATTTTCAACGCATGGTCAATTTGGTGATTTTATAGTCAAAACTGTAAATCTAACTTACGGTTTGTAAAAAAAAATTACGGTTTGAACGTGAAAACAGATAAATTAAAGTGGAAAAATACCGTCTCCATATATTTAAGTTTAATAATTAATGCAAAGACCAATTAATTGGGGTATAAAATTATGCTTTTAGTATTTAAACGCGGTTTGGTGAGTGATGAAAAAATATACTTTTAATGAAAATATTGTTTGGTAGAAAACTTTCTATTTTTACTTTTCTATTATATAAAATAGTAATATATATACTAATTTATTTTTTTTACTTTTTTCTTATTTTCTTTTCTACCAATTAAATGGATAGAATCCAGAATATAATTTTTTCTTAAATAGTAACTGATTTTTTCTCTAAACAATATAAAAGTACACTTTCAAAAAGAAAAACATGTTGTCTGATAAGTTTTTGAACTATAAAAGTACGTCTTCTAGTTCTAAAATTTATCACTACTAATTATTGTTTGAAGTCATGATATATACTAAACTTACCAACTAAGAACAAATTACCATCACGGGCGGAACCATGATGGTTTTTTTCGAGGGGTCGTGATTTAAAAAATATATCGAAAAAAAAGAAAAAAAAAGGCTCTAATACAAAAATAATTTTTTTTCCTAGGTTCAACGTAACATAAAATAAATATGAAATAAAAACAAAGTACATTAAACATTAAAATAATTTCTTATATAATCTTGTTTGGGAAAATATAATGGATATTTAGAAAATTTGGTAATTTTAAAGTTAAAATGGAAAATTTTAGAAAAAATAAACGATTTGAACTTCTAACTTTTCACTAACTTATGGTCAAATTTTACCATTACAACCGCAACTCTTTTTGTTTAACTAGTGAGGACCATCAATGTATATATCTCAAAAAAATAATAATTACATATATAAAAAAAATAAAAATAAAAATTGTCACCGAGATGGTTACTGACACCCCAGCCCCCGTGGGTCCGCCCCTGATTAGGATACATAACTTCCCAAAACAGCAATGGTAATAGAAAACTCACCATTCATGAGGATGTGTATTTGACAAATTCTCCACAAGTTTAATTTTTCATATTTGGAACTTGGATGAGAAGAGAAATTACATATATATGAGGATAATAATGAGAGTAAAGAAGACGAGAGAGTCAAATACAAATAGTGTCCATGACTTTACTTTTCATCATAACTAACCAAATCAATACTTATAAATAAGTAAGCTTTCAGCTATTTTACTTTTACTTTTTATTGTACTCCCAAACACTCATTTTTACTTATGTACTTTTAAGTATGAAAAAGTAAAAGAATGTATAGTTTGTATAAAAATGTTTTTTTTTTTGTTTTTTGTAATCATTGTATAATAATGTATGAATAAATAAAAAACCGATTTAATTGGTGAGGTTTGAGTAGTGTATTTTTTTAATATCGGTTTGAGTATTTTTTGAAACCGAATGGGAAGTGATGGTTTATATTTATATTTATATAAATGTATAAATAGTATAATATAATTATAATTTATAGATAACTTGATTTGTGAATGTCAATTTGATAATTAAGGTAGTCATTCGTGATGTTAAACTATCATGTTTTTTTGTTGGTATATCAACTACACTAATTATTACTAACAAATGGTTATTTTCATTAATAGTTCAAACCGGTTAAGTCGAGCCGAAGCAACCAGATTTTAATGGTTTTATTTGGTTTCTACTTTCGAGTATCAATTTGGTTTAAACCGAAGTGAGACGGACTGATGAATTTTAGTTCGTTGAGTTTACGTTGTCATAAAAAACCAAATCTATTTCTGATCACCCCTTAACAAGTGCTTTAAACTATTACATTTTTTTTTCCGTAGAGAATGATCAAAAATCACACAAGCATATACAAGTAAAAGGAGATGTCGTCAAATTAATCAAAAAACCATGTCAAATTCTAAGGGACCGTCGTTTTCAGGGTTCATCACGATAAAGTAGTGATGAGACCAAAAGTGATGGATTTTGAGAAAGAAACGGTCGCAATAGTGGTGTTGACAAAAAATGTGCAATTGATCGTGGTGACGTTCGATGGCGAGAAAAAATAGAGCTACATCCGCTCTTGCGGTGATTAATAGAGATGAAATAGTACGCGTGTGGTATTAATTTGGCGAATTTTTACAAAATAGTATTGACCCTTTGTGTTATTGTTAAATAAGTATATCAAAATACTGCATGCATGCTTAAGTGATTAATACGTAGTTCAATAATTTAGGTGTCATGCATTGTTGAAAACAAGTCATGTTCTCGTTAAAGTATTACTCATCAACGTAAAGTATTTCTCAATTCTCATCACACGATAATATACTTAGTATTTAACAAAAGCAATACAGAGATAAGATCCAAAAATTTGTGATATCAATGGCCGTTACAAAAGCGACTTACCATTAGAACCACGATAGAAAAAAAATATTTTGATAGATTAATCCTAAAAACTAACTTGAAAACACGATAAACCACGACTATGCAACCTAACCTTAAATTAGTACTAACTCTGAGAATGCCCACACCTATATATTCCCTTAGAAAAGCCTAAAATCTAACTACATATAACTCTAGCCTAAATCTAACTATAACTAGTTGAAAACAAATTTTATCTGGCAATGAAACCGGGAAGAAGAGAATTTATTAGGCTAAAAGCGTAAAAAATGGTATTGCTTCATCAATTCTTCAATATTACATTTGTAGGGACACCGGCATTCTCAGCCTTGATTTTGGGAAACTAAAAGTTTGATTTTTAACACTAAAATAAAACATACGTACAGACATGTGAAAACTGGACATGCATATTGCATGAATATGAAAAACAACGACTCATGTATAACTACACAGATTGATTAAAAAACTAATATGAGCAGAAAGATTGATAA
The DNA here is from genome assembly GCA_963682055.1 of Primula veris. Lineage (NCBI taxonomy): Eukaryota > Viridiplantae > Streptophyta > Magnoliopsida > Ericales > Primulaceae > Primula > Primula veris. The sequence goes on from OY821749.1 coordinate 27,938,481, forward strand.
CCGGATTACTTAGCAGCAGCCTATCGACACAACACAAAGTAAAATAACAAGCCAACAAATTTAAATGTTTAAAAACCAAGTTTGTCATTCAATTGGTTTGAAATTATTCTAAATGACGAGGAGTTTATTAACGACTCCTACATGATATCATAGTCGGGTTTTTATAGCAAGAAAATATATTAAATGTAAAATAAAACTGTCTATGACACGGAGTTGTAAGTTCCCTGAATTGTATCAAAAATAACACCAAAAAGAGGTTTGGTTCTGGTTTGAAATAATTTGAAGGAAAAAAACTTAATTAACTGCAACCTCGGCAGATAAAAAATTCGGTTGAACCGAATCTTGGTCCGAGACATTGGTCTTCGAGACATTGAGTACTTGCACAGCTTCGTCCACTTTGGCCGCCAATGCATCCGGTGACTCCAATAATAAAAGCAGTTCCGAGTTGTCCATTTCTAAAAGCATCCCGGTTATCTTTGCAACCATCTCAGGCTGCACAATCATGAAAATGTTTTTTTACTGTTTGCTAAAAACTCAAAAAGATAAGACATATACTATCAATATTGTATTGTGTTACGTAGTAAATTGGAAAAAGATAAGACATATACTATCAATATTGTATTGTGTTACGTAGTAAATTGGAAACATAAATTGAGAGTGGTACATACAAAATCAGGCATATAGCATATTTTGAAAATTTTCAAGATATGATTTCATTGATCTGTTTAAGTTTTTAAAATTGGTCAATTACGAAAATAGAAGAAAGTTCACCTTGTGTTTCTCAACAAGAGGGTAAAGCCACTCCCCAAGTATTCGTTTCTGGATCTCAGGAGTAGCAGATGCAAGCCTACTACTCAACAACTCAGACTTTTCAACCCCACCATTCTCCGAAACACCAGAAGTGGATGATCCTTTATCATGCACACGCCCGTTTGGTACATACCTCATTCCGCTCATTCCGCTCTTCTAAAGAGCATACAAAAAATCGTTAAATTTAGTAATTAAATAAAAATTTAGCTGAATGACAAAAACGAAAGATCGTAGTAAAAACTTATAGATGAAGCAATTCTAGTTTTAAGGATTACTTGGTAGCATCTTAGTCAGTAATGCTTGAAATTTGGAACTCAGAAAAATTAGGTTTAATATCAAATCAAGCTTCAACCCTATCGTAAATGCTGCATCCAAAAGAGGTATTGTTTTGAAAAATAAGGGTGTTTTAAGCAAATGCCTACTATATATCCTTTCCCCACTCAATTTAAAGAAGTTTCGGTACACCACCACACATTTTAAGAAATGCAAAATAATGGCACTGGTCCAAGTCACATTTCTCAAATTCCGGTTTAGAGGGCTTATCATCATTTAAGTACAAAACAATATTCTACCTTTACAAGAACGCATATACTCATCATGAAAGCCCGTAAAGACCTTGGAACAACAATTATAAAATTACTTGTATCGGTTAATTTAAAGATAAAATGGGTACAAATTTAGAATTTTCTTGAAATTCCTATTTGACTCTGCAAAAATTTGAAATACCAATCTCCACAGAAACTTTTAAAATCACTATGTAAAGGTCCATAGCCTAGACTATGGCAGGGAACTGGTGAAACATTTTTAAAAAGTAAAACCGAACCTGATTGTTTGAACCTTTTGACGAGCTCATCCCGTGGGAATGTTGTTGTCCATTGGAAGCATAGTAGCCACTATTGATTCCACCTTGTGACAGCATTTGACCATTCATTTTTCCCCTATGTTGCCTGTGTAGTCTTGGGCTATTAGTTCCCTGGAAATGAACCTTCTAATTTTAGAAACATACATATTTCGCAGCAACAATATGCTCCAAAGCAATGAAAAGAATCATTTGAATATTGCTATGAGAAAATTTTGTTTCTGTAACATTACTCGAACACACACATCTATCTATATTATCTATATTTGTGTGCACGCGCGTGTTAGGACGTCGTAAAGAGTAGGTAATCGGGTCATGCCATCTAAACGGTAAATAACATCTAAAAAAGTAAGTGGTGACCTTCTAAAGAACTACTTGCTTATTCCGTGAAGTTTAATTTGTTATTTTGCTGAAAAAGCTCAAAAGCTCAAAGTTGATTCTTCTTTATGCCTTAGGCACGCTTTTTTCCTCCCAACCCACAAAATAACTTAAGCCGTGTATTTTAATAAAATTAGCATAAATCGACTATTAATTTGTTATCATTAGAAAACCATGACATAGTGTAACATTTTTATCATCATTTGTATAATGTTTCGAGAAATCGCAATAATAAACCATGTGTATTTAGTTTTATATTGACAAAGTTTTAGAATTGTGTGTTTTTCTTAATAAACCATGTGTATTTAGTTTTATATTGACAAAGTTTTAGAATTGTGTGTTTTGCTGCTTATAAGTCTTAAACCCAGCCATATATAAATATTGACATCGTTTTAAACATTAAGTTATTCCAGTGGTTACAGAATTAAGTTTATACAAAACATAATAGTCCATTGGAAAATTGCTCTAACTTATTATTTTCTCGATATATGAGATATAGGAGAATAGCTAACCGAATAAAGATGTGGAGGTTGAAACCCAGGTCTAATTGGAGATGCAAAACCGCTAGGACTCCACCCTGGTCTAAGACCCATAGGAGGATACATCATACCAGGACGTGTGCCTAGTTGTGGGACCATCCCATGGGGAGGAGCAGGGTAATAGAAAGGAGGATATGGTCCTGGGAGAACAGTTGGAGGGCCCACTAGGCCTGACAAACGCTGTGCATAATGAATCTGTAGTTGTGCTTGCCTCTCCTCTTTCCTTTGCGCTATAGCTACATATAATGGCTTCCTGTGAAACAAATGTCCTGGGAAAAAAACACAAAAAATGAAAAAAAAATCGCAATAATATATCAAATATGTAAGAGAACTTTCCGGATAAAGGGATAAAGAAAATGATGAAAATAATGGATATATTATTTTCGACTATAAGTTATGCGCTAATATCAGAAAATTATGTTATAGGGACCGAACGATATAATTTGATGCACCAAAACTAATAGGATCAAAATACTTGCTCCATTAAGAAAAACTTGCGACATTTGACCTTTCGTAATAAAGGGTATTGCCATATTTGAACATCCAGAATTCTCTAATATTACGCACAAGATTTACAAACTCACCATGAAAAGTGTTCACAGCCATGTTAGCCTCATGAGGAGTAGAAAAGCAAACAAAACCAAACCCCTTACTAATCCCTTTATCGTCTCTCATAAGCTTTGCAGATGTAATGGTACCACATTGACTGAATTGCTCTCGCAGCTCATCCTCAGTAACATCATCATGAATATTCTTGACGTAAATATTTGAACCCTACAAATCAGTTATTTGAAAATGTATTGCAAATACATAAATCAGAAATACGCAAACATATCATAAACTTTTTATTTATTTTTCACCAACCTAAAAAAGGCATAAGTAGAGGCTCAAGCCTAGCTTTGTCATAAGCCAAATAAGCCAGCATTATTTTTAGGTGTCATTTTTTTAGCAGAGTTTTTAACCATAATTTAATGTTAGGCATAAAAAAAATATTTTCTTTCATAAAAAGTGGGCCAACGTAAATGGTTTTATGATGTTTTAAATCTTATTCTCCATAAACTCTTAAGGTCTCAAGTTCTAGGATTACAAGTTTCTTAAGATTCTTGCATTAAGTTTTTGGTTACTTTATATTGATAAATTTTTATAAAGGTGCAAACTTTTGAGTTAAACTTAGGAACGAAAGAGGTTAGGACCGGCCATGAAGTTAATGTAATAATAGTTGAAAAAAATAGAACAAAAGTATATATAATACCTGATATTTCAACACTTGCTCTCTTTTTTTCTCCTCAAATTGACGACGTAAAATTAGTTCACGTTCTGTTTTCTTTTGGGCTCTAGCAACATACAAATCCTTGGAACCTACTCAAAGCATGAAAAAAAGAAATGAAGTCTAATAAATATTTTGAAAGTTCATATATGTAATAGCAACAACACTTTCACCTACCAAGTTGAGATCCATTCATAGCTTCAGTTGCACGCCTGGCATCGTCAGGATTATCAAAATTTACAAATCCAAAACCTTTAGAAACCCCATTGTCATCTTTAGAGATAACCAAACTTGAAATTTTCCCAAACTCAGAAAACTTCTCCTTAAGAACTTCTTCCGTAATATCCAAATCTAGATTCTTCATGTACAGATTAGTATATTTGGCATCAGGGCTTGGCATAACCCGGTCACTTCTTTTCACAAACTTGCCAACATATCTGTAAATAAATTAAGCCGCATAAATTCTTCATATGTATTATTCAATCGAGGATAAAAGCAAGTATAGAAGAGAAAATAAAACTGCATACATCTGTTTCCCACTAATGTCAAATCCATTAAGCTTTTCTATGGCTGCATTTGCAGATTCTTCATTATCAAACTGAATGAATCCATATCCTTTGCTCTTCCCATCATCCGACATTACGACTTTAGAAGACAAAATATTTCCGAATTCTTTAAACGTTTCATGAAGCTGTGCATTGTCAACTGTGTCACTCAAGTTCTGCCAAACAAGCCACCATATTGAAAATTCATAAATTATACCTTCATATATAAAAAATAAATTCAAGAAATTAAGATGAATTGTGAAACTATATGCAATGAAATGAATGAGTAAAGTCAACATTTATAATACTTTACACAATTGAAGAGTATGTATACCTTAACAAACACATTCCCTAACCCGTTCTTTCTTGCATCAGGATCTCGATGTGACCACATAACTCGTATCATTTTGCCATTAAGTATCGAATGATTCTTCTCCTCAATAGCTTGCATTGCTGTTCAGTTGATTGTCCATTAAAAGTTAACTATTAAGAACAGATTCATAATGCATCACCTAATTACATTCTAAACAAGACATGGAGCAGATAATATAGATTGCACAATGTATGGAAGCTTCATAATATGAGGGATGGTTAACTAAATAATTTGGTCGTAATTTCAATATATCCTATAAACAGATTCACTTAATTCAAAATTAAAGCATGTCTAAAACAAGATAGTGCACAAATCAACAAAGTAAATGATTGGACAAATTCGCTTAACGATGGTTAACTAATTGATTCGATCACAATCACATGGTTAATGCTACAGAAACCGATTTTGATGTGAACGATATGTTTCTCCCTTGTCCATTTGAATTCTTTAAAAAAACATTTGACAAGCGATTCATTTTCTAGTCGTATATGTTTCTATGTCCGACTCTGAACTATCTATCTTGAAATCCTACCTCAAACCAAAGGCCTGGACTCATATATACTACTAAAAAACAACCTCCAAATCTGTTGTACTAACAACACGGGTTCCAATTAAAAATTTACAAAACAAATATTTAATTGAAAAGAAAATGCTGATACTGCAATTAAATCGGTTTATCCTTCAAACTTGACCATACCTAACCAGATCGACATCGTCATATATGCACAATCAGATAGACTCCGTGTACTTACTTGTACTTGACAATTAATTATGACACTAAAGTCGACCAAACGACAGCATATGCAGCCTTGCTCACACAAATGTTGAGTTGATTATGTATATCATACTGTACAAATCATTCAAAATTGCCCACCGTTTTAAAATTTGCGACTTAAATATAATTAATAAACACATCTAAAGGTTTTAAAATTTTGAGACTTAAATATAATTAATAAACACATCTAAAGCTCAGATAAATTAAAAGACATTATCATTGCGTCCTCAGCCAGATATGCCATACATAAATATATAAATTAAAAAAAATTGTTAACCCATCTAATAGTTCTGAATCATTGAGACTGAAAATTGCCAAAGATATGGTCTTACATATTTTCATACACATAATAGCAACTATACATAAATATATCTCTCTAGATCTGAAAATTAATTCTGACAATTGAATTTAAATCCCATTCAAAGAACCTCGCGACACCGTCTGCCCTAACAAGATAAAACCATATCCAAACATGCTCACGAATCAGACATGTTTTCATACAATCATTAAATTGAGACATAAGCCAGTAGAACAGATGAACAAATATGAACAGAGAAATTTAATCTTAAAAGGTTATCTAAACACATAAAAGCACATGTTTGAATTTACACAATAAGCAGAGAGAGAGAGCATATGTGATCAAGACAATCAAAGATTGAAATTCCAATCAAACAGATTAAAATACAATGTGATATGCCAAAGAGAATATAATATCTTTTAATATCTTTCTGCATCTTAAATCTCATCATATATCCCATCGTACGTATATTTACATACACACACATCTACACATACAGAAAGAAAGGATTAATCTACAGATAATAATCAAGACATATATAGATGTACTTACCAACTTAAAATAGACTCCGTGTACTTACTACTTAACTAAGATGTACTTGACAATTAATTATGACACCAAAGTCGACCAAACGACAGCATATGCTCACACAAATGTTGAGTTGATCATGTATACCATACTGTACAAATCATTCGAAATTGCCCACCGTTTTAAAATTTGAGACTTAAAAATATAATTAATAAACACATCTAAAGCTCAGATAAATTAAAAGACATTGTCATTGCGTCCTCAGCCAGATATGACATACATAAATATATAAATTTTAAAAAATTGTTAACCGCATCTAATAGTTCTGAATCATTGAGACTGGAAATTGCCAAAGATATGGTCTTACATATTTTCATACACATAATAGCAACTATACATAAATATATCTCTCTAGATCTGAAAATTAATTCTGACAATTGAATTTAAATCCCATTCAAATAAGCTCGCGACACCGTCTGCCCTAACGAGAGAAAACCATATCCAAATATGCTTACGAATCAGACATGTTTTCATACAATCATTAAATTGAAACATAAGCCACTAGAACAGATGAACAAATATGAACAGAGAAATTTAACCTTAAAAGGTTATCTAAACACATAAAAGCACATGTTTGAATTTACACAATAAGCAGAGAGACAATCAAAGATTGAAATTCCAATCAAACAGATTAAAATACAATGTGATATGCCAAAGAGAATATAATATCTTTAATATCTTTCTGCATCTTAAATCTCATCATATATCCCATCTTAAGTATATTTACATACACACACATCTACACATACAGAAAGAAATATCTACACATACAGAAAGAAAGGATTAATCTATAGATAATAATCAAGGCATATATAGATTAAGTAAGACCTAAATCCCAACAAGAAAAAGGAAAAGGAAATGTAAAATAACAAATCTATATATAGATTCATGCATACAGAAAATAAAGGGAGACAATTGCTCTGTATTTTTTTTTAAATAATAATCAAAGATTGCATATTAACTTAAGTAAGACCAAAATCTCAACAGTCGCTGTATTTTTTGAAGTCTCTACATATATGCATACATGAGAAACTAACAATAGTTTTAAACGATCAAGACAATCATCAAACCCTTAATCAAAGTAATAAGTACAACCTAACTGATCTGCAACAATAAACATAAACACATACACACAAACATACACTAACACAATCATATATAAACACCAATATTATGGCAAAAACACCCTTTATCACAAAAACACCAATAGGAAACTCATAGGAAACAATCATATATACATACATATGTAAATATATATTATGGCCCCGCTTGAATGCCTCTTATAAGTACAAAAGTATACTTAAAAAAAGTATATTTTTAATATTTACTTATAAGTATCTAAATGTTGTTTGGTGAGCAGTACCGTAAAACGTATATTTTTAACAAAAAATGATGTTTGTTAGAATAAGTAGTCGACTTTTAATTTTTTGTTATGAAAAACTTTTACACTGCTATTCTTTATATTATAGTTACTTTATGAATTAAAGGGTACAAAACAGTAAATATGCTATAACTCAAAACAGAATTATTAAAGTACACAAACCTAATAATTTTTTTTTTCTAAACTTTCATATCTACAAAGGTGAAAACCAAAATGTAGTTTGAAACAATTAATATAATTTCAATAGTAAAAATGTATCCATCAGCCGTAAAAAAAATGTATCCAGCAGCTAAAATAGTAGTATCCAAACCTTCAAATTTCTATATTTGATCATGTTAAAAAATTATTTCGGCTAAGATTTGTATCTGCAGAAGTAATGGAAATAATATTTTTCCCTATCATAAACAAAATTTGTTTTGCCCAAGTTTATACACTCAAAAAACAAATCTTCCTAATTTCTATCAATAGTCAGACCTACAAAAGAATAAAAATTTGATGTGGGATTATGGAGGAGGCAGATAGCTACAATGGCCTTTTTTTACTTATATCTCCTTAAGTATGAAATACAATGCTTATCTTAAGTAAGCTTAGGATTGGTTTACTTTTGTTAAAAGTAAACTTAAAAATAGACTACCAAACACAATACTTTACTTATTTACTCATAAGTAGAATTATGTATCTAGATAGATATATAGATATAAATGGGTAATCGATCAATTTAGTTTTTTAGATTATAATCAAAACATAAATTAAGACATAAATCCTAACGAAAAAAAAAATCATTGTATTCTCTGAAATCTATACAAACATGCATACATGAGAAACTAATACAGTAATAATTTTAAATGATCAATATGATGATCAAACCCTGAATCAAAATATAAAAAATAAAACCTAATAATCATAAACACACACACATCTAAACATACATTAACATAACCATACATACACACATGGGTAATAATTTAACCGATCAAGATGACGATCCGAATCCACTGATCTACAACAGATAGATGTATTTATATATATACAAATATTGATATAAATCTTATCAGTAATCGTACACATATTTACATAATCATACACGTAAATCATACAGAGAGATGGATGTATGTACGTATCTAGATAGATATACTTACATATATATTGATCTGTAACAATCATAAATAAATAAACACATCTAAACATGCAAAAAACACAATTATACATACATATGTAAAGATATATAGATAAATATCTATGTATATATTTATAATACAGTTATTAATTTATAGATGTGTATATATACCGTCTTGAAGCGATACAAAGTTGACGTAACCGTAACACAACGAGCGTCTGGAAGAGGAGTCCCGACACACACGCACCGACGATAACGAATTAGTCTCCGAAAAAAAGTGTTCAAACACCTGTTCGTCGGTGACGTCGTCTCCTAGGTCACCCACGTAGAGAGACGCAGGTGCCGGAGCCGCAGGAGACTCAGACGGAGCCGTTACAGTCTCGGAAGGAGCCGCCATTGTGCCCTAGAGAGAGAGAGAGATGGAAAGTGGCGTTTCGGTTTTGGTAGTGAGAGATAGATAGATAGAGAGAGGGGGTTATTCGGTTTGTTGTTTTAAGAGAGAGAGAGAGTTTATTACTAGTATGTTATTGTTATTTAAAGGAGATTTTTTTGTTATTTTATTTAATGGGTTTATACTTATTTACAAATTCGGCCTTGTACTTTTGGAATGATTTTAAATAGGGAGATTGTTTTGTTAATTTATTTAATGGGTTTTTTATTTACTGATTTCGGCATTTATATATTTACTTTTGGAATGATTTTAAATAGGGAGATTGTTTTGTTAATTTATTTAATGGGCTTTTTATTTACTGATTTCGGCATTATATATTTACTTTTGGAATGATTTTAAATAGGGAGATTGTTTTGTTAATTTATTTAATGGGTTTTTTATTTACTGATTTCGGCATTTATATATTTACTTTTGGAATGATTTTAAATAAGGGAGATTTGTTTTGTTGATTTATATATTGGGTTTTTTATTTACAGATTCATCCTTGTACTTTGTGGATGATTTGATTTAGGTTTTGATATTTTATTATTTCGTGTGAATTGGTATTAGTTTTGTTTCATTACAACGGTGTTGGTCTAAAGGTTATCGCCACTCTTTTTTTCTTAACAACACTATCGTTTTAAAAAAAATATATCTTTTACTATTGGGTTTATACTATTTCGGCCTTTGGTTTTTTAATGATTTGATTCTGATTTTGATATTTTGTGTGAAGTGGTGCTACTTCGGTTCCGTCACAGGTTGGTCTAAAGGTTACCGCCACAACCTATTTTTCTTAACAATACTGTCGAATAAAAAAGGTCCTTTTTATTATTGGGTTTATTTATTTACAGATTTTACCCCTATACTTTTGTGTAAATCAGTGCTCCTCTTGTTCCGTTATTGTAGTGCTGTTCTAAAGTTCACCGGCGGGTGGCGGTCCGTCACCTTAGTGGAATTGAAATGTTCACCCTAGTTCTAAATATTAGAAAACCGTGTATAATTTGTTTTGAAAATTAATATTTTTTTGATATCGTCACCAGTCGGCCGAATAACTTGGCTCGTCAAAGGGCCGAATCTGCATATTAGATGTACCTTAATTCCATGTAAGTTTTAACTTGTTGACTTTCTAAAAGTAGCAAACAAAATCAATCTTCACATTTTTGCCGATTTTAGAGATAATTTTGATAACAGTTGAATTCGAACATAGGTAATTGTTGGAAAGTACGTAAAACTAATGTTTGATCAATGTAGTTTTTATTTATTTGGATATTCCCTATAACATACAAGTAAATTGAAATGAATGGAGTAATATTTCAACGTAAATCGTGAAGACAATGGGGGTGTATAAAGTATAAACACCAGGTGTTCGCAAAAATATAACTTTTAAATTCTCGTTTACTTCAACTAACTTCATATGACGAAATGTTACTCCGGCTTTGCGACATCTAATTAATACATAACTCGGGGTAGTCGATAGAAAGTGTGCATGAGTCCAAACTTATTTAGATTGCTTCGAGCAATACCGGAAATCATTACAATCAGAAATAAGTACCAATAGATTAACTAAAGTATGAAATTCTTGACTTACAAAATATATGTCGGTTGAAGCTGAGGGTGTTACTCTTAAATTTTGATTTTATTTTTCGGACGCCTAAGTCCATAAGTTGTTATGCATACCATTTGGAAAGACACGGAGTCATTACTCATATATCGAGTTCGATATTTAAAACAAACATAGGTATAATACCCAATTTCTAAAAAACATGAAAGCCGAGATGTATAGAATCTTTTAACAGATTCCTTAAATGTGTGCGAGTTTACATAAAATTTAAATTCTCTTTACATTAACCAATTTGATATCGAAAATACTATTTAATGATCACGACTACCGAGCAATTTGTATGTAATATGTGTATGATAAGATAACATTATTTAAGAATTTAAAATATGTTAAATATAAATTATAGATTGACAAAGAATGATGTATTTGTGGTTGATTTAACATTAAAAGAGTGTTGTTAATTATTAATTAAGTTGGTTTCATTTTCAAAGTACAGCTGATGGTAATATTTAAATTAATTGAATCCAATGAAAGGGATGGAACTTGTATCCTTTCTGGATTCTGGACCAATGTGTTATCATTTTGAAAGGTAAGGAATCTATTTTGTAATGAATTAGATAAACTTGTGGAAGTTTTACAATGAATTAGATAAACTTCCACAAAATTGGTGAATCAAATAGAACTTCGTATATACTAGGAGGACAATTTGTACAATTCCTTCGAAATTAAAAATAAGGATTACGATTATTTAATTTTAGATTCCAAAGAAACAGAGGATTGTGTATATAAATCAAGATATGGAAGAGATGCATGATCATGATTCAATGTAAGCATTAGCATCATATTATGTTAATTGACCGTCTATTTTTAGGAAATATTAATTAGTACATCATTTACATATATACTTCTCATCATTATAATTCCTAAATTTGCTATATGAATTTATAGTACTTTTTTTCTATGGCAAATCGTCTGATACACGTATATATACTTTACAAAATCTCCACCTGATTATCTAAAAGTACATACTGCTTAAATAAATAGAAAGAGTATAAAGTAAAAAACAACACACAAAAATCAATCTACGTAACGTATATTGATACATAGTTACATATGTAAAATGATAAAAGCAACCATTGCCCAATAACAAAGTAGCTAAAATTAATACATATAGCATTTTTTTTTAAGAAAAAAAAAGAAAGAATACATATAGCACTGTATCATACTATTATCATAAGAAAATAGTAATGCTACATAATAGATTGCACAAACTAATTGTACAGAATGAAACAATGTTTGAGATGTAACCATGTCATAATTTATTAATTACATCCAACAGTCATTGTTTTTTGATTAATAATAGAGACTTTTAAGATTATTGTGAACTATCAAAAATGAACTAAAAAAATCTGATGTGGATTTGATTACACATTTATACTTCACTGTGTTAATATATATCTATACTATTAATTTATGTGAAGAGATTCTTATGAAACCTTTAAACAATTATTTATAAAAGAGTCATATTAATTTACAAAATTACAAAATAGTAGTAGACACATTTTACATCAGAATTAAAAGAAAAATAACTGTTATCTAATTATTAACTTCATCTTCTCACAAATCATCAAATTTATCCTCCTGTCTCTCTCTCTCAACTTTCATTCATCAAAAATTCTACCATAACGGCTTATATATATATTTTTTGGATTCACACCCATCGGTTGGGCAGATCCGTTAGAGTATATATATAGATAGAGAGGGAGATGAGAGAGAATCACAAGATCAGAATACACAGAACTAGGGGTGAATTAGGGCCGGGACCCGACCTGTAAACGCTCAACCCGTATCCCGATCCGATTACTTTTGGAAGTGAAAAAAAAAATCCCGATCTCGACCCAACAAAAGTCGGGACCCGACTTTTTGAGGACACGAATTTTCGGGATCCCGTAGGGTCGTGATAGGTTTATCACCAATCTCCCGACATATTTTTTTATTTTACGACGACGTCATTTTTTATTACTCCCTCCGTTCCTAATTAATCGTCATCTACGAAATTACGTGTAATTTTGACCGGTTTATAACATGTATCAAAATTATCGAAATGAAAATTTTCAAAACTAAATCGTATAATTTAATGATTGTACTATATGATTAACTTTTAAAAAAATTTATCCCGATAATTTTTATACAAGTTATTGGCCGGTCAAAATTGCACGTAGTTTCGTAATGGACAATTAATTGGGAACGGATGGAGTAACAATTTTCATTTGAGAAGTCTAAACATGTTATTAACACGAAACGTAATTCTATTTTAAAAATAACATTTCTAATAAATGAAAAAAGAAATTAACATGTATTAGAAAAAATAGTGTGAAACTATAAATAATTGAGTAGATAAAAAAATTAATACGTTTTTTTATCAGATTCTTTTACTATTTAGTTTTATTCACACAAACAACAATTATCATACTAAATGAGATAAATTATCATTATAATTTTTATAATCGGGAAATAATAATCATTTATCTTTCTTGAAAATAACAATATAATTTTTTATTTTAATAGTTTCATATATTCAAAACTATAAATCTATATTATACTTATATAATTATAACTAATATATAAAACAAAAAGGATTGTATATCTCATATGATAGAGTGCTTACATTGTATCCTAAAAATACAGGGTTTGATTACATTCACTTGCATTTGATATAAATTAATTTATATTTTTATATAAAATATAAATTCATTAAAAAATCGGATCGGGTGCGGGTTGGAACATGGGTCGGGTCGGGGATTTCGGAATTTTTTTCTCAGCCATACACAGAACAAATAGGAAGGAATAAAAGAGTATTAATTTAAGGACAAAAGTGTAATTATCTCAGTCTCTGCGAATGTATGTGTATTGTAACATCTATGTGCATCTATTATTTCCCTAAGAAAATACCCTTACATACTATTTGCCAAAAACACTCTTGCATTTTTCGATTAATTATTACCCTAATTTGATAAGAAAACAAAAACTAATAACATTTTTTGTTTCTTTTTAATTGCTTGAACTTCTCTCAAGTTTTCGCAACTTCCTTTATATCATTTTATTGCAGTACGTGTCGTATTGCACATGCTACATGAAATGTGAAATTTCCAACACACGTTATTAGTGATTAGGGGTGAGCACGGTGCAGTTTGATGCGGGTTGAGGCCAATTCAAATCAAACTGCGTAAAAAATGAGCGGTTTGATTTAGTGCGGGATGGTAAATTTTTGAATTTCAACCCAACTCAAATCAATCCATTTAAAACGGTTTGGGTTGGGTTGGATTCGCGGGTTTTGTTTTTTAGTCTTTAAATTTATAAATAGTGCAAATTAATCCTAATTTTTTTAGAAAAACTGAAACTCCGAAAAAAAGTCAAAAAATAAAATATAATCATTCTCGAAACAATACAGTAGCATACTACATACATATACGGACTGATAGTCTCACATAATATTTTTTATTCATGTCCATTACGCTGCTAAACAAAAATCGAAACGAACAATAAACGTGCCACACAAAACCATAAAATATCCAAACAACTTAAATTACAAATTAAAAGATGACGTAGACTGGTCAAATTGCTAATAAACTTGTATGACTGGTCAAAAGTTATTACTCTCTCCGTTTCCATTTAATTGTTCACTACGAAACTACGTGCAATTTTGAGCGGATTATAACTTGTATCAAAATTGTCGAAATAATTTTTTTTAAAATCTAATCATAAAATTTAACATTTGAATGATATGATCAAATTTTGAAAATTTTAATTCCGACAATTTTGATACAAGTTTTTAACCGGTCAAAATTACACGTAGTTTCGTAATTGACAATTAAATAGGAACGTAGGGTGTACTTATTAGTTATTACTTATTAGAGTTAAATGTTTAACATGTATATTAATTAGTTTATATTTTTTATGGTTTGGCGGTTTGACCCGCGATTTAAAAATATAAACCCGAACCAACCCACATGTATTAAATGCGGTGCGGTTTGGTTTCAAATTTTTAAAAACTCAACTCAACCCAACCCGTCGTGGGTTGGTTTGGATTGCGGTTTGGGACGGTTCGGTATAGCTTTTTGCCCACCCCTATACGTGATCGGTATAGCTTTTTGCCCACCCCTATACGTGATGATCAAAACATACACTATTAGAAAATTATCTACTGTTACATTTTCGGTAAAAATTTAGTTACGGTAATTTTACAACCTGAATATCAACATAGTGTCTATTGCTATGATCATGATTTTGTAGTAGTAATAATACCGTAATATTACTTCTCCAAATACTTAATAAAGAGTCTTCGATCAAATAGGTTTCCAATGTATTCATCAAAGAGTTATCTGTGCAAGTGTCATGATCAAATCTATACGTACACAGTACATGTCACGTACTACTCTTCAAATATATATATATATATATATATATATATATAAAAGTAATCGTTTTCTACGCATTGTACGTGTAACGTGCAATATAATTAAAATATAGAAAATAAGTGTAGTTATAATATAAATATGTGGATAATACAAAAAATAAATAAATAAGATGATAGAACTTAAAAAAATGTTTGGTTGTTAAATAGAGATAAATAATGTTATTAGTTATTTATTTTTATATTTTTTTATGTGAGTATGATATTATTGTAATTAATAAAAAAATATATAAGTATTTTTTTTTAAAAAAAAACTAAATTAAACAGGCTCATTTAACCTTGATTGATTTATTATAATAAACCGTTCTAATTATAAGAGATGGACTAATTAAATCAACTTGAAGTCAAAATGATCTACTTGGTATCTGACATTTGTAATGAGGACCATGAGGTTGACTGGAATTAATTAAAGAGTTCTTATAATTGACCAATAGAATCTGAAATTAATAGTCTTAACATGGTCTTCACTTATTTTCACTTAACGATTATACTCACGCTCGTAAAAAGTTATTACGCGTAATGACATGAATCTCGTAATATATTTTATTTTGAACATAATATTCAGATTTTGTATCATTTATTGTAGTTATGCAGGTTAAAACGAATTGTTAATTAATTTAGGTTACATCTGTAATTATAAAAATATAGCGAGAACAAATTGTTAATTAATTAGATTAGTTATATTGGTAATTATTAAAACATAGTGAGGGTATTTTTGAAAATTTTGGACAAAATTGGGCAGTCTTATTTTTCTTGGGTTGACTTATTATAATAGAATGATTTGATCAGTTACGGTTTGCAAGATGATGCATCTCATGCTAATAATCGTTAACGCTTCCTCACACAGAAATGAACAAGTCCTTGCACAGTTAGGGTCTGTTTGGCGACATATTTTTTTAATGGAATTTTTTATTGTAGATTTTAAAAACATGTGCGCGTTTGGCAAGTCAGATTATTCAGCTTCTGAAAATCTGATTTTTATGCTGAAAAATCTAAAAAATCCACATTTTTAAAAATCCATATTTTCAGTGGATTCTCCAAAAAGATTTTTAAAATCTGATTTTTGATAAAAAAAAATTGTTACCAAACACGGCCTTAGTACACATTATTGAAGCTAGCACTCCGAAATGTAACCGAAAGTGGAATATTCAGTCTCCAAGTTTTGCCCAAGATGTTCCTGCACCCGAGCGGAGATTTAAAATTTGCGCCTCAAAAAAAATTAACCACTGAAATTAAAACTGCAATTCATTAATATGAGAAACAAAATTGATCATATTTTGTGACAAAACATATAAAACTAACGTGGACACACTATCTATATATGCATACTAAAGAGAGAAAATAAACAAATACATAGTCTTAAGCTTTTGTTCTTAAGAAAAGATACCAAAACAAATTCATTTGATTTTATTTTTTTATCAAATTAAACATTCGTGTAACTATTGGAAGTTCTATAATTTTGAAGCAAACTAGACACAGTGACCTGAACTCTATATTTATTAATAGAATCTGAAAAATAAAATAACCAATGTTAAAATCATTGATTAGTACATAAAAAAAACATATTGATTTTTCAAAAACTCACATTCTCATGTCTTGTTTAAGATTTTTGATACATATAGCTAGTGTATCATCAAAGTTAAAAACAAATACTAAAAAGAAATAATATCATCAAACATTTGTAATAGTCTCATGTAGCAAGTACTAAATTTTTTAAACTGTTATAGATTGTGGGTTTTTTTAATTAAGTACAAATAATCTGTACATTTTTATCATTTTTCCGATAAAAAAAAAGTAGTCTTATCCTAAAAATAGTGCACATACAATATTTCCATCTTTCTATCTATAAAACTTGAAAAAGAAAAAGAATTGTTAATTATTACCAAAACGGATTTAATTTTTTACATAGTTATACACAGAAACAATCTTATATTATAGAAAGAAACTTGTTTCGTAGTCAGCATGAGAACCAAATTAATTCTAAGAAATTAGTCTTAAAATCTCTTAGAATAGTCGAGGTAAAGTTTATTTGTGAATAAATATTAATTCTTAAAATTCTTAATTACAGTTGGGATTCAAAACTGTTTGTTTCTGCAACATGAGACTATGTAAACATGTGAATTATACTACTAGGGGCACTGTCCATTGAATAAACTTATAAGACTAAATTTACACTTGAACATGAATTTTGCACTAAATCCACACATGAACACAAATTTATAAGACCTTTTTACATTATTATGACACATTCGCTATATAATAATCGATGTTTCAAAAGTCCCCGCCTTCCTCCGATTAATCCCCGCTTAGCCACCAGGCCCCGGTCTGGCTCCCCGATTAATCTAAGCCGCTTTGATATGGTCAAATCCGAGTCAAACGGGTCAATCTAGTCAAAATTAGTGCATTTTTCTATTAAATCTTTTTTTAAAAAAATAGTTCAAAAATCATGTTTGTAATCCATCAAAATTTGCGTTTAGATTTTGTCTTTAAATGCATATCTATATTTTTTTTGGTTTATGTTCGATTGTACATATATACTTTTTTTTAACCAGGGTTATCATTAATTAAAATAACAAGATTATACAAGTACCACTGTCTCTGAAACAAGTTCTAAGACTAAGAAAAAACCAAAATACATAACAAATATGCTTACCAAATCCTTCCATCCGGTAGCCTAAAGCAAAACACCAAAAAAATATGAAATACAAAAGAACAAGTCTCAGCTATCAAAACAAACATAACTGAAATATTGTCAACCGCACCAATCGAGCCATCGAAGGTGGAGAAACGTTTGAAGGTCGTATGCCAACCAAAAGCAAACTTGAAGGTCTAAAAATAGTTGCAGCCCAAACTAGCACAAAAAAAACATAATCGGGGTGCCAGCACACAGTTAAACCCGATCTAAATATACTAATCATCGAGAATGACCTAAATGAGTAATCCCGTACGCCAACGATTTTTACAAAACCGCACAAACGTCTAACCAAACAATATACACACTATGATTGCGACAAACTAGACAAGCCCCGTCAATACTCATGTACAACAACCAAGACAATATCATATCGTACAATACGCCTAATGTAAACGAGAAAACACAACTACTCAAAATTGTTTGACTCATCAAAAACACTTGTTCAGTTAAATCAAATCTACAATCTTGCATCCAAATATGAGAATAAGAAAGCGACATACCATACCACATGTAGAGGAAGGTCCGAAGGGCTTAGAAGAGTACACATCTCTGTCCGGCACTGTAGCCGTAATCGTGGTGCCAACACACTTTAAGACTCGATCTAAGCAGACCTACAAGTCCGTGATACTCAAAAAATCCCGACATACCAAACCGTAAACCCTAGTGTGAGGTCGTCACACCTAATTCTACCCTAAACTAATTGATCGTTCAAAAATTACACCGATAGGTTCAATTGAAATTGCAAAATATTTCGTAAGATGGTCACTAGAAAGGGGAATAAAAAGGGGTAGTGGGGTTTTTGGAATCGGAAGGAGGGGTGAGATGAGAAAAGAAAGAGTGGTAGACATGAAGGGGATGAGAGGTAGAGTGGAGCAAAATGGGAGGAAGGGAGGAGAAGAGGAGAAAAACAAGCGGAGTAGCTTGAGTAAGGAGAGAAATGGGGGAAGGAGATGAGGTTGAAGGCCCGGGGGCAGAGGAGGCCGACGGGCAGCTCCTCCACCCCGACGGCGGAAAGAGACGGCTAGGGTTTTATGAGAAGAGAGGTGTCGACTGTATATAAATACTATTTATATACGTTTTGTGGAATTCTTGATACTATACCGATAAACTAATGATGTATAAATGTTCAATTTAGCTTATTAATTGAATTTACAACCTACATGTCAAATGAAAATCCAAAAACCCGCACTAAAATGTTAAAATATGGTTTTTCCGCATAAGCCCCGCTTAATCCCTGCTTATTCGCCTAGGTCACCAGACCACACCTCCCACTTAGTCCGCCTAACAATTTTTGAAACCATGATAATAATGTAAATAATTTTTACCCCAAAAATTTCGACTATTCATAATATACAACTGGGGAACTTTTTCTTAAAGTACAATTCAGACTCTTAGTCGAAAGCCCAAGACACCATGTTAGCTAAAACTTTTGCTATACATTGCAATTAAACTCGTTTTGTAATACTTTCAAATTCCAAGCGGATTAATTTTAATTAATTGGGAAAAAAAATCCACTGTATTTGGACGTTAATTTATCATTAAAACTTGTTTACTTGGTGTAACCAACTAGTTGATAACTGCGTTTCAACTGGGGGTGGTTGAAATTCATTTCTCATGAGAGTGTCAAGACTAAATTTTGATTTTTTAGAAAATGATAATTACCCTGAGTTTTTACCCACAAAATATACACATGAGAGGTTTCATGTATGTTGCTAATTGGTAAAGCCTTTTTGAAAAAATTATAACCTTTGAAAGACCAAAACATTAATAAAGGGTCATTATACAATGGTCAATCGAAGAGTGCATATATTTCACCACTCTTTTTTTACTAGCTACTATAATTAAATGTTTAACTACTGTTGTCACTTTTGCTACTATGGTGTCAATACATTTTTATTTAATTTACTCCAACCAAGTAACCAACAATCCTTTAGTCTCATAACATACATTTTTATTTAAAAATCACGTGTATAAAGATACCAGCTGGGAGAAAGGAAATGAGACTGAAAAAAGGCAAAACAAAGAAAGAGGGGGAGGAAAGGATATGTGTGCATGAAAACAGATTTGTGACAAAATTAAAACCAAGTAAAGGACTATTTAAAAGGTTTACATTTTAAACCAATCACACACTACACTTAAGGATCTGTCTACTTTTCATACTACCCTATTTTTAACCATAGTGGTCCTAAAGCAATGACCACCTACCATATTCATGCTCTCTTGAGTCTCTCACAAGATATAATTTCATCATCCTAAGCTACATCTTTGCAAATTAAAATAATATCTTTACGAGGGGTTTAGTGAAAAAATGCAACAATATCTTTACGAGGTATTTTGTTTATTTCACCACCATGTAAGAATCTTGAAATGTATATGTGTGTGTTAGTCTATGATAAAGCCATAACTTTGGTCGGTCGCGTTAGCCTTTTCAACAATGATATAATAGTAAATCAACTATGAATAATGGACACTTCCTGATCTTTATTATTGCTCGGATTATTATCCTTATTCGGACTATTACACTTGCTCGGATTAGTATTTCGGTTTTACAATTGTGCTCGATATGACTATTTAATCTCTCGTCTTGATCTTTCTCCCCTTTTATTCGGTGCTCGGCTTTGCCTTTTCTCGGTTTATTTCTTGAAGTGGTGTGCGTTGATTAGTTTCTCTCTTTTCTCAACTTCTCTCTATATTTTTTGGATAGATTTTCTGGTCCATTTCTAGGAGGGGTAGTTGGCTATTTATAGGCAACTATGCCTTCTAGGATGTTGACAAATGTCTCCATCCCATGGGGTTTTTCAGACATGGGTCCCCAGTTGAGTGGGCTTGGCCTTTTGGTAGTAACGCCTTGTTATCCCATAAAAGGCAGGTGATGACCTAGTTAAGCGTTGGATACCCATTTATAAAGTGGGTTGACTATCACCCGAATAGAATATTCGGGTCTAATTTTCATGTTCTATCAAGTGCTCCCTGACTTCTTCGGCGTGGTTTCCATGTCGAGGGAGTCATGCTCGGTCTGTCGAGAATATTACTTCGGTCTCGTCGTTCCCAATGCTTCATCGAGAAACGTAATAGATTTATGACGGTTCCTTGGGGGCCTATTTAATGTTTCCTACCCTAATATCTTCCTTCGAGAAAAACTCCTATAAAGGGGAGTGCCCCCTCCATAATTAGGCATTTTATTTCTATTTTGCTTCGTGACGTAATGGCTTCCTCTGGTTCTACTGGTGAGAGCTCCTTTAATTATGTTTCTTATTTAGAAACAGAGATCAAGAAATCTCGTACCGCGAATAAGAAACTCGTGGCCAAGGTTTCAGACTACAAGAAAAGGTTGTCTGACATGGATTCTGATCATCATGTGACGATGGCCGATCGGGATTGGGCTTACGAGCATATAAAGAAGCTCGAGGCTAATCTGGCTAAGCAGAAGGCAGCAAAAAGGGCCTATAAGCTTGCCTTCAAGGAGTTGCATGCTCGGTCTAAACCGAGTTCGGATGACGATGAAGAAGGCTCTTCCTCGAAATAATTAGTCTTTTGCGATTTCTGTTGTAATTTCTTTTGAATGGGGAGTCTTCTCCTCAGTTGTAATCGAAGTTTTTGAAATTAATAAAATATTTCCCTATCCTTGTTCTTGTCTGTTCATCTTCTTGATATCTTTTTGGATGACTTTAATTGGACTTGGAACTGTGGTTAATTTGCCGTAAATGCTCATGGGAAGTTCAAGAGGTTGTATTTCTTCGAGATGACTTTTGATCTACTCCTTGCTTCTTCCTATAAAAGGGGATTGTCCCTGTATTCTTTATGCAATTCATTCTTTATTAACGAACAAAATGGCTTTTCCTCTTGAAAACTATGGTGACAATCTTCCTGAATATGTTGCTCGTCTTGAAGAGGAAGTTCAGAAGGTGCGTTATCTCGAGAAGAGGGTTGCCCGGCTGTCGGTGGAAGCTCGTCGGGCCGCCGAACTAGACGAGCGATTGGATGCCCTGGAGAAGGAGCACCAGAGGTCTTTGCTCGACAGTATTCGCGCTCGTGCTCGGATCAAAGAGCTCGAGGCCTCCAGAGATAGGCAACTTGCTTCCAAGAGGGCTTACAAACTGGCCCTTAAGGAAGTGTATGCTCGGTCGAAAAGGAAGCCAAATGACGAAGCGGGCCCTTCCACGAAATGATTTTATCGTTTTTTTATTGTATTTCCTTTTATTGCTTCTTCTGTAACGAAGTATCAATTAATCAATAAAGACTTCTTTCTCTTGTTTATATCTGAATTACTTTCCCAATGCAATTTCTTATGACTGCGCACGCTTGTGGCCTCATCAATGCTTTTTCTTGGGCCTAGCGTTTGACCTTATCCATTGGACCTTCTTATTCTTTATCTCTGGGGACCAATAGGATTTCTTGAGCCTTGTGCAAAAGATCTTAGATATTTATTTGAACTGCTGCCTTTCCCCAAAAATAATGCGTGTTTCGATGCCATTATTACTTACCCCCTTTAAATATTGGTAAGAATACAAGCGTTTTGTGAACAAGAGTGGCTTTTTAATTACTCACGCTTTTTTAGAACCTTTTGGGAATCCAAACGTTTTTTCTTGAACAGACACATCTTTTAATTGCCGTCGCTTCTTAGTACCCATTGGCGAACGGTTGCGACTCTCAATACCAGCCCTTATCTAATTGATCTATAAATACCTGCTTATAGCACGGTTACATCCACAATCCTCATCATATTATTTTCCCCCATATACAGACCCTTATCTTATAATTTCCCTAAGATGTCTGGTCCTTTCACCCAATCAGCATTAGATGTGCAAGTGGAGGCTTTTGAAGCCTCCTATAGCCACGTACAAAGGCTGTTGATGGATGCCGAGGAGGAATTGAAGGTGATGCGTTATCACCATACCGAGATGGTTCGGGAATTAACTTGGCTAAGATCCGAACTGGCTTATTGCCGACGTGCTCGTCAGGCTCTAGTCAAAGAGAATGAGATGCTAAGGGGGAACCCGACACTGAGGGACATGGATGTCTCTGTCGGGCCCTCTCACCTTCCCCCTAACCTTCCCCCTTCTTTTTTTTTTATTTTTCCCTGTCTTTCCCCATCTTTTCCCATCTCTTTCTTTTTCTTCTTTTCATTTCTCAGTTTCCCTCATTTCTTCCTCTTCCTCTTTTGTTTCTTTTTTTTTATTTTATACCCTGTTCTCTCTACTTTTCATTCTTTTCTTTTTCCCTTTCTTTTTTGTTTCATTGACTTCCTTTTTATTTGTCTGTTTCCTTCATTTCTTTATCTTCTTCTTATCTGTTTTTCTTCTGTGCCTCCTCTTTCTTTTTCTTCATCTTCTTTTTTGCACCACTATGATGTAACAATCAACCCTGTGATCCTAAGGGTTTTGTGTTACATCTAGGGTTTTTGTCATTTTTCTTTTCGACTCTTCTTTCTTATCACTTCTTCTTTTCTTGCACTCTTCTTCTTTTCCTCTTCTTGCTTTTCCTTTCTCTTTCTTCTTACTTTTTCTTTTTGGCGTTTCCTGCTCACTTGGTCAGCTGATATAGTTGATCCTTTGCCTGATCTTCTGTACTAGCTCTTCTCGGATGTAATAGATCTTTATCTCGGATGCAACAGATTTTCTTTTCGGATGTAATAGACTTTCTTTTCGGATGTAATAGACTTTCTTCTCGGATGTAATAGATTTCTTTTCGGATGTAATAAACAATGATATATCCCATCTTTATTAATGAAAAGTATTTTTGCCCCTTTATTTTTGCACTTCTTTTTATATTGCACCTGTGGTTTGTTGTTTGTCGGGAAGCTAGATCTTTGAATATCTCGTCTTTATTTCCTTCTGTACTGTAGTATCAGATGTCAGTAGATGTCCCCATCACTGTCGAATATAGGTGCATGCTCCCTAGTAGGTCAGGAATATGCATGCTCCCAAGCATGTCAGGAAAGATCGTGCTGTCTTCGCTCTATAAGTACTTCTCTTTTCTTTAGTAGTTTATCATCTCTCATTTTTCTTCTATTGCTTATTTCTCCCTCAGCCCCTCATTTTCTTCCGTACTATAACAATTTCCCAGAATGTCTGGACCTGTGGCGAGATATCATGCTCAGATGAAGGGCTTAGATTCTGAGGTATCTCGGGTCCGCAGTCGGATGGCAAGGCTTGAGAAAGAGTATGGCGTTTTGGCCTTGAGCTTGTTCGGCTCTCATCCCGAAGAGACGGTGAAATGGACCGAGATTTCGGCACTGAGTCGTCAGCTCGATCATTTGTTGTCACAGAGAAATCATATGGCCAACTCCTGGTATGATGCCGAGGAGATTTGGGACCATGCTCAAGATGATTTTGATAACTCTCCTCAAGGCCTTGCTAGCATAATGGTAAAGAACGCTCGGCTTGAGGAACGCGTCAGGGCTCTTACCACGGAGAACAGCGAGCTCTCCTCGGAGAATGACAATTTGGTCACCATGAATGACTCCTACCAAGCTCGGTTGAGTTGTTCAGCTCGTTCTGCCTTCTCTCGGTCTGGCAGTTCGATTTTTCCACCCATTGATCCTTAGATTGGGCTGGTTTTCTTATGTATTTCCCCTTTTTCAATTTGTGTTTTGTTTTCTGTATTTGATGAATCAGTTGTATCTTCTCGTATCTCGTGCCTGTCTTGTGAACCATTGTAACGCTTCGTACTTTGTGCCTTTTGATTCTCTATAAATGCTCCCTATTGCATGTATCTCATTACCAATTTCTACCTCTCTTGTTTTATAATTTGTTTCTTCTATCTTACTTTTGTTTGAGATGGTTCTCATCACTAGGTCTGCTTCCAAAAAGAAAGCCCTTATGGAAGAGGAGCCTACTTTCTTGCTACCACGTCCCCCTGGTTTTGGGAAGGAGGATTTGACTCCTATTCAACTAAAAGAAATTGAGATGTCATGGCTGAAACATGATCTCATGTGTGCTCGGACTGAAGTGAGGAGGTTTAAACAATATTGGGACGAAGAGGGCACTGCTCGTTTCAAGGCCGAGCAAAAATACGAGTCTCAGTCTTACGCCTTGAAACAGGCTGAGATGGCGATTTCTCATTTGATTAGGGAGAAGGAGCGTCTGGAGGAACTTTTGGCGAAGAGGGATGTTGCTATGGGGGATAGTTCGAAAAAGTAGGATGGGTGTATTTTTCTTTTTCTGTTGTATTGTTTGTGTTTCCCCCTTTGTGGATGAATAAAACTTGTCTTGCACTTGATTCTGTCCTATTTTATTTCTTGTTTGCTTCACTCTTTTATGTTGATATCATTTGATGTCTCTCAGCATATACCGAACAATATGCCCGGTTATCCCCCCGGAGAGCGTTGTTAGACTTGATGCTCCATGCCGTCAAGCTAGAAACGGTCTTCGTCCACCTTGTTCGGTGTGCCCTTTGGGTAAGAATTGGTTGGGAGTCGAGGAACTTTAATCGGGGGACATTCTCGGTGTGATAATATTGGTAGCGTATGTGGGAATCTTTTCGTGGTAGGGTCCACTGGCCGTTTATTTAGGTGTAATGATGTGAACTGCCTTGGGTAGTGGGATACGCGCTGTCGTGGCGAAATCTGGAGCGTTTATATGTTAAAAATAGCAGCGGTTGTTGACTTTTGTATGGTTGGAAAAAAGGTAAACCTCTGTCACACGAAAGGACGGTTATTATTTTATTCTTTTTGTGACTCCACTCCTTTCTACTGTGCCAAGTAATCCTTTTTTATTTTTATCACAAAATTTGTTGAAGAAAATATCTCTCTCTCTCTAAAGCATATTCTTCCCGCCCAAAAGGAAAAGAGTTCGGCCGCTTGATCTAGGGTTTCGTGGTTTTGTTGGAAGACTTGCTGCTGTTCTCCTGTGCCTGTTCATAATGATAACCGTAAGTGTTCTTTCTCTGTTGGTAGGGGTTGTAGGTAATTTTGTCGTTGTGGTCATAGATGTGTCACTGGTATATGGTTTAGGTTGTCTATATGTGTATGATGATTCTTATGTATCTGGTTAATGTGAGTGCGGGGGGGGGGGGGGGGGTGCGTTATATTGATGTGGTTCTTGTTTGTGTATTTGGTTAGTATATTGATGGAATTGTGAATGATGTGTGGATAGGAAATTCTGACCCAAAGTGTGGCCCAAGTTGGCACATTCGTGGAAAAGGATTTTAAAGAGCTTGCCGGAATACCTGACAACATACATATTCGGCTTCCTATTTCTGACGAGGAGGTGCTGGGATTTGTTCCTGCCGGCGAGGTGGCTGTGCGCTCTTCGGCATTTTTTACTGGGGGTCTTCGACTTCCTTTTACAAACTGGGTGGCTTCGTTCTTTGAGGCCGTCCAGATTGCTCCAGCCCAGCTGGCCTTAAATGGTTACCGTACTCTGAACGGTATTCAAAGGTTATCGGAGTTGGCCGGAATACCGATTGAATTGAAGGACGCCTTCGGAGTCTACAGTCTGAGCTTTGAGCGTCGCAGCTCGTATCTGAAAACCCAGCGTACCTATTGCCGGCTTGTTATCGGTTTGCCGGATACCAACAAAGAGCGCAATCTTGGTATCGTGATAGCTTCTGGTGAATGGGGCTGTCCGGGACACCAGATTCCTGGACCGGCCACCAACGCTCCCACTATGCCCGACCTCGGCGCTCCCAATGTAGAGGCTCTGTTAGCTCTTTGGAAATGGTGGGGGCCGGGACCGACGCCGGATCCGGCGAGTCGTACTGCTCCGATGCTGCTCGGGTACCCTATGGGGTCGGTGACCAAGGGGAATCCTACGCCCGAGATCCCCAAAGAGCCCGAGGAAGAGTTCTTGAAAGTGGTCCGGGCACGAAGTGCTGCTCGGCTCGGGAAGAAGCTCGTTCGGTCTAAGCGTCATGCGTCTGACCCTGTTGGTGGAGTAACGAAGAGGGCATGGGGAACCGATACATCGGTTACCGAGGAGGCTGATATCGTTGGCTCGGGCGAGGGGGCGGTTGCTGCCGCCGAAGGGGATACCGCCGAGGATGCCTCTGCGCCGGGCGAGGTATGTGTATATGTATTATGATTTTCTTGTCTTTTGGTTATCGGTTTGTTCGCTAGTGCTTTGCTTTATTAGTTATCTTGTTGCAGCTACTGACTTCTCCAATGGTTACCCTCGCTCTTGCCCGGTCGATGGGTATTATTGTGTTTCAGGGGTCGGTCGATAGCCTGTTCGGACATATCAACATGCTGGTGGCTATGGGGAAGGAGACGATGACCCTGCCTGCGGTCTCGCCTGTCCTTTCCGAGGCCGTGTTGGACCTGTCTGGTATCTCGCCCATCCGTACAGAGGATGTAATCGAGCGCAGGACCCCTGAGACTAATGCTCCGGAGAAGGAGGCGGTCGAGGAAGTGGATATGGAAGGCGGCGAAGAAATTGCCGGGGATGTTGTGACGGGTGTCGAGGATGAGGCTCTCGACGGATCCGAGAAGGTGTTGGTTGACGGGGTTGCAATGACCCGTTACATTGACCGATGTGGGGGTGAGCTGCTGGAGCAACCGCGAACCTTGAAGATGGGGTATACGGCTCTGAAACCCCTTGCGTTCAAGGATGCAGAAAGACTAGCTGCTCAACCTACAATGTCGGTTATAGAGCAGGCCCACGCGGATGCGCTGAGGGTATGTGGGGCGCTTATTTCGTAATATATACCATGATGCTCGTATTTCGTTATATAGGTCTGGTACTTGTATTCTGTTTGGAATCTAATGTGTTGAAGTGCAGATTGCCTTGAGTACCGTGGCGCTACGGGATCAGCTGGGAGCTCTAGGGGCTGAGAAAGAGAAGCTGGTGGCCGAGAAGAACGCCATAGTCGAGGAGAACGAGCAGAAGATAAAGGATCTGCTTGCGGCTTTCGAGGTCGAGAAAGAGAAATTGGTCGCCGAGAATAAAACCCTGGGCGAGAATTATGACAAGCTGTCAGTGGACTTTCTGCACCTGACCGAGGATGTCGATAAATTGAAGGCGGAAAAAGAGAGCATGGTCGTTAAGTACGGCGAACTATAGGAGGAGAACTTGCTCCTGGCAGAGGACGTGGAAGCCGAAAGGGCTAAGGTGACTGCCCTGAAAACGGCACACGCGGAGGAGCAGACAAAGTTAGCAATGATGGCCAACTTCTCTGTATACTGTGCTCATGTGCGGGCGCTCAATTTCGCGAATGTTCCTTTGTCGGATAGGGCGTGGTCGGAGTTGGTGTATCCGTGTCCGCATGGTGCACCGCCGAAACCCTTAGACTGGGCGAATCTTCGTGAAGAGGAGCTTCCTCGGCTGCCGGGACAGACAATTTCTACAGCGCTGCGTCCTCACTCTATGTCGGCCCCGTCCACTCCCCGACCGGATGCTACTGTTGTTCCCCCACCAGTATCTCCTCAGGTGGAACCTTGACTATCTTTCTAGCAGTATGTATAGTATGTTTTTGTTTTTTGTTTTTTTTTTTTTTTTTTTGGTTTAGTCTCTTGTGTATCTAGAAATAGATTCTTTTGGGGAAGTGATAATATAGGTGCTGTGTTTTCTTTCTGTTGGGCTTTCTTGGGTTAATTTCTTTTGATGGTCGTCATATTTTGAAGGATGTGAAAACAAAATATTGTCAGGTACCAAATAACCCCCTTGCCATGGTGGTCTGGACCTCGCCTAGTCGTAGTGTAGGTGACGTAATAGAAGATTTGGAAAGATCTAAGGCGTCCCTTACCGCGAAATTGACTTGTGCTTGTCAGGAAATCGAGGGTCTGAATATTCATATTTCCAACTTGCGATTCGGTTACGTGATTTGGGAGAGAAATTTAGTAAAAAGACCGCCCATTATACGGCAAATAAGGGTAAAGCGAAGGAACTTCTCGGTGCCCTACGACGTTCTCGTGATGAAGCCCGAGGTCGTGTGACGAGCTTGAACTTGGTCCTTTAGGCCGTTTTCGAGGACGCGGACCTGCTGCTATCCTTTGCCAAAGCGTATTGGGCCCGAGCTCGCGCTTTAGAGGTGCTGGAGCATATAAAAGGAATGAGTGGTGTGTCCCGGGCAGAGCGCATGGTTGATGCGAAGGCCGGGGTAACTGAAACCACTGTTGCCTTGAACCGAATCGAGGCGGTCATTCGTGAGCGTTTGGGGACGCAAATTAATTCATTACGAGATATTCATTTTGCCGATATAGTAGAGACATCGGCGTCTGTTGAGGGGTTGTCGGATTAATAATAGAGTAGCTTGTTTTGTCGTTTTATTTGTAGCTTGTATAATTTATTTATTTTTTCTCTTTTTTTTTTTTTGTATATTCATCTCTTCTCGTTCTTCTCCCCCCCCCCCCCCTTTTTTTTTATAGGCACATGCTACTATGTCGCACCAGGCTGGTTCTCCATGCCTAGTTAACCCGGGGTTAGGACCTACTGGTGCTGCACGGGACGAGGTCTCATCTGGTGCGGCTAGTGAGGTGCCTGACAAGTGGCCCTACATTGTTTTGATGGGCAAAAATGTCAAATTGACCGACCAATGTGCTTGACTGCGGACCAAGCTGAAAACCCAGGCGGCCTCTTTTCAAGAATACGTTCGCCGTGCCGAGCATACTGTTGAGGTTCAGGAGTGTCGTTTGGATCGATATTGGCGTGCAAAGGACAAGTACTTTGGCAAATTAAAGTTGCTTGTGACCAAGGCCAACGCGTTGGTGAAGTATTTCCGTTTGTCCCGTGCCAGATACGATGCTTCCGCGGCTATGATCGAAGCTCGCCGTAATCTCTCCTTTGACGATGATCGCCGTAAAGCGGCCTCGGATGCTCACGAGTTCGCGAAAGAAGCCGAGTTCAACGCGCGGCTTCAGACGCTGACTTGTGTTGGAGCTCATACGACCAATTTTGATGCCCTCATTTCTGAGGAGCGTTTTGATGGTGATGAGTCTGATGGATACACAACGACGGATGACGAAGAGATTGAGCTCGGTCAATTACCGTCGTGCTCCTCCTGCAGTAACTCTTCTTAAATGAGTCTCTTTAGTGTCGATGATCTTCTTGTTGCCTCCGTAATGCGGGCGAGGACTATTTATGTTATTTCTTTATTCCTGTTTTGTACCTTTCCCTTGCCGTATTGCTATTTGATTGATTGGATCGATTTTTCCTTGCTAAATCATTTGTTATTTCGTTATTCCTGTTGTGGAGATGCTTCTTGTTGATATTTCGTTGTTTAGATTGATTCTCCTTCATTGTTTTAGCCAATTTGTATTGTATCGCCGCCGTAATGTGGACCTGAATAATTCCTTGCATTGTACCTGCATATGAATTTCATAGTATTCCTAGGCGTTCCTTTGAAAACACGCCATTTAGGGAATTTCATAGTATTCCTAGGCACTTCGGCCATGTTGGGAATTTCATAGTATTCCTAGGCGTTCCTTCGGTAACACGCCATTTACGGAATTTCATAGTATTCCTAGGCACTTCGGCCATGTTGGGAATTTCATAGTATTCCTAGGCACTTCGGCCATGTTGGGAATTTCATAGTATTCCTAGGCACTTCGGCCATGTTGGGAATTTCATAGTATTCCTAGGCGTTCCTTCGGTAACACGCCATTTACGGAATTTCATAGTATTCCTAGGCACTTCGGCCATGTTGGGAATTTCATAGTATTCCTAGGCACTTCGGCCATGTTGGGAATTTCATAGTATTCCTAGGCACTTCGGCCATGTTGGGAATTTCATAGTATTCCTAGGCGTTCCTTCGGTAACACGCCTTTTACGGAATTTCATAGTATTCCTAGGCACTTCGGCCATGTTGGGAATTTCATAGTATTCCTAGGCACTTCGGCCATGTTGGGAATTTCATAGTATTCCTAGGCGTTCCTTCGGTAACACGCCATGTTGGGAATTTCATAGTATTCCTAGGCACTTCGGCCATGTTGGGAATTTCATAGTATTCCTAGGCGTTCCTTCGGTAACACGCCATTTACGGAATTTCATAGTATTCCTAGGCACTTCGGCCATGTTGGGAATTTCATAGTATTAGTAGACAGCATGATAATATATTTTATTCATTCAAAAGACGAAAGATAATGCCATTAAGCAAGAAGGGTAAGGTAGCACCTGTACTTGTATTCGGATGATTGCCTATACGTAGTACTTCTTTAGGTTAGCCACATTCCAAGAATTCTTTTCCCCTCGGCTGTTGGCGAACAGGACGCTTTTGATTTTGTAAGAGACTGGACTTGTTTGCTTGAAAATTTCGTATGGGCCTTCCCAGGTAGGGCTTAGTTTGCCATGTATTTCGTTGCGGGTATAGACCGTCACTCGTCGCAGCACCAGTTCTCCTACCATGAATTCTTTGGACCCTTTTACTCTCTTTTCATAGGTTTGCTTCACACTTTGTTGGTACTTAGCTAGGGTAAGGGCCGCTATCTCTCGTTTCTCGTCTATCATGTCGAGCTCTTCTCTCATTCTTTGTTCATTGTTTCCCTGCTCGACCAACATCGTTCGGAGCGTGGGTAGCCCGATCTCTGTCGGTATGATGGCCTCAACACCGTATGCTAAGCTAAACGGGGTTTCCTTGGTGCCCGTCTTGGGTGTAGTTCGGCACGACCATAAAACGTTGAGTAGCCGCTCGGGCCACCTCCCCTTTGCTTGTTCAAGGGTGGTCTTGATGCCGTCTAATATTGTTCGGTTTGACACTTCGGCTTGCCCGTTTCCTTGTGGGTATGTCGGCGTCGAATAGAATTTTCGGATACCGAGTTCCTCGTACCACAGCTGTAAATTGGCATCTTTGAACTAGGTTCCGTTGTCGGCGACGATAGCGTACGGTATATCGAACCTAGTTATGATGTATTCCCAAATGAATTGTTTGACGTTGCTGGCTTTGATTTCTCGGAGGGGTTTAGCTTCGACCCATTTGGTGAAATAATCCGTCGCGACGATCAGATATTCCACACTCCCAGGTGCTCTTGGGAGTTTACCGACCAAATCAATTGCCCATTGAGCGAACGGCCATGGTGCCGACACCGGGGTCATCATAGATGAAGGGAGCCGTGGTATCTTGGCGAATCGTTGGCACTTGTCGCAACGTTGGACGTACGCATCGGCGTCTCGCTTGATATAGGGCCACCAATATCCTTGGGTCACTGCCTTGTTTGCAAGGGATCGCCCTTTGATGTGTGCTCCGCAGGATCCTTCATGGATTTCCTCCAAGACCGGCAGTTGTAGCTCGGTCGGGACGCATAGTAGGTGGGGTCCCCGGTAACTGGATTTGTATAGTTTGTCGTCCTCGGATAGCCAGAAGCGAGGAGCTTTTCTTGTAATTTTTAGCGCTTTTATCTTGTCGGCCGGAAGCGTCTCATTTCGCAGATAATGGGTCATGTCCTCCATCCAACCTTGTTCGTATTGTATTGATGTCACTCGGTCTACCCTTTTAATTATGCTCGGTGTTGGCAGTAGTTCCACTGTGATCGACCGGGTGTCAGTCATTGTTAATGTCGAGGCTAGGGTGGCCAAGGCGTCGGCGTGTGCATTTTCGGTGCGATTAATTCTTATTAACTCGCACTGTTCGAAAGTTGCCATCAAGCTTTGGACATTCTCTTGGTAGAGGATCATTCTGTCATCTTTGGCTTGGAACTCGCCGATGGCTTGATTGACGATGAGCATGGAGTCTGAGCTTGCAATTAAGTGGGAGCATCCGAGGGACCGGGCAATGAGCATGCCATTTATCATGGCCTCGTATTCTGCCTCATTGTTGGTAGCTCGGAAGCCCAATTTTATGCTTTTTTCGATTATTGCTCCCTCTCGAGACTTTAGGACGATCCCCGCTCCAGATCCGTCCTTGGTGGCTGATCCGTCGACATGTATCTGCCAGTGTGATTGTGGAGAGAGTGCCAAAGGCTCGTTATAGCCTTCGGTGAACTCCGCGACGAAATCGGCCAGGACTTGTCCCTTTATGGCTTGGCGGGGTGCGAACTCGATATGAAATTGGGATAGCTCGACCCCTCAGGCGGCAACTCGACCGCTAATGTCCGTCCGTCGAAGTGACTCTTTGATATGAAATTTCGTGTATACCCGGACCTGATGAGCTATGAAATAGTGTGGCAATTTTCTGGTTGCGACGACCAATGCCAGACACAGCTTTTCCAAGGGTAGATAACGTGTTTCGGCTTCGACCAGAGTCTTGCTGACGAAGTAGATCGGAAACTGTTCGCGACCTTCTTCTCTTAAGATAACTGCGCTCACAGCTGTAGTGGAAACTGCTAGGTAGCATGCCAGAACGTCTCCTTTGTTCGGCCTTACCAGTAGTGGCAGTGTCCTCAAGTACTCTTTGAGATTGTTGAATGAAGCTTCACATTCCGGGTCCCAGACGAATTTTCTATCCTTCTTGAGTGATTCAAAAAATGGCCATCCCTTATCTGCGGATCGGCTAATGAACCTGCTCAGCGCGGCCATCATTCCCGTGAGCTCTTGTACCTGTTTCTTATTCTTGGGCACAGCTAGGTTTCGTAGAGCCGTTATTTGATCGGGATTAGCCTCTATTCCTCGTCGGCTAACCATATGCCCCAAGAATTTCCCTTTGCTGATGCCAAATGCACACTTGCTCGCATTGAGTTTCAGTTTGTGCTCGCCCAGCATTCGGAAAACGTCCCTGATATCTTGAAGGTGGGATGTGGCTCTTTCGCTCTTGACGACCATGTCGTCTATGTATACCTCCATCGTCTTCCCTATATGATCTCGACATACCCTTGTTATCATCCTTTGGTATGTTGCTCCCGCATTGCGTAGGCCGAACGGCATTACCGTATAGCAATAATTTCCCAAAGGTGATATAAACGAAGTCTTTTCTTGATCTTCGCGGGCGAGGGGAATTTGATGGTATCCTGAATATGCGTCAAGGAAGGTCATCCGTTCTGCCCCCGCAGTTGCGTCCACCAGTTGATCAATCCTTGGAAGGGGAAAGTGGTCCCTCGGGCAGGCTTTGTTGAGGTTGGTGAAGTCTATACATACTCTCTCCTTCCCGTTCTTCTTAGGGACGACGACCGGGTTGGACAACCATTTTGGATAGTAAACCTCTCTTATGGCTTCAGCCTCCAATAACTTTTGTACTTCAGCGATTATAGCTGCTCTGTGCTGTACAGACACTTTCCTGCTCCTCTGTGCTATCGGCTTGTACTCGGTGTTTACACTTAGGTGGTGGCATGCTGTATTGGGGTCTAGGCCCGGCATATCTTTAGGACTCCAGGCGAATTTATCAGTGTTGTTGAGAAGGAATGCTTTCAACTCCTCGGATTCCTGTTTTGGAAGGTTGTCGCCGAGGAGGAAGTAATGCTCCTCGTCCATATCTGGTATATACACCTTCCTGAGTGTCTCTCCTACTTGTTCTTTGACAACCCTTTCGGCTTTGGATATTTGGTTGATCAGCTTCTTGGTGCTGGTGGGTTGTTCCACCATGCTTCGTTGTTTTTGGAGAGTCGCGGTGATGTTCTCGCAGCGTCTTGAATCCTCTTGACATCCTCTGGCTGTCTCGATCTCTCCCCTGTCATTTGGGTATTTGACCTTTTGGTGATAGGTCGAGGGTATGGCCTTCATGGCATGTAACCAAGGTCGTCCCAATATTGCATTGTGACCGGAGTGGTCGTTGACCACTAAGAACTCCACGGGAACCGACACGGACCCGGTTGTGACACTGAGGACGATCTTACCCAACGGTTTAGTCGTTTCGGAGATGAATCCGATCAGTGTGACGTCAGTAGGCTGTAGATCTTGCAGCTTGAGTTCCATTTTGTCGAAGAGCTCCCTGTACATGATATCACAAGAGGCTCCTTGGTCGACAAGTACCCTGCTGACCGTGTCTAGGCCAATTTGAACTTGGAGGTTAATGGCGTCTCCATGGGGGTAAATCACCCCTTCTTCGTCAAGATCCGAGAAAGAAATGGGCGGATGTCGTCGTTGTGTGCATTGTCGTTTAGAGGTCGACGCCTGTGATGCCTTGGCTACTTGGCCAAAGTGGGCCAGCTGCCGTTGTCGCGATCGTTCCCCGCCTGGGCCCTTGGGTCTTGTCATATGAACGACGTTGATCGTTTTTCCTTGCCGGTTGTCGGATCCCTCGATGGCCAATTGTTTGCCTTTATTCCCAGCTCCTTTGATGAACTTGGCTAGGTATCCTGCATCGCCCCACTGGTTCATTCTCCATCGCAGGTTACGGCAATGCTCAGTGAGATGGCCGTGATCCTCATGATATGCGCAGAAGAGCTTGGAATCTCTCTGACTGGGGGGAGTGTTGATCGGTTGCGGTCGGGAATACCAACTTTCCCTGCATATATCCTTGAGGATATCTTCAGCAGATAGGTTGAAAGTGTATCGCAGCTCGACCGATCCGAAAGTATTTCGGTGTTTCCTTTCTTGGGGCCGACCTTGTTGAAACGGATTGGGTGGCATCGGGTAGGTGAGCTGGAGCGGTTTATGCTCGTTGATCGGTGTTAGGTATGCGATCTGGAGCGGTTTGGGCTCTAGTGCTCGTGGTCGCTCTACCCTGCTATGGACCTCGGGACCTTTGCCCTTGCTGGTTGGTTGGAATGCTTCTCCCTGGTTACTCCTAATTCTTTTGCGACCCACCTGTGCCTCGCGGACCGACTCTCTTCTGGGTAGAGTTCGGTTGAGGAAACGCAGTTCGTCGTTTTTATCGGTGAGGTGGGTACAATAGGCTAGCAGGGAATCAGTAGTCGGGAAGTTTTTGCCTATGAACTTCCTTCTCGCCCAATAGCCATTAGGGATGGAGTTGATAAAGTTCTGGATGGCTATATTATTGGCATATCGTGGAATCTGGTTTGCTACGTCGATAAAACGTATGCAGTAATCGTTGAGCCGTTCATTTGGCATCATCGTCATTTTCAGAAGGGTTTCGATACTAACCTTCTTTTTCCGATGAGCAGCGTATCGGGTGGAGTACGCTCTTAACAGTTCTGCCCAGTCTCTAATGGAGCCCCGTGGTAAGTTGTGATACCATGACGAAGCATCTTGACCCAAGCTGTTTTTGAAAATTTTGCACATTAGTGCATGGTCATCACTCCACAGTTCCATCTTCGTCTTGTAGTGCCTCAGATGGTCGATAGGGCAACTCTTCCCATCATAGAGCCTGAATTCGGGGATGACGAATCCCATAGGATTGCGGTACCGCGTGATCTGTTTGGTACATGGGTTTTCTTGGCATACGTTCCAAGCCTGTTGGAACGCGTCATCCGTGACTTGGTAGGGGGGAGGGTATCCTCCCTGATGTGGTGGTGGGCCATATCCTTCCCCGATCCTGTATTCGGGATATCTACCGTCCTTCGTGTTTGTGTGGACACGTTCCATATGAGTGTTCGGATGGACGATAGTTATTGGGACATTGCCCCCTTGGTGGGGCACTCTTGTATCGGGTCGCCTACCCGCTGCCTCCAGGGCGGCCCTGTAGGCAGAGTCTTCCACTTCGTGGCGTGGGTCTTTGTCGGGTTGGATAACTGGCAATACGATGCCGGCCGCTGTCATGGCCGTCATGCATGCCGCCAGCTGAGCTTGTAGCTGGGCGTAGTTCCTTTCATCGGCTAACGGAACAACGTGTTGTACTTCCACCGTGGGTGGTGTAATCATCCTCGGTGGACTAGTTGGTAGTCGGGGCAACTGTCCGAGTACATGATCCTCGGGCAGGCCAAATTGATGAGCTTCGTTCGTTTGTAAACGAGCACCGGAGTTGACCGAGGCTGTAGGCAAAGGGACTCTTGAGCTCGGCCCTGCCTGGGACCCGGGTAAGCGTCTTCGTACACGCCTTAATACGGGCATTTCTTGTTCGTCATCCGAGGATGAAGGGTGTTCGTCGACAATTCCTTCAATGAAATTTTGGGGCGGTTCGATCGGTTGTTCTTGGTTGACGTAGGAGTTTGTTGGTTGGTTTCCGGATTGGATAGCTTCATATCTGTCACGGATGGCGAGTAGATCGTCGAGGTCTTGTTGGCTAATTTGCGCGTTTTGGTTATTGGTTTCTACTATCTCGGGATGGGTTTCCTCTACATTGGTCACCATTGTCGCTCGTCTGGCAGAGTATTGGTATTCGAATTCTAAACTAGTTGGGAACTAGATGATTCCCGGAGACGGCGCCATTTGATAAAGCCATAACTTTGGTCGGTCGCGTTAGGCTTTTCAACAATGATATAATAGTAAATCAACTATGAATAATGGGCACTTCCTGATCTTTATTATTGCTCGGATTATTATCCTTATTCGGACTATTACACTTGCTCGGATTAGTATTTCGGTTTTACAATTGTGCTCGATATGACTATTTAATCTCTCGTCTTGATCTTTCTCCCCTTTTATTCGGTGCTCGGCTTTGCCTTTTCTCGGTTTATTTCTTGAAGTGGTGTGCGTTGATTAGTTTCTCTCTTTTCTCAACTTCTCTCTATATTTTTTGGATAGATTTTCTGGTCCATTTCTAGGAGGGGTGGTTGGCTATTTATAGGCAACTATGCCTTCTAGGATGTTGACAAATGTCTCCATCCCATGGGGTTTTTCAGACATGGGTCCCCAGTTGAGTGGGCTTGGGCTTTTGGTAGTAACGCCTTGTTATCCCATAAAAGGCAGGTGATAACCCAGTTAAGCGTTGGATACCCATTTATAAAGTGGGTTGACTATCACCCGAATAGAATATTCGGGTCTAATTTTCATGTTCTATCAGTCTAATTGTGAGAAGTGGGATACAATAGCTTCACAATTTGCCACGTTACATATCAAAAGAAAACCCAAAAAACAACACGCAAGAACGACGACTATACAAAACATTATGCATGTATATATGACACACGAATGCATACGCAACTAGTTAGTTTTGATCATCTATAAGGAAAATGTACACTCTTTTAATCATGGGCGAAACTCTAAACACTAATACGTACTTCCAAATAATATACATTGCAGTCCAAATTAAACAATTAGCAATCTCTCACACACCATGCATATTCATTCCCTTTTATGTGGTATATAACTATAAACAGGCTTTCGCTTATAAGGTAAAATGGATATTAATCATTTTCGTATTTCCTCCATCGCTAACTTAATTGTACTCCCTTCAGCATTCAGCGCCGACCCGGTATCTCGAAATATCTAAGGCTTCAATTTTTTTTGTTGCTCAATAAAAACAAATCAAAAATAAATAAATATGAAATTGTAAATAAAGAGGTTTGACCTCATGATCTTCTATGTAAACTACCAAGCTTTTCTACCATTTGAAATATTGCAACACATTGTAAACAAATTGGTTTTAATATTTTTATTTTAACTACTAATTATATTAAAATGTAGTCGAATATTTTTCGTAATTTTTTTCTCGAGTACATTACCCAAGACCCAAACCTTACTCGATTTGGGCATGGTCCGCGCCTGTCCGCATTTAGTATGGTTTATGGAATTTTCAAGTTAGTTAGGAGACTTAAAAATATCTCTTTTAGCTAGCTAGGCATTGATCGTGTATAAGAATTCAACATTATTAATGTATGTTACAAAAGACCAAAAGGTTCCATATACTACATTTACTGGTTTTTATGTAATTTTTTTCTTTGGAGTTGATTACAGTAATGCACCAAAGTACTGTTGGTTGTTATTAAGTCGTTATTCAGTTCTCACACGAAAAATAAGAAGCCTTGGAGCAAGTTTTTTTGTTGGACAGACCTTCACTTTCAAATTGAATATTTAAATGGATGTCTACTTTGTTGATACACTTCCTAGAGATATAAGTAATTAAAATATTTTTAACTGAACAATCCTTGACATCTTGTAACGTATCGATCATTTAATCACTTTATGTGAAATGACTAAAACAGAAAATCTCAAATGAAGACATGAAAAAACCGAATGGACCTGTATTAATTACCATGAAGGATTGAACATTCACGTTTCGGGTATAAGCCCAAGAAAATGAAACCCATTGTGTCAAATTGCCATAACCCACAGCTGAAAAGAGCAAAATACTTCTAAACCTACTAGTGTAATCTTTTAATCATCATGTTTTTGAGCGAAGTTGTTTTAACGTGTTTAAGACCTTACTATATCATGATTACCATCATAATTTATCCTTAGCGCCCAAAAATCAATTTGTTCACTAACACAACTAGTTTTAGTTTTATACTGTACTTATTAGTGTACAACTAAGCTCACGGAGGGGACAAATTAAGAACCCATTAAGAAAAAGTTGCTGCTAACTTTTTTTCCACGAGTGATTGAATAAAAAGGGTTCACATTTAGTACCGTTTTTTACATACTGTTTTTGTGCTGTGACAACTGTACCAATTAGTGAAATGCGAGATAATTTTGCTTGGGAGTTCACGTGGTGTTCAAGATCGTCAAACGGTATTACGCACTATTTAACTAAATTAGCAAAATATATTGTAACTTTGTTTAATTCCATAGATTTGTCTGATCAGATGTGGTCTCTTATTTTGATGGACTCGGATTAATCTACTTTAAAAAAAAACTGTACCAATTAAAAACAGCCACACATACATAACAAGTTAAAAACTATGGTTCATGTGCACATTATTACTATGTCACAATCTTTCCTCCGCACATATAACCGTCACCGGAGAATTCAGGTTTCTACTTCTTTAAGCTTAAAAGTTAAAAGCATAAAACATAAGTTTCGGTAAAGACATGTTTTAACGCCGGTAACATTTTTTTCCAAATCATATAAATATACTAATAAAACGACTCACGCATTACGTGTGCGACGTGTGCTATATATATGATCCGGTAAATAAATTTTTAAAAAATATATTGATTGAATGAATATACTTAGAAATCATTAGTAATATAATGTTCTTATTATACAAAATACACGTAAACCGATTTTGTTTGGTATATGATTATAATTGTTTTAAAAAGATAATGATTTTTGTGTCTCTTTTATATTTTGAATTGAATAAATGTAAATGAGTAATTAGTAAAAAAAAATTGAGGTATTTCTAAAAAAAATAGACAAAATTGTATAGTCTCATTTGTCTTAACTTATTATAATAGAATGATAATTGATGTCTTTAATTATTTAACACCGTCGTGTACAGTTTTTATTTTTTTATTCCTGTTTCTATCAAGGTACTGCAGTAGACTACTTAGCATTCGAAAAAGGGGTTATTGTAACAACTCCTATTACTTCTGTACACAAAAATATCTTTTGTACTTTAGAACGTGTGCGAATCATTAGACTAAACAAAAAACAAATATCCAGACTACACTAAACAAGAGTTAAAAGTGGTTGGTTAAGTGGTCGGTACCCGAGTACACCATGCTCATCACCAGAGTTCGAACCTTGACATCTGCGAAAGAGGTTTACCTTCAAAGAAGGGTTACTAAAAATATAAAAAAAAACTACACTAAACAAGCCTAAAAATTTGAAGGATCTTAAATACACTCTTCAGGAGAAAACTGAAAGACAAAAAAAAAGGGTAAAGAGGACGGTTTTGACCATCTCCAATAATTTTAACAGTTTATGTTCACATACATCATCCACAACAAACTGGCTCGTTTTTAAGCTCCCTATGGCCTTAAGTTTCGTTTTTAAAACCTCCATTCAACCGCAACTTTGTTTGCTAAGTGATCAATACTGGCAAATTCACAAGATATATTAATCCTCAAATACACAATTGGCAAAGCTAGAAAAGCCTCAGGGTAGGTACAGACAGCATTTACAACAGAGGAGAACTCATCCGGGGGAGAGAGGGAGCAGACGGGAAGTAACTTGTGGGAAGCGGAGTACATATGCCCAGCTGATTGTGATAAATAATATCAGCAAATGCTCATAGGTACTGGGCGGAAAAAATGGTTTTCGAAGATTTAAGGACATACATTACTAAATAAGGAGCTCAGGTTTAGAAAGAGGGGTGCAATAAGAAAAGTAATGATCATGGGTATCAAGTTCAAGACGGGGTAGTATCTATACGAGGTATTTACATTGAACAGCCCTTCGTTGACAAATTCGTCCTTACCAGAGGTTATGGAGACGTTTACGGACGATGAACCTGAATAAAGAAAATTATAATATTATTGGTTGAGAGCTCGAGAAATGTTCAAGTTTGATAAAGTCAAGAAGAGTAAAATTTCACAACTTACAGTCATAATTAGCCCACCCAAGTCGCTGGCGAGAAAGATCATAAACAAAAATCTTGTCTTTTAGGACAAGGTCTGCATGAAAAAAATAGTGTAGCATTCACGAACATAGTGATATAAATCAAGTGGAACTACAATAACAAACTCAAGAGTTATAGTTCGATAAATTGAGTGCATTTAAACACAGAAAACGCCATGCAACTCTTATTACAATCACACTTTTAACATAATATTTTTTGCGAGACCAAGAAAACGGTTCAAATGAATCTTTCTTTACGAGTGCGTATAACCCCAAATATGATAGAATTGCTGCATCATAACAAAATTCGATAAAATGGGAAACTTATACTAATAAGTATCAGTTGAACATTACAAAACTGAGATGATGAAAAATCAATCAGCAGTAATTTAATGATTTAATTGCTTATAAAAAAAAATGAATGATTCAAATAAGGATATATTCCTACATGAAAAACTAACCTCCTAAAATACTTATCCCTTGACCCTGAACTTTTTGGAAGCCAATACACCACATTGGAGCACCATCCTGCCACACAAAAGAACACTATCACTTATAAAGCAACAAATAGCTTTTTCAAAAACAGAAAACGAGTAGTAAAGTTTTGAGTTCCATCATAAGGTGGCCATTTGCAGATAATGTACCATTCACAAAACAACACGCTGTATTCAAGCTTTGACAAAAAGTGTTACACCAATAAGCAGTTGAGGAGTTAGATCTTATCGATTGGAGGAGGTCATCAGATTGGGGGTGAGAATGAGGCGGTAGAAAATATAAGCTTACATTTTTCAAAAAGTACGAGCAAGTGTTTTAGAACTTACAACAAACCCATAATGCATGAGATAGTCTTCTGGTCTTAGAACCATAGATGCACCACCAGCAAAGTTCAATGCAACTGGTGGGAATGTTTCGGCTATACTGTACAAGGAAGAAGCAATTTATACATATAAACATAAAAAGAATATAAAACAAACAATATTGTCTAGAATTTTCTTAAAGAAAAGTTGGTCAAACTAGTAATAGTAACCTGGTGGCTGCTAGAAAACATGGGTATCCATTAGAATTTATAGGTGTCGCTAATTGTGAAATAGATGTTATCTGCAAAGTGAAAATAGCCAAATTAGCTTCAATTTTCCTGTATCTCTGAGACTGACTTCAAAAAACTGTTCCCCTCAAATAGATAGCATCAAATTTTTGTCATTCTTGGAAAAAGAAAAAAAGAAGAAGAATAAGAGAACTTACAGCATTGACAAAAGGCTCATAAGCTTCTTCGACAAGATAAGCAAGTGTTGTTCCAGAGTCAACTATTGTTCCTCGGTTAGCTGATGTTTGAAACACTGATGGATCAATAGGTAACAACTGCCCATTGACAGCAATGCTCTGCAAGTGCAGATTATAATGTGGCCTGCAAATGATTTTTAAAAGACGGAGAAAGTTAATCATGATGGGAACAAGTTTACTCGTAAATAATCAAAAGAAAGATAGGACCATGCAATTAGATAGTTAATAGTTTCGAGACGACAAAATATATGAAAAACTTAAAAGATATAATTATGGAACTGACAACCATGTGAGAAAATCTGGTTAAGCAAATAATATATTCCAATTTTTAATAAAAATCATATGTTACCGCTTCAAACAAAACATGTAAGACGAGTCGTTTCAGAAGTGGTGCATAGGCGTATACAAAAGCTAAAATCTGGCTTAAAGAAAAGAAATCCGACACTACAAAAATACTACACTTTTGTTTTTTTTCATTAATGACAGTACAGATGCCTGGAAAACCTCTTTCTTTCGTAAAAGAATTATCATCAGGCAGCACATCAGCCAGGATAAACGAGTAAACTGTTCAAAAACTACACAAAAAGGTGCTACTTTGTTAAAAAGTTACAACAAGTTAACTAACACTTATATTGCATAATCCTTATTGCAGATTGAATTTCAACATCTAGTAATATGAATATAAGCTAAGCCCGGAGAAGAAAAACGTAAAAGGGCCCAAATGTGATAAAAAAAATCCGTAGTAGTCTGACCAAAGATCCAAATGGCAATAAATACAAATATATTACAATATACTGAACTTCTAGCCTCTAAATATTATCATTCACACAAAAGATTGCCATTAAGAAGAAAAAAGAAAGCATCTCGACGTAAAAAAAAAACGTACTGTGATGGGACAAGGGGACTATAGACGATGTTTGGATCCAGAATCTCACCAAGAACAAGTATACCGCCACCATTTCCTTCTCCTTTTAAGCAGTGCGAGAAAATTTTAGGAGTAATTCCTCGTGATGATAGTTGTGATATCACAGATAATTCCTGCTGTCCGAACCCGAAAATTCCATCAATTGCTCGATCTGGCTTAGTTAAATCCCCAGTTTGATAAGTGCTACACCTGTGTCAAAATTAATAAATGGTACTTCAAAGCTAAATCTATGAAACAGTAAAAGGATTGTCCCTCCATTACCAAATGCTTACACTCAACTTACATTCTTTTTTCAATAACTAAAGAGGATCTGAGTATTTTACTCCTAACCCCGTGAGATTGAACTAACAACCTTCAATTTGAGAGAGTTAAGTTCCACCAAAATGCACCTGCGTCGAATGAATTTTTTTCATAGACAATGGTCTGGTAACATGGTGCAATGTGGCAATTTCT
Organism: Primula veris; assembly: GCA_963682055.1. NCBI lineage: Eukaryota > Viridiplantae > Streptophyta > Magnoliopsida > Ericales > Primulaceae > Primula > Primula veris. The sequence continues at coordinate 27,982,312 of OY821749.1, forward strand.
TTTGAACTTGTTTTCTCAAGAAAAAGCCAAAATTTCTTGGCTCATTACCTTATTGGTCATTAAGTAAATCTTCAACACCTCATTGGCCATTAAGCTAATTCTTCAACACCTTCACCGAGAAATAAGCGCATAACTGAACACAAATATTCATTTGTGCATTTCAAAGTTTTCATGACTTTTTTAAATTTCTTTTTTGTACTAAAGGTCGCATTCGCGTGGAGGGACAGTCATCCTTAACGGTGGTCTTCCCCCACGTTACTCCCCTCACCGCGCGAAACAATCAGTCCACAGATGGTCTTCTCTTCCTCGCCAAAAGGGACGGTATACCCCCTTTCTCTCTCTGTATCTATGTGTTCTATCTCTGCATCTCTCTATATGTATGTGTATTAAAAAATAAGTAAAAACACCTCTACCCCTTTTCTCTTCCTCGCCCTTTAATCTTGACCCATTTTCCCCCAAAAAATGACGTTGTTCGCCCTTTTAAATGAAGATTATCCCAACCTCACCCGTTAATGATGCTCTTAGTACATTAGCTTCCGATTCCCCCCAAAACAAGCCCAAGTAGATTTAGGGGTACCCCAATGCAAGTATGAAAATGTTAAACTTTGTTCACCATTAAGAGATTTCAAAATAGCTTACCCGAAAACAATCGGAGCCGAAGAGTTAGCAAACATGGAAGCCCCAGTTACGGTGTCAAAATACAGCAAATCATTAACATAAAAACCAGATGTTCCACTTCCATCTCCATATTGAAATGAATACCCACACTCGCTACTCTGAGACTCACATCCAACACCCGAGCTATGAAGAATAGAAGCACAAGCTTGGTCTGAACATGAAACAGTTGACGCTGTTGCAGAGCTGGCAGTATCGAAGGAATTGAGATCAATCTGTATAGAAAATAGCATCTTAATTGTTCAAGGCATTTAGATCAATTAAATTAAGCAACCAAATACTCTCTTCGTCTCTATCTGATGGGACATGTTTGTATTTCGGTTGGTCCTAAATTAAGGGGTTATTCTTAGTGTTGCAAATGTCGAAGCTTCAGCAATAGCAATTCTGAAAGAGCTTCACCAAAGCGTAAGCTTTCTATTTTAAGAAAATAAGCTTTTTGAGCTTTTAGCAAATATGTTTTTTCCTGTCTGAATCAGAGTGAGCTTTAAGATTTTTTGAGACAAGTTTTTATAAAACATTGCTTATTCAAAGATCGAAAATAAACTAACAAGCAGTTTAATTGTATACCTTCATAAATGCCATACTTTTCAACAAAAACAATCTTTTCATATTCTCAATGAACTGCATATTAGGAAAATAACTAATATAATTAATTTCATAACTAATTAACAAACATTTTTAAAAGTCAAACAAAGTGGGGAAGAAGCGACAAAGAAAATTAATTGCTATTGGAAATGCTTACACCGAGTCCACTTAATTGGGGGCAGTCGGTACACGAACTGCAAGTAACCCATAAGATATCACTCCCGGTATCTATTTGCACGTTGAATTCCCTTGGCGGAGAGCCCAATTTAACTTTGGTAAAATAGAGCCTACATACACACACAAAATAATTACGTCAAAAACATCTGTATTATAACATTGCAGGTTCATTTTCTAACTTTCTAGAGTTCATGGTGAAAAACACTAACTAGAAATTTAAAGTATAACAAAACCAGTTAACAGCGACAAAGTCACACAAATAAGTACAAAATAGAAGGGCATTGTCAAGTCAACTAATAGTGAACATATAATTAAAAGATGATGATCAGGGTTGACCCAGTAAACAAAACAAGACTACAAAAGGACATCAAGAATACAAGACAAAATAGAATTCTTGGTCTGAAACCTTTGGCATCAGGGAAAAATGTTAAGATAAAGAAACGTACCACTTGGAGAATCAAAAAAAGGAAAACAACAACTTACTAGAGGCTGTATATCAATTTCCATAACATTTTAATTTTAACTGACAAAACTAGTAGTAAGCACAGTCATTTCGTTAAGAATATCCTGGTAAAGCTTCAGGAGATAATCAATTTAGCTGTAGATATTTATATTACTAATGAGCAAGCAAGAACAATGATATTTCAGCAAGTGCCTATCAATTCACTGAAAAACTTGTTCTCGAGTGGGAAGCAAAATTCTCTTTGCATAATTAAATTGAAAGCGTATTCATCAATGACTACAAGTCCCTGTCCATTTCACTTTTACTGTTCATAGAGGAATTTGGAATTAAATATATGTAGTTGATCTAACAAATAAACAGGGAAGGTAGGAATTTAGCAACGGAAACATAATAATCTCATGCTATTGTCTCACAATTTTTCTCGTTGATGCAAACCTTCAAAAGATAATGAAAGCAATACTTCTTAAAAAAAACTTGAAGAAGAAAAAGTAGTTCTTTAAGGAAAATGAAAGGGAAAAAAAGGTAAAAAGTATTTGCTATAAAACAAAAATAATGAAGTCATCAATAGAAAACTACCAAAATTCCCATCAAGTTTTCCCAAATTGATAAAGTATAACCTCCATACTTTCAAAAAGAGGCTACTGGTGATGAGTGCCGACCCATCAACAAGCTTAGCAATGACATAAGCTAGAACCATTAATCATAGACAAGCAACAAGTTGGTAAGTATGCAGCCATTTTCAAGGTAATTACATCTAAAGACTCTCTCCATTCAATATTTTTAGAGCATTACATCTAAAGCTAATCTTACTTGAATTGCATTGTCCTACTTCTACAACAGTCTTACTCAATTATCCTGATTGGACACCCATTAGATCATAACTCACCCTTAAATTTGGTAAGTACGCAGGCATTTTCAAGGTAACAATTACGACAGAAAATCAGTAAACAAGAAACAAGCACCCGATTACTGCTACTCAAAAAGGTACACATTAATTTCTCAACATAATAATCCATAAACACTAGTTTCTCCGCAAAGACGATAGAAAAGGTAGCAGAAATTGTCAAAGACAACAATTATGGCAGAAAATTAGTAAACAAAATATAAGTACTCTACAGTTACTCAAAAAGGTACACATTAATCTCCCAGCTTAATACTCCATGAATACTTAGTATTTCCATAAACACCATACATACATATACATATATACATAGGTCATGTTTGTTTGAGCTATAAGAAGGAGTATAATATTAATTGTAATGTGTGACCCACTTTATATCATGTTTGTTTACATAACTCGTAAATGGTACTAATTGTGGTGTAGTACCAATCATATTACATTTAATGCTAATGCGGTATAACTAATAACAACAATTAATACTATATTGTTATGCTAGTTACAAATTATACCCCGTTATACTATACCGTAAACAAACATGTCACATACACACATATGTATATATATAGAGAGAGAGGTGTACCCTATAAGATAAGGATCGGAACTTCCGGCCACGTTGAAATCCACCACACCACCACCACCCTCGGGACCTAGCAAGAAACGACCATGTCTAGCCCGGTCCCGAGCCCTGAGAACCTCCATCTCCACCTTCAAGCTCGCCGGAAAAGCCCTCTCTAACGTCATTGACAACCCTCCGGAGCACACCGCCGCCGTCACCGCCACGGCAGCAAAGATCAACCAGTGCTCCGCCCCCAACGGCATCACCGGAGTAATATAATAATATAATAGTAGTAGTTGTTTATAATTATAGAGAGAGTGATTATTTGTTTTGAGTATTAATAAATATACTCCTATTGGAAAGGGTTGAGAAAGAGAAAGACTATTGTTTTAAATATTTGTATTGTGTTATTTATTTAAGCGGTTTTTTATTTAACTGAGAAAGGGGGGAACTGTCTGTGTTTTGTGTACTTTTGTATAGTTGTATCATGTTATGTAAAGTTGATTAAATTATTGAGTCAACTTTTTATTAATGGTCCCTTATATGTATCGTATTTTTCATTACGTCCTACTCCAATTAACTATGATGTGCATTGGTGGTCCATAGTAGTTAGCCGTTTTTCCTTTTCAAAACCTCCTGTTTCTTGTTTATCGCTTTCCGTTTCTCATCCCATCTTTTCGATATTTTAAATTTTTTTATGTTTCAGCATTCCGTTCCGTCTACTATATTTCATTTTTCTTCCGAGTAACTATGTGGTGGTCATTTACTGTTTCTCTACTACTCTGCAGATAGTCTGTATATACTTGATAAATTTTGAGTCATTTCGCTGATTGTCCGTTAGATGTGTCGAGTTTGTGATTTGGTCCTGTTATTAAATGTATATGACGTATGTTTGAGGTTTTCTTTATACTTTTGAATATGTCAAGTTTATCGGTTGGTCGGATTATATATAATGTGTATTGGCGGTCTTTTTTTTTTACGTTTGAGTTTTTCGTTTATGTACATTGATTATCCATGTATCTCGCTCGTTGTTTATAAATTATAACATTGTTAAATATGACCAATACTCCCTCGATATGTCAATTTTGTCATTTTGTCCCACTCAATTGAATATGATGTGAATTATCGGTTCTTTCCGCTTTATCTTATTACTCGTTCGCTACTATTGTTCATAATATCAGATTAATCTCGTTATTGGTTTAGCTATTAGCCAGCCTATTATGAAGTTATCAAGTTTGTCAATTGCCCCGTCTAAGTTAAATTAAATGTAATTCATCCTCTCTCTTTTTTTTAATCTTTGGGTTGTGTTTGCAAAGATCGGTTATCGTAGTTACCCGTTAACCATCAACATTCATAACAATGTATCAAATGTGTCTAAGTTTTCCCACTCAATCAAATATCTAATTTTTAGTTTTTATTTACTAACATCGATTCTCGTTGAAATTTTCCTCGCACTTATCGAAGTTCAATTCTTCTACCTTCAAATTGAGAACATGTCCGTTACGTTTTAAATTATACACTTTAACCCAAAAAATATTAACTTTAGAAGCCAATCTAAAAATAATAATTATGAGTCAAAATTGTATGTCGGATAACATACTAATACAATACATATATAAAACTAAATATATTTGGCCGTTTCATGTCATATATACTTTTTGAATTTTATCATATATTAGCACGTCATACTCAAATTGTTTCTGACATGCATCTCAATGCCCTTTTTTATAATTTAAAATCGAAAAAAAGAAAATACCACATAGTACATCACTTAAAACTTAATTTCAAAAAACTCGCGCTTAGTACCTAATCCAATAGTAGAAGCAAGCAATGCAACTTCCCTTTTAGCTTCTTCTAATAGAAGAGAAAAACTATTTTTTTTAGTTACACGTAACACTTTCAATTTACCTACAAAACCATCTACCTCGTATATACTTCCTTATTTGTATTTATAATGGTTTTTTTCTCTCCTTGTTTGTAATTGTACCTAAAATTTATTGCAAAATAACTATGGGGTAAAGTTGTTCCTTTCTTATGGGGAATATGGTATCACGTGTATAATTTGGGACTTGTGTTAAGTAACCATCATTTTTTATTCAGAGTTGATATGGTTTATCATATTATGTATTAAATATTGCAATGGTGAGACAATAGCGGTTGGTCTAAGTAGGGGTGGGCAAAAAATCCGTAAACCCGCCCCGTAACCCAATCCGTGTGGATTGGGGCGGATTGGGGCGGGTTGGGTGTCAAAAAAAATTAAATCCGCCCCGCCCCAATCCGTAAAAAAATTCGTGGGTTGGGTTAGGGTTGGGGTTTCCAAACCGCGGGTTAATCCACACCAACCCGTTTCAATCCGCATATATATATATATATATATATATATATATATATATCAAAATATAAATATAAATATAAATATAAATCAGTCGAGGCATTGTTATGTCTTCAAGACTGGATCAATGGCGACCATATCACAACATATATAAAAGATGAACCATCCATCGAATCATACACGTTTTACGAGCAATATGAAGAAGGTAGAACGAATTTCATCTTTAAATTTGGTCTATCAAAATTCTTATTTTATATAGTAACTATTTGTTTGTCATTAAATGTAGAAATATCATCTGTGGAGAGTTGTACAAACAAACTTTCTTAGGAGATAACAAAACGAGATGCAAAAGGTAATAAAATTGATGTAAACTTTTAATGGAATTTCAATATGTTGTCACATACCAATTCAACATTTCATTGTAAATTTTTGCAGTTCAAAAATATCACTACTCTCAAGCCTTAAGGCTTAAACAATTGGTCGACACTGCCTAAATAATCCCGGTTGATGGTCATACTCAGTGGATTATTAATTTTGATTTCAATTGTTATGTAGTTTTCTGATTTTGATTATGTTGATGAAGAACAATTTGTTTTGTTTTGTTTTGTTTTGTTTTGTTTTAGCTTTGTTACTTGTTCCGAACATTCTAAACGTATTTTGGTTGGCTTTTAGTTTATATTTCTATTTGAAAGATTTTTTTTTTTAAATATTTAGGTAAATTATGCGAAATAATGAAAAATTAATGACTAAAATGAAAATTCAAGAAACAACCCGCACCCAAACCGCCCCGCTTGATAATGGGTTGGGTTGGGTTGGGTTGGGGTTTTAATTATAATGGGTTGGATTGGGTTGGGTTGAGATTTGAATTTCACTAATCCGCCCCAATCCGTCCCGCCATTTATTTTACGGGGCGGGTTAGGATTGAGACCAATCCGCCCCAATCCGCCCCGTGCCCGCCCCTAGGTCTAAGTACATATGTTTGGTGAGATGACTAATTTTATTACAGGTGATTAGTTTGATGCTAATCTATACCCCTGCATTATTACATACGTACAAATTATTAAGCAAAAAAATCGAATATATGCGATACATTATTTAGTTGTACATATTCATGTATATATTATATACATTTATGTATATATTATATACATTCATGTATAGACTTTTAACTTTGATACTTATAACTTTCTAGTTTTCCTTTCATATATGTAATTTGTTCCACATTTGTACTATATAAATGGGGTGGAGTCTTAATACTTGGACACACAATGATATGAATACAAAACTCTACTTTGCTATCTCTCTATATTTCTTGTTTCGTTGATGTTTAACTAATAGTTGACACACATGACACAACACGTTATCGACACTTTGCTTGAAAACGGAATCAAAGAATCGCTAGAAAGTTTCTTTAGAAGGGAGTATACAGACCGCTTTCTTGCTCGAAGAGTTAGAAAGAGCATTTATTAGGTTGTTAGATCACGTGTCGATAATTTCTTTCGCATTACCGAATTAAGGTACAGAATTTCTACTTCTAATAAAACGTAGAAATTACATGATTAATCAAGAATAGAATCGGTAATCTCATGTTAGATTTATATCACATGATAAATGGTTTATTTTGATGAAAAATTGCTATTAGAACTCATGTATGTCACTTATAAAACGAATTATAATTTATATAGTTAGACATGTGAATTGTCAGACCTAAACTGTCGTTTTTAGAACATTAGAGGACTATTCTGTAACTCGATTAAACATTAGATCTGAGGTGTGACACGACATAAACTCTTGGACTATCTCTGTAAATAATATTTAATTATTGGGGCAACTAACAAAAACATACCCTACACATATTATATTAACAAAAACACACTCTAAAAATTTAAATTATCAAAAACATGCCTATATAGACTTATTATTTCTCTAATTTTAATCATACCATAATCTAACCTCTCTCTCTAATCTAACACCCCTCTCTCTCTAACCGCAACTCTCTATATCTAATCGCACTTCTCTCTCTAACACACGATAATTGCACATCTTTCTAACACATGCTAATCACTCATCTCTATCTAAAAATGACTAAAAACTCACAAAATATTCATATGCTAATTATAAAACGTCATATCCTAATTTTAAAATTTCATATCCTAAATGTTCTGGATCACAATCAAATATCTAAAAAATAGTTCATACCATAATTTCAAAAGTTCATACCCTAATTTCAAAACTTAATACCCTAATTTTAAAACTTCATACCCTAATTTCAAAATTTCATACTTAATTTTAAAATTTCATACCCTATGTATGGATTTCTCTCAATACTGTACATATGGATTTTACTCTTTCAATTTGAAACTCACAAGATTTACAATAGTCTCAAATCTCAATAAATAGAAAATAATCTCACCAATTTCATATATTTTTCATATATTACGGGGTATCAACCAGTGTAATATTTGTGTATTACGTATGTATATATCTGTATTTATATGTATATGAATATCTATATAATCTAGATGGTGTTCGGTAGTCAGTGACGGGTTTTCGTGATGGAGAAAGTGAGAGAGATAGAGTGGGATATGAAAGAAAGATATAGAGAAGAAGTGAGAAGAGAGAGAGTAAGATCAGAGAGAGATACAAAGAAGAATTGGTGAGAGAGAAGAATGGATATATACATAGAAGAATTGGCGAGAGAGAGAGAAATAAGAGAATAAAGAATATTAAATTTGTTTGGTATGTTTTTGATAATGAAAAGTTTTTTGTTATATTTTTGTTAATTTAGTTTAAAAAGTAGTATGTTTTGTTAATTTATCTTTAATGATATTATAGTTTCCTATATTTACACTCGTAGTTACTTTAGTCCCCCCTACACGCTATTTAGTATACGTGTACGAGTTTGCCTGATGTTTGGTTCATTTAGACTTTCCTATACACAAATAAGCTTATATTTAATTGCTACAACATCTAAAACTGGTAGAAAATGACTATTGCATGAGATAATAAATTGCTAGTGTGACATAATTGAATTTAACCCCTTTGCATGCCACCCTTTATTGCCTATAAATTGATATAACTTATGTGATGTAGTAATTACACATAGAAAATGGCATAAGTCACTTCAATGTTAGACTAGATGATATAATCTATAACTCATGTCGTTTAATATTTCTAATTCATGTTAAAATTAGTTTACATGAGTACAGTATGCCTCTATATTACGATATTGTTGAAGGCGATTTTATGTTTTCACATAAAAACTCGTAGACATAGATATGTTACTTGAACTCGTAATTTTCTTAAGCTTGAACATTGTAAATGTAGCTTATGAAGACGAAAATTTGGACACTCAATGAGAAGTGTTGTGATACATTGCATGGTTGTACATATTAATGTATTAGTTACATACATTCATGTATAAATGCAGGGGCGAGACAATGTATGTTTAGTGAGGGCTGTTGCCCCGCTGAAATTTGAACAAATACAATTTTATATGTAATATTTATCAAACAAATGGTCGAGTTTGTGAAAGTTTGCTACCCATCTGTCACCATATAGTGCTACAGTAATGTATAACTCTAAAATATTTTTCGATTTATCTCTGGAGAAAATTATATCTAATATTATATTTAAAAAAATAGCACACCTACCCCAAACTTTTTTTTCCTCCTTCACTTTATCAATTGCTTCTATCTTTTTAAAAAGCTCTCCCTCTTCATCCCTCTTCCATCACCATCATCCATATGAATTCACTTTAACCTCTTCAATCATCATCATCAACCCGTTTCATCATTATTATCAACCCAATTCGTCACTATATTTAATCTTTTTTGGCTATTCTGATGGAGTTTGTAAATCATATTTTTTCTACACAAAACTCTCCGATTTCATCTTCACTTTCTTCTCATGTGTCCCGTTTGCAGATACGATTCACTTGTTCTTTTACGTTCACGTGTTTATTCTAACAATCCAAAGTTACAAATTCAAGTTTTTTTTGACAACTAGGGTTGGATGAGATCTTGATTTTTCAAGTAAAAAAAATGTGTTTTAAAAGATAAGTTAACTTTATTTTGGTTATTAAATCTGTCAACTTTTGTCATATACATAAAAAAAGCTATATTTTTCTTCAAATTGAAATATTAATCCTGGAGCTTAAAAGTTTATGCCAAACAAATTGTTAGGAAACATATTTTTATAATACCTATATACACATGTGTAGATAGGTATTGTTGTGCACAATATAGCATTTTGTTATTTATCTCTCTTATACGGCTATATATCCTTATATTTATATAGAAAAGTTATAACAACAGTTGAGACTGCTCTTAGTGGTTAAATGCTAGAACTAAAAGTTTGGTTAAAGTTTGGTTGTGGGAGAAGGTCGTGGGTTTGGTTCTCACAGCTTAAAAAATTCACCACTTTTTTTGTTTTACATTTTCACTATGAAATAATTTTTTCTATATTTTTTTATAGTTTCTTAAAATCACCAGAAATATTAAAATTGAAAACCATTAGTAGACGTTTGTTATAGTTGTATTAAACTTTTTTTGTTTTATATTTTCACTATGAAATAATTTTTTCTAAAAATCTTTTATAGTTTCTTAAAAATCACCAGAAATATTGAAATCGAAAACCATTAGTACACGTCTTTTATAGTTGTATTAAATATAAATTATGCATATGGTCTGATTTTATTACATTTTTACAATGAAATAATTTTTTTCTAATAATCTTTTATAGTTTCTTAAAAATCTTCAGAAATATTCAAATTTAAAACTATTAGTAATTCTCCTGTAGTTTTAATAAAAATAAAGTATATGGTAAGAAATAATTAAAATGCAAATGAAAAAAAATTCTCAAGTTTACTTAATCAATGGTCATAACATCATTTGCAAAAACTTGTTAAACATTTATTATATTGTGTTCCGCTCAATCGAAATTATGGCTCCGCACCTATGTTTAAGCTTTAAGTTTGATATTTATGTAAGATTTTATCCGGAACAAAGTAACTTGTTCCACCAAAGTTAAAAGTGTTCACACACAATGATATGAATAAAAAACTATACTTTTGTTATATCTCTAGATTTATTAATTTTGATAAATAAATCATGTATGTGTATTAAACATTGATTTAAAAAAAAGAAACATTTTATTTCTCAATTAAAAACGCAAGACTAAGGTCAAACGTAGTAATATTTAGTGAAGTAGCCAGATCTCCTTCAATCTCAAACCGACTCTCTCTCTAAATATATACATATATCTCTAATTTTCTGTATCTATCTATATTACCATCGCGTCACCCCGACGCAAACCCCACCCTCTCTCTCTCTCTCTCTCTATATATATATATATACATACATACATATAATAATACCATATTTTCCACCAAATAATAATAATTTTTTTTAATCTTTCCACCAAATAAACTATTCACTCACATGGCCGATAACGCCGCCGCCGCCTCAAGCTCCTCCGCCGCCGACTCAAGCTCCACCGCCGAAGCACCGGCGACGGAGAGAAAGAGCTCGTGGGCAGACATAGCAGATGAAGAAGAAGAGAAAGAAGCCGTGGCTGAGAATATAATAAAAGAGGAGGAGTCTTCGATAGACGAGTCGATTGATTCTCTGTCGATATCGGATGAGAAGAAGAAAGGCCCTAAGTTTCTTGATGATCCCGAGGATTCTACCATCCAATCTGTATGTATATATCTATATCTATATCTATATGTATGTATATATGCGCATGTGTGTTTTATGTTTCGGATTTTGGTGGGTTTGTCTTTTCGGTCGAGGTTTAAGCTTAGTGAATCAACTGAGATTGGATTATTCAATTCAGTTATTTTTTCAAAGATCAAAGTTTTTGAGTTGATTTTGATTGATATTCTAGTTATATCAATTCTATGTTTTTCAATTCTTGCCCCTTTTGTTTGCTTGACTCTTTTCCAGCTGTCTATCTGCGGTGGCGTTTTTCTAGTAGTGTCTGTTTAAGTTTGTTGGGTTTACGTTTTAGTTTGAGATATAAACTTATCTATATAGAACTATGTAGTTTGTTTAATAGCTCAAAGATTAAGTCTTGTGTTGAGTTTGATTGAAATTCTATATGTTTATGTGTATACGAGTAGTTGTTAGCTTGTTGGGTTTGAGTTTTGGGTTGATAATCTTATCGATATTGAACTATGTGATTTATTTTGTTGCCCAAATATTAAGTCTTGTGTTGCGTTTGATTGAAATTCTATATGTGTGTGTGTGTGTGTGTCGGTTTGTTTTGTGAAATTTCAGTTTGTAAGGCTTGTGTTATATGTCTGTGATTTAAGCTTATTTCGTTGAACTAGGTTTGTGTTATAGGTTTGTGTTTGTTTTAGCTTGTTGGGTTTACGTTTTGGGTTGAGATGTAAACTTTCTATATTGAACTATGTAATTTATTTTATTGCTCAAAGATTTAAGTCTTGTGTTGAGTTTGATTGAAATTCTATATATGTATGTGCTTGTGTGTGTTTCCTGAAACTGTCTTTCAAGTTTGTAAGGTTTGTGTTATATGGCTGAGATTAAAGCTTAACTCGATTGAACCAGGTTACCCACTAATATTTTTACTCAAAGATTACGTTTTTAGTTGAGTTTGATTGAGATTCTAGTTGTATCAATTGTTTCATATCTTTGTTGTTCAGTATGCATACATTTACATTTGTGTATGCGTGTGTGAGAATTTGTTTCTGGAGTTTGTTATTGTGTTATAGGTTGAGATTTAAGCTTATTTGCGTTGAACTTGGTTAGTTGTTTTATTTTTTTTGTGCGTGCGTGTGAATTTATCTTTTAAATTTGTAAGGTTGGTAGTTTAGGAACGAGGCTTGAGCTGTCTCGATTGAACTAGGCGACCCGCTTACTTTGTGCTCAAAGATTGTCTTGTGTAAAGGCACATGAGTATCAACGCTGTAACTTCCCGCTCTATTCTCTCTTTGTATATATTTATGTGTGTGTTTGCGAGTTTACCTTTTAAGTTTGTAGAGTTTGTGTTTTAGGGCCGGGGCTTAAGCTATCTTGAATTCTTGATTGAACCGGTAACCCACTTCTGTTTTCCTGAAAGATTTAAGTTTTATGTTGAATGTGATTGATCTAAAAATTGATTATGCTTCGTCCATTTTTTTGTTTGTTCACTTGAGATCAGCTCGTTTCTTTGTGTTTTACCTTTGTGACTCTAGGTTACAGCTGGCGATACTATGTATAAATCTGCGAAGACATTTGAGGAGCTGAATCTTTCACCAGATTTGTTGAAAGGTTTATATGTAGATATGAAGTTTGAAAGGCCTAGTAAGATTCAGGCCATAAGTTTGCCTATGATTCTCACTCCTCCTCATAAGCACTTGATTGCTCAAGCACACAATGGTTCTGGCAAAACCACCTGTTTTGTACTAGGTATGTTGAGTCGTATCGATCCGAATCTCAATGCTCCTCAGGCATTATGTATCTGCCCTACTCGAGAATTGGCGATTCAGGTTAGCTACAATGACATTTTATTTCCCCGAGTAAACGTATAGTATACGACAAATTAAGATTGATCATAGGGGTTGTCTCATGTCTGTAAAAATTAGTTTCTAAGTTAGGGTTATTATCCAGTAACGGAAGTACATGGAGGTTATGAGCAAAACACCCATCACAATTTATGTGCTCAGCTCTGTTGGCAAGTTGTTAGAATTAGCTGGGTTTGAAGCCTAAGCTAGATGGAGTATGTAGATGCCTTCTCCATTCTTTGGGAGTTCCGAATTAGATTATACAATAATACAATATTGCATATGTTAAAAGTCATCTGCAGTAACATAACTAATTCGGGTGGGGTTGCTTTCACTGACTGGTGAAAAAGAACGAGCGGCCCTCCGAAAAATGAAAAAGAACGGGTTGATCAGTTTAAAACTTATTTTTTTAGTATATATATGTATATAAGATATGCATATTTCTGTTTTGTGATTGTTGTTGATATTATTTGAATAAGAAGAAGTAGAAAAGAAAAGGGGGAAATTGGGACATCTCTATGGCAGACCCTAATTTAAGTTATCAAGTCTGACTCTGTCAACGCCAAGCAGTTATTAAAAGAATCTTTGTAAGTACAGAAAAGTCCTTACATGTTTAGAAACTGCTGGCGTTACTCATTGGTTTTTTGAAACTGATCATCTAAGTCTTACAGAATTAAATGGTTATTAGAAGGGGTTATAATAACCACAGACTAATCCCTTTTGGTCTTTTGAAACTTACAAGCACCCCTCAACAGTTATATTACTAAAGCTAAAAGCAAGTATACATTAAATATCTAATGTTGCACCAAACAAGTGTAATTATCATCAGGTCAATGAGCTTGGACATTCGTCTCTGTTAGTTTGTTGGTTAACATCATGTGGATTTTATCTGCTATTGGTTTTTCTTTTAATTGTTATTAAGCCCACATATTTCACAATGTTACAGAACCTGGAAGTTCTCAAGAAGATGGGAAAATATACGGGAATAACTTCAGAGTGTGCGATACCAATGGATAGCAGAGATTACATACCAATTCAAAAGCAACCGCCTATGACAGCACAGATTGTAATTGGTACACCTGGAACTATTAATAAATGGGTCACCGCAAGGAAATTAAGCATGAATTCTTTGAAGATTCTTGTTTTCGATGAAGCTGACCACATGTTGGCAGAGGTATCATCATTTTTTCCTTAATCTTATCTGTGTAATTTTTATCTACCTTCATAGTAATAATGAAAGGAACACACAACATTCTCATTTATATTGTTTGTCTGCTATCTGGTCTTCAAAATTCAGATACTATTTCATGAGTTTTCCTGAACTACAAATAATGTGTTACTTTGGCATGGCGTTTTGAATACTAGCCACATTTCTTCCACTAAGTTTGTTGTGTAGCTTGGTCGACGTAGATATTACATTTGGTCGATGTAAATATGCGTTGTGCTCTTAGTGGCTTCATTGCAATGTTCCAGTTTTGCTTTATGATGTAAAATTAGTTAATCATTTTTTAATTCTTTCCACCTCTTGCTCAAGGTATTTTTTCTTGTCTGTTGTGGCAACAATAGTGTTGCATCACATCATTTGGTGAATGTACATATATTTTTAATATTGGGTCTTTAGATTGTTGCTTATATAATATATATAAATCTGTGCAGAGTGGGTTCAAAGATGACTCCGTGAGAATTATGAAGGCAATTGTTAGAAGTTCTCCAAACTGCCAGGTTCATTGCACTCCTGTCTTATTAAGTATAATGCCGTATATGCTTTTGTACTTCTTTACGGTCTTCCTTGTATCTATAGAAAAGGTGTCCAAGCTAATAGTTCTCCGTGCGCTACAGTATATAAATTCCCAATGGTGAATGCATTGCTAGATATTTGTTGAATTCTGCTACCAGTTAATTTGCTGTTATGGGTGTATTTATACCTTCAGCAATGTATCGGTCACTTATCTCGACTATTTCGAAGTCTTTGATATTCAAGTACCGTTAACAGAAAACATTTGGTGTGTTCATTCTGTGCAGTTTTGCCTTTGTAGCATTTTATGCATATTTAGATTCTTCTCATAAGTTGAAGGGCGGCTATCCGTCTTAAAATGCCAATTATGTGGAAAAAGAATTACGATGTGCACAGGAAATGATTTTGTGTTCATTCTGTGCAATTTTTGCATCTTTATTGTTTCATGCTGTATATCCTAACAATCTTATCATAACTTGAAGGGTAATAAGCTGCCTTCACTTTGCAAAATATACATTATTTTATTTTAGCTTTACCTTATTTATTTATTATTATTATGTTGTTTGACAGAACCGTCATCCTGTAACTCATTCTGTTTTTATTCTTGGCAAACCAGGTCCTTTTATTTTCTGCCACTTTTGATGACGTGGTAAGAGCTTTTGTATCAAAGATTGTTCAAGATCTCTTCAGAGGAGACTACAATCAGTTCTTTGTAAAAAAGGAAGACCTGTCTTTACAATCCGTAAAGCAGTTCAAAGTGAGAGTTCCCAATGAGCGCGCAAAAACTGACGTGATAAGAGATAGAATATTTGAACTGGGAAACAAGGTGGGCCAGACTATCATTTTTGTGCGCACGAAAAGAAGTGCAGCAGAGTTGCATAAGGCCCTGAGAGATTATGGGTATGGAGTTACAACTATTCAAGGAAATCTTAAGCAAGAGGAAAGAGACAAGATAGTTAAGGAATTTAAAGATGGCCTTACTCAAGTACTTATATCAACTGATCTTCTTGCACGGGGTTTTGATCAATCAGATGTTAGTGCCACTAATACCTTGTTTGTTTTTTCTCGTTTGCTCTTACTGGTTACTGTGATATTAATTTCTCCTAATTTTCATGTTTAATAGGTTAATTTGGTGGTTAATTTTGATCTCCCGGTGAAGCATGAAACCCCAATGGAACCTGATTGCGAAGTGTACTTGCATAGGGTTGGAAGGGCAGGGCGTTTTGGTCGTAAAGGTAGCGTCTTGATGTTTATTTCTGTCATTTCTTGTTTGTATTTATTCAATTTAAGATACATCCGCATTAGTTGTTCAGCTTAAAAAGGTGCTACAAACATTCTGAATCATCTAGTATTGGGTACTCCAATTTTATTTTCCCTGAGTTCTAGATATGGTACAGTATACAATCGGGTGCGGATGTTGGAGTACCGTTAATTTTTTTTGGCCTTGACCAATAATGTATGGCTTGGATACGGGAACGGTACATGTCCAGTAGGATTTTTGGTACGCCTGGGATAATAATAGAGTATTTGTTTTTCAAAAAGAAAATTTTAATAGGTTCATAAATATAAGAAGGTGAATTCGTCATATTCTACTTGTATGATGGGTCTGATTATGTTTTATTTATACATTTATTTATGAGAGACCATCAATTATGATATACTCAAAACCAATAGCCCCGCTTAGTCGTTCTGAACACACCTTAATTCTACGGTGATGAATTTGATTTTTATACATTAATACTCCATGTTTATAATGTATTGTGTGAATTTTCACATGTCCGGAGTAGAATATATAAAAAAATGTATCAACAAAATTGATGTGCACCAGCCATTCCATTCCGTACCCTGAATTTTAGAAAAGTCCATACCGCCATCCCCATACAGTGTATGATACCCATATCTGTCCCATTCAACATAAGGCTGTAGCTAGTTTTAGCACCCAGTTCATAGTATTGGACCATTGGTTGTCATCTGTCTGTTATTTTGGGGTAATCCTTTTCCTAGGAGCATCCACCAAGCATCCAACACGCTTTATTAGTTTTACTTTTACATGATTACTTTCTCTTTCAAAAACATTTCAGCTTCTCTATCAATCTCCTTATTATAATTATATATTTTACGAAGTCCTTTTTTTTTCTCTTTCAGTACTCGTATACCCAAAGTAAAAAAGCCTTCAAAAAGTTGTAGAATACAAGTAGACTAAAATTACGGAAATAAACACTAGAAATTGACAAAGTTTTGTTATTTTAATTGAATTTTCAAAATAGAAAAATCTATCAACAAAAGCTAGAGGGCAACCTATTATAGAATTAAACCCCGTCTAAAATTGATTTACTATGTTATATATATGAGAGACAAATAGATGTTTAAAAAAAGGGCTACAGGCTATATAGCGTCTTACCTATATGAACCCGAAAGAGAAAGAAGAGTAAAAGGAAGAGGTCCGAGGATGTATGCAGAGAAGAAAGACGGAATAAAAAGAAAAAGCAATAAATCAATTACATGCAGCAATAAGGTGTTCTGTGATTTGTTGTCCTGGTTGGCTTTTTGCTCAAAGCAGCAGGTGCAGATATGGGTTGGGGGTATTTTTTCAGCCCAACATTCTATAATTTGTGTGAAGTAGTTAATTGATGAGCCTGCTATGGTTGATCTAAGGTTTTAATTATTATTTTTATTGTTCTGCGTCTGATGAGATTTCCAAGATTTCTGGGTTTTAGCTTTAAATTTGGTTGAGGTTTGTTAGTACGTCGCGTATACTATATCTAGCATAAATTTTACACTGTATTAAGCGTGGTATGTGACAATGTGTGGCATGTTCCACTTTTACATATTTACTTTTACTGATTGCTTGCTAAATTGTTTCAGGAGCTGTTTTCAATTTGTTATGTGATCAGAGGGATGAAATGGTAATGGCTAAGATAGAGAGGCACTTTAACATGCAAGTAGACGAGGTACGTTCTTTCTTTGTGCATTATTCCTTAACAATCTTGAGAGAAAAAAATTCAGTTATCAGTATTGATAGGAGTAGATAACAAAAGTTTTCTATTTAAATTTAGTGTAAAGATGTTATCCTAACTGTTTAAGAGTTGAACAGGTGCCTTCTTGGGAAAGAAATGAGGATTATGAAGAAGCTTTGAGGAAAGCTAAGCTGCTATAGGGAACTCGCAATTTTGTCCTTTGTCTTGGGTGATCGAGTGTTGGAACCAGGGACTTTTTATGTGTGAATTTCAAGTCTTGTGTAATTGGGTGCATGAATTTTATTGGCCTCGAGCATTTTTAAGTTATGCCCTTTTTCTGTATTTCTCCAGATAACTTTATATCTTCTTATTTTACAATTTACAGAGTTCTTACGTTTTTCTGTGGCTTATTTTGAGTTTGTTTCTCTATATGTTCCGTACTTTGTATTGAATCTTGACTCGAATGTCAGAAACAATTCCCACATCAATTATTAAACACAAATTTCAAATAGATATTTTTGATAATTAGATGTGTATTAAGCATTTTATGTATGGGTGAAATCTTATACCATAACATACTAATTAACCGTAATTATCACTCATATCGTAGCATGAGCTCTATCAATACCATACCACCCGATTTAGTTTAGTTAATACCGTATGATCCGTACCACCCGATTTAGTTTAGTGTGTATAACACGTTATTGTACCATTGGTATTATATTACCATTCCTCTATAATACTAGTATTTAAATATAAATTAATAAATTTCTATAACATTTAATATACAAGTTAAGATGTATAAAGTATTATAACGTTAATAATCTTATTCAACCTTTTACAAACAACGTATGTATTCTCTTTTATTTTTAAATGAATGAGATATTTTTCCATGCTGATAATGTACCGTATGATCCCACTAGCAGACATCATTTGCATCGATACCGAGAGTGCGGTATATGGGTGATACCATAATGGGTTTCAAACTTTCTGTAACATACACAAGTGGGGGTGAAAATTATACAATATCGTGTGAATTTTCGTGATACCATTATCGTACTGTACATGCATGTTATATTTAATTTCAATATTATTATAGTACTATACTATCGTATACCGCACTTTTGGTATACCGCAAGTGCGGTATGGTAATAGTATGGTATGGTATATTACTAAATTCGAAAAACAACACACAATGTTATGAAAAATATATCATTAGCAAATTTTTTTTAAAAATAACACTTTATTTATGAATACTTGAACAAGATTACAAGCATGATTATACTTTGCAACTTATTTTGTATCTTAAATTTTAAAGAATATTAATAATTATATTTGAATGTTAGGATTCTATATATAAATTGTAATATAGTATAATACCATGGTATGTAAAATCAATTAGCATTACCGTACTATTAAATTGAATGGTACGATAATACTGTATCATATGTTTGATAGTACCGCAAATACGATACAAGTGATACGATATGAATGATAATTACGGTTAATCGATACATTGTGATACAAAATTTCACCTTTATGTTGGTATAATGAAAATAATTATTTAGAAATTTGTTAATCAATTATAAAAATAAGACTATGGTCAACGTAACATAGTCAAGTAATATATATATATATATATATATATATATATATATATATATATATATATATATATAAATCTGTATCTATTTTCCATAATATACTCTGCGTCTAACCAACGTAGAGAGCTACTAACCCAAACTTTCGATATATATATATATATATATATATATATATATATATATATATATATATATTATCACAAATGTACTTTCCACCAAATAATTTATTTATTCTTCCATAGCTAAACCCTTCACATAGCCTCAACATCCGCCACAGCTCCGCACCCGGAGAACAAGAGCTCGTCGGGAAAAAAAATTAACAAATATAAACGACCATCTCTCGATATCGGATGAGAAGAAGAAAGGCCCTAATTCTACCATCCAATCTTTATGTATATATATCTATATCTATATTTTTTTTTAGATATATGTATGTGTATATCAGTATATATGTGTTTTTATGTGTATTTGTGTATAGGAGTGTTTGTTTAAGCTTGTTGGGTTTGTGTTTTGGGTTGAGATATAATCTTTTATATCTATATTTGAACTGTGTAATTTGTTTTATTGCTCAAAGATTAAGTCTTGTGTTGAGTTTGATTGTTATAAACGTATCTGTATTGAACTATGTAATATATATATATGTGTGTGTGTGTGTGTGTGTTTTGTGAAGTTGTCTTTCAACTTTGTGAGGTTTGTGTTTTAGGGCTGAGATTTAAGCTTATCTTGATGGACCTGGGTAACCCACTAATTATTTATACTCAAATATTATATTTTGAGTTGAATTTGATTGAGATTCTAGTTATATCAATTGATTTATATCTATGTTGTTCAGTATGTATATATTTAAGTATGTCTGTGTGGATCTGTTTTTCGAGTTTGTTATTGCATTTTAGGTTGAGATTTAAGCTTATGTAAACTTGGTTAGTTATTTTATTTTATTTTGTATGTGAATTTGTCTTTTAAATTTGTAAAGTTTGTAGTTTAGGAATGAGAGTTGAGCTGTCTCGATTGAACTACTAGGCTCCCCACTAATTCTTTTTCTTGAAGATTAAGTCTTGTTTTAAACAGGATTGGAATTTTAGGCACATGAGTATCAACGCTGTAATATCTCACTCTATTCTCTCTTTATATATATTCATTGTGTGTGGGTGTGTGAATTTAGCTTTCAAGTTTATAGGGTTTGTGTTTCGCACCAAGGCTTAAGCTATCTTGAAATCTTGATTGAAATTATTTCGAAGTATTTTGGGTTGGGAGCGTGGCTTAAATTAGTAAAGGATTAGTACTTTTTTTGATTGAATTAATCTTTTAATCAAATTCAGTCTCGTAGGTTTTTGAAATAAGTTTGGGCTTTGCGTTATAGCTTAGGGTTTCTGTTTATCCTGATTTTACCAGGTGGTGTAATTTTCTGTTTTTTCTTTTCAAAGATTAAGTTCTGTGTTGAATGTGATCGAAATTATAATTAAATCATTTGTTCTAAATCTTTGTTGAGTTATCGGTTCAGTCCTCGTTTGTTTGGTTGGGATTCATTAAAAGTATTTTAGATTGCGAGTGTGGGTTAAGTAGAAATTAAGCTAAAATATTAGTACCTTTTTTCAGTTCAATTACATTTTTAAACATATTTGGTGTCCTTCGGTTCAAAGGTTTTGGACTTTTGGTATACGTTCTTTGGCTGTTTGCAGGTTAGCAACTTAGCATCATATGGATTTTATCTACTATTAGTTTTTCTTTTAATTGTAATTAAGCCCACAAAATTTTACAATGACGCAGAACATGGAAGTTCTCAAGAAGATGGGAAAATTTACGGGAATAACTTCAGAGTGCGGGATACCGATAAAAAGACATACCAATTCAAAAGCAACCACCTATGACAGCACAGATTGTGATTGGTACACCTGGAACTATTAATAAATGGGTCACCGCAAGGAAACTAAGCATGAATTCTGTGAAGATTCTTGTTTTCGACGAAGCTGACCACATGTTGGCAGAGGTATCATCAATTTCCTTAATTTTATCTATGTATTTTTTTATTTACCTTCATAGTAATAATGAAAGGAACACACAACATTCGCATTTATATTGTTTGTCTGCTATCTGGTCTTTAGAATTTAGATACTATTTCATGAGTTTTCCTGAACTACAAATAATATGTCGTTTTTGTATGGCGTTTTGAATACTAGGCCATCTAATATGTCATTTCTGTAGCTTGGTCGACGTAGATATGCTTTGTGCTCTTAGTGGCTTCATTTTAGTGTTCCAGTTTTGCTTTATGATGTAAACTACTTAATCGTTATTGAGTTCTTTTCCACCTCTTGCTCAAGGTATAGTTTTTTCTTGTCTGTTGTCACAACAGTAGTGTTGCATCATATCACTTGGTGATTGTACATATGTTTTTAGTATCGCGGCTTTAAATTGTTGCTTGTATATATATTTATAAAACTGTGCAGAGTGGGTTCAAAGATGACTCTGTGAGAATTATGAAGGCAATTGTTAGAAGTTCTTCAAACTGCCAGGTTTATTGCACTCCTGTCTTCTCAAGTATTATGCCGTATATGCTTCTACTTCTTTACATTCTTCCTTGTATCTATAGGAAAGGTATCCAAGTAAACAGTCCTTTGTGCGCTACAGTAGATAAATTCCCAGCGGTGAAAATGCATTGCTAGATGTTTACTGAGTTCTGCTGCCAGTTATTTTGCTGTTATGGGTGTATTTATACCTTCAGCAAGTATCAATCACTTATCTCGACTATTTCGAAGCCTTTTGATATTCAAGTACCGTTAACGGGAAACATTTGGTGTGTTCATTCTGTGCATTTTTGCCTTTGTAGCATTTGATGCATCTTTACATTCTTCTCATAAATTGAAAGGTTGCTATCCGTCTATAAACGGCCAATTATCTGGGAAAATATTACTATGCGCATAGGAAATGATTTTGTGTTTCATTCTGTGCATTTTTTGCATCTTTATTGCTTTATATATCCTAACAATCTTGTCATGAGTTGAAGGGTAATAAGATGCCTTCGCTATAAAAAAAAATGCCTTTTCTTTGAAAAATATACATTATTTTAGTTTAGCTTTACCTTGTGCTTGTATTATGTTGTTTGACAGAACCATCATCGTGTAACTCATTCCGTTTTAAATTCTTGACGAACCAGGTCCTTCTATTTTCTGCCACTTTTGATGACGTAGTAAAGAAATTTGTGGAAAAGATTGTTTAAGATCTCTTCAGAGGAGACTACAACGATTTCTTTGTAAAAAAAGAAGATTTGTCTTTACAATCCGTAAAGCAGTTCAAAGTGATCGTTCCCAGTGAGCTCGCAAAAAATGAGGTGATAAGAGAGAGAATTTTTGAACAGGGTAACAAGGTGGGCCAAACTATCATTTTTGTGCGCATGAAAATAAGTGCAGAAGAGTTGTATACTTTTCTGAAAGAATATGGGTATGGGGTTACAGTTATTCAAGGAAATTATACACAAGAGGAGCGAGACAAGATAGTAAAGGAATTTAAAGATGGCCTTACTCAAGTACTTATATCAACTGATCTTCTTGCTCGGGGTTTTGACCAATCAGATGTTAGTCCACTAATACCTTTTTTCTTTCTCATTTGCTCTTACTAGTTACCGTGATATTGATTTCTCCTAATTTTCATGTATTAATAGGTTAATTTGGTGGTTAATTTTGATCTCCCGGTGAAGCATAAATCCCCCACGGAACCTGATTACGAGGTGTATTTGCATAGGGTTGAAAGAGCAGGGCGTTTTGGTCGTAATGGTAACATGCTAATGCTTGTATTTATTTAATTTTAAGATACATCCATATTACTGTTAAGTTGTCAAGCATAAAAAGGGGCTACAGATATTTTGAAGCATTTAGTATTGGGTACTCCAATTTTATTTTCCCCGAATACTGGGTATGGTATAGGATAATACAGGTGGTACACGTATCGGGTACAGATTTTGGAGTACCGTTAATTTTTGCCTTCCTTAACCAATCATCTACGGCTTGGATAAGGGAAGGGTACATTTCCAGTAGGATTTTTGGTACGCTTGTTTTCAAAAAGAAAATTTTAACAGGTTCTTAAATATAAGAAGGTGAATTCCTAAATCTACCTTACCGGTTATGTTTTATTCATAGATTTAGTTATGAGAGACCATCAATTATGACATAACTAAAACCGATCAGCAGCCCGTTTCGTTTTTCCCGAACCCATGCACCTTGTATTCTAAGGTGATGAATTTGAGTTTTACACCTAATTAATACTCCATGTTTATGATGTATTGTGTAAATTTTAACATACACAGAGTAGCATATAAAAAAAAAATGTATCAACATAATTGATGTGCACCAAGCCATGCCGTGCCCTGAATTTTAGAAAAATCCAAACTGCGATCCTTGTACCATGTATGATATACCCATTCTGTCCCATTCGACATAGGCTGTAATTAGTTTTAGCACTCAGTTCATAGTACTGGTTGTCGACTGTCGTTATTTAGGAGTATTCCTTTTCCTAGGAGCATTCACTCGAGCATCCAATTAATTTTCTCTAAAATTTACTCAAACAACATGATTTATTAGTTTTACATAATTATTTTCTCTTGCAAGAACATTTCAGCTTCTCTATCAATCTCCTTATAATTACAAATTTTACGATGTCCTTTTAAAAAAAATCTTTTTTATTCTTTTCTCTTTCAGTACTCATGTACCCAAAGTAAAAAGGCCTTTAAAAAGTTGTAGTTTACAAGTAGTAGACTTGAATTCGGAAATAAACACAAGAAATTGATTAATTAAGATTTGCGATTCTGATTAATTTTTCAAAATAGAAAAATCTATCAACAAAAGCTAGAGGGCAACCTATGAGAGAATTAAACCCATAGAAAGTTGATTACTATGTTATGTATATGAGAGACAGATAGATGTTTAAGAGAAGGGATATAGCCTGTTACCTATATGAACACTAAAGAGAAAGAAGAATTGAGGGAAGAGGATGTATATGCATGTAGAGGAGATAGAGGGAATAAAAAGAAAACTGAGAAAAAGTAATCAATTACATGCAGCAATAACGTGTTCTGTTTATTTGTTGTTCTGGTTGGCTTTTTGCTCAAAGCAGGTGCAGATATTGGTATGGGGTGTTTTTTCAGGCCAACATTCTATAATTTGTGTAGTAGCTCTTTGATGAGCCTGATGAAATTTTGGTTGAGGTTTGGTTATTACGTCACGTAACCTATATCTAGCATATATTTTACATTGTAATCCGCCTATTATGTGTGACATGTTCCACTTTTACATATTAATTTTTACTGATTGCTTGTTTAATTGTTTCAGGAGCTGTTTTTAATTTAATATCTGATCAGACGGATGAAATGGTAATGGCTAAGATAGAGAGGCTCTTTAGCATGCAAGTAAACGAGGTACATTCTTTTTGTTCATTATTCCATAAGAAAGTTTAACAAGAAAATCAGTTATCGGTATTGAGATAAATAGATAACACAAGTTTTTTATTTATATTTAGTGTAAAGATATTATCCTAATTGTTCCAAGTGTTGAATAGGTGCCTTCTTCAAATAGCGATGCAGATTTTAAAGCAGTTCTGAAGGATGCTAAGCTGCTTAAGGGAACTCGCAATTTTATCCTTTGCCTTGCTGATCGAGTGTCGGAACCAGCGTCTTTTTGTGTGTGAATTTTGAGTCTTTGTGATTAGACCCTCTTTAAGTTATTCCCGGTTTCTCTAATTCTCCAGATAACTTCTTATCTTCTTATTATTTTTTATTTATTTATAGAGATGTTACGTTTTTCTGTGGCTTATTTCGAGTTTGTTTATCTATGTTTGGTAATATGTGTTTTGAATCTTGACTCGAAAGCCAGAAATTCCATCAATTCACGTGTTCATCATGGAATCTATATCTATTGAGAAAACGAGAGTTTTTTCGCTGTTTGTCATTTTTCCCTGCTACTATATAGTATCAAATGTTGCACAAGAAGTTCCCTGCTACTATATGCAATTTGACCCATATACTTTTAGATGTAACACTAACAACATTATATAAAGTGTCAAAACGACCTTAAGTCCCTGGATGACAAAATAGAAAATTGGAGCAAGTGATTTTAAGCTTAAATAAACACGTGCCATGTCGTGCTTCGGCTTCAGATTAGTTTAAAGTACAAATTGTGGGATCTTAGGAGATCTATGGTTTTCTGTTATATACATACCTTTATAAAATTCAGTTTTTATAATTCATAATCCTCATATTTTAAGGGGCCAAAATTTAAATAGTATTATGATTATTCAAAATGGATATAGAGTCCAATCCTTTTATAAATACGTTGATATAGCATGGCAATTGTAGAGTATAGGCCTAATGCAATTATGCAACTAATGGAAATTCAAGGAATCTCCTTTATATAGTATGAGTTATGACGAAGATGAATTTTAATTTATTCCTTGTGTTTAAGCTTTACTATCTATTTAATTTCAAAATACTGTAAGCTTCATTCTTGTTTATACTGCACTTTCGCTGTAAGCTTAATTCTTAGCCGGTTTATCAGAAAAATAACTCTAAAAAACAGTCAAACCGTTAAGGTGGAAGTAGTTTTTCGTAATTCTGCGTACAGACACAGTGTAATAATCGAGTAACAGTGTCAATTTAATCTGTGTTGATCGACAAATATATATGATGATAGAAAAGATAACATTTTGTCATTTTAAAAATGGTTATGAAAAGGCTGAAAAATATTAGAGTTTGATAAGATGTGCATTTTACAATCATCAAACAGTTCCAACAAACGTAACAAAAAGAAACTTACAATCAAAGAACAAACCCTATCCTTTTATCTATATCAGTATTAAATATTATTTCCTTTCCGTCAACTCATCCATTCTTGGCCAAGCTATAATCAACAGCTCTTTTAACAAAGCTATTTCCTTGTAGTACCATGAAAACAGGCGATTCACCGATGCCACGAGCCTTAGCAAGCACAATCTCTTTCATCATCGACCTAAATTCTTCCTGATCAAGTATCCCATTCTGATCCGTATCAAACTTTTCAAACAGTGTGTTATACATGTTTGTGATCTCTTCCACTGATTGCAACTCAAACTCACGGGAAGCATATTTTCCGGATCTTTTTGTGAGATCGCCTATTGATATAACACCATCTCCATCACTGTCTAACTCGCAAAAATGCTCGTTAACACATTTTTCAAATGCCTCTAGGTCGTCGACAAATTGTGTCAACATTGAAGCCTCTACCCAAAAGACACCCATGTTATAGAAAAGTTAAGATTACTAAAATTCTATTGTTAGTCTCGACATGAAGAATTTATAGAAATTTGGTTATTGTTTGTTAGTCTTGCATGTTTTTAGGCTCAACTGATCCTAACTTCAGGGTGTATTTGTTTAGAATGGTTGGTGAATATCTAGTTTAGAACTTCATCTACTTAAGGGTGGAAATGATGTTATTAACTTTTACTTGATATATATAGCCTCATTATTAATTAGTATATATCGCATTTATGTCGATCTGTTTGGAAATAAGAGTTTTCTAAGACATTAACATCAATTTGTGCTAGTTTAGAGATATAAGTTGAGTTTTAATGCAAATGTAAGTATAAATTGTATGATAAAATCAGCATATTTATTAGCCCTTAAACTTACAAAAAGCAAACATTACGAGGTGTAATCAAATAATATTAACCGATTGATGTGCAATTAAGGTTTAGAAAGTTTGTGATGTTATTATGCTACATACATACTTCGTAATACGGAGTATATATTTTGGTTCCCCTAAGAAATAATGAAAATGGTATTTTATGTTTTTCAAACAATTTCACTTAACATACAAAATAAGCACCTAGGAAAAAAAGTCCATATACTGATAATGAAGAGCCATAAGACTGAATTACTTGGGATGCCTGTGTCCATAAGAAATCTCGGAGCCACCCATTAATAGTAATGGAACTCTGCGCAAAGTTCCCTTATGTAATATGAGTTACTACTCCCGGATTACTTATACTACCCCAAATATCTGACTGCATTTTCCAACTGAAATGGAATATTACTATAGAAATTGCATTGTACATCCAAAATAGTCTTAAGAAGACATGATCCCAACCCGATACCTGACACGTTCCACCTCTTCCAGGTCCATCACAAGGAAAACGAAAACCAAGATTTGCCCAAAAACATAAATAATCAAAGTTTTGCAACAAAAACTACTTATTACTTAAAATGTGATCTTTTAAGTATTTGATAAGTTTTAACTGTAAAAATGACTATTAATTTAAACAAATAAACATAAAAAATTTACTTGAAAAATGAACACTAATTTTGCAGCAACTCAAAAAAAAAAAAATATAAAGTGTGACTTTAATTATTGTGATTCAGTTATATAGTATAAAGTATATTGGTCGTAGTACATAAGGCAAACATCCAAAGACAAATGTGGTTAACAATATTTTGAATCTATTTTTCATACCTAAATAATTATCATTTTTAAAAATGTATTATTACAAAATAATATTGATTTTGTGATAGTCAAAATATGTTACTAATTGTCTATCCTGATATAAAACTGTCGCAAATTAACTATACTGTCAAAAACCCGTCACAAAAACCGTAACTAGATCGTAAAAAAAAAAACCATCATATCTATTCGGCAATGTCAAATCTGAAAATTCCGTTATGATTAAATTTTTTTATTTTTTATTTTAAAAATGTTAATATGAAAATTTTGCCGTAAAAAATCCCCATTTATAAATTCACAGGTCCAAATTATTACACATAGCTCTCTCTCTCTCTCTCTAATGGCGAAGCGCGTGGTGAGAGTGCGTGCCTTTCTAACAGGGAGATTCCTCTACACGCGCTTCGCATATTCTGCCACGTCACCCTACTCTTCATCATCGCAACAGGATAATACTAATAATAGTAATAATAATAATAATAAGGAGCGTTTAACCGCCGTTATTGACGCCGTTAACGACCGTAAGCTCCCTCCTCAGCTCCGTGGCCAACGTAACGCTATCAGGTACTTTTATTATTCATTACTATTATCCCCACATCGTCTAGATTGAGTTTCTGGCTTATAAATAGTTACTCATCATTATCGTTACGAGACATGGTAAGCTATACGTGGTTTAAACATGATATCAGAGCGGGTCTAGTAATGTTGAGCATGTGGTTTATAAATACTTACCAATTATCGTTACGAGCCGTTTTAATGGTAAGGTATAATGAGGTCTAAACATGGTATTAGAGCGGGGCTAACAATGTTGGGCTCATCTCCACCCATTTAATATGTCTGTTCGTAGATAATGATCGAGCATGTGGTTTATAAATACTTACCCATCCTTGTTGCTACGATGCCTTCAATGGTAAGGTATACGGGGTTTAAACAATTACTTACCCAATTAATTAATTGACTAGTACTCCCTCCGTTCCCATTTAATTGTCCACTACGAAACTACGTGCAATTTTGACCGGTCAAGAACTTGTATCAAAATTGTCGGAATGAAAATTTTCAAAAGTTAATCATATAGTTCAAATGTTAAATTTTATGATTAGATTTTAAAAAAAATCATTTCGACAATTTTGATACAAGTTATAAGCCGGTCAAAATTGCACGTAGTTTCGTAGTGGACAATTAAATGGGAACGGAGGGAGTAGTTATTGTTCTTATTTACTTTTATTTTCACGACTCCCAATTATGTGGTGTCTAGTGTTATCCCTTTCTCTGGCTTTGCTTAGTTACCAATTTTCTTTTATTTATTTATTACTTATTACGTATTGGTTTATCTGTCCTTTTTTACTCCATTAGACAGGATATTATTTGAGGAACATTTCTTATTATTCTGTCTTGTAAATTTAGTTAAATAATCAATTTAGGGCTTGTTTGGATCTAGTGTTTGTTAAAATAAATTTGTTTGCTTAAGAATGTTACAAAACACTGGATTTTTACTGTATTTCAGCTTTTTGGTTATCCACTACACTTTATTAGGGGAAAAAACAAACTTTCTTGAGCTTGATAGGAGCACTGAACAAGGTTTTGAATTTACTATGTGTTTTTCAGTTTATTTTGTGCTTATGTATCTTTAAGTTTCTAACCGATTAATAAAGTTGAGAAAAGCAAAGAAATTAGCTTTTAAATTATGCTTGGGAATGTATTCTGTTTTTCGAAAAAAGTCTGTTTGGGCTTCACTTAAGTATGGTATGTATTGGATTTCACTATATGTATGGGGTTTGAGTAAAATAATTATTGGTTTCATTAAAGATGTATGGGTTTCCTAAAATTCTTCGATTGGTCTGCTGCATATATTTGGGTTTTAAAATTTAGACGATTTTTCCAGAGTTATCCTAACTTCAAGGTGGTAGAAACTTGCAAAACGTTTCATCATTTTAGCAAAACAGCGGTATTGATTGCTAAATTTTAACAATATTTATTTTAGTTCGAAAATTATGGAGTGCAATAGATGCTAAGGGCAGCGGTTATTGGTAATCCCTTGCCAACAAAACACAACAAGTAACACTAAAAGATCCATTACCCTTGTTACTTCTGTTTTTTAGTCCATTATTTCTCTTTCTCCCTTTGGTTGTTCTGTTGTGTCAGTTTGGAGAATGTAAGTCTCTAAATGGATGGTTTCAGTTTTTTAACTTATCAAGTAAAGAAATGGGTCAAGTATTAAAATTAAATTCTGCATTTGTGCAGGTCAGAAACTGATCTTGTGAATATCGTCGAGCGAAGAATATGGCAGTCTATGGAAGAAGGGCACTTTGAGAATTTGCCAGGGAAAGGCAAGCCACTTGACCTCAACACAAATCCTCATGCTGATCCAGCTGAGGACACCCTATACAGGATTTTATCAAGAAACAAATGTGCGCCGGAGTGGGTTGAGCTTAACAAAGAAATTCGCAATAATGTTTCTGAATGGCGGTTATCCTTACAGAGGGTATTGGCGCATAAAGAGAACGGAAATTATGAGAAATGGGTTAAGTGCTCAGAGGGTCTGAAAGCACTGCTTCGTGGTATCAATGCGAAGGTGAGGTCATCTGTCACTAGAGATCTTTTCAATATAGATGTTCATGTTTATGTTGTATACCTATGTGTGTGTGTGTCGTGTTTGTATGCTTTTTTTTTCTAAGGATGAAGATTTGAATGGCTCAGCTTGTTTTTATACCAAAATTGCAAGGAAATTTATATCTGCAGACCAAAGCTGTTTAGGCATTTGATTCTAATTCTATGAGATATGCAATGTACTGCATCATTGAAATTTTTTTCAGTTTGAGTTGTATAGAGTAAAATATGTAGGGAAGTTGCGCAAGGCGGTATTGTTTAGCCACTGAACTGTCTTCCTCTATATCTTTCACAGTTGTGTATGTGCTTGTATGTTTGTCTTTTGCATGGTTTCTACTTTTAGCTATGCTATAAGCATCTAAAAGTCGCTTTGGCCAGTGCTTAACATGCCTATAGTAAGCAAGTCTTTTTCAGAGATTAAATTAGTTACTGTGTGTGTTTCTAGTTTCTACTTTATCCGGTTGATATTTTTTACTTGTTTAAAAACAAATGAGTGCAGGTTTTACGATACAACCTTATTGTACCTTTTGGCCGCCAAATGTGTGGATTGAAATGGGAGAGAGAAGTAGATCGCTTGAATGATAAAAAAGAAGACTGCTAAGAACCATCTCATCATCAGCCTCTTGAAAATTATCCGTATTGGCGCCAACCTTTTGTGAAAATTCAGACGTTTCTGGTCACTCTTTTATTTTTAATTTGAAATCTATACATTTGTTCTTGCAGGTAGGTCTTAGTATTAGTTAAGCAAAGTGTTGTAATACATGCATTTTAAGAGTAATTTTGTCCTTATGACCTCAATGCATTGCCCTACGAATGCGTAGAAGAGAATATCATGTATACATATAATTGTTAGCTTGTCAATACCATGATGGGTTCACATGACTTACATCTGCTCTTTATTGATCATTCGCGAAACTTACATTTTGAAGCTGTGCGCTATAAATAAAAGAAATGTCAATATAGGATTACATGGAGTGATGCAATAAAGTAGCTTTCCCTGATTAGATTAGTATCTGGAACAGTTTATCAGCATGTTGTAATTGGTCCCGCACAATGATATGGTTATGTGAGAATTTTAGTTTGGCGTTTGCCTGTGTTCTTATCTCTCTTGCCCGCTTATTGAATACACTAATTGGCATTAGTTTCATTTAGTTTTTTTCTTCCTTCTTTAAGCTACAGTTTACAACCGATTTGCATTTGCAGTGAAAGTTATGAAACTGAAAAACTGATGCACAAAACGTTGGAATACGTCCTTTCCTTATAGTTGCACCAAGTACGTGGCAATAGATTGTTTAGCAAATTATAATATTAGTCCCTTGTGCAAATTATTGGCGATCGCAGCAACTCGATTTACTTCTTATCATATCCGGGCGTTACATATGGACCACCGAGATTGTTGTTTTTGGTAAAAGTTCTCCCTTTAGTTCTGCAATTTGTCGCTCTAAATTCTCAACTCTTGAGTTCTGAAATAAGCAGTTCCCGTTACTTTGAGCTTTATAAATCCGGATTTCCTCAAATCTCCAAGAACAAAAGTTGTAGATCATTATCTTGGCTTTCTAGAACATTTTGAATTAGATCATTTGACGTTCTAACAGAAATTTAGGCCTATTTTACAAGACTTGAAAATTATAAAACTACCAAATTGACCTTTTTCACTTTTAACGCTTCATCGGCAAATTAAATCAAAATATAAGAGTATTGATTACATTTTGAAACAATTAATATTAAAATAGTAAAATATGGCATTTCGTGTTTTTATCGGGGGCCTATCATAGAAAGAGAAAACAATTCGGCGCCTAAAAAAATCCAGCCTTTTCACTTAAAGAGCTGCATCTAAGCAAAACCATAATATGCATCAAACACTAGTAAAAGCCGAAAGCATAAGCAGTATAGATAAAAGAATAAAAACAATAACAACAAACACTAAAATCCAAGAATATGGGCACTGTAAAATAATCAACACAAAAAGTTATTACTTCTAGTTTTTGAAAGTTCTTGATGGAGATGTTAGTGTATTACTATCACACCAAGGGCCTTTTAATTCCTTGGAATGGGTACCACTCAGTCATGTATTTTCTCCTCTCTTTTTTCTTTTCCTTTTGGCTGGTTTTTATTAGGCATAGGAAACCTTAGGCTTTTGAGTGTACACTAAATCGAAAGTTTTTATAAAAAACAGCACAGATCACCAGAGAGAGTGGAAGATAAGACAGATAACAGTTACATATTACAATTTCTTATCCAAAAGCCCATGTATATAATATGGTTTAATATCAAATTGCATTTACAGGAAGCTTATAATCAGTCAAAATTACGGTAGAGTTTTACTGTGCGCCAAAAAAAATTGTAAAGAAAAACAAACTTGGCACTGGTCACTATTTTTCAAAAGGTGATGTGGTCATCCAGTAAATGAGGTCTTAGCTGCTAAATGGGTGAGAGAGCGTCTGTGATATACATTACGGAGCTTTTTGTATTTCTGTACAAAAGCTGCGACCTCTATTTCCCCATCAAGAAGCTGCCTGTGCAGGGCCTCGGACTCTTCATCTGTTTTATTCATCCCCTCTGCAGAAATTATATAAATATAGAATTGTCACATTGTTTTCTGAATGGCTGATTACAGTTATGTACACAAATGTACCACCAGAT
Source organism: Primula veris (assembly GCA_963682055.1). Taxonomy (NCBI): domain Eukaryota; kingdom Viridiplantae; phylum Streptophyta; class Magnoliopsida; order Ericales; family Primulaceae; genus Primula; species Primula veris. The sequence continues at coordinate 28,015,507 of OY821749.1, forward strand.
TTCGGTTCACAAAGTAGTACGCTAACGTTACATTCTCCACGATTGTAGTACACTCAAGTGCACAGATAGGAAAAAGAAAATTATAGGTTGAGTACTAAAAAGTTGAGGGAGAAATCGACACAAACATTTTTGGCAATTTGTAGTTTTGTACACAATCTGTCAAGTTTTCGTACTTTTATTCGCCGGTCTAAGGTTCTTTCTATCCTAATCCCTAACCTATGGTGGTTTTCCTGAGTAGTCTACTACAATAGTCGAGAAAAGAATGTTAATATACTATTTGCTAACTACTTTGTAGGTTGGTGTACAAAATCAATATTTAGTAATACGATTCTTTACAAAACTCTAATTTCCTTTTTTCTACAAATTCTTTAAGCCTCTCGAAATGATTACGAGTTACCTTCAAGTCTATGAAGAAGGGATGCTGGAGCACAAGCTTTCATGGTCTCCTTTTTCTGCCTCTCTAGCTCATTGAGCTTTTCTTCAGCTGTAGCCAATTCACTTGTCCTTATAATCCTGCACTGAGAAACAGAAAACGAATGGTTAGGACACAAATAAAATTGATACAAGTTTCTCCAATTTTGGCTTCTGGGTCACAGAAAAGAAACACAGCTAAGAAAAACAAACCTGGTTACGTAGTTCCATGATGACAGGTTCTTTCTCCAGATTTAGTCCTTGCATATAGAGAGATTAGTGTCATCTTGTTAGAAATGTTGAGCATCAAATTATATAACTTTTATTCTTGAGAATAATGATGTTACAGTATATAACGAATAAAAGAAGAAGTCTTACTCGCAAGCTTCAAGGTCTCCTTCCGAAGTTCTTCTCTTAGCTGGTATAAATACACACAAAAAGCATGACCTTATCAAAACAAATCCTATAGAAGGAAGAAAAGGTACCAATAATAACTATATTTTCACATACAAAGAAAACACAAGGATGCCATACAGAGTACTTTTCTTACATTAGTTTATCATCCTAGTTTCAATAGTAAGATCATGGATGTTGAGACTCTACCCAAATAAATTATGAGAAAGCAGATCACTCTTGCATTTTCCAGGGTAAAAAATAATTAATATCCATATAAAACCTACCGAGCCCAGTAACAAGGGTGGACGTATTGGAACCTGTAAGGGGATTTCCAAAGAATATTTTACATATATCAATAAAGAAGTATGAAGCTAGATAGTACAATCTACCTCAAAATTCAACTACAGTATATATGTAGTGACTCAAAGGGTACCAGACTAACTGATTCTAGCAAACAACAACAAAATTACACACCTAAAATTCAATTGTATTTTGTTAAGCACAAAATAATTTTAAAAAAAATGTTCATCCCGTTGTTTGCCTTACCCTAACTATTATTTTATAGTTGGCATACAGTGCACAGACACAAATAATACACCAAACCTGTTTTACCATGATCTGACACAGATAATATACTGTCAAAGAGCTCGTAAATTGACAATATGTATCGTAGGGAAAATAAGCTTAATAAGATACGAACTCACATTGTTTTGATCTTTAACTAGGTCGACTGAATGCAAAAATTGCTGGTAAGCATCTTTGTCGGACAAAATCTTGCGTAGCTCGTCAACACTACACAAAATAAAAAAAGACAGAAAAAAGAAAAATTAGTAGTAACCAGGAAAGAAACAGTATTAGTACAATCACATTTATTACAGACACATAGCGAAAGAGAGATGGAGGGAAAAGAAACTGAAAGACAGGACGGAAATACAAATGCGATACAATCAAGAATTCACCACCACTCACAAGTCACATCAAAGCCAAATTCTTTAAATATCAATCCCATAATCAATTATTACTAGCACGCATTCTCAGTAATACCCTACATGATGCCCGACTTTAGCCTTTTGTAATTAGTAATGTTCACATACTCAATAGAATGAAGGAAGTTCCTTTCTATTTCTCAACCTCAGCACTACAACAGTAAGTTGGTAACCAAAGAAACATAAGAATAAATGTTCCTTCCCTTTTCATATTGCAAAGTAATCAAGGGTAACTAACCGAGTCAATAACAGCAATTTTGATAGACACTGAAAATCATATTTTCAACATAATTCACATTTCTTGATAACAAGCTGATTAATGTGCTACAGCAGACGTCCTTACAAGCAGAGGCAAGAAATAGAGTACAATTGTAAACTAACGTGATCAGAAAGGAATGGTATACAAAAGGAGCAGTGATGTCGGCAATGCCACCCAACAATCAATAAATCATCCTTACATTCTGTAAATAATCCAAAGACATGACCTACAACTTACCTTCTTATCTTTATAGTAGCACCATTGATTAATTTATAAACTATGGGTAGAGTCACATTACAAGCAGTACTATCCCACGTCTTATACAAACAAACATCACCTAATACAGAAGCCTCCTTACAATCACTTGGGGGATGCCAGATACACAAATTTCCGAAAATTAAAACATAAACATCACAGGAACGGGATACGGATATGCAAAATAAGAAAAATAAAAAAGAACTAATAGAGAAATGCAAAGATAACAGACAATTAACTCACACTGCTGTAATAAAATAATCCATACTTAAGAAAACATGAATCGTGTATGTATAAAAATCACAGCAAACAATGAAGATGAATACCTCTTATCTCTTAAGAGAGAGATGACACTGGCAGCCTCTGAAGGAGAAACATGAGAGGGTGAGGGACCGCGATCAGCGGGCCTTTGTACACTGAAGTTATTAGAAGAAACGCTACTACTAGGTGTTCCGGGCCTAGAACTACTCGGGGAGTTGATAATAGAAGGGGGATACATCCCCCAGAAATTTGTAGGTATCTCTTCGGGTCGTGGCTGATCTTCTTGCTCTTGCGAGCCCCTAAATAAAAAAACAAAAACAAATAATTAGTTAACACATTTGACTAAGTTAACACCAGTGTGTACTCACCACTTTGATTAGGAAAAAGAACTGAACATGTCATGCATTATGCTACATAGACCAAATAATTCTAAGTAGAAACCTAAGTCCCGACAAATTGAACATTCATATCGAAAAGAAGGGGAAGCATAGTGCAGCAGATAATTATGCAGATTACAAAAGATATTAATGGGGGCATTTCTGCGAATATTTCGTAGTGCTGGACCTCATAGGAGTTCAGCTATAATGTAAATAGGGGCTTACGAATCAATAGGTTTATGGAAGAGAGTAAGAGCCTTTATTCTATTCCAGCATCTCCGATACTTAGAAGTAAAATTCCTTTTGAGCACTTAACTGCAGTTTTTTCATTTCCAGTGTAAGTTCTAGTCTTGAGGTTGATATAAAACCAGAAAACTGTCCTAAAATTGGTGTGGAGTATCATTTCATACTCGTATAAGTTATCACTCAAATTCACTGAATACCCCCACAAAACCATGTCAATCTGTTACATGGTATATGGTAAAGAACACTGCTCACAATTTAGATTGTGAGTAATTTTCTGATCCATACCTTACTTATCAAAAAACAATGACTGATCACTTTCCTTTCTCGAATCTAAATCACTAGAAGAAAAGGAAAGGTAGAAAGAGTGACATCTTAGTTAAGCTTCTATCTCGTAATGAAGCATTCTGATTTTAGAATAGCACATAGATAATGAAGCTTCTCAATGAACTACTAAAATGAATTCACTGAAAACAACTCACATTCTGAAATATAACAAAATTTAGTGTTTCTAATTGTGAGAGATGGAAACTATGACTTTCTAACAACTCATTGAAGACCTCAATGTTTTTTGCATGATTGAGGGTTCCCAAAGTTTATCAGCTTCATCCCGAACTTGTTCTTACATTAACAAAAAGTTAATGTACATACCCAACACATACACAACCCACAAACCAATAAAAAAACTCACTGAAATAGAATCACCAAAATTGCAGAATGGACAAAAAATTCCTCAAATATAGATTATCAGCTCAATCATACGTAAAATACGAAAATTCCAATAAACCCCCAATCAAAAGATGCCTCTTTCATTAAAAACCAAACTAAATTAGAACAAAAATTATGCACAGAAAAAGGCTATGAAAACCAAATCAAGTCATCTTTTTGGTAAAAAATGATAGAACCCTCAAATGCAGAGAAGCTAGGATTTGAGGATTTTTTTTAGCTTTTTCACATAAAACTTATCAAAAGTATAAATTCTAATTCAATCATTTTGTATATTTACAAGTCACTGATATAACCAAAAATAAATTATAGGTCAATTATAAATAAATAAAGCTAAGGTGGTGCCAAACAACACACTACATCTTTTTAAGCAAGTTTTTTTCACAATGCTTTTTAAAAGCAGCTTTTTGACCAAAAAAGCCGATGCCAGACACTCGATTTTGATTAACCCTATCAACAGATCTCCATTCCGCTAATAATCAAACTAAATCAAAACAAATCAAGTTATCCTCGACTAATCCTAAACATCCGTAATATCGATATATATCAATTAATCACGAATTCCTTTCATAAATGTCACCAACCGGAAATTGACTAAATTAGAATCACCCAATATAAAAACAAGACTTAAAATTCTTACAACATAGATTCACAGCTCAACAAAACCGCAATTTTTTTATATATAAATTACGATAAACCCTCAATCAAAAGATGCTCATATCATTAAGAATCTAACTCAATTAAAACGTTAGAAACAATAATAAAACTGAAATTTAGTTAGAATAAACCTAAACATCATTTAATATTTGATTAAAACTAATTCGACTTAACAACAAACCCTAACTTGGATCGAAATAATATATAAAATTAAAGAAGAAAATTTACCAGAATGATTTGAACATGTTTAAGATATTATATGTATAATTTTCGGTGTGGATTGAGTAAATCTCTCTCTGCAATTAAGCTTTCGTCTTCTTTTGGATTAGATAGAGAGAGAGAGAGAGAGAGGAAGAGATATATAATTGTAAATTATGTTTCTACGTGTTTTCTATTTTTCGTCTTTATATTAATTTAAAATTTTAATTTTTTAATAACTTTTGTTCGCTAATTAAATCATATCAGATCTATATTTAACACTAATCGTGTCCCACGCGTATTTAACGCGTAATGCAATTAAAATATAAAAAATAAGTGTAGTTATGATACAAATACGTGTATAATAAAAAAAAAATAGTATAAGACTTAAAATAATGTTTTGTTGTTAAAGAGGTACATATAGTGTTATTAATTATTATTATTTTTTTATTTTTTTTATGTGAGGATGATATTATTGTAATTAATAAAAAAAATATATGAGTATTTTTGGAAAAAAAAATGGTTAAATTGGACAGACTCATTTGACTTTAATTGTATTATTATCTATCATTCTATTATAATAAGCCAACCCAAGAGAATTGAGGCTGCTCAATTTTGCCATTTTTTTTAAAAATACCCCTATATTGTTTTATTAATTACAATAATACCATCCTCATATAAAAAAATAAAAATAAAATAAAAACTAATAACACTATGTGTCCCTCTTTAACAACCAAACATTATTTTAAGTCTTATACTATTTTTTTTTGTATTATACACGTATTTGTATTATAACTACACTTATTTTTTATATTTTAATTGCATTACGCGTCACACACGCAACGCGTGGGACACGATTACTAGTATATATATATATATAGTCTGGTATTTTAAGTAATAAATTGTTTTATTTAATTTTTTATGTTTATAATGTTTTCTGTTGAATATTAAGTTTGCTTCATATCGTTAAATAATGCACTTTTAAAAGCAAAGACACGCAGATATTTTCGAGGTCATTACCACGCCATTGGGAGTTGTACAATTGATGCTCTATATAAAACATTTTTTTTCAATTTGATACCACATTCATTTATCAAAATCATCAACTTGGTGTTGAAGTGACAAAGATGTAACTATTGAGTGAAGATGTAACTATCGAAGTGATATTGGTAAATAAAATATATTAAAATTTATTTTTCAAAGTAAAATGTAATAAATTTAAAAAAAACTATTATACAAGGTATAAACTATATAAATACGAACAAACGTTAATAAATTGAACTCCAGAGCTAAACACTTCGTTCATTTAACTTAAAATCTTAAATCTAAATTATTGAGAATTCATCACTTAAACATATGAAAGTTATTTATGAATATGAATATTCAAACCAATTTATTTAGTTAGTAATTCTATTATTAGCTTATTTTCAGTTTTTTAACATACTTTTATCTTTGCTATATAGAAATGTTTTGGTCTAGATTTACAAACAAATAAATCTTTACGAATTCTGTAACCTTAATTATAAGTCCCCTCTCTTAATGTACCAAACAAACATTTTCTCTTGATCTACAAATTTGATATTCACTTCAGTTGAATATAGCAACTGATATGAATTGAATATTTTACAAACCGAGCACAAGAGTTGAATATTCACTTCAGCCGAATAGGAAACAAATATGAATTGAATATTTCACGAGCTGAGCCCGAGATTTTTTAAAAACAATTTGTTTCATAATTATCATCTATATGTTTTAAGACAAGTTATGTTAATTTCAAGCCTATGTGGGCTTGACATTGTTTAAGATGAAACTCTAAGAACCCATTAAACTTTAAAACATTACTATGGAAACCATTGAAGAAAAAAAATCAACAAAGAAAGGGAAAAGAGTGCGAAACAACTTCTACACGGAAAAGATGCACATATTATTTTGCTAAAACCAGGAATATTTTTCTCTTTTCTTTTAAAACATACTCCACACGTACTTCTAGTTCTATATTCACTTTTAAATTGAGATTATACTGTTAGCCAAGTAATCAAGAGTACAAGTTGCTGGAAAATACTGGTCAACTTATAAACTTTGAATACATATAGGCGATATAGTTTTGGTGACTTATAAATAACCCAATGTAATTACAATAGTAAGTTGATATTGACCCCCTCTTATATTGTCAATTCCTGACAAAACTCTCATGCTTCATAATTAAGAAAGGGCACAACTTAATTCATGATATGTAGTTGGCTTGGACTTGTTTTTCTTTATGTATTTTTAAGGGGTCTATCTATGATCATAAGTAACCAAACGTGTTTGGCACCAATTGTCTATGGTACAAAACTCGTTTTCTGCTTTATTAAGACTTTGTATGAATGGAACTTTTTGTAAATAAGTCTCACCTCATTTTATTTTTTTTGCAAGTAAAGTTAGATTTAATGAATTCAAAAGAGCATTTGTTGAAGGGCCAACCCTGATGGACGAATAAAAAAAATTCTCTGATCAAAATATGCCTTAAAAGAAAACATTATGGATGTCATACCGAAGAGGCCAACTGTAATATTTGTCCACCGTGCTAAGTACTAAACCGGTCTAGCAAGAGGTTTAGCAACATGTCGTCTTATTCTGAACTTCGATGTGAATCATGTGATATCGTATATACTCAGCTCCGTTCATGTTTATTTTGTTCACAAACACACCAATCAACCAACACATGAAACAAGAATTAGGACTCGTTCCACGTACAAACGTGCCAATATTGAACAGATCTTAAAATTACTTGCCAAATGTATATAATATAAATATATGATATCAAATGTACTTAATTTCCAAGCTCTCTACGAAAGTTTTGCTACAAATCTACAGTCTGATTTATATGGTTCTCTGGTTCTTTTGAGATACATTGTGTGAGATAATGATCAAGTAGGTTATACTGCAAATTAATATTTATTATATATGTGCTTTTCTTGTGAGGAAGTTAACTCTGCAAACTTCACCTGCAGAATTGAATTCCGCCAGATATAATATCATTTTAGAATTCTTCCTGTTCCAATAATACATTTAATCGATGTTTTCATCACCCTAACCAAAAGATATAATTGGTCCATGATCTTGATAAAAATTTATTATTTCTATGTGCATGTGGGCAGGTCTTATATCTTCTTTTTGCAATAATATACATAGACGCATTAAAAAAAATTGAACGGCCAATATCAACAAAAAGCAGAATACGTATTCTTATTTTACATATGCATGCTGTATTGGCATATTGCTGTAAAGCTATACCTAGCAAAAACTATATAATGGCGCCGGCAACATATATATATATATATATATGGTCTCTTTATAATATGTCAATTTAATGAAAACCATCTATTTCATTGTAGTGTATTCCAAGTTCCAAATTATTATTTTTTGAAGTTTCACCTGCCTATTTGTTGATTAATTAGAATATTATGAGTCCAGTATGACTTTCATTTTCCAATCGGATATAAATGACAATTGTTTTCCTCTCAATATGTCATGGATATATGCCTAACCTTATATAATCAAGCACGCGCAGTAGTGATTAATTAATTCAGGAAAATTAAAAAGAATAAAAAGAAGTCAATTACTTTAAGAAGCTAGTCTCCGTTAATTTCCCCACAAAAACTATACAATAGAATAATTAGACATTGAAACCTAAGTTATTTCACATTTCCTGATTAAAAAATTCTCATCAAATTGATGTAGGTTCCTTGTAATTTTCTTTCTTTGATACTTGGCAAAAAAAAGTTGATTGGAGCCACTATTAGTTTTACTATTATTACCCACGCCATAGAACGAGACAATCAGATACTACCTTACAAAAAAAAAATTGCATTAATTTGAAGTATCCGAATTAAGTTTCTTACAAAGCTACATGTATGTATCATGTATGAATCCTCACTGCAATCTATATACATAATACATTATATATCGATACCAATATACTAACCCTAGAGAGAGAAAGAGAAAGAGAGAAAGAGCGCCGCCTCCCTCTCTTCCTATCTCCTCATCTTCTCCACCATCAAACAACCCTATTAACATACCAATATTTTATAATACTAACCCTCATGGGTTAGATCTACAACCCATACACGTTTTTGAAGGAAAAATTGAACTGTCAACATGGAGATTAACAAGGAGAACGAGGTTTTGATTAACAAGGAAAAAGATGCGCATAAACCAACCTACGTATCAATCTTATCAGGTAAATCATCTACTAATAATGGATTAGAAAGTAAAGTGGATCTAAGTACTATTGAAATCAATGATATTCAACTGCCACTTAGACAAAGCAATAATAAGGGCTCAGAACCAGCTGTGATCTTTTCGCAATTAGAACTCCAAAGGTCTGAGGTGCCTTTACAATTAGCACTTATAGCTAAGTTCAGCAAGGGTAGACCAAAAATAGAGAGTATTAGGGATTATATTGCTACCAACTGGGGTTTGGAAAAGATGCCTATTGTAGGACTAATTGACTATAGGCATGTATTCATTAAAATGCTTAATACTAATGATTATAACAAAGCTTGGACTAGAACCTCACATGAGATGGAGGGAGCTTTATACAGACTATTTAAATGGACAAGTGATTTTTCACTTTTTAGGGAATCTGCCATAGCCCCTGTTTGGGTTAGAATCCCTCTGCTACCTCTTAATTTCTGTGTTCTTTCTTACCTAAAAGCTATTACACAATCTTTAGGGGGTTTTCTAGAAGCAGATATAGCTACACTTACCCATGTAAGACCTATGTATGCCAGAGTTTGTATTGAAATGGATCTAACTAAACCTAGGGTGAATAGAATTTGGATAGGCTCCTCTTTGGAGGATGGGTATTGGCAAAGAATTGATTATGAAAAATCTCCCAAATACTGTAGTTTGTGTTACTTACAAGGACATGAACATTTTGAATGCAAAAGGGCTAGAAATGAAGTTTTTCCAGGCAAACAAGAAGCAAAGACTATCACTGAAAACTTAAAAAGGGATTCTAGCAAGACTGAAAATAGGGATAATCAATGGAAAAAAGCTGGATTAAAACAGGCTTATATTGTTAAAAAACCATTTCAGGGGTTGGTGATGGATAATATAGAACCAAAAAGAAAATTTCTGAGAAAAGAAAAAGGAAAATGGGTAGAGATAGAAAGTGAGGAAGAAAAAGAGGACACAAGTAATATTTTAATGGAAAGTACTAGTCCTAAGGAACAGCAAGGAATAAGTGAAAAACATAATAATCTCATAATAACTGTTCTGAATACAAAGGATGTCTCTACAGCTATAAAAGACTTGGGGGATAACCAAACAGTGGAACCAAAGGAAAAAGAAAGTGAGGAGAATGGGGATACAATGATTTTAAATGGGTCACAAGAGATCCAAAATTTAAGTCAGTCCTTTTCTGAACAAGTTTCAAACTTATCTAAAACTAACAAAGCTAAGAAAAGAGACAGAAATAGGGCCAATAAACAAGCAAAGCTTAACATGAGCCCTCTGGAAAATGAGAATGATACAAGTACAGGGGATAGGGGAGAGGTATTGGTAATGCAGTCTGATGCTAAAACGATGGACACACTCCACCTGGATACTTGTGTGGAGAGAGGGGAGCAAGAAGAAGAAGAGGGCTATTACACAGATCCACCTAGAGTTAAGAGAGGGGGTAAGCCACCACAAAGATACTCACCTGAAGGTAAATTTACCAAGAAGGTACAACCCAATCTTTTAAATGTATAATTACATCATTTGGAATGTAAGAGGCATTGCTAATGCATTGTCGCAGGCACAGCTTAGTAAATATATTAGTAAGTATAAAATTGATTTTTTTGCTATATTAGAGCCAATGCTTGATTTTGACAAAGCAGGCCCACTTGCTAAAAAGTTTAAAATGGATTTTGTTATTTCAAACACTAATGAAGGAGGGAAAATCTGGTTTTTTTATAAAAAGGACTTGGATATCACTGTTCTTCTTTCTACCTCTCAGTCTATTACCTTTCATTTCAAGTCTTCTAATGAGTTTTTCATCACAGTAGTATATGCTAAATGTAACTACATAGCTACAAGGGAACTGTGGAATGATCTAACTTGCCTGAACCTTAATAACAAACCTTGGAAAGTGGTGGGGGATTTTAACACTATTAGATACGATCATGAGAAACTAGGAGGCAACAAAAAATCTAGTACTGATAAGAATGATTTTCTAGATTTCATTAGTAAAAATGGGCTTATTAATATGGCACACACTGGTTCTGTATATACCTGGAGTAGGATCAGTCTTGGTAAGGTGGTCTTTGAACAACTAGATAGGGCTTTAATCACTGCTGCTTGGGAGACTAAATACCATAATATAAAGCTATCTGTTGCTGAAAGAACAGTCTCTGATCACTCAGCCCTCATTTTTACTACTATTTCAACACCTACTTTTGGCCCCACTAACTTTAAGTTTTTCAGGATGTGGACTAAGCATGATGGGTTTTCTGAGATGGTGGCTGATAATTGGGGTATCCCTTGTAATTTGGAAGGCCTTGATAAATTCTGTTTCAAACTAAAAAGGCTCAAAGTTTGCATCAAAAAATGGAATAAGGAGGTTTTTGGTAATATTCACAGTAATCTAGCAAAGGCACAAGATGAATTAATTTTTGCTGAAAACCAACTTGTTATGGTGGGGGATACCTACTGTAATGACTATAACAAAATCCTCAAAAATTATAATGACTTAGTTCTGCAGGAGGAAATCTTTTACAAACAAAAAGCCAGAGTTAAATGGCTTAAAGAGGGGGATAGAAATTCCAAGTTTTTTCATCAAATGTTAAAACACAAAAGAGCCAAAAGTAAGATTATGCAAATCAAACTGGCTGATGGGACTACCACTGAGGACTTAAAGGAGATTCAAAATGAGGCTGGTAATTTCTTTGCTACCCATTTCTCTTTCTCACCTGTTTCTTTTGATAATGATCTTTTTAATGTCATTCCCAATTTGATTAATGAGACTGATAACCTTTTGCTTAATACTCTACCCAGTGATGAGGAAATTAAAACAGCAACTTTTGATATACCTAGTGATTCTGCTCCTGGCCCAGATGGTTTTTCTTCTTCTTTCTATATCCATTGTTGGGATATTGTCAAAATGGATTTAATAAAAGCAGTGCATAGTTTTTTTAAAGGCAAAACTTTACCTATGGCAGTTGTTTCTTCTTTAATTATTTTAATCCCTAAAGTGGATAATCCCACAGATTTTACTCAATTTAGACCTATAAGCCTGTGTCAAGTTCTTTACAAGATCATTTCTAAAATTCTTACTGCTAGACTGGCCAAGCTTTTACCTAAAATTATTTCAAAAAGCCAAAGTGGCTTTGTAGAGGGTAGGCTTATTACTGATGCTATTTTACTGGCACAGGAGATGTTCAAACATCTAGGGGATAATGTTAGGGGGGGTAATGTGGTTTTCAAACTTGATATGGCCAAAGCTTTTGATAGAATTAACTGGTCTTTCCTTATAAAAGTTCTTGACTGTTTTGGTTTTTCCAATAATTGGATAGAGCTTATTATGAGATGTGTAGCTAATGCTAAGTATTCTATTTGCTTAAATGGTGTCTCCACTGGTTACTTTACTTCTGGTAAAGGTTTAAAACAAGGTGACCCTCTCTCCCCCCTCCTTTTTATAATAGCTGAAGAGGTATTAAGTAGGGGACTCAGTGATTTAATGATCAAAGGTATTATGATACCCTATAAAACCTGCATTAATGTAGAACCTGTATCTCATATTCTCTTTGCTGATGATGTCTTGATTTTTGCAAATGGTAGTAAAACCAATTAGAACTGCTTATGGCTTTTATTAATAATTATGAACAGGCTTCTGGTCAAATGCTTAATAAAGCTAAAAGTGTTTTTTTGATGTACAAACCTAAGAATGGTAGGAAAAGCATTATAGCCAGCACCACTGGTTTCAGTGAAGGCTCCCTACCCACTAAGTATCTAGGAATACCCCTACACACCACTAAACTTACCTCAACAATGTATGATCCTCTCATTGATAAAATTGGCAAAAAAGTAGCTAGCTGGAAAGCTAATTTTTTATCTGCTGGGGCTAAATTAACCCTTATTAAACATGTCTTATCTTCCATGCCTCTATATATACTTGCTGTCCTTAATCCACCCAATATTGTTATTGACAAAATTGAAACCAAATTTGCTAATTTCTTTTGGGGAGAGACAGATGGTAAAACCAGGCATCACTGGCTGAGATGGGGGAAGCTTTCTTTCCCTGTAAATGAAGGTGGCATAGGGGTGAGGAGTTTAAAAGAGTTTATGAAAGCTTTGCATGCAAAACTCTGCTGGAGACTAATGGAATTTGATTCTCCTTGGACTGTGTTTATGTTTCAAAAATACTGCAGTAATAATCCTAACTGGAGTAATCAGGTGGTAAAGGCTACACATTCATGTGTTTGGAAGATGATTAATCCTCATTTTAAAAAACTGGTTGATAACAGCTTATGGGATATTAAGGAGGGATCCATTAGTTTTTGGTATGAAAACTGGTTAGGTGATGGTCCTCTTTGTCAGTATTTTACTGTTATTTTCCCTAATGTACTTCTTAACCAGGTCATTAATCATACTAGTTGGGACACCAATCTGTTATGGCATATGGGGGGTAATGAGCTTTTACTTAAAGTTACCAGTAAAAAACTAGTCTTACAAAAAGGGGAGGATGTTAGATACTGGCCTTTTACTTTTAATGGTGATTTTACTGCAAAAACTTCTTATAATTTTATAAGGGAAAAGAAACATATTCTTAATGTGGCCAAGTATATTTGGAACAATGTTTTACCCACTAAAATCAGTATTTTTTCTTGGAAACTTTGGCACAATGCCATAAAACTTGATGAGGATCTTAAATTTTTTGGGATTTGTACAGTCACCATGTGCTCTTGCTGCAGGGATCACACTCTTGACACAGCAAACCATCTTTTTGGAACCAGTGATGTTTGTAACCAGGCTTGGAACTACTTTGCCAATGTTTTTGGTTTCAACATAGCTTTTACCCCTTGTTGGAAGCAAAATATGGTGAAATGGTGCAACTTATGTGACTCTTCTCAAATTGGTATGTTAGCTGTTTTAGTCCCTTTCATTCTGATTTGGGAGATATGGCTTAGTAAGAACAAAAATAGATTTGATAATGAGAAAATGTGTGCTGAAACCATTATTAAAAAGGTGACTAAATGGCTACATGATCTCAATTTTTTGATTAAACCAAAAAAACCTGCAAAAAATTTTCAATGCCTGTCACTTATGTCTTTGAATATTAAAACTGTCCATTGCAAAAGAAAAAAGGCCAAGTTGGTTTGGTGGAAATGCCCACCAACTGGTAGATTAAAATTAAACTTAGATGGCTCTTCACTTAGCAACAACTCTAGTGGTTGTGGTGGTATATTAAGAGACCATAAAGGCATGCTGGTTTTAGCCTTTTCTAATTTTCTGGGCAAACAAACCAACATGTATGCTGAGATGATGGCTCTTAAAGTTGGTTTGTTTATTTGCTACACTATGGGTTTAACTAATGTGATGCTGGAAACTGACTCTGAGAATATTGCTAATTGGTGGAATACCAAGTGCAATCCAGGCATTAAATTTGGTTCTATATGGAGGGACATAACCCTACTTATGGATTATGTTGGACTTACTGTCACTCATGTTTATAGAGAACAGAATCAAGCTGCAGATGGTTTGGCCAAAATGGGGTCAAATGGGAATGATTTTATTACAGGCAGAGCTATGGATTTACCTAAGAATATTTATGCTGCCTATTATCTGGACCAAAAAAACACACCTTGCCTAAGAGGTTGCTGTTTTAAGATCTAGAAAAGTTTTAAACTTTTGCTTTAACTTCTATGACTAATGATGAACTTGTTCTGAAGTGTCACTGTACTACCAAAGCAACATTTCAAGGAGGGCTAACAGCCTGAGATAGGTTGTGTTTGGATATGTAATTATAATGGATAAGGACAGATTTCTAAAGCTAATGAGGATACTTTTCTGAAGCTTTTTGTTTCTATTCTGGTTACTTTGATACTGGGATTCAAAGGCACCTTTTCATGAAGACTTTTGTCTGAAAAAGTTTGTGCTTTTTAAAAAAACTAATTAGCTTATGACAGTGTTAATGCAGGTGTATTAGAAGCTGTTTTTTCTTCTCTCTGTTTCTGTAATTTTATAATTTTCATGCAGTTTTGGCAGTTATCAGTTGTATATTGTTAGGGGGTGTAGAACGACTTAAGGAACCAGGCTTTCTGCAAACTAGAAACTGAAAATCCAAGGTTAAAAACCTTAGATCACACTGATCTAGGAGAAACAAGGTGGAGGGGGTATAAGGAGAGGTTTTTTTTCTTGGGTGATCTTTTTCTGGTAAAACATGAGGTTTCTGGGGAGTTTTTAATGTCGTTTACGCACCCTCCTAGCAATAATCTTTTGTATGGCTGTTTCTTAGTCAAGTTTCCTTATATGCAATGATGTAATGACCGCTATGGGGGTCTATCCCATAGAGACTCTATTTATATAAGTTTTGGTTGAAAAAAAAAAAATGTATGAATCCTATTTGTCTCACTTTTCTCCCAGTTCCCAAGTTATTCAAAGTGACATGATTGGTCCTTACTATAAAAGTTGAATTACATATCATGAAAATTGTACTATAAAACTAATAAGTGATTCATCTAGAGGCACATCATTTCTTGTATGATTCGTTTATTACATATCTTGTTAACTTGCCCGGGTCTATTGATTTTAATATGAGGCTATTTAGTGTAAATTTGATATGATTTAACTAACAAAAATGACTATTTCAAGAAATAAAAAAAATAGGATTTACTAAAAAAATAGTGGATACTTATTCGAGACGGCATTAGAGAGCACTTAAAAAACAGACGGACGGATGAAATATACGCTTTTAAAAGACAAGTTATGTTAATTTCAAACATCAGCAGGCTTGATATTGTTTAGATTAAACTCTGAGAACTTATTGGAATTAAAAACTTTACTATGGAGACCATTGAAGAAGATCGTCAAAACTATTTTTGGGTAATAAGAACTAATGCAAATAATATTTTGCTAAACCCGGAATATTTTTCTCCTTTCTTTTAAAACATATACATCCAAAAATGTCCACACGTACTTCTAGTTTTATATTCACTTTTATTTTGAGATTATGGTTTGTTTGTTTTGTTGTAAAATAAGTGTAAATAAACATTAATTACGGGTAAAATAGATTTTTCGGTTGATTGGTTTACCGTAAAATATTTTTTTGGGAAAACTTTTCCCACATATCCAATAAAATTTGGGGAAACGATTACCCCGCAAATAAAGTTGTAAACGGTTTACGGAGGCTCTCTTTATATTCTTTCTAATACCAGTATTATAACTATTATTAATTATAGGTCTACTCTTTTAAAATTATTTAATAATTAGTCTAATTTCATCTATTAACCAATAACAAAAAGGGAAATTTCTATAAAAAAAATCCGAAAAATCTAAAAAAACCCAAGAAAATTTTAAAAAGCGAAAAAAAATCAATAATATCTTCTATACTTATAATTTTATTAGTTTATAGGTTGAAAATTTACAAGTTATTATAAGTGACGTATATGAAATAAAATATGTGTTTAGTTAAGTTTCCTACACATGTTAAGATTTTTACCAATTATTTGTTAAAAAAACAATTTGTAAAAAAAACTTGAGTTTGTATAAAATTTTAGATGAAAAACTTTTTATGCACCAACCGTTTGTAATGAAAAACAAACAAAAGTTTTCGATATAAAACTTTTCCATAAAAATATTTTTTTCATATAAAATTTTTAGTATGAAACAAATGCAGCCTATATACTGTTAGCCAAGTAATCAAGAGTACAAGTTGCTGGAAAATAGTGGCCAACTTTATAAACTTTGAATACATTTTTGCGTTATAGTACTAGTTTTGCTGATTTATAAATAACCCAATGTAATTAGTAAGTTGATCTTGAGCCCGTTAGGTACATTGTCACCTCTTATAATATTGTCAATTCCCGTCAAACTCTCATGCTTAATTAGGTTTTATACGTTTAGTATGTTAAACTAATATGTTTTTAACGATTTTGATAAATATCTTTCAAAATTTTCAATTTGGATAGCACACTATAATAACTTTTTTAATTTAGGTACTACCGTCTAAATTAATCACGGAATCATGTCACGTGCCATTTGACAAACGTTAATTTGAGAGGGTAATTTGATAATTTTGCACAAAAATATGTCATCATATAAAAACGTTTTTCCCATTTCACACATGACAAAAATTTGGATTATGTGCTAATTTTTGTTATGTGAGAAATTGTGGAATTTTTTTTTCTATGATGACATGGTTTTGTGCAAAATTGTTAAATTAATCTTTTAAATTAACGTTTGTCAAATGTCACGTCACATGATTCCGTGATTAATTTAGACAGTGGTACCTAAATTGAAAAATTATTATAGTGTGATACCCAAATTAAAAATTTTAAAAGATAGATATCCAAATCGTTAACAGTACTATAGTTTGGTATAATTAAACGTATTTTTTCTCTTAATTAATAAGAAAGGGCACAACTTAATTCACGATATGTATAGTTGGCTTGGATTTGTTTTTCTTTACGTATTTTTAAGGGGTCTTGATCCATAAACAAACAAATGTGTTGGGCACCAATTGTCTATTGTACAAAACTCGTTTTCCGCTTTAATAGGACTTTGTATGAATGGAGATTTTTGTAAACAAGTACTATCATTTTACGTTTATTTTTTGTCAAGTAAAGTATCATTTATTTAATTCTTGGATTAAATGGATTCAAAAGAGCATTTTGTTGAAGGTCGAAGCCTGATGGACGAAAATTAAAGAAATTCTCTAAAAGATTGCCTTAAAAAGAAAACATTGTCGACGCTAAGTACCAAAGAGGCCAACTATAGTTGACCGCCGCTCTAAGTACTAATCCATGGTCCAGCTAGGCTAGGCAACAAGGCTTAGTGTGCCAAGGTAGTCTTATTCTGAGCTTCGATGTGAAATCGTATTCAGCTCCGTTCATGTTTATTTTGTTCACAAACAAACCAATCAACCAAAAATGAAACCAGAATTAGGACTCCTACGGCAAACGTGCCAATCTTGAACAGATTTTTAGTTGCCACATATAATAAAATATATAACTATTAAATGTAATTGATTTCCAAGCTCTATGATTTATTACTCCAAGTCTACATTCTGATTTATCTGGTTCTTCTAAAATGTTGTGTGAGATACTATGATAATGATCATGCATGTAGATTATACTGCAATATCACTAATTGTGATTCTGTTGTGAGAATGTTAATTCTGTAAACTTCACTGGAAGAATTGAACACCCCAAATAGCTAGACTATCGTTTGTAAATTTATTCCTGTTCCAATAATACATTTGATGCTTTTAATTAACACCATAACCAACAGATATATAATTGGTCCATGATTTTAATAAGAATTTATTATTTCTATGTGTGGGCAGATATTGTAACTTCTTTTTGCAATAATATACACATTTAAAAAAATATGAACGGCCAAGATCAACATAAACCAGAATATATATGTATTCTTAATTTGTATGCATGTTGTATTGCTGTAAAGCTACCTAGCAAACACTCTATATATAATGGCGCCGGCAATAGTCTTTGTTCAATTTAATGAAAATCATCTGTTTTCATTGTTGTGTTTTCCGAGTTCCAATTCGTTTTAGAATATTATTTTAGTATGTGTATGACTTTCATTTTTCAATCAGACAAATTGAAAATTATTCCAAATTATTTTCCTCCCAATGACATGCAGCGTCTAATCCTGTGTGATCAAGCATGCGGAGTAGTAATTACTTCAGAAAAAAATTAATAAGAATAAATAGGTCAATGACTTTGAGACTAAATTAATTATACGAGACTCAATTTTTTCACATTTCCTCATACAACAATTCTCATCAAATTCATGTACACCGAAAAAAGAACAGATTAGACTTTACAGACACTATTAATTTTACCCCACGCCATGCATAGAATTATGAGACTAAATCAGATAGTACCTTCAAAAACTATTTGCATTTATTTGATGCATGTTTCCCAATTAAGTTTCTTACTTGTTTGAATCTTATTTGTCTCACTTTTATCCAGTCCCCAAGTGTTTCAAAGTAACATACTTAGTCCTTACTATAAAAGTGACACACAAATTGTTAAAATTGTTTAATTAAGACACAAAAAGTGATTCATCTAGAGTATATCATTTCTTGTATGATCACATATCTTGGTATGAGTATCTTTCCCAACAATACCAATACGAGAAAACAAAGTTTACCAAGAATGCGACTTTCATTAAAACTTATAAACTAATGTGCCAAACTTCACGCTATACTGTCAAGTCTTATCTCAAACTAAATCCGACTCTAACCGACAAAAGTGACAAGTAGAACCGAAATTCTCGATTCATGTCTACAAACTGCGCCATGAAAAAAAAAACTACTCATTCTTTACCTTTTGTTATAGTAAGTATCCGTCTTAATTGTATTACAACGAATCAGTCATACCAAATAAACATTAAAAACAAATAAAGAAACAAATTAAGAAAAAAGGAAAAACAATAACATACCAAACAAGATGATTGGTCAACGTGATTAATCCGAATAAACTCACAGTGTTCTAAAAAGCATGGTGTAAATGTCACGAAGCATTCGATACCAGACGTTATTAAAACTAAAGTGGAATTAGGCGTTAAACTACATATATTTTTTCAACAATGAAACGAATTTGCGCCTTTTATAACATTGACTTCACGAGCCGATGTCGAGGATCACGCCATATGTGAAGATCTCGGAGCAGATGAGGAGGGGGCCGACCTAATAAGGGGTAAATAGAGAGACGCAAAGAAAAGATCCAAAGTAGCGTAAGCGCCAAACACTACCCCTTCCCCCATTACTCAAATCCAACGCTTCAGATTCATCATAACCCACTTAGTTTAATCTCAGCCGTATAATCATTATATTTTAAAAAAACGAAATAAAAGTTAAACCAAACTTTGTTAACGACCCTCGTTTTCTTATATTCCATTTTTTGGTTGAGTTCTAAGTTCCAGGTTGTTCATGCCTACCTTTCTCTCTCTAATAAATAAATAAATAAACTCTCTCTAAAACTCTAATTTTTTTTTCATTTTTATTTAGTTTTATTGTTTTGGTATTGGTAGTGTTTCACATTGGTAGATTAGTTCTCTCTCAGGCATTGTGCCCAACATATTTATGGTAATTTTACTTGTTATATTACTTTAATACTTTTCAAAGCAAAGTTGGGGGGTTGTTTGGTTACAGATTTGAACTCAGTTTGTTTGGGTTTTTTTGGCTTATAAGTCTTTGTGCTTGAACAGGAAAAAAAATGTCAGTTTTTTTTTCCATTTGCTGCCAAATTTATGGTAATTTAACTAATTACATTAATCAATACTTTTCAAAGTAATGCTGGGGGATTGTTTGGTTACAGATTTGAATACAGTTTGTGTGGGGGTTTTTTGGCTTATAAGTCTTTGTGCTTGAACAGGAAAAAAAATGTCAACTTTTATTTGCTGCCATGAAATATAAAAGCTCCAGAAAAAAAAAGGCAACTTTTTTGCGTAACAATGCAGCCCAGAGGATTTTATGCTCTTTACTTATGATTTTAGATTTCTGTTGGTCATATTCAGTACTACGTTGGGGCTTGTTCGATTGCAGCTTTTAAGCTGAGGTTATTTGGGTTTTTTGGCTTTCAAGTTTTTGTGGTCGAACAGAAAAAATAAGTCAGCTTTTGTTTGTTGGGTTGAGAATACAGAAGCAAACTTTTTTGTTTTAAAAAAAAGTATTTTTTTTGCTTTAACTTGCAGCCCAGGGGTCTTAATGCTGTTTTTCACGGATTTTAAACTGTGTTGGTCATTTTCATTGCAATGTTAAGAGTTGTTTGGTTGCAGCTTTTAAGCTCAGTTTATTTGAGGTTTTTTGGCTTATAAGTAATGCTGCTTGAACAAGAAAGAAAATCATTTTGCTTGCTAGCTTGAAAAAAAACAGAAGCTTTTTAGCTTTTATGTACCTACTATTTTAGTCTAAAGAAGCCAGCTTTTTGCGTAAAAATGCAGACGCCTTTATGCTCTTTCTTCAGGATTTTAGACTCTGTTACTCATTTCGGTACATTGTTAGGGATTTTGGTTGCAGCTTTTAAACTCTGTTATTTGAGTTTTTTGTGTTGCATGTCTTTCTGCTTATTATTCCTTTTGATTGGATTGGAAGATTAATGATTCCAGCCGATATGCAATTACTTTTTTCCAGTCTCCAATGAATCAGGTTATTTGCTTTAAAATGCAGTCGAACAACCCGTAAAGCTCTTCTTCTAGTATTTTAGCCTATATAATCTACTTTATTCAGATTCACAGCTTATTTTGCATAGCAATGCAGCCAAACAAGCCCTTAAGCTATTTTTCAGTATGTGAGAATTAATGTGCTATTGTGGTGCAGGAGGAGTCAATGGTGGCTCCACGGTGGCTAGAGCCGATGCTGAGGGCATCATTCTTCTCTATTTGTAGGGCCCACGGAGACGCCGCTAGGAGTGAGTGCAACATGTTTTGTTTGGATTGTGACGGAGATGCGTTTTGCTATTATTGCCGATCATCTAGGCATAGAGATCATCAAGTTATCCAGGTAGTTGACTTGTTTAATACGAGTATATATCATTAACAATCTTTTTGTCGGTACCATTAGAACTTTATTACTCCACTGTTTGAACAATGCAACAGTTTTAGTAATTTATAGCAAATGACATCTATGTGAATAACCTTATCACAGTTAGATTCTTTTAAGTTTGAAACTATGCTTGAATTTGTGAATGACAAAGCTTGCATTTTAGCCACATTGCTAAAATTTGATTGTCTTTTGAGAAGTTTCAGTTTTGCAAATATTTGAATGAGTAAATGCAACATTTAGCACCTCTGTGAGTGATTCTTACATCCTTCACTATTTTATCAAATGGGAGAAAAGCGATAGTGAAGTATCAATTAAACAAATAGTTTGATAGCCCTAAAATATAAGATAGATGACATAAACACGCAAAAAATCAACATTTGCAATTTTTTAGCCACCAAACTTTCATTAATTCAACCACGTTATCTTGTGGGGATGTGCTGTATTTAGTATGATTCTTTCCTAAGTATATTTCCCCTGCGACGATGTTGACTAATATGAATGTGATAAATTTATTGATGATTTTTCAGTCCACATGTTTTTCTTGAGATTTACTCACTGAAAAGTAAAGTTACATGGAAAAGTCTTCCAAGGTAGAAAATGGCATTTTACTAATAAAATTTCCAAGAATAGCTTTTTTGTGTGTGGAATTCGTCAAACCATCTCTACTGTTTTGTGGTGCGTATATTTGCGAAGATACCTGGACCAGAGTAAATTACTCCACAATGGAATTTGATGAATCTTGTTCATTTTACAGATTAGGAGATCATCATACCATGATGTGGTGAGAGTCTCAGAGGTCCAAAAAGCCTTAGACATAAGCGGTGTTCAAACATACGTGATCAACAGTGCTCGGGTTATGTTCTTGAACGAGAGGCCTCAACCAAAGACTAGTACCAAAGGTGTTAGTTCTCACATTTGTGAGATTTGTCATAGGAGCCTCTTAGACCCTTTCCGGTTCTGTTCATTGGGGTGTAAGGTTAGCATTTCCCCCCTCTTATTTTGCTTATAAGCTGCTTAAATTTTAAGCTTTTTTTTTTATCAACAATGATCATTATACATCATGAATTTATTATATCTTCATCATGCCCCACATTGATAGATTATATATGTGCATTCAACATCAATATTATTTCCACCCACCATTAATTATCAACTTCATGATAATAATCGTCAAACAACCACAGACAAATAGGATGCATTAGGAGTTAATATTATTGTTTCTTTCAGATGGTTTATTGTAGAGCACAGGACAATTGGCATCTTCTAAGGTCAGGTGTTTGAGCATCAATATTATTGTTGGCAAAACTTTTTTAAAATGTAAAGGTGTGTCATTGACAGGCTATGTTGCGTGTATATTTTTTTTGGGGGAGGACGAGTGGGTTGTATTTTAAAACACTACCCTTCTCAATGTGGAAATTTTCAAAATATTGCTTTCATTTTAAAAGGGATTGATTCTAAATTTCAAGTAGCTGCTAAATGAGGGCATCACCAAAGGAGTGGTTAAAAAGTTTATGCTCATATTACCAGTGTCCACATACTAATTTACTTTACAATCATATATAAACAAGCACATCATAAGCTCATAACCCACATCCACAAAACACTACCATCATTATCTTTCACTTTTTCCATCGCATCACAATTCACTCACCACCAATATGGTTAACCATTTCCATCATTTCCACAACTCTAATATTTTTCTAAATTTGGAATATTTTGCTTTCAAGAGTCTTTCCATTGGGATAGGTTGCTTGCTAGAATTGGTTTTAATTTAGAAAATACCGCACACATTTGTATAATTCAGCATTAACAACTCCGTGATTACCAGAAAATTAACACTACCGACATTGACGTTTTCAGCACATATGCATAATTATCTCGGATGAAATTGAAAATCAACTGCATCAACCCGAAATCCAATCCATTTTCATTCATGTTAACTACTTGGTTTTCACTTGTTGGGTTTTAATGGCTTAGCTTGTAGGAGTGAAGATGAACGGGGATACGAACTTTACTTTAGACCAAAAGAATAGCGAAGTTGTAGTAACGGAGAGAAGCGGTGACATGGCATCGAGGAAAGCCACGTCATCATCGAGGAAGAAAGAGGAATTGCTTGTAGGCTCACAACAAGGCATGTGCCCACTAACACCACCTCATCCCTATTCTAATGCAAGAAGAAGGAAAGGCATTCCTCGGAGAGCACCTTTTGGCTAGTAAAATTATGAAAAATATAACCCTTTTTTTTTTCTTTTCTAAAACTACTTTATACAACTCATTATTGTTCATTTGCTCCAAAGTGCCCTTCTTTTAGGGACCGTTTGTCTCCAAAAGAAAATTAGTAATTTAGTACATTTATGTTCTTGATGGGAGATAGCTAGGACCCTTAATAAAGAAATGTAAAAAAGTGAAGGTATCTTACATTGCCAAAGGGGATAACATTTTAACTTTAATATTTCAGTACTCAATTGTGCATATGTTTTGTAAAGAATTTGGTATGAGTAAGTTAAAGGTTTGCTTATATGTGGGGCGGGAGTGAGCAATAATGGACTACTTAATAGTTGCAAAGGTGTACATGCAAATAATAAATCAAAAGTAAGACTTTGTGAAGTCCGTTTATAGTTTTTATTGTTTTATTGGCCAACTAATGCACATGGGACGTTTGCACTTTGCACTAGAATCAAGCATTTTCATTTATCATCAATTTAATTTTTTGTTTACAGATCTCATTGTTTAGTTGATGTCAATTTGCAAGAGGAAAAGTCTAATGGTAGGGTTGTATTTTAAAATTGTTACACTAATTTGGTGAATTGTACTCATTTTACTATTACATAGTACTACACAAAAATTTCAATAGTTATAGGTTTTTCTTTTCTATAACAAATAAAGAAAATTAGGAAAAAAAAAGTTTACTCATTTGTTCTGTTCCCCAAGAGAAGGATTCAACTGCAACGATAGGCGATCTTTTCTTTTATTGTGCGAGGAGGTCATGAGATCTTTTCTTTTATTGTGCGAGGAGGTCATGATAAAATACTCACGATTTCTCTCGATTGTGTTTTCTCTTGATTTTGAAAACGTGTACCTATATGTGATATCTATGGTGATTCGTATACCAGATTTTACAATTCGTATTCCATATGGCAATATCGCAAGCATTTTCTGAGAGATTTGTCATAACTCCCATATATTTGTTCCCAAATGAATACAAAATAATAATGTGTTAAAAAAATAAAACAAGACAAAGTATAATGAATGACCAAATAGGAAAAGTCGCAAGTGCTAGGTATAATTTCTAACGCCAAACTAAATTATATGCCATTTAACATTTAGTGCATCGCCTTTTGTGATTGTTAGTTTGAATTACCAAACTAGTTTGGCAATTTTCGTTCATGTTCTTCTCTTTAGTCTTGTCTTCTACCATGATATGTCTATGAAGAGTAATGCTCATTATATTTATGGGACAGCAATGTTGTTTGGTCAGGAAAGCGAAACAAAAAGAAATTTGGCAAAACGAACAAGTCTATGAATATAATTTGAACAGCTAAAATGAACAAATTCTCATTTTACCCATCTCATATATTGTTATACAAAATTCTTGACCATAAGCCTTTACAAAACTTAAATAAAGTTAGGTTGAGCAACACTTGCAGCTTAGGAATAAGATGTTCTACCAGCTAGATTTTTTTGGAGTTTTTAGCTGGTGGTAGAAATTAATTTTAGAAATAGTTACAATTCGTCACTGTTATATCAGTTAGACAATAACCTCATCAAATGACCACTTCTCGTTCCAACAATGAAGAGTTGGCTTTGTTTGCATTTTTTATTTTTATTTTTATTTTGTAATGCACGACTTTGTTGCAATCTAATACGGCAAATAATTGTTCTTTTCTTTTCCGGAGGTGTTTATGCACTAAACTTGATACCTTTCTCAGTGGTATTAATTAACTATAAGATGTAAATTAAAGATTAGGTCTTGGTTGTGTCAAGTTAAATTTTCTTTTATCAGAAAGGAATAATTTTCCACTTATTAATTGTTTGCTTCCTGCAGCTTCATTCTCACATTTTCATTTTATCATGTACAAGTTTGAGCCTCATTTTTAATGCTTAAATCCTCAATTAATATTAGTTTTGAGTGACTATGAAGTAGCTTCAAACCAAGCGCCATTGAGCTTAATTGCAGCTCAAGTCAGAATTTTTATAGGTTTAGTAAGGAATCAATATCGGAAGGAAGGTCTTGCAAGTTATACTCTTTGCTTTCAAGTAAAATTGAGGTCATAACTTTAGAAGAAAATTCCCTATACTTCATGATCAGACTTAAAATCGTTTATTTGCCTCTCCAACATAGATGATGTTATATATGTAACTATGATTGGCTCAAGCAAGAGTGTACATTATTACATAAATTGTCTTTTAGTTTTGTTAATTGTTATCAATAGAGGTTTTCTGCTGTAATTGAAAGATTTGGTTAATTGATATTTAAAATTTTGGCCCTTTCTGTAATGGTGTAGGCCAAACTCTAAAGTATATACACTCGAGTCTCTTAAGAAAAACATCGACACTATTTCCAGGCTATACATAGCTAGAAAATTGTAATTAGTGCAAAAAATGATGATCAAGAAAATATCAATTCATCATGATGTCAACCTCTAACATATACCACCACCGATATTATATTATATTATAATAAGTCAATACAATTTAAATAAACTTGTTGGTATTTTTTTTTTAAAAAATACCACTATATCTTTATTTCAATTACAATAAATATTATATTCACATAAAAATATAAAAAATAAAAACTAATACTCTTTAACAACCAAACATTTTTTTTTAAATCTTAAACTATGTTACTTTTTATTATTTATGTATTTATACTATAATTATATCTATTTTCTATATTTTTATTTTTATTGCATTACGCGCCGCACGTGGGATACGATTACCGGTTTATTCATATTAGATCATTATAGCTAACTAATTGCAAACCGAATGCAATTATTATTCATATTATTACACTACTATATTCTATAGCTAACTAATCACAAACCTACGGTGCCCAAAATATGCAGAAAAAGAAAACGACCAAGTAGGATCAATGACAGAGACGTCAATTATCATCAGCATACCTTATCGTTATCGGGATATGTCGACACCGCAAGATCTACACCGCAAGATCTACAGATGAAGTCATCAATATATATGATTAATTACAAGCTCTTAAAATTTATCTACATCTATTTTTAGACATTGAAGTCATACACGTAAAAAAAACTAAACTTATGGTGTTTTCTGGTCCACTAGACTAATTCTAACGATTTTTTCTCTACATAGAAACCGATCTTTTCAAATGTCCTTTGAAAAACTCCATCTCCGCCCACTCTCTACGCAAGACTATCGATGTAGAATGCCTAACCATCAAACCCCCAGGAGTTTCGGTATCCTCACTTGTTACATCACCCTCTCCATTTACTTCAATTGGCAAGTCTATAATTATATCGGCCACGGGTCCATCCAGAGGGGAACGACAAAGAGGGCAGTTAGCGTGTCCCTTAAGCCACTCATCGATACACATCACATGGAACACATGCCTACAACCTGGCAAAACCCGCACTTTATCAACATCTTCTAGTTCCCCAAGACAGACTGCGCATTCTGTCTGGACCAGACAGAATGTGCAACGGTTCTTAACTGAATAAACAATAATAGGGATGGTTTCGAGCAGCTTCTGGTTTATACCAATGAGCTGCTCGGCCCTGTTGTCAGATGTATCTGTCAGTGTGTGCAGCGATGGAACTATGTTCCGTCGCCGCCACTTCATGTACCTTACTAGCAAGAAGTGGTATATTAGCATGCATATAGAACAAGATGTTATACCTACTACAGAAACTAAAAGGAGATTGTAAGCTCCTCTTAGGGGTTTGGAGAGAGTGGGTATATTTCCATCCATTTCTTAGAGATATCACCAGTTTTTAGAGTTAATTTGGTGGACTAGCTATTCGAGTGGTTATATACTTTTAGTTAATTAAGTGTGCGTACGTAAGAGTTATTTTGTTGCATATGTAATTGTGTATCCTTTCGGCTTTGACGGTTAGCATAAAATGATTAAAAAAAAAAAAGGAGTTCAGAACTATTGAAATACCCTTGCAAAAGCCAAACCTTGCATATATAAATACCTTATCCGCTCATGTAGGGAATTATTTATAATGGTTCCTTTGTTATAGATTTTTTGACAAAAAATCTGATTAAAAATTCAAAAATGTAAAAATCTAAAAAATTCAGCAAAAAGATAGATTCTGGAATTTTGAATTTTTTGGATTATTTTAACTAAAAATCGAATAAAAAAATTCTAATAACCAAATAGCTATTAAAAAATATGGATTTTCAAAATCAAAAAATCTAAAAATCATCCTAAAAAAACTGATACCAAAACACACCAAATATGTACCGATAAAATATTAAATGAAAATTAGGTAATATTGATCAACCTAATATCAACTGATAAAATTTTAGAATGTGAAAATACGGTGATAGAAAACATTTTCCAAGACTTAATGCGATGCTTATTTCATTGAATTTCTCTCTCTTTTATCAACCTAATAGCTAGGTCCGTCCTTTTCCTTTTTTTTTATTTTTAATATAAGATTTAGCAAAAAAGTGATGGTTTCAGATCCTTGCAACTGAGGTTTCTGCTGGACACGTTGCACACATGAATTTGAACCTCGTCCACGTGTTCTGTTTATGAGCACACACGTTGTAATTTTTTTAATTATTTTCATAAGCACACACGTAAAAATTACTTATAGTATAACCAGTTAAAGCCAAATTTTCCACAACAAATCTTTTCAAAACATGAGATCACATATATATGTGGCATAAATTTGGGTCACTAAATGGACAAGAAAGGGTATTTTTTATGTGACGTAGTTAGTGTACCTTCTCTTTATGGATATAACGTCCTCGTACTCATCGACCAAGATTACCTTGTTAATTACAAGTTTCATTTGGGTTAACTTACTAGTATGTCCTAAGAAATAATGGTGAGTTTATGATATTTTGTTGGAGGTCATTGTGAGCTTATGTTGAGATACTGGTTTTCATGTATTTTCTCCTAAATATTCGTAATACGATTGCATAGCAGTATTTGTCAAGTTGAGGAATAGTTTGTTAAATTGCATATAATTACATCAAAATCACGCTTAAACAATGACGCGCACTACTAAAATACCGATCACCCCTAAATTTTTTCCAAAAAGTTATTGTTTACGCACTTAACGTAGGGTACACATCAGCACTTATGAATTTGATAGTTAAACTTTGAAGGGTATGTTTTTCTTTTAATTAAGAGATGTACGTTTATTATTTTTTGTTGAACGCCACTTGCTCTCGATCCTTACAATATTGTGTCTTCAGCTTGTGGAGCATGATTTTTCATTTCTTGAATATGTTATATCAAGGCTCTTAAGCTATTGCTTATAAAATGATTTAGGTTACAGTTTCTACAGTGTCATGATTTTCAGAATGAAATTAGGTAACGCTAATCCCATTCAAATTGGAACTTTGAATTAGAATAGAGACAAATTGGAACTGAAATCCATCATAATAAGGTTTTGTTTAGGGATCTTTGTCTTTCTAGCTGCGATAAACTTTTGACTGTAGCACCGGATTTGCCCTTTTGTTTCCATACGACACCAAAAATTGTGACTATTTGCAATTTCGAAAGTCGAATTATTTGTTTTTAGTTATAAGTGGTGATTTAGTATCAGCTAAAAGTTTTATATTTGTTATTTTATTTGAATCAAAAGAAAAGATTCTAAATGTGAAAGAACCCATTATTTCCAACTAAAAAGTAAGCCAAATTATTTGCTTGAAACATTGCATCCAAACAAGCCTCGTCAAACTCTAGAATCAAAATAGATAGCATTGCTGATGGGAATCACTTAAATTAACAAAAAAAGGAATCATTTCACTTATAATATACTCGTAGTACTAATCAGTTACTATTAAAAATGCAAATAAGTGGTACTAGAAGATAATCATTCAGAATATAAAAAGTTGCAAATCAAAATGACCAGGATACCAATGTCTAGAAAAATGTACTTTATAATCAAGTTTGATTAATCAGTTACTATTAAAAATGCAAATAAGTGGTACTAGAAGATAATCATTCAGAATATAAAAAGTTGCAAATCAAAATGACCAGGATACCAATGTCTAGAAAAATGTACTTTATAATCAAGTTTGATTACTACTCCAAAGTAGACAAGTCATACTTTCACCTCATTGGTCACAACATGAAATAAAAATAATAACTGAACTATCTACTATACCCTTCAAGCTCAAGAAAGGAATTATCTAAGCCATACAAAATATATCTGTGAATCCCCTATGAATCTTCTCTTCTGATTCATCACTATAATCAACATGATCACCAAAAGTTTAAGCCCTGGTCTAAATCCCAGTCTATACTACTCAAAAATTCATCAAAAAACAAAAAATAACCAACACTACTCTTTCAAGTCAACTTTCAAGCTTAATCCCAGTTTTAAAACGACCTCACTGATTGTTTCCAAGAACCAAGCTAGATGCCTTGACTATTTTCCTACAATGGCAACAAAAAACCACAATATTAGTAATAATATCGAGGATGGCTCGCCGGATCCCACCCTGACAAGTGACGATCTCCGGCCAACTTTGGCCAGTGAGCGGACTTTTTCAAGGTGGGAACTGGCGAGTCTGTGGGTCGGCCTAGTCGTAGGGGTCCCTACATACTACCTAGCTGGCAGTCTCGTCGACCTAGGAATGGCTTGGTGGCAAGGGATCGCCACCGTAATATTTGCCAATATAATCCTATTAGTTCCATTAATCCTCACAGGTCATGCTGGTGCACGCCACGGGATATCATTTCCTGTGCTGGCCAGGTCTTCTTTCGGGATCCGTGGGTCCCATGTTCCAACTCTACTAAGGTCATTGGTTGGTTGTGGTTGGTATGGTATAGAAACTTGGATTGGTGGTGAGGCAATTTATTTACTCTTGCCTAAAGCTATTAAGGAATCAATTTATTCTCAAAACTTGGGATTTTTAGGCACTTCTCCATTAGAATTTACTTGCTTTATAGTTTTTTGGCTAGCTCAATTGACTATAGTCTGGAAGGGGATGGAGGGTATAAGAAAGCTGGAAAAATATTGTGCCCCTATTCTTATAGTACTCACTTCTGCTCTTTTAATTTGGGCTTATGTAAAGGCAGGGGGATTTGGTCATATGCTTTCACTTTCCTCTCGCCTCTCGAATTCCGAGTTTTGGGCACTTTTTTTCCCTTCCCTTACGGCGAATATCAGTTTTTGGGCTACTTTAGCACTTAATATTCCTGATTTTACCCGATATGCCAAGAGCCAAAAGGATCAAATTATAGGTCAAATTGGCCTACCGTTTATGATGGGGGCATTTACTTTTGTAGGTCTAGCAGTTACTTCATCGACTGAGGTAATATTTGGTCGCGTAATTTCAAGCCCCATTCAACTTTTGGGAGAAATCGGTGGGGTTTGGACTATAATTTTAGCTATTATTGGAATAAGCTTAGCCACTATTACAACTAATATAGCTGCTAATATTGTTGCACCAGCTAATGCACTAGTGAATCTTAGTCCATCAATATTTACCTTTCAAAAAGGGGCTCTTTTAACTGCGCTTTTGGGCATTGCTTTCCAACCTTGGAGGCTACTAAAATCAAGTGAGAGCTTTGTTTACACTTGGCTAGTGGGATATTCTGCTTTGATGGGTCCAATTGGGGGAATAATCTTGGCAGATTATTATTTGATTAGAGGGACTAATTTAAATATCAATGATTTATATTCGTTGAAGCCGAATGGGCAGTACTATTATTCTGGAGGGTATAACTTCTCGGCAATTGTGGCTTTGGTTGTAGGGATTTTGCCTGTGATTCCGGGCTTTTTGCATAAGCTGGAAGTTTTTGCCTCGGTTCCTGATTTTTTTGTGGTAATTTACAATAATGCTTGGTTTTTCAGCTTCTTTCTTGCTGGGATTGTGTATTGGGCACTTTCAAGTTTGAAAGGAAAACAAGAGGATTCTTTACCACTGGACCCCCTTTTGCCCTCTACACCATAAACTTGTTTATGTTTGTTTTCTGTACAAACAAAGATGTACAAAAAGAAAGTTGCAATGTTGTGGTTTGAAAGATGAAGTTGAACTGTGATTTCTAGCTAAACTTTGTTCATCTTCCCATCAATGATTCATTTTTGTGATAGTCAAATAATTGTTGAAGTATCCATTTCACATTTCTCGTTCTGTAGCTGTCAAAAAATATATTTTTGAAGCCACAACCTTTAATTCATTGTTAGTGGTTCGATTTCGGACTCACTGGGCAGAAGTCTATTGCGACAGACCAATCTGGATCTCTAATTCCAAATAAAAATATTAATTACCCTTCGCCCTCAATCTTAAAATATAAATTGGACAATGCCATACGATATAGAACCTCTGC
This sequence comes from Primula veris, assembly GCA_963682055.1. Lineage (NCBI taxonomy): Eukaryota > Viridiplantae > Streptophyta > Magnoliopsida > Ericales > Primulaceae > Primula > Primula veris. Next base: position 28,047,527 of record OY821749.1, read on the forward strand.
AATTGAAGTCTAGATCATGTAAAGCTGGGGTTTGAATACTTAGCAGCTGCTGCAAAATCAACGCAAACTGTATATATAAATGATGTAGAAGAACTCGAATACTCAACTAAACGAGTTTAAGATTTAACGAAAAAACTAACATAAATTTCCTTATCAATAACAGTTCTACAAAATAAACTACAGTTTCTATCTTCAGTTTGAATACACGGTGATTTTCCCAAGTCACTTACAGTTAGAGATCAACCACAGTTTATTTCTTTCTGTTTGAACTTAAAGCATGTTTACCAATGTCTTAACAGGCTAAATGCAATACAAATTCTCTCTTCAACATAACTTATCATGGAGTTGTGTACCCAATACTTTTCTGCATGATAAAGATACCTATATTTATGCATATTCTTGATCAATTCATCTGTAAAAATAACACCTAGATGTTGTTACTCGGAAAAACGTTAATAGTCTGGCTAACCGATGTCTGGTGAAAATCACACTTTTTTGCAGAAAAATAAATAAATCATGCGACAGTCTAGATTTTTACGGTATGCATTGGATTTTAGTATTCCTAGTTTTGATAATATTTTTGGCTTTTGATTCAATTTAAGTTCTCCAATTATACCAAACTAAAAAATACTCCAGTGTAATCAATACTGAAGTTTGAAGTTTTGAAGTTTGAAGTTTGAAGTTTGAAGTTTGAAGTTTGAACTGTGATTAAAAGTCAGCTAGAACAGCAATTAAGTTGCATGTTCGATGCAAGCCGGTAGGCCCAGTTACAAGCATTTGTATTTTCATGACTTCATGTCATATCATTAACCACCAAGCCCAAAATAGTAGATTAAATAGTACTCGATAGTTTTCTTTTGTTTTTCATTTTAAAAGTGATGGATTTGTTAATGAAAACAGTTCAAATTTATGAAGCCCTTAACCAACTGCTTTTTAGTTTTTCGTGCATTAATTCATCCAAAATTGGTAATTAGTAGTATAGATGTAAACAAAGTTAGGTATGTGAACATTATAGCGTTCTGTTCTTTCTTTTTTATTCAATTCAGCTGGATTATTCTGATTGTTTTTCTTGAAAAATATACTTATAATACAATAAGAAAAGATCGAGGCCGAAATAATTGTCCACAATATTATGAATTCAGAACACATTGGTCACTTGTTGGGAACTAATCTTGTAGTTAATTGACAATGCTCAACCTCATGTATATTGAATGTCTTGGAGAATACTGAATGCAATTGCATAATTAACAAATTAATGCATCAGTAGCTTGCACCTAAATCTTAAACAGATATTGTATTATTTTACAATTTTAAAAGTCAAACCTCCTTAATTTTATTTTTTAATAAAAGTAAACTCTCACCGAGTTATACATTGAAATCGGACCATGCTGGTCAGCGAGATTTATTAAAATCTTAAGCAGGTTTGACAACTCACTTTCCAAGCTTTCTTAATTGAGTAAGGTTCTTAATGCTACAGAATTGTAAAAGAAAATCCCTCCATGCAGTGTAACTTTAGGTATACATTTGAGTTGTAACAATAATCAGTTTACTTATTAAGTTGTGTAGCCATCAAAGTAGCCATCAAAGATCAGCCTAATTAAGTTGCGTACCCAATTGGGACTTGGATATTTGGTTATTATAATTCATATTCTTTTATCATTAAAAGTTGATAATATAACTTTAACACTCCCTCTCGTTCGTAACCCGACATTTTAAGGGTCCAACGAGCAGATATAATAAACGGGTGAAGGTGAGGCCCAACATCGATGGTCCGCTCTGATACCATATTAAAGATTCATATTCATTACCATTAAAAGACCTCGGTAATGATGAAAACTTTTTATAAACCACATGCTTGATCGATATTACATCGATGTGAGATGATATAACTCTAACATTAGTCACGTTAAATAGTTCATGTTTTGTTTATGTTATCGGTTTTTTCATATATATTCGTAATTTTTTTCTTTATTAAAATCAACGTTTTATTTTATTTCCAAAGTGTTTGTTCAAATAAAATCTGTAAAATTTGAATTTTAATAAATAAAAAAATTGGGTATTTATCGTTTGTTTTGGCAATTTAATAATTAAAATGTACTAATATTAATAAATGCTAAAAAAATATAAATATTTAAAATTTTACAGATATTTTTGAACAAAAACTTCATAAATAAAATAAAATGTTGACTTAAGAAAAAAAAATCATTTTTGTTTATAAATATATATAAAAAACGATAAAAGACATATGGAACCTCACCAAACATGAACTTCACATGTCTGTATGTCCTCAAACAGAAGAAACAATAAAATAAGGCTAAAAACAAAGGAACATAGATTGATAAATAAATGAAAATACAGTAACATCTAGAGAATAGATACTATAGTTGGAGGGACGTGGCATTAAACATGCAACGAATATAGAAGAAAAAAACAAAACAAAATTATATATCACGGGATCAGGCAAAAGCATTGGGTCCCTTTGACCAGCTTGGTGCTTCTGCAACCACATACATATCCGACTTGGTAAATATATGCATAATATTAATTGGTTATAGTTTTTACAATCTAAACAAAACAAATTTAACTAGATTTAGTAGCTGTTGGAATTCTAGTGTTTTTAGGATAAAATATATCCACTTGGCCTGAAACTAAGAATTAGTTTGATTTACTGACAGATAAAAGCTGTCACAAGTTTGTCATTAATTTAAAAAGCTGTTACAAATCTGTCACAAATTGACTAATTTGTCACAAATCCGTCACAAAAACCGTCGCTAATAAGCTCGTAACAAAAAATATCGTCAGTAATCTCGTCGCTATTTCAGTATATTTGTGTAGTGTATATATGTGTATGCCAACTTTCAAAGCACCATTTAAAGAGTCTCAACGTTATATAAGGTCAACGATTGTGAATTATTGTGATGATATACGTTTCGTTTTTTCAATGTGATTGTGATGACGGTCAACCAACTTTTACATCTTTTTTTTCTTCTCAAAAACCTGTTCATTTTTTCAATGTGATGATATATATATACACGCGTATAGATTATTTGACACACTTGATTTCATAAACTATAAATGTCGTTGATCTGAGATAAATTGATCTAACATTAACCCTCAACGAGTCTCTATATTATCAAAAATTAACTATCTATATCACCATTTTTTTCCACATGATACATTGATTTAAAGTCAACCATTGAAATTAAGGCCCTCTTACATGGCCTACAACTCTGTTACGAACGGACTTGCTTAACATTCTGGTAGAAGCGGACTTAAAAACTCTTAAATATTGGTTTAATAAAGAAATGAGAGTACATGTGAAGTATCTGAATATGTGGGAGGATATTATTTTCTTATTAAATTGGCTCGGAGGAAACATTACTCACATTTGGAGGGAGCAGAATATGGTTGCAGATGGACTCGCTAAATGTGGTCTAAAGGGAAGTTGCAACACTTTCTTTAATAACATGGAACTTTCACCAAAGATCTTTGGTGAACTCATCTTGAACAGAATGAGAGTTTGTAATTTTAGACACAAATAATTGGTTTGTACATATATTCTTTGATTGGGATTAAAAAAAAAAAAACATTTTCTAGCTTTTTTTTCTTCATATGAGCAGCATTATAAGCTGTCTCGATTGTAATGTTTGTTTTGTAACACTGGGTAAGGTCCCAAATTTGTTAATAAAATTGGAATACTGTCCCTTTGCTTAAAAAAAAAAAAAAAAAGTCAACCATTTTAGTATGGTTTGACATTGAAAAAAATATTTGGGTAAATGTTTGGTATAGTTGACTTAAGAGAGAGGTCATCAGCCACTCGTACCATCGCATAAGAAGTATTATATGGGCTTGATTAGGGTGACATAAGAATGAAAAAGGTTCTGTATCTGAATGAGGAAAAAAATCCAAGAAACTTTTATTTTCTATTTATTTTTAGGGTTCAATATTTATTTAAGGTCAACAAGAAGGTCTGCCTCGTGGCTAAATGGACACAGCTAATATTAATTATACATGCATTTGTTTATATTTAATCAGATTAAAATAGTTGTATTATTGAAATGTGAACCCAGCTAAAATACAGCAAAAAATTACATGTGAAATAATCACCAAAAGTAAGAATTAAGTAAAATTACACATGCGATTGAATGTAGAACAAAATATATTGATCCAGGAGAATGTTCAAACTTCTAGAGTAGATCTTTTTGTGTGTGTATGGTCTTCTCACGCGTATTTAGGAGTTTCTGATTATATATTGACTTAATTCTGTCAAGAATTTCATGGACTTATGAGGACAAAAATATAGGACTTATAAGTCAGAAATAGAGCCCCCCTCTTTTGAAAACACATCAAGGCAGATATACTTGACTTACTATAAGAATGATTTTATTTGAAATCTTCATAGACTGAGCCCCCCATTTACAAAAATAAAAATAAAGAATCAAAACATTAAATTCAACACCTACTTTAATTTAATTTTGGTTCTACTAGCGAATTTTTATCAATTTTTATGGAGAAATATTAGTGAACCACAGTGTGACTACTGTTTGCATGAATATTGTGTGCCAATATTGGCGAGCCTGATTTTCTTTCCAAACTCGACTTAATCAACTTCGCGTTGGCTCCGATCTTTCGAGGCGGTCAGGTATGCTCCGGCGGTCAGGTGATCTTCGTGCCTGCACAAGGACCAAACAGGGGCCCGGGGTTGTTGCCGGGTTTTCCCTCTCCAACGGTCAAGTCAGTATTCGGAAGACTGAAAGTACAAAGTGTAGGGAGCGGGGGGGGGGGGGGGGGGGTCGGACCAGGTACAGGAGGTGATGTCTGATGCCGGGGATTATGTTGCTTTGGTACGGGCTGTTTCAGTTTTATCTCTCTACTCACCCCTCCCTCTCCTCTTGTAGGATTAGGGGGGGTATTTATAGTGAGGTTCAGATGTGTATTAACCCTTGGATCACTGTACTGGGAGATGCTGATCCAACGGCGTTAGGTCATTTATGACTCTGACAAGAGTACTGTCCTTTCCCGGGGCCCACATGAGGTGTCATGTGATTGGGCCACGTCGGTGAAACGTCAGGAGGGTCCCCCAAGGGAGCAGCAGCATTAATTGGGGAAGCGTACTCGACACGCTTCTTTGGGCCGGCCTCAGCACGGCTCGGCCCTCCCAATCCGGGGCGTCGCATCATTCAGGGTTGATGAGGCCCGGCCGGCCCGCTTTGGGGGCGTTATTGCCCCGGACGAGGGGATGCTGACATTCCCTCGCCAACAGCTCCCTGTCCGGAGTCGTTGCTAAGGACGAGGTCGGCGAGGATCTCTGGTCGTTACGGGGGCTCCGGTCATTTTGTTCTCGTGCTCGTCGGTGCAAATATGCTCATGCATGGTTGTTTTATGACACGTGTGCAACCATTCATGGATTTCTTACACGTGGACACGAGGCGCCGTCTTTGTCCCTTTGATTTCTACAACGTCATTAATGTTAAAACGGCTGGTGAGTGACATTTGGCAGATGGCCTCTACATACTTTACACGTGGTGGACATTGATTGAGTGGCGGCGGTTATTTGTGGGAGTTCGTGCAATGAGCCGTTGCGTCTTTTCACCTTCTGGTAAATGTCTTTTCACCTTCCACTAGGGGTCTATAAATACCCTCAGTGAAAACCATTTTTCACTTTTTTCAACTTCTCTCTACAAGATTCCACAGCAAACATTCTCTCTCTCCTTCTCCACCCTTAGCAAATTTCATCTTCGAACACTTAAGCCAGAAAATGGTCATTAAACACGGAGCCGGCAAGGGCCCGATGGTTGCCCCTACTCCGCAACGCTTGGCCGTGATGGCCAACGCGCTCCCATTCCGGGCTATGGTCCTCGACCCGTCCCTGAACGTCGATGGCAACGACAGCAGCATCATGGTACGGACTCATGGGTCCGATCTCGAAGAGTTCCGACAACTCTGCGGGATCGGCGAAGGGTTCCGTCTTCGGAGGTGTCAGAACTCCGACGAGGTGAACGGGATCGTAGCGGATCCGAAGAGCATGGTGACGCTCTCTCTCTCGTCCCTTCTGTACGGGGGCACTCACCTCCCTATCCCGGAGCTGCTGGCGGAGTTATGCGCCTGGACGCAAACTCTCCCTTGTCAGTGGCCTCTGCAAGCCCACCGGATCTGCGCCGGGATGGAGGCTCTAAACGAACTATTGGGCTCGACTCTACCGGAGCCATTGGTGTTAAGGGAGCTGCTCGCTTGTTACGAGTTTTTACAGAGCGAGCCTAGCTCCCAAGCCAAAAGCAGGCAGCCGTACCTGCGGTGTCGGTCGCATAACCAACTCATCCTGGGTAACTCTGATTCGAATCGAGGTTACACACAAGATGTAATCGTGGTGGAGGGTAACTGGCTCCGCCGGGATGACCTGATCCTCCCAACCAGACCGGGGAGGGTCCTAAGCAACAAAGAGAACAAGGCCACGGTGGCCGCGAGGCTAAGGGGTCTTGGGGAGCCGAATGTGAGGTCGATCGAGTTGGCCTTGAACTAGTGAGGTCCGGACGGGACCGACGCAGGCGCTCGCGACGCGGAGCGCCTGTTACTATGTGGCTCCCCCACAAGCTGTAAGGGGAACGAGTTCCTCTGGCCCCCTAGGACCTTCTGTCCCGTGGGGTACTCCCGGGAACGGTGGGAGAAAGAGAAGGGTTTTGAATCCACCCTCCCACCTAAGGCCATCAAAGAAGCTGAGGCCGAGGCCGAGGTTGTGCCCGTGGCGAAGAAGGCGACGAAGCCGAAGCCAAGCAGCAGGGCGAAGGTCGTGCAAGTGACCTCATTTGCTCCTGCGTCGGCCGGGGTTGGGTTTGAAACCCGGCCTGATGGTACCGTCCTCCATTATAGGGAGGGGGCGGACGGTACCCGCAGCTATATCGACCAGTATGGGAAACCGTTGCTTGATGTCCCTCCCCTGAGCTCGAGGGCACCGGACACGACGGGCTTCTTTCGTCTGGAAGATAGTTCTCCTGAGGCCCCACCCACCGGGCCAGCCTTGGGCACCTCACGGACTATGGTGAGTCAGCTTCCCTTCTTCCATTCTTCAGCTTCACAGTTGACTAAATTTTGTAAATTTTTTTGACCCCCTTTTTTTTTGTCTAAATCATGTAGGTTGTCCATTCTGACGAGGAAGAGGAGGAGGTTGCCGCCGAGGCTGGGGGCGAGGAGGAGATTGTCGAGGCCAGAGGTGGCGAGGAGGAGGTGGTCGAGGCCAGGGGTGGCGAGGAGGAGGTGGTCGAGGCCAGGGATGGCGAGGAGGAGGTGGCCGAGGCTGATGCCGGTGATGCTAAGGCAAAGGCCTTAGAAAAATTACAAGCCTTGGCGGGGCGGGCAAGGCGTGAGCGAGCTGCCCGCAAGAATGAAGCTGATAAGAGAAAAAGGGAGGAGGCGATGGCTCTTCGTGGCGCGAAGAAGGCCCGGATCATCGAGGTCGTCTCGGAGCCAAGCCGACCAATGGTCGTTGCGGAAGAACGAGCGGTGCCAACCGCTCAGGCGAAGGGTCCAATGCCGAGTGCTTCGGCTTCAGGCTCGAACTCAAGCTCTGGCTCCCCGTCACAGAGGATGCCTATTCAGACCCCGGAGGAGGTCAAGGCGGCGACGGGGGTGCGGAGCATCATGGAGGGCCACCCTTCCGCAGGCCTGCTCGCCCTGGCTGCGCTCCAGCAGCAAACCGTTGAAGCCGACCATCGCGGTCACGACCTCGCCTCTTCTATGGCGTCTGCCATGGCTGCGATCCCCCAGGTAACTTGTTGTTTTTGTAGTGTCATCGTTATGTATCTGTCTTCTTCCTACGTTCGCTAAGTGTTTCTTTCCTTTCGTAGGCCTACCTGACGATGAACCAGTACGTCTATCATCAAGGCCGATTGATCAGGTCATGGACTTCAAAGGCCGAGGCTAGCGCCAAACAGGCGGAGGAGGCCCTAGGGAAGGCGGAGGAGGCCCGAGAAAGGGCCGATAAAGCCGAAGGCCTCATCGCATCGGTGGAGGCCAAGAGAGCTGAAGCCGCGCAGGCTAAAGTAGAGGCCGAAGAGCGTGCCCGAGCCGCGGCAGAGGCTCTGAAGGAAGCTGAGGCCAGTGTGGCCGAAAAGGTAAAGATCGCGGTCGAACTTGCTCGAGCTGAAGCCGAGGCCGACGTGGCCGAAAAGGTGAAATCCGCGGTCGAAACCGCTCAGGCCGAGATGAGCGCCGCCTTGGCCTTATCGACACAGAAGGATTTCAATTCCTTCTATGTCGAGGGCTGGTCTGAGGCGGCTGCTTTTATGAGAGTAGGACCGGATCATCCGGTATGGCAGATGGAGAATATCTTCGTCCCCGTCCCCTCAGCTCCGGTCCCTGAGGTCGTTCCCCTAACTCCTCGGCCCCTTTCGGACGACGAGGCAGATGAAGGAGGAGCCAGCTAGGGCTTTCGTATTTTTTGTTTTCGATGCAATCTTCAATCTTTTTGTACTTAGTATGTAATAGCTCTCAAGAAATGAAATGAAAAACAATTTTGGCTTGTTGAACTCGTGTCTTCATTCTTCTCTATTTCTCTCTTTTTTTTTTAACTCCCGTTGCGTGTTTGATATGTGTATGTGCTCCCAAATGAATGGGCCCTTACGCTTCGGCGTTGGGGCACTCATTTTATATACCTCACAATTCGAATTAACACTTTAGGAAATAAATAGGTTCGAGCCGGAGTGCCGTATAGGCTCGTGTTCTGGAACACTTTTAAAATTAAATGAACTGAAGAATTCAAATAAATATAAACCGGGGTGCCGTATAGGCTCGTGTTCTGAAACACTTGAGATTTAAATGGACTGAAAAATTCAAATAAATATAGACCGGGGTGCCGTATAGGCTCGTGTTCTGAAACACTGGAGATTTAAATGAACTGAAAAATTCAAATAAATATAGACCGGGGTGCCGTATAGGCTCGTGTTCTGAAACACTGGAGATTTAAATGAACTGAAAAATTCATCATTTTTATTGATAAAGCCCTCAGGCGTATTTACACCAGATCTACATCAAAACATGAAGGTCAAAGTCATCCTATTGATAGTACTTTCTAAGGTTGTTGACGTTCTAAGGTCGGTCCAACGGGGCATTGTCAGGAAGGCGGCCCAAAAGATAGGCTCTGTTCCCTACTGTGCCAAGGATTCGATAGGGGCCTTCCCAGTTGGGGCTTAGCTTTCCGTCGGACGGTACCCTTGAGTTGTTGTTTACCCTTCGTAGTACTAGGTCTTCGTCCTGAAAACGTCTGGCGTTCACTCTCTTGTTATAGGAACGTCCCAGTTCGTTCTTGTACTTTGCGTTACGGATGGCCGCAACCTCCCTTCTTTCTTTTGCATAATCGAGCTCGAGTCCCATCATCCTTTCATTCAGGCCGTCCTCGACCATGTCGGTTCGTAGGGAGGGGAGCCCGATTTCCAACGGGATGACGGCTTCCATGCCGTAAGTTAGGCTGTAGGGCGTCTGTTGGGTGCCCCGTCTTCGCGTCGTTCGATATGCCCATAGGACGTGCTGCAACTCTTGGGCCCACCGCCCTTTGGACTCGTCTAACCTTATCTTGATCCCAACGAGCACGGTCTTATTCGAGACCTCGGCTTGTCCGTTGCACTGAGGGTACGAGGGGGTGGAATAGCAGCCCTTGATATGATACTTTGCGTACAACGCTTTTAACTTAGCCCATGTGAACTGGCCCCCATTATCCGCGACTATCGAGTGGGGGATTCCGAACCTGGTGATTATGTCTCTCCAGAGGAAACGGATCACCTCGGCCTCCGTTATCTTTGCCAACGCCACGGCCTCTACCCATTTCGAGAAGTAGTCAGTGACCATTAGGAGGAACCTCTTTCCCCCCGGGGCTCTAGGGAACGGCCCAACGATGTCCATCCCCCATTGTGCAAACGGCCAAGGGGAGGTCACAGAGCACATTTTTTGTGCTGGGGCTCTCGGTATGGGCGCGTATCTCTGGCATTTATCGCACCTTAGCACGAAATTTTTCGAATCCTTTTGCATGAGGGGCCACCAATACCCATGGGTCAAAGCCCGGTTTGCTAGCGATCTGCCCCCGGTATGGCTTCCATATGTCCCTTCATGTATTTCTTCCATGACCCTTACCACTACGTCGGGACGGACACAGAGCAGGTATGGCCCTGAGAACGACCTCTTGTAGAGCGTATCGTTGGGTGCCAGCCAGAATCCCAGTGCCTTTCTTCTTATTTTCTCTGCCTCTCTCTTATTGTGGGGTAGGTCTCCGGAGCGGTGGTACTCGATTATAGGGTCCATCCAGCTCGGTTCCGGGGGGAGGTCGGTCACCACATTAATCTTGGCCTTAGACTCAATGCTTGGAGAAGGGACGTATTCCACGGTGATGACTATCTCTTTTTTATCATTCATGGCCGAGGCTAGGGTGGCTAGAGCGTCGGCGTGGGAGTTTTCATTCCGATTGATATTGACGACTTCTCGACATTCGAAGCTTTGGAGTATTCCGGAAGCGACGGCCACGTAGCTTGCCATTCTTTCGTCCTTTGTCTGGAATTCACCACTAATCTGGCTACTGACTAGCTGGGAGTCTGTATGCACCAGTATCTTCTTGACTCCGAGACTTCGGGCCATCTTCAAGCCGGCGATAACAGCCTCATACTCTGCTTCGTTATTGGTGGCTCGAAAGCCTAGCTGAATCGACTTTTCGATCACCTCGCCGTGAGGGGACCGGAGTACCACACCGAGGCCGGATCCCTTTTTATTAGCCGCTCCATCTGCATGCAAGGTCCATGTGTCCTGGGTTCCATCGATGCCGGGAGACGTGGTAGTTCCGGTAAACTCTGCCACGAAGTCGGCTAGTGCCTGCCCTTTGACGGACGTTCGAGGCTCATACCGGATATCATACGCGTTCAGGTGGCAAGCCCACTTCGTCATTCGTCGAGACAGATCCCCTTTTTGGAGTATTTCCCTGATGGGCTGGTCCGTATACACCACGATGCTGTGTGCCGCGAAGTAGTGGGCTAGCTTTCGCGAGGCCATAACGAGGGCAAGCACAAGTTTTTCTAGGGGCATATACCTTGCCTCGGCGTCGAGAAGAGTCTTGCTCACATAATAGATTGGTCTCTGCTCCCGGCCGAGCTCTTTTATAAGGACGGCACTAACGGCTATCTCGGACACGGCGAGATACAGGGCAAGGGTATCGCCGGTGTCAGGCTTGGTCAGTAGGGGGGCACTGCCGAGATAGTTCACGAGCCCCGTGAACGCACTTCGGCACTCGTCGTTCCACTCGAATTTCTTCTGAGCCTTCAGAGCTGTAAAGAACGGCTTGCACCGATCTCCGAAGCGGGCAATGAACCGGTTAAGGGCAGCCGCCATCCCGGCTAGCTTTTGCACGTCCTTTCGCTTTTCAGGGGTTCTCAAGTTTTGCAGAGCAGAGATCTGGGTCGGGTTTGCCTCTATGCCGCGGTGGGTGACCATAAACCCTAAGAACTTCCCTGCCCCAACCCCAAAGGCGCACTTCGAGGCGTTCAGCTTCAAGCCATGCCTCCGTATCGTTTCAAACACCACTCTTAGGTCGGACAGGTGGTCCGCCTCCTGGATGCTCTTTACCACCATGTCGTCTATATAGACCTCCATAGTCCGGCCTATATTCTTAGAGAATATCTTTGTGACCATCCTCTGGTACGTCGCCCCGGCGTTCTTGAGCCCAAATGGCATCACCTTGTAACAGTAATTCCCCCTTGGGGTTATAAAGGCGGTCTTTTCATGATCAGCTTCCGACATGGGGATTTGATGATAGCCGGAACAGGCATCCAGGAAGCTCATCCTGGCGGCTCCGGCCGTGGAGTCGACTATTTGATCAATTTTAGGCAAGGGGAAAGGATCCTTTGGACAGGCCGAGTTAAGGCTCGTGTAGTCGATGCACACCCGTAGCTTTCCGTTCTTTTTGGGGACCACAACGGGATTGGCGAGCCATCTGGGGTAGTAGATTTCTCTTATGGCCCCGGCCAGCAGAAGCTTCTCTACTTCCTCGTTTATGGCATCGGCATGCTCCGGACTGACACGGCGCCCCTTTTGCATCACGGGCCTGGCATCCGGGTTGACGTTTAATCGGTGGCAGGCGAGGTCTGGGCTAATGCCAGGCATCTCGCTCGGGGCCCATGCAAAGTTGTCGAGGTACTGGAGTAGAAGCTCAGTGAGTTCGGCTATCTCGGGCTCACTCAGCTTAGCGCCCACCATGAAAAAGTGGTCCTCGTCGTGTCCGGGGATTTGGATTTTTAGCAAGCCCCCGTCTACCTTCTCTTCCGCCTCTGGCCCCATCTTTTTGTTCATTTCCCTCAGCAGTTTAGGGTCTTCCGTTTCTATGTTCATGGCGCTTTGAACGGGCACTGGTGTTTTGCCGGAGTACACGGCCATGGTACAGTTTCGTGAAACTTTTTGGTTTCCCGATATGGTCTCTACTCCAGTTAAAGTCAGGTACTTGACCTTTTGGTGCAAAGTGGAGGAGACGCCTTCTATCTCATGAAGCCATGCACGCCCAAGTATGACGTTGTAAACGGAGGGGACGTCCACCACCGTGAACTCCACACTCATAACCTTGGTTCCCGTTTTAACAGGCAAGGTTATGTTCCCTCTGGGCTGAACAGCCTCAGAGTTGAATACGTACAGCGGAGGGGAATTGGTATCTAGCTGCCCTTCTGTCAGCCCCATCTTTTCGAAAAGGTCTCCAAAGATTATATTAACCGACGCCCCTTGATCAACGAGGATGCGTCCGACTGAGCAGTGGCCTACTTGGGCCGTGATAACAAGGGCGTCATAATGGGGCATGTCCACCCCTACTAATTCAAAGTCGGTGAAGCTCAGGTCCGGCTTCTTACCGTGCTTGAATCTCTTCCGGGGGCCCGGGCTATCGGCGAGGCAGACGTGCTGCTTCATTGACGCCTCGCGGGCCTCGGTTCTCTCCGCCCCACTCGCTTTAGGTTTCTTCGGCCCCGAATGGATAACCTGACAGGTCATCACAGGTGGGGGGAGGTCCGGTTGCCTTTCGCCAGCCTCTTCCTCCCTGCCTCGATCAGAGCCTCTTTGTGACTTGACGTATCGATTCAGGAGGCCGTCTCGGGCCCATCCCTCAAGCCTCGCCTTTAGACCGTGACACTCGTCAGTATTATGGCCACGGCCCCTGTGATATTCACAGAATTTGTCGTTGGGCCCACAAGCGGGCTCGTTCCGGAGTGGTGGCGGCCAGGAGAAGAATGGTTCGTTCTCGATCTCCCTAAAGAGGCCGGTCAGTGGGAGGCGGAAGGTGGTGGAGTAAGCAGTTCCCGGGTTTGAAGCATCAGTTCGGCGGGGCTCTTCTCTTCTTCTTTTGGGCGGCGGTTGCGGATTCCTTTCGATCCGAGGTCTTCCAATCCTCTCGGCCATGGGTCGGTCTTGTCGAGGACTTCTGACGACGACCTTCCCTCGGGGCTGTTCGATGCTGGCGACCGAACGGATTACCCCAGCAGATCTCATGTCTTTCTCGATGTCAATGTGCTGTTTTATCAGCGATCTGAGTCGGGAGACAGTGCTAGGCGGGGTCGCAATCATCTCGTTTCGGATCCTACTTCCTACAACCGTGTTCTGCCTGAAGGCAGCTATGGCGGTTGAGTCGGGGCATTCATTGCACTCCGCATGTTTTTGCCAGAACCGACTATCATAATTCTCGAGGGTCTCTTTAGATTGGACCCTCACTTGATAGAGTTGCTCCGGCTGGGCAGCTCTCTCTTTCAAGTTTATGAACCGGTGTGCAAAGTCATAGGCTAGGTCGTCCCAACAGTGGATAGAATTGACGGGCAGGGACTGGAACCACTTACTAGCGAGCCTTCCCAGGCTGGCGGGAAAGCACCTGCACATTAATTGGTCAAGGTGTGACCAATGGTTCATCTGGTATCGGTAGTGTCGGAGATGAGCCTCTGGATCAGAGTCCGCGTTGAAGGTTTGGAGGATAGGGGCGATAAAGTTCCGGGGGGGGGGGGTACTGTATTCAATTTCGTCTGAGAACGGGGTGCTGCGGGTCGAGGCCACGATTTTCAACGCTGCCTCACCAGCTGCATCGTGCCGTCCGCGTCGGCCACGTCTCCGTGTCCGAGGTGGCTTATCGGTTCGGGCGTGACTAGATTCCGGCCGTGAGTCCCGACTACCATCCTGCCAACGGAGCCGAGAATGTATACTCCGCTCGTTATCGCGGCGAGAATTTCCTTCTTGGGAATGCTCCGACTCCGCACCCCTAGCCGGCTCCCTGGGAGTCTCTAGGGGGGGTCGTCGGAGGGGTCCCAACCTGGACATCACGCTTTTAACGGGGACTGGAACCGATTTGTCTTGGCTCGCGCCTTGAGCGGGCTCGAGTTCCGGCTCCATCAGCGAGGCTATCAAGGCTTTCTGGGCCGCAAGAGCGACGAGCTCTTTTTGGTGGATATCGATCATCATCTCTGTTAGCTCGGTCCGCGATCGGGGTGCGGGAGCTGTTGCGGTCAAGGGAGCGGGCTCCCTGGTAGATGCGGTCCTAGGGGTCTCATCAAAAGAAAGCGTTCTCGGCATCCCAAGAACGTGGGGGGGTCGAGACGATGGGGTGTCAAATCGGTTATTGCCAGACATGTTTCCTTTAAGGACGGGGAGTCGAAGCTAACGCGTTCAGATTCCCACAGACGGCGCCAATTGGCGAGCCTGATTTTCTTCCCAAGCTCGACTTAATCAACTTCGCGTTGGCTCCGATCTTCCGAGGCGGTCAGGTATGCTCCGGCGGTCAGGTGGTCTTCGTGTCTGCACAAGGACCAAACAGGGGCCCGGGGTTGTTGCCGGGTTTTCCCTCTCCAACGGTCAAGTCAGTATTCGGAAGACTGAAAGTACAAATGTAGGGAGGGGGGGGGGTCGGACCAGGTACAGGAGGTGATGTCTGATGCCGGGGATTATGTTGCTTTGGTACGGGCTGTTTCAGTTTTATCTCTCTACTCACCCCTCCCTCTCCTCTTGTAGGATTAGGGGGGGTATTTATAGTGAGGTTCAGAGGTGTATTAACCCTTGGATCACTGTACTGGGAGATGCTGATCCAACGGCGTTAGGTCATTTATGACTCTGACAAGAGTACTGTCCTTTCCCGGGGACCACAGGAGGTGTCCTGTGATTGGGCCACGTCGGTGAAACGTCAGGAGGGTCCCCCAAGGGAGCAGCAACATTAATTGGGGAAGCGTACTCGACACGCTTCTTTGGGCCGGCCTCAGCACGGCTCGGCCCTCCCAATCCGGGGCGTCGCATCATTCAGGGTTGATGAGGCCCGGCCGGCCCGCTTTGGGGGCGTTATTGCCCCGGACGAGGGGATGCTGACATTCCCTCGCCAAATATTACCACACTTGGAGTTGTAATTTATTGTTATACGAAATTATTACATGAGACGAGCATACTCATCATAAAGCATACTATATAGTTTAATTGAGCGTAAGCTAGAAAGAAGTTAACAGGTGTAATGCACATTACCGTATATCCGGTGCATTATAATTTATGTGTGTTATCCATTAAAAACACAATACATATTAATAAAACAAAAAATAACTACCCAAAATTTAATTCAAAATTAAAACTAAAAAATTCTATTGCTTGACACACACTTAATTATAATGCATCGAGTTCATATTAATGTTTCTCCATGGATAGTGATTGTTCACCGTTTTTTTTTTAAAATGTAAGCGTATTATTAATCAATCAGACCCAAAAGGTCCTACTCCGCATGTCGGAATAATTTTCAAACAACTCGTTGTTCGGCAAGAAGTTTAGAGCTCCTAGCCAAACTCTTATTAGTTCCCAAACAAGTCGTTGTTCACCTATTTTAGTTGTGTTAGTTCTTTTTTTTTGTTAGACCAAAATTTTCGAAATTAGTTTGATCATGAAGTAAAAAAGTATTATTTTGTGAGTACGTATTCTTGATCTTTAGAAAACTATATACGGTCAGGAGTCAGGAAAGAGACGTATCTATAAATCGAATATTGAAAGTTTGGTATGAAAGTTTTTTTTTTTTTTGTAATCTTGGTATGAAAGACTTGAGTCTTGATGTTCTGGTTTTTTTTTTCTTTTTTTTTTTTTGGTAGCTTGAATGGTTGAAAAGTTGTAGTTTGTTTTGTCTCCGGGTTGAATAATATTAATTGGTTCCTTTTGCTTAAAAAAAATGTCCTGCTTTTTTTATAGAGGGCAATGTTTTGAAAAAACCTAATCCATGAACTTAAATTGTTCATTTGGGAAAACAGATATATGTCAATACAATTTTTCTCATGAAAACTCGTTCAGGATCTAGTTACATAAGCCAGGTGTTCAGTCTGTTAATTTTTTTTATATTTTGTTTGCTTGTAGTTGTATATCTCTTAAAATTATACATATATACCCTCGTTTTAAAAAAATAAAAATAAATAAAACACCTTCGTTTTTTTGTTTTTCATCAACTATTTCCCTCATTGTACATAATATGCAAGCAATAAGATATTATTTCATATGCGTGAGTCAGCCAATTGAATGAATCATATACAATGAATGTACCAAAATCATGTCATGAAATGGTTTTATTAAATAAATTACCAAAAAGAAAATAAATAAAAAATGGACGAACGGTTGAAGTTTATTATGATTACGAGATTTTTGAGAAAGACCGGACCCATGATGAGGTGGCCTAGAAAAAGTCAGCCATGTTATCTATCTTCTTTATTTGTGAAGCTGGAAAAAAAAGAAAGATATACTAACATTTAAGTTATTATTCTACTACAATGATAGGAGTATTATATTACACATATCTGTGTGTGTGTAAATTTTTTAAGTCCCCACTTTCTTGTCCTTACAATGTCAATCTCGTGATAATACAACTTTGTCAACGTTTTTTTTTTTTTGATTTAAAAATTAGGGTTTTGCATTTGTCATTTTGAAAATCATTTATTGGGTGTCACTTGGGGAATTAATTGTTACTGTTATTTGTTCCATTTTTTGGGTTGATTATTAGTGTCACCATAGTTTCAACCACACTACGAGTTGGTCCCATATTTTCCAGTACAACGTTATAGCAGTAGTGAAATTATGTAATTATGACATATTCTATCTCTAAATTATCTGAAAAGCTATACATTATTAGTGGTTTCCGACATAACTTTTCTTCATATCAATTAATTTCCCAAAAATGACACATTATGAACGAGCTTATAACGCGATTTTCACAAATCGTGCTTCCACATATAGTACATTCTGTTTTGAACAATTTTTTTTTAATGCATATCGAAAGTGCAACATTGTTTTGAACAAAGTTTAATGCACTAAATGTCCAAGCTGATCCACAAGAGGTCACCATCCTTAAAATGTCCATATTTTCGTGTAAGCTTAACATCAAACTTCCAATAAAATTTTAACGAGTGAATGACTTTAGATTTTTGATACTAAGTAGATTCACGACCCAAAGTGTAACAATAAGAGCATGCGGGAAATGTTTTATCTGCGAGTAATTGGAATAAGATATACTACCTTGAAGAGCAAGCGAAAAATGAAATATCTTTGATAAATGTTTTGTTCAGGCCTAGGGCTATATTGTGTCTTAAAGTTGTCAGATTACTTTGAAGCTTTGAACCATCCCTAGCTCTATCTCAACTACAATCTCCTATGCTAATGTAGTTGGTCCAGGGGCGAAGCCAGGATGTGTAAATAGGGGGTGTCAAAATATATGTACAAGTAACATATTTTTATGGGAGGTGCCAAATCTACACCTAAAAATAAATTGTACTAAAAAAAAATTACGTCACTTGGGATTTCTAAAATTATGGGGGGTGCCGTGGCACCCGATCGTCCCCACTTAGCTTCCCTGGTTGCTCTACTTATTGTGTAAGCCTTTGTAAGCTAATACAGGGAAAATTATACTTTAAGATAATTATTTTTGAGCCATGTTTACATTAACTATACTAAGATTACAAAACGGTTCGCCCTGTTCTCGACTACTGAATTCAAAGATCTGAAACTACTCTAAAAAAATTCCTTGGTGTTGAAATTTAGTAGAGATAAACCAAAAATGGACGATGGTAGAGAGTTATCCACTTCTAGTACTAATCCAAATTGCACACGTTTTGAACAGTACAACCAAATTATTGTGGAGCATTTTCTATCAATACTATTAAATAACTTATTATTTTAGATTAGATAATGAATGGAGTGAATAGAGGTTCCACACCAGTTATGGTTGAATCAAGGTTTCAAAAGTAGTTACATGGACTAGTTAAAGACAAGGGTGAGGGATTGTGGGCCTATGTGAATAGTTTAAGCGGGATCTAGGCGAGAAAAACATATTTTAACTTTTTTTTATTGGATTCTTGTTTGATTTGTATGTTGTAAATTTAATTAAAAAAATCTAAATTAGATATTTATGCTTCGTTTATCAGTTTGTTGTCAAGAATTAAACAAAAATTATGATAACCATATTTGTACAATGAAACTAAAAACAAAATAAACATAAAGATGCATTCTATAAAAAAATTGAATTGCAAAATCTTGATTGATTATTAATGTTCTTTGGGACTAAGCATTTCTAAGCTTTTTAATCAATAAAATACATGTGTTCCTACCGGTTTGACCCATATTAAAACGTCTTATATTAATAGCGGCGCCAGAGCCAAGCCAAGGATTGACGCGAAGACGGGACCTAGGTGGAACAAAACAATAACTTCTGAAACATAGGGCTGAACCAAAACAACGCAAAAATGATTCATTAATTGGCCGGCTGTTTTTGACCTGCCTTTGATAACATTGATTTGCAATTAAAACATGGACCAAATACAAGTTATGATGAAAATACATTACCATTACTGTAACTAACCCACTTTTGTTTATCTATATATATATATATATATCAACATCCTCCTACAAACTTGTCATTGCAATATCCTCTCTTTTTCTCTATCTTCTCCACCCTAAACACAACATCTTGTTTAATTATAAAAGGTTAGTACATTGCTTCTTCTTTTTTATAGTGTTTGGAGCAACATTTACTTTTAAGGTTTTTTCCCGCATATGTAACATTGAAAGTACACTCTTTTGGTTATTTTTCGAAACTATAGCAGTACATCAAACTTTTTATATACATGTTCCTGTAGTTATAGTTATTATTGAGAAAATAATGCAGAGAAAGAATACATAACAGTATTCCTTTTTTTTAGAATACACAGGATAGCAGTATTCCATAGTTGCATTTATACCAAGAGAGAGCATCTGTGTACATAAATCTCGTGTTTTTAAAAAAATTGTTAGTTGTTTAATTTCGTGTCAAGTTTCTTTTCCTGATGAAGTATTTAAAAAAAAAAACTTTTAAGTTGAATGATATAACCGCTTCAAAATAAGAGAGGGGGTATGTTTTCTTTCAATGATTTTGGTGCCAAAACATCGAACACATAAAGTGAATATGTGAAACTTGTGATTATGTAAGACTTGAGAAAAAGATAAGCCCGAAAACATATCCTAGTTTTTTTGTGAATATGTAAGACTTGTGTAAGTTTTTTTTAATTAGTCCTTGTTCACATCTAGCACAGACGAATTATTTTAAAGAATCTAAGCACGAGAAGTCAAACAATAATTAGACATGAATAAGAATAGTAAGTCTTGATGTGGGGTGTTAACATTTCATTTGACTTCAATCTGCTAATGCATATAAAATCTTATCTTATTATAGTGGTACCCGCTCTTTAATTTCCTACAAATTATGAAACTAACCTATAATTGTGTAATTTGGTCGTAACAGCAGGAATAATTTATCTTCTTCATCTTCTAAAAATGTCTCCTACTATGGTGCTTATATCATCTGAGGGTGATGCATTTGATACAGAGAGTGAATTTCAGAAAGGTGTGAAGCATTTATGCGAAAGGGGAATTTCAAAGCTTCCTAAGAAGTACATATTTCCTCCCTCAGAGCGGCCAAATATATCATTATTGGAACAAAAAGACTATATCAAACGCGAGAACAAAAATCTCAAGTTACCTATCATAGACTTCGCACAATTGCAAGGCTCTAATCGGTCCGAAGTTCTAAAATCGCTAGCACATGCTGGTGAAAGTTACGGATTTTTTCAGGTGAGTAACTATTGATGTATCATGTACTTCACCAGTTTACTCCTTAGAGATTAGATCTTTACTTTCGTACGTGATGAGAAATAAACTTTAAAGTTAAGAGAAAGCTTCACAACACAAGCTATGAAGCATTATTTTTTTAATTGATCATATTATGAATTCAAATGGTACTATAAAGGTTTTCAAGATGATAATAATTATTGTCCATCTCGTGTTCTTGATACGATCTTAACAACTTCTGAACTCTTTTTAAGAAATGGTTACATGCAAAACTATATTTACTCGTCTAATATATATAGTTTCACGCAGAATAATTTACTAATTTTCTGTTTTATTCTTAAAAAACCTACAGTTGGTGAACCATGGCATTCCTAATGATGTAATTAGCAGTATGATGGATGTAACCAAGAGGTTTTTCGAGCTCCCATTTGAGGACAGGGAGAGGTACATGAGCTCAGATTTGAGTTCTTCCGTTCGATACGGGACAAGTTTTAACCAAACAAATGATGGTGCTTTTTGTTGGAGGGACTTTTTGAAGCTTAATTGCAATCCTTTGCCAGATATTCTTCCTCATTGGCCTTCTTCTCCCTTGGACTTTAGGTGAGAACAATAATCACGTTTTCTTTCTCATAAGAAACGAACCAATATGTTACTAAATAGTATAATTTTCTGAAAATTTCCACTCTGGTACTATATATTTGGATGCATCTTATTAGTTTTAAAGGACGTACAGTGTACATGTTTAACTTACGTAGATATGCTAACTTTCGACTTCTAGTACTTCTTAGGCATTCAAAAATTGGTATATATGGTCCATATACGGAGCATAATTTATGCGTTCAAGAAATACATGAAAGTTATAAGAAAATATTCCCGAATATAAAAGTCTTCATGTCACATGAGCCTAAGCAAAGCCTAACAAATCTTCGTAGTAATAATGTACTTTAGGATGAACGTTTCCATGTGCTCCCTTCATCAAAAGTGCATATGATATGAGTGCATGCTTGTTTTGGCGCAAAGCTTAAAGTTAATAATTATGTTTTTTTCTTGGGTAAAAATTTCTCAAAGTTTTTGTACATCAAATTATGGCCGGATTCATGAATATCATACTAGTAAGTAAATAAATATATTTATATGACAGAACAAATGACATGAGAATATGCTATATTTTAATACAAAACCTATGGAAACCTAATGTTACTGATTGGCCTAATTCTTTACAGGAAAATGGCGGTTACCTACGCAAATGAAAACAAATATCTGTTCCTAATGCTGATGGAGGCCATCCTAGAGAGCCTTGGAGTGGTACAAAATACAACAAATACTAATACAAATAATGAAGATGATGATGTTATAACTACAAAAAATAACAATAATAATAATAATAGTAACATATTAAAAGAGCTAGAAGATGGGAGCCAGCTAATGGTATTGAACTGTTACCCAGCATGTCCAGAGCCAGAGTTGACACTTGGCATTCCACCTCATTCTGATTATGGATTCCTAACTCTCCTACTACAAGATGATGTTGCAGGGTTACAAATTAAGCACCAAGATAATTGGGTTAATATTGAACCTATACCAAATTCATTTGTTATCAATGTTGGTGATCACCTTGAGGTATTATATTCTTCCCTACTAGCTAGCTAGCTAGTATCTGATCATCTGATATTTGCTTCGATTAGTTATTTATGTCTGCTTTTTGCATAGTCAAAATTAAGTTTTAGTTATACTTGCTAAATGATAAGTAGAGATTATGTCAATGGATTTTTTTTTGCTAGTCTTGCTTGTAGATTGGGTCGAGTTGCGCAAAATTAAGCTCACTGATATTGAGAAGGACAAATTCTAGAAAATATAATTTTTTTTTCTGCTAAAGACATTTTTATGTTACTTTTGCGCGCTTAATGGTGGAAAAAAACTTTGTTTTTGTTCGTCCACACGGACCACGCCAGATAACCACAGAAAAATAAAACTAATGTATCATACTATTATATTAATATAAACCAATCCAAGAGAGTTAAATCTGTCAATTTTTTTTAAAAATCTAATTTACTAATTACTCATATACTATAATGTAATTCAAATACATAAATAACTAAATAAATATGTTTCTTCCTATACATCAATTTATCTCTCAAACTATACTTCCTACTTATATTCGATTGTTAATTTAATATATTCATTCCATCATTTTTTCATTTTATTTTTGAAAATTTTAAATTTATTTATCCGGGATCATATTTATATACGTATCGCACACGCAATGTATGGTCTACGATTGCTTAGTATTCTTATACATCATATATATTTATATTTGACTTTAATAAAACTGGTAAAAGAAAATGCTACAATATTTCAATATAAAGAGTTTCCCATGGGACATGTATGACCATATAACTGATTATCCCTGCATGCCGTACATTATTAAGTACTCTATATACGAGTATATTTTAGTTTGTAAAATATACACTCCTGTGCCTCAATGCTGGTTTCAAGTTTCACCTATTCCTTGGGACCAATCATTGATTCATTGTCAATCTATTTTGTTGTGTAAAATATACTATACCTCAAATAAAATATCCTCAACGATTTTCATTCTTCCCTGGCAGATATTCAGCAATGGCAGATATAAGAGCGTGTTACACAGATCTACTGTTAATTCTGCAAGGTCTCGTATGTCTATAGCTTCCGTGCACACCGTTCCAGTGGAAACTATGGTCCGGCCCTCACCTAGACTCATTACACAAGCCAATCCAAGGCGTTACATGGACACAGATTTTGATATCTTTTTAAAGTATGTTGCATCATGTGATTCTAAGATGAAGAATTTTTTAGAGTCTAGAAGAATTTATGATCATTCGGATGAGCTACAGAAAATTATATAGAGATGTAAAGGAATTAGAAATCATGAGATGAGTCTTGTAGCAATATTCGATGTATTCATACAAACTGCTCCTATACCGTATAGGATTAAAAAGTGAAATTCGATGTATTCATGGTAAAATATAGATTTATGTACAATTTTTTTTGGTCAATTACAGAAAGAGTTGCTATGGTTTTATTAGCAATGGCTGCATAAATATATGTTGGTACAACAGCGACGATCACAAGCCCCACTTATTAGGAGGCTCATTCTGTTTCATACAAACTGCTCCTATATCGTACAGGATTAAAAAGTGGCCATATTCAGTGTTTCTTTTAAATTCATCGAGACGTATATGGCGTACTAATACTGGGGATAATCTTTCACCCACTCATGCCATATGAACAAATATACATCATGTTGGTGTGTTACATGGTAGTAGCTCATACAATGCAAAAACTGGGATCTTAGACCCTGCAAAAAAAAGAAAAAACAGACTAGTTGTCAGCAGCATGGCTAAAATCCTTTAAACCGTAATGCATTTCAAAACTTGTAAAGGCTTAAATATCCATGTAAGGCTTGTTTGGTTGCAGCTTTTGAGCTTAACTTATTATTTATTAGTTGCAGAATATTAGGTTCGGCAGGTTGAAACCTGTTATTTTTTTGCTCTAAAGCTGACATGTAAGGTGATTACCCGAAGTCTCAAGTAAGTCGCGAAAATCAAAAGCTGCAGCCTAACTGCCTAACAATAACAAGCCCCTTGAAAACAAATTACTTTTATTGCACAAAGACACAGCTTACCTAGATGCTACAGATGATGCAAATACAGGCGCTTGTCTTGGGCTTACTTTCATGTACAACCCCTGCAAGAAAAAGAAATCCCAACAAATTTTAAGAAGAAAAAAAAGGGGTGGAGTTATCTAAGATTAATAGTATTTCTTTCTCTCTATCAACTGTTTCCTCAACTGCATATCAGTATTATATTGACTAATGAAAGCTAATCATAACAATCGAAATAACAAAAGTAAAGATAACTTGCACCAAATTTGATCATGGTAGACTTGGCTATTTTCAAAACTGTCCCAAATTTGAAATATTATCCTATTTTTGAACAGGCCATTGCTATTATTTTATTTTTCTTAAGAGTGAGTACTTAATGGATAACAAAAATCGAAGATTTAGATTAATACATTTGTGGTGTGAATAGTGGCTCCAGTTGTCATGCTGATGTTCTGATCTGGAATTAACTCGAAATCTATTTTCTGCAAAAATATTGCAAGCGCAACGATTGCCTCAAGCATAGCAAACTGATCGCCCACACACTTACGAGGACCTCCACTAAATGGAATGAATCTGCACTAGTTGGTTCAATATTAGGATAGATATTTTGCTGCCGAAAAGATAGCGAAGCACTTTATGAAAAGAACATCACTGAGAAGAAAATAAAGGAGAAGATGGAAATCAATGTTTATGCATAATCACCTGAAATCAGTATTAGTTTCATTAGGCACTGGACCATCCAAGTCGAATCTTTCTGGTATAAACTCCTCGGCTCTCTCCCATACCTAGTTCATGAAAATGTAAAAGTGAATAAAAGAAAAACCTGAAAAATGATACACAGACCATGGAGTACATTATGATGTTGAAATTTGTTCAGTAGTATAAACATAGATGAAACGAGAAGTGAGATCTTAGGCTACGCTTGGTTTTATCAACGACATCTGTTGTCAGGTTTCTTAAACATGAAAATTGCATGAAATGCTTATGGTAATTAGTAGGCTGGCTCTAGTTCAGCTGAGTTTCCTGGAAACACCACTATAAACTTATATGTGGTTCTGATCGTGTATCCAGTTTCCTTTATAAATACAATTAACTCTACAACAATGAGCTTGGAGAAAAAATGTAAACTGGGGAGACCAATTCTAAATGGACACTTTTTGGCTACAGTTTTAGCCATTGAGCTTAAAAAGGAATAACCAAATTAATGTGTCTTCTGGAACAGGTATAAAGAATAGAGGGGGGGAAGTAAGCATCGCTCTATTGTGTTTGACAATAGCAACACGTTTGACAATAGCAACACAATTGATAAGCCAGCTTTTTCTATGTAAAGAACCGATATATATTCGGAATGCATAAACATGAAGTACCTGTGAAGAATGGTGGATATTATAGACCGATATCATTATGTCTTGACCAGGGCTAACCGCGTAATTACCAGGTAGAACATCCGGAACCAGAGCTCTTCGCAGTAAGACCTAAATTGAGTTCCCAATAATGGATCAGTGGCAGGTTTTTTTGTCATGTATTTAACAAAATTCAGATAGAGAGATAGCTTAGAAGTTACAGGTGGATGGGGGTAGAGACGAAGTGACTCATTTATGCAACGTGTCAGATATTTGAGATCCTTGATGTCTTCAAAAGTTGGGGGCCTCCCCTCTAACACTCTATCAACTTCTTCTTGCACTCTTTTCAGAGAGGAGGGGTTCTGAAATATATATTTGAGTTAAACAGCACACTTATTAAAAGGAAAAAAACAAACATCAAAGGAGTTCGAGACACATTGAAAATTTGAGATTGGAATGATATCTGTTGACTAGCGGGGGAAAATGGAAACAAATAAAGGTAAGATACCTTGCTAAGAAGATATGCTGTCCAAGTCAACACTGAACCCGTAGTCTCGTGACCAGCAACCAACATTGACAGTAGGTCATCTCGTAATTGCAGGCTCGAAACCTAGAAAAAGAGACAAATATAGAATCCTGATTTATTTTTCCAAGATATAGTTACGCAAGTAAATCTCAAATTACTTTAAAATAAGCCAGATCCACATTTTCTTCACTTTCCTTGCAGGTAGACTGTATTGTTATATAAAAAATGAGAAGTTACCATGTAAAACATGTAAGATTCATATATCCTAGATTTTTTTTAAGGATTGGCGTTGTCCTGTTTGGAAAAATATAAGAGCTAAAAGCTTATATGCATCACCGTAACATACTTCTTCTCTGCTAGCAAGCAAGAATCGGAGAATACTTGGATCTGTGTCGTTGACGTAATCCTCTTCGTTAATACGTTCACCTTCGGATTCAACAATCTTTTTGCATTCGGCAATTAGCTCTTCTACGGTTCTTCTTATCACCGTAACTGCTTTTTCAGCTTTTATTTGCCTTGGAACTATCTTACACAAAGCATCAATCTGCAGTACATTAAAAAAGAACGAAATAAAAAATGTTCCGACAAATGGGTCCTATCAAAACGCAGGAACATCTAAGAAAATCTGTAAGCCTATGGCACCAGAGTATGCATGTCGTTTCTAAAAAACTACATATGTTGATCACAAAAGTGCGGGTTTATTAAGGTTAACTACAGTCAAATATAACATGATTTAATTTACGAACATCATGCTGTGAGATTCTTGATTTAGTATCATGGACAACAACTATATTAACGCTATATTTTGTACTTTCAACTTAACATACTCTAATCCACTGAATACCTTTAATTTTAGAAAAAAGTGACATAGGTAGCACAAAATTCTGCTAGTGGAGTATAAAACTGGAAATCTGTGTAAGTTGGGTTACTAAATTAAAATAGCAGTTTACTGAGTTTACAACAATTTGTTGTAAAGTACAGTACATCAAAATATTCAGCGTTATTGACTAATGTCAGAAGAGACATACTATCATGCAAAAGTTTGAAATATGTAATAGTTGAGTGTATAAAACCATAATAAACCCCAGAAATGCTAGCGCATTATTTTTCCAAAAAAAAAAACACCATATTGATAGAAGAAGGGAAGGGTCAAAGTTAAAACCTTGCCTTCCAATAGGGTAAAAGATCGGTGGAACGAGCTTCTGCTTCTTTTAAGGAAGTATATACAGCATCAATTACTGGACTATCAGCATTAAGGGCGTCAAAGTTATAATTAAAAACTGCTAGGCCTATCACATCGAGCGTAAGTTGAGAGAATTTTGCTTCCATATTTACAGGAGACCCATTGAGTGAGTCACTTTGTAGTTTCTCTACCAATCTCTCAGCGCATTTGCAAAAAACACGATCAACTATTATTGACAAATACTTCTTATGAAGCGATGGAACCACTGCCCTCCGTCTCACCTACCAAAAATTAGATCACTCTGAGAACAGGATTTAACAAGCTTTTTAATTTAGAAGCATACCGTTTTTACAGTGGATAACAAGTTAAATTTGTCCATTGGTTCCGGTTTTAAAAAAACAAGGCGAAGCGAAATGGACTTAATTACGGATAAAATGATAAAAAGTGACGACTAACGATACGACTGTGTTTGGTTCTCTGTACTGGTTTCTTAATTTACTGGAAACATAATCTACACTGACATCAATCACAGTAACTTTAACTTAAACCAGTACAAAAAGGGTAATCCATCTTTTCCTTAGCAAGTTTATGTATTATTTTTTTGTAATCAGTAAGTTTATGTACTTAAATGTGCCACTAAACCAGCTCATTTTCCGCAGCTGCCTCTAACAGAGGATACATAAAAATCAAAATCCATATAGCAACTGGTTAAGAAAATAATGAAGAAAGTCAAATCGCACTGATTGACATTTGAAATCAACCAAAAATGAAATAAAAACAATTTCTCCAAACAAGCCTAACATTTAAGTCTTCTCTAAGGAAACCACCAACTACATCTATCCATACGAACCGACATGAAAGTACCTTGCTTTAATCAACAGGCTAGATAAAATTTAAGCATGTATAATAGTAATTCAAAAAAGAAAGTAATCCAAAACTATTCACTCTCCTTTATATAAGCAATAACGTCGTATTGACTATTGAGATAATGTTCACATTTTAACAACTTACGATTATAGTACAAAAGAAGGTAAACCTCCTAATAAATCACTCTGTGACTCCAAAATGAAGTCCCGGCTTGGAAGATGGAAACATTGGAAGGTAGATAGCTAATACTCCAATAATCTAAAAAAGCTATTGTAAACACTGTAATCGATGATACAGGCCTTGTTTGGCTTTTTCTTTTTTGTAAAATAAGCTAGATCTTCTTTTGCTAAATAGGATTCATACAGCTTAAAGCTTTTATTCAGAGAAAGACATCAGGAAAACTCTAATCATAGGCTCATCAACCAGATAAGGTCCAGTTCTAATTAAACTGAAAAGGATGCAACCAAACAAAGACTGTCCAAAAAAGCTTGCTTAAAAAAAGACGGCTACAAGTTAAAAGAACTAGCTCTTATTAGAATGGTTTCGAATCAGTTTTTTCACTTCTTCACTTTTCTACATAATAAAAGTCAACACCACCCACCCACATGTACTTTTTGATCACATGAACAATTTTGGTTAAAATACCCAAAAATATGGCCGAAAAGCAAGAAACTATAAGAAATACTATTTTTTTTGTTTTTCCTTCTCTTTAGCCTTCTTTTTTATTACCTAAAAGAATGGTTATAATTATAAGATAAAACGGATGTCTTATCAAACACCATTTGCTTCTTTAAGCAAAAAACTTTAAAAGCTACGAAAATAAGCTGATTCCAAACTCGGCCAATAAGTTATCAACTGCGATACAGTAACAAAATGCAATCCACCAACCGTCCACAAGTTCCCTCAGCAAATATTCATTTTACACTCTCATTATCCTCTTACAAACACAAATATCTCAACAATCAAAAACCAAATGAAGAACATAACTAGTTTAATAACACTCTGAATGCTGCTACAAAAGCACAATAATTAACTAACTAACTGATTATCTATCTAATAAAAACCTCTGAACAGAAACATAATACTAAAGATCAACTAACATTCCAAAAGTTCTCCACCGTAATGCAAAATATATATTCACTCCGTCCCATATATAATAGTCCAATTTCGTTTTTTACTTTGTCCCAAAATGATAATCCAGCTTGGTTTTTAAGCTTTGGTTATTTTATTATGTGAAAAAACTAGGTGGACTATTATTATGGTACGTAGCAGTATCTTTTCCTCGCTACCAAAAACTATCTCATAAAAGTATTACAAGAGAATTATAATTTTCCACCCTTATCATACTCCCTCTGTCTCAATTTAGTAAGAAGTTTGAAGACACGTGCAATTTTGCATTGTATCCTCAAATTTTCTATTAAATTGGGACGGATGGAGTATAATATAACAGCCAAGCGGAAGGAAAAAGTGTATAAAATTTGAGATGTTAATATACGTAAGCAGAAAATTGTACTCTCAAATTGTAAAAGAGCATAAATTTGAGGAAAAGTCAGAATTGATGCTGTTGCTCTACATTTTTTAACTACACTAACTAATATACTTGCGTGTAGACTATTATTATCATACGCAGTACTATCTTTCCCGCTCTACCAAAAACAGTCTCATATAATATTTTAAATGGTGCATGGCTGATTTGGACCGCCTAATCTTCTAGGCTTTTAACCTCCGCCTACCACCTAGGCTAGTAGTACTAATTTCCGCCTAAACTCGCTTTTTACAACAGTGCTCTTATAAAAGTATTACCAAAGAATTATAATTTTCCACCCCTATAGTATTATATATTTATATCAACCAAGCGTAACGAAAAAAGTAAAAACAAAAAACAGCTAACTGTCCACAAGTCCCCCTCGGCAATAGCGAACCCGGACCCAAACAGAAACTCTGAAACCTCAGCAACCAAACCCTTCCCGTAAACCTTCCCATACCCCCTTAAAACATGCTTTGCCACCTTCGGATCACTCACCACCACGAAATCCCTGGGCTCTGCTGCCAGCCTGTACACCGGCCCTTATTCCTCCATCCATTTATACAACGGTTAACTTTTACCCTTTATAGTTCTGTTTTTCTTGTTTATTACCCTCAATCATCAATTTTACTATTTTGTACCCTATATTTGTGTTTTCTTTCTACATTTTGTACCCTTTATTGTGTCCCGATTGGAAAAACTAACAATGTAACTGAGAACAAAACAATATGAACAAAAC
This sequence comes from Primula veris, assembly GCA_963682055.1. NCBI lineage: Eukaryota > Viridiplantae > Streptophyta > Magnoliopsida > Ericales > Primulaceae > Primula > Primula veris. The sequence goes on from OY821749.1 coordinate 28,077,447, forward strand.
TGCTAAAAATCCAACGGAACAAAAAAGTTTAAAAAAACCCTGCTAACTGTCCAGTAGTTCACTGTACAAGTCTAAAGCTACTACAAAAGTACAATTAACTACTAATTCAATCTGTAATATAACAAACACCAAACATTAACAAAAATATATCAAAAAAAAAAACGCCTAAGAAACTAGCATAACATGGATGTTTTTCATCCCTGATTTGACGGAAACTTTCAAATTTTTTAAAAAAAACGGGTCCAGGTACTAATTAAAACAAACAATGTAAGGTACTAATCGAGAACACGCAACAATACATGGTATAAAATTGCTAAATACCCGCTTTATACCATGAAAAATCTAATTTAGCAACACGCACCAAACATTACTAAAAAAAAAAAAACTAACCGTCCACAGATCCCCTTCAGCAATAGCGAACCCAGACCCAAACAGAAACTCAGAAACCTCGGCAACAAGCCCCTTACTGTAAATCTTCCCGTACCCTCTCAAAACATGTTTCGCCACCTTCGGGTCGCTAACAACCACAAAATCCCTCGGCCCGGCCGCCAACCTGTACACGGGACCGTATTCCTCCATCCACTTAAACAGCGGTAAAAAAAGCGCCCCTCCGAGAAGCTCCGCCACGTCATCGAGCTTGGCCTTCGCCGAGGGGATGTTGGAGTCGTCGGGTCGGGTTAAAGAACGGGTTAAATTTGTTAGCCAATCCGGGCTTACCCATGAGGTGGGTTTTTTATTGTTTTTTAAGCAGTTTATGAGGTGGGGTTTTTTGTGGAAAAGGAGAGGGGAGGAGAGAGAGAGTGAGTAGGAAGCCATTGAAAAGGAAGCTAATGTGGGTTTGTGGATTACAATTATATAAATAAATACAATTTAGTATCTAAAGTATTTTAAATTTTACATATTAGATCCCCTAAACGAGGATTTAAACAGTTTTATGCTTAAATTGGTTTTTGCATTAGGCTGTATATTGTTGTGTTTTTACTTCTTTTTTTTTTTATTATTGTTTACTAGTGTACCTTATTATTATCAAATTTACTATTTTGTAACTTGTATTCGATTTATTTGTTTTTCAACTATACTGTCAAATTCAAGATGGAACACCAGCATAATTGGATGGAAAAACAGCATAACATGAATGTTTCTATTGATAATTGAATGGAAAATTTCAAAATAAATAGAAAATACCAATCCGTGATACTAATTTGAAAAAGTAAAAATGTGAGGTGGTAACCGAGAAACACGGAGCAATACAAAATATGCTAAAAACTCATTATATACCATGTAAGTTGTATTTTTTTCAATTTACTACGTTATACTACAAAATATAATAGAGTTTCGCGTCGCTCTTCAACACGTAACAGTTAACACTTCCCGTCAGGGGCAGATTTAGGGGGCTGCCGCCGCCATCCCAGATTTTTTTTTTATTTTTTTTTATACATATACTTTTTTTTCAAATTTAGAATTAAATATAGTTATAGTCCTCCATTGGTAATTGTAAGTACAGTAGTCTAGTGGTACATGTGCACGTTGGCTAACCGTAGATCATATCACATATGTTTGAAACTATTTTTTGTTGTTTTTTTTTCCTTAATTATTCTATTTAGAGAATTACGAAAAAACCCATAATTTAAAACTCAAAACCCATAATTTAAAACTCAAAACCCCATAATAACAATAGACAGCTTCTCCCTCCTTGTTTTTTTCGAACCCTGTGAAAAAAAAAAGTTGTATGTCCCATGTTTCGACTGGTTTCGATAAATTTATACTATAGTTTGTTCACAACGACCGCCCCCTTTGAGTTCTAGTTTCGCCACTGTTTTCCGTATCCACTCAGTATGTGCGTCGCCACCTTTAAGTCGCTGACAACCACAAAGTCCATCGGCCCTGCCGCCAAACAAACTAATCACTATAAAAAAAAATACTCAAATACCGACGGGATTAGTGACGGTATTTTTTGTTACGAGCTTATTAGCGACTGTTTTTGTGACGGTTTTGTGACAGTTTAGTCAATTTACGACAGATTTGTGACAGTTTTTTAAATTAGCGACAGGCTTGTGACAGCTTTTGACTCTCACTAAATCAAATATTATTTTATAGTGAATGAGAATCACACTATTTGGCTCTAATTTCAAGCATATCAACTTTCTTATTACTACTACTAGCATATTTTAAAATTAATAGTCATCTGCTAAATACACACGCTGTCTGCTTGATGCAGACGGCGGCTGTATTAGTGGGTGGGGTATAAGTCACACCACGTAATAAAAACTCAATCTATTAAAAAAAAATAAAAAAAAAATTAATTAATATTAGGATAGACTCAAATTAGGGTTTCAATATATTTATTTGAGTTTTTAGTAGATTGAGTTTTTATTACGTGGTGTGATTTGTATCATTATCGTCTGTATTAATCAAAAGACGTCTGTATAAATCAAAAGCCAAATTAAGAAGGTACCTGGTTTAACCTAGGTTTCAGGTTTTGTCGGCTAAAAAACTAAAGAAACCGCTGTTTATAAGCAGATAAATTGTACATGAGTACATACAAAAATAAAAATACAAATACAAGCTATATGCTACAACCCAAAGCCACCTTCAATATCAGATATATACATAAGAAAGTATGTGCTTAAGGTGGATGAAATGTACACATAAGAATTTCGGTTTTTCTCTGGTTGTTCGTCGAGGGTTCTCTTTCGATGTGACATTTTCAACATGACTACAAAGCTCAATTAAAGTGCACATCCTAAATTGAATTAATTTCTAAATTTTATTTCACCACCAAACTAGAACATTATAGTATTTGATAAAACCAAAGTTCAGAACTTAAAATAACTTGTCACACTAAACAAAATCTAAACCCCAACAAGAAACACCTTCGGCCACGTATTTCAGTTTTGAAAGCCTCTCCGTTATGCGCTCAACAAGTTGTACCTGAGAATGCTTCTAGAGACTTTTCCTCGTGGTTAACTTAATTTCTTGAATTTCATGTGGTTTTAGTGTGTTTGAATTTCGATTTATCCTCTAGGGCTGTGAGAGTCGATGGTTTTTAGTTGAACAGGTCTTAAATTCCCTTATCCTGCCTGCTTTCACGTTTCGAGGGATACAATAGCGTCATTGTAATATCTATTATTTTGGGTTAATAAAATGCTTACTTTCCAAAAAAAATTGCACCCTTGAGATAATACTAAAATGCAAAAGAGATAATACCCCCAATTATTTTGAATTCACCTCTAGTTTCGTTAGATCACGATGTATCGTATGTAAGAATTTATCTCAACTAGTGTTAACATCGTAAACCTAAAGTCTACTCCTTCTACGCCAATATCCTAATGTGGTCTATAGTAGTCATCACTTGAAATTCCCATAAGGCCATTCAAAAAAGACGGGGCAATATTAAGTTCCGCATAAGGTTACTCAAAGTGTTATAACGTACACGAGAAAAGTTTGAATGCCAAACTCACGGTTATAATGAAGTTGCAAGGACAAATGTTTACCCATCAGATTATTACCAAGACTCAAGAGCAAGAAAAACTCAGATAGTTGAACCTTTTGCTTCGTACGTGGCTCGGATTTTCGAAGAAGTTCCCCCAGCGAAAAAACTATTTCCCTCGATATTAAAATGTTTGGGGTTTAACAAGTAGAAGTGTAGAACTAACTTGACTTGAACTTAATTATATCCCTAATAATAGTAAACGTTATAAATAATAGCTTTGAACCTCGTCCCCTTTTGTTCAAACTACTTAATCGAAGTACTTTGTTAAGTTCACGGAGAGAAACATGCATGATAAATCCTTTTGGGTGATTTCCAACCTTGATGGCCTGATTATAATTTTAAATCACTTAAATCATTGATTATTTATTGGTGAAGTAACTATCTAATCGTTAGCTAGGTTAACAAACATTGTTATTGCACTATGATGTACCACCTAAATTAATTAGCCCATAGGTTTAATCACCCTACGAGAGAATATATAGTATGGTACTAGATTCTCGGTATTCGCAAGATTTGTCATTATTTTCTTGACAAAAGCTAAAGTATTTAGAAATCTCCGTGATCTACGAAATTCTCATTTCATAGATCCAGCTGGAAAAATAAATCAATAAGCATTCCTTAAGATCTTAGGATTAGTTAATTCAATGGTTATGGATTATATTAATTAATAAATGTCATAAAGGTTATCAACCATCGTTTGAGAAAGTGTCATTGTAATTTGTTTGTTTGTTTGTTGTTAGGTAAAACTTACTTTATTCGCAACCGGCATTTACATTTTTGCATAACTTTTATCCGACGCACGCAAGAGAAACTTTATTGAAACATTACTATTTTTGCGTCAACTATTACACGTTATAAAGTATAATCAACTGATAAAACAAGAATATTATGGGAACAACTTATCATGGTTAAATGCAAAAATAGTTATCGTTTAGTAATCACTACTCAGCCCACCACATTTTGTTCGTCTTGTATTAGAAATTTAGAAGTACACAATTAATTATAATATTATCCGTTTATAACTTTACAAATTTACTACTACTTAGTTAATTGTAATAAGTGTTACGTACATTTACACACACATATGTCTGATCATGTACAACTTCAAAGTTCACATTGTTACAAATAATGCTTCTTTTCATAAAACTAAAGCTTTTAGTTTTGTTTTCATGTCAAAGTGTTAACTTTTCAGCCTTTAAGGTCCAGAAAGGTTATCTCTATTCCCTAATACTTTTTCGGTCAACAGTGTGAGCAATTCCTAAAATTAGAAAGATATCATGAGTGGTATGTATTTCTATCAAGTGTTCAAACCTATCCTTAAACCTTTACACACACACACACACACACACATATATATATATATATATATGTCCTAATTATAAATAAGGTAAATTGAGAAAAATTAAACTTTAAACTCTCATAAAATAACACTTAATAAGAAAATAAGTACTCCATGCATCTCAAAACTGCGACTCCTTATAGTAAGTACGTGCAACTTTGAGTTGCAATATATTTATGGTATCTAATTGCCGAAATGATTTTTGTAAACAAAAAAATGGTTGTAATTTTATAATTAACTTTTAAAAAATTATGTTCTTTCGGTAAAACCGACTTCTATTACACCACATACCACACACCTGGATCTCATGCGGCATCATCAAAACAAAATCAAATGAAATCCGTTACCACTAATTATGACAAAGTTCACCTCCACACTTTCATCCATAATAATGACGTGTGAATTATGATAAGAGTGAAAAATAATAATTATCCTAAGTTAAAAGGGCTTGAGGATTAAGATTTAAGACTTCATATTAGCTGTATATTTTCATTCACATTTAAATCTGTTATTAATTTGGTAAAAAGTAGTACTAAAAAAAGAGGGAACGCGTTTCTTGTTTGGGTGGCTGATCAGAATCGCGCTCTTGGAGTCTGCACATAGCACATGATCATACATATATAAGTACAAAAAATCTCATATGAACATCATTAAAAACATCTAACTAAACACTTTTTCATAAAAACGCTCCAAATCAAGATTTGGTTAATGCAAATATCAATGGTTTCACGACGGTAACACAAATATGCGTCTTGTTTTTTTTTCCGAGATGTATAATGACATGTTTTCGAAATTATGGTAAAATTTAAAAATTGAAAACATGTCATTATACATCTCAGAAAAAAAAACAAGACGCATATTTGTGTTCCCGTCGTGAAACGTAGAGATTTGCATTAACCAAATCTTGATTTGGAGCGTTTTTACGAAAAAATGTCTAGTCTTTCACGATGTTGATATATCCTCTCCTCCCAGTGTATATATATATATATATATATATAGATATAAGTATATATAGATATAAGTATATATTTAGTATTATATACGTCTACAAAACAAATATATACGCATACAGTTACAAACTTACACCTCCTTCTCTCTCTCTCCCTCTCTAACCTCGCCCGATCTGATAATTAACTATAATAATAACAATGCCAGAGCTAGCGAAATCGTATTTCGAAACTAGAGAGAGAATGTTATAAATACATATACATATATATATATAGAGAGAGAGAATGTTCAAGATACAAAGGCATAGCAGGCAAGGTTCGTCGAGATCAGGAGGAGAAAGATTCGACTTCAAATTCTCCAATTTCCAGGCCATTCAGGTTATTTTTTTAATTTTCTTATTGTTTTAATTTAAACTTTTTTTAATCTTTAATTGTGAATTTATTATCGGTGTTATGTGAATCAGGAGATGTGCGTGTTATTGATTTTTTAGTTTTATTAGGATCTAATTTGAAGCAATGGAGAACGGAACGATATTGTTTGATATTTTAACTTAAATTTATTGCTGAAAAACTAGGCTTTTTGTTGTTGTTATTATGACGTCACTATGTATCTGTTACCGGTGGCTTTATTTTATTTTATTTAATTAGCAGCAGATTAGTTGATTACTTGTGAGTATTATCGGTTTTTGAGCTTTATTAGGATCTATTTTGAAGCAGTGGAGGGCCGAAGGATAGAGTTTAATATTTTAACGTAATCTTATTGGTGAAAAACTAGGATTTTTTGTTACTTCTGTTATCGGTTTTTGAGTTTTATTAGGATCTTATTCGAAGCAATGGAGGGAGGAACGATTCAGTTTAATATTTTAACTTAAATTTATTCGTAAAAAACTAGATTTTCTGTTATTATGACGTCACTATGTATCTGTTATCGGTAGATTTCTTATTTATTTATTGTTTTTAATTAGCGGCATATTAGTTGATAATTTGTGAGTATTATCAGTTTTTGAGCTTGATTAGGATCTAATTTCTTTTGGAATAGAGGGAAAAATATCTTAATGTGATCAGTAATATCTTAACGTATTATCATGTTTGGAATATATTAACTTAAATCACTGTTTGTTTTTGTAAATATGATGTCTATCTGTTATCGTGTTCAGTAAATTAGTAGTTTTTGTTAGATAGCAGAGATTAGGTGATTTTTGTGTGAATGTTATCAGGTTTGAGCATAATAGAATCTATTTATTTTTTTTGTAATAAATTAGAATCTTGTTTGAAGCAATGCAGAGTGGAATTACATAATTGAACAGTTTAACTTAAATATTTGGCGACATTAGATTTTATTGTTGCTATGATGTCACTATTTTGCTCTCACGTTTCGTTTATGGTGTTTAGTTGGAATTATTATTACTCCGTTTGTCTCAATTTAATACGAATTTTGAAGATAAGTTCAATATTAAGGCGTAAAAAATTCGAAATTTCAAATTAATTAAGCATCTTAATTTGTGAGTAACTTTTGAGATTTATAATTTCGACATTAAAATATAAAAAATTTAGTCTGTCAATTGCATGTATCCCCGGATTTCAGATTAAACTGGGATAGACGGAGTATGATTGATTGATTGATTGTATAACCAAGCGAAAAAATATTTTGTTACTGGTGCTCTTTGATCAGCAGATTACTTGTTATTTTGTGAGGATCTAATTTGAAGCAAAGGAAGTTCGTTATGGACAACGGAATGATATTGCTGAACATTTAAACTTCAACTATTGGTTAAATATTAGATTATTTGTTAATACAATGTCACCATCTAGTTGGTCTCAATGTATGTTTATAGTGTTAAGATGGAATTAGTATTATAAAGGGAATAAATAGATGTATATAGTGATGTAACCTCTATTTTTTTTAGTATTGCAAACTGTAAAGAATCACGTACTCACATGTTGCAAGTCTGCAACTGATTATCCGAACAAGAAAAATTATAACTTGAGATTGACTCAAATTGCATCATATTTTGTTATTATATTAGAAATGACCATCACAAAATTATCATTGTAAACATCCAAAATTTTGGCAATTTCCTAATAATATCATGATTAGAAAGAAGACCTAAATACTACTTTTCCGGTTTCTTGTTATTTGTCCAATGTTACTTTGTGGATGTTTCCATATATTTGTCTCTTTTGATATATGTTCAACAATATTCTACTACTTTTCAGTTTTCCTTTTTGTTTGATTGCAATATATCATGGGCATTACTTCATTACACTAAATGCTACAAATATTGGGCCAAATCTGAAAATTTAACACAAAGACAGTACACAATAAACGATGTTATCTGTAATAGGCGGATGATGACAAGATTTCAGTCATAAACTTAAAGAAGTTATTTTGGCAGTAGCTAAAAATTTACTCCAACTGGTGACTAGATGGTGCTACTGCACATGTTCCCCCAACTTTACTATTGAGTGGTTGGGTACGAAAATAAAGTAAAAGTCATGTGTCATTTTCTCTTGGCCACTGGTGTCAACCGAAAGTTGAATTGAATCAAACTGTCTTAGTTTAGGAATTCGTTTTGAATTTGCCAGGTTAAGCATAATTATTGAATGAGTTGGCATTGACCGATTTTGAAGTATGTAAAGAAACTTTGGGAGTTCAATTTTTATGAATTTATCAGTTCTATTCACTGCTAGATTATAACTCCATCCTTAATTGCTGCTATATTCGTGGTCAATTCGTCTAGCTTATCAGCTTAATTTTTCTAAATCTTTTATTTATTGTAAAACTTGGTTAGACTTTATGTTTTGAAATGCTGCTAGATTGATTTTCAGCAAAAATAGAGGAGCTCATATTCATTCTCTCTCACTGTGATGCGAAAATCTACATGTAATGCAAAGAAGGTTACGAAGACACATGCAGTATACAATCTGAGTTTTAATGAAAGTTATCAGATTATGGTTAAGTTTTTTTAATTTGATTGCGGAACCTAACAATATTAAAAGTCCCAGGCTACAAGTTATTGTCTGTTTGATCTCCAAGTAAAGGCACATGTTATTCAGAATTTCGCAAGGTTGTGCTTGGTTTCTTCTTCAATACCAGTTTGTATTGTCCAACTATAGTACCTTTAATATTTTCAATTATTTAAAGTATAAGCTTGTAAACAACTAGAATTTAATGAAAAGCATTTGTGTAAGACGATTTTGCAACAGGCCAAAACAACATTTATAGCTAGATATAGTTAGTTGGATAGTTTAGAGGTGAGAATATTAAGTGTGTGTAAGACAAATCAAAATAAAATCATCTGGATTACAGGTGTACATAGAAGGCATAAGTTACAGGCTCGTCTTATTCTTTCTTCTAGAGGTGTAGGATAACATAAAGCGCATACACTGGCTTGCATCACTTTTATGGATTTTGGCATAAACAAAGATATACAAGTTTATGATGTATTTATAACCGTTGTTACGTGGTGAAACTGAATTCTACATGAGGTATCCAATATATGCAGTGAATAAGATTACTAAATGTTTTAGTACCATGACACTGACATTAACTCGTTTTTCTTTAGATGCTGACAGTTAAATTTTTAATTTTTCTCTTTATGATTTATCTTTTATCCCTTAATGGGAATAAGATAGCTTAATGTTTCAGTACCATGACTGGCGTTAACTTATCTTTCTATAGATGCTGCAAGTTAATGTTTAAATTTTTCTCTTTTATGATTTTTGTTTTTGTCCTTAACGGAAGTCAAAATTAAAAGTAGTTAAAAGTGATTACTTGAACCATTTACTTCAGTAAAATTTATCATTTAAGCTGATTTACGTAGTTATAACAATGAGCAAGAGAGTATGCCAATTTTATTATGCTTGTTTTACTCTCAGAATGTATTTAACTTTGTGGTCTGCGAGCAGGTACCTAAAGGATGGGACAAACTTCTTGTATCTGTAATTTCTGTTGAAACTGGAAAAACAATAGCAAAATCGAGCAAAGCGCCAGTGCGGAATGGTAATTGTCAATGGTCAGAGACTTTATCAGAATCAATAAATGCTTCTCAAAACGAGTCACCAAGAACACTGGATGAATTTCCCTTGAAGTTTGTTGTTGCAATGGTAAGTTATGTGTGTTACCCAGGTCTTGTTTGGTTGCAGCTTAGAAGCTTAAAAGCTGGTCTCTGTTTGGTTCTCTAGCTTAAAAACCTGAAATGTTCTTGCCTTTTCGCCTAAATTAACTGGAAGATTTGAGCTCGATGAACCTAGTTTTTTTATTTTTTCAAACCTAAAACCTAACATAACAAGCTTATCGATTTACAAGCTGCAACAAGACAATCCTTTGAGATTTCTTTCATCTATGTTCAAATTGATGGCCAAAAACTCTACTCTGTGTACCAAACAAGAAATTGAGTAGAATTTAATTGATTGCCTATTTCCACAGGGATCAGCAAGGGCTGGCATACTTGGAGAGGCTACTGTAAATATGGCTGACTACATGAGTTCAAAAACTTCGGTTCCAATTTTTCTGCCACTAAAGAAATGTAATCATGGGACTATTTTACAAGTAAGTCATCAATTTCTCAGCCGATGTGATTTCGATTTTTCTGTTTCTTTAAAATTCTGGTTTGAAAGGCTTTGTCTCTAGCTGATTGTGAACTTGGAAAGTTGCAATTATTTTTCCTGCTTTTAAAGCCTTGTAATGCCTCTCTAAGGGATTAGCGAATAAGATGACGATCTTGAAACTAAATATTTAGCAATCTATTACATAGCTGAGAGCAAGTTTGGATAGAGTTGAATGGGGAATAAAATGAGATTTACTTTGAGTTTTGAGATCAATATAACACATACTTGACTTCTGTCTAACTAGATTGTCCCAAATGGTTACTGGGGATGATTGGGCTAACATTGTTAGCTTTTATATATGAAAAAAGTACCACTTTATGTTGATTAGATAGTATGAGTTAAATCCGCTTCATCGGGTACTGAATTTTTTTCTTGACATTAGCTTCCATGTATATACTTGCGACATTGTAAATACGGTGATAGGATCAAGAATTCAAGTGGAATAACAAAAAAGTGACCACCAAGATTATTATTGCTATTTTCTGGACTCTGAGATATGCATTTCTTGTCCATTTTTAAAAAAAATCCGTTAAGTATCTTTACAGTATCTTTTCTTCTGGAAATGGGTTGTTTTAGTTGTTATCATATGTTATATGTGATTGAAATATCTTCTTCCTATATCTTTCTCAATCAGCATCTAGTCTGAATTGTCTTTATTAGCATAAAACTTGGGTTTTGACAATTAAGGAATTGGAAACAAGTAACGAAAGTCAATCAATAGGGAATGCTTATATTGGTGTTTTTTTTCCATCTTAATTGCAGGTTAAGATTCAATGTTTAAATCCAAATACAAAACTCAGGTTTGACTTTATGGTGCCGTATGGTGGTTCTTATTGTTATTTGGGTGAAGTACAACAATGGTCCCATACCTAAGATCAAATTTCTATTTAATCCACACAGTCTTCACTAGCAGTCTTCACAGATTAATAGGTGAGACAAGTGATCCCATTACTATTGGTTCCCCATAAAAGGGACCGCTAGAGTAATACACAGATACTATGGGGACCAATAACGATGCGTTTAAAATTATGGGGACCACCAGTCCACCAGTTTAAATTATTCAAAGTTGGGAGACTAAATCATAATTTATCTTCAAAAATTGGGACCATATCTGCAATTCACCTATTTTCAGGTGGTAGTCCTGATTTTGCTGTAAAATTTTCAGGGCGCAAGAATCGAAAAATTCAGTTTCTCAATTGGAAGAGCAAATTTCAGATCATGTTGAAGTTGAGTGTAGGTCATACGAGTCTGAGGATTCATTTGCCAAGAACAGCGAATCCTCTTCCAATAAGGATTTGGGCTCTGCCTCAAATCTAGGAGAAGTACAGAGCATGGTTTGTATCTTTCTACTCACCTTAACCATTACAAAGTTAATTTGGGGTTGATTGCAGTTTTGTATACCAACATCGCACACTTTTTCTGATTTTACGACCTAACCTACCAATTTTTTTAGTTAGTACACCAACCCAACTTTGTTATACTGATCTGTACACTACATTGGAAAGAAACATATGTTGGGATAAAATACCGGGAAAAGTATGATAGAATAATGTACCAAATAGTTGATTTTTGTTACTAGTACGCCAACCTATTGACTATTTTTTTAGTGGGTACACTAAGTGTACTAAATAGTTGAGAAAGTTAGTGTACGAATTGCTATGTCGGATTGGCTACAAAATCGAATTCAGATGGTACTTTGGTACATAATAGAAAGGGTTAATTATAGTTTTGTACACCAACCTATTGGTGGTTAAGAAAATGCATGCCGACCTTTCGACATTAACAATTGACATACCCACCTAATACACGTCCTCCAATCAACATACTGGTGTTAAAAAAGTTAACGGAAATACATAAATGACAGATTTACCCTTACATTTTCTTTTTATTTACAACTTAAACCAAAAGAGATATACAAATATATATATATATATATAATTATAATGCGAGAGAGAGACATAACACCACCCACTGCCACCCTTGACCGCTGTCGAATCAGACCCACCCAATGCCACCCGTGTATGTATATATATGTATATATAATATGTGTGTATGCATCTCCAAGCGAAATTGTTTGTTTTGCTGTTGATTTTTGCAGATATTTATGTACGTATATGATGTGTGTATATATTATATATGTATTTATTTGTATGTATATTTTTGGTATCAATGTATATTGTGCAGATGTATGTTTATGTATATACAGTATCTATGTATGTATACGTATATGTATAAATATTTAAGTGATATATATATATATATATATATCTGTATTTCGATTTTAATTTACGAACTAACCATTTTACCCCTAAAAAAGGCACATGTTTCGCACATGGTCAAATTTCCGTTAGTTGACTTAACGGAAGTCTGTTGATTGGAGGACGTGTATAAGGTGGGTATGCAAATTGTTAATGTCGAAAGGTCGGCATGCATTTTCTTAACCACCAATAGGTTGGTATACAAAACTATAATTAACCCTAATAGAAATCATATGGTACGTTACCTATTACACTGTAATTAACTCATTGATTTCAGTATCGGTAGCATATCTATTTCTTTAACTCTTTGAAATAATAATCGGAAGGAACTTTCTGTTGATTGCATATGACAATATATTGGATAGTCTAATGAGGTGAGCCACTTTATGAAAATCTTAATTAAAAAGTTGTAGGTCATAGAATAACATGGGCCATATTTTTCTCATTTAAAAACCTGGTAGGGAATTGTATCTGGCAGTTATATGTTTATGATACTATACATGAAAGTTCATTTTTGTACATGCATGTTTGATGAATCTATGTATAGAGTGACGACTTATATCTCATGTGAAAACGAGAGAATGTGCACGAACCATGGTGAAAGAAGCATCCGCCATCTGGATGTTTAACAATATAACACGTTATTGGCATTTATATTTGATACTGATTGAACTTAACATTAGTTGACATGACTTGTTGAGCAGTACTCTGACTACCCTTTGGTCCCTTTCTATAACAAAAGAAAACAGAGGTGAAATAAGGTTTTGAAGAACTTACACCAGTTAGGACTCTACAGAAATAGCACCTATAAATATTGTACCCTAAATAGATAGCACACAAAAAAGAAGTATTTATGATTAGAATAAACTTCGTTGATATCCTTAGGCCAAACGAAATGAAGAAGATTTTATGTGGTCCTCTACGAAAACTGTTTCGGTCTTTAAGAAGTTTAAGATTATTAAATTTTTAGTATTAGTGCAGAAAATAAATTACATGCAAGTAGTAGCAGTACGCCGTCCTTATAATATTAGCAAGTGTGGGTTTCCACACGGATCACAAAAAAGTAATTAATATGTTTAGTAGTTTGAGTTAGTTAAAACTCTTCATCTTTACCCGTCCAAAAAAACATCACCTTATAATTTCTTGACAACAGTTTTCTTCTTGGTAGCACAAAAAAAATTAAATGAGGGTATAATCATAAACTTATCATTCTTCAATTTTTATTATGAGAAGGAGGCTTATAATTTGACAAATAGAAAAGTAGAAAGGTGGCCTATTTTTTTAAGGATGGAGGGAGAGACTGAAAGCATTAGATTTTGACATGCATTGCTTAATAAGCTTCCAATTCCTTTTAGATAACTGTCATTCTTTTTGTACAGAATACGAGTTTCTCAGAAACCGGCTCTCACCACAGTTTCGACTCAGTAGATGGTTCAGTTGTGGGAGAATTTTTCCCACCAAATAATGAAGTAAATGGTGAAAAGTATACCCCTGTCAGAAAACAAGGATCGACTTGTTCGGTAACTAGTAGTTCTCATAACAACTACTCTATAGAAAATCCTTCACACCGATTGTCTAACTCGAGATATTTGGGCTCTGGAAATGATTCACATCTACAAGAGTCCTTAAGAAGGTCTTCGAATTTTACGACATCTTCGGCTTTAGCCAATTCTAATTCATCAAAAACATTTTTAGAAGCTGCTGAAGAGACTATTCAAGAGCTTCGAGCTGAAGCCAAAACATGGGAAAGAAATGCTCGGAAACTTATGCTTGAAATGGATATCATAAAAAAAGATTTTTCTAATCAGTCACTAAAACAAGCGGACAAAGATGTGGAGCTCACAGCAGCTTATGTAGAATGTGATGGGTTAAAAAAAGAAATTGAACAACTCAAGCTAGTATTGGAGGAAACGATGGTTAAAAAAGGAGATAAAGAAAATTCGACGTTTCAGTCGGAGAGCGGGGTTCATATTATTAAGGAAATGGAACTTGAGATAAAATTTCAACACGAATATAATTCTGATTTAGCTTTGCAGTTGAAGAGAAGCCAGGAGTCGAATATCGAACTCGTTACTGTTCTACAAGAATTAGAAGAGACTATTGAGAAGCAAAAATCTGAGATCAAAATTCTTTCTTTACCTAACGATAATCAGGCTCTTGCAGATATGGAATTGGAATATGAATTGAAAATTTCTGCTAAAGAAGAAGAAATAGCGAGTTTAAAAGCAAAAATTGACGAAATTCTGGTGGATAGGAAATCAGATGACTTGAGTTTTGTTAGTGGGAATGACCTGCAGAAAACTGAGATCGAAAACCTTCCTAAATTTTCACCTAATAATAATCATGGCTTTCTAGATATGAAAATGGAATATGAACTAAAAGTATCTGCTAAAGAAGAAGAAATATCAATTTTAAGAGCTAAAGTTGACAAAACACAGGTGGATGACAAGTCAGATGACATGGATCTGATTAGAGAAGTTGAATCCTTGAAGGGGAAATTGCAGGAGCTGGAGAGAGATTGCAGTGAGCTCACTGCTGAAAACCTTGATCTTTTGCTTAAGCTTAAGGACTCTACTAAAGAAACCCTCTCAGATTATTCTACTCCCGAGCTTCCACATATGTCATTTTCTTTCTCTGAATCCGGGGTAAGGAAAACTAAACCTGTAGAATTTGATGTAGAAGATGATATGAAGGATACAATAATCAACAAAGACCAGCTAAGTCTTTATGACTTTCCAGATTTAGTTGAACAGCTGAAGATGGTTTTCTATCATGTGAAGAAGCCATGGCTTCATATTACATGTCTTGAAAATGAGGAATTTGGTATTGATATTGCTGAAGTAGAGGAAGCTTCCTTTTTAAATAATTTAATAACGCTGAACAAATTGTTGGAACAAAGGATCAGTCAATGTGAATTTAAAAGTAAAGAACGGAATGATGAGCTTGCAGAAGCTCAAAAAGTGGTGGAAGATTACTGTTTGAAGGAGAAAAATCTTTGTCTTTCGATTCAAGAACTTGAAAGTTCGAATACTGATCTTCATGCTAAAATTTTAGATATAGAGAATCAAGTAAAGGAAAATTTGTACGAGATAAAGAAGCTAGAGGGACTTTTAATGTTGAAGGACGGTGACCTGGGCTCTCTTAGAGAGTTTACAACAAAATTAGAGGTTCAGATTTCTAATCTTGAGAACGAGAAGGACATTTTGGACGAGAAGTTGGAAATTTTGCAGAAGGAAAATAACTCGCGCGTTTCTACTAATCAAAATTTAATGATCCATTTAAAAGAACTTGAAGAAAGTAATTCACATTTGTTAGAAACGACAGCCAGCTTGGAGGCTCAGTTAAGGGGATTAATTAATATGAGAGAATCCGATCTTTTGGAAATGGATAGCTCAAAATCTGTTTCCATGAGTTTGAAAGATGAGATCAAAAGGTTGGAAATCCAGATCGAGGCTGAAAGAACAGATTTTAAACAGAAATTACAGGATTTGCAGAATCAGATGTTAGAATCTCAGAACGAGAGTGAAAACCTAAAGTTATCAAACCAAATACTAGAAGCATCTGCGGAGAGTCTCACTGAAGAATGCAATACTCTTCAGATGGAAAATGAGCTAATGAGAGAGGGAAAGTCAGAGTTGCTGACACATTGTACGGACTTAGAGAGAGAATTGGAAGAATCACAAAAAACTTCTTCTGATTATTCGAAAAAGGTGGAAGCCTTAGAGGAAAATCTTTCCTCTATGCTTGAAGATTTCGTCTCAAAGGAGAAAAACTTGGGTTCAGAGATAGACAAACTTGTACTAACAGAAAACTTGTCAAATCAGTTGCTTGCAGAGAAGTCAATCGAAGTTGAAAACCTACAAATGGAGATAGTAAAGCTCAAAAATCAATTTTCTGCGGTCAATGATGAAGGAGAGAGAACGTCTTCTGAATTTGAAGAAGAATTATCTAGCTTACGTGCTTGTAAAACTGATTTAGAATTTACACTCAATAAGGTCCAAAATAAGGTGAAAATGGCGGAAAATGAGCTTGATACTCTCAGAACGGAATCTGAATCGAAGGTGAATGCTTTAACGATGGAGCTTTCCACTTCTAGAAAGAAACACGAGTTGCTAACGGCAGATCACGAGAAGGTTAAAAAATCATTTGGAACTTACAGGTCAAATGAGGAAAACTTGAAGATCAGATTGAATGATATTGAACTAAAGCTTACTGTTTCAGAGTACGAACGGCAAAAACTTAATGAGGAAACTGCTAATTTGAAGGTGAAATTACAGAATTTAACACATTTAGAGGAAGAAATTTTTGCCTTAAAGGCTGAGCTTGATGAAATAAGATCTGAAAAGGTGAAACTGGTAGCTTCTCTACAGTCGGCTTTTGCAGATTGTGAAGATCTGAAGATCGAAAATAATCTATATCTTCAGAAAATATCCTGTTTCCAAACAGCCATGTCCGAATTTGAGGAGTCCAAGAGAGACAGAGTTGCTTTAGAAGAAAAGGTTCAGACATTGAAGAGTGATTTGTCAACAAGAGAAGCCTTGTCTACTGAGCTCAGCCAAATCAAGAGAGATAATATGCAACTACTTACAAAGTTGCAAATGCTCGAAGAAGATAGAAACGAGTGGATGAAGAATTCTCAGGCCTTTGAAAAGAAGAGAAGTTTAACGGTTTGTCTTATATTCCCTTTTTTTTCCAGATGCCTTTTTGAGGATACTTTACCATATTTCTAGCCGAAATTGACTTTTTATATGATGATTCTGTGAAGGTTTGATACACTCAACTATTAGGTACTGTAATTTTAAACTTGTTGTGTTACTTTTTCTAGATCAGTGTACTTAGCAGCATGCTCTATTACTATATTTCGACTAGTGCAATAAACACAAATTTTTCGTCAATTTAGTGTACTTGTATCCTCAACTTAGAAGAATTTTCATTTTTGTATCAACTGCACAGCTTTACAGTTCAGAGTGTAAGTTACTTTGTCGAAAAATTCAGTTTTCAAAATCCAGGCAAACATACAAGTTGTTGATACAAAATAGATGGCAATGGACTAACTTGACATATATTCAGAATATTAAACCAATTTTTTGTGTCATCTCTGGAATTACATAGCTGAGTGTACTAAATCTTACTTAACATGTATATGATAAGAGGTATTGAAAATTCCACCATGATCTGATATTTATTACTGGATACTGAAATGTTAAAGAATAGGTAAATCATAAGTGGGAATTAACTCTGTTGAATTAATTACTTGCATAAAGCTTTATTTTCACCTTTCTATGACAGAATGACAATTTTGATCGACACGATGGAATTGATTCTAACGTAATCGATAATACTGAAAAAGTCCAGTTGCTTGAGAATGAGCTTGCTCAGGCTTTGGAGGCTAATAGCAAGTACCAAAATCATCTAGAAAGGTGAGTTCCGATTTAATTAGGAACACTTGGAGATTTCAAAATCCATAGGAATTTGAACTTTTTGTTCTGCTTTTGTGTAGTAGTCCTTTATATGCAAGTTGCAAAGACAACATTTCCTTCATAGTTCATATCCAATCCCGGTTCCATTCGGGGTTTAAAAAATTTATATATCCAAGTGGAGACTAGATTTAAAGTTATTTATTGGTTACCATTATTGCACTATGGGAACTAGAGGCAGTAGGTGTTCCATGAAATAGGTACAGAATTAGTTGGTCATTAGCATATCTTATCAGCATTGTTTTTTCTTTTGGGTCAATGTTTTACATCACTTTGTTTGTTTGAAACCAAATTTAAATGTGTTTCTTCTGAGTTTATCATATTTCCGAAGTAGAAAAAAGAGTTTCATCTTACAAAAATGGTTATGGCAACATCGACCATAAACTTCATATTGTGGCCCCCAAATGGATCTGGGATAATATTCCACTTTGGCACTGAAGTGCATTTCTCGCAGCTCCCATATAACATGACTGATTAAATTAAGAAAACGATATACGAAAAAAAATTATGTGAAAAGTTCAGCACGACCTATTGTAATCCACATAATGAGATTATATCATTGGAGCATAACATACTTTATCATTCCTTGTATCAATCAGACTCTTCCAGATGCTTTGAGAATATTCACAATCTTGAGATCTAAAATTGAAGATGATTGAACTTAGTAATATAAGTTCGATAGTTAGGCATACAAGTTAGTCACCTATAAACTTATGTTTTTTTTTAAATGGTTTTATTCATCCAGTTGTGATGAATGTTTAATTTTTTAGCTGCAGCTTGTTGTCTGATGGAAAAAACAATGGTACTACTGAAACCACAGGAAAAGAGAAATTTGAACGGACAAGATCTTCTCTAGAGGCAGAATTAAGAGACATTCGTGAACGTTACTTTCAGATGAGTCTGAACTACGCTGAGGTGGAGGCCGAGCGAGAGGATCTTGTTATGAAGCTCAAGACAGCTAAGAGTGGAAGCAAGTGGTTTTCATAAATGCATGATTATTAGGTCTCTCTTCTATCTCGCACGCTAACCCCATTTTATGGTAACATACCACGAATACATTCATTATACTTCAAAATTTCAGTTGATATACTTGTCGAAAAATAAATGTTCATATAGGTTGATATCGGTGTAAAAGAACTGACGAGTGAGAAAGGTATAGTGTTTTGTAGAATGTTGTGCTGAGAAAGTGTTAAAGACTATGCATCTTTTGCCAAATGTAAAAACACGTATCCATCGAAAGAAAGAAATTCATATTCCCTGTGTCGTGTTTTTGTTTCAATGCATATCAATTGTGGTGTTTATGAAGATTGTTATTGACAAGGTCTTTTAATAGTATCTGTTGATCCTCGTGTCAAATATCCACTTGGCTATACTATTTTATGTACACAAAACTAATACCAACTGGAGAATTTCTCATTAGAACTATAAACCATAGTGAAAATATGAGATTTACTTTTTAACGAAATAATACAATCAAGGCCAGTTACGAATAAAATTTCACGACCAAAAGCTGGCGCTTCATCTAGGGGAAAACATTGAATCCTCATTCCCGAGCAGAAAACAATGTTCAGCTATTCAAACTGACCAACAAGTTCATTATCCTGTAACTATGTAAGTAAATAACCCCCGAGTTTTAAACTCTAAAGCTATAATTAGACAATCCTGAAAAGGGGAAAAAAAACCAGGTACCAGAAAACCTGTTTATCTATCGATTAATTATGCAAATACACGATTGTCAAGATGACTTGTTTGAGTTCAGCTTTAGGCAAATAAGTTGGACTCTTTAGATAAAAATGAACTAGGTCTATCCAAATCAAAGATTTTAGCTTATTTGCTTCGAAGTCCAAAAAAACTAAGCTTTAAAGCCGGTTAACCAAAAGCAGTCTACTTTTAAGCACAAAAAAGAAACTGAGTTATAAGTTACAACCAAATGCGGCCTAGAGTCATTCATGATGCCATGTTCTGTCGAGACACATCTACTTGATCCGACTTTACCTTTAATAATACCCATTTTGTCCCCAATACGGAGGAGCCACCTGTCTTGATGGTCTGCGGGTTGGATAAGGATCAAACGGAGGATGAGCAATTTGTCTATCAAGCCCAAACGGGCCTTGCAAACGTGGTTGGCTCTGTGGCCACCTCTGCGGATAATAGCTACTCGGATACATTTGTTGGGGGTAATTCACAGGCGGGGCAAAACCCAAGTGAGGAGGTGGCATATAATGGCCATTTAGCGAAGGTACCTCACTTTTTATGACAAATCCGGTTTGATGGGTCTTACAGAAAGGGTCTCTGCATGGCGTCGTTTTTGCCAGAAAAGGTTCAGATACATGCTCGGTTTCCTCTTTTTGTTTACCATTGTTGTTGCTCTTGCTAGATATCTTTTCCATTTTGTTCTTCACTTCTCTTTGCACCTCAAGGAGACGTTGGTAATCTACGTCGCCTGTTACCGTTATAGTTTTGTTTTTTGCATCAACCACTACTGATTCAACTCCTGAAACAAATAAAAATTAAACGCTAAGTACCCAAAAAAGGACTCATGTGGATTGTTTTCAATTGTTTATTTTACTGTAACATAATTATGTTGGAAGTATACACCGTTTTATACCCAAATAACTAAAAAACTTTTCTTTGTTATCTATAGCTATCTTTGTTCTCTAGCTATTTGAAATAAATCTGCTCCTTGGAAAAATATAGCCAAACAAACTTAAGTTTTATCCTGCTTACAAGTTGGTATAACCTCTTCAATGAACTGAAAATCAATGTTGATACAAGACTCAAGTTTGGTTCCTTTTTTAATTTACCGGATATGAACGTTTTACAATTCTTAAACATCCGTATTTGTTTTCATTATGCACAAGTTAAATTCTACAAATTAACGAGGAAAACATTTCTTGAGGGGACGAGAATAGTACCGTTAATTTTCGAGAACATCTTTTCCACAGACGACACACACCTTGTGCAATCATGAAGTAATTCCTCCATCAGGATAGTATGAATCTGAATTAGATGCATAAAAACATTAGATTAAGTCGACTTACAAGTATATTGGTCTTATTAGGACACACATACACAAGTTACAACAATGCATATCATATATATTGGATTACAACTTACAAGTATATTTAGGAGTGGCGCGTCCTGACCTAAGTCATATCAGATTTTTAGCTCAGGTGCCGACTGAGGTGGTCGATAGATGATTTTTTTTTAAGAAAATATTTTAGTTAAGGACATAAGTGACAAAGGTTGAATAAGGCTAAGGTGTTAAAATATTAGCGCCGCCACTGCATAGATTGGTCATATTTAAACCGAAAAAAGATTAATTTCCGACGTCGGAGCCTCTTTTAACAGACTTTATACATTAACGAACCATTGTACCAAACATGCATGATACAACTACGTATGGAAGGAAAATTGTAGAGTTCCACAGCAAACTTTCCTAGGTTGTTCAAGCTTTTCTAAGTTAAGTCTAAACGTATATCAACAATTTATAATAGAAGAACTTTTATTTAAATCTTAAACAATTGATAAGAGTAAAAAAAAATGCAAGCAGAACCAACTATTTCAAAACCAAAATCAGCAGAACACGTCACGAATCTAACAACCTTGATAAAAAAAAATAGCAATAAGAAAAAAACCCTAAACCACACTGTTACTGTTTTTTATAAAATTGTTTTTTATAAATTATTTCGGATGAAGAAAACAAAATTACCGGATGAGATGAAGCCATGTGAATTCAGTATAGAACAATTTCTTCTATGGCTTGGTGATGATGGTGTTATAAGAAAATCACGTCAAATATTAATTATGGCAAGGATTTTGCTAATATATGGGCGCATATGTTTAGATATATAAATAGGTGAGGCTAATAAGCGTGTTAGTATTTATTAAATATTCTCTATATCCTTTATTTTGGAAATACACTAGTTTTACCGGAGTAAATATCGGTCCACGTTAATCTCTATTTCCAAGTTTAGTCGATCTATATCCCCCATGGTAATAGTCCTAATTGGTACAAATTAATTTTCTTTAAACTTGAGGTTTTCCATTTTTTCTAAAAATAATATACATATAAAAATTTGGCATCCAAAAAAGTCAATAAGACAATAATGATTACGCAATAAAATAAATGAAAATAAGCCAAGTTTAACATTAATTGACTGAATAATATGGGACATAAATGAAAGATCTGATCTCCACATGCCGTAGGCACCTTAATCAAGTGCCAATATATATGCATCCAGTAAAATTACCAACATAACACTTTTTAAAATAACTAAAAGATTTGCAGTCATATTTTTTAATTGACAAAACATAAATGTCAAACTAAATTAATCTGTTTTGCTAAAAAAATTAAAATTAATCTGATAAATCATGTAGTACATGTAGTAATAAAAGGAAATGTACCAACTATACCAATCATGAACCCCGTTACTAAATAAGGGCTTCTTAATTAATATTTTAAACATGCAACTGTATATATAATACATGTTTTTTTTAAACTTGCAATTACATAAATGTCAAACTAAAATTAATCTGATAAATCATGTAGTATAATAATAAAAATATGTCCCAACCATGCATGTACCCCGTTGGAGCAATTAAGGTTTGTAACCCAGTTTATAAGAGCTTAATTAGATTTTATATATGCAGGTATAGGTATATACTGTGTATTTCTTTCAAAAAAGCATATGATATTATTATCGGTTCGGCTAACAAATGCCCCGGGGCATTTTTTAAGCCTAATACATAAATTAATGCAAATATCTTATTTATGAATAGCATCAAATTATTAAAATCCTATTAATTCCTTAATCTAGCAGCTAATGATTTATGGTAATATAATATCTTAGCAAAAAAAAACAAGTATTAATACTATTCATTAAAAACCCATATCATTCCTTCATCCCAATGATAACGTGTCTCATTCAAATGGAACACATTTTGCTTTTTCTTTGAGATTGTCATATAATTAAATTAAACAACTAATACTTGCAAGGTAATTAATAAATTTGGTAAAAATATATATTGAATGTAACTTGTGAAAACAAGGCAAGTCAAAATAAACAGCAAGTGTACTACAGTTCTACTGGACAAAGGTTTGTTCTCTGCTTATTACACAGAAGTATAGAACAAATTCTTTGAATGGTATAAAAGTGAAATATGGAAAAGAAAATATGGAAATAAATCAAATAAAATGTTGATACACCTATTTTCTTAACAAAATATTTATTGCAGATTTACATAATTTGTTCTCCAAATCCCTTCAAATACTATTTCCGCATCTAATCACAAAAGTTAAATTATTCTACTTCTCAAATACATTACCTTAATTTTCAACATTAACAGAGTCAAAATCTTCTACCCTATATTCTCTACCTCATTCTGTATTCCTTTGCTTATTTTTACTCAAATTTTAAATTTTCATAATTTATACCGCAACTTTATAAACTTTTATATTATATTATATTTAAATTTTAAAACATTTGAACATAATATTGTTTTAGACAATTTTTTTAATATTAAATGTTTAATTTACACTAATTTATACATTTATTTCAAAATAAATTTTGTGTGGATTTTCTTTTAAAAATAATTATTGGAATGTATTGATACATGTATTATAGTAATTGTACAATTTTTTTAAAATTTTTTAGAATTTTTTTTTGGATAAAATAAGCAATAGGGCACGAAAAAAGATAAAAAATAGGGAATAAAAGATTTGAACTCCCTTAATATACATTGGTTAGCCTTTTCCTATTATATTATTATAACCAAAGATGTTGAAAGCCATAAGAAGCCTATGCACATTCACGATAATTGGTTCGGTACCTTTGGTATCAAATAATATGCTTCTCTCTAGTTTCCAAATTTAACCTCATTTTTACTTCATCATAAAGCTTCGCCCCAAGATTCCCAATCTTTTACAAGAAAAATAAAGGTAACCTTCCCCAATAATTATAGTAAATTCTTCTTTATTACTACTCCATATAGTTGATATTACCACGTGTCCAATGTATTAATTAGACTCTTAATTAAGGAAAACAAATATTAAAATATTCTCAAATGTAAGATTTAAAGATTGATATTCACGACCCCAACTCTAAAAGAAAGTATTTATTAACTATTGACAAATATTACAAATTACCAGCAACTTTGAACCAATGCAAAAAAACTATTTCATCGGTCACATAATAGTCCAGCTAGGTTTTACTTTTACTGTTTTACACATGGTTTAAGAAAATTAATTAGTGCTTTTAAAAATAAATTATTGTCCTCGCACATTTGCTCCTATCTATCATTTTATGATATTATATTCCGCATTAACTATGATACTATTAGACATTTTTCGTAAGCATTGAGCAACCAAAAATAATGGGCCTGCCTGACGATAGCCATGGCATAAGTAACATTTTATTAAACACTAAGCATATATCGAAAGTATTCAACACAAATTTATTTTGACGCAAAAGTGTTTGGAGTGGTTTAAGTACTTTAATAGTATAGCAGTATGCACTGATTTTTAAGCTCCTTGATTTAAGCAGTTCATATATATTCCATTTAATATGTTTCTTTCATGTCGTTCTGCATGAGCTAATTAAGCTAGCAAACCGTATTACAAAATTAAAACCAACTTTTGGCTAATAAATTACACCTGCATTAAGATCAAAGTCATACTTAATATAAATAATATAAAATGAGAATGAGATGATTACTTAAGCATAAAAAAGGTGAATTATGACCTTAAGCCCACTCTTAATTAGTCACCAATTAACTTTCATGTGATTCTGTCAGCAAATTGATCCATGAAGTGACCAATAATCCATAATTTTGGGCTGGATTCGGTCCGATCCGGTTCGGTTTTTTTGCAAAACCGAAACCGAACATATTTTTCAGTTCGGTTTTTTTCGGTTTCGGTCTTTTTTATTTTTTGAACCGGACCGGACCGGTTTTTTTGGTCCAGTTTCGGTTTTTTTCGGTTTTATTTTTGATTTTTTGGTCTTGTTCGATTTTTTTCGGTTTTTTTTGTTTGGTTATCGGTTCGGTTCGGTTTTTCCGGTTTTTTGCCCGGCCCTAATCCATATCACCCACTAATTAAGGTCGCTAATGTCATGATCTAGTGAACAAGAATACAAGATCACCCAATAAAACCTCTTTAGTTTCCAGTTCGAAAATGAGGTAAAATACAAATTAACAACCATGCATGCATATTGGTAAGTAATATTAATTGTCAATTACTTTACTAGCATGGTCTTGAATCTCTTGATCACCTTACCTCACAATTTGAAAATGTATATATATGGATCCACATCAACAGACGAGACTTTAATGTGAGTTGAGTTGAAACTATATATATATATACTATTTTGAATCATTTATCTTGCCCAGTTGGTCCAAAA
The DNA here is from genome assembly GCA_963682055.1 of Primula veris. Taxonomy (NCBI): domain Eukaryota; kingdom Viridiplantae; phylum Streptophyta; class Magnoliopsida; order Ericales; family Primulaceae; genus Primula; species Primula veris. The sequence continues at coordinate 28,102,972 of OY821749.1, forward strand.
TTGACTGATGCACTGTATTCTGAAAAAAACACGTCTTTAACTGTGTTTGAAAATTTATGTAATAATCGAAAGGTAATTTCGAATCGAAATGGGGTTATTTAATTTTAAGGGGACGGATTCCGGCTCCGAGTTAGTTCCTGATGACTTTGGCACAAAAATCTTCAAGCAATACTGTGAAGAAAGATACTTGAGTACGTACTATAAAATCTAATATTGTCACAGAAAAAAATTTAATGAAAAAGGAGAAGAGGGTGTGTCACAAAATGCGGATAAGTGGAATTGGCAATGGGCATATCCCTTGGAAGATGCTAACTCCTTACTTTGCTATTCATCACTTTACCTAAAAAGTATACAAACACTAGTACTATTACTACTACTCAATCACCTCACTCTTTTATTGCTCTCATGAGTCATGACCATCACCGACATCAATTATACCTACACCCCCTTTTTATAACTTCAATCACTTTCTTCGTTAACTCTCCTCTTTACTATTGAGCCATTTATACACATTATATAATGTGATCTCGGGGGATTTATTCATTGGCCGCCACTCTTGATGACAAAACTGTCACCAAGAGTGGTGGCAAAACGCTATCAATGCCCGGGTCTATATTGGTTCATGTTTTTTGTTCCCATCTTTTAACACCTGAAGACTGCTTTTTCCAAGGCAGTTTGATTTTATAGGGCAACTTCTATCCTTTGGCATTTCAGTACGACACAAGTCCGCAAAAAAAAAAAGAATATTAAGCTTCCCGAACAGCTCTACAAGGGCACGGTGGTTTTCTTATGTTTGGTTTGTGGATTTTCCTGCTTTGATCTACCTAGTAGGCTTGTATAAATAAATGCATTGTAAATTGCATATGTTTGCCTCTATCTGATTGTATTATTATTTTTGGATTAGATTTGAATTTACCAAGTTTGTAAGCGCGAGTAAATTCGTTACTCCTTAAATGAGATGACTGCTAATTATAGCATCATTTCTCCTCGAATAATAGGCTAGAGTTGTTGTGCCTTGTGCTAGCTAATTAACTTGTTTTGACTCTTGTCTATTCTACTAGATCTGTATATATATATATATATGTAGTTCATAACCTCATTTGAAAAAAGGTTGATTAGTGGTTCAACTTTCAGTTAATAATTCTCAAGTAGAAGATGGCAACTTAAGTCAGAAATTGTTGAAAATGATGAAAAATAGTGGTTGCCTAAAAGTTACTGATCATGATTCATGAGACCGGAATTAGGTTACCCAATAAATTAATATTACTATATAAAATTAACAACTGTCTCACTTTTTTTTTTGGGTACTTCTCATGTATCTGGCTTTAGCTTTAAGCCTTTAACAACACCAAAATATTTGTTTCTGGGTTTGTCATCAATTAAAATTGATAAAATGGTATACAACCTATCAACTTTAACCTATCAATTTTTAGCGATCTATTATCCAATTTAACATTTTTTCTAATTCGGTATACGCTTTACTTTAATTTGGTATCTAAACTAACATTTTTTCTAATTTGCTATCCAAGCTATACGTATTCAGTCCAATTAACGGACTCAATCTGCATTCGATCATCGATTTTTAACGCATACTAAGTCTTATTTACTATTGATTAACTTTTGTGAAACCTTCTAATGTTGTATTAAAAATTTTAAATTGAAACCACTATTTAATATGATTGAGTTAATTAGGTTAAAATAATCAGATGCAGTTTGATTCCATTAATTGGAGCGAAAATGTATAGGTTGGGTATCAAATTAGAAAGTGTGTTAGGTTGGCTACCAAATCATTAAAATCTAATAAGTTGGGTGTCATTTTAACAGTTTTTCCTTTAATTGATCGTACATAGTTCAATCTCATTTACCAAATGAACCAGCTACAGAATAAACATGTTTACTCCGGACTCAACCAATGCAATATTTTAAACACAACACCTTTCTTATTTTGTTTCATTCTTCAAATTGCAACTTCTTTTTCTTTAATCCAAACATTCCACAGTGAAGTGGGATACAACAGACCTTGTATACAGATAAGAGGAAATTAATTAGTACACAGGAGGAGGGTTATAAAACAAAATCTCTCCGGAAAGATAAAAGGACACTGACGGAACCACGATTGATGGAAAGATAAAAGGGCACTGACGGAACCACGATTGATAAAATGAGAAAGGCCGATATTTTATATAATTTTTTTTCATATTCTACATGAGTTTTTCCCTCATAAAATGGGGGGAACTCTAATTTTTTAAGATTTTAATCAAAATACATTAAAATAAAATTACTTTCTCACTCTCTTTTTTTTCTGGTAAAAGTTTGTTCTTAATAGAATTTTTTTGTCAGTGAAATAAAAGGAGCCTTACTTCTTAGATAACGACAAATGGAGAAAATTGTTAAAATGGTATCCAACCTATTAACTTTTAGTGATATGATACACAGCCTAATATACTTTCTAAATTGATACCCAACTTATACATTTCGCTCTAATTTAGTACCCAACCTAACATTTTTTTCTAATTTTGTACCCAACCTATGCGTTAAAAACCGATGATCGAAGACAGATTGAGTCCCTTAATTGGACTGTATACGTATAGATTGGGTACCAAATTAGAGGGAAACGTATAGGTTGAGTACCAAATTAGAAAAAGTGTTATGTTGGGTACTAAATTAGAGCGAAATGTATAGGTTGGATACCAAATTAGAAAGCGTGTTAGGTTGGGTAGCAAATCACTAAAAGCCGATAGGTTGGGTACCAAATCACTAAAAGCCGATAGGACAGGTACGATTTTAGTATTTTTCCCATGACAAAGGCCATGCAATGTACGAATAAAGAAAAGATACACGCAATTCTCTATCTACATATAAAAATGTTATTAATGAATAAATTAGAAATAATATACTCCAATGCAAGAAAGAAAAGATACACGCAATTCTCTATCTACATATAAAAATGTTATTAATGAATAAATTAGAAATAATATACTCCAATGCAAGATGTGTTGTAAGTTATATTGTGTGAATGTTTATGATATTTTATCAATGTATGTAATTAGTGGCTTAGCGGTTACGGTATTTTGTCATAATGTAATACTTGTAACGGTTTCAACCTATCATTGCATAAATGTTGAGCCTCTGTCCAGATGAGATATACACATATTGTATGAATACAAGAGGTTACACTTCTCTTTACACATTCCTTCTTGCATTTGTTTTATTTTATATTACCGTAATAACGTTAACCTAATTCACTTACAAAACGTTGTCAGCATTTTACTTGAAAAAACCTAACAATAAATAGTTTAGCTATACCCAGTAAACTCGGAGATTGAATTATGAATTAACTTAATATTCATTTATGGGGACAAAAATTTAAAATTATCCGTGTTTTAATCATATTATTAATATAAGTCAACCCACAAATTTTGAGTCTGTCATGTCCAAATTTTTTAAAAATACCCTCACTCTAATATTTTAATTACTCTTAAATGTCATAATTCAATTCAAATACATAAATAACTTAAAAAAATATTTTTTTTCACACATAATTAATATTCAAAACAAAATCGTCATGCGTATTTTTTATAAGAGTAAAACATTAGATTACTTTTTATATACGATTGTTAATTAATTATATTTAATCATTCAATATTTATTTATTTTTTAAAATATTAATTTTATTTGTCGGGATTATATGTATATCACTGTCTACAACTGAAAAAATTATTTGGTCCTTCAGAAGGAATACTTCAACCCACCTTATAACTACATACTTAATATATTTTATTATGTAATACTGTGTAACCCAATAAATATGTAATTATAATACGGGTTAGAGGACTACTTTTGAATGACCAATAATTTCTCCCTAGAACTGTACAAGGTATGCTTAAAAATCAAACTATTATTATTTTAAAAAAACAAATTAAATTATATTTAAGTATACCATTTTATAATCCGTGGGACCATGTCGGACAGAACTACAGTGTTAGTCCAAATAGAAATCACTATCTATCTTGTTGGTACCAAGTATTTTAACTTTTGCCATAATATTCTTAGACTTTGCATAATATATAGCTTTGCACTTGGTTTCTAGAGCTACATGTTGTCTTTGTATAAAAGTTGCCCAATGACATATTTAACAAGTTCTACATTTTATACTACTAAAATTACACTAAATAAAAGAATATTGATTGATTCATATGCTAATTCCAAAAAAATAAAAATGATAATTGTTTTTAAGTGCTAGGTCAAAGAGGCTCTGAACTTGTCCTCCAATCATGCAATCAAATAAATCATTATGTAAATAAAAATGTTTAATAGTACAAAACTATATCATCATAATCTCATACACTAAGATAACTGCAAAAGTTAGATAGTTCAATAGTGTTGATTGCAAAATACCAAAATTTTTGAAGACTAAGTATTTGCAAATCAACATAGTGTCTTCCGTTTATTTGCATTTTCCCCTAACATAGATTTATATTATTTAGATACATTTTCAAAAAATATATATTTAGTACACTCAACTACCATACATTATCAAAAAGAGTATAAGATTACCATCATTACCAATTTAGGTACTAAACTAATTTTTTTTTCCAAATCATACTTTTTCGACAAAATTGATATCATAATCGTGTTAAGTGCAATCAAGTGATCTCATTTTTGGTGATTTTACCCTCTATTTTCCTCCTTCCTTCCAAAAACATAATTTTTGAACACCGTCACCATTTCCTAAAATTGCGTCTCAGAGGGAATGGAGAAGCAAAGAAAGGGTAAAATCAATGAATATACAGTTAGATGTTGACAAGTGACACGATTACGAGATGAGTTTGATCGAAAAAAATCTGATTTGAAAAATAGAATAAAGTTTAGTACCCAAAATTTAATTTTGTTGATGTAATATTATGATATGCTATTTGAATTTTGATAGTAGCAAACGAATTTACCCGCGATACACCTTTAGATACATAGAGAGATACACAGTCTCACCATAAACACATTTCAATTCTCCTCAATTTCAACTTAATCTCAAAACCCTATTTCCCAATCTCTAATCTCTCTCTTTCTCTATATATCTATCTATATCTATATATACATAACATATAACAGATAGATATAACAGATAGATACATATATAATGAAGCGTGAGCTGGCTTTTGCGATACAGTCATTCATAGAGCTCGGAGTATCATCGGGCCGGACCCGATCGTCCAAGCTCCGGACAAGAGACCATGATGACATGGCACCGGAGAGTTCCATGAAGAGGCTTAAGGGCCCTTCGAACATGGTTGTTAAAGGGAGTGGTGAGATCAATGAGGGACCAATCGGTAGTGACTTAGCGAAAGAGGTGGGGTTTTTTTCATCTCTTTTTTGTGGATTTTTATTATATTGTTGTGTTTGTGTGAAAAAGATGGAATTTTGTTTCGATAAGGATTTATTGAATATTTATGAACTCATGTCAATGAGATATATTGTTTAGGATTTTTTATTTATTTGTCTTCCTTTTGTAGGTTTTTATTATAATGTTGTGTTTGTGTGAAAAGATGGTATTTTGTTTCGATACGGATTTGTTGAATATTTATGAACTCATGTCAATGGACTATTGTTTAGGATTTTATTTATGATTATCTTAGTCTTCCTTTAATGAGTTTTAATTAAATGTTGTGTTTGTGGAGAAAGATCGAATCTTGTCTCGATAGGGATTTATTGGGAAATTATGAACTCATGTCAATGGACTATTGTTTAGGATTTTATTTATTTATTCGTCTTCCTTTTGTGGGTTTTTATTACAATGTTGTGTTTGTGGAATAAGATGGAAACTTGTTTGGATACGAATTTATTGGGAATTTATGAACTCGTGCAAGAGGACTATTGTTAGGATTTTTTGGGTCTCCCTTTTGTGTTTTTTTTTAATTAAAATGTTGTGTTTGTGGAATAAGATCGAATCTTGTTTCGATAAGAATTGATAGGGAATCTAGGAACTCATGTCAATGAATTATTGTTAGGTTTTTTAATGATATTTTTTGTTTTCCTTTTGTGGGTTTCTAATAAAATGATGTGTTTGTTGAGAAAGATCGAATGTTGTTTCGATAGAGATTTATAAAGTGTTGTGTTTGTCGAATAAGATCGAATCTTGTTACAAATAGAAATTTATTGGGAATCTATGAACCCGTGTCAATGCATTATTGCTAAGGGGTTTTAATGATTTTTTTAGTCTTACTTTTGTGGGTTTCTAATAAAATGTTGTGTTTGTTGAGAAAATTCGAATGTTGTTTCGATACGGATTTATTGGAAATTTATGACCTCGTGCCAATGGACTGTTGTAGGTTATTTATGAATTTTTCTAGTCTCCCTGTTGTGGGTTTTAATTTAATGTTGTGTGTGGAAAAAGATCAAGTTTGGTATTAGGTTAGTTTTATTAAAAATGTTTAAGTATTCGTGTCAAAACACCATTGTTAGGTTTATACGATTCATCAGTCTCCGGAGTGTGAACTGTAATGGGCATTGTTTGTTTGTAGGGAAGACTGAATATTATTTCAATTGGGATTTATTGGAGGTGTGTACATAGTCATGTGAAAGGGCCGTTGTCAGTGTTTATGGTTTAAGTCTCCCTTTGTATGAACCTTAATGGGTTGTGTTATGTTTTTAGGTAATATTAAATCTTCTGTTTATTGAAAATGTCAGTGATGTTGCATTATCTATGGTTTAGATTTTTTTTTAATTTTCAAAATGGTGTTATCAGTTTCTTTTGTACGGTAACAAAGTTATCTTAGTGCTTGTTAGTTTCCAGATTTTAAGCTCATTTCTGTTTCAAATTTTGACCTACAAGGTAACAAGTTTATTTAGGCCTCCTTTTGTGGGTTTTTCCTAAGATGTTTCGTTGTAGGAAGAGATCGAAACTTTGTTTCAATCGGGTTCTGTCGGAAACGTTGAAGTATTTATGTGAAAGCACTATTTTTTTTAAATTTTTTTTAGGGTTTATGATTCTTTTGTCTCCCTTCTGTGAACTATTATGGGTATTTTCTGTTGATAGAAAAGATCAGATTTTGTTTCCATCGGGTTTTATTGAAAATGTGTACGTATTCATGTGAAAGGACCAGCTTCTAGATTTATGGTTTTCAAGTCTCCCTTGTGTGAACTGTTGTGGGTATTTTCTGTTTGTAGAAAATATCAAATCTTTAGTGAATTGGGTTTAATGGAAATGTGTACTTATTCACGTGAAAGGAAGTGTTAGAGTTTATGGTTTTAAGTCTCCCTTATGTGAACCCTAATGGGTATTTTATGTTTGTAGGTAGACTGTATCTTTGGGTAATTGAAAATGTCCGTGATATTGCCTTAGCTATGGTTTATGTTATTATTTTCAAAATGCTATTGTCTGTTTTTTCTGTAAGGTAACCAGCCAGCTTAGGAAAGTTTTTTGCCTGGTTTTTGGATAATGAAGAAACCACTTCTTTAATAAAGAAGTTCAAAGGTTTGGAAAAACTCTAGATTCCTGATGCTTGATTAAAATAGAAAAAAACGTTAATGCATCGGCAAAAGCACTATTTCATAAGCTACCGATGGTGATTAAATTGAATGATATTGACGATTTCTTGGGTAAAAGTTTATAATGCATGAAAATCTGTTGATTGCTTTACAGTTTTTGCCGGATGGTGGATTATATTTATAAGAAAGCTACTAGTGTGTTAGGATAGCTAAAGCTGAGGAGAAATTCTAGTTGTTTTATAATCGTTAACAGTGAATATGCATGTTTTTATTTGTTTTTATTTGGATTATCGACAGAGCATGTACTTATATAATTCTTTTAGAATTGTTATAATTAGTTTCTTGCATAACATAGCAATGCATCTAAATCAGCTCGGGGTGATTTTAGTCTATTGGCCGATTATATATTCTAACAAAGATAGTTGTGCTGAGGAAAAACACTAGATCTTGTTGCCTACTTATTTACATCTTTAATGATAAGCTAATCTTCTAGTTCTTCAATAAGATGCTACTATCAGTTTGTTGGGTATGATTGTGATTCATCTATATTTGCTTGTTGTGTTTACTGTTTACAGTTTTTATCCTTATTGTTTTACTATAAGACGTATTTGTTGATTACGAAAGTTAGAAGCTGAGGGTAAACCCTGAATTTTGGAGCTTGTCGGTGTTGTGTTGTCGATAATGCTCATTGACAACAATTGCAAGCATAAAGTTAAAATCTTGGTCTCAACTTTGTGAAGAACAACGTTTTTACATTTCAGTTAGATTGCACACAAGACTGTGATTCAATGTACAAGTAGATTAGAATTAGTAAGTCAATTCTCTGTTTTAATGAACTTTTAGTTTGGTAAGAAAGCTAGAACGATCTTAGAAATAACTTTAGATCTGGAAGTTTATGCTATGTTGAAATTACCGAAAAAACTAATACACTAGCTACCCTATGGAGTTTTTTTTTCTAAAGGCTGTAACCATTATTAACTTTGAGTAGTTTAACTAATATGGTTTGGCAAATCATTAGATTGTGCCAATTTTGGGTTATAGCAACACTTATTCTCTAGTAAAAAACCAGAAGCCGAGTTAACATCCTATAATCTATTCTAGTACGTGTCTCTTAATACTTATTACCCTAGCTACTCGATCGAGTTATACTAGGAAGGCACCCACTTTCATAGATAGACCATTATTGTTTTCTTATGTGTAAGTTTTGTTTGAATTACAGCCTATATGCCATTCTGGACTGGCTAAGGTACCTACAACAGTGACGGAACTTTTGTCTACCGGTTTGCTCGAGGGATATCCAGTATTCTACAATGGTGCTATGCAGGTATCTTTTATATTCCGGTTTCTTAAGTTTTTGTTTTGATAGATACGCATTAGTGCATTACTCATATATGTACTAATTATGATTTTTTTTGTCCCTATACTATCTATTTATTCTCTTGAAGTCTTGATTACAGTCATTGTGAGTTAATATTATATTTTTGTTTGATGGCTTATACTTTATCATTATTTTTCTCTGGAAATTTCTTACTTGTATATTATATTTTTCACAGGGGCCTCCCTTACGAGGATTGGTTAAGGATGTCGGCATCATGTGTTTGTGTTGTTCATGCATGGGCTCGAGAGTGAGTTTTTAATTTTGTTTCTTAACAATTTATGAACTTTAAATCTTGTGTGTTCATCATTGTTTGCGAAGGACTTAAACTCTGAATACTTTCTATTTGCAGATATTTACTCCTATTCAATTTGAAATTCATGCTCGTGATACATATAAACACGCGGCACAATACATCTGTTTTGAAAACGGGTCTAGCCTCTTGGATGTGGTGAAGGCTTGTGAGGAATCTCGTTTAGATTCCCTCGGTGAGACTATTCTGCATGTAGTTGGTCCCTTACCGATAAAGGAATCTGTTGTTACTTCAATGTCGAGTGTGTCTCCCAAGTCAGAAGAGAAAAGCAAATATAAATTAAAAAAAAAGTCGGTACATTGCTCTACTTAGTCTTTTCTTTTTTAAGGTCATTGCTCAAGTTTTTTTTATATAAAACAATCTGTGTTAACCTAATGCTGTCATATTTGTAGAGATCAAGGGTTGCATAAGATAGTTTTTGAAAAAGATGGATTACCTGATGGAACGGAAGTGGCTTATTATTCTGATGGAAAGGTGGTTGATTTATATGATTTGCATATTGCATTTGATAGAAGGTTATGGTTATCTAATGTGAAATTTAATGAACAGAAATTGCTTCTGGGATACAAAAAGGAGTTTGGAATATGTTGTAGTTGCTGTAAGACTGTGGTATGTTTCTCCTTTTATTAATGCTTAAACTTTGTTACTTTTTACCATACAAAGTAAATTAAATTCCTCACTTTCGTCGGTCAGGTCAGTGCCTCGACATTTGAAGCTCATGCTGGTTGGGGAACACGCAGAAAACCGTTAAGTCTTTTTTGACAATTCTTTAATTTATGTTTACTCTGTCCTCTTTTTTTCCTCTGTTCTCTGACATTTTTCTTTTGCCACAGTTATAATTATATTTACACTTCAAACGGCGTGTCTCTCCATGAATTTGCAATTTCGTTACTAAAAAATCGTATGCCGAATGCTTGACAAATGACGGATTGATGTGAGTAGTAAGTATGTGCATGTTGTTTGTGTGAGAGAGATATTTCTCTCTGCTATATAGAGGATATAAGAAAGGAGAGAATGACAGAAAATGGGTTGTATGCTGTGATTCAAGACAAGGACCAGAAGCTCAAGCTACCCGAGTATACTTATTGAGAAAATTTATGTTCTTGATTAATATACTCAACTTTTGATTTCTTCGGATTAGTATACTTCTGTCCAATTAACTAACAAAAATAGCTGAAGTTACTAAATAACCATCGCTTATATTATTTTCAATTTAGTATATTTTGGTTTTCTTTTTCTTTTGTACACTATTCTTTCTATCAACTCCATCCTTATTCATTTTATCTGAAATAGTCCTAGTTTCAGAATATAATCAATTTGGCCCTTTTAATCTCAAATGTACCAAAAATGAAGGAAAATGAATTACAAATAATAAAATGTGCAAGACAAAAAAGTTATGATACAAATAATGAATACTTTTAGTTCTTAAATCTGGTCATGCATGGGCTATAAAAACTATCATCAATGTTTTCTCATTTAAAATTAAAATGTATTTAAAAATGAATATAAAAGCGGTTTGTTTAGAAATTAATTTATTTCTATTTTATACAAACCTTTGAATTGCTATATAAAAGAAACAATACAAACAGGGGAACAATATTACTGATACTTTACTAAATGTACAAAATGATTAGACTGTTTGTGACTAACAGGGGAGCAATAAAACTAATCTAGTTACTTAGTTAGAACCATAAAGGACCACATAGAGCACTTTTTGAACTATGAAGACAAAATCGTAAAAACTATTAATGTATTTGTCCACAGTAAATTTACTAATAACGTTGAGAACCATTACTATGGAAGCACGAGGGTTAGGGTTAGAGCAGTTAATGTAGCATTACTTATTTTGCGTATTAAGTGACACTTTTATAATATTAAAATTTTAATTGTTTCTTGTTTATATCAATTAGATTTAATACGACGGTGTAAAGTATTCTTTTATACCTGACATTCGAATCTAATCCAACGATCTAAGGTGATTTAATAGTGATATGACGAATATATCCTTAAGGATAGCGGAAAACGTTTAATGACGTCACGTAAATTGGAAACTATCAAACGTTCAATATGCTAATCAATAATATTAATAGTTTGGTATACTCAATCAAAATTGCATGATGGTTGAATATACTAAACATAAATTTTATGTACTGTTGAGAGGATGAAGTGTACATGAGCTTAAAACTAGTAAACATAACTGTGGTCTTTTGAAGAATGGAGTACCAATTGTGGAAAATTTGCATAATTGGGTTATGACGCTAATCGATGAAAAGAACGCTCTGGCAAATGAAGTGACTGAGCTATAGATTGGAATGGAGGCGATGAAAAAGGAAACCAAGACTTTGAATGAGAAGTATGAGCTTAAATCCTATAATCGTTCAAGGTTACTAATATGATGTAAAAATGTCATTTGTATTTTGTCTCTTATCAAATGACATCTAATATAGTTATAAGTGTAGTGTGTAGCTATATGCAGTATGTTTAAATTGATTTGATGTGTTTTGCCTAAAATGAAGTGGAAGATGTAGTTTGTAAATGTGGTTAAGGTCCCGATTTTTTGGTGAAATGAAATGTTTAAAGGTGCTTGCCCAAAAGAAAAAAAAAACGCAAATTTGTGATGAATCTCTTCATCGACGGTCTGGTTTCTATAGTAATCCACAAATCCTATCTTTTACAAAGCTAGCTTTAGTTGAAATTGTCTTCAACTCATCATCACTCTTTAATAATGGGTATACATGTAAACTTTTAAAAAATAGAAAACCAATATGACAGAAGACTTAAAATAAAGGAACTCATAAAACATAAAGTACCTCCTATTGTACAATATTGAGAATCTTAATCAAAACAAAACAAATTTCCATTTCCCACCCCCAACTTATTTACAATATTGCCACTTCTCCCCTCCCGATTTGCCAAATTACATAGATTGGTAAAATGCAAATAATCCCTTATGAACTATCATTCATTTACATATAACCACCGTAAGATTTGAGTACTATCAAACTTTTGCACTTAATCCCAAGTAAAAATTCAAAAAAGGCATAACTGAGTGCTCAATCACCGGTTTGGGAATATGTTTCTACCATTCGGCATGACGTTTTGATACGTATGCAACTCAAGTAACAAATTACATCTTAGCACCATTTCCGTCGTAAAAAATAGTTTCCCACATCAATATAGCATTTTTGTGTAAAAAAGTTTTGCATGGAGTTTTTTCCATTAAAATTTCTTATATATAAGTATATAACATACAAATTTGAGATAAATGATTACAAAGTTATATTGTTATAATTGTTGTACACTATGATAATTGCAAAATTGAGATAGTTTACGAGTACCGATAACAAATGAAAAAAATATTAAAATGGTACCCAACCTATTAGTTTTTAGTTATTTGGTACTCAACTTAACACACTTTCTAATTTGATACCCAACTATACATTTTCACTCCAATCAAGGGACTCAACCTACATCCGATCATTTTAACCTAATTAACTCAAACATATTAAGTAGTTGTTTCACTTTAAATTCTTTAATACACAACAATTGAAGGTTTCACACAGGTTAATCAATAGTAAAGAAGACTTAGTATACGCTAAAAACCGATGATCGAAGGTAGATTGAGTCTTTTAATTGGACTGAATACGTATATGTTAGATATCAAATTAGAGCAAAACGTATATGTTGAGTACCGAATTAAAAAAAAGTGTTAGATCGAATACCAAATCATTAAAAATTATCATTTTAGCAATTGTCTGGATAACAAAAGACCAAAGCTTTGGAGACTATTTGCAAATAAACATAGTTCATTGGGTTTATTTGCATTCCCAAAGGAAAAAAAAGAAGTTAGATACACACATATAGGTATACATACATACATACATACTCAATAGTGACCCTTTTCAATTCTCCCCAATTTCAATTTAATCTCAAAACCCTTTTCCCCAATCCCTCTCCCTCTCTACATAGATATATACGTATATATAAATATATATATAGATATAAATATAATGAAGCGTGAGTTGGCTTTTGCGATACAGTCATTCACGGAGCTCGGAGCGTCTCCGGGGCGGACACGATCTTCAAAGCTCCGGCCAGATTCCGGCGTATATGATGACGTGTCACCGGAGAGTTCTAGGAAGAGACGTAAGGAACCTTCGAGGATCGGGGCAGAGGCGAGGGGTGAGATTGAGGAGGGACCGATCGGTAATGATTCAGCGAAAGAGGTAACTTTTTTAACTAACTTTTTGTGGGTTTTTATTATAATGTTGTGTTTGTGTGAAAATATAGGATTTATTGGGAATCTATGAACCCATGTCAATGGACTATTGTTTAGGATTTTTTTATTTATCAGTCTTCCTTTTGCGGGTTTACATTAAAATGTTGTGTTTGTGGAAAGAGATGGAATATTGTTTCTATAGGGATTTGTTGGGTATTTATGAACTCATGGCACTGGGATATATTGTTAGGATTTTTTTTAATGGTTTTATTAGTCTTCCTTTTGTGGGTTTTTTTTAATCTAAATGCCGTGTTTGTGGGAAGAGATGGGATCTCGTTTCTATAGGGATTTATTGGGAATTCAAGAATTCATGTCGATGGACTATTGTTTAGGAATTTTTATATATCAGTCTTCCTTTTGCGGGTTTACATTTAAAATGTTGTGTTTGTGGAAAGAGATGGAATATTGTTTCTATAGGGATTTGTTGGGTATTTATGAACTCATGGCACTGGGATATATTGTTAGTTTTTGTTTTTTTTTTATGGTTTCATTAGTCTTCCTTTTGTGGTTTTTTTTTTATCTAAATGCCGTGTTTGTGGAAGAGATGGAATCTCGTTTCGATAGGGATTTATTGGGAATTCAAGAATTCATGTCGATGGACTATTGTTTAGGATTTTTTATTTATCAGGCTTCCTTTTGTGGGTTTACATTTAAAATGTTGTGTTTTTGGAAAGAGATGGAATGTTGTTTCGATAGGAATTTATTGAGAATCTATGAACTCATGTCAATGCATTATTGTTAGGGTTTTCTAATAATTTTCTGAGTCTTCCTATTGTGGGATTTTAATAAAATGTCGTGTTTGTGGAAAGAGATGGAATCTCGTCTCGATACGGATTTATTGGAAATTTTGAACTCATGCAAAGGACTATTCGTATGATATCTTTAGTCTCCCTTTTGTGGGTTTTGATTACAATGTTGTGCCTTTGGAAAAGATTGAATATTGTTTCTATGGGGAATTATTTGAAATTTATGAACTCATGCCAAAGGACTATTGTTAGGATTTGTATGATTTTTCAAGTCTTCCTTTTCTGGGTTTTTATTAAATGTCGTGTTTGTGGGAAAAGTTTGAATATTGTTTCGAATAGAAATTTATTGGGAATTTATAGACTCATGTTAATGGGCTATTGTTTAGGATTTTTTATTTATTAGTCTCCCTTTTATGGGTTTTTATCTAAATGTTCTGTTTGTGGAAAGAGATGGAATCTCGTTTCGATAGGGATTTATTGGGAATTTATGAACTCGTGTCCATGGACTATTGTTTAGGATTTTTTATGATTATTTTAGTCTTCCTTTTATGGTTTTTAATTAAATGTTGTGTTTGTGGAGAAAGATCGAATCTTGTCTCGATAGGGATTTATTGGAAATAGTGACTTCATGCCAAATAACTGTTGTTAGGATAGTTATAATTTTTTTAGTCTCCCTTTTCTGGGTTTTTATTAAATGTTGTGTTTGTGGGATTGAATATTGTTTCGATATGGATTTCTTAGAAATTTTGAACTCATGCGAAAGGAGTATAATTAGGATTTTTTATGGTTTTTTTAGTCTTCCTTTTGTGGGCTTTTATTATGATTACAGCCTATATGCCATTCTGGATGATAGGTGGCATTCTTTAATTTGTTAAATCCTACCTTTTGGAACTCTTTTTCCTTGAGCTATTGAACATGCTAATGTATTTTTTGGGAAGTTAGAGAAACTTATACACATTAGTTTATATGTATGCTGTTTTTACTTTTCGGTAAGTTAGCCAACTAAGTTGATGTGATTCATCAAATGTCTCTTAGCCCTATTCATCAATGACACTTGTAAACCGAAGCGTTTGTTTTGCTTCCCAAAACAATCTTAGAAGCTAATAACTTGAACCCAAATAAGCACTGACAATTAATTTGTCAAACAGAATGGATTCTTGGTTGAGACTACGATCGAACAACCTAATTCCAGTGGATCAGTTTGTGAGGTTGAAAAAGTGCCTAACAAAGAGATGATTGATTTCGTCAAATTATCTGGAGACTCCACACAAGCAGAGGATGGTCATAATCAAACAGGTTCCAGAGTTGAGATGAATATAAATACAGAAACTAGTGTTTTGACCCCGTCAAAGAAGTTGGAGATGAAAATGTCGAAAAAAATTGGACTGGCTAAGGTACCTAAAACAGTTAAGGAACTTTTTGCTACTGGTTTGCTCGAGGGATATCCAGTGTTCTACAATGGTGCTATGCGGGTATCTTTTCTATTCTGGTTTCTTAAGTTTTTGTTTTGATAGATACGCATTACTCATATACTGTATGTACTTGTTATGGATTTTTTGTGTCCCTATATTATATATTTCTTCTCTTGGTTACATTCGTTGTGAAATAATGTTATATTCTTGTTTGATGGTTTATAGTTTACCATTACTTTTCTCTGGAAATGATTTGAAAGAGCCATGAGAACAACATTTAATTCCATCAATGATAGATGCACCTTGGCTGTAACATGATAGCCTTTTACTTTATACTGTCTTCTAACAATTTTCCGTGTCTTGTAATTATTTCTTTTAATCTCGTTTTCAGATTCCGAATCTGATCATGGTAAATTGCTTCTGTTTAATATTTTCATTTTACAGTTGTATATTATATTTTTCCCAGGGGCCTCCCTTACGAGGATTGGTTAAGGATGTAGGCATCATGTGTTTGTGTAGTTCATGCATGGGCTCCAGAGTGAGTTTGTCTTTTTGTTTCTTAACACTTTATGAACTTGAAATCTTGTGTTTTCATCATTGTTTGCGAATGACTTAAACTCAGGATACTTTCTATTTGCAGATTTTTACTCCTTTTCAGTTTGAAATCCATGCTTGTGATACATATAAACGCGCGGCACAGTATATTTGCTTTGAAAACGGGTCTAGCCTCTTAGATGTGGTGAAGGCTTGTAAGGAATCTCGTTTAGATTCCCTCGATGAGACTATTGTGCGTGTAGTCGGACCGTTAACCATAAAGGAATCTATTGTTTGTTTAAGCTGTAAAGGTGAGATTTTGCTATAATGTTGCAAAATTCTTTTATTTAATTTAAATAATTTAGCTGCGCCTGAGTTTGGATACGTTTATTCTATGCAAGGGTCTTTTGTTGCTTCAAATGCTGCAAAACCGGAACAACATTGCAAGCTGTGTGTGTCAACTACAGATTCTAATTCTTGCCCAGAAAATACTACAGATTCGAATAATGGGTACTTCTTTCCTCTTTCCTAGTAATCACTCGCTTGGATACAGTTTGTTAGTCCATTATTATCTTTCAAAACATTTGTCCAGTTGTTAAGAATGATCAACAAAATTACAATAATTTTCTGTTTATTCATATTTCATTATGACAGTGCAGTAAATGATTGCAGTAAGGAACAACTTCCTTAAGTTAACAATATGACTATACAATTGTTGACTTTCCTTTGATAAGTTTGGTTCCCTGTAAAGAATGGTATATATTTAACAACCCTGTGGTTTTATGTCTTAAAAGCTTGAAATTAAATATGAATGTATTTTTATCTTCCTTTTGTTGTTTATCAATCTAATATGCATGCAAGGGATTATGGTTACTTAATTTGGATGAGTTTTGAGATGACATCTTGCTTAAATTACATTTCTGAAAACATAAAATCTGTAAAATTTATAATTTACCAGATGAAAGAAAAGGCCATCCAAAGACTCGGTTTAAAGGCTCTGTTAAATGAAATGTGTCGCTGAATTATTTGAAGTTGACAATAAAAATAAACAATGGAACTTAGGCTATCAAAATCAGTTATTATGGCAATCAGAAAGCACGAAGTGCATGTTGCAATAGTGTTAGATGGCTCATTTGACCATTTTGAATGAAGAAAAGAGGACATATAGATCTTACTATGAGTGTCTGTAAATCCGAAAATGAGTGATGTATGATACCAAATTCAGTGCCGTCTCCAGCATTTCAGATGCCCCAATCGAACATGAAAAAAGGGCCTTAAATATTAGCATAAACCGAGACATTGCATCTTAAAAAATCTAAGAAAAGAGTGGTCATGAACAACATCTACAAATTAGTACACTTAATATTATTTTTTTGCTCTCGTATTTAGTCTTTTTTTTTTGAATTTATCTAATACAAAATAATTTTTGTCTCTAGAACAAATATGTTTGCAAGAAACGATATCATTTAAGTGTTTGTTCTTTTTTCACTTTTCAATATTATTTTGTAAAACAACTGCTTATAGCTTTTCCATAGATGCATATATGCCTTATCTAACTCATCTAATAAAATTTTCAATTCTCCTACAAAACTTACTTATGTATTTGTCTTCATTGTATATAAAAGAAAAGAACAAAATTGAGCATGTAAGAAACTGTGAGACGTAGTTTAAAAATGAATGAGACTTAGTTAGGTGTGATGCAATTAATTGTAGGAGTACACCAAAAAAACTGAATCATGAAATAAGCGTGGTAACAAAATTTGGATAATTATGTATTTTTGTTGGAAGATATATGTACTGTATATATGTTTATATATATATTGAGAGGGAGAAAAAGGGGCCTTCATGAGTGGGAAGCCCAAAGAATCGGGCTGTTCCTGACAAAACAGCGTGTGATTAATTAAAGAATTGACAAGGGGTTTGACAGATACCACGGTGAAACTCGAAATACTCTGAACTTCCTTGAACATATCCTTTCTGAAATTCTTGTCAGATGAAATTCAGAATGTAAAAGTATTCATCATATCATCAAACTACGCCTTTATCCCAAAGATTTGGGGTCGGCAATAATGTAGAAGTGTTCTACCCTTATATTGACGAAGTTGATTCTGTAAATTTAATGTCCTAAGCACCCTTCCCCTGTCGAAACTTATCTAACCCAGCGTAATAATAGTTTCCCCGTAGGGAAGTTTTAATTACTTAAAATGGCAAGCCTAATACTTTAATTCATGGTTCGGAATCAGGTCTATGGCAAATGGTAGAGCCTATTTGTTCTCAACTGACGTACAGAGTATTGAACTTAATTAGACCAGGTTTATGTTGCCTTTTTCTGTCATGTAGTTTAAGCTGATTTGTTTTCTTGTAGGATTTCAATCTTATGTCTTGGTATATACAAGACATCAGACATGTGTGCATGCATCTTTGTATAACTTAAATTCGTAATTAATTGACTTTTTTTTGTGCACATTTCTATTTTGAATCCGTAACTGCTACCCAAGCCCCGTCACAAATTTTTGTCATTGGTGTTTATGTGAGTTTGACATGTAAACGTAAATATTATTTCAATGTGATATAGTTTGAAGGTTCATCTCAATGGTGCAAGTGTTTTATTTCACACTGAATGAATGTAACATGCATGAAAACTTCCAGATCTTCACGACTAGCTTCACCCCCAGATTCACAACCAATTGCAGAACCAGCTTTAGAACCAGATGTTCAAACAGGCTCGGTCTTAAGAAGGTCGGGTAGAAATGCCTCGGGAAACATTTCGTATCAGGATCCCAGTGAGGATGATACAGCCGAAGATAGGTATCAATTTTATTGTATTGCTCTCAACTAAAGTGATAATTTCTTTACTTCTTGTCTTCTTGCTCAATAGTATATTGCCGTTTATCCTGTTTCATGTACTTTTTTTTTCTTGCTCCATATAATCTATTTATTCTAAAAGTAAGAAGTCAATTAGGATAACAAAGTAAGTAAATCTGTCTTTTCCTTTTTTACTCTTAACATTTACTCTCTTTTCATTATGAGTTTAAATATGCGACGTGTTCTGACAACCAGATTGAAAAATGTCTGTATTGCCAAGCTGAAACATTCGCAGAGTAATTTGGTAGACTAAAGATATCTTTCCTTAATGGTTGGGGAGATACACAGTACAACTCTCAAACATTTGTCGAAGTCTCCAAATGGATATTTAAGAGACAAATCTGGATTATAATTTCTATTGATTGCAAATGATTTATTTGAACAATATGGAACAAGCTATTGCCAATATAGTGACAACGATGAACAGTCGTCTTTCATTTAAACGACTCTGACTAAAGGGGTTAACCAAGCTTTGGCTATCTGTGTGATTTTTGGTTCTGAGTGTCTTTTCTCTTCAACTCGTTGCTTGGCCATGATTGCTAATTTTACTTGTTTATACAACCTTAGCTACACCTCTGTTTTGAGTGTCCAAATGTTCCCTTGTTTTTTTTAAATGCGTGTCTCATGTTTGTCTAAAATCATGGGATTTCTATAAGTTACTTTGGTTAATGTTGCATTTTGATGCATATCCGGCACTTACAGAGGAGTGTTTATCAAGCAATGTTGTTAAATCCGTGATTTAATTTGTAGGATCGCACGTGTTTACGATTTTAACAGTGTAAAACGAGTAAAATCAGGTGTAAAATCGCAAATAAGGTCAAAATCGGTAAAATCTTGGTTTTTAGGGCAGAATAGGTAAAATCGGGAATCTATGGGGGTGAAATCTAGATTTAACCATTTAAAGGACTGAAAGTGTAATTTAGTTAAAAAAAGAAGAGAGAATTAGGTTGTGTCTTTCCAGCCGCAATCAACAAATCTCTCTCTCTCTCTCTCAATTTTTTCATATCAGCAGTGCAGCGCAAAACCCACAAAAATTAAAATTTCTTTTATTATTGTTTTTACTCTGTTTATTTCTATTTTGCCTTGTTCTGATTTTCTGAATTTTCTTTTTCTAAAGTGGTAAAACTAAGTAGTTTTATGGTGTGCCTGAGAAATAGAAGAACCAGTTCCACATGTTTTGGGATCTTTGACTTATCAAAAATGTTTTAATCTTGTTATCCAGAGTTCGAAAATCAGCAGTCAGGATGAGAAGGTCCGGCAGAAGTTGTACGGAAGGCATTTCATCATCAGTTGGGGGACTACGAAAGAGAAAAAACGATTGGTAACGCACTTTCAATTTGTTTTTAAAAACAATGAGCTATTTCTACTTTGATCTTCTGAAAACTGGCTTGGAGTAAGAAAAAGTTTTTTTTCATCTTTTAGTATATGATTACTTTTTTTTCTTCCAGGTCATCAAAAGTAGAGCTGTCTTCAGAGTTCTCTGGAAGTATTTCAGAGCTAATTCCTGACGAAAGTGAGAGCCCAACGCAAATGTAGGTGTTTTTCATTGCATTTTTTTTCCGGCTGTGTCTTATCAAATATTATTGTTGGGGATTATCTTAACTCAAGTCCCTCAAGGTTCCATTAGTTTTCCTAAGTCTGTTAATGTTGCCTTCAAGTTTATGCCATTTCACAAGAATATTGTATTTCTGCAGCTTATTGCCTTTTTTTAGACTGTTTCGTCCCTCGGATTTAACAGTTCATGTTTTAAAATATTAAGGTGTTTTGAGTCCTTTTTTCTACTATTCTCTATCTTATTCTTTCAAAGGTTGTATAAAAATATATTAACTAGCGGCCGTAACCCTATATTAACTAGCGGTCGTAACCCTACTGGTGCTCATAGTCTTTTGTATACTAACCGACATGCAAAAATTTATGCAAGTGTTCTGAACAATTAACGTTAGATTGGTGTAATGCTTACAAAATGTTGTAGTTTGGTTCAAAAAGTTGAATTAACTTGAAATGTTGGTGAACAGAAGAGTATTTGTTTTTTGTTGGCATTCTCATTCTTTGATTCTTTTCATTGTTTCGATTCTATTTATGTACCAGGTCTTCAAGAGCAATTTTAGGTTCAAGGACCCCTAAAGTTACTTCAATGTCGAGGGTGTCTCTCACGTCAGAAGAGAAAAGCAAATATAAATTAACAAGAAAGTCGGTACATTGCTCTACATAGTCTTTTCTTTTTTAAGCTCGTTGCTCAGTTTTTTTTTTTTTTATATAAAGCAATCTTTGTTAACCTAATACTGTCATATTTCTAGAGATCAACGGTTGCATAAGATGGTTTTTGAAAAAGATGGATTACCTGATGGAACTGAAGTGGCTTATTATTCTGATGGAAAGGTGGTTGATTTTTATGATTTGCATATTGCATTTGATAGAAGGTTATGGTTATCTAATGTGAAATTTAATGAACAGAAATTGCTTCCGGGATACAAAAAGGACTTTGGAATTTGTTGTAGTTGCTGTGACACTGTGGTACGTTTCTCCTTGTATTAATGCTTAAACTTGGTTACTTTTTATCATACAAGGTAATTATATTCCTAACTTCCGTTGGCCAGGTCAGTGCCTCGACATTTGAAGCTCATGCTGGTCGGCCTGGACGCAGAAAACCGTTAAGTCTTTCTTGACAATTCTTTAAGTAATGTTTAGCCTGTCATGTTTCTTTCCTCTCTTCTCTGACATTTCTTTTTTGCCACAGTTATAATTATATTTACACTTCAAACGGCGTGTCTCTCCATGAATTTGCAATTTCGCTACTGAAAAATCGTAATTGTTCGGCAAAGGACAATGACGACTTATGCATCATTTGCGCTGATGGTGGCGATTTACTGCTATGTGATGGATGCCCCAGGGCATTTCATAAAGGTGAATATTGGATTTCAAATTGAATAGTTAATCTTTAATATCTCTTTTGGCGGCTCCTTAGCTTTATTATGTTCTCTTAGCTACTGACATTGTGAATTTTCAACAACATCATCCCATTATGGCTTAGCAGCTCTCTTTCTCTTTTACCATTTGGAACTATAAGTAACTCTTACAGGCTGTACAGAGCTTACCCTCTTAAGGGCTGCTTTTCCATATGCTATATATTTGTACTTGAAAAGAAAAATAATCATTTTGAGAGAAAAAAAGGTGCAGTATTGTACTTATATACTTTTTTGGGAGATGAAAGCTAGTTTGGTCCATATTCTTATGTATCAGCTTTTCTTCAACCGTCTTAAATGTTAAGGATTTTGTTTCTTCTCCATCTATATGTGAACCTTTGTCTGTTTTTGTATCCCATTGGTATTTGATCTACCTAAGAAGGGCCGCTAGAATTACGTCTTGGTGAATATTTTGGAAGTTGAAATTGTCCATTTGTTTCTTGTATCATATGGCCTTTGGTAGTACAAGTTTTAGAAAGTAACTCGTATCTTTTGTTTATCTAGTATTTGTTTATTTCTGCATCTATTATTGTTTAATTTTTTTAGTATTCAGTTTGAAAGAGAAAAACCTTTTTCTTCTCCAGCTAGAATACATTCACTTACCCGTGTCATCAATTCATTTACTTAGTCATACCATTTATACTCATTTATATTTCTTGATCTTAAAGATTTTGGTTTGACCAGTAACTGAACCTTTTATTCTCTTTGATCACTCGCTAAAAAAATTGTTCGGTAGAGAAGTCTGACTTTGTGCTGTAAGTATAAATAAATTTCACCCCCAAGTTTCATCTTTGATATGACATGGCCATATCTTGACTAAACTTCATGCTAAGGGGTAAATTGATGACCCTTTTTTTATCAGTCTATGTCCTCTTTGCGCTATGTTGATCTTTGGTCATCTACCTTGACAATTTGTTTCGAATTTTATTGATTTCTTCAGAGTGCGCGTCCGTATCAAGCGTTCCGCATGGTAAATGGTTTTGCCAGTATTGCCAGAATATGTTTGTGAGAGAGAGGTTTGTGGAGTGTAATGCAAATGCTGTAGCAGCTGGAAGGGTCGCAGGGGTGGATCTTATTGAACAGATTACCAAACGATGCATACGCATCGTCCAAAGTCCAGAAAATGAGGAAATAATTGCATGTGTTTTGTGCAGGTAATGGCCAGATTTTCAGAGATTAATAAAAAATATATATTCATTGAGCTGCTTATGAGAAACCTCTTGTTATCAACTCTTTTTATGATTTGAGTTGTGTATTATGTGTATGATTATTATTAGAGTCCATCCATTCTCACCAAATCACCAAAAGGCCTTGTGATAGGAAGGAGAGGAACTCATATATAAGCATAGAGTAGGATCAATAACCCATCAATGTGGGACAATATTCAACACTCCCCCTCACTTGTGGGCCGAGCTAAACAAACGCCTAATGGGCCAAATGCCCACAAGTGTAAACAACGAGACAATGGGAGAGCCCAACAAACAAGAAACAAAGAAAGCCCGCTTTGATACCATATTAGAGTCCATCCATTCCCACCAAAAGGCCTTGTGATAGGAAGGAGAGGAACTCATATATAAGCATAGAGTAGGATCAATAACCCATCAATGTGGGACAATATTCAACAATTATATAGTGTCTATGTCTTGATACTCTTTTAACCTTGCTGATACAGGGGATTTGATTTTCGCAAAACTGGATTTGGGCCACGCACGGTTATAGTATGTGATCAGGTTATACACTCTGCCCGTGGATATTCTGTATCTCGTTTATTCAAGTTATAAAATGATTTCTATATTGGACCCACAGCCCTAATATCCTTGGTGTGAACTAGATTCAAGATTAACTTTGTGTACTTGTTCAATTCTTATCAGTGTGAAAAAGAATTTCACGTGGGCTGCTTGAAAGAACACAACATGGCCGATCTAGAGGTGACGCCCTCTTTAATGTTTTTCTTTATGCTTGCTCCTTTTAACTTAGTTTACAGGTTGATTATAATTTTGTACTTTTAACATGTCATCAGATTTCGATTTTGTACACCAATCTACAAAAAAAACTACATGTACAGCAATGTTATATTTTTCAACGGTAAGTACTTTTAGTAGAAGAAATAGAAAAAAAAGCTACAGGTGATATGCTTAATAGTTATGACTTATGTTCTTATGTAACAAAAAGTATTTTTGGTTTATTTCATGAAGTAAATTATTTCCGGCAGCTCTTTGCACCAGTTTTTTTTTGTCTGAAGAAAACTTAAATATTACGTTGTAGGAATTGCCTGAGGGAAAATGGTTCTGCGGAAAAGATTGTACGAGTATCTTCTCCGATTTGCAGAATTTGCTGGATCGTGGAGAAGAGAAGATCTATGATACCCTTTTGAAGGTCATAAAGCAGAAGAATGAGGAGAACTTATCAGATGCAGTCCCTAACTTGAAAGTGAAATGGAGGGTTCTCAATGGCAAGATCGCTTCTCAGGAGAATAGGTCACTGTTATCAAAAGCCGTTTCCATCTTCCATGTAAGTATTTCTTTCATGTATTTGATTACAAAATAAAATAAAAAATCTTTCATGTATCTATATGGTTCATAGGCGAATATCGATTTTAATGGACTATATGCAGTTCGATAGTCTCCAAGTTGGAAAGACTATTCTGAATTAGCAGAATATACAAGCAGTTTGAGTATTATCTTTGTTATTTGGGAGAATCTTTAGTTTCTTTTTCTTACTTGATGTTTTAGAAAATGAGTAAATGAGCGTGGTATGCCGGCCTAACTACCAGACAATTGGGTCCTCTATTTTATTATTATACATAGATGAGTATACGATCAAAAATGTCTCAAGAACTTACAACAGTGCATCATTAATCTTTTAATCCCAAAAGAGACGAACAAAATAAAGTAGAGACGGGGGATGGGACCACTGTTCTTAATACTCTTCTTTAATGCTTTAGAAAAGTTAGTTTTTACTTCACCTTACTTTCAGGAGAGTTTTGACCCTATAGTTGATGCCGCAACTGGACGTGACTTCATTCCTTCTATGGTTTACGGGTAATTATTGACCTTATATAATAGAGATTCTTATATTTTTCCTTGGCCATTACCTTTTTCTGTTTCTGTTTTTCATTCTCCTTTCTATGCTCTACCTTCCAGGAGGAACATAAAAGGGCAAGACTTCGCAGGAATGTACTGCGCAGTATTAATTGTGAAGTAAGAGAAGCCTTTGATTACCAATTACCATACATCTATTACGGAAAAGAGAATCCTTTGGGTTTTTTTTTCTGTAACAAGTATCAGATTTATTTTTTTAATAAGAGAACTGATTTTCATAATGTTGCAGCTCGGCTATTGTGTCGGCTGGGCTATTTAGAGTTTTCGGTAATGAGATTGCAGAACTTCCATTGGTAGCAACAAGTAACTGTCACCAAGGAAAGGTGAGTTTATTTTACCCTTTTTTATATTCCCATTTAAGCTCTTCACAAACAGAAACCTAAGTAAATAAGCTCGCTTATTTGCTTCTGGTGAAGAACTAGGCTTATTAAGCTTACTTGCTTTGACCGTTGAGAGTAGACCCCTTCAATATACTAGGTCTGTATAATTTAATGGGGAATAAGCTGATTCTTTTGGATCTATTGATGAACTATTTTAGAATCCAATTGAATCTAAGAAAGTAATTGGTTAACAATTTGGGGATAGAAAACATGTAGGTTTTGGTAGTGCGGTAACTTAGATGGGAGTTCTCAAAACACTATTTTTTTCTTTCTGTTTTTTGATAAAATCTAGAAAAAGGTCGAATAGGCTGGTGCATTGGAAACTGTTCTGTATATACTCTTGGAAGCTGATTAAATAAAAAGTGTAGCTTCATAACAGCAATCAAACAAGCCTAGCGTAATAACAGCAATCAAACAAGCTCTCACACTGAGGCGACATTTTGTCTGCTTGATGACATGTGAACCGCAATTCTTTGCGAAGTATCTTCGAAGATGCCACTCTAGCATCATTCTGTTGGCATCTTCTAGTATACTGTAGACTATATGTGATAAACCTTCTCTTATATATCTGGATCGTTGGGTGACACTTTACCTGGAATCCATTTAAGGACAATTTACTGGGATTTAAAACATTTTTCTTTCAACATTTGAAGTCTGGACTTGCGATTAAATATGACCGTTTCCTTTTAAAATTGATTCTTGGTGCTAGGGGTACACCGTACAAGTACACTCATTTGTACTTTAATTACGCTCATTTGTACCTTTTAAATGGTCTACAGGGATATTTCCAGTTGCTGTTTTCTTGTATAGAGAAGCTTCTAGGCTGTTTGAAGGTGAAGGACTTGGTGCTTCCAGCTGCTCCTGAAGCAGAGTCCATTTGGACAGATAAATTTGGATTCAAAAAGATGGATGCGGAAAAAGTACAAACTATTTCCTTGTTCTTGCTCTATATTTCACATCTACTTTTTATGTATAAACTTTCTTTATTCTTTTTCCTAAATTAAAATATTCTTACAGCTTGGCGAGTATAGGAAAATGTGTTGGCAAATGTTGACCTTCCAAGGAACTTGTATGCTCCAGAAAGTGGTTCCTAACTTGTCGGGTATCCAACAAGAGGCTATCGATGATGAGTTGGAGGAATGGTAGCTATTCTTGTTTGCCGCTTGAACTCTGAAATGATATAATCTTGTGTGCATTATTTTGGAAGATTAGATGATTATTTGGTTGCTGTAGGCTGCATCTATTTAAGTAAACGACAATGAACATGAAATTTGAAAATTAGACAGATATTCTGCCGAGACAATGGAACTCTCTCATGGGTAGGCTTGTTGTTTTGACATTTTGTAAAGTTATCCGAAACTTGTAACTTTAAATTCTCTTCATTAAAATTGAGGTGCTGTTCTTACAGCCTCACTCTCCTCTTCTTGACTGAAGTCTTGTTTTGCAAAACCTGCTAATATAGTGCCCGCTTAAGGTCGTTTTTATTAGGGATGTGGTTCACCAGGTCTTGATTTTCATTGTTAACAATATATAGGTGTACTTCATACTTTATATGAGAAAACTGCATTTCTTTTTCCCAACAAAATGGGAGCAAGCTTTTTATGAGTTTTCTTTTGCTGTGCATTTACCCCCTTGATAATTGTTTTTTCTAAAGACCTTTGACAATCTGTTATCTGTGTAGTCCTTAATTGATTGAGGATTGCTTTCGAATTAGGGAATGGTATAACCGGTTGGTTGTAAGATGTGATGTGTCACATGACTAAAATGGACGGCTCTTGCCTTCAAAGCTAAAATAACTTGAACCATTTTAAAATGTTGTTGTGTGAAAGTGAATGCGGTATTAATAAACAAATGTGATTTATATACACAAGTGATCACAAGACTTATTTTGGAATAGAACAAGAGCATATTCAAGGCAATGAGAGAAATTACCAGAAGTAATGATACCAGCGACGTTGATCACTTGTTAAGTTTCTAAATTTACTCGTACAAGTTTTTGTTAAGAAAATGGCTAAAGATTTTTCCAAGCAAAGAAAAAATCCATTTGGAGAAACATGTAGGTCAGCTTATAATTTAATTACATATGACAATTTATTTACAAAGTGACTGAGCCGGTATTACTAGGTGGGGTTAGATTTTAAAATTTTAATATTGAAAAGGCTAAATAGCTATTTTTTGTTATAAATTTTTTATTTTATTTTAAATATGGAGCCCCGACCTAGCTCTGCTATTTTTTTTCTTCTTTATCACTCTTTTGGAGGTGAAACCAGTCTATTTCGGCAGTTTTTTAAAAGTTATTAATGGGTCCCTTCCTAAAATTTGTTCTTCTTTTGAAAAAAAATTCCCTTGTAATTCCATTGAATCGTAGTATTGGATCCCACCACCCATCATTTAAGCCTTTCCCATAATTCCATCGTATGTTCGTAAATTGTTAACAAAATTTCTTAGAACTTGTGATCTGACATGTCATCTATAGACTATACGTGATGACACTATAAAGTGTCATTAAAAAGTGCTTCCGGTGGAAATTGAAAGTTATAACTGCGTGCAGTACAAAACACTGAAAACCCTAAACCTTATATGTGAATTGTGATAACAATTATTGCGTAATTTTGACAAATGATGCTAATATAATGTCACGATAAGAAACATTACTCATTCCTCTATTTTCATAGGGGAATGTCCTCTTAAAAAACAATTTATACTAACGAAAACACTACAAGAAAAAAGTCAAAAACTCGACGCTCTATTGCTATTCTGACGGTAAAATGATTGTGACTAATTCGATGACAGGAATGTCACAATCCCAATATAGCGTCTGTCGGCGTTCAAAGTACTAATTAAAAGTGTAATCATCTCCCTCACTTACAAAATTTCCATCCTAATTTCTTACCCCCTACGCATGTTTTCTCACTTTCTCATAAAAACAAGTCCCAATCCAACCCCTATATACACCAACTTTTCCTAGCTACCTGACATAAAAGTATACTAACCACCCGAACATTTTCAAAACTTACAAAATGAACCTCAATAAAGCCACTATCTTTTGGCTTTCTGCCTTTATCATTGCTCTCCTCTCTATTATTATCTCTCTTTATCTCCCCTCATCATCCATAACCTATACTATTTTGAGCTCATATCAAGCTGGTCTTGGACTCGATTTTATCACAAGGGTGATACAGCAAAGCGGCTTAGAAGTAGATATTGTATATTCTATTATAGACGGATTCTCACGAAGAGGACATAATTACACGTGTGATGACACAATATGGAAGTCTACTCTTATATCGGATTACAATGTATCGCGTGTATTGACAGTAGATTTAAAAAATTGTGCGGATTTTAGCAGTGTTCAAAAAGCAATCGACGCGGCACCAGCTTATAGTGCTTCAAGGGTCCTCATACTAATAGAAACGGGCACCTACAGGTCATTTCTACTCATGTTATTAATATTATTGTCTTTCGAAGTGCAATATATAGACATAATGTTTTCCCAAATTGTATGGAGAACAAAAGATACAATTACAATGCAACCTGGTGCATGCATGCATGGCTTGATCGTATGGATGTATACGGTTGTCGTTATTGGTTCGGATTATGACCTAACTACATATTGTAGATTTCAAAGCTCAACTTAATTATTTTTTGCTAATAAGTTACAATAAATTTGATTTGTCAAGTTGAAAACCTTTAAATTTGTGGCTTTGGCATGAGAAAACTACAGATATTAACTTGCATATGCAAGGTTCAATAAATGTTTATTCAGAACACGAGATTTCAAGGTCTGTTCCTGTAAATATGGCCATTTTTGTTGAAAGAGTGGCCTATAATAAAAGAAATTTCATTATGTCTCTCTTAAGCATAATCTTTATAACATCATACCCGGAGTTCAGACTAAATTTGAGAATTTTTTTTACGGTTTCAGAGAGAAAATAACAGTTCCCGAAAATAAAACAAATTTAATACTTCAAGGCAAGGGTTATCTTAACACATTCATCACTTGGAACGACACTTTCAATTCAACTGGAGGAACTGATCTCAGCGCTTCCGTCACCATCTATGCTCCAAACTTCATAGCGTACAACATTAGCTTCAAGGTAAACTTCGTTCATTTTTCTTAGAAAAAATTGTGCTAGCTGAATAAATGTAATTGTTTTGCCATCCACACTATTTATAACCAGAGAGGTGAAGTCATAAATCATATACGAAGGGAGCAAAATATACATAAGAACTGATGCTAAATGATACTCTTTTTTATTTTGATGTGTCAGATCATTATTTTCAATAATTTATACTCAATACATGGTAAATGATAAAATTTAACGATTATGGGGTGTCGTGGCCCTCGTCAGTCTGTACTTAGATTCCCCTGTTTGTGACTTGATGTATGTGCTTAATTAGATCTATCTTTGTTAGAAAACTAATAAACCCCCTCTATGTTTTGCATTTTCGTGTAACATTAAATCCATTTTGCCCTTTCCTCATTTTGCCATTTACATTTTGACCTCATGAATATGGGTAATTGGCTATATGAGGGTACAAAGGCAAAACGCTCAAATGTAAATGCCTCTTCGAAATATAAAGATTAGGAAGAAGGATAAAAACATGAGGAACAAGCAATTAAAATAAATTTTTTAATTCATATTACCTTATTTTTTTTATATTGGCTTGGTAAAAAATAATTGTATTTTTACTTGGTTTTGGTGAATAGAACACGGCTCCTTCGCCTGATCCAGGTGAAAAGGGAAGGCAAGCGGTGGCGCTTAGAATCGTAGGCGACCAGAGTGCGTTCTATGGGTGTGGTTTCTATGGTTCACAAGACACACTTAATGACGATGGTGGACGACATTATTTCAAAGATTGCTTCATCCAAGGTTCTATTGATTTTATATTTGGACAAGCTAGGTCACTTTATGAGGTATACTATTAATTAACTACTCTTTACAACTATTTTTGTCTATCTACAACTGCTCTTTTTTAGAATTGTGGTACTGTAACAATAAAAAGCGGGACATGAAATACATGCATACGTGATACACACACACGTGTGTGTGTGTTGCTAGGGAATTTACAAAGTTATTAGTATTAAGTATTAAACAGTATGTACGTATATTCATAACATAAAACAATACAAACAGATATATAATTGGTTGATCATTAGCAAAATCACGAGTTAAAGTTAAATTGTTTACAGAAAGAAAGAGTTGTAAATTCGTTTTTGTCACATGCATGTAATTTATAGTAAAGAGCTTGAGGTTTAGATTAAAAGGCAAATGTAGACATTAGAGTTAGCTGGCCAATATTACTGATATATGGTCTGTAAAGACTTTAAAGAAGGAAAGTTTAAAAGTTGAACTGATTAAGCAGTACTTATTGAATTTCGATGAGTACATAATAATACAAATATGCATTTCACATCACATGGGTATATGTTTTCTTTGGCATAATATAGTGGTGACATTACTCACATGTCTTTTACCATACATTCATATATATATGTTCTAATTTAAAGACACTATCCAATTGATATAATCGCATGATTTCATATACAGTAATTAATCAAGTTAGAAAACGAGATCATGAAGAGAAACAAACATGGGGTATATATAGAAGTCATATTTTGCTGTTGTATGTAATATCCTTTCCATACTACGGAGTAGTTAACTGTATCGATAATCAACATATAGGGCTGCACCATCAACTCTATAGCGAAAGATGTGTCAGACGAGAATATTAGTGGATCCATTACTGCTCATGGGCGACAATCGTCTTCTGAGAATACAGGGTTCTCATTTGTGAACTGTACTATCAATGGAAGCGGAAAAGTTTGGCTCGGGCGGGCTTGGGGACCTTATGCTACAGTCGTTTTCTCAAAAACATACATGTCAAACGTTGTCGCTTCAGATGGATGGAATGATTGGACAGACTCCTCTAGAGATCAGTTCAGTGTTCAATCCTCTCTAATTTCCTATTATTCATCTTATGTTTTTACTTATCTTTTTACCTTTCTTGCATATGATTAATTGCTATATTTATTAATGAAGTAATAATTCATAAGAAATTTGATATTCTGTTTCAAAAAAATAATTGCTATTCATCCTATGGTTAGGTGTACTATTAAAAATACACGAACACAAAAAATATTTCATCTCTACATTTATAACTTGGCGAATTGCACTTGTCTCGTAAAATTTCCTTTATTTTTATTATATTAAATATCAATCCTTGTAAAATAATTAACGACCATCTGAATCAAAGGAGTTCATTGTTTTCTTGGTGTACAAAAGTTTTCAGCTATATAAGATTAAAATCCTAATCGTAAAAAAAGAGAGATTAAAATCCTACTTAATTGGCTTTTGTTACAGGACCGTGTTTTTTGGAGAATATGATTGCTCGGGCTCGGGATCAAACTACTCTTACAGAGTATCGTATGGGAAGCAATTGAGCCAATCCGATGTAGCACCTTTTCTAAGCATATCATACATCGACGGCCAAGAATGGCTCCATGACCAGCTATTGGAATGTAGAAATTGATTATTTATTCTTACATTCGAAGAAGAGATATAAAGGAAGAAAATACCTTTTGTGTCATATATACAAATATTTTTCTTGAAATTTACAATTGTTTCTTACTTAACTTAATTAGTTTTAGTGATCCTCATCAGAAGGTAATACAAGTACGTTTATCCGATAATCAACCGTAAAATTAGTCTGTTAGATAAGGTAAAAGCCAAAAATAAATAATACAACATGTTAAAAGTTAAATTGTGTGCATGGAAATAACTAACCAATAACCATGTTATTCTTTTTAAATGTCCAGATTTATCTACACCAAACTTGTTTACACGATGTAAGTTTAATTTAAGGCTATGCGTAGCTCGTAAATTAGTGCTACTAAGTAAGAGCTCGACTCGACCATTACAAAGGACCTAATATATGGCCACCTTGAACATCATGGACTCAAGTTGCATATTTACGGGATGAAATTCCATCTATATGCATATATTCGTAGCTCGATGCATCTCGGCCATGGGATCATGGGAGCCTTGCTAGTAGGAGCTTCAGTCGTTGAAACGTAAGTTGCGTAGCCCAAATATCAGAAACTCGAAATCCGAGATAAATGAATTTCTTTGTGCGGATCATAAATAGAGTTTAGTTTCATCAACGACAAATGGAGTATATCTGTATCGAGAGTTTGATATTTTCAATCTATATAATATATTTAAGATGACACTTTATTTTAAAAAGAGAAAGGAGTCTCTTTCAATAAAGTCATATTTTGAAAAATCACTTGTTTTTCTTAAAATAAGTCGATTTTTATAGAAATCTGATTCTATTTCAATTTTTTTGATAAATATTAATCTGAAACAATTTTATAGAAAAGAAAAGACACCTCAACCAAATACATCAATGTAGCTTATAGAAATAAAAAAAAAACAAAACAAAACTAGCTTATGTACATAAAAAGCTGTACCAAAACGAACCCCAAGTGTTTTCTATTACAGTAGTACAATAATTCATAGTACATAAAATTAGTTAAAAAATCCTCCATAATAGTTTTGTTAACTTTTTAATGTTAAATAGTGACACATGTGTAAAAATATGTTAAATAACATATGCATCTTAAATTTAATAACCACGTTAGTTTCACATTATCAATGTTATCAATTTTTAATTAACAATTTTTATTTTATTTTACTAGTCACTATTTTTATGGCGATAATTTATAGGAGATAATAATGTTAATTATGGATTGTGTTTGACATGTCACCCGTTACAGTTACAGAAATTAAAAATATTGTTAACTTTAACAAAATTTTTAACATTTATAAAGATAACAAATATTTTAATAGAAGAATGGTAGATAAAAAAAAAAAATGAGATAACTGTTTTATTTAAAAATAAGATTTAGTTAAACCCAATCTCATCTCTCTCTCTCTATATATATATATCTATATATATAATATCTAAATGAGTGATTGGTTTCTTTAAAAAATTAAGAACAATGTCGAAGAAAAAAAGCCCATTGAAGAAAAGAACACAAAACAAAAGACAGTTGATTGATCACATACCATGTTGTTGGAGGAAACCTCGGACGGAGGTTTCACCGAGAAGCCGAACCGATTTCTCCTCCATTTCTCTCTCGAAAAACCCATCAGGAAAAGGTGTTTTTTATTATTATTGATTTTAATTGATAATTATGTTGCTTTTGAATTGGGTATTTGTTGTGCCATGTAAGTTCTTAATTGGGTTTTGTTTTGTTTTGCTAATTGTTTGGTTTTTGGAGATTTTGTTTGGCATCAGATTTTTTGGTTCAAAGGCTGTGTTTTAAAAGTAAGAAAAAAACTGCAGCACTGTAACTTTTTTACTTATAAGTGGCGTATAACTTAATTTTATTGTTCAGTCATTGGTCACCTTTTTAAACTTATAAGTGAGTTGTACAATCACATTCTATTAGAATTTTTTTGTTTTTGGAAAATTTAATGTGAAAAAGCTAAAAAAACGCAAATTCGTAGCTTCTCTGCCTTTGAGCTTTTTTGACCCGCTATATAAAAGATAAAAAAGATGACATTCCAAACACTCATGGTTTTTTTAATCAAAAAGCTATAAAATTAAGGGAAAACTGTTACCAAACATGCATTTAGGAAGAAAAGCACCATATAGTATTTATTCAGCTGAATATTCTAGGCATGAGCTTGAATGCTTTTGAAAAAGAGCTAAGTGTGTAATATTGCTTGATGTGAATTTAGTTTGTTTTCTAGGTTTTGAAGAAATTATTTGGGACCGATAGAAAACTGTGTTTATTTAGCCGAAACTATCTAGTTTTGTTCATGGCAGAAACAAAAACAACAAAGTTTATAAGCAGAAAAGCATAATAGCTAAGGTTAAGGTGTTGCTTGCAGAAAAAAATCACTCTGGTTTTTAAAGTGGTGTGTAATACGCTTATTTTTCATGCTTTCTTTTATAATAAATTTAAGTTACAAGACGTGTTTAGTAATAGGTTCGAGGATTCTAGTATTATGTTGGAGTGTAATATGCTTATTCTTCCTGCTTACTTTTGTAGTAAAATTTAGTTCAAATCTTCAAATTGTTAATACGGTATGGAGCCAGTATGGAGTTATTGAGATCAGGATTTGACTGAGAAAACTTGTTTAGTGTTGCGGTTGGTAAATTCTCTTATATCTACCAGGATTTGTCAACAATCCAAACTTTTTGGTGTGGTATTGAAAAAATTATTTTGGTAGGATTTTATTTTGATCAATTATTCTCACATTTAGATGGGTGATACTATATCAGGATCTGTATATTATCAGTCACAGTTAACTTAAACTTAGGTTATATTTATTATTTGACATATGTGAAGTGCTAACTTGAACTTAGGTTATATTTGACGTATGGGAAGTGTGAACTAGTTTCGAGGTCTTGAAAACAGTATTTCTTTCCATGCTGGGTTTTTATAACCGATAATGTTTGATTACTTCTCAATCTGAAACTAGCTAGCTTTTCTTCCAAAAAAGCAACGGAACCATATACTTGGGCTCTCATGGTATGAGAATTGATTTTGAGGTTTAAAAATTTGTTTCTTTTCAAGCTGTGTTTTTTGACTGAGAAAACTTCATATGTGTTAAGTAAAGGTACCTCTTACGCCAGATTAAATTGACATTTCTCACATATATATATATAACCGTTTATCAGGCTCTGTAAGTTGTCATTTTGTAATGAGTTTGAATTGAGTTTTTCTTTTATTGCAGCTTTTGAGCTCTTTGTTATCTTGCTTCTTAGTTTCTTAAATTTGCTGCCAAGCTTTTCCTTTGGGTTATCTTGTCTAAATAAGGTCGAGGCTTTTAGCTTGGATTACCCTAACTTATTACTGAGTATGAAAAGGCTTTGATCTTTTTCTGCTAAGTCAACCAAAAAAGCACTTTGAATCTATTCATGGTATTGGACCAACTTTGAGATTCTGCCGAAATTCGCATCCAAGCTGGATTTTTATTTCTTATCATCATTGTTTCTAAGTGAGTTTATTCTTTTTCAATCTACAGGTTTATTGCGAGTGTCGTTAAATAGAGTAGATAGACTAACTACACATACTGGGATGGGAAACCGTAGAGATTCGATACAAGAACATACTATGTTCTCTCTGAGTGTTTGCAACAGTTCTCGTGATACTAAAGGACAGTTGTTTTCAGATGGAGTTGAATCAAATGGCCAAAATTCCCTTTTAGAAGCTTCCAGTGTCAGGTTTGTAGCAGCAAAAAGTTTACAAGTTTAATACTTTTTTTGTTGTTCTTTTGTGCTAATATAGTACATGGAAAGGTGATGATGTAAACAAAAGATGTGACATATTAAAAGTCTGTGTCTAGTAGGTGGTCAGGGCATGACTATTGCACAACCGTGAATATATATTCGGTCGGCGTCATAGATTTGGAATGACTTTTGTACATAATTGGTGTATAGCTCTCATTGTATGCAACAATAATCACATACTATTTTAGTTTTCTTAAAATAACTTGGCCATCCTATATGCTGGGAAATCTTCCATTTGTATGATCTTATTTCATCATTAGGCTTATTTAAGCATTTCTTTGGTCATGTTTAATGCATACCTTTGATGATAATTTACTTTGAGGCTCTTGCTAACTGTTTTCGTCATGTTATTTAGGAACTTTGACAAACCAAATGCGGATGGAATGGGAAATTCGGAGTTATTTTTAGAGAAATTTCAAGTGACTGGAAATACTAGGGGCTTTGTTGCCACAGGAAATGTGATTTGGGCTAAAACAGCTTCCCAGCATTGGTGGCCAGCTGAAGTAAGATGTAAATAGCATTCTTTTGCAACTTAATTATGACTCTTAAATTAAATCATATTTGTATAACAAGCTTTCCCAGTATCATCCTTGGCTGTTTTTCTATGGAAGATATTGCTATGTAGGATACCAACTTTGCTACTGAACTCAAGTTCAAAGGGTATCATTCTCCAATTTATTCCATCCCGAAACTTAAATTTAGTACAGCAGAAGCCCTATTTATACCAAGGTTAAGTACTATTTCTGAAACCCTAAAAGACACGGGCAATACTGATTTTTGAATGGGAAACCATCCTCTACTGAAAAGACACAACTCGTATTAGAAGGAAAAGAAACAGGAAAAAAACATATTATTTCAAAATACTAAAACAAATCATCAATCTTCACGTGTAGAGCAATTCAGTGGTTAATTGGTTATTAACTTCTTATAGAATATTACTATAATGCTTTAATTTCTGAAATTCTGTGGTAGAGCGGGTTTTCACGTTATTTGTAGACCAGGCCATATTTTACTCCATCCCTTAGCTTTGCCATTATCTCTTCTTTTCATCCTTCCCGCAAGTTTATCGCCTTGCACTTTGTTTCTGTTAATCAGTGCTGCATTAGCTTTTGATTTTTCGCTTCTAGTCAACTTTACATTTAATTTTCTGTGCTGCTCATATTTTAGATTTCTGTAATGCAAGATGTTCCCTTAGAAAATTACGATAAACATGCTTAAACTTAATCAGTGCTTTTCAGGTCATGGGTGATAAATCCACTGTAGTTGATTCCCAGAACGAAGGAATTGATGGAAATATCTTGATACGGTATTATGGGACTCATGAGAGGTATGTTCCAGTAATTAAGTCTGTGTATTCTTTGTAACTTTGTATCTTGTAAGGAGTGAATATTAACCTGGTTTAGTTGTCGTCTAACAATTTTTGGTCTTCCTTTCTAGTGTTGGGCTTGATCCAGCCAAACATCTTTCAGAGTTTGATGAGGTGACTGACTTTTGGTTAAACTTTTTTCTCGGTAGATTTATTTTTTAATTTTTGGTGACAAGGACAATCAAATATCAGGTGCTAATTTAATCACATTATGGTTTAGGATGAGACTAAATTTATTTCTCTAGTTTTTTTTTCTTACTTTAGTACTACGAAGGATCAGGATATCTGATTGCATTGCTTTCTGCAATTAGAAATAGCTTCATGTCCCGATCGTCTTACTCTGCTGATTCTAACTTTATCTTGCCAGTGCTTTGAAGAAAGGAGTTCTAACCCCACTGATGAGTTCCAGGATGCCTTAAAGCAAGTAAGTTCTCTTTCTTTTTGGAAATTATAAAGCATGTAACTTCGCTCTCTCACCCTATCATACAACTGACGCCTATGTTTTCAAAATTTCACTGATTCCTTTTTATTGATTTTTATGTTTTTATTTATCTAATTTTGCAGGCCTTACACCAAAGGGAGCACCAAAGTTTGAGCAAACAATTTTCTGAACTTTCCAGAGATTATAGTGGTTTAAATCACGGGTATCAAACACCAGGCATGTGCTTTTATATTGATCAAGTTTTCTTTTAAGAACTCAGCAGCTAGCCATAACCAACAGTCTCTGATCGGGTTTATTAAATATAATTATTAACAAGAGTAAGAAAAAGACCAAGGCTAGAGCTGTTGCTTCTGAATTATGTTCGTACGGATGATGCAAGGAATATTTTCTGAAATATTGCGGATAGCTTATTTTCAGATGTAAACATGTCCGTGCTAATACGTAAACTGTTATTACTAGAAAAGAAACTATTCTTTGCTGACAATTAAGGAAACTATGTTTAGACAATGAAGAAATGATGTTTCTTGTAATTTCTACATGTTTAATTACTGCACTCACTTTACTTTATGTACTGTGTGATATTGATATTCTAATGCTCCCTTAAACAGATAAGTGGCACTCTTCTAGTTCAAGTAGAACGGAAAGCCCTTGTGACGAAATCAGGCAAGGCAAAAGGGAACGGAAACGAAAACTTCACTTCGATGTGAGTTGTGAATCTCATATATCTAATGTATTTTCTTTTCCTTGTAAAATGTTAAAATTTAAATTTAAATATCTTCTTTGTCTAGGAGGAACCTTTGCGGCTGATCTTCGCAAGAGGAGTTCGTCGAACCAGAATAATGCGTTCTCTTGGACTTGCAGCTCCTGTTGGGTCTCCTTTCGAAATACTCGCCTGTAAAAGACCATTTGAATTTTGTGATTAATTATAGCATTTTTTTAATACAGTTGCCTTTTTTCTAGAATTCGTTGCATTCTTATTAGGAGATAAAAGTGTTCTCATTAAAATTATTTTGTGGAAAATAATTACAGATGATTGGGCATAATTTAGGCGTTCCTTTTTGTGTCATTAACTCTCATGAGTTGTCTCAAATTTGTGTCTTTTGAACTTTTATTACGTACGGGTTTCTTTGTCGTGAGAAGGTAAAAGAATTCTTTTTGCTAAAAGAAATAACATTTATTACAATGAGAATCACTTCATATCTAGAATCTTGACGGCTCTTCCAATCATTCCGTATGCAAAAATAAGGTGCCAAAACATTGTTCTACAACATAAAATTTAAATTTAACAGCTACCGAATAAAATAATAATAATAATAATAATGTCGATTGTATTTTTCTGTTTATTGGTAACATCACCCCAAACCGGGACAAAACTTGGCTCTTACCGAGGTAGGGTAGGAAGATCTGCCTACTCCCCATTTAATTTAATTGTTCCCATGACTGATTGACACATATAAAATATAATAAGAAAAATAATTCATTATTGATAGATTTTACTACCAAAACAATTTTTACAAGATCAAATTATTTTTTTTTTATAAAAATAACATAATATCCATATATAAAATTATATACTAGTATTACGAAATAATCAAACAATTACAAAAATGCAATATATAACAATAACAAAAAGGCAATTTTAATCAAAATGGGCAAAATAATAAAGGATTAACAAATCTTTATTCAGTAACATATACTATATGATAAGAAAATTCATAATTATCTTTGTTACAAATCTCGTCAAATATGACGTCAAAAAATGTAAGAATTAAGAAAGTTTGAATCAAAACATGAAAAAATATAATTTGTTGATAATTTTTAGTAAAAAAAATAAATTAGAGGTAAGAAAGTATATGTTCAATTATAGATAGA
Source organism: Primula veris (assembly GCA_963682055.1). Taxonomy (NCBI): domain Eukaryota; kingdom Viridiplantae; phylum Streptophyta; class Magnoliopsida; order Ericales; family Primulaceae; genus Primula; species Primula veris. Next base: position 28,142,413 of record OY821749.1, read on the forward strand.
TAAAAAAAAATGACTTTCTCTGTATTTGTGTTATAGATTCACATGCGTTGATGATATAATTTTGACAACACTTTTAAAATGTCAAACCTTTTTTTTACAATAAAATAAAATATCATTAATTATTTAATTTTTTCCTTATTCTTTTTGTGTCAAGTAATGATCTAGCAAATAAATGTAAATGAGCTAGAGGAGTCAAGTTTTGACCGGATTAATTTAGGCAAGTCAGAAAATGTTTATTAGTAAGTTTTATCCTCTCTCTTACGTGTAAGTTGCGGGGCTTACGTGACCAATAATTGCACAATTTATTTCTTTTTTCAATGGGTTAAAATAAATGCATATTTATTTATATTGTTTATAGAAAATTGTACAGTAAAAGATGTAACCACTACAAGAGTACGTAGCAACAGCATACCTAACTTTTACAAGATATGAGAACAGTTTGAAATTTAATGTTTAGTACATAATTTCATACTTAATTATTAAAAATCCTAATTACTCGTGATTTTTGTTTGAAAATTTATACTAATGTAACATAAACGAGTAACAAAATTAAACATTAAGAGTAAAAAGAGACATCATCATCTAACATTTGTACATAAATTTAAAAAAGACTCAATTAGCCATTAGTTTTTGGTAATTAATATTACACGTTATATATACTAATTAAATGATCCTTATTCTTTGCCTTTATTGATATCACCATTTTTTGTTACAAAGCCTAAAAGAAAAAGAAGAAGTAAAAGCAATAAAAATAGGGTCAATAATTTGGAATGAAGTTGAAAATTAAGTTAAAAAAGGAGATCATACATGCATTACTTCACTTAAATTAATCCGGCCATTATAAATATCTTAGGCACCTAATGGCTTGACATGCGCAACCCTCATTGAAAAAACATCAAACTTTGCCATCATTCTCTTTTCCTCTCCAACATGGCATCACAAATCAATGAGCTTCACTTTCTAATCATACCTCTCATGTCCCAAAGCCACATCATCCCCATGGCCGATTTCGCCAAGCTCCTAGCCAAACGCGGCCTTAACGTTACCATAATAGTCACCCCTCTCAACTCGGCTCGTTTCAAGCCAATCCTAGAGTGGGCTCAAAAAGTGCATCTTAAGCTAAACCTTGTCTCACTCGAGTTCCCGTGCCAGCTAGTAGGCCTACCGGAAGGGTGTGAAAATATGGACAAGATCACTTCACCTGACCTAATACAAAAATTCTTCAAAGCAAGTGAACTGCTTAGGGAGCCCATAGAGGAACTACTATTAACACTAAATCCGCCTGTGAGTTGTATTATTAGCAGCAATGCTCTCCCATGGACCGCTAAAACGGCCAAGAAATTTAATCTCCCGAGATACGTTTTTAACGCGCTCTCTTGCTTCACCCTCCTTTGCTCCCACAATCTCTCTCTTCGCAATGAAGACGGGAGTGAAAACGAGATAATAGTGGTGCCTAATATGCCTCAAAGGTTCGAGTTCACCAAGTCCCAATTGGCGGGCCCGGTTAAGAAAAATGTTGATAATCTTAACACCAAAAATATTGATAGTTTCAGTACCATATCAAACCAAATAAAAAAGGCTGAGCTCTCGGCTCAAGGTATTTTGTTCAATACATTTGAAGAGATGGAACAAAGTTTTGTGGAAGCGTACCGAAAAGTACGCCAAAAAAGTTGGTTCATCGGACCTGTATCTCTATCTAACAAAGAGAGAGATGAAAAGGTCAGTAGAGGCAACAAGGCCGCTGTGGACGAGCACTTTTGCGAGAAATGGCTAGGATCTAAAGAACTAGGCTCTGTCGTATACGCTTGTTTCGGTAGTTTATGTCACATACCTTTTACTCAATTGGTCGAAATAGGCCTTGGCTTAGAAGCATCGAATCGTAACTTTATTTGGATAATTAGGGGATGTGACAACTCGGAAGAATTAAATGAATGGATGAAAGAGGAGAGATTTGAAGAGAGGATCAAGACAAGGGGCTTAATCGTCCGTGGTTGGGCCCCACAGGTCCTGATTCTGTCTCACCCTTCTGTAGGAGGGTTCATGACGCACTGTGGGTGGAACTCATCTCTGGAAGGCATTTGTGCTGGCGTACCTATGATTACATGGCCTATGTTTGCGGAACAATTTTATAATGAGAAATTGATCACACAAGTGTTGAAAGTCGGTGTGAGGGTCGGTGTTGAAGTCGGTATGCAATGGGAAGGAAAAGATTTTGAAGTCCGAGTAAAGAGGGGACAAGTCAAGAAGGCTATAGATTTGTTGATGAGTGAAGGAGAAGAGGGAAGCGACCGGAGGAGGAGAGCTAGGGAGCTAAGCGAGGTGGCAAAGGACACCATTGAAGAGGGTGGATCTTCTTACTTGAACATGTCATTGTTGATTGAAGATGTTACAAACTACTACTTAAAAAGCAAAGGTTTAAGTGCAAGCAAAAAAACAATACCAGTGAAATATAGTGAGTTTGTCATGTATCACTAGAAATGTTGTATAAATAATTTCATCTTTCATGAATGTCTCTCTCCATGTTCAGACATGTAATTATGAATGTATTTTGTAAATAAGTATATGTTTACAGTCGAGTAGACTTTCTTCTAGACCTTGTCATTTATGAATGTCATTATAGATGTCACTTTTTGGATTAGGTAATCCAAGTGTATAATCCTTGGAAAACTTGTATAAAAAAAGCTTGTAATTTAAATTGTGGAATATGACAAAGCTCAGTTTTTGCAATAGTTGATGATATCAGTAAAAATTTGATTATGGTAGGCATAGTTTTGTAGGTAGCTGATTGGGAATCAAGTCTTTTCCTACACCCTTCTTCTAGTATTTTCTTTCTTTTTACAACTTATTTACTTTTATTATGTACAATTTAACCTTCAGTGCTTTACGAGTAAGTCTTGTCGAACTTTTAAGTTGCCGAAGTCTATATGTTACTATTTTAATTACTGGTGAAAAAAAACCACATTTTCATTTAGTTAATAATATCGAAAAACAAAAAAAAATATGGGAGATAAACCCCACAAATTAAGAAGGCCACTCTTGCTGAAGACCAAAACATGAGATACGCACTGTTGTTATCTTTCGTGGTATACAATCCTTCATCGTAAGTCTCAGTTTTGTAACTTGGTTATTATCAGGACGAGCAACTGCGCCCACTGATGCGGAAATCAACATGCCTAAAAGGAAATTAAACGCACAAAATAAGCGTGCATACATGCATGAAACAGTATGTTTATGCTCGCGAAATTTCTCGAAAATGGTGAATATACTTAGCACACCTGTATATTTTTAACCGTCATGTTAGCGCAAAAAAAGTATGCAAATTTGAGTGATATGATCGACATCAAATAATGATAATATGAAATGACCAAACCCGATCTACACAACTTCTATTAGGCTCAGAGTTCATGGAGAGGTCGTACCACGTACCACGTACTATGGACCTATATCATATATTAACTTTTCATTCAACGTTTACAAAAGTGACCTTCCAATTAAACTCGAATACGTAACCGAAAGATCACTTGACAACAACTTAATAATTACGTTAAGGCTAGTACTAATTAAGAGGAAAATATTGTAGAAAAACTCATCCAATAGATGCAAGTAATAAAAGAGGTTCAACAATATAGAAAAGAATGAAAAAACATTCTGATATAGCAGAAAAAAAGTATGAGATGGTTTATTGGTAAAGGAAAAGTGGACATAAACCTGGATAATTGGAGTGAGAATGGAGCTTTAAATAAATATGTGATACCTGAAAACACAAAATTGAGGAATTATTTGGATGAACAGGAAAAATGGAAAATGAAAAATATACCAGTAGAAATTAGACACAAGTTTGGAAAGGAGCTAAAGATGCTCACAAATGAAGAAGATCTGCTTATTTGGAAGGAAAATGAAAATGGTAACTTCACCATTAGTTCAGCCTGTGACATATTAAGAAACAAGAATACCATTAATTGGTATTACAAGTTTATGTGGGTGAAAGACATACCATTGAAGATATCTGTGGGAGTTTGGAGAATTATTAATAAAGCTATCCCAATTGATACAGAAATAAGAAAATTTAAAATACAAATAGCTTCACAATGTGAGTGTTGCAGAAAAGAAGAAGAAGAATTAGAGCATCTTTTCAGTATTGGCCCCATTGCAAGTGAGATGTGGAAATATTTTCATAATTACATGGCAATCAAAATGGAAAATAACTCCATAAGGGGAAGACTGATTATGTGGAATAAAGCTAAAGACAAATCAAGTATCAGTCAAATTAATAAAATCATTCATGTTCTTATTTTGTGGCAAATATAAAAAAGTAGATGTAAGAGCAAAATGGAAAACATGAAAATGAAGAGTGATAACATCATCAAAGAGTTTATAGACAACTTTAACCTGATCTTAAAAAAGGGCAATAAGATAATTGAAGGCACAAGCTTTTATAATATGCAAGAAGCTAATTATGAAAAGAAGAAAAAAACTCACAAGCCTATTAAGTGGGATAAACCAGAACTGCATGTGATTAAAGTTAATATAGATGGAAGCCTATGTTTAAAAACCAATAAAGCTAGTATTGGAGGTATCATTAGAGATCACCAATGCAATTTTATAAAGGCTTTTTCAGGAAAAGTGGAAGCTAATTCAGTGTTAATGGTTGAAGCGATGACTATTTATAAAAGTATAGAATTTAGCTCCTATTTCAATGGCAAAATCATTATAGAAACTGATTCCCAAAGAGCAGCGAATATTTGCAATAATAAAAGCGAAATTCCATGGAAAATAAGATGGATTGTTACCAAAATTAATTACCTTTTGGAGAAAGGTAAAACAAAAATCCAGCATGTTTGTAGAGAGGCATAGCGGACTATTTGGCAAAATAGGCAGCAGATCCGACAAATTCCATCGATTCGGATTACATAGAAGATTTTTCTGCAGAATTTAAAGGATTAGTAAAGATGGATAAAAGGGGATTTCCAAATTTTAGAATTAACAGAGATGAATTGGACGAATTTGTACCGTAATTGTAAAAGGAGGTAGAACCATGAAAGAGAGAAAATAAAGATGATTTTGACTTCAGTTAGTATGAGAGAGAAAGGAAGATACATCGCGAAGTGGAAGAGGAAGATTCTGACCGCTAAAATTTTTAGTTCAGATGAAACAAAAGTGGCTGAAGATGAAGGGTTTTTAAGTTTTAATCAAGTTAGTCCTACAAGTTTTAAACTTTGGTATTTTAAGCTAGGGATATCCATATGTAACAAAGCTACTATAATATCTTTTATAGTTGGGGTTTTTTCCCACTTTTAGATCATTAAAATCAATATAAATAAAATATGGGTCCCCCACAATTAATAAAAAAAAAAAAGGCTAGTACTAATTATTACCACCAAATAGTAATAGTTTTGTTAATCTAATATTTTCTAATTGGTTAGGTCATAGGTGTATAGTAAAATCATTTGTCTCTTTTGAGTTTGTCCCTTCGATAAAATTGACTTGCTCCAATTACTAGTCTTGTAATTAACAACTAAAGGCGGTCATATTTTTTTTCATGTTGCAAAGTTTGATTTTATTTTGAATAATGGTGATGCTGATCCTCCCCTGAATAAGTAAAGTCCATTATACGAAACGTAGTATTATTGTAAAATGAGTGAGCGTTCATTTGTCATGGAGCTACCTAATGTAGCCCAGTAGAAAACAACTTATTTCGTCCCTCATTTAGCTGGAATTTACTGAAACTTTTGGAATTCATTTGTAAATTTCATCTGCTCTTGAGTAATTAAATGAGTAGTGATGTCTCTTTTCATTGAAAAATTAACTGAATGATATATGTGGATAATTTTTGAGTTCATACATATAATCGGTGAGGGTCATCTGATAAATGTATATATGTTACCATTAATATGGCAGGTACCGGAAAGAGATAAAAAAATCAAATGAATTTATACAAAATGTACTTATAGTATTGTGTTCATATAAACTAAATCGATAAAAATGTATGATATTTTTTTCAATTTATTATTTTGACCATGATTTTTAATGATTAAAAAAGTAGAGATTCATGGAGTCAAAGATTTGATTTATTCACGTGCATAGCTAACTGCAAAATTTACGTACATTGGAACACAATAATTGTTTGCTGCAGTTATGCATCAAATTAACATAGGAAAAATATTGTTTAGTGCATTAATTTAATACTCATGGTTAAAAAATATTTTAACATTACGTTCAAGTATTTAATACTCATGGTTAAAAAATATTTGTGTTTAGCTTTGACGATAACGGATGGTGGAACTGGTTAAATTCTACTTACCTAAAAAGCTGGCTAAATTTTGGAGTAAATAATTAATGGCGTTCAAGTTTCAATATACCTAACTATTAATTTGCACTGTCAAAACTTACTTAGAATTTGCTCGGAAATAGAAAACTGATGGTAAAGCTTACAATAATAAAGTCCTAGAGTACAAGAAATAATATCATCTTCTCTCCCTATTAATTAACTTTACACGAAAAGTCCTGGTCCATAATTGAAAGTGATATTTCAACTTGTTTAAAAAAAACTATACATTGTTCAAATTGTTTAAAAAAATGTTTCAATTTGTTAAAAACCTACTCGCATTGTGACTAAAAAAAACAATGAAAATTACCAAAAACAATCCAAAGATTTGATCTGGTATTAGTTTCATCCCAATGGTTCAAATTTTAATCAATTTAACCCTGATGTTTTAATTAACCATCAATAGGTCCTTTTATCACATTTTAGACCATTTTACCGATGAAATAATACATAATAATAAGATAAAATTGAAGAATGGAATAAGTATTTTCCCCTTGGAGTTAGTACTGCCGTATAATATTTTGGATTTTGGTGTATGAGCGTCTGGTGTCATGAGTCGTGCATTGTCAGTAGGTCGAAACCATATATAGTCATCTTAAAAAAGATAAAATTATTGTGTTAGCGTGGTCCTATTATTTTGCGTCAATGTAGGTAATATGGAACCAATATCAACAAAAAAAAAAATGCAAATGTACCTGTGAGTTCCGATACCATATAGTCTATGGTATGGATTTAAAATTGAGTTAGAATTTTTTCCATCCCATGCAATCTTACACTTGTATGTTGTAGCTAGCCTCTAACTTATCAAATCCCTTGATCAAATAATAAGATTTAAAAGAAAAGTACTTATCAAATAATTCATTTTCTCTGTAAGTAGACATTGAAATCGACATGTTTAATTGGAACATAATTTCATTTATATAACCAAGACAATTTTATAACTAGGTATACCAATTAGATAATTAATTTGAGTCATTTTTCCAATCACCATGCATGTGAATTTATTGAATATTAATCAAATCGGATCTCATTGCATGTGATTTGGTTGAATATGAAATGTTCCTAACTCTTAATAATGGTTTTGTGATCTCACTGGCTACGTATATTCGATTCTATGAATCTAGGTCCTAAGAACCAAATGACCTGTCTTATATATATAAGCTAAACTTGTACACTTTTTATTCGCACTTTAATTATATCATACACTAATATTCTCTTAGATAGCTCTATCATGGATTCCCAACAAAACCCTGATATTCACTTCCTCATACTCCCCCTCATGTCCCAAAGCCACTTGATCCCCATGATCGATTTCGGAAAGACCCTTGCTAAACGTGGCTTTCAAGTCACGGTAATCACCACACCCCTCAACTCGGCACGGTTCCAGCCCATGATTAGTCAGGCCGTTAAGCTGGGACACAAAATAAAACTAATTCCAGTCCGATTCCCATGCCAAGAGGCCGGTTTACCTGAAGGCTGCGAAAATTGTGACAGCGTCACTTCCCCAAACCTCACAAAGGCGTTTTTCGAAGCAAGTGAAATGTTCCAGGAACCTGTGGAAAAATTAGTTTCTGAGATGAAACCGCGTGTTAACTGCATGATTAGCAGTAACGCGGTCCCTTGGGCCTCGGAGATTGCTAATAAATTTGATCTCCCACGCTACGTTTTCAATGCTATTTCTTGCTTTACCTTGCTTTTGTCACACAATCTCTCTCTCAACGAGGCCGCTAATTCAGATATGATCAGTACGGACACGGATACTGATACTGATACGGATGCAATATTGGTTCCTAATATGCCTCATAAAGTTGAATTTAAAAAGACCCAATTGCTCGGAACTCTAAAAAACAGTTCGAGTAAATTTAAGGACCTCGTTGAGAAAATGAAAAAGTCTAATCAATCAGCGAATGGAAGGCTGATCAACACTTTCGACGAGCTGGAACGGATCTATATTGATGAATATAAGCAAATTAGGATGAACACTTGGTGCATCGGACCTGTTTCCCTCTTTGACAATGAGATATGTGACAAGTTTAATAGAGGCAATAAGGCCGCTGTTGATCAGCACATTTGTTTGGACTGGCTCGACTCGAGAAAACCAAACACGGTCTTGTATGCTTGTTTTGGTAGTCTTTGTCACATACCGTTTCCTCAGTTGATAGAAATAGGTTTAGGATTGGAAGCCTCAGGTTACGATTTTATTTGGATAGTAAGAGGGTGTGACAATTCGGACGAATTTGATAAATGGATAAAAGATGAGGACTTCGAGGAGAGGAATAGGCAAAAAGGCCTAATTATCCGGGGATGGGCCCCACAAGTTCTTATTCTGTCTCATCCTACGGTCGGAGGGTTCATGACACATTGTGGGTGGAACTCAACTCTAGAAGGCATTTCCGCGGGTATACCAATGATTACATGGCCTATGTTTGCGGAGCAGTTTTACAATGAAAAATTGGTTGCTCAAGTCTTGGGTATAGGGGTGAAGATCGGGGTCGAATTCGGAATGGAGTGGGGTGAGGAGAAGCTAGATAGGATTGTGAAAAAAGAGAATGTGAAGAAAGCTATAGAGTTGTTGATGAGTGAAGGAGAGGAGGGGAGTGAGAGGAGAAGAAAGGCTAAGGAGCTAAGTGTAGAGGCAAAAAAAGCGGTCGAAGAGGGTGGTTCTTCTCACTCGAATATATCGTCGTTGATCAAAAATGTTGTTCAACATATCAATCGAAACAACTTGCCAAATGGAGAAGGCCTGCCCGGTCTGCTTGTCAATGTTGATAGCCAATGTTCTTGACTTGAAAAGTAGACGGAGAATTATCAAGAGTCGGACTTTGGTGTGGTAAATTAAAATAAGTTGCTAACTTGCTATTATGATAGTCAAGTTAATTGATAGATTTCGTGATTGTGTTTTATTGCATGTTTGATTTTCACTTTTTCAGTAAAGCTTCAAGTTAGTTGTGTTCAATGTACGTACTGTTTGAAAAGTTTTATATATTCTATCTAAATAGTTTGCGTTTAGGAGCTTGACGGGTTATTTCCATTGTAGATTTAGAAGACCAAAGAAAAACCTATACATGATGTCATAAACTTTAAAGTTACGTCTAAAAACGTCTACATAAGGAATATCATATTCATCAATAAATCAAAATAAAACTTGAACATTTATTATTGACCAATAATATGTATCAACATGGATGAAATGAATCTTTTTAAAAACTTAGTCATATATTTTAACATCGATCTGAAACATATATAGCACTAGTTAAGTTTAAAATTTTGTATTTTCAAGTTTAAACGGTTAAAATTACACGTATTTTTTGTACGTATATAATCAGTATAGCACCAAACAGTAGAGAATTAAGGAACTAAAAACGAGATAATGCAATTATGGAGCTTGGTCATAAAAGAGAATATAATGTTTTACGGTGGGCTCGGTACTTGTTACGTTTCTAACTTTCAGCCATACATTTTAGAGGTGTGTGGATATTGCCATACTGGAGTGAGATATATCAGTTGAATTTTTTCATTTGAAAGTGATAGCGAAAGAAGGAATCGTTATCTTTATGACTTTGTCCTTCTGAAACACCATGTGGCTTCTTCTTCGTTGTATTATATGTAGACTAATATTAAATCACGGGAAAAGGAAAATAGCTTACCTAGCTAGCTGTACAATTGTTGGATAATTGATTTTTGCTAAAGAGGTAAGTTATTAAAGGGGAATTAAGCTCAATGTTACACTGCAAAAAAATACCAAAATACCGACGGGATTAATGACGGTATTTTTTGTTACGAGCTTATTAGCAACGGTTTTTATGACGGTTTTGTGACAGTTTAGTCAATTTGTGACAGATTTGTGACAACTTTTTAAATTAGCGATAGACTTGTGATAATTTTTGACTCTCATTAAATCAAATATTATTTTATAGTGTTAAGTCAACGTTTAATAGGTATTTTTTTATGTAATTATTATAAATGTAAATTTGTGTTTTTATTTAAGAATGGGTATATATATCAATGTAGCATATTGAATATAAAAGTTAATTCAAAGAGTGAAGAAAGGCAGAATTGATATCTAATCCATAAAAATATATTTTAAAAATGAGTTTAAGATAATTAAATCTCAAAATTTGTAACAATGATTTTTCCTTAAAGTTGGTTATTTGCCAAATAAGAGATCAGAAGTACTAATTAATAAATACTAATAAAGATTCAAACCTATGAGCAAACGAAATCCCCGGTTTTTAATATAACATTTTAATTAATGAGAAAGCATACTAAGTATTATAAGTCGTGTGAGTAATAAGAGAAATAATATAAGCTTCACATAATTAACCTGATCTCAACCCATATAGTGAAATAAGAATAAGAAAAAAAAATGTTAACTCAAACTACACCTCTTATTATAAGACACGAGTTATGATTGTCTTGAATATAGTATGTTCTAAGAGTTTGTGCATACGAAATTTTGTTTCCTATCACTTTCCACTAGTTTTCGATGAAGCAAACATATTAGTCTCATTGTTTGCTTGACCACCAAGTGCAGAAATGTTTAAATATTTATATCTTTCAAGCGTATATATAGATCAAATCCTAAAGTTGATAACACCTGAGCCACCAAACTTAGGCTTGAATATCATTCATCCATGACACGTAAGTACATAAAATCTCATTAACAATTAAATATATTATTCAAATTTTGACACCGAAAGAATCGATATAATATAGAGACTACAAGCAGCTTATTACATTAAATTTTTACTAATATTATAATATTTCGATGTAATTGATCATGTGGTAAAAGCTACCAACCACATGTCATTTATTGGTTTCCAAGTTATAAAACTTTTGGTCTTCTATTAACTCGTAAGTCGTGGAAATGATAATAAATCGTTATATATATATATATATATATATATATATATATATATATATATATATATATATATGAAGATACATGTACACTATAAAAAAAACATTCAAATTGATTTTTTTTTTTTTTAAAAACGCACTAAATTAAGATTTGATTAATGCAAATCTCCACGGTTTCATGACGGGAACACAAATACGAGTCTTGTTTTTTTCCTTTTCTGAGATATATAATGACATGTTTTAAATTTTTAAATTTTACCATAATTTTGAAAACATGTTATTATACATCTCGTAAAAAAAAAACAATACGCATATTTGTGTTTCCGTCGTGAAACCGTGGAGATTTGCATTAGCCAAATCTTGATTTAGAACGTTTTTATAAAAAAAAAGTGTAAGTTTATATCTAAATTGATATTCATATAACCTATAAGAATCTTTTAATGACAAACCGTTAGCAGTACATTTGAGCTTTATGCAAATATCCAACTTATTTTCTGTTTATATGATAATCCATTTGTTGGGAATAAAAGTGCTATAGAAAAGAGAAACATTTACGTATATTGGATAAATGAGTTAGGTTTCCTCACTTTCATAATATCTAGTTTAGAGCGATTCTTAAAAGTTTTGTGCATCAATAATAAATCCACAGGTGGAAAATAGTGTTAAGAATGACTTGCTGTTGATCGTGGTATTGTATGACTTGCTGCTATTTTGCAATGGATTTTTCAGAGTAGTAACAAGTTTTGTTCTTGTTTTGTTAATTTTAGGCATGCGGCTAATATAAACAACTACTGTTACTCGTTATTTTGTTGCTAATTAGAATTATTCTTATAGTGCCATATCTTATATATATAAGCCTATAAGTAAAATTTGGAGGCCAGAACATTTAATTAAATTAAATTAAATTTGCTTTTGGAAGACTCCTAAAATTAAACTGGTAATGTAACATTCACAAGAGAACAAAGGATTCTCATGAAGCCATATTTAGATAGAAATAAAATTGCCTTTGACCGCACTCTAAGTTCCTTCATCTAACAACTGCTGGTCCTATGAGATTAATTGTTTTCTCAAGATTTTCCTAGTTTTCTCCAATGGCTTCTCTTACAAAATCAATAATTTTATTATTATCACCAACCCTAGCATAACTCTAACCTTATCCTCTAACTATATATAAGTGCATCAAATGATATAATGAAACATCACTTAGAAAAAACCTAGAGATTTATCTACCATCTTCATTAGAACAATATCAAAGTCATGACCACTGTTTTGTTCTCTTTAATAACATTTTCTCTCATTTCCTGGTGTGCACTTGGTCAAGGTGTAACAAGGCACTACACATTCAATGTATGATAAAACTTACTTTCTAGTTTCTTAGTTTCTCTGTGTTAATTATATATGCGTAATCAACCGTTTTATTTCTAGTAACTTAAATTTTATATTTCTCTGTAGATTGAGCTGAAGAATGTGACACGATTATGCCACACTAAGAGCATCGTCACAGTGAATGGGAAATTTCCCGGGCCTCGTATCGTAGCTAGGGAGGGAGATAATCTCCTTATCAAAGTTGTCAATCATGTTTCCAACAACATATCCATTCATTGGTATGAAATAGGATGAATTTCTTTCTTCCTGATTTTCCACCACGATATTATGAAACCCTCGGTTCCATAATTATAATGTCTTCAAGTTCTATAATTATGGTGTTAGCAACGTGTTGCAGTTCTTTAATTCTTTGTTATTAACAACCCTTTTTTTTTAAACAGGCATGGAATCAGGCAGCTTCGAAGCGGGTGGGCGGATGGACCAGCATATATAACTCAATGCCCGATACAAACGGGTCAGAGTTATGTATATAATTACACCATTATAGGCCAGAGAGGAACTCTAGTTTGGCATGCACATATATCATGGCTTAGAGCTACTCTCTATGGCCCTATAATCATCCTTCCCAAGCATAATGTGCCTTACCCGTTCGCCAAACCATATAAGGAAGTTCCTATCATTTTCGGTAATATATATTTCTGTTTAATATTATTAATCTAAATAGTTTCTTAAAATGAAATAATAATTGTTTCTTAAATAAAATGTCATGTTTGTGTGTTTAGGGGAGTGGTTTAATGGAGATACTGAGGCAATAATTAGTCAGGCCTTGCAAACAGGTGGAGGCCCAAATGTCTCTGATGCTTATACAATTAACGGGCTCCCAGGCCCATTGTACAATTGCTCTTCCAAAGGTATAAATATTTTGATTATTCCAAAACGAATACATTAGTCATATAAAAATCATAGTAGATGCTAAAAATACTAATTCACCATAGGTTAAACTTTAATCTTTTTGGGATTTCCTTTTGAAATGTTTAGGAATCAACTGTTGATCTTTTTCTTTGTAGATACATTCAAGTTGAAGGTTAAACCAGGAAAGACTTACCTTTTGCGCCTAATCAACGCAGCACTCAATGATGATCTCTTTTTCAGCATCGCAAATCATACCCTAACAATAGTCGATGTTGATGCAATTTATGTAAAACCTTTCGATACGAATACCCTTCTGATCACGCCTGGTCAGACTACAAACGTACTGCTAAAAACAAAATCCATTTTTCCTGCTGCCACATTTCTCATGACTGCTAGACCATACGTTACCGGTCAAGGAACGTTCGATAACTCAAGTGTAGCGGGTATTCTTGAGTACGAAACCCCGTATAGTCACTCAGTTCTACACATGAAAAATCTTCCCCTTTTTGTCCCAACTTTACCACCGCTTAATGATACCAACTTTGCTACAAATTTTTCAAGTAGACTAAGGAGCTTAGCAAGCCCTCAATACCCAGCAAATGTGCCCCAAAAAGTTGACAAACATTTCTTTTTCACAGTTGGTCTTGGAACAAGTCCTTGTGACCAAAACCAAACATGCCAAGGTCCTAATGGTACTAAATTCTCAGCAGCAATTAACAATATCTCCTTCATACAACCAAACACCGCCTTACTACAATCCCACTTTTCGGGGCAATCCCACGGTGTTTATAGTCCTTACTTCCCTAACAACCCGATAAAACAATTTAATTATACGGGAACTCCACCTAATAATACCATGGTTAGTAATGGAACAAAAGTTTTGGTCTTACCTTATAACACTAGTGTGGAATTAGTACTGCAAGATACAAGTATTCTTGGAGCCGAGAGCCATCCTTTTCATCTACATGGGTTTAACTTTTTTGTCGTGGGACAAGGTTTTGGGAACTTTGATTCAAATACGGATCCAAAAAATTTCAACCTCGTCGATCCGGTGGAGAGGAATACTGTGGGTGTGCCATCCGGTGGATGGGTCGCTATTCGTTTTCTGGCAGATAATCCAGGTCAGTAAAAATTACTCCTAATATTTAGAGTTTGCTAGCTTTTTTTTTATCATTATCAAGGTATATTTTAATAAAAATTGTGTATACTTAAAACTCGTTTAACAAATAAATAAATGGTAAATATCCAAGTATTTGTGTATATTCAGGTGTATGGTTCATGCATTGCCATTTGGAAATTCACACAAGTTGGGGATTAAAGATGGCTTGGCTTGTGTTAGATGGAAAGCTTCCACACCAAAAGCTACTCCCTCCCCCTGTTGATCTGCCCAAGTGTTAAATAAATATATTTTTAATAATCATGTTGATGATTTTTTCTAACTTTTATTTTCCATTTTGCACCTGAGATTTGCACTTCTTCGACTACATTTCGACATTTTTCAGAAGATTTGATTGATAATTAGTTGCTGCCTATGTTTGCGGGCAAATGATTAAGAAGTGGGAGCCTATCATTTCGTTTGTAACTCTTGAAGTTGATGTTGTTTTGCAAGACTGTTAATAATAAACTTCTCGTTATGGAAATCTGGATTTATAAGCCTCCTTTATCTTGATGAAAAAAAAGTTTGTGATAGAACTCAATTGAAATCATTAGATGATCATCGTGTTAAAGTTGAAGTTGTAAAGTTTCAAGAAGGGTATCGAGGTACTCGAGTCATTGGCATATTGTACATCAAAATTTTAAAACAAATATAGTAGATCAATAAGACAACAACTATTATGTATGAAGTTAAGAGTGACTTCCTTAGTTGGCAATCACTTCGAAAAATACAAAAATATGTCTACTAATATAAACATGAGATTTACTGTGTATGCGGATGATATTCGGGATTTTTTGTTGAGTTGTAATGGAGTATAAGAACTTGGCTTTGGCAAATAAAGCAGCTATTTTAAGTTTGCAGTAATTACCCGACCAAGCTAACATTTCTCCAAATCATCATCTTATTTCTCTTTCTGAAACTTCTCAAAACTATTAATTTTCTTTCCATTACAGTCATCATACTCAATTTTATCAATTTTTTAAGGACAAAATGTGACAAGATAATTGGCTCCAGTCGGGCACGTAAACAAGCTAGATCCATCATCATATGCATAGCTATAAGCATAAGGACAGTTCTTCTTGAAAAAAATGGAGTAGATAGTCGGCTTGCACTTCCCAGGGGAGCCAAAATCACCGGTACAACAAAACATCGGCTTGTTGAAAGCCAAACATGCACTTTTGCACCCGATTATTCCACCACCACTTGGATTTCTGATTGGCAATCCACGCAAGTAACACCTGGCGTTTATGTCCACCGGGCATTCCGCTACTTTGCATGACCGCTTTTGTGGCTGTACCCTAACCGGTAAGTTGAAGCCATCGACTAGGCTCACGTCGTAAAAGTCTTTACCACCATCGCCAGCTAGGGTGAACTCAACCAGAGTTGCGGGTGGAGCCCCACCTCGATTGTTACACGATATCTGCAATCAATTAATAAAAAAGCTATTAACAATAGAGTAACTAGGTGTTGGTCTAAAAGGACAATGGCAAGACAAGAAAAAATCAAATTTTTACTCTACTCAAAAAAAATGTTGCACCCGCTTTGGCCCCCATAGTGTGTTATGTATATAGACAAAATTGTAATTGAAGGAAAGCAATATTGTTCTTAATGAGCTACTATTAAGGGGCAATTTTTGTTTACTCGTATATCTTGAAGTTGTTTAAGTTTTAATACAAACAGTATCACGGACAATGTATAATCACGCACAACGTATTGTTTAAAGTATAACTCAGGCTCTATTCATAATTATGCGCAGGGGAGGAGCTAGGGGGCTGGCAGGGCTGCATCCCCCATATTTTCGAAAAGTATTTTTTCACGGTGTAAAAAAATAAATTAGCGAAAAATAGCGATTTAGTTCCCTCATATTAAATTTTTAAAATACAGCCCCACATTTACCGATCATGGCTCCGCCATTGATTATGCAATGTCGCGCTTTAGTAGATACCTATTAACTCAACTGAAAAAACTACTCCTTTCAAGATATACTTTTCACCAATTTATAAATGTTGATTCTGAAATTAAGTACCATCAACTGTATGTACTTCTTCCTTTATGTTCTTTTAAAGAAAATAATTCCACATATTTAACTTGGAATTTTACAACCTGTCCAGTACCGCAATCTCCGCTGAGGCAAGAGAATCGTCTACCACGTTGTGAGCATAGAAACCTTGCCCAGATACGACCCGACCAGGGAGCTCCGATGTTGACCTGCTTAGCAGCCTGAGATGCTAACTCGAACCCGGTTGTTGGTGCTTGTGTACCAGCACCGCTAAGAAATGCTGGATAAATTGTATACGGGCAATGGTTTTTTATTGTAATGGTCGTTGAACGAACTCCTGCGATAGAAAATTTTAACTTTTTTAGATTCATTTTCTTTAAAATATTTAAAAAGTATATAGAAATTTCAGAAAAATAAATTTTGGCTAGTAAAATCAACAAGAAACTTTTTTAGATCACATTCTACCGGAGATTATGATGGCAATGGTTAAAATAGCCAAGACTCTTGCTTCCATTTATGAAATCTGTTGATATAATATTTTTTTGGTGTATTTCCTCTATTATCATGTACAAAAACTGGAGAGAATAAACCGGTTTATCTATATAGGGAGTTTAAAAGTATATACTAAATAATTGGATAGTCAAATCTGATCTCTCAACAACAACGGATCCTCATAATTAAGTACTCCTAACTAACATATTCTGCATAAGCATGTATAAATACAACGACTTCAAAACGTTTCGACTTTTGACTGATTATAAGTTACTACTCATCCCGGAAAAGATACATTTAGTTTGCTTTAGTACCTGTTTTTAACGATTTAGGTACCAGATTATAATAATATTCACAATTCAGGTACTTACGTTAATTTAGTTTGATGAAAGTTAATTTCACTTTTCATTTTGGTCATATTTTTTATAATTTATATAAATTTAATCATGTATTTTCGAAACATTACAATTTACAATGTTATGATTTATGCCCATAATTAATCTTGGAATGAACTAATATTATGATTTATGCCTTAATTTTAGAATATAAAGAAACATAACCAATAATATATATATATATATATATATATATATATATTAGTAATACTATATGTAATATTTTTTTATTTTTAATTAATATTTAAATTTAGTATAGGCTCAATTAGGGTTTATATTTTTATTTGAATTTTTATTATGTTGGATTTTTATTTGATTGGATATTTATATTTTGGTTTATCAAATCATATATTGTATTTTAAGTAATTAAAAAATAAAAAAATTATAAGAAAATATAACATATTTAGGTGATCTATTATTTTAAAAAGAAGTATTAATTGACCGAATTAATTAGTGCCCAAGCTTGTAACATTATTAATTAAATTTTTGGGCAAAATATTATTGTTATTATCATTGTAAATTTTACGTTTCGTGTTTCTCTACTATCAACAAATGATAGAATATATATAACTATATAACATTGGTCAAGCACTTTCATTAAATATTTAACATGTACCCCGGGTCATATGTTACCAAAACTCTTATTACTAGTAGATTCTGAAATTTAACAAATGGTGTAATTTTATTTTATTTTGAAATTAGGAAATGATGTAATTATTATTTTGAAAATTAAAACTAAATTTATAACACAATAAAAGATCAAATATAATATTATAGAACTCTAATTGATACTATCATAAATTTAAATATTAATTAAAAAATTTAAAAAAATTTAATGATTTTAATATATTATATTTGACGGAACATTACAACACAATAAAAACGCAAATATAATATTACATAACCCTAATTGAGACTAACCTAAATTTAAATATTAATTAAAAATATTTAAAAAGTTTTAATTTTAATATATTTTATTTATCGAAACACATATTAATTAAAGAAATTATACTTAATGTACCATACGTTACAATATATAATGCAGTTAATAATAAGAAAAATGTTTTTGCTCACACATTTTTTCTATCCAAAAAATTCATCTCATCAAATGTTTTGATTGTTATTAATAATATATTTAACAAAAAAATATATTTTTAATTAATATTTAAATTTAGGGTAAACTCAACTAAGATTCTACTATATTTTTATTTAAGTTTTTAGTGGGTTGGATTTTTAGATTAAACAAATTTTTTATTTTTAATTAATATTTAAATTTAGAAAAAGCTCAACTAAGGTTATAGTATATTTTTATTTGAGTTTTTAGTAGATTAATTGAGTTTTTATTATGTTGAATATTTATATTTTGATTTATCAAATTATAAAATTTTATGTATATTTAGAGGAATAAATATGTATTTTATTAGCCTGTGAAGTGTGTGAGTTGTGTGCAAATTGGGGTATAGTGTATAGTGTATGATTAGAAAAATACACATCAACGGGTTGAATTTGAATGTTGGTTTTGAAGGTGTCGATAGTAACAGTCTAATATTAAACCAATTTATTTCTATAATATTAATAAATATAAAATAAATTGTTATCAATACTCATATTTATATTGTAATATTAATATTTACTGTTATCGATACTCATATTTATATGAGTATATCTTAAAATTTGATCATATATGAAAATAACATAATTTAAGAATAGGAAATAAAATAAAATGAGACTATGATACATCGGCGTTACTAAATCTTTATCTTATTGGACCAAATGGCAACAAAGTCCACGTTTCACTTTTCAAGGCATATAGTGATAGGCCTCCTTTGTTTGAATTGGGATTGAACATCGAATCCAATGGTCCCGTTACCTATTTTATTATTTGGAATGAGATTATGGTCCCATTACCTATTTTATTGTTTGGAGTGATATTACGTTAATATGAAATTATAAATACTGTCGGACCCATAAATATCGTGTCTCGTACTAAACGCGATACTTATGAATCCGACGGTATTTCTAATACCATGCTACCATAATACCACTCTAATCTCATCATACCAATAAAAATCAAACAATTTCTAATAGTTTGTAATGTGGTTGTAAAATAGTACAATACCAATAAAAAACAAAGAAACATATATTATTAATCTCACGTTTATTTGTTATACCGTCATAATCCGAATGTATTCATAGTCCCATTACTACTAATACCGTAAACAAACGAGCCCATGCATACAGAGTGACCAAAGTAATAAATAATATTATGTTAAAAAAAATCCTTTTTTTCATGCTGAAAGCGTAATTAAGAAGTGAAATTCGCCGTAATTCTGATTTAGAGTTTTAACTTAAAACAGATTATTTGCGGTCCAAAATACACCAAATACATACACTTGTTACATATAAAGAAGAGAAAGAGTTTGTCAGAGAGAGAGAGAGAGAGAAATGGAGGAGCTAAGAAGAGCAGTGGAAATAACAGCAATGATCGACGGTCACGCGCATAACTTGGTGGAGATAGACTCATCTCAGCCGTTCATCACCTGCTTTTCTGAAGCTAACGGTGATGCACTTTCCTTTGCTCCTCACACCCTCAGCTTCAAGGTCCTCTTTATATTTCCCTTTTTTTTTTCTTTTTTCTTTTTTCTTTTTAATTTTATTTATTTTTGAATATAGTAGTACTAGTTTGTTTATTTTCTTTGACCTCAATCCCAATGTGGTGGCCCAAACTTCTAGATATTATCCAAAACTTTTTGAAAATATGCTCACTAATTATTAATACCTTCTCCGTTCCTAATTAATTATTCATTATGAAACTACGTCTAATTTTGATCGGTCAATAATTTGTATCAAAATTATCGGAATGAAATTTTTTTAAATTTAATCATATAGTTCAAAAATTAAATTATATGATTTAGTTTTGAATTTTTCTATTTCGACAATTTTGATACATTTGTAATATTAATTACATTTATCAGCTAGAATAGAAATTTTCTTTTATATCGTTGTAAGAACAAGTATTACAAAAATAATTATAATTAGTAGTAATATTAGTATTCTTTAATAGTATTAATTGCTGTAAATGAATTTATATTGATGATCGTGGAGGAGAAATTTATATTAATTTTCAGTGCCAATAATAGTAATCCAATGTAACAAACGTTTTTAATGGTCGTAATATGCAAACTATTTTAGTTGTTATAATAATAAACAATATATGGTCGTAAATTGCTATTTTAGTGGATGTGGAAAATTTATCCACTTAAATTGAAGTCAAAAGTAGTACTATTAATGACATTTAAGGGGATTCTAAAAAATCTGGTCAATTATTGAAAATGGCAATGAATGCCAATAAATTAATTTGTCTGCATTCACAGTCAAAATGACACGAATTAATTATCCACGTGCTGCATTTAAATTTTAGATTATCAAATAGGAATAGGATGATGCTACTATTGTTGTAAATTTATAATCACTCGTTTCTATTTTCATACCTTAAATTAATTAATATTAAATTTAGAATAGTCTTTTTTACTTTACTAGTACAGCCTATTAATTGTTTCTTTTCACCAATAACTAAAGGGGATCAGTAATTAATATATTTTTTAGAATCCGTTCTAATTTATTTGCACATCTAATTAAAGTGTTACACAAAAAAGTTTGACTCGTAATCCGCTGATTATTCGAATTAGATGTTAAGCAAAAAAAACAAAACTTTAAATGCGGATTACAAAATAAAATTAAAATTAAAAAATCTTTACAGGCCACAAATATCTGATCACAAAGGCTTCTTAAAAACAAAAACAAAAGGCCCTGTGAAGATAGACAAAGTCATTAAAAAGTTATACTAAAAAGTCTAAAAGGAACGTTTGTTTGCAACTTAAATTGTTATTCTCAAAAAAATACCAACTGTGACTAATCTCATCCTTCTACATGGCAACTATCTAAGTACACTAGTCGTATAGTCGGGACTCAAATCGAGCCATTAGATCGTAAACCGATAGCACTTACTAAGGCAATGGGTTAAAAAAACATGAAACTAAAGTCACTAGTTTGGACTACGAGTCTTTTCGAACTTAGTCTAGCAAAACAGAATTATCGATTTCACTGAATTTTGAATTGGATGTGTGGATGAATTGTTACGATACATTAATAAAAATGACTACAATCTATTTTCCTAAACGTTTGGCACAATGTTTTTATAACCATAAATCATGTGACATCTTTCCAATTAGCACTTACTAACGGAGATTACCTGCTCCTAAAACTTTGCTGCAAACTAACCTGAGTTTAAAAATTTAGTTGCAAAACTTGATTTTTAAGTTGCTCCGGCATGAGCAACTATAAGATAATGGATCGGCCTTTAATTCATGTTCATGTGTGTGAGAATTTGGCGACACTAAATCGTCATTTTAAGTTTTACCACGTAGTTACAAATTGAGATATGGGAATGTTTATTCACTTATATCCTAAGAGAATGAATCGAGCTTTACACCATGTTAATGTTTTTTCACGTGTTGTGAGGTGAATCCGAGAGTCGGAAATTCTTTTTTCCATCTAGGAGTCGAGTTCTTTGTAGCGACTAGTATAGTCTACATAAATCATTTTCACCCCCATTCACTATTGCTTTGCGTGTCCTTGATATTAAAAAGATATATCTGCCTTTGGTTTTGGTAGTTTGTTGTTCTCTATGATGGTTTGTGACTTGTGAGTTTTGTATTCTTCTTTAACAGTTTTTTTTTTTAGTTTTCCACCCGATTTTAGGTGGATCAAATCCCTAAAAATAACCATGTAATCGGACGACTGAATTGGTTCGTTGTCTGCTTGCCAATTACAACAAAAAGTACAGGCATTAGGGTTTACTAAACAGTTTGTTTTATCAGATAAGTATGATATCACAAGTTTAAATCAATTTCATTTCGAACTAAACACGTGTCAAATGCTTTTGCAAGGCGGAATTGTAAACTAGTTGAGGTCACAAACTTACGAAAAGTATTATGCATACCAAATATCTTAACTGGTGTAGTTGTTTACTTACTTTTATCAGAGAGGAATAAGGGACATCGCGGAACTGTATGGCACAGAATTATCCTTTCAAGCCATTGAAGAACACCGCAAGTCCAGTGGTCTTCAAAGTATTAGTTCTAAGTGTTTCAAATCTGCAAACATAGCTGCTATTTTAATTGATGATGGTATCGACTTCGACAAAAAGCAAGATATAGAGTGGCATAGGAACTTGGCACCAGTGGTTGGTAGAATTTTGAGAATCGAGCGCTTAGCCGAGCAAATTCTTAATGAAGTGAGATCTTTATCTTTTCCCCCTTGTTTTATATAAACTTATATATATTTGTGCATATTATCATGTATTATGAATGTTTCCATACGTACTCATTTCAACTGCTCATATTCTTCAGTTTATATGTGTCATGCTTTCATGTCGGGGTTCTCTCAGTTCTTTTTGCATTGTATACTTTTCTTAAAAGTTATCTTCCTGTACCATAACTGATATGTAGCTTCACATGCTGGCACGAAAATCTTGCTATTGTCATATTTCTGGTCTAAAAGTTAAGAAGCTTAAAGATCAAACCATAATTGATCAATCTACAAGTATCCTTCAAAAGTGGTGGCCAGTACGTTTAAACTTTAAAGTGTTCAAGAAAAGCTTTATCTGCTACATAAAACTTTAAACGATTTCAGATATTTGGATCGTCATTTCAGTCCACAAGCTAGGGGGGTTTAGATTAAAACTTTGTAATCTATAAAAATCTTAACAGTAGTTCTTCATTGTCTTGTGTATTAGGTGAGGGCAGATGGAAGTACATGGAAATTTGATGCCTTTATAGAAGCATTTACTGGAAGATTAAAGTCATATCCTTTATTAGCTTGTCCTGTGATGATTATAATCTTCCTCCACTATTTCCTTTGATATTTCTAAGTTAAATCCATGAAACAGTTCTCAAGAATGAGAATGGCATTGCAAAGTAGATCCAAGAAAGTATCATGGAAATTCAGTAAGCTTAAATCCGAATATAGAATACGATCAAAGATCCAGATTTATCAGGGACCCATCCTCCTTATCTTCCACCTAATACTGTATTTACTAGTTTATGTATACGATTTTACTTATTTCATCGTATTTTTCTTAACCCTTCTATTACTGTTGCTGACCAAATTGTTGGACTGAAAAGCATAGCTGCTTATCGCAGTGGTCTTGAGATTGACACTACTGTGACTGAAAAGCAAGCTGAAGAGGGTCTTATCGAAGTTCTAAAATGTGAGTGTTTGATTATAACATTTAGCCTTTTATTTTGCATTTTTTTCTCGAAAGATGTAACTATCTTCTTCGCACATACAGCTGGCTGCCCTATTCGTATCACAAACAAGAACTTCATTGACTATATTTTGACGCAATCTTTGGAGGTGGCTTTACAGTTCGATTTGCCTTTGCAAATACACACAGGGTAAGAAATAATTGTGTAACAAAAAATGAGTGAGAAATTTTGCTTTGTTTTCTAATTATATTTCAAATTTCCTTTTTTTCTTTTATTTTCTTGTTTCAGTTTTGGAGATAAGGATTTGGATTTAAGGCTAGCTAACCCTCTGCATCTGCGTTCTCTACTTGATGACAAGAGATTCTCCAAGTGCCGTATTGTTCTTTTGCATGCTTCATATCCATTTTCAAAGGAAGCATCGTATCTGGCTTCTGTATATCCTCAGGTAGATACAAAAACATTTTTTTTCTGGAAAAAGCTCACAACTACTCTAATAATGAAATGTATTCTGTTTGTAGGTTTACCTTGACTTTGGTTTGGCTGTCCCGAAATTAAGTGTTCAAGGGATGATCTCTTCGGTGAAAGAACTTCTAGAGCTTGCTCCTATAAATAAGGTGAAACTACTTGGCTTGAAAAGCTACTGAAAAAAATGTATGCATTACTTATAAAAGAAAGAGATGTTGTAGTTGAGTTGCCTAAGTTGTGGGGAAATTTTGTTTCTGTATTGATTTTTACTATATACATGATTTAATATGCAGGTGATGTTCAGCACCGACGGCTATGCATTTCCTGAAACTTTCTACTTAGGTAGGTGGTGACGTCTTAGGTGTCAAGTAACAAAATTTTGCATCTTTTTATTATCGTGTCTTGATTTTTTTAAACTTCTCAGATAGATTTCAATTGCATACTCTTAACAGAGTGACCATAAAGTAGCATGACTTTTGCTTCCATTTTTTTAACATACCCATGCTTTTATCTTCAATTTAATTATTCCGCCATTTTAATGTTCTGAAGGGTTGATCCAGCAAACTTGAGTTCCTTTACGATTTACAATCCTACTTTTTTCAAGTTGTGACCTTCAATTTAAAAATTGTAATATATGTTTCAAAATACAAAATAAGGCTATTTAATCTTGTGGGTACTAACAATCTAGATGCCATTTCCACCTTTAAATTTCATAAGGCTTGGGCTCCATGGATCCATTTCTATGTCAACTCTGTAACTCTGATGCTTAAATGGATGAGCCAAACTCAACAGACAATGAAAAAACAAAAGCATGGAACTGCAGCTTAAATAATTTTATAAGGAAGTATTTGAATTGAATTTAATTGATTTCGTGTAGCAAGCACGAGTTTATTTTTGTAGATAACTAAAAATACCTCTTGCCAAGGAAGCTGATAAAAATCTGAAATTTACTTTGCCAAGGCAGTAAAATGGAAAATTTCCTCAATTTTTCATTATTTTTAGGGGCCAAGAGATCGCGTGAAGTTGTATTCTCTGTTTTACGTGATGCAATCGATGACGGTGACCTTTCTGTTCCTGAAGCCATTGAAGCAGTCAAGGATATATTTTCAGAAAATGCAAGAAAGTTTTACAAGATACATATAGATGACGAACCTTTTGCTTACAATACTGATTTGTCAAAGAATTCTGAGAAATTAAAGGTGGTTCATCCCTTGCAATCATCAAAGACTTCTCTTGTCCGCATTTTATGGGTTGATACCTCTGGCCAGCAACGGTGTCGTGTGAGTTATTATTGCTTATCCTTTGTGTATTGGTTTCTTTAAGAGATGTTGGACTGTTTTGTAGATTTTTCCTGTTATCATGCCTATATTTGTAATTGCATGCTCTCATCCCAGTGAGGTTCATATTATTTCCCTTAGTTCATATCATCTTTTTTATCCTATTTTGAATTTAAAAGAATACAGAAATTACTATTACACATTAATTACAAGAATGCTAATAATTAAATGGATCGAGGTTAAACAATAACATTGTAATTAAGTGCATGATGAGAAGTCTAAATCATGAATAGAACGGCTAGATTCAGCTAAAATCTTTCTCAGCACTCGGAGATGGCCGAATGATAGTTCTTAACCTCTTTCTATGTTAGTTTTGAATTTTGACTTGTTAAAATTGGATAATCCTATATTTGATTTGACTTTTTTTACCTTTATACCTTCAAAAAGTTCACTACACGGTTGTTGCCAAATGACTAATATTTGCTATCTTGTACAAAGGTTATAAAAGGTTTCCTGAATTTATTTATCCTAACTCCTTTTTATTATATATAGTCACATTGCCAACTCTGATATGTATACACAACTTTGTTATATTGTCATGTAAGCCAAGGGAACTTATTCATTCCTCTCTATGGTCTACTAATTTCCCGGATTTTGCCAGCAGCCTGGAAATGATTTACAGCTATTTACTCATGCTTAAGAGTTGGGTCTAATTTTTAACATTTTTCACTGATTTACCCCAATAAAAGGTCTAATTTTCTCCTTTTATCATCTTCATAATCTCAGGTTGTACCAGAAAAACGATTTAAAGATGTTGTTATAAAGAATGGGATTGGTCTCACAGTTGCTTGTATGGGCATGACTTCATTTATGGATGGTCCTGCAGATGGGACAAACCTTAGTGGTGTGGGTGAAATCAGATTAATTGCTGATTTATCAACAAAATTGCAAATCCCTTGGTGAATTTTTCATTTTTTCAATTATCTATATTATCTATTCTTGATTTAGGTTAGTGCTTTGTTTATACTTGACTTGTTATCAACAGGAATAATAGAGAACAAATGGTTTTAGCTGACATGCATCTTAGACCAGGCGAAGCGTGGGAATATTGCCCAAGAGAGGCTTTGCGTAGAGTTTCCAAAATTTTGAAAGATGAATTTAACTTGGTATACTTTATATTTGTCTGTAATTAACTGTATTCAAATGATTGTCAAAATTCTGAACGCTTATATGTAGGTAATGAATGCGGGTTTCGAGAATGAATTTTATCTCTTGAAGAGTATATCAAGGTATGCAATATAAATCGTCTCTGGAAAATATTTCTTTTTTTGTTTTCTTGTATTTAAGTAAGATGTTTTTATAATTTGCAGAAATGGGAAGGAAGAATGGGTACCATTTGACTCAACACCTTACTGTTCTGCAGCATCATTTGATGCTGCTGCTCCTATATTTCATGAGATCTTATCTGCTTTGGATGCTATTGACATTCCAGTTGAACAGGTAAACATTTCTTAAATAAAATTTTATATTTGTGGATACAGCAAATTCCTCGAAACAGCTGGGCTAGTTTGCTGTAAAAATAACGCAGGGCTAACCAAACATTGTACTGCTTTTTACCAGAAAATTAAAATGCCGTGCCTAATTTGCAGATATTACCACTGCAAATAGAGCAATTATTGAACAAAATTATATGAGAAAATTTGCTAAGGAGTTGGTCTTTGTTTGGTGGTGAGTGTAAATGTCTGTGGAGTGTAATTGATTGTCAAAGTAACTTGTATCTGCAATGAATTTGGCTAGCTTACCATTGCTGCAGATGCAATCAATATATTTACAGTTTCAATATACTGAATTTCCAGTTTATCTCTAATCTTTATCTGTCATAACCGTAAATACCTTTTCTGATATTACAGATCAGTTAAAAGTTTTTCTCCAACTTGATTTTTATTTTATTTTACTTTTATGTTGCAGCTTCATGCAGAAGCTGGTAAAGGCCAGTTTGAAATGGCACTGGCTTACACTTTATGTACTAAGGCGGCAGATAACTTGGTTTTCGTCCGTGAAACAATAAGAGCTGTTGCAAGGAAACACGGGTTGCTTGCAACTTTCGTGCCCAAGTATGTTTTCATATGTTAGCTTACTGGTAAAGCTAGATGGGTGGTAAATAATCGTTAGAAAAAGAAATAGTTAAGTCCATGACTCGACTGAGCCTGATTATATGGTGTAATTAACTCATCCTCTTTATGACTTAGATTCTGGTTGTTTCTTATTGTTGAACTATTATATAAGATAGAAACAAACGAAGCATGAGCCGAAAAAGACGGACAAATTTAAATTTTTAGTTTGTTTACAAAATTTCATCTAAGGACTATCTTCTAAAGAGTTTTGAATTTGAATTTTTTTAGTAATGTCAAAAATTGGCATTTTTGTTCAAGACTGGTGAAGACAGTTTGTATTATTAAAAGGAGTTTCTTGTTAAATGTCGAAAGCATCTATTCCCTCTATCATATCTAGGATCTTGTCATTGTAATGTTTATAGAAGTTATCGGTCTTCAAATTCATTGTAGTTCCTCATGTTATAGGATTTGAACTTCAACTATTACGGTTAAACATAACGTAATGCGATACAGGATCTCCTTGACATTGTCAACCTACAGTTGTAATTTGTTTCCCTAGGTACGCGTTAGACGATATCGGTTCAGGTTCTCATGTGCATCTTAGTTTATGGGAAAATGGTAAAAATGTGTTTATGGCCTCTGATGGGAAGTCTAAGCATGGAATGTCCAAGCTAGGGGAGGAATTCATGGCAGGGGTCCTAAATCATCTTCCAGCTATTCTGGCATTTACCGCACCAGTTCCTAACAGGTAGAAATATCTTTAAAATTGCGTATTTAATATTTACAGTTATCTCCAAATTCTGTTTCTATAAAGTATCTTTGAGCCTACAGTTGTAAACCATAAGAAAAGAATAAATACTTAGTGGCATCGTTTAGTGGCATGATAGCATCTTATGAGTACAAATTTTCTTATATTGATTAGTGTGTTTGTTAAAAACAAAAAATAAGTTATTTTGTATTATTAATGAAAAGTAATTGATAGTAGTGTAAAATAATTAAAAGTATACATTTTAGAAGAAAATAATAAAAAACATA
Organism: Primula veris; assembly: GCA_963682055.1. Classification (NCBI taxonomy): domain Eukaryota; kingdom Viridiplantae; phylum Streptophyta; class Magnoliopsida; order Ericales; family Primulaceae; genus Primula; species Primula veris. The sequence continues at coordinate 28,171,038 of OY821749.1, forward strand.
AGACCTTTATTTGTATAAGTATACTTTTTCATACCTTGGACAAAATACTTATACTCAATAGAAGGTATAAAATGTAAGAGGTTTGCTAAACATGCATTTTCGTTTCATGAAAAACTGTTGAACTTGGAGGTTCCTAACCTCCAGAAAAACTTAGTTTACTGTTGAAGGAACTTTTGGTTTTAAACCGGCATGTTAACTTATCCAGTTGTTCTAGATCTTACTTCTCAAAAACTGGGAATACAGAAGAAATCTTATCCCAAGTCTTTCTTTTGCTCTATAATTTATTAGGTGACTAATTATGAAAATAGAGAAGCAAGTTTGTAATTTGTGCTTGTGAACTATTTTAAAATATATGACGAAATGCTTCATTTCATTTTTCCTTGTATATAGCTATGATCGAATTCAACCAAACACATGGAGTGGGGCATATCAGTGCTGGGGAAAGGAAAACCGAGAAGCTCCTTTGAGAACAGCTTGCCCTCCCGGAGCGCCACATGGCATAGTGAGCAACTTCGAGATCAAAGCATTTGATGGCTGTGCAAATCCACACTTGGGACTAGCTTCTATACTTGCAGCTGGGATTGATGGCCTTCGGCATCATCTTACTTTGCCCGAACCAATTGGTATGTTTATATACACCTATATATGTGTACTAAGATAAGTGGTTGGTTATATAGGCCTAGATGATTTTGTTAGAGCTAATGTAGGCTTGCTTGCCTATAGATTTTGAGCATATGATCTAGCTTTCGTTTAACCAAGAGACAAAAAACACTCATTTTTTCTTAAGCTTGCTAACCAAATGCATTGCAACTTATAAGCAAAAATAAACAAGTTCAGCTTATAACTATATCCAAACAAACCCTAAATGACGCAAGCATTGGCTTCACATTGCATATGTTTTAAAATATGTGAGGGACAATAAAAAGGTGTACAAGACTCTTATTTGGTACCCCGCCGTCATCAATGGAAAAATAGTTATGATCTGGTTTTACTTGGGTGATCTAATCCTACTCAATAGAAAAGATTTTGACTTCACAAATATCACGTTTAAGTGATATGTTTATGTTGTTAACTGCATATTGGTAAACATTGTCATTCTCTGAGTATTCCACAATGATATCCACAACAATGATTCTTAAGATTTAATATCCAGATCACATCAAGTAGAATTTTCATCCGGTATAATGATTTACCATAATGGTTTATCTGAAGACACGTTATTATTCTGTATGATGCTTACCTTATTTTCTGCTTATCTTTACTCTGGACAGACACAAATCCTTTCGATGTTGCATCACAACTCCAACGATTGCCACAATCTCTTTCAGAATCTACAGAGGCTCTAGAAAAAGACAATCTATTTAGAGATATGATAGGCGAGAAGCTTTTGATTGCTGTTAGAGGAGTTCGCAAGGTACCTCGATGAATTTGTACCTCATCTTCTATTTTTTCACTGTAAATTATCTAAAAATGAATATTCCAGTAAAAACGGTTAGTTTGGAACTACAATTGATGTCATTTTCTATATGTTATTGCAGGCAGAGATTGCATACTACTCGGAAAATAAAGAGGCGTACAAGCAATTAATTCACCGCTACTGATGTCCAATGTTTGCTTGGATTTCTTTTTTTACCAGACATTTCCTGGTTCTGATTTTTACAAGTTTAGACCTTGTACATTAACCGTATGACTCCAGTTTTTATCTGTGATGATGTTAGATACATTTGAACTTCAATAATCTATCCCTTTGGTACATCATATTTTTCCCCATTTGGTTGGTTACGTATCTTCCTGACCCTTTTTAGTTGTTTACTAGAATTAAATGGTTTGTTTGGTTTGTAGCCGGTAAAGCTCATCTTATCTTTTTGCTTATAAGTTGCTATACATTTAGATGGCTAGCTTAAAGCTAGGGTTTTTCATTTCCAATGGGTGAACCCGCTTATATTCTTTACTTCGAAAAATTACCTTTTTGTTTAAAACATGCAGTCAAATTATCACAAATTGTCCTTGGCCGCTTTAGCTTTTTCTAAATTACATTGAACAACATTAGATTACCTCCATCCACTGAAACTATGTGACATAAGCATACTTGCCAACATATACTGGTGGATCACATTCCGGTCTTGACGATGGCTAAATTTCATGTGGATTTTATTTTTTTATCATGTGAGATGTTATAAAGACTGACCTATTTTTTGTTAGAAAACATGATACAAATCATTTTCCATTAATATGCCGTCGGTGGAGCCCCTACCAACCTATTACTAGCTCCTCAATTTCTAATTTAAGAAACAAAAAGGAATACAGGAAAAGGAAAAGTAAAACATAACAATATTATTAGATTTACACATGATAACGGAAAATCGGAAAACAAGAATCCGGAAATGGGAAGGGCAATGTTAGGCAAAATGAGATATTACCACCTCAGGCTCACTAGAGTCTTTGGAGATTTTTTGTATGGATTGTGAATGCAATAGAATACACAATCTGGTTGAGATAAACTGCAATGGACTAAAAGTTAAGTCTCGATATCAAAAGAAACAATGAAAAAGGGCCTTTCAATTTTCTGTAGTCTAAAGAACAAATTTTTAAGTCTCACGCAACCATTAGTTCAACAATTGAAGTTTGGTTTTCAAACAAAGTTCAACTTTGAATCAACAAGGTTTAAAGCATAAAACTTGGATTTTAAAGATATCTCAGTTTTTTTATAATAAAATAAAACTTGGATTCTAAAGATATCTCAGCTTTTTAATAATAATATTTTTTTAGTAAAACTGCTCTGCTTTTAAGCAAATAAGCTGAATTTAAACAAAACCTGGGTTTAAAGCAAACATTTTTGGGATTTTAAGCAGAAGGCAGCTACATTTAAACTTTTTTTGCTAACAAGTCAATAGAGAACATAACAAAGTAAAGTTTATGTCAAAATTACGTGTCAGATACAAATATACAACCAACTCATGATTATATATACAAAAAAAAATATGAGCTTGAATAAATTGCTGATCCACATAGAGAGAGGGAGAGAGGGAGAGAGAGTGGTTTAATTGCAGGGAGATTGTACACATCCTTAACAAACAATGTTTAATCATTTCTATGCCGGAAAAATATCATGGTAAAAAGCGACATCATGCTATCAAACAACTTAAAAGCTTGCAACTAAGATACAAAATGTAAGACAATTCTTTAACACTGTTCCACACTACAACTTGTATCTCTCTACGACTAATCAGCCTCATTGGTCAAGCCCTTTAGTAAAACCACTTCTCCAAAAACATCTCAAAACAGTCGCAAAATCTCCCGGATACGAGCTTAACCCATGTTGGGAGGTGGTGGTGGAGGTTGACGAATTTGCCCCTGCCCCGGAAACCCTTGTGGAGGTGGAGGCATAGGTGGCCTAGGAGTAAAGTTAGCCATTGAGCCGCCACCGATTGGCGGTGGTGGTGGTGCAGGCAAGTTTCCACCTGGCGGCATAGGCCTGGGCCCGTTTGCCATTGTCATAGGTGGGGGTGGGGGTGGTATAGAACCAGGGCCAGCTTGTAGAGGAGGTGGAGGTGGCGGAGCCTGAGGTGGCGGAGAAGAGGGTCTTGGAGGTATGCCCGGTGCCGACGTGCCGTTAGCTGCAGGCTGAATTTTGTTTGCCTCTGGTGGCTTGACTTTGAAGTACAATTGTAACTGTGCACAAGTTCGTATATCAGATGCGAGTTAGTTTAACAATTTGGGAATATAATATAAATTATTAGGAATAAACTGAGACTTTTCCAAAAATGTAAGTAATTTACTGAACTTATAAAAATCTTCCTTTTTTATTTGGAAAAAACTAATGGAGTAAGGTCTGCAAAAGAGGTCTGGATTTTTTTCTGAAAGATCCGCAAACTCAAACTACAAAATCCCAAGTTTTTCATAATATAAGATCTTGAGCATTGTTCGTTTGTTGGACCCTTTCTCTAATTCCAGAAAAATAAACCGTGTACCAGCTTTCTCAGTGCGAGGGGAACGAAAACCAAGAAACTGTAATGACAAATCCCGGAAAACGAAGCTTCACAAGCTGTTTTGTTGGATATTGTATTTGTATTTCCAAGTTTTCGATAAAAAAAGAAACAGTTGATGAACCAAGGATTGAAAGTTGAACATTCTACCAGATGCTCAATAACGATGCATATACTTACCGTAAACATTTTTGAGTCTGAGTCCCAATGTGAGAAGAATTTTGCAGAGGATTTATCAATCTCAGTGCTAGGAACCTGAAAAGGACAAAAAGTTTATCATAATCCACCATTTAACTGGGGGGGATGGGGGATCACACAGGAAGCATCGGATTTTAAGATTCTAAAGTCATAGAAGTCAGTTGGTTACCTGGAATGAAATAATTTCATATGGATCAGCTGCGAACAGAAGATATTGGTATCTTTTATCTTGAGAGTGAACCCTCTGTCCATAAAAAATCGAAGTCAATAGTTAGAGCTGATCAAGATAAAAAAAAACGTATTGAAGCTTATATCAAGAAAGATTCTAGTAGTGAAATAAAGTTACCTGCTCAAATGCTGACATAAATCTGTGCCTTGGCTTTACGTTGTCTTCAATCTCAGGATATTCAATCTAAATAGCACCAAAGATATCCCAAAAGTTAAAATAAAAGGACATAAACCCTGTGCCATAATGCTAAAGATGCTTTAATAGGTATTAATGATAACACACACATGACCTGTAGTAAGAATTACTTTGCCTGGGGATGGTGCATTGGTGCTTTTAACTTTGTCAAAAGTACTGAAGGCATTCCTATTTCTATTTATTGATAAAATATAGGCGAAAAATTAAAAATTCTCTTAGCTGGCCTTTTCTAATTTAGAACAAGATAAGAAAGGTTATTGATTCTACCATTTCTTGAGTTTAAAAAAGGAAAACAAAGGTTCTTAATTCACCGCTTCTTGAAATTTATAAGTAATTACTTGAACTATAAGACATAAAATGAAGATAATGAAATACCTGGAAGAGAAGAGACCTCTGCTTAGTTTCTGGATCAAACTGCTTGGTCACGCGATAACCAGGTCTGCCAATTTTGACTTCAAATTCACAAGAACGTATCAGTGACAATATATAACCAAGAACTTCAATGCACTTAAATTTCAGCTAACGTGTAAATAATTGTTTGGAGTTTTGACTAAGAAATCAATAAAAATTATATGTTAAATCTCATAATCAATGCTATTGGGAGGCAGATACACGTTGAACAACTTAAACTATATAAAAATTTATGACCACTATAAATCGTTATTGTGCACTGTTATCATAATTTCCACCGGCACCAAGAATAATTCCACATGGATAAAATTTTCTAATTATAGGAGCACAAGAAAATGTTCTGTTTATCATCCTGATTCTGAAAGAAACAATAGCATAATGTCAGGATTAACAAAAATGAACCAATACGTTATGACTGCTAAATTACAATGCACAGGGTTTCGCTTTGCTCAAAAAGAAAATTTGACATATGTCAAAGGAGAGTATGAATGGCTTGTCACTAACTTTGTCCTAAATGATTAGCAGATGCATGCATAACGTCATTCAATATATTAAAAGATCGTCTGTTTGCAGTCTAAAAATGAAAATCCTTGTATTATGATTTCTATTCCTATTTTACTTGAATTACAAATGGATTCCGGTGCCTTCGCGTATCATTTTAATTCTCGAGTTTGTCAACAAAAAAAAAAAAGATTTATTTAGTTTCGATGAAGAACAAACGAACAAAATAATAAGTGTATTCTATTCAATATTAGACCTTTCAATATAAACAGATACTTATAATTATCTTATTTCATTTTATTTTTTTCTAATCAAATGTAGATTAAAAGCACAGCTTTTCTGCCTTTTGAGATTTTAAGCTGCAAAGCTTGGATGAATAGCTTTGTGCTTTGTGGTAGCTTACTAATACTACGATGCCACCCCCAAAAGTCTTTAAGCTCCAAAAACCTACATTTTCATTTAAAAAAAGAGCTGCAGTAATATTTGCAGTCTTTAAGACATCGAAACTTTGCACCCTGTACATACACAATACAGTACATTATATACAATGACACTCGATCAAAGTTTCAAGAAGAGAGAGATTACCAATCTTTTTGTGAGAAACTTTTAGCTTATGGGGTTGTGGAAGAGTAGGGGCCTCCTTTGCCTCACGAGCTGCTCTTTTTGCCAAGTTGGTTTGATGGCGCTTTCCTTGTGTATGAGCCAAGTAATTCCCTTCGTTGTTGTGCAATGTTAGGCAAAGTTTACACTCATAGCTGCAATTTTCCCATAGTAGAAACAGTCGCACAAGGTTAAATAAAGTTAAGTACCAAACGTTAAGAGGAGGGAAGATTAAAAACAACAAGTAAACAAGTAGATTAAAAAAAAGGTGCGCATTGTAATAACTGTCCTAACTGCCGAAGCGAATGAGGACTCGATTAAAGGCTTAAAGTCCACACACAGTGCTAGAATGGCAAGAGCTTTAGAGAAAAAGCAACCTTCCTGTTTTGGAGCTACTAAATCATAAAGTTCATCTAGCTTAAAGTTAGAAACTCTACAGGGCAAGGCACATAAAAAGATGAAGGTCCGATGCACTACTTCAAGTAGAAAGGCCATAGTTTAAGAATCTGAAGGAGGGGGGGATCACCTTGTAAAATATTTCTTGATCCTTATATCCAATGACATCAACTGTATCTTTTAAGTAAATAAGTTGGTTTATATTAGATAAAAAAAAAAAAAAACTAGACTTTAACTGAAAACTTCTAGATTCTTAGGCTTAGAAAAAATAACAAACTTTGAAGCTGCCCAACCAAATGCAATAAAATTTATATGCTGTAAAACACTGCAAACAACCAAGTTCTTAATCAAATACCTAACTGACTATGCCTAGACATTCCAGCACCTATAATAGTCCGGACACTTGATATCCACAAACACGAATCCAGACTAATAGCATATAGCATGCAAAAAATAACCCATGCATCCTTTTTGTTTCTAAGTTGACAATCTTCAAGTCCTGAGCTACATTGCATCCTAGGGCGTGTTTGACTAAATAATTTAAGCGAATAAGTTGGCTTATTTAAGGCTAAGCGAGGAGGTGGGTTCATCCAGCTTATATATCCTAGCTGTAACAGTTTAAGGAACCACAAAAACTAAGATTCCAAGAGGGCTAACCAATTGCTTGGCATTCATAATCTCAGCAAAAGAATTGGTCTAAAGCTGCACATCACTCAAGGCTACTATGGAAACACACAAGATAGTTAAACAACTTAAACTGTTGATCTTCATAAAAATCCTATATCACTGCGTACATCCTGTACATTATAATCGTAGAATGAAACATAAGTAGAAAAGGTGAGTTCATTCTGCTTTGAAATCCCAAGAAAGAAAGAACGCTTCTGAAGCTGACCAACCAAATTTAATTGCAGTTCATAAGCAAAAAAAAAAGTGACTTGATCTTAAAAGCTGACAACCATGCAGGCCTTGATTCTACTGCTACACATTAATCCTATAATGGAGCATACAGAAGAGAAAAGGAATTCAGACACCTGCAAAAATAAGGCTATTTCAACTTGGAAAACCGGAAAGAAAAAAAAAGACCTAAGCTGACCAGCCAAATTCTAAGCAGTTTATGAGCAAAAAAAGGTAACTTAATCTTAAAAGCTGGCAATCAATCTATCCATAATTTCTCCTACCTACACTTTTGAAGACAAATATAATATGGAAGCAGAACTTTATTCCTAGAATAAAATATATAATAGATAAAGTTAGTTCATCCAGCTCATAAATTAAACCATTTCAACTTGAAAACCCTCCAATAAAAACATATCCAAAGCTACCCAACCAAATTAATCGCAGTTTATACACACACAAAAAAGAAGCAAAGCAAAAGAATTGATCTAAAGCTGCATTACATCATCAAGACTACTACGGAAACGCACATTTTCAGCGAACTAGCCAGCTGCTTAATAGTCGTTGCTCACACACAGAAGTCTGTAATTTAAGCAGACAAGGAGTTTTATTTAAAGCCAGATGATGAGTTCAACCAGCTGGAATTATCTAGCCTTTTCAGTTTAAAGTATCAAAAAAAATATTAGATTTTAAGTTCTACACTGGTCGCTGAAAGCTGATAAACAAACACTTTTTGTTTAGTACGCAGAAATCGAGCATAATATCTGCAATCAAACAAGAGTAAAACCTCATAGGGTTTGTCTAATGAGTCAGAACCTACCTTAGATGGTAAAACAACTTCAACTGTCGATTCAGTTTCCAATCCTCAAAAACTAAACCATTTCAACTTGGAAAACCCCCGAGAAAAACATAACCTAAGCTACCCAACCAAATTGATAGCAGTTTATAAGCAAAAAAAGTGAATCAAAAAATCAGGCAACCAAGCAAGTGTTAATCTCTACTGCCTACATCTTACTCCTCGTATGAAACATACAGCAGAAAAAGCTACTGCGAATAAGTAAACCCAATAATGAACCATACAGTAGAAATCCATACACATGAAGTAATATATATATATATATATATATAAATAGAATCCATACGTTAATCCTAGAATGAAACACAGTATAAAATGTGACCTAATCCAGATTAAAGATTAAACTTTCTCAGCTTTGAAAACCAAAAATAAAACTATGTAACCAATTCTTTAGCAGTATATATATAAGCAATAAAAAGTGACGTAATCGTAAAAAACCCTAAAATCACTACTGCCAAGAGTGCCAACAAGTAAACCCTAGAACGAACCTTCCAGTAGAAATCCATACACAAAAGGCAATATACATGTATATATATATATAGAGAGAGAGAGAGAGGGACCTCAAATTCCTAGCTTCTCTGCTTTTGAACTTTTTTAGCTTTTTATTAACCCAAAAGCTAAAATATTTAAAAGCTTAAAAAGTTACATTACAAACACTAATCTAAAAAAACTGAGGCAAAAAAATGTTGTCAAACAGGCACTTAACCGTAAAAACCACTACTGCGAACTAGTAAACCCTAGAACAGAACCATACAGTAGAAATCCATACACATAAAGTAACACATGTATACACACACACACACACATATATATATATATATAGAGAGAGAGGGGGGGGGGATAAGGAGAAGGAGAGAGAAGGGACCTTCCGAGATGATTGCACATGAAATAGGGATCTTTAGCTAAAATTACCTCCAATTCCTAGCATCTTCGCTTTCCAGCTTTTTTTGACCAAAAAACTAATTTGAAAAGCTAAAAAATCCACTTTTGAAACACAGCTTTTTTAAACCAAAAAGCTAAAGAAATTGAGGAAAAAAGCTGTTGTCAAACAGCCACTTAATCGTGAAAAACCCTAAAATCACTACTGCGAACAAATTAACCCTAGAATGAACCATAAAGTAGAAACCCATACACATGAAGTAACATATATACACACACATACACACATTAAGAGTTCATGTACAGCTTAAAAACCCAAAAAAAAAAAAAACTGACCAACCAAATCGATAGCAGTATATAAGCAAAATAAAGTGACTTAATTTTAAATATACAATCAAGCAAGCCCTAATCACTAGTCCCTACACGTTAATCCTAGAAAGAAACATACAGTATAAAAAGTGACCTAATCCTATTCAAAATCATCACCTAACCAACCAATTCTTTAGCATTCTATACAGAGAAGGAACTAGCTTCGATAAAAAATCATGAAAAAGTTAATTCTTTCAATGTATTTTGATTAAAATTTTCAGAAATTAGCGTTTCAGCCCCTCCCCTTTAAAATTATTGGTTCCGCCCTTATTTTAAAAGCAATTAAAAGTGTCTTAATCGTAAAATAACCTAAAAATCACTACTACAAACAAGTTAACCCTAGAACAGAACCATACAGTATAAATCCATACACATACACACACACACGGGAGGCCCGGGACCAAGTCGAGTAAGGCTTGGGCCTTGGGCAATTGATTCGGGAAAAAAATTTACAGGTAACACCCGACTATATTTTTAATATAGCTAAAATGGTAGAGTAGTTTGTTATTTAACCTAGGAGATTATGGGTTCGAAACTTTTAACTTATAATTTAATTTTGTTTCCTTAGGCATTCGGACATACCGAGCGGGCACTGCACACACACACACAGAGATATATATATAGAGAGAGAGAGAGGGGGAGGGGGGTATAAGGAGAAGGAGAAAGAAGGGACCTTCCGAGATGATTGCGCATGAAATAGGGATCTTTAGCGAGATCGATGGTTTCGAGTGCGAGTCTTCTCAGCCTCTCTCGCCTGTCCACCGCCTCATTCTGTGCCGAGGCAGCACCTCCGCTACCTGGCTTTGATCCCCACTCTCTGTCCATCTCTCTCTCTATATCTCTATATGTGTATCTATATCTCTGCTGAAGTTAGAGAGAGAGAGAGAGTGGTGTTAAATGAGATGATCAGGTCTGGGTTTATTGACCCGGTACTATCTATTCGGATCGGGTTTATTTGTTACTCAAATGATACTTCTTCTATTTTAGAATTTTTAAATTAAATAAATTTTATCAAAATATAAGTATAATACTTTATACATGATACATTTATTGTGCACATTAGTTTAAATGAATTTAAGGTTAATTTTGACAAATACATGAAACTTTCAACTTTTTCATAAAAATTTAGTATAGGCTTCTACATAAACCGAACCAATCAAAAACTCAACCAAACCGATTAGTAATTGATTTGGTTCGGTTTGAATTTTGATAAACCGATTTAATCAGTTTGGTATGCGGTTTTAATGGTTTTCAAACTGAACCAATTATTTTTATTCATATATATAATTATTTATATATATACTACAATAAGTTAATATATGATGGTTTGCTTGTTATTTATAGTTATTAATGATGTATTTTGTTAAATCATTTGTAAATTTACTTGTTATTCGAGTTTTGGTTCAAATTTTGAAATGAAATATAAGCTAAAACTTTACGAAACTAGTATAATTTTGAATATTGTATTTTTTATTAGTTAAACTTTACGATTATAATTGGTTTGGTTTGGTTTGGTTTAGTTCGGTTACGATAATTTTTTGTGTCAAAATCAAGCCGAACCGAACCGATTGTTTTTTATTGGTTTGGTTTGGTTTGGTTTGCATTTTACTCAAAAAAATGAGTCAAGACGAACCGCAAACACCCCTACGGTGCTATATAACCTATTATACTTGATGTGATGAACCTGGCAAATGATGGTTTTGTTTGGTTACAAATGTTATAAGTTAGATATATGGTGTGGACATGATGAATGGATTTACAGTAACATGTGAGGTGTGGTATTAGATTTAGTGCAATGCCATTTGGATTATTAATTCTACTTATTTTTAATTCCGCTCATAATGAAACTATTATAAAAATCCTACATAATTTTAATTTCTATCGAGTTGACCTACACTTAGAACACGGACCACATGGTTTGTTTAAAATTCAAATACCCATCTTAAAACAAATAGTTTTTCAAACCAATTATAGTTTTTTTTATCGATCCAATAAAAACTCAAATAAAAAGTTTGAATCTTAGTATTGTCACCCTTATAAAACAAATAGTTTTTTAAACCAACTATATTTTTTTTATCAACCCAAATATGAAGAACCCTAGTATTATCACCCTAAACTTAAATATTAATTAAAATTAAAAAATATTAATTAAACCAATTTCTGTATCAAATGGGACTTAGTCCCGTCCAACAGAGTTAACAAAATAAAAACCAAACCAACTTAATTAGCTGGAAAGTGGATGTCAAAATGACATTATATATATATATGTTTATTTTTATGTTTAAATACTAAATTAAATTTGAGGTGTTTCAACTTTTTCATTTTGTTAGTTTAGGCGGGGTTTGACGCGGGACTTCATGCGGTACAACTATACTTATTGCTATTAGTCCGATGACTAATAGTCCCGCAACCGAAGGAGGCGATTGACTTTTAAAAAATGTGTAGAATTTGTAAATTGATGAATTGGAGACAAAAAATGGAAAGTTAATTAGACAATGACCAAAAAGTACTACAAGTTTCCAAAAAAAAAATTCATAGTTCATATATATCATAGGTGTTTGGTTTTGTATTAATTGATCGTGGGAATAACAACTGATTGCAAGTTCATAATCATATTTTGGTCCATGGTTGATTAAAAAATCAACATCGATGTTTCAAAACCCTAGATAATACAGGTGGTTTCATTTAATTTGGTAAAAAACACTTGATTAATGCATGTCTATGCTTGATATTGAAAACCTATATATGTTGCATGCTATAATGGTGCAAAAGAGAATGCTCGTATTATTTCGTAATGCAAAAAGGAATCGTGGTGGTTCTAGGCAATTTTGAGATAGAGGGAACAGTTTTTTTTTTAAATAGAAAATTTACTAATATGGGAGACACTACAATCAAAAGGTTCATTTAATATCATAATTTTTTTCTAGTTATGTTGCTAAAGTGGTTGTGCCTAAATTTTAGTAACAGTTTAGCAACAAATTATGTTGTTATTTGTTGCTAAACTGTTGCTAAAATTTAGCCACAACCATTTTAGCAACATAACCGGAAAAAAATTATGATGCTAAATGAATTTTTTACTGTAGCGAGAGAAACAAAAATATTTAACGAAACGTGTTAACGTCTAAAGTGTTTTTAGTTAATGTCTGAAGTGTTTTTAACTATGGTTTAACACCACGTGTTAATTGAGAATATGGTTTCCATGTGCTAGGTTTTGATAATTTTTCGAAGGTAATTAATCGCATAACTTGACAAGTCATGATTATATGACATGCACTTCTGTAATTTGAATCGTGATTCAATAACAAAATCAGGGTTGAAGAGGGAAGAGAGTAGGGGTGTTAATAAACCGAATCAAACCGATCGAACCAAATCGAACCGATCAAAAATCAAACCAAACCGATTAGTAATTGGTTTGGTTCGGTTTGAAATTTGATAAACCGATTTAATCCGTTCGATTTGCGGTTTTAGTGGTTTTAAAACCGAACCAAACCAATTATTTTTATTCATATATAAAAAATATATAATTATTTATATATATATTTCAACAAGTTGATATATGATGTTTTGTTTGTTATTTGTACTTATCAATAATATATTTTGTTAAATCATTTGTAAATTTACTTATTATTCGACTTTTGGTTCAAAGTTTTAAATGAAATAAAAGCGAAAACTTTACAAAACTAGTATAATTTTGAATATTGTCTTTTTATTTGTTAAAGTTCAAACCTACCGAACCAAACCGATTATAATTGGTTTGGTTCCGATAATTTTTTGTGTCAAAACTGAGTCCAACCGAACCGATTGTTTTTTATTGATTTGGTTCACATTTTTCTCAAAACCGAGACGAACTGAACCGCGAACAGCCTTAGAAGGGGAGTACAAATCTTCTATCCCCTATTCTCTACCCCTTGCGTGTCCCGTTTCTTATTTTCACTTATTTTTTCGTAAATTTATAAGCTTTTATATTATATTATATTCAAATTTTAAAATATTTGGACATAGTATTATTTTAGACAACTTTTCTAAGATTTAATGTTTAATTTACACTAATTTATACATTTATTTCAAAATAAATTGTGTGTGGATTTTCTTTTAAAAATAATTATTGTAATGTATTGATACATGTTTTATAGTAATTGTATAAAAAATTTCAACTTTTTTATAATTTTTTTTGGAATAAAATAAATAAGGAAACACTGAATGAATAAGATAGAAAATAAGGGATAAAATATTTGGATTCAGAGTATATCTTTATATGCAATTTCATAATCATGGCAGGAAATCAAGCTCATATATACTGTGCCTCATATATATTTCATATTTGTACAAACAGTTCACACCTGTACAAACATATATATTTGTACAAAAAGTGTACACCTGTACAAAAGTCACGACTCACGTCTTGCATCATATTGTATTTATTAAGTAACTTCCAATAAGCTTCTTAATTTTTATAATTAACTCTTTAAAAATTAGGTTGTCTTGGTAATAAAAATACTTAAGTTATATACCTTTTAAAAGTCACAAAAATCTGGCATTTAATAATTACTTGCACTTTTTATAAAAATAAATGGTTTTATTAAAAAAAAAAAACTATATTTCTGAATAATCATCTATATATATATATATATCAACCTTGCAAGTTTGAACAAATTAATGACTTAATTAATGATCTCAATTGTATCTTTAGATATATCGGAGTTGCAACAAGTATACCGAATCGGCTAATCATATTACTGGTATAAAAATTAGGGTCAATTCCCAAAACATACAATGTGTTATGAAATATTACCAAAACATACGACCTAAACAAATTATTACAAAAACATAAAATTGACCCAAAATAAAAAGATATATATATTTCTCCTCACCTATCAAAAAATTTCTCTCTCATCTCTCTTTCTATATCATCATTTTTTTCCCACAAAATAATACATCATTTAATGTTAAAATGATTTCTAAACCGAAAAAAATAAAATTACAACAAAAAATAAAAAAAATTCAAAAAAATCGAAAATCCGAAAAAACCCAAAAAGTGCTGGAAAAACCTTTAAAAAGTCGGGAACCCGAAAAAATCCAAAAAAATGTTAAAAAATAAAAAAACCAATAAAAATCCAAATTCACAAAAAAATGAAAAAAGTTCAAAAAAGTCGAGAATCCGAAAAAACCCAAAAAAGGCTGGAAAAACCTTTTAAAAAGTCGGGAACCCGAAAAAGCCCAAAAAATGGTTAAAAAAAGTAAAAAAAAACAAAGAAAAATCCAAAATCACAAAAAGAATGAAAAAAGTTCACAAAAATCAAGAACCCGAAAAAACCAAAAAAGTGCTGAAAAAACATTTAAAAAGTCGGAAACCCGAAAAAACCCCAAAAAAGTGGCAAAAAATAAAAAAAAAACAAAGAAAAATCCAGATTCATAAAAATATATAAAAATAAAGTTCAGAAAAGTCGAGAACCCGAAAAAAGCCCAAAGATATGGTAAAAAACAAAAAAAACAAGAAAATTACAAAATTACAAAAAAAAAATGAAAAAAATTCTAAAAAGTCGAAAATTCAAAAAAACCCAAAATATGCTGAAATTTTTTTTAAAAAAAGTCGGTAACCGAAAAAACCCAAAAAATATCCAAAATCACAAAAAAATGAAAATTTTTTAAAAAAGTCGAGAACCCGAAAAAACCCAAAAAAGACTGAAAAAAACTTTTAACAAGTCGGGAACCCGAAAAAGCCGAAAAAATGGTTAAAAAAAGCATTGTGTATGTCTGTATTGCGTATTTTCGTATTAAAAAACATGTATAAATTGTGTGTTGTGTATGCATGTATTAAATAACATGTATAAATAATGTATTGTGTATGCCCGTATTAAAAAAATATATATAAATAATGTATTGTGTATGCCCGTATTAAAAAAACATGTATAAATTATGTATTGTGTATGCCTGTATAAATTATGTATTGTGTATGCTGAAATTTTTTTTAAAAAAGGTGGTAACCGAAAAAATCCAAAAATTTGGTAAAAAAACCAAAAAAATATCCAAAATCACAAAAAAAATGAAAAAAGTTCAAAAAAGTCGGGAACCCGAAAGGGCCCAAAAATGGTAAAAAAATGTATTGTGTATGTCTGTATTGCGTATTTCCGTATTAAAAACATGTATAAATTGTGTGTTGTGTATGCATGTATTAAATAACATGTATAAATAATGTATTGTGTATGCACGTATTAAAAACATGTATAAATTATGTATTGTGTATGCCTGTATTAAAGAGTATGTATAAATAGTGTATTGTGTATGCACGTATTAAAAAACATGTATAAATTATGTATTGTGTATGCCTGTATTAAAGAGTATCTATAAATAGTGTATTGTGTATGCCCGTATTAAAAAAACATTTCATATCGAGGAATATAATATGTCAACAACACATCACTTTTAGCCAAATGCGGCCAAATTATTATTAAGTATATAAATTTAATTACAATAATTTTTTTAAGATAAAAAAATACCTCGAAAATTGACGGATGAACTTATAACTATTTACGAGAAAATTGACACATATTGCCCAGTGAATTGTTGAAGATGATGATCAAAATAACTGAAAATTGACTGATAAACTGATCGGAGAAGACAATACCAAGACCTATGAATTGATCGGAGATGAAGATTGAAGTCGGATAGAGACTTATTAACTGATCGGAGAAGAAGATTGAACTATTTTTAAAGAAAGATAAAGAAAGAAAAAAATCATTATTTATACACATATTTTTTTAATACGGGCATACACAAATACATTATTTATACATGCTCTTTAATACAGACATACACAGTACACGTTTTATACATGTATTTTAATACGGGCATACACAATACACTATTTATGCATGCTCTTTAATACAGACATACACAATACATATTTTATACATGCTTTTTAATACATGCATACACAATACATTGTTTATACACGTTCTTTAATACAGTCATACACAATACATTCTGTATCATTTGACACTGTCTATTTTTTATGTTTTTCTTATTATGCATACACAATACACTTTTTATACATGCTTTTTAATACAGGCATACACAATACATAGTTTATACATGTTTTTTAATACGGGCATACACAATACATTATTTATACATTTTATTTAATACATGCATACACAACACATAATTTATACATGTTTTTTAATACGGGAATACGCAATACAGGCATACACAATACATTGTTATACATGTTTTTTAATACATGCATACACAATACACTATTTATACATACTCTTTAATACAGTCATACACAATACATATTGTATACATGCTATTTAATACAAGCATACACAATACACAGTTTATACATGTTTTTTTAATATGGGCATACACAATACATTATTTATACATGTTCTTTAATACAGACATACACAATACACACTTTATACATGTTTTTTAATATGAACATACACAATACACTATTTATACAAGCTCTTTAATACAGGCATACACAATACACATTTTATGCATGCTCTTTAATACAAGCATGCACAATACACAGTTTATACATATTTTTTTAACAATACATTATTTATACATGCTCTTTAATACAGACATACACAGTACACGGTTTATACATGTATTTTAATACGGACATACACAATACACTATTTATGCATGCTCTTTAATATAGACATACACAATACATATTTTATACATGCTTTTTAATACATGCATACACAATACATTGTTTATACACGTTATTTAATACAGTCATACACAATACATTATGTATCCTTTGACACTGTCCATTTTTTATGTTTTTCTTATTATGCATACACAATACACTTTTTATACATGCTTTTTAATACAGCCATAAACAATACATAGTTTATACACATTTTTTAATACGGGCATACACAATACATTATTTATACATATTATTTAATACATGCATACACAACACATAATTTATACATGCTTTTTTAATACGGGAATACGCAATACAGGCATACACAATACATTGTTATACTTGTTTTTTAATACATGCATACACAATACACTATTTATACATGCTCTTTAATACAGTCATAAATAATACATATTTTATACATGCTCTTTAATACAGGCATACACAATACACAATTTTTATACATGTTTTTTTAATACGGGCATACACAATACATTATTTATGCATGATTTTTAATACAGACATACACAATACACAATTTATACATGCTTTTTAATACGGACATACACAATACACTATTTATACATGCTCTTTAATACATGCATACACGATACATATTTTATACATGCTCTTTAATACAGACATACACAATACACAGTTTAAATATATTTTTTAATACATGCATGCACAAAACATTATTTATACATGCTATTTAATACAAACATACACAATACACAGTTTATACATGTTTTTTTAATACGGGCATACACAATACACTATTTATACATACTATTTAATACAGACATACACAATACATAATTTATACATGTTTTTTAATACGGGCATACACAATACATTATTTATACATGTTATTTAATACATGCATACACAACACACAATTTATACATGTTTTTAATACGGAAATACGCAATACAGACATACACAATACTTTTTTTAACCATTTTTTGGGTTTTTTCAGGTTCCCGACTTTTTTGAACTTTTTTCATTTTTTTGTGATTTTGGATATTTTTTACCAAATTTTTTGGTTTTTTCGGTTACCGACTTTTTAAAAAGTTTTTTCAGCATACACAATACATAATTTATACAGACATACACAATACATTATTTATACATGTTATTTAATACATTTTTTTTTGAAAATTATGTTATTTAATACATGCATACACAACACACAATTTATACATGTTTTTTAATACGCAATACAGACATACACAATACTTTTTTTAACCATTTTTTTTGTTTTTTCGGGTTCCCGACTTGTTAAAATGTTTTTCCAGCCTTTTTTTGGTTTTTTCGGGTTCTCGACTTTTTTTTAACTTTTTTCATTTTTTTTGTGATTTTGGATATTTTTTGGGTTTTTCGGTTACCGACTTTTTTAAAAGTTTTTTCAGCATATTTTGGGTTTTTTTGAATTTTTGACTTTTTAGAACTTTTTTCATTTTTTTTTATAATTTTATAATTTTCTTGTTTTTTTTTTTGTTTTTTACCATATTTTTGGCCATATTTTATATTTTCTTGTTTTTTTACCATATTTTGTTTTTTACCATCCCAAAAAATATTTCTCTTGTTTTTAAAAGAGAGAGCACGGAGAGAGAGAGAGAGTTAAAAAAAATAGAAATGATTTATTATTTATAATTTTAATTAGTTGTATGTTTTGGGAATAAAGTGTTGAGGTATAATTTTTTGGTAATTAGTTTAAAATAGTTGTATGTTTTGGTAATTTTCCCTAAAAATTAAGGAATATATTAACATATATATCTAATTCTTGACAATTAAATGCTGAAAATATATAATGCAAAAGAATCAGAATTAATTACAGAGAGATCATGAATTAAAACAATAGTTTCAATATTTCACAAGTGTACTAAAAAGAATTCGTGATTTAATAATCCACCATAGTCAATTTGGGTTTTCAATACTGACAATCAACCATAGAAGAAGCCGAGAACACGATAACTTGTTCATTCGATCCGAAACCGAATCTCGACTCCTTACAATCATCTTCGGGGGCAGGAAGGTTAAGATCTAGAGACAAAACATTCTTGTTTGTCGCTATAATCTGTCTATGTCGTCTCATATGGCCCCCCAAAGCCTGTCCCGACGAAAACTCTGCCCCACATATGGAGCACTCATGAACTTTTGGCTTTCTTGAAGTTTTAACAATTCCCCTATCCGACGAGATTCGCAACGACAAATCCGTATCTCCCATATCATCTTCCACGATCGTGACACTAAACGGTTTTTTCTCTTCCCCATTACTCGTAATAGCATTTCTAGGCTTCTTGTGGCTGGCCCTGTGCCCGCCAAGAGCCTGAAAGGATGAAAAGTGTCTGTCGCACGTTGTGCACTGGTACAACGTGTGACATACACTTGCCAACGGGACCCTGCTCTGGGCAAGCAGGATCAGGCAGTTGGCCAAGTCTTCTTCCTCCTCCGTTGTGGTCGTGTATTCGGTGATGGTCGACGAGGTGGATGCGATGGAAAGGGTTAGAGGCGAGGGTTGTCTTGGACGCTTGGTGCGCTTTCCTTTCATGATCATCTCCATGTGAAAGAGATAGATATGTAGAAGGTAGAAAGGGTTTTGAGTAGAGTGCCGTTTTGGAAGGAAATAAACGTGAAGGTGTCCTTTGGCGATGAACCAAGGAAAGTGTACTTATAGGATATACATACATAGGTTAGCAGTGTACGTAAGCATCGAAGCAATAATATTACATAAAAAGTCTCCATATTTCCATCAAAAACTTCAATTGCTACGCATAGTTTCTCATTGAATACTAGTAACAATTCCATGTTTTGAATAATGTCATTGTTGAAAATATATGAAAACCATAAAATGTGACTTATTTAGGGTTAAGACTTGAAATAGTACTATAGGACAATTTTTGTATACGTACGTTGATCAATTTGAATACTTTTAATATGATCAAAAGATATAGTATACTAATGAAATTAAGATTACGTATATTAATTGCCACATCTCTGGAGTATATATATATCATGCATCTGTTAATTATAAGGTACTGTAACAAATTATCAATTGTATATAAATATCAATTTCTCCACATAGAACTTGATTTCCAAATATATCACTTCTCTTAGAACTTGGTGACTATATTTGTCACTTGTTAAAAACGGCGAGACTATTACTATTTCAGTTAAATTTTCACATGGCGAAAGAGAATTATGCTTGAAATCAAGGGTATCTTTAATTTAATTAATTTATTCATGTAATGTAATGTAAGAAGTATGAAGAGGAGTAGTGAGATTCGGTTGAGTGATAAGAGAAAGGGATTACTTTATGCAAACGATTCTTTAATTCTTTTGCTTCTCTATTTATTTCATTTTAAAGTTTATTGTGTAAATTAAAGTGCAAGGCTGGCACCCCCACAAAATTTACGAGCCACCCCTTATCAATACAAAAACTTTTTCTCATCTGTTTTAGCTTTTTACAAATTCCACCTCTTTCTCAACCGTTTTAACTAAATTTGTATATCTCGTGCTTTTTACTTACTTTCTCACTTGAGTTGGTTCGCTAGGTTAGTTGGTTGCAGCTTTTTAGCAAAGCTTTTGAAAGTGTAAAAGAAAATAAAAAAATGGATTTTATCTAGGTTTTGATGTTTTAAATTAGAATATATTTCGAGAAATTCCTTGACTTGTAATTAGGAGTTGATCAACTAATTAATGTCATTACAAAAACTGTAAGTAACAAAGAAATAAAGGGTGAGATAGGAAGATACTTCGACACCAAATAAACCTGTAATAATGGTAACTATCAATTTACTCAATTAATTGTAACCAATAATGCACAAGAGAAAATAAACTTTCATTTTAATGAATAATGATCATTGATCAATACACATAAGGTATACTACACCCATCATTATAAAAGATCTTTTATAAATTACATGCATGTTGACTAAATATAAATTTTATTGCGACGGTGGGTACTATTTATTCTTTACTTCAAATATGACTATATTTCATCTTTCGAAAAAAGGTTGTTATGCATACAGCTATGAGCTATCCACTCATAATTAAGCTTAAGTTGATTTAGTGAAGAGCAGGTGGTTGTTTATTTAGTGTGAAGAACTAAGAAGTGGATATATAGAATAGAACTACTACAATATAAATTGAAGAATTTAAGCGACACTTAATTAAAGGACAACTAGTTTCATGTGCAGTTGACCCACCCACCTTTTGTATCATGCAATACAGTAATCAACTTATAATCATTTTACCCAAAAATTGCGCCGGTTTATTTTGCAAATAATCAGATTTAGAATCTGTTTTATTCCCTTCCTAACTCGTTAAGGTACGGAAGAATGACACTTGTTCCATTGGAACTAAAAAATGGTGTTTAACAATAATGATGTGGTTATTTATTTTGTAGTCCATTAGTGATGTCGAAGAGTTAATATAAATAAATTTAATAGTAATAATAACACATCAAAGTTTAATCAAATGTGTAAGATTATTGGCAAAGTTACACTACTCTTGTGTGTGAAACACACGTTAACCAAATCTTCATCATGTAAAAATATTGAAAACTAATTAATACTATAAGATTGCAACGCATTATGCTTGTATAAAACATATAAACTGTATAGTAATTGCAGAATGCCTTGGACTAATATGTACCAAGAAAGTGATGTTTAAATTTCTGGGTTATGCATGCATGTCGCAACTAATTACAAACTAATTATACCAAGGTAAAAGCTAATTAAAGTTCTCCTCAGCTAATAAGAAGTACTGTTACTAAACAAAGTAACAAAATAAACACCAACGAGAGTTTATCAACTTTATAATGAGCTTATGATATATTGATCTACATACATACATAAATTGCTACTGAATTTCCAGAAAAAAAACTTAATTAGGAAAGTAATATTTCTATATCTAGGGCGGTGGCTTATATCAATTAAGGATTTTTCTATCATAAGAAGCGTAAAAGAAGAGAAAATAGGCTCAAATATTCTTAACGTAACGGAAAACATGTAGTGTGATGTATTGGGTAATTGTGAGAGCTAGGTCAATGCCAGCATATTTGTATATCCTATGTGTGTTCGTTGTATAAAACGTAAATGCATATATATACAGAATTACAGATAAGAGTTTTAAATTCACTCGGTCAGGTTTTTTCATAAATATTCGTAATTATTTTCGATTTTTTTTTGTAAATAAATGTAGTATTTTATTTCTAAAGTATTTGTTCAAAAAAATATGTAAAATTTAAATATTTATATTATTATTTTGGTATTTATTAATATTAATAGCTTATAAATTGTCAAAATTAAACAATTAAACATAAAAATATATATAAATGTCAAATTTTTCAGATTTTTTTAAACAAACACATTAGAAATAAAATAATACTTTGATTTAAAAAAAAAACAAAAAAAATTACGAATACATATAAAGAAACCGATAACCTGATCAAAACCGGAACATACAAACTTGAGAAAATATGTTCGCATACAGATGAGTATACCGATATACTTAATATACTTCCACCTACAAATCTACGTATAAAATGAGTTTTTGTAGCTGTAGTTAGTGTCCCAAGTAAAGCATCATTTATCTCTGTTGCTTTTCTACAAAGTTATTGCATCATATTACGGCGTCTAGTTTGCTAAACTTGGAATGTTTCCTTTGTTTTATGAGTTGTATCTTTTTAACTTATATAAATCAAATGCAGCGTAAAAAGAAAAGTTTTTTTTTTTTTTTAACCAATTTCGAATATAAAATGGCAGTACTTTTTTTCTTTTTGATTTTAATCTTGCTGATGAGGCACTACAGTTATCAAAAATGAGAAAAAAAAAATAAGATTGGGGCAATACAAATCAATAGGTGGGATGTGTGTTGATCAATGACGATACATATGCAAACACTGAATTTTTAGCACTTCATTGAATATAAAACCAAAACCATGGTCTACTTTTCTTCATATTTCAGGAATGACAAATAAAATTATCTAAGTTTAGTGAAAAAACATATCTCAATTATTTTTACTTAAACGAAGTTGGGGAAGCAAGTATGAAGTATCTCAGTGAAGATACTCTATGTGACTATGTCCATTATTCTTTTTTTATAAATTATATGTCCATTATTCTAATAGTGTTACTTGTGTTACATAAACACTCCACTTCTCACGTAGACAGACAGATAGACCAATGAATTAGTGCGAAAGAGTGGCATGCTTTATGGGTTGAGCTCCCCTTTCTAAGAGAATAATCATTGTGTAATTAAATATGAAAAATACAAATATACAAAATCAAGAGCTTTGAAAATAGACTTCACTGTAATTTTTAATAATAAGTGTGACCATATTAATATGCTCCATATGATTGAACTAAATCTATTTTATTCTTGGTGAGCTGCTCTTGGTTCTTAATATCTCGATGGAATTCAATCATAAGGCTAACAGGCCAGTGCTTAAAGCCTTAGTTAAAAGGATACTTAACTAATTATAGTACTGTATAATGAACAAGCTTATTTAAAAATTAATATTGTGTGTTTGACAACAAATGGGAATTATTTAAGCCCACCATCATCATTTGGTAGCCGTGTGTATATCTGTAAAAAGTTAAAACTTTGTCATGAACTGTACTTATATATGCAAAGCTTGATCTTGAAATGTTTAGAAGTTCGCAAGAGTGAACCTTAATTACATTTCTTCGTTTGGTATGATCTCATCGTTATCCCAAGAGAGAGTTATTTCATTTCGGCTTTTAAGCGTGCAAGTTGGCTTATTTGAGGTTGTGACAGAAAAACTGGGATGATTCTCTTGGGTTTATCTGATCAGAAACACCATATTTACTTTGAACTTTTTCTTCCTCTAGAGGAAATACCTCAACCTGATCAGAACATTTCTTTTCAGCTTAGTATCCTTGAAATACACTTTCAACGGCCGTCATTGCTTGTTTAACACCCTTTGCCATCTTTATTTAAGATCCTTTTTCTTATTCGTGTGTTTCTTTTTCGGTTTAAGATCCTTGGAATTACTTTCAAGTTTCAACAGCATCATTTCCTTGTCACCGCTCATTTTACCCCTCTGTAATTTGTCCTTGAATCAGTCCTAATTTTTTTTTTTTTGCACAATCAAACATTTTTTTTTTGATATACACGCTCGTTATTATTGATAACAACGGGCAGAATTACATACTTTCAGTACTCTTGGAACAAGATCCGCGGGCAAAGCAAAATATAATAGTACAAGACCATAAATGGTGTCAAGATACCCGCCAACTCCTAAAACTACAAACAACTAATCCAGAATCAGTCCTAACTTTTCATTAAGAACTTTTCTCTTATTCTGCTCTCTTGTGCGTCTTCTCAACTTTCTCTCTAACACTCGTATCCATATCTATCTTTCTATCACCAACTTCTACGGCTGTAGATTCGCCATTTTTCACGACTTTCTTTTTTTCCTTTACTCATTCCGTTCTTTCACATTGTCAATCTGAATAGAATTCGCCTTCAACAATATATCATGCTCTTTCACTACCTTACAGGAGAATTAGCTAACCAATCTGAAAGATAAAATACAAAAATAGCATTTGATTTGACTACAGAGCAGTCAAAACACACAAGATTACATGCAAAAAATAGCACAATCAACTTGGCACCTTATTTAATTTTTCCAAACAGGGTAAGGAGCTATATATATTATATTTTGCTTTGGGTTATTTGGGGTCAAGTTATCACATAAACAGATAAACTTGAGAAACTAAATTCGACCATCATTCCTTCAAGTGGAAATTATATTAGCTTGAGAAAAAATCCGAGTTATTCCAATTTGGAAGTTCTAGCTTTTTCAGCCACTAAATAAGATAACTTAATATTAAGATGGCCTAGCGGAAAAAAGCAGTTTTTAAGGAAAACCTGGAAATTAACTGGCAATATAAGATTAGTCATCAAATAATCTCTGTTTCCGGTCTACATGACTTATTCTTGTGTTACAGAAGAACAGAGTCAGTCAGTTTGCAACAAAATTTCATCGATCAGATCACGGCGGGCATCATTTTTAAATTTGTAGCTTAATATTAAGCTAGCTACTTGGCTCACTTATATCTCTTCTTGAAAATTTATTTAATCCACTTAGGAGGTCGTAAGGAATAGAGAAATGTGAAGAGTGGGAACCGTTTTGTTCATTTTGTCCAATGTGTGTCTCGATGTAGTTTCAGTTTGTCGTTAGCAGTGAGAAACCAATTAGATGCATAAGACAGAGTGGCACAATATAGAAATAGAGAATTTCAAGAGTACATTGTATGCGGACACCAATGAAACCAAACCACTTGGTTAAATGTTATATTTACTTCGAGAGTGCTAATTCATATCGCCAAGGACCATACAAACTGTTAAAAGTATATAAGAAGAGAAAAACCAATCCACCCATGATTGTTAAGCAGGTTGACAGCATATTAAGATATAATCAGTTGTTGCGTAAGGGTAAAACGGCCTTAATTATGCAAAAGAATTGGTGTTGGTGCTTTTTTCTAAGTTAAAAATTCATGTCTTCTAATCTCCAAGAAAGTTTCAACAACCCATGAATAACTTTTGTCGAAACTAATCCTATTATCTATGTTCAGGCTCGGGGATTATGATCATTGCATTAAGACAACTTCATCAATTAAGGATTACAAAGCATAAAGTGAGAGTCAGCATAAACAATAATCTAGAGATCACTAGTGAAGTTATTTCCCGTAGAGGTGGATCTCTCTCTCTTGCTATGGAATTGTAATGGCCTTGCGTTCTTCTGTGCATCCTGCAAATAAATTAACGCTTACAAAATGAGTCAAAAATGAAAGAATTTGGATGGAAATTAAGCGGAATTACGCCTACTTAGTATATCTCGTTTTCTCCAACTGCATTTTTTAAGTATTCTCATTGCAATCCATCAGGAGACAGAAGAAATTCAAGATGTTATCCATATTTTTAGTGTTATACTTACATCATGGACAGCAGCACGTAGTAGCTGTAATTGCTCCTTCGAAACAGTCCTCACCTGAACATGTGTCAACAAAATAATTTCAGCATCAGTAGATATGGAAAAGATACCAATAGGACAAAAGCTTGATAAGTAAAACTTTACTTACTATTTCACTTATAAACTGCAATGTTTGAAACAACAGTTAATAGTTAAATTTTGTGGTATCCAAACAGTCCCAACCTGAATGTACCCTTTTTAAAATAAAGGAATTTTTTTTTTCCTTCTTGTTTTTAAAATAGGACAAAACAAGGAGGGACTCTCTTCCGGAAGAATCAGAAGTTCCGTTCCCAAACTTATATATAAAAAAACATCTCTTTGATTTTTCTTTTTCATGAAACAATTTCTTATTTTAGCCTCAATATAAGCTATTTTAGTTGCTTAAACAGTTATCCAACCGAATCCTTAACTAGTTACCTTCTTGTTAATTGTCCAAATGACACCTTCAGTACAAGGTGGTATTGTAAGTGAGCCGATATATCTGTAATAGTAAATGCTCCCCATATTTATCTGTTTTGGATTAATTTCTCCAACATTCTTCTCTTCTTTATTACGTGGAATCCCAGACATGTTGCTCAGCAACTGAAATCATTGCATATATCCAAATTGGCATTCAAAATTCAAGAAATATAACCAAGCACCAAACATTTAGTTTTTAATAAATGTTCTGTACACACATCTTGAACTAACCTTCAAGAAGTTAGAAAAGCGATATGCAGAATTTTTGTTAAATGAGCGAGACAAATATATAAACTTCAGTGATTTCAAACTACGAACAAGTAGATATACATGCATAATAAGCAAATTAATACGGGGTTTTATAGGCTTAGTACACCAAACTATCTGTTTTTAACGATTTGGGTATCCACATTTCAAAATTTTCAATTGAGTTACCACACTATAATAAATTTCCAATTTAGTTACCACCGTCTAAATAAATTACGGAATCATTTCACGTGACATGATTCCAAACATTAATTTGAAAGGCTAATTTGATAATTTTACACAAAAATACGTCATCTTAGGAAAACTTTACCCTCATATAAAAAAAAATTAGCATATAATACAAATTTTTGTTATGTGTGAAATTAGGGGAAACGTTTTTATAGGATGATATATTTTTATCCAAAATTGTCAAATTTTGTCAAATGTCACGTGATATGATTCCGTGATTTATTTAGACGGTGGTACCTAAATTGAAAAGTTATTATAGTGTGATACCTAAATTGAAAATTTTGAAAGATGATACCCAAATCGTTAACGGCACTATAGTATAAATATATTTTTTCCCAAATAAATATACATATAACATATTTATACCTTAGTGAGAAAAGGGTCAGGGGCACCGATTTTATAAAGCACTCCAATGGCAGCAATTCGTTTCTCGTTCTTCGTTTGATGAACCATATGCAGCTCCATATCAAACCTGTTCCCAAAAACAATAAGTTATTTTATAACGGATTTTTTTTCAAAATATATTCAACCTATTTGAAACCGAAACATTTCGGGAAGTTAATGGAAATTAGGAAGAAAATAAAATCTGAACAAGTGAAATCGAACTCCATAATATCTAATTTAAAGTTTGAACACCATCTTAGAAACCAGTTCTTATGTGTAGTGTTACCAGTGTATCTGTGAACACAAAGTTGTGCAATTGCATAGCTAATAAAATTAAATGTTGGCCATGTTTGTTTCGTACTGAAAGTTTTATAAGAGTAAATATTTTCGTGAGACTGAAAACTTTTGTTTTTTCAATTTACAGGTTGTTGAATAAAAAGTTTTTTATCTAAAATTTTATATAAATTCATGTTTTTTTTTACAAATGTTTTTTTAATAAATAATTAGTAAAAATCTCAACATATATAAGAAATTTTAGATAAACACACATTTTATTTCATATAACTTATATATTTTCAATCTATAAACTCATAAAATTAGCGTTATAAAAGATATTATTGAATTTTTTTTTGACTTTTCAAATTTTCTTGGGCTTTTTTTGATTTTTTGAAATCTTTTTTTATTTATTTTTTCCCATTTTTTATCGGTTAATTAAATGTGATTGGACTAATTATTAAATAATTTTAAAAGATTAGATCTATAATTAATAATAGTTATAATACTAGTATTATAAAAAATATGGAGAGAGACTCCATAAACTGTTTACAATTTTATTAGTGGGGTAATCGTTTTTTCCAATTTTACTGGATATGTGGAAAAACTTCTTCCAAAAAAAATGTTTTATGATAAACCCGAAAAATCTACTTTACCCGTAAATATTTGTTTATACCCATTTTACAACAAAACAAACGTAAGAGTAAAAGTATTACAAACCGTAGTTTACATGTTACGACTACTAAGTAATTTACAATTACAAAAGTATTCAGAAGTATGAAAAAATAAAAGAAATAGAGGTTATATTTATTCTGAGACGGTCTATTTTTGTTAAATCTATAATTTTTAAAATTAGTAAAGTTATTTTATAATTAGTTGTTCTAAGGCCTCATAAGCCTTATTAACTTAAATAATAATAAGATACTTTAGCTACAATTTCACGTTTTAAAACCCTCATAGATACGAAACAAAATATGAAAGTACGCTAACTACAAAATAGTTATCGCTTGGATAGTAAAGAAACGAAAAAAAATTTAAAAAGAAGAAAAACACCAACACTTTTACGCTGAAGTATATTAAAATAACACCATTGGCTATTCAGTTTCTGGAAGTTACACTTTCACCCCCTATATATGCTAGCTACTCCAACAAATGCTCTTTATAAGTTAAAACATTCTGGTTATATAACCAAGTTTTCTTCTCTTATGTAAGCGTATATATGTACAACTACTATGTAAGATAGGGTGAAAGAGTGACCTCTTTCCATTGATGTAATGCTCGGAAGGAGAATGCCAGTGAGATTGTTTGAGAAAGTACTTGGTGCCGTTAATCTTAATTGATCCAGCTTCACCTAGCTTCCATGCTACCTGCACATTATTAACATAATGTGCAAATAATCTTTGTTACATTTTTTATAAACATCTTTTCAACTAAGAAAACATTATCTTTGTGCGAAAGCCGAGATACTACTTTACCTCACAAATTTTGAGTAAAGCTGGATTTTGAAGAAAAAGAAACAAGTTTTACTACTAATTAGGGGAAGATTAAAGATAAACATGAGATTACAGATATGTCATGGCCTCTGTTAATGATTTGTGCTTGGGCAGGCTTGTAAGAAATAAATAAGTCCTTTTCTTTAGAAATTATTTTGACCCTTTTATTTGTCATATCAATTGGGGACTGCAGTTTTCCATTTTTACAGGCTTCCCATTCTTTCTTCAGCTCACCCCATTTTGCTGGACCCTTCTCACTCCCTATTGTGTACTCGAATTCTCTCTCGTTCTCTGCAAACATTCAAATAATAAAATTACATATACAATCAAATTTCTGTTTATATTATTTTCCATTTTAGCAATAAGTTACGGTTTTGTAATAAGTTACAGTTTTCATAACACAATACGAAAATGTAGCCGGTTGAGTATATTTATTACCAACGGGGGTATCGGGTATATTTGACCTTAATATTAACACAATTTTGTACAAGTTAGAAACATTTCTTCCACATATCAGTGAGTAGCCAGACAAGAAATATACAGAATGTAATAAATCTAAATAGAATTTTTTTAAAGGTAATACGCGTGGGAGTGAAACTGCGGTTCGCTCTAAATGTGTGTTGTAGCATCTTCTGGATAGATAGTCTTCCGAGAAGTTGCAGCACTGTTTGGATAATTAATACATCCAAGATTCATTTTGTAGAATGAAGAAAAAAATCAAGGTTTTTCACAATATGAGCAACGGGGCCATTAACGTATTGTTTCACAAATCAGTTGTATGACTGTATAACTGCATCAGTATTGAACTTGCACGATAGGTTTCAATGACGACTTTCAGACTTTCCATTCTCCCGCATTATATAAACAGAATCGCAAATGCCCCAAGTTGAATAAACATATAATTTAGCAGTTTTTACTTCTGAAATTATTGGCAATCATGGCTACCGAAAAGTCAGATAAATTATTGGTTTTTACAACTTAAGTTTGGTGTTCTAAGTTCTAACTAACTTCCTACACATAGCACATTGGTGTCAGAAAAAAAAAAAGGGGTCAAGATAGGCATTTTACCAACTTCTTCGTGATTTTCCGCAATTGCATGTTGAGAGAGAAGGAAAAGGATGATCGATCCGAGAATGAAAACAGTGTTGGCTTGCTTCTTCATTTTTCTTCACGAATGAGAATAAACGGAGTTTTCGTTTTAAATTTTGCTAAGAAACATTTGATATGCAAAAGGGTTTTTATAAAGTTTTCATGCTTATAATAGCAAAAGCATAGCTGTTGATCAATAAAGAAATTGCAAATTTCATAGAAATAGAAACTTGACTAAAAATAGCCATACAAGCCTATTATTAGTAGGAAATGTGAGGCTAAATCAAAAACAAACCAGGAACCTCATGTTTCAAAGGAAAAAAGAGCACCAAGAAAATCCCACATCTCCTTATACCCCCTCAACCTTATGTCTCCAGACCAGATGTGATCTAAGGCGTACGATTCTTGGTTTTCAGTTCCCAATTAGCATAAGGGCCTAGTCCTAGATGCAGTCTACACCTCTTATTAATTTACATAAAACTTTCTAAAGACTCTAAGAAAAATCATAAAAAGCAGTGGCAATGTAACTTGTAAAAACAGCATAGCAAACTCTCTTCTAACCAACCTGCATCTATTATCAAAGTTAATTAGCAATAAATAAAGCGCAATCTTTTATCAGACCCAGTCTTCATTAAAAAGTTGCCTTTTAATGCAAAATCAAAGCAAAAAACAAAGGTTCAGAAAATTATCCTCATAAGCTTTAAATATCTATTTTTATCTTATGTATTGACCCCCAAACACAACATTTTCTCAGACTAAAGCCTTCATTAAAAAGTTGCTTTGAAAATTCAGCTTGCTTCAGAAAGTGATCCTCATGAGTCAGAGGTGTAAAACATATTTGGTTTACACCCTTTATATGTCTTAAAGTAGCTACCCCTTAGATAGGGAGTGTTTTTTTGGTCCAAGAAATAAGCAGCATAAGTATTCTTTGGTAAATCCATAGCCCTGCAAGTCATAAAGTTATTACCATTTGACCCCATTTTGGCCAAACCATCTGCAACTTGATTCTGTTCTCTAAAAACATGTAATAATGTTAGGCCAACATATTCCATTAGGGTTATTATATCCCCCCATATAGAAGCAAATTTTATATCTAGATAGGACTTTTTATTCCACCATGTTACAATCATTTCCGAATCAGTTTCCACCAGCACATTTGTTATTCCCATAGTGTAGCAAATAATTAAACCATTTTTAAGAGCCATAATCTTAGCAAACATATTGGTCTGTTTGCCCAGATAATTAGAAAAAGCTAAAATTAGCATACTTTTATGGTCTCTTAATATGCCACCACAGCCACTACAGTTATTACCAAGTGAGAAGCCATCTACATTAAGTTTTAATCTACCAGTGGGTGGACAACTCCACCAAACTAGCTTAACCTTTTTCCTTTTACAGTGAATAGTCTTTAAATTTAAAGACGTAAGAGTTAAACAATGAAAACTGTTGGCTGGTTTTTTTGGTTTAAGTAAAAAATTAAGGTCTTTTAGCCACTTAATCACCTTTTTAATAATGGTTTCAGAACACATCTTCTCATTTTCAAACCTGTATTTGTTCTTACTTAGCCAGATCTCCCAAACAATGATGAAAGGGACTAAAACAGCTAATATACCAGTTTGAGATCGGAGTCACATAAATTGCACCATTTAACCATATTTTGCTTTCAGTAGTTTGTGAGGCATATATTGTAGCCAAATACCTTTACAAAGTAGCTCCAAACCTGTTTGTAAATGTCATTGAACCCAAAAAGGTGATCAGCTGTATCAAGAGTGTTGGCCCGTGCGGCTAAAACCTTAGAGAGGGGGGGGGGGGTGAATAAGGTTTATGGCGATTTTCACCTAATTAAAATTCTAAGCAACTAACACCCAACTAATGCAATTCTAAGCTTAAGCGTTATAACAAGAGTTAAAGAATTGCTAGAATTACTTAACGCAAACAAGAAAATAAGCAATAAAATAAGTTGCGTAAAGTAAAAGTAAGGGAAAGGAATTGACACCGCGATTTATAGAGGTTCGGCAAACGCGCCTACGTCCTCTCCTCGGTACTACCGAGTATTTCACTAAAAATGTTCTTGCGGATATTACAAATCCTATTGAGCTCAATCGACCGATTGGCTCACCCTCTACCCGGGGTTCCTACTCTTGATACAAGTGCAAGAGAACACGTCTACGAGTCTACGACTCCCCCTCAATTTATGAGTACCCGAATGAAAAACCTAGAGCTTTTAAGCTTCACTTGCTTACAAAGCCTCTACCCGTTCACTCGTTCACAATTGAGTTTATAAAACACTCGATACAAATTTAGTTACAAAAATGTAACTTCGCTCATGATTCTAATTGCTTCTTAAAAAGCTAATTGGTGAGTTGTTGATGATGATCGAGCTTGAATCTCCTTTTCTTTGATTTCCCTCTTTCTCGAATATATTCACCAAAATGGTGATTTTAGGGTTTTTATGAGAGGGGTTGAAGGATGTTAATAGATATTGTAATTGGTGATTTAGGAGAGAGATTGGGGTGGTTTATATAACAGCAAAGTCTGTTTTTCTGGGTTATGACCGTTGAAGATATAACAGCTCTTTTCCAGAATAAGCTGAAAAGCTGTTTTCGAAAACTGCAGAAAACGATCGGTCATTTTCTACAGTCGATCGGTCGTTTTATAGAAAACGATCGGTCGTTTTTATACTGGACTCACTGGAAGAAATTGGATAAAAAACGATCGGTCGTTTTTGTCCAGTCGATCGGTCGACTGTAATCCTGGTCCCGTAAATCTTCGAATGCTCATAACTCCTTCGTTTTAGCTCCGATTCTGGTTCCGCTTGAACCTATGGCTTCGTTATCGAATGCTCTATCATTTAAAGACCTGAAATATACGTTTTCTATTTTTGGACAAGACAAGAGTTATATCATCGAAATCGTAAAATCATTAAACGCATAATCAAAGTAATAATCAAAATCATTATTGAACTCTATGTTCAACAATCTCCCCCATTTTGATTATGACAAACTAATGATGATTTTACAAGATACAAGAAAAATATCTCCTCCATTTTAACAAAACGCATATACACCAAATATATCATTTTTCTCCCCCGGCATTATCAAAATGCAATCAATAACAAAAAAATATGGGGTTATGTGGAGGGTTTTTAAAGAAAAACCAAAACATGAAAAATGTAAATATGATGCATATACCCGACCCAACTAATCACATATATGTAAATAATAGATTAGAGTATACCGCATATGTGATGTTGAGTCCGCTCGCTAATGGCATTTGCATTGAGCGTTGCCGATGCCAAATAGGTGGTACCACTTGTTGGTATGCCTTCCACCTTTGTCGATTAATGGCACTTCCTTCTTGATGGTGGAGTCGATCTTCTTGACTTCCACGACTTTTGCCGGTGTCGCCAACCACTTGTTGATTTTCTCCTTTTGGATGGAGATACCTACAACACAAGTTTTGTCCTTTGGTACCCAATTTCTTTTGGGTCCGACATTGTTAGTGGCTCGGGTCTTTACTACCCATTTCAAATCGCTTCTACTAACATGAAAGCGATTTGGGCATTTAGAAGAAAAATGCTCATTTCTACTACAATGTATACAATGCATAGACTTTTTCGTAAAACGAGAACTATGCGACTTTTTGTAGGAAGTTTTAGAAGTATGATGAGCGGTTTTGGTTTGAAAACCTAAACCTCTTCTATTATTACAAGAGTTCGGCAAAACTCTTGAAGTACTCCCTTGTGTAAAAACAACCTTTTGTATAGGCGGAATAGGAGTTGTAGACAAGCTAGGAGATTTGACAAAGCGGGTTGTGCTTGAGCCAATAGAGTTGGAATCGAAACCCACACCGCTTTTGTCATTAACATCTTTTTGACAACTCAAAATTTCGTCCAACACGGTTTTCCCTTTGGAAAACCTTGAGATTGTTAACTCGAGTTTTTCGACCGCAATGACAAGCTCATCGTTTTTATTTTTCAAAGAGTCATTTTCGGTTTTTAAAAACTCGTTTTTATCTTTTAAGTCTTCCTTTTCGTCATCTATATCATGTAAAGAGAATGACGATGTCGGAATAGACTCATTTTAAATTTTATCTCTTTTCAAGGATCTTATTTCTTCATTGAGGGAAGAATTTATCCTTTTAAGAGAGTCGACCTTTTCAACAAGCTTAGGAAATTTTTTGGAATAAATATCGCACATATGAAGTAATTCATCATAAGATAGATCATTTACCTCATCGGCTTCACTTTCGCTTGAGTTGTCGCTTTCGCTTGAAGACGATTTGTTAGGCTCATTTTTGTCTTCCATGGCCATATAGCAACCAAGGTGAGCGACTTCATCTTGGTCGGAGCTATCGCTTGAGCTTGAAGCAGATATCTTCTTCTTTCCTTTGCTCTTGCGATTCTTAAGGCAATCTCTCGCCATGTGTCCTTCCTTGCCACATGTATAGCAAACAAAATCGTTAGAATAAATTGAATTATTTGACGATTTACCTTTATGTTTGCGTTGGTCCTTTAGCTTTAGGATTTCCTTGACGATTCGAATGATTTGCATTGAATTTTCGTCGTCATTGGATAGCTCATCGCTTTCGTCACAAGTTGTTCCTTTGAAAGCTATCTCCCTCTTTTTCGAGATTGGCTTGTGACTATTGAGGGTGATCTCGTGTGTAATGAGCGAACCCGTCAATGCATCAAGAGAGTATGTGTTCATGTCGTGCGCCTCTTGAATTGCGGTGACCTTTGGTTCCCATTCCTTCGGCAAGCTCCGAATCACCTTCGAAACCATTTCCTTACAAGACAAAGACTTACCAAGAGATGTTAATCCATTAGTAATAGTAGTAAATCTAGCAAGCATGTCGGAAATAGTTTCACCCTCGCTCATTTTAAAAAGTTCGTAGTCATGAACTAAAAGTTGGAGTTTGCAATCCTTAACTTGGTTAGTTCCCTCGTGCATAACTACTAACTTATCCCACATAGCCTTAGCGGTTTTACAAGCGGAAATTTTGTTGTACTCGTTAGGAGAAACGGCACAAACAATAGCGTACATCGCTTTGGCGTTGATAGAGTAGGCTTCTAGTTGAGCATTATCTAGGTCCTCTACGGGGATTTGGTTCTCGCTATTCTCGGATGTAGGTGCGGAATATCCTACTTTTATGGTCATCCAAAGTCTAACGTTATAGCTTTGTAAAAACATGCTCATCCTATCCTTCCAATATGAAAAATTTATTCCATCAAAATATGGAGGTGTATTGGGTGATGAAGCCATGCCGGATGCGAAATTAAGTATATTAGCCATCGGGATCTTAACTCTTAAATCGTTAGATTTCTATAATCAAGAGCCTCGGCTCTGATACCAATTGTTGGCCCGTGCGGCTAAAACCTTAGAGGGGGGGGGGGGGGTGAATAAGGTTTATGGCGATTTTCGCCTAATTAAAATTCTAAGCAACTAACACCCAACTAATGCAATTCTAAGTTTAAGCGTTATAACAAGAGTTAAAGAATTGCTAGAATTACTTAACGCAAACAAGAAAATAAGCAATAAAATAAGTTGCGTAAAGTAAAAGTAAGGGAAAGGAATTGACACCGCGATTTATAGAGGTTCGGCAAACGCGCCTACGTCCTCTCCTCGGTACTACCGAGTATTTCACTAAAAATGTTCTTGCGGATATTACAAATCCTATTGAGCTCAATCGACCGATTGGCTCACCCTCTACCCGGGGTTCCTACTCTTGATACAAGTGCAAGAGAACACGTCTACGAGTCTACGACTCCCCCTCAATTTATGAGTACCCGAATGAAAAACCTAGAGCTTTTAAGCTTCACTTGCTTACAAAGCCTCTACCCGTTCACTCGCTCACAATTGAGTTTATAAAACACTCGATACAAATTTAGTTACAAAAATGTAACTTCGCTCACGATTCTAATTGCTTCTTAAAAAGCTAATTGGTGAGTTGTTGATGATGATCGAGCTTGAATCTCCTTTTCTTTGATTTCCATCTTTCTCGAATATATTCACCAAAATGGTGATTTTAGGGTTTTTATGAGAGGGGTTGAAGGATGTTAATAGATATTGTAATTGGTGATTTAGGAGAGAGATTGGGGTGGTTTATATAACAGCAAAGTCTGTTTTTCTGGGTTATGACCGTTGAAGATATAACAGCTCTTTTCCAGAATAAGCTGAAAAGCTGTTTTCGAAAACTGCAGAAAACGATCGGTCATTTTCTACAGTCGATCGGTCGTTTTATAGAAAACGATCGGTCGTTTTTATACTGGACTCACTGGAAGAAATTGGATAAAAAACGATCGGTCGTTTTTGTCCAGTCGATCGGTCGACTGTAATCCTGGTCCCGTAAATCTTCGAATGCTCATAACTCCTTCGTTTTAGCTCCGATTCTGGTTCCGCTTGAACCTATGGCTTCGTTATCGAATGCTCTATCATTTAAAGACCTGAAATATACGTTTTCTATTTTTGGACAAGACAAGAGTTATATCATCGAAATCGTAAAATCATTAAACGCATAATCAAAGTAATAATCAAAATCATTATTGAACTCTATGTTCAACAAAGAGTATGATCCTTACAACAAGAGCAACTGGTAAATGTGCATGTCCCAACCTTTTTAAGATCCTCATCAAGTTTGATAGCATTGTACCAAAGTTTCCAAGAGAAAATACTGATTTTAGTGGGTAAAACAGAGTTCCAAATATACTTAGCCGCATTTAAAATAGGTTTTTTTTCCCTTATGAAATTATAAGAGGTTTTTGCAGTAAAATTCCCATTGAAAGTAAAATGCCAGTATCTTACATCATCTCCTTTTCTTAGAAACAGGTTTTTGCAAGTAACTTTAAGTAAAAGCTCATTTCCCCCCATGTGCCATATCAGTTTTGTGTCCCAACCATTAGTGTTAATGACTTGATTCAACAGAACATTAGGAAAAATAACATTGAAAGACTGGCAAAGGGGGCCATCTCCTAACCAATTTTCATACCAGAAACTAGTGGAACCCTCATTGATATCCCATGAACTGTTATCCACCAAAATCTTAAAATGAGGGCTAAGCATTTTCCAAACACAAGAATGGTTAGCATTAACCACCTGATCACCCAAGTTTGGGTTATTATTACAATATTTTTGAAACATAAAAACAGTCCATGGGGATTCAAATTCCATTAATCTCCAGCATATTTTGGAATGAAGGGCATTCATAAATTCCTTAAGACTCCTCACCCCTATTCCACCTTCATTCACAGGGTAAGATAACT
The DNA here is from genome assembly GCA_963682055.1 of Primula veris. NCBI lineage: Eukaryota > Viridiplantae > Streptophyta > Magnoliopsida > Ericales > Primulaceae > Primula > Primula veris. Next base: position 28,208,682 of record OY821749.1, read on the forward strand.
TCCCCCATCTCATCCAGTGATGCTTGGTTTTACCATCTGTCTCTCCCCAAAAGAAGTTAGCAAATTTGGTTTCAATCTTGTCAATGACTAGATTGGGAGAATTTAAAACAGCAAGTATGTACAGTGGCATAGAGGATAGTACATGTTTAATAAGGGTTAGCTTAGCCCCAGCTGATAAAAAATTGGCTTTCCAACTAGCCACTTTCTTACCAATTTTATCAACTAAAGGATCATACATAAGAGAGGTAAGTTTAGTGTTGTGGAGAGGTATTCCTAGATATTTTGTGGGCAAAGAGCCCTCACTGAAACCAGTGGTTCTGGCTATAATGCTTTTTCTACCATTTTTAGGCTTATAAGTCAAAAAAACACTCTTAGCTTTGTTTAGCATTTGACCAGAAGCCTGTTCATATTTGTTAATAAAAGACATTAGCACTTCCAGATTGGATTTACTGCCATTGGCAAAAATTAAGACATCATCAGCAAAAAGGATATGAGTGATAGGTTCTACATTAATACAGGTTTTATAGGGCATCAAAGTGCCATTAATCATGAGCTCCCTCAAACCCCTACTTAACACTTCTTCAGCTATAATGAAAAGAAGAGGAGGGAGAGGGTCTCCCTGCTTTAAACCCTTCCCAGAAGTAAAGTAACCAGTAGATACCCCATTTAAGCAAATAGAGTATCTAGCATTAGCCACACATCTCATAATAAGATCTATCCAATTTTGATCAAACCCAAAACAAGCTAGCACTTTTATCAGAAAAGACTAGCTTAGTCTATCAAAATCTTTGGCCATATCAAGTTTAAAAACCATATTACCCCCCCTGACATTCTCTCCCAGATGTTTGAACAACTCTTGAGCAAGTAAAATGGCATCAGTTATAAGCCTACCTTCTACAAAACCATTTTGGTTATTGGAAATAATTTTAGGTAAAATCTTTGCCAATCTAGCAGTAAGGATTTTGGATATAATTTTATAAAGAACCTAACATAAACTAATGGGTCTAAATTGAGTAAAATCTGTGGAATTATCCACTTTAGGAATTAAAATAATAAGAGAGGAAACAGCAGCCATAGGTAGAGATTTGCCATTAAAAAAATTATGCACTGCTTTTATCAAATCCTTTTTAATAATATCCCAGCAATGTATGTAGAAAGAGGAAGAGAAACCATCTGGGCCAGGGGCAGAATCAATAGGTATATCAAAAGTAACTATTTTAATTTCCTCATCACTAGGCATAGTGTTGAGAATCCTATTATCAGTCTCATTAACCAAGTGTGATATAACATGAAATAAATCATTATCCATAGTAATAGGAGAAAAGAAAAAATGAGATGCAAAGAAATTACCAGCCTCACTTTGAATCTCCTTTAAATTTTCAGTGGTCGTCCCATCAGCCAGCTTGATATGCAGGATCTTACTCTTTGCTCTTTTGTGTTTTAACATTTGATGAAAAAACTTAGACTTTCTATCTCACTCTTTTAACCATTTGACTCTAGCTTTTTGCTTGAAAAAAATTTCTTCCTGTAAAACTAAAGCATTATAATTTGTGAGGACTTTAAGATATTGATCACAGTAGTTATCCCCAACAGCAACTAATTGGTTTTCAGGAAAAATCAATTCATCTTTTGCCTTGGCTAGATTGCCATGTATATTACCAAAAACCTCTTTGTTCCACTTTTTTATACACATTTTAAGTCTTTTAAGTTTGAAACAAAAGTTATCCAGTCCCTCTAAGTTACAAGAAACACCCCAATTATTTGCCACCATCTCATTAAACCCATCATGCTTAGTCCACATCCTGAAAAACTTAAAATTAGTTGGGCCAAAAGCAGGTGCTGAAACAGTATTAAAAATAAGAGCAGAGTGATCAGAGACAGTTCTTTCAGCAACAAAGAGCTTTATGTTAGGGTAACTAGTTTCCCAAGCAGCAGTGATCAAAGCCCTATCTAATTGCTCAAAAACTACTCTACCTAGATTAATTCTACTCCAAGTAAATATAGAACCATTGTGTGCCATATTAATAAGAGCATTGTTATTAATGAATTCTAAAAAATCACTTTTATCAGCACTAGTTTTAGTGTTACCACCTAATTTCTCATGGTCATACCTTATGGTATTAAAATCCCCTTCCACTTTCCAAGGTTTATTATTAAGATCCAAACAGGTCAGGTCATGCCACAACTCTCTTCTAGCTATATAATTACATTTGGCATATACTACTGTTAGGAAAGATTCAATTGGAGCCTTGAAATGAAGGGTGATAGATTGAGAAGTAGAGAGCAAAACACTGATATCCAGCTCCTTTTTATAAAAAAACCAAATTTTCCCTCCTTCATTAGTGTTTGAGATAACAAAATCCATGTTAAATTTTTTTGCCAGTGGGGGGGCCTTATCAAAATTTATCATAGGTTCTAAAAGGGCAAAAAAATCTATTTTAAACTTCCTAATAAATTTAAAAAATTGTGCCGGTGACAATGCATTAGCAATGCCTCTTACATTCCATATGAGGTAATTATACATTTAAAAGATGGGATTGTACCTTTTTGGTAAATTTACCTTCAGGTGAGTATTTTTGTGGTGGCTTACCTCCTCTTTTCACTCTTGGTGCATCTAAGTAGTATCCCTCATCCTCTTCTTGTTTGCCCCTTCCCACACAAGTGTCTAGATGGAGGGTGTCCATCATTTTAGCAGCTGACTGTAGTATCATTACCTCTCCCGTATCATCTGTGTGGGTGTCATCTCCATATTCCAAGGTGCTCATGGTAAGTTTTGCATGCTTATTATCCTTATTCCTCTCTCTCTTTTTTTAGCTTTGGTTGTTTTAGATAGGTTTGAAACTTGCTCAGAAAAAGTCTGGCAAAGATTCTGGTTCTCCCTGTCCTTATTCTGTTTCCCATTTGTAACCAAGGTATCCCCAATCTCCTCAAATTCCTTTTCCTTTTGTGCAGCTTTTTGATTGTCTCCCAAAACTTCCATTGCTGAAAGATCTTCCCTTGTGCTCAAAATAGCCACTGTAAGGTTATTGTCTTCTTTATGTTTATCTAGTTTTTCCTTAGAGCTAGTATTTAATTCTAAAATGGTGTTGCTTATATCCTCTATTTCCTCCTCACTTTCTACTTCTACCCATTTGCCTTTTTCTTTTCTTAGAAATTTTCTTTTTGGATCTATTATATCCATCACCAACCCCTTAGCAGGGTTCTTTACCATGTAAGCCTGCTTTAAACCCATTTTTTCCCTTGATTATCCCTTTTTTCAGGTTTACTCTCCTCCTTGTTAATATTTTCAAAAATTTCTTTTACTACTTGCTTACCTGGGCTTACACCATTCCTAACCCTTTTGCATTCAAAGTGTTCATGACCCTGTAAACAGCATACACTGCAATATTTGGGAGATTTTTCATAATAAATCCTTTGCCAGTACCCCTCCTCTAGTGAGGAGCCAATCTATATTCTATAAACCCTAGGTTTTGATAAGTCCATTTCAATGCAAACCCTAGCATACATAGGTCTTACATGAGTAAGTGTAGCTATGTCAGCCTCTAAAAAATCCCCTAAAGATTGGGTAATGGCTTTAAGATATGAAAGCACACAAAAGTTTAAGGGCAATAAAGGAATCCTTACCCAAACAGGGGCAATAGCGGATACTTTAAAAAGTGAGAAGTCACTTGTCCATTTAAAAAGTCTATATAGAGCCCTCTCCATCTCATGTGATGTTCTAGCCCAGGCCTTGTTATAATCATTTATGTTAAGCATTTTAACAAAAACATGCCTATAATCAATGAACCCTACAATTGACATCTTATCCAAACCCCAATTTTTGGCAATATATTCCCTAATATTCTCAATCTTAGGTCTACCCTTGCTGAACTTTGCAATAAGTGCTAATTGTAAAGGCACCTCTGACCTTTGAAGTTCTAATTGAGAGAAAATCACAGCAGGTTCAGATCCCTTATTATTACTTTGTCTAAGTGGCAATTGAATATCATTGATTTCAATAGTACGTAGATCCACCTTACTTTCTAATCCATTTAGTCCAGATGATTTACCTGATACAATTGATACGTAGCTCGGTTTTAAACTTTCATCTTCCTTGTTGTTCGCCATGTATGTCCTATTGCTTTTGATCAAAAACCCTACAAAATTGCTTGCGGGAAAAATAGATCTAACCCATCAGATATAGGAATAAGTAGTATGTACAACCGGAGTGGGGAGGAGGAAGGGAGGAAGAAAGGAGAGGCGCGCTATCTCTCTTTCTCTCTCTAAAATTAGGTCTCTCTTCTACAGACTACCAATTCTTACACACAAATTTCATAGATATGTACAACCGGAGCTAGGCAAAAATATTTAAAGACAATATGGTTATAATTACTATTTTTACCGCAAACTTTTCAATTAAAACAGGTCATAGTGACTGTCTACTTCAAGATTTGACAACTCTTGCCAAAAAAATTGGGATCCCCTAAAATGTAAGTACTTCCTAATCGATACTTTTCTTCTGATTTTCTCAATTTAATAATAACGGTGGATATTTTGTCCTATGTACGTTATCATTCAAATTGATTTATTAAATTTAGTAGTAATCTAACTCTGCCATTTGATTTGTTCATGGGGCCTTCTAGCGTCAAAAGTTCACAACTCTCACTTGAGATTAAATTACTTTGCTTTTACCCTAAGTTATTAAAAAGAATAAAAAATATACTCAGCATTATAAGATGCCCGCAATTGAAATATGTAATTCTACATTATAAAATAGCAGCTCCCTAGATTGCGAGATCTGGAAATCAACCTATTTGAATTTCCTAAGATCATGTGATGATTACGAAGATTAAGTGAGACGCATAACAAGTTAATCAAAAAAACTAAAAAAGTTGTACGTATATTATGGACGTGCATTACTTGTTAAGTAATCGGGTAATTGTAGAAGGAACGTAAGAAATTCTCGGAATCTATCCACCAACCACCATAATCGAAACTAGAACAATTTTGTTCAATCGAAAGCAGATGTTAACAAACCCTTATAAACATACTTAGAACTTCAATTTTACATCCCCAAAATTCTAATTTAAAACTTAATGATTCAAATAACTAATGACGAATTAGCTGCAAATATTTATCCAATAACCGCAAAGTAACAACAAAAACACCCCTAAAAGTGAATTGGTAGAAAGGTTGAGGAGATAATAAAGAAAAAAGAGCTGATCATCAAGATGAGGAAAATATACGTGTTACCCCGTCCGTTCCCATTTAATTATCCATTATGAAACAATGTGTAATTTTGATCGGTTTATAACTTGTATTAAAATTGTCGAAATGATTTTTTTAAAAATTTAACATTTGAACTATATGGTCAACTTTTAAAAAATTTCATTCCGACAATTTTAATACAAGTTCTTGTCCGGTCAAAATTACGAAAGCAGAGTACCTGACTCTGAGTTAGGGTTACTCTGCTTCCACAGCCATTGTATCTGTTATTAAATTTAATGTTGGAAAAATTGGAAAATATGTAGTTTAAACATATTTGTTCCAAGTGGTCAGGGACCACCTTTGAGTCAATTTTCAATGCGACTCCTCAGTTTTTCTTAGGCCATACTCTATGCGTTTGAGTAGCTCGTGCGACGAGCTTCGCAACGGTATATCGCATGACCAATTCGGAGGAATGGTGTGAATGATAATTGGACTCGAATGTTGGTACTCGAAAGAGGGAAAAACCGAAATCTGGAAAATGGAGTAGAGAGTGGGAATAAACCATGAGGGTTATCCCACATTGGAAAATCAAGGTTGATTTTCACTCTATATATACAAACCCATCCCATGTAGTTGGTAAACTAATTAAGTCCACATACACATGAGTGGGTTAGTGTGTACCACACACGCGCGCTCGCTCGGGTCTCGGGACTCGGGACTCGGGACTCGGGACTCGGGACTCGGGTCACGGGATTTGGGATTTGGGGAATGTCTCGGGTCTTGGGTCTTGGGTCTTGGGTCTTGTACTAAATCTGAAAAGGGACTTTTGCATATTTGCAAGAGCAGTCCCTAGAGTTCCAGAAAGGTTGAAACTCCAGCAGTAATGGAGGCGGATTCTGGGGATGTAACTCACAGAATTAAATGACCACATTCAATTATGCGGTTTCAGAATCCTCTATAAAGAGGCAGCCATCCCTTCACATTTCATACATTCGAAAACAGTCTACCTTCTCTCTAAAACAGCATAATTTTTTTCATAGCATTTAGAACCAGAGAGAAGCACCCACCAACAGCTCGACTTAGACTCGTCGCCAGTTTCCGGCGAGTCTTCCGAGAGACGTTGTACCTTGGGATCGAAGCGCCAACGCAACCAGAAACCTTAAGGTGGTTGGGCGAATATCGGTTAAGGGCATACTGTTAACAGTAGCCTCGTTCGTTTAATTTTACATTCTGTCCGTTTATTTTTCCGCACTTAAATTCTGTCTTTTACATTCTGTTTTTTCCAATTCAGTATTTAAATTTCAGTTTTTTAATATTCTGCCCTTAGCTGTAGCCTTTATATTCTGTTTGTACTATTCTGTAATTAGTTTAAAGTTCTGTTTCTATTCTGTAATTTCAATTCTGTAATTTAATTCTGTAATTAGATTAGTTTCAATTCAGTCCTGTATTTTAAATTCATAACAGAACAGTCCGGTTGTTAAGTCTATACTTTCCAGTCCGGCAGTTTCTTTTAATTGCAAATCAGTACATCAGATTATTAATTAATAATAATCTGATTACGTTTGTTTTATTTACGATTCAGTACATACATGTTGTAATCAGTTTATTGTCTTCCATTTAGAAATTAATAAATATTACACTGGTTTTGATTAATTCTTGTTTAGTCCTTTATTTATTGTTAATTGTTATTTCGTACACGGAAACCAACATTTAAACTGTAGCAGATCCAATGGCTGTGGGAAGCAGACTAACCCTGACTTAGAATCAGGTACTCTGATTTCCAAAATTACATGTAGTTTCGTATTGAACAGTGAAATTGGAAGGATAGATTAATTTTAGCAAGGAGAAGTATTTTATTCTGGTACAGTAATTTTTTAGTCATGTTGTACACTATTTACTGACAAGTGTTAGCATCTGAAATAGGGGCTAATGAGAACACAACCGAAACTTCAACGGATAAACCAGATAAACTGAATATTCAAACTATCTTTTCATATGCTACAGAGTAGTACATTCGTTAGATTAGATAAATAATAAATCTATGAAAAAGAAATGTTCATTTATATAATACAAATATGCAATATTACACAACAAGACTGACACAATGGTCCAGGAAATGGACCTACCAAGTGTTAAGAGGGTCAAAAAGTGATTCAATTGGTCGCACACACCATTAAAGTAATGCTTAAAAAAGTCTTACACGACCCACATTTATAGGTACACAATTATCCAGTTTCAGATCTGGTTTAAAATGGTTACAAACGTTTGGGAGTATTAAGAAGGATTATCATGTATTTGTTTTGACATTGCATTTTATTTTTAAATATTTGTAGATTGTACACAATAGAGATTAAAGTTTAAAAGATGTGTTGTGTGTAAATATAATCCACTCAATCTGATACCAACATAATAACTAGTCTGGTTATATACGAGTAGCCTTGATACGGAGTATGTGATAATGCAATAGTAGACAAATATATTTTTAACAACCAATAACTTTGAAATGGAGGAGCTGAAATGCTATTTTTTTACAATTTTAATCAAAATAGATTAAAATTTTTTTTATTATTCTCATCAAAATTCGGATGTGGGGTAAAAATATATACTTCATCCGTCTCATTATAAGTGTTATGGTTCGAAAACTGTGTTATTTAAGGATTTAAACTAATTTCATTTAAAATGCAACAAAAAAATATAAAAATTCCAAAATTTTCAAACAAAAAATATTTCTTACTTATAATATGAGATTACTAGTAAACGATACTCACGCGTCATGTGTGATACACTATAAATTGTGATGATGATACAAATGCAGAGTAAAAAAAAATACAGGATATAATAAGAAAATATGATATAAATTGTGATTATAATACAAATATTTAGAGAAAAAAATATAGGATATAAGAAATTTTATGAAATTAGTTATTATGCTAATTAATAAATATATATATATATATGTATTTTTGGAAAAAAAATGGCTAAATTGGACAGACTCATTTGACTTGAGTTGTCTTATTATAATAGAATGATAGTTGTAAATTTGATATGATTTAACTACAAAAAAAATATTTTAAAAAATAAAAAAGATAAAACTTATAAAAAATGAAAGTGAACATTTATTTTGTGATGTTTTAAAATAGAATACATCATAGTTATTTCGTGACGGAGGGGGTAGTTTTTAAAATTTACCCTTAATTATGTCAACAACGTAATTAGATATATTTTTCATCGATATATGCCAACAATCCAATTTGTAGCAGCGGTTTGTTAATACATCAAATCTGAGGGTGTGAAAATGTAGTAAATTACTTATATGAGGAGTTATGTGGAGAAGAGGCCCCAAACTCCACATATTTAAATAGTTTGGAAAACTCCCCCTCTAAAACCATTAGATCTTAAATAAAACAATCTAATGGCTCAAATTAGTTTTTTTTTGAAAAATTTAGAAATATAAACTATGCAGTATCTGATCTTTTCTCTTCTCTTTCTTATCCACATATTAATAGATTGTCTCTCTTCAAAAACCACTATTTTTAAAAAAAGAACTTTAAACCCTAATCAACGATTTCTCTCTTAAAAGTGACCCCTTATTGTCTTATAATCTGATGAGTTTTTTTTATTTTCTTGACCAAAACAAAACTCGGTTTGATCAATTTTGGAATTTGTTGTATTTATTATTTTACATAATTTGACCAAAACGAAACTCATCTCTCTTTTTCTTGACCATCACGGAACCATTTAGGATTTGTTGAATTTATTATTTTACACAATTTGAATAAAACGAAACCCATCTCTGTCTTTTTTTAGACCAAAACGAAATCAGTTTGATAAAATTTATTACTATTTTATATAATTTGTTATGGGGACATAATTGTAGAGAATCTGGCACTTAATTTTACATAGATTGATTAAAAGGTGATAGGATATTGCTCCAAAGTTGTATTTCTGAAATTTACATTTTTTTTTTAATTTGATCCATTAGATGTATTTATTCAGATCTAACGGTTGTGGAGTGGGAGTTTTTATAACTATTAAATTGGGTGGAGTTATATGCATGTCCCTTAGCTCCTCAAAGGCTGTGAAACCCAAAAATTAGGGGAACTTTTAACCATGCTATTGAGCTAATTACGGATAAAAAAGCTATAAACCTACGAGTACCTATTAAGTTTTTTGTTTTTAATTAAGTGTTAACATCGATTACAAAAAAAAAAGTGTTCACATTATTTCCTTTACTGTTTATTTTAATTGTGGGTCATATTATGAAAAGAAGAGTTAAGTATGTTGTAGAGTATATTATTAAAATCGACGAAAGCATGTTGCAAAACTCGATTTAAATCATGATTAACGTCTCTTTTTGTACTCTAGTCAATTAAATAATCGCACGCTAACATGAGCAGCATGTTCAAAGAGTAAACTATTGTTTACTATATTACTACTCTAGATTATCATTATACTGTAAGCAAAATTGTAATCAAACTCAACGAAATAGATTTGAGTTGTTATAGCGTAGTGTTCAAATTTAATTTTTTGTTAATTGGTTTAAAGTTGCTGAGTCTTTAGATAATTAGATTAAATGGGATCCTCTAGCCTATACTTAAAATAATCAGACACTATTTTATATGAAACAAATAAAATACACAAGGAGTAATAATTTTAATTTTCCTTAACACTTAACTAGCTCTTGGTTAGCCATATCAACGCAGTTATTATGCATGGAGTGCTACAAGCGAGATTTAGTTGTTAGTGGTATTAAGTTCTATTCATTTGGTTAGTCATTTCAATAAGCATAAAATGCAGGACACATTGAATATGCCTTTCTCATCAGTAGAAGAAAATTTTGAAGCTCGTTGAACTTTTGTCACTTAGTTTTTTGGTTTTATAATGTTTAATGAGAGTTAATATATTATTTTATTAGCTTTGTGTTTTTAAGCGACATTAATTTTGATCTGAGCTGGAATAGTCTTCTTACGTTTCCTCTGTTTGATAAACGTGCAAACCAACCTGATTGGTGATTTGCGATGTGTCATAAGACACATCTGTATAGACAAGTTAAATCTTAATGAACCTCGCTTATCCGCATTCGTTTTGTTTATTTAAACATGATAAGAGGTGAGGGTAGTACCAATAAATTTTTTTCAAAATAAACTTTATTTTAAAGCACATTTCTCCAGTTTGTGTAATTGGGTTGATTACCGGTTTTCGGTTGTAATTTATCGTTTTTCAAAATATTATAATACTTTTAATTTCTAATAAAAGTTGGTACAATAAAAAAAAATTACAAATGTAAAATATTTAAAAAAAAATTAAGGTAATTTCAGGTCCAAGCAGTTTTTGGTTCCCTCTTTTATTAATATTTGGTCTTTCTCCCTTGTTTTTTGTTTTGTTTTTTGATAATGTCTACTTGACTATTTGCAGTTTGTGAAGGACGACTCATTAATATTTTAGGTAGGATGACAGTATCTCAACTAATGAACAGTACTAGTACTACTACTACTCCTACAAGATTTTGTCCTTGGTAGTATTATCTTACTAGAGATCTTCCATTAGGTCAGCTAGAAAAAACAAAAAAATTCCACAGTATTTTTTATTAGTCAGCATAATATAGTTTTCTGTTTTTCGTTATTGGGAATAAACTTTGATGTATTTTTAAACAAATTGGTGCAATGTAACCGTATTTTTCTTTTACAACTATATGAACGTACACAACATCAACATCAAATATTTCTTAATCGACTCTTTCCCTTTTGGTTTTAATAATTGATAAATTAAAGAAAAGCAGATAAAATACAAAATTTAGTGTTTTTTTCTCGTCACTTTTACAGAAAAAAGAAGAAATACCAAATCCTATATCCTCACTGTCCAAAGACACTCCTTTACATATCACTCTCCTGTTACTTTTTTATTTTTTAACCCTTTCCCAACTAAAACCCTTCATAAATCATGTTGACAAAATGATTATATATCATCCCGGAAAAGAGTAAAAAAGACTGAGCCCTTGCTAGAGTGGGTTAAAGCTCAAAACTCAGAGAGAAAGAGATAGAAAGTATAGTGCATTGTTGCTAAATCTATCTATAATGGTGCACCAAAAAAGGTGCATTATGGTTTTTCTCTTGGTTTTGAGCTCATTTTCTTCAGCAATGCTGAACCTTACCTTGACTCTACCAGGTCAGCATCCCAACCCTGAAGCTGTTGTTCAAGGAGTCCATAGGTATGTCACATTGCTTCTCTATTATTCTTTTTGTTTATTTGTGTAATGTGCCTGTTTAGTTGAAGGTTTTAAGATCTTTGCTAGCTTAGTAAGTTATTAGCTTTGAGGTATTTAACTAGGTAGCTAAAAAGTATACCAAGTTTTTTTGTATAAATGGCTTGAAAAACTTCCAAAGTGTTAAAGTTGTAAATATACTGATATTGTTTTCTTGGATACTCTCAAAGTCTTACTAAATCATCTTATTTGCTTAAACGTCTTACGGAATCATCTTATTTGCTTAAATGCTGCAGCCAAACAAGTCATAAAGATTTGACATTCTATGCAATGGGTTAATAAGGACTGTTTTACAAATTTTGAGTCATTTTTATTTTTTCTAAAGCTATGTTTCTATCTGTAACTAAACTTTAGACATACATAATTGATAATGTTTACTACTCACTTTTCATTTTTTATTGGTTGTAATGTTTCCTTTGTTTTTCCCTGGGTTGTCCAAAAGTTATCTGTTTTTGGTTCTTTATCATACCAATGTAATTACTTACTTAGTCCAGAAAATTCCACTTGAAACACTAAAGTCCATTGAGATGATGGTATCAATCAGACACTAAACCTCTATTCAAAAGCTTAGCTTATCAACCGCTTGTTTGGCGCATATTTTTTGCTTAACTTGCGTTTTTGATTATAAGTTTAGTGCTTGTTTGTGTTTATTTTTATTATTTAAACACAAAACCTGCCCTGATCTTCGCATTTCCTACTTAAAAAACATGTTATTTTTTTGAGTAATCTAAAAAATATATTTCCAGTCAATACTTTTCTCCCTCCATAAGTATGACAAACTCAGATTCTGCATCCTAAGATACTAAAGAGTAGGTGTATCTTTATTATTGTACTGTTGTTTTAATGACATGTATGTTAAAGATTATTGGTCAAATTGACATAGATTCTTGGTTATAGAATTGACTAAGGTTTTTTTGAGTTGTAGTAGTGTCTCTATTTTTTGTTTGGATATATGTATATATGTAATGGGGCCGTCACACTTTAATTTTGGCATTGGATCCAACTCATGTGCTTTCTCCTTTTTTCCTTTTCTTTCTCTAGTTTCCCATTTTCTTTACTTTTGTGTTTATGGGAAAAGATTGTTTGGCCATCTTTTATTTTTTTGCTTAACTGTAACACATACCATGTTTTTTGATATATGGGGGGGAATTAAGTTCCCCACTTCAAATATTAATTTCAACCTTTAGTCAATTCTTAAGATATATATGAATTAGTTTAATATATTCAGTGCATTTTCAGTACTTTTTCAGCTCATCAACATCATGATAGAGTGTCAAATTTGAAATATTAGTCTAGAAAGACACAAAAATTGCAAACAATGCCATAAAGTAGAAAATTGTTATGTACAAATATTTCTCTAATCTTTGTTAGGACTTAAGTGAAGAACCGGTATCGCTGAAATCAAATTAAGCTACATTTTTAGTTTAACCAATATTTAATTGGTTAAACTAGTATTATTGTCCCATAGGCCATTATCTAAGCCATTTTAGCTTTTTGCCTAAAAAATGTCATAAGTGTTTGGTATGTTAGCTTTTCTCGATTCTAAAAACTACCATTTCGGTTAAAATTGTTAAGAAAGACCCAAAAGGAGCTGCACTAGGAGTTTGGGGATTTATTCATCTTCTCACATACATGATTACTGAAAAAATATATTTCCTATTAGTTTGCTTTATATTACAAGACACTTATAAGTTAAAATAAGCGTAAAAAAAATAAGGTGTGTCAAATACTAGATTGCAGCTTTTAGCTTTTTTGAAGCACCTTTTGCTCTCATTGCTTTTCTCAAGCAGCTTTTTGACTGAAAAACTCGACGGCCCTATAACAATTTTCTGACATACTAAAATTCTGGCAGGAGTGTCAATGTATCCCTCGCCAGAAGACACCTCCAATCCGAGTGTAACACCGGCAACCCCATCGATGACTGTTGGCGGTGTGACCCAGACTGGCACCTAAACCGCCAGCGTCTAGCCGACTGCTCCATTGGGTTTGGCCAATACGCGTTAGGTGGAAAAGGTGGGCGTTATTATGTTGTCACAGACTCCTCTGACCATGATGCTGTCAGCCCCCGCCCAGGGACCCTACGGTGGGCTGTCATACAAGAGGAGCCGCTTTGGATTATATTTTCCTCGAATATGCTGATAAAGTTGTCTCAGGAGCTGATTTTTAATAGCCACAAAACTCTGGATGGGCGTGGCGCTAACGTACATATTATTGGTGGGGGGTGTCTTACCTTACAGTATATCAACAATGTGATCATTCACAATATCCATATTCATCACTGTTATGAATCCGGTGAGTTGTGGAAAACTTCGAACCTTTGTCTTTTTGGTTATTTTGGCGAATTTCTCGACAATGGACTAGTCAAATTGTTTTTTAGACAAAAAAATTGTTTTTTCGTGCCAGAATGTGAAAAACTTCACTTTTATTTTTCCGGAAGATAAGCATAAGCTTTATGCCGTCGAACTAAATGCAATCAACTTTCAAATAAATAAATAAAAATGAAAAGACAAAGCTGCAAGAAACCAACCTGATACTGCAGATATTATTAGGCAGGGAAAGTAATTATAATATATTCTTTCTTCCTTTTTCCACTCCGGGGCGTATGTGATAATTCTCTGAATCCTCTAATTACGGGGAACCTTATCAATAAAATTGCAATGTAGTCATAAAGCATTATTTAAGTGAGGTAAAGTTTAAGCTAGTGAAGCCAAGTAATTGAGTACAATCATAATTGGGGTTTACTTATTTACCCACTCATGATTACTTAATCTTCTTCCTTTTTCTCCCTCAACGTCACCAACTTATATGTACTTTTAGTTTAGTCTTTTAAGTGCACTTGTGTAACTAGTTTTATTTTGGCATAGAAGTTTAATAGTAAGAGTCTGCTACTTAACACAAGGTCAAGACATTGCTGCTTTCTTTATGGACTTGTTTGTTTGCAGTTTCTAGGCAAATAAGCTGAATCTTTTGATGTTGAGAAAACAAACCGGTTCATCCATCTTAAGCTTTTATCTTGCTCCAGCTAATAGAGTTATAAATGCTGATTGTCTATGCTAAACAAGGCTTGTGATGTTTTTATTGATACAAGCAGAAGTTTGCTCATCGCACCTTAACTCTAGTCGCACTTTTATAATTGTACCTAAATAACTTACGCACAAAAATAATACGTAAACAAAAGCAAGGCATATCTATTAGGTTTAAGCTTCATAATACTATCTTTTGAACTCAAAGCTCAAATTTTTGGATGATTTTATCTGATCAGGAGAAACAAATGTCCGATCAAGCCCAACCCACTTTGGATACCGCACCAAATCCGATGGTGACGGGATCTCTATCTTCGGGTCCCATGATATTTGGATCGACCACTGCTCTCTCTCTCACTGTAAAGATGGGCTCATAGATGCAGTGATGGGGTCCACAGGATTAACCATTTCCAACAACTTTTTCTCACATCATAATGAGGTCATGCTCCTCGGCCACAGCGACGAGTACCTTCCTGACTCAGGAATGCAGGTATGGCTATCCGATAATTTACAAAAATGCTACTAATTCTTGATTTTTTATAGACTAAGGATTTTATAATGAATTTGCATCCTAATGTATTATTAGATTTGGATTTTATATACTAGCCTATATAAAGAGGCAACTAGTACCCTGTATTTTTCTCCTTCTCTTTTGTGCATTTCATAGAAAACTAGCCATAGTAATGGGAATAAATTAGGTAAAACTTGATAGAATTGTCCATAAACGAAAAGAAGCAAGTCTACGAACTATTTAATTTTCTTAATAAGTACCCCAAATCTATGGTTTCTTTCGATTTGGTGCAATAAGTGTATTTAACACCGAGAAATGTACTGTTAGTGTACTAAAAACTAGTTTTTGTAGTTTGATGTACGGCAGAGAAATCAGGTGGATATCTTATTGTGAGAAACTATGATTAACCAAAAATTAATCCATTATGGTAATTATTAAAATATGCAAAACTAATTGAGTGGTATGTAGGTAACCATTGCGTTCAACCATTTCGGGCAGAAGCTGATACAGAGGATGCCAAGGTGTAGGAGGGGGTATATTCATGTTGTTAATAATGATTTTACAATGTGGGAAATGTACGCCATTGGTGGGAGTGGAAATCCGACTATTAACAGCCAGGGTAACCGGTATATTGCGCCCATGAATTCCAACGCCAAAGAGGTAAAGATTAGTCTCAAAGATAGTAAAAGTAGTATTCTCCCATTTTCTACAATCTATTCACAGAAGTTTAGATCGAAACTTTTATTGGATATGTGAATTTTAGTCTCGTGCCTATCGCACCACTATTATTGGTTGAGTACGCGCAGTACAAAGAAGTGAGCTTATATACGTGTTGTTTTAACCACTGTAATGTGGCAGACATGACTATTGCTACTATATTATACTATTTTTTGTAAAGTTTTAGACTTCAGGTAGTAAGTATCCTTTTTCGAGCAAAGTTTCTATGTGACATAGATTTGACATAAACAACCTAAATCTTCTGCTTCCACTGTTTCACATACTTAACCAATAACCATGTAATTGGAGTCATATGGTCGCTTTGAGCATTTGCTTGTCTGTGACTTGTCGACTAAATCTTACTGTTACATTAAATGAATTTATTAACATAGATTCTTTTCAGGCATTGTGAATCTGTGATACGGTGATCTAAGTTTCTCTAAGAAACTACACGACCAATCTCTTGTTTGTCGAAAGAATGAGAAATGGTAGGACAGAAATCATATAAGCAAGCGACAAACCTAACAATTTGACAGTGTTTACTTCGGCAACACAAACCTGTCTATATAGTACATATAAATGTTTTTTTGTGTTTTATTAGGTAACAAAGAGGGTGGAAACAGACATGGAGAAATGGAGAGACTGGAATTGGAGAAGCGATGGGGACATTTTGGTAAATGGAGCCTTTTTTGTAGCATCGGGTGCAGGTGCAGAGGTAAGGTACGAAAAGGCATATAGCACTGAGCCCAAATCCGTCTCTTTCATCGACCAGCTCACCATGAATGCCGGTGTTCTTGGAAGCAGGTATTCTTATCAAGACTTTTTCTTTTTATTATTTCATTGCACATCGAGAATCTCTTAGGGATATCATAGGTCTTAATAGTTTTTAAGTAGTCACATGATTATGCTAGAATAGAATTAGGTCAGTGGAGGAACTTTGATCAATTTTTTATGATATAAGGTAAACCGAAATGTTGGCACTGGAAAAAAGTCTTAAGTGGTGAAAAATTATTAATTTTGACGTTTCAGTGTTTCTGGTCATTATAGGACGACCGCAGCTTCATATATTTCCGCACAGTTCTTCCCATTTTAACAATTTAGTTCAGCTTGTCATTCAGAATGATTTAATCCATGTATAGAAGAATAATCCCGAGGGTGTGTGATTAGTTCTGATCAGTTATGTCTATGTAGTTTAGGCGTCATCATCAAATTATTATTTCTTTTGACAATGTTCAGTCTTTTAAGGGAGAATCATCGATTAGTACATAAAAACAAAATAAAAAAACTCGCTGATATTTTGAACTTCTTTGTCTGAAACTCGCTGCAACCAATTTTTGTCAGCCGAAGTTTTTATCCAAAATAACAAAATTTTAGTCCCAATACTAGTTATTCAAGGACAATTACTTCGGCAACTAATATACCAAGCCAACTAAACAAACTTCACTACTTCAGTTAATATAATAACTTTAATTTTGCGGAATTATCCATTAAATGGTTTTATAGCTCTCGATCACAACATATTAGCTTTAATTTTGCAGATTAATCCAGAAATGGTTTTAATCTCTCAATTACATTCTCACTTGTCGTTATGAAACTGTAAACGTAGTTTCTTTGATATCCTAAATAGAGATAATAACGCAGCGGTTATCTTTTTCAGAAGCAACAAATTGGGAAAGTGGACAGCTGGCAATGGCGTAAGCACTGATGGGGGAATGATTTTAGAGTCGGGAAGCGATGAAGAGGAATCGAACGATATCATATTTGAGAGCAATGCGAATTCGTCTAAGTTCTCACTGTTTACCTCTTTTGTAGCTACATTTGTTTCGTCTTTGTTTTTACATGTCACCGCCACATCTTTCTTATTGTAGCATGAAAGACGAGTTTGACTAGATCTTGCGCTTAACTTTGCGAGTTTCTAAATTCTAACAAGGTTTTTGGACTAAAGGCGACATTTTTTAAATTTTGCTCGTGCTATATGGCAATATCCTCGGTTGGAGTCTGGGAAAATTTATGCTCGATCCTCGATGGTACAAAATGATTAAAAAAAGTCAAAAAACTGGATTGCTATGAATGAAAGGGGATAAAGTGGAGTGGTGATCAAGTTCAAAGGGTTTTCGTTTATTTCACTTCTCCCTAATCATTTAAACTTAGTCTTAGAGGTCATTCAAAGGGTGTTTTTTAACAACCGTTTGATTTTAAAAAATTGTCCCTCTGGCAGATTTGATAGTCGAAACTCGAAACATAAGTCCGATGGTTGTAAGACAGAGAATTGAATCTTGATAGCCCATCTATCAAAAACGTCTTGGCATCTTCTTACTTCAACAAGATTAATATCTTTAAGATAAAGTATAATTAGTGTTTAGGCTCGACTCGAATATGATATATTTATTGAAGAACTGCATCTAGAAAAAAAATTCCTTACAAGACCAGTGGTTTGTCAGCTTATACTTCTCCATCTATTGTGAAGGTCGTTCTTATGAATGCTTGTGATTTCCGACAAATTGTGTTGCCAGAAACCATCTACGTGAAGACGTTTTACTCATAATTTAAGCCATTGGGGGTGTATATTAGTCCACTAATTTCCCTCAAATATGTCTTGATTTAGAACTGTTAACAATTATTTTCCCGGTGTAACCGAAAGTTAACAGAAAGTAGCTCGTGTATGTCAAAAGAAAGTAGTTAAGTCGTGAATTTAACTGAATCATGGTTTTAGCCATTAGCAAAGCTTTGTATCTAGTGAATATTAATTTAATGAGGAGATTGTGACCAAATAACCAACCAAAGTAGAACTGGTATTGTGATCTACTATCGTTATTCTCTATATAGAGACAAGGAAAGAAATAGAAAAAACCCAGTACGTAGCTGATCTTTTTACACAGAGAACATGGAAATATACAACACTTGTGTACTTGGGAGGTTGAGATAAAGTACCACGGAATTTCATAGAGATGCCATCGAGGAGTTGCTCATGAGATTGCCGGTTAAGACCATCACAAGAATCAAATGTGTATCCAAGTATTGGAATGACTTAATATCCGGTAGTAGTTTTCGGAGACATTACCATTCTAGACAAATAAGTGAAAATAACACACCAACTGGCTTTATTTATCACAGTGCTAGATTTGGGTCATCGTACATGGACTCCTTTCTTGCCCGTGGAGAAAAAAATTAACCATCAGTTTCTCTGTACTTCAGAAAACTATGTCAAGAAGGAAGAACTAATTAATTCTCTCAACCAAATTAAGAAGCTTGGCTTTGTTAAAGCTTCTTCCAAAGGTCTTTTATTGCTTAAGAATTCCAATACTCTGATCTATGTTTATGATTTAGTCTCCAAAAAGCATGTCAAACTCCCGATAAACATTGACCTACTGCATGATCCCCCATCTTATGGATTTTTTTGTGAAGAAAAAAGTGATGGAATTTGCTATAAGGTGGTGTGTGTGGCTCTTCCGTATAGTAATCGATGTATATCTTGTTATGATGTCAATGTGTATTCATCCCAAACCAGAACTTGGCGAAAGACGATCATGAAATCAGAGTTGATGTTTACTATCTCAGGGCCTGCGAAGGTGATTGGAGGTGTTTTTCACTGGGATGATCCTATTAAGGACCTTCTTATTGCTTACGATTTGGAGGATCCCGAGGGACGTACAGTACTAATTAAAACACCGGTACTTACAGAAAATTTAAGTATTTATAAAAAGTTTGAAGAGTATAAATTGAGGGCTTTCCAAGGAACAAAAAGTGGATCTCTCCAGCTTATCATATTGAACATGAAAATCTGTGTGTGGGATTTGATTAGTAAATGTAATAGAAAAGGCTATATGGAAGAAGAAGATATAATTGATGTCAGCAGGTGGAGCCTGGCTTGCAGTGTATGCATTTGTGGTATTAGTCGTAGTGTTAATTTTCCCGGTGAGCTTGCTCGCATCATTGGCATCGACGATGCTGATGTTGACATTGCTTACATGAAAATAACGGGTTGTATTTACACCTATAATCACCATCAAGGAAAAGTTGCCTTGGCACTCAACCAGAAAACTTTTCCGGATATAACCGCATATACACACTTCGGGTGGCCCACGTGGCCATGCCTACTTCAGTAAGAAAATCGAGCAATTAACGCTAAGACTATTATGCTACTATTACATGATCCTATTCCTAATAGTAGTAACAAGAGAATTAGGTTATATTTACCCATAGGAACACATACATATTTTTTGTAATCTCGTTTTCTCTTTTGTATATTCATGCAGGACCGAATCAAATCCTCGCCACATGATGAGTACACGGAAGTTAGGCGCTCCACAGTGTAACGTACTTAGCCACCCGTCTGCGTGACTAGTGTTATATTCATAATTGTGAGGCTCTTGTGTGACTCTGTCAATGTTCCTTAGCTTAGTTACTCAATTATTTAGACGGTGTCTGTTATTTCTTAATTTAGTCCATTTTAGTACTGAGAGAAAGTAGTATAATCATTCTTCACTAAATCTATTTTTCATTATGTTGAGATTGTGAAATAAGAAAGAGGCACGTTCTTTCTCCCCTCTTTTATTTCTCTTCAATAAAGGTAATATTTCTCTCGTTTTCTCGTCTTTATTTCTTAAAATTCTTGAGTTTCATCACTGCATTATAACAAAAATTCTTTTCTCTTAAAAATATTCGTATATAATTTGTACACATCGGATAAGGAAGATTAACAATTGAAACATCACCCAATTTTGTAAATATTGTAATTTGTAAAAATTGCACTTTCATGTCTTAAATATAAAAGGAACTTGAAAGAAAAAATGGAAAACGTATTAGAATTAAATATTTAAAATGTTGCTTATCATGACAAAAATTAAAACAATGAGGGAATGTGTAGTCAAAATTTATTACTACTACTATTTATAAGCCCTTTGAATTTTGAGCTTTTTATTAAAGCTTTTATTCTTTTTACGATTTTTTTAATCAGTGAAAAGCTTTTGTAAGTAATTTCATGATTTTCAGATATTAGTTCAATAAAGTTTTGTATTAGTAATTACGAATAAGGACCAACACCTAAACATTCCGTTATTATCCCGCAAAGTTTCAATTTTCTCGTATTATAGTGAAAGATGCCAAAAAAAACAATAGAAAGATCTAAAATTATGAAAACTATACGTCATCATGATTAATAAATCTTATTCTACTTGAATCTGGTTTTGTATTATGTTTAATGACAATATTACGTTCTATTATGATGAATATTATATTATATGTGCTTCTTTGTACCAATTTTTTTTCAGTAGAAATTGCCAATGAAGTATAATAGGTACCGAAATGGTTTTTTGCATATTCCTTGATATGTTTTGTTGTGAAAGTGATTAAGAATTCTTATTATTCAAAAAAGACTTCAACCATGGTCAGGAGCAATCAAAGAATCTCAACAAGGTTGATAGTGATTCCAAATTCAAGAACAGTTTTAACCATGGTCAGGTCAGGAGTATATCAAAATGATCAACCGTCCAAACTTCCGAGTTCCTTGAAACGATAGTTAATTTGTCCATCATTTTGTTCAGGGTAATTTAAAAGCAAACTTCCTTTTCAATTGAAAATGATGTCACGAAACGGCGCAATTTATATCACCACTGTAGTCTCCTTATTTAGCCAAGTTGTTTAGCAGAACTACAATAAGAAGAGCTTAACTTATTTCACCACTGTAAACCTTTGAAATATTTATTGTGAAAATAATTTATTAAAGAAAACATAAATGTCGAAGGTAAGAAAAAATCTAAACACAAAATGGCCTTACAACAAAGAATACACATAAAAAACTCTCAACACTTCATGGAATACTCGCCAAAAAGAAACCAAGGTAGATGCTAACGATCTATGGTTGATTTGCTCATGAGGTCAACAGCTGCGTCCATGAACTGCAAATACAAAAAACCAAAAATTAGTATTTGTTGGCAAATCAACCTTATATATTTAAACAATTGTTTACAACTGAAAACATAGTGCTGAACCGAAGCTTCCAACACTTCGAAAAGAGTAAAGTTTTTTGAGGATGGAAGTTCTTTACACTGTTTTGATTGAAGTGTATCAACATTATATTATCAAGATGAGTGTTATAATTAGCTGCAGCTTTCAGGCAAAAAAAAAATTGTAAGTTGAGGAAAAAGTTTGATTTTACCAAAGTAACTTCTCTAGTTATATTTGCTGTCTCAACTCTCAATTCAGAAAAGCAGAAAAGCAGAAAAGCAGAAAAGAATTAAGCTTCTCACAAAAACGAACCCTCAAATTAACAATAAGCACAAGCTAAAAAGGCAATAAGCTTGACCCTACAAAACCCCACTTAAACAAAATATGCAGAGCTTCCTTACACAAATCAATACACCACAAGCCCTAAAAAAGGACTCACATGACTAATAAGCAAAATATGAAAGCATGTATTAATTTAATTAACACTGAAATTAAAACCCAACATTTTCTGTAGGAACAAAGTCATTTCAGAAATAGGGAACTTGAAGGAAAAAATTGCATGAAATCACATAATTACCTTCCCGATGGACTTGAGCTCTCGCCCAACTGGTTCCATAAACTTCAAGTCAACATCAATTGGCCATACCTATGCACATACATGAGCAGTATAAAAGTTATATGTTAAACAGAAACAAATTGAAAGATATTACAAATACAATCCTAAATTGCCAAAAATACCCAGAAGCAAACTGTGATTTGGGGAAGTAATAAAGAAATATAACAGTTCAAGCTATCATCACTCGGTCTATCTAAGATTCTCAAAATTATGTACAGCCGCAGAACTTGGAGAATGATGAATATAACAGCAATCAGACTAACAATAAACGACCTAGTTCACGAAGTGCAGAAAAATATTTGGAACAGGCCAACATACAAGTCATTTGCACCCAAAGTCACGATGTTCTATTTGTGGAATTCTCTGTGTGCATGTGCTGACTGCTGTAAGGAGTAATAAACCGTATGTAAAGGCAATTAGCCCTAGGAAGACTGTTGTGTGGCTACCAAGCACCTTCCTTGGTATAAAAAGGATGCGAAACTTAAAACTATAACATGGCTTGGCGAATAAGGAGACTTTAATTGATGTTGGCCTGTTAATTATTGTATCTAGCTGTCACCCTTACTTGCAATTTCGTAATTAGAGGAGCAACAAAATGGAACTCCTACCTTTTGCAGATTTTAAGTCATTCATCCTAAGTTTACAAATGATGCTGCACACAAACATTAATAAAATTCATAACTTCTTTCATCCGTTTATGTTGGCATATGTACGTAATATGGAATCGACATTGAATTTCAAGACAGCCACATGCACACAAAATAACTGCACATTGTGTCAAGATAAGTTCCTAGAACGATTCCCACATATTAGGACAGGTAAATTTCAAATTAAGGTTGTACGCAAGTCATTCCAGAACCATGCGCATTAACACTCAAGTGGTTAAACTAAGATTGAAACATGGATAGAATGCATGAGCTACCCACTTATAAAATACACATCAAATTTCTGAAAATCTGTTTTTTCGAATAAGAGTAACCTAATTTTCCCAACCTGCTATGAAAGAAGTTCCATTTCAAAAGCCTCGATATGTGATACTCTCCAACGTCGTAGCACTGTTTAAAGCGACCAGCAGTACCTAATATGTTGTTGGATTTTCCCTTGGTAAGAAGCCGCATGATGCTACTATGGAGGCTAATATCTACATGTCTTTGTTGATACATATGGAAAAGTGTATATGCTTCACCAATTACATAACTACTAAAGTGAAATACTTTACGTAGACTCGTATAGCATACAATCTATCCCTCCCAATCATACTACAATCTGAAATGTCATTTTAACTAAACGTACACCTCTCATACTGAGTACGGTACCATTTTCACATAATCATATCGCATACCATAACAAACTGAGACCTCAAATCGTGAAGTCCCAAACAAAAAGCATTCTATCTTCTAAAATCCAAATATTCCACCACACCACAGATATTGTAAGTCTATTAACTTAAACCTGAGACTTTGCCCCTTTAGGAGAGAATTTTTGCAAATATCACAGTAGCAATGGTGTGAATAAAAATCTTCACAGAAGTATAGGATACGACAGGAAGAAACATTGCGCATAAAAAAATTGACCACCAAGGGTTCAATCTTGCTTAGAAGCAAAGTCGAAATAGCTACAACACGGTTGTCTTATCAATTTTTCAGAGCCTAAGTGAAAAGAGGGCATATGATCTTTTCATTTAGACAATTATGAATTGTTTTATATAGCAAGTAAAACTGAACTAGAATACGGTAACTAATCCAGAAAAATTCACCTTGAGACCAAGTAATTTGATGGGTACAGTTTGTCCTGGTACAATACACTCTGGTCCAGCTGCTTCTACAATGGCTTCGTGTGCCAACCCGCTACCAATCGGATTTGGGTGCTGCAATACACATAATATACTTCAATAAAATACTCACCGGAACTTGAAAGTATTTCTATCAATTTAACAAAGACACCCCGCAAAAAACTTTTTCCTTGCATGACTGACTATCACGAAAAGAGCTTATAAAAATTTAATCATCCACCAAACACAACGTAAATAGGGTTTGGAGGCGCGGTAATTTCTATCTTTCCTCAGTAATTCAAAACCATTTAAACATAACACAAACTATAATAAGGAAAAAAAACTCAAAATGGGTTACTCAGATATAAAATTAAAAAGATACGTAGTGTAGAGATAGGAATAAGATGTATTAACCTTGATAAGGGAAATAGCATAATCAGAAAAAGGAGTATGTTGAAGACGAAGGAGAGGTGAGTGGTGGATTTTTGGGATTGGTTTTATTCCTCCCGCCTTCCCCCTCCACGGCGCCTCCTTCTGCAGCGGAGCTCCCTTCGACATCTCTCTCTCTCTATATCTACATATATATCTATATCTATCTATCTATCTATACTGTGTGTCAGTGTATGGTTCTGTGGTACCGATTCGGTTCGTTTTTTAACAGAATCGAAATGGAAGTCCAACTAATTTTTCGGTTTGCTTTTTTTCGGTTTATGTATTTTTATTTTTTGAACCGAATCGGACCGGATTTTTTCGGTCCAGCTTTAGGGTTTTTTCGGTTTTTCGGATTTTTTCGGTCTTTTTCGGTTCGATTTTATTGAAAACCGAAACCGACCCGAAATTTTTTTGGTTTTTCGGTTCGGTTATCGGTCCGGTTCGATTTTTTCGGTTTTTCGCCAGCTCTAATTTTGGGGACAATGATATAAATTTTATCCATTTGCTACTAATTTTTCTAATTTGTTAGTTAACATATAAACTGCATTTGTTATTCAACCTAACGGAATTTTTAATTTGATATCGACCTTATTTGTTTTCACTCCAATCAACAGACTCAGTCTGCTTCCGTTAACGCATACTAAGTCTACTTTACTATTAATAACATGTGTGAAAGGTTCAACTCTTATATGAAAGATTTTGGAATGAGCGAATGTAGGCTGATTAACTTACTTGAAGTGAAAATGTATAGGTTGTGTATCAAATTAGAAAGTGTGTTAGAGTGAATATCAAATCACTAAAAACTGATAGGTTAGGTACTATTTTACCATTTTACCATTTTTTTCCCTTCTATTTTAGTGTTCACCTTATTAAAACCGGACGCAAACAGGTGAAGACATGGGTACACCGGTTATTTGTTTCTTCCTGTTCAAACTAGATTCAGTTAGGAGCCGGGAGTCAGAGCATGTTTAACGGTGTGTTGGTTTAAGTTAAGTTTATGTAGGTTCGTGAAGAGTAACGAGTCAAATTTATTGATGTGTTGGTTTAACTTAAGTTTTTTTAAAAAGAATGTAATATTAAGTTTTGAATGTTACTGTAAATATGTTATACTAACACTTATATTGTAATCAAAACTAAATAATTGACAACTAAGAAACTATAAAAATAGAAACAATATTTTGTAATACATCAATACATTCAAAATTATGTTAGATCTTATTTTAAAAAAATATTCACATTTTAAAAAATTTCTTAAAGAGTTACTATACTAGTCGTAATATTTTGAAACTACAGGAACGGTCCATGTAATTAAATGATGGTCACTTTTGTTAAATTTTTTATTTTCATACTTTTTTTGTGATATTTGAACATTACATGGTCCAATATTGTAGTTCTAAACGGTTATATATATATATATATATATATATATATATATATATATATATATATATATATATATATTTAATTAAAATTAAAACTACAAGGACTAGTCTATAATTAATACAGGGGCCGGTCAATGTTATTTCTTCAGCGAACCAATACACAGAACAGAGGAACACCGAATCAATATGAAAGAGGGGGCGAGGCCATGGCTAACGGAGCCGCAACCGCACGCTACCACCAATAAAGGTGGCCTGCCCATCAAACGAAGCTTCGCCCTCCGCAACCAACCCTGATAAGCATGGACTAAGGAGTGTTTTAAAAAGTACAGTAAAAGAAGTGGAATAAATGCATATTTTTTTAATTGATTTTTTTATTCTTTATTTTTAAAATCCAGAGGAGTTACGACAATCAGGTCATTTAGGTTCTAAAAA
The DNA here is from genome assembly GCA_963682055.1 of Primula veris. NCBI lineage: Eukaryota > Viridiplantae > Streptophyta > Magnoliopsida > Ericales > Primulaceae > Primula > Primula veris. The sequence continues at coordinate 28,234,961 of OY821749.1, forward strand.
TCATATTTTCAATCTAATAAATCTAAAATTAAAATTCATAGTGGATCTTTAGAACATATTTTTAAAATCTGGTTTTTTACCAAATAAAACATGTTATCAAACATAGCCTAGACCAAAAGTGGTTGGTATCAAAATATACCACACTCACCGCTGTGGTTCCAACTCTAACGCCTGTGAAGTATGTTTACCTTCAAATAAGAGTTTATAATTATATATATAAAAAAAAATAGCCTAAGTCTTAGAGTGAGCTCAATAGCTACAGGAAAAGTCGTTTTAATTACAAAATACACATTTTGATTGTTTCACAATCCTTTCTGATATCTATTATTTCTCGTATAATTTTTTGTTTTTATGTGTGTCACGTTTTCATTTTTCGTTTTACTTGCGGTTCTCTTTCCGTCTCCTTTCTCTCATTTCTCCTCAATAATGATAACAAGTTTAAAATACTCACTAAAGTCACTTATTTAACTTATAAGTTGTGTAACTGGAACCTAACATTACTAATTCAACAAGAATATTCTTGCGTATATAAAATGAAACCCAAAGGATTGTTTAGATTCAAGGTTTAATAGTTATGCGATTGAAGTAGTAGTATTTACTTATTGATAGATAATTAATTATTAAATAGCTAATTAATTTGTCATTTTAATTATTTTCGATCATTAGTTACTTTTTGTTTTCTTTTTGTATTAAAGTGAGCATCCGCACCAGCTACCTCAACCATTTACTCAAACCTAACACATTTTATCCCTTTTAAGGAACTGTTTACATTTACACAAATTCCAGCTTTCTTATTAATTTATTTATTCGTTATTAATATTACAAGACACAAATATCGACCGCATGATAGTTTATTACTTATTATACTTCATCCGTCCCTAAACAAATATTCTCTACGAAAATACGTGCAACTTTCACCATAAAAAACTTCATATCAAAATTACCGAAATGAAAAAATTGAAAATTTCATCATATAGTTCTAATCATAAATTACGTGATTAACGTTTAAAATAATTTTTTCATCATATATTTTCGTAGGGGACATTTGTTTAGGGACGAAGAGAGTATTAAACTAGAAAATCATATGCATTACTCATATATGAAGTGAATTTTGCGTTTAATTAAATTTAAGAAATTTACAGGTTACTGATACATGTAAGTTTTTATACAATAATCATTAAATTTTAATAAAAATCACGTTTTTAGTAACCATATAAAGATGATTTAAACTAATTAAAATTTACAGTTTAATAAAAGTTAAAAGGCGGTAATAGATATAGGCGGCAATTACTGGACTTAAATAAACTGACAAATTGGAAACCTAGAAATTCGAACCTCTCTCTCTCTCTCTCTCTCTACAACAATGGAGGGTCCGGATATCGATCTTCTTGACCCGACTTTGGCAACCGAGATCTCATCCGATTCCGAATCCGAAGTATACTCCGAGTACTCTCCCGCTGCCTCTGACGACGACGACGATGACGTGGCGAAAGAAGTGGTTAGGGTTCCTCCTCCGGCGGCGGAGGCGGCGGCGGAGGAAATGGGTTCATCGTCGCAGGGGAACAATAGTCGTGGTGAGATTGATGGATTGTATTGTTCTATTTGTATGGAGCCTTGGTATAATGGCGGTGATCATCAAGTCTGGTATTATCACTACTCTCTCTCTCTCTCTCTCTCTCTATATATATATATGTATTAGTAATCGTGGCCAACGCGTAATGACAAGTAATTGAAACCTAGTAGTGATGTGATTGTAGTTTATGGTGAGCAATTAAGAGGGCGGACGAGGAGCAGGGGCGGAACCAGGATGAAATTCTTCGGGGGGTGTAAAATTATGTCGAACAAAAGATAAAATAAAACCGAAAATTTAAAAAATCAGCAACTAACATGAATTGAACTCTAGAGCTTCCACTTGCAAAGTTAAGATGTCACCACTACACTAGCACCACTCACGTTAACAAGAGGGGGACATCAATGTATATACTATCTCAGAAAAATATAAATTACATGTATAAAAATTAATATATATTTTTTTGAAAATCGGCGGGGTGGCCGTGGCTCCCCATCCCTCCTTGGGTCTGCCCCTGGCGAGGAGTTAGAGGGTAAGAACGTGGTTTTTTTTTAATTATGGCTATTTTGTTTTTCTTATTCATAATGAAATAAGAGCACTGGTAATTAACAAATATAATAGTGTTTTTTCGCTTTAAACTGTTTAGCAGCCTCGCCCAACTTTTGTAAATCTCCAACAATAAAAAACTAAAGAGTTATTATACTGATTGGTAAGTAGCGTTAGATACCATTAAAAATCATCATCATGTCCACAATTTATAGTGTAAAAAACTAAAAAGCATCCAGGTCATTGTAAAATTTGCAATTTAAGCAAAAGGATGGTATCTTTTTTCTACTATAACATAGAATTATAAATCAATCCTATTAGCAGCCACAACAAATACAGCAAAAAAAAACTTTAATGTATAAGTAAATTGATGGTTAAATAAGTAAAAAAGAAACGGTCAGAAAAAACAGATCAAATGGTGAGGTTTACCTATATAGAGTTAGATCTGAGAGAAACAATAGCAAATAGGAGAGATAGGGGGGAAGGATTTCGTATATGGAGAGATAAAGGGGAGGGAACGGTTCCCTTTAATTAAACGTTTTTTTTTAAATTAAATATTAACTGTTTCTTTGTAAATTCTATTATTAGTAGGGGTATTTTCGGAAAGAATTATTTCAAAGCCTCATAAGGGCAGTATACATAGTAATAGTAAGATATATACTACCGGACGGAGCCTACGGGATGGATGTGTGGTGTGGCGCGTTGAGCGTGTAACGCAATAAGAGTACTGGTACTGACGGAACGAATTTGAATAAATATATATACTAAAGTTTGGAGAAATTAATATTAGGGTTTAGTGCCAATTACCTGTTTGTAGAATACCGCAAGAACAATTTCTTTATAAATGGAATAAAATGCGGGGACAGAGAATAGAGAGAGAGAGAAAGGGACAGAGGGAATAATGGAGAAGGATGGTAAACGTGATATAGTTGTTAGTATTTAGCAGTTTATTTTATTAGTCAGTTTTCTTGTTATATGTAGTTTTTTCATCTAGCAAGGGTATTTTGAAAAGCTTGATCAGCCCTGTATGCATATAATATCAGTATAGTATGTATGTAAATGTATATATATGAGTTGGAGATTAACTTTTAATTGTGGACCATTGTGGATGTTGTCGTTAATTTGCCACAGAGATTGTTAACAGTTAGTGTTTAGTATTTTAGGATTGGCATCTTTGGCCATGGATAAGTGAATTTGTAGGCGTGTACTTTTATTGTTGTTTTTTATGGCTTGTTACTTTTTTTAATTTTTTTTCTTTTTCGGACCTTAGCCTCTCATGTAGCAAAAAAGAGTGAATTTTACATTTATTAAAATCAATTAAGTAGCTTTAATTAGTCAAGTAAATAACTGTATCAGGATTCATGTAAAACAATAGTAACGGGGTCAAAAGAGTAAAAACTTATAAGTATGATTAGCATGTTTTGGTAGAAACTGTATTAATTGTATGTGTTTTCTATTGGATGTAGTGGAAACTGATTTTAATGACAAAAGGAGAAGCTGTAGTAGTTTTAGAAGCCGGCGATTGAGCTCTTTTCAGAAGGGAGAGTGTTTCCACTTAAGCAGCTTTTGTCTGGAACACGTAAACAATTATATATTTTCAGGGTATATGAATCAAACTTGCTTACATAGCAGTGGAAATATAAAAAGAATAGAATCTTTTTTGTGTGTCAAATCAGTACATTTAACCCATGGAAATTTGAAATATTAATGTAGCATTGTTAGTATCTCAATGACCTTTTTCGCATTTGAAGAGTTGACTTGGTGGGGTTTCAATTTGCTGATGTTAAAAATCAGACCACTCTTGTGATGAAAATAGAGATGATCAAAAAGGGAGTTTCTTTTTAACCAGAAATGTCTTTGATAGCAGGCAGCATAGCATTGTTAGGGTTTCAGTGTGATGTTGCAATAAGAGTCGTGCATTTTTAACGGAAATTGGAAATAGTAGTGCACAATGTTAGGTTTCAATATCTTGTGCAACAACAGGAGTGCATTTGTTTTCAGATGGCAAATTGAAACTAGTAACAAATTATTGGTAGAGTTTCATTGTTGTGTTGGTCATAAAGGGACCTCGATGATGAAAATTAAGATGATCTAAGAAATTCATGATGAGGAAAACTGTAAGATAAACTGGCTTCCTTTTTGAAGCCACATAAATTTGAATGCAAAATTTATCAGTTCCAATTTTGTTGTATTTATAGTTATACGATTGTTCAAAAGGAACTACGTAGGTGGTGGAGATCAACCTAATCTTAGTTACAAATAAAGTGAAAGGAAAACTTAGTTCCTTTTTAAATCACAGAATAATGAAAGTGATTTATTCTTGATCGAGTTAGGTTTATGTATTCCTATAACCTGTTGCGTTTCAATTTGATTTTGCAATTATCAAAAGGAACTATTTTATTGGTGAAAGTTGGTCAGAAATAGTGTAGATGTGGATGCGCTATGGAAGAATGAATAAATCTTGGTCCCTGTGAAGTCAGTCGTATGGTCTTTTATCATTTCAAAATTGCAAAATACAATTAATTTGACCGAAATTCATATTGGCAAAAAAAGATGTACTCTGTTACTCTCTGATGGCCATGCGACTGATATTACCTTTTCATACATTGCTAGAAGATAGCATGCTATGTTCTTTCGCTTTAGGTTACTAGACCAGATATTTGTTCGATCATCCATTATCACTATTTTTATACGGCATTATTTGGGTTTGGAATTGCAGCTGTCTTCCATGTGGCCACTTATATGGTTTACGTTGTATCAAGAGATGGTTACAACATCGTAAAAGTCTTAAAAAGGTAGATTTGTTAATTTAATTATCATTTTTTGTCAAATGATAGCTGCTCTTTCATCTACCTTTTAACATTCAACTTATCTCTTCCTTATGTTAGTGCCCACAATGTAACAGCAGATGCACATTGAAGGATGTAAGAGTAATATATGCTCAACAAATTGTTGCCGTTGATCATGAAATACAGAAGGTAATTTATATACTATTTGACTATGTCTAAACCGTTTGCCGACTGTACTTTATTAAGTACTTAAGACGTTTATAACTGTTACTGGAGTTGAGAGTTTTAGTTATGTAATAATTTCTTGTTCGCAGAAAGTGGAATACCTTGAAGCTAAATGTGCTTCTTTGGAGAAGAAGGTAAGAATTTATATTCTCGAATGTGCAGTTATCATGTACTTTTTTCATGGGCATGCTTCATGTGAAGCTTTTCACCAAACATTCTGAACATTTACTTTTGTATGTTTGTGTTCATAACTTCATATCGTGCTATCACATTGTTACTGCTGGGTTGGTCTGGATGCTAAGAATGGAATCACTAACTACGAGTTCTTTTTGTATAACCTTGTTTATATTCATCATATCATCAGGCTTGAGGTGGTGTTTTTTACTTTTTTTAAAAATTCTTTTGATTAATTTTACCTCAGGACAAAGAGTGGCTAGAGAGAGAAGCTGAATGGCGGAAAAAGGAGTCTGATTTGCATCTGCAAGTGCGCCAACTTACTAAGGCATGTTGAACTATGACATTCATATATCTTTTTCAACCTTGATGAGGTCCTTTGTAGTCTGTTTGCTTGAGATGATTGGGAGTTTTATTCTTGTTTTAATTCTACTTGCTTTAAAAATGGTCAGTGGCATGGTTTTTTTTTTTTTTTAAACACGGTTCTCATCTTTTCCCCGGCAATCATTTAGTTCTCCTCCTTTTGAACTAGATTATATTCCCTCAGAATCCTCTCACATACGTTTATCTGACCCTTACCAGGGTTCTTTTTGTCTTTTTTGACCATTTTAATGTTAATTATTGTTTTTTCTTCGACCGCAATTGACATCTTTGTTTTTTAAGAAGGATTGATTTGGTAGATCACACTCTTATTTTCTCTAATATCTCGATTCTTATTCGTAATATGTGCAAAACAGCTTGAATGAAATGATACTCTTACAACGCCTCTTTCATTTTTTTGTACGTATTATGATTTTCGATACATGTTTAGGGAACCTCTTCACTTGAAAACATGCAGAGAAGCCCAGCAAGGTTTTCGAATGCAGGTGAGGCTTGGCAACAATATTTTGCTTGATATATATTTATATGCTGATACATTATTCTAACGCTACTTTTATTGTCTGATGATACCTATTATGCTCATGAGTATAATTGTTTTCCCCATGACTCTCGTGTTTTAGGATTGAATGATTTGAAATTTGTTGGTCAAGGATCATTGGGCAATTTTACGTTAAAGGTTTGTCTTTTATTCTCGCTCTCTTTCCCTCATCTCGATGTATTTTGCTAAAACTTTCTATTTTATCAGCCTCCAGATTACCCAAGCATAGTGAACAATGCCATGTCATGAAATATCATAATCCTCCATTAGCCTTTACGTTTTTCTTTCTTGAATTTTAATCCCATTGTTCTTATTATTGTAGGAGGTTCTTCACTTAGAGGGTGCCAAACTTTTTGACCTAGATGTTCCCAGCAAAGTTGTTATATTTGCTAGAAGACTGACTGGATTGGGGGGAATGCATGCACTTACCAAAGTAATGTGCCTTTTCGCTTTTAATCTTTATTGAATGGATGATATGCATTTTTATGGCTACTCCGGTTTCAAATTTTCAGCAAAAAAGCTGGAGTATTTTGAGTCTCAGGGGTGAAATTACGTTGACCCTGCTTAAATCATCTAGTCTCAGGCCAAATTTTAGAAAAACTTAGATTTTAAGCTGGTGAAGCAAACACGGCCTTAGCTTGTAAATCATTTGTTGTAGCTTTTAAAGTTTAAGTATTGCAGATGAGCTTGATTGCTCCACATGAACGAGAAGATATTTCGCTGCCTGCAAACACAAAAGCAATCAGGGAGCTCCGCATGGCACCAGATGGCCGGCTTGCACTCCTGGCTTCCGCTGGAAAGAAGTTGTCAGTAATGAGGTGGATTTTATTTAGTTATTCTCCACTTTTTTGTCTGCCTCCCGAAGTTAAATTTTTGTGAAATTTGTTTCCTTTGAGGATAGTACCTTAATTTCTTCTTTCTTCATTTTTTTATTTCAGTACGCAGAGCAACAACATTGTTCTTTCATATGATCTACCGGTAAGCATTATTCTCATTCTTCCCATATTGCTGCTTATCCGTGGCAGTTTATATATTTGGCTGCTGATGCCTCTGATGATGGTGCTTTTACTTTTGGGAGGGGTTTAGAACTATCAGATACCCTAGCAAATGCATATTTACCTCTTGTGATTATCAATGAAGTAGAACATGACTAGTGTGCTATATAGGGGGAATCATTTAAATATTGTTTTATAGTCAGTTGTATGTTGTCATGAATTTAAGATAGTATGTTGTCTGGTATATGTTTTATAGTCTGAAGTTTGATGCATCAACCTACGGACCCTTTTCCAATAAAGTTACTTTTCTTCCAACTCTTGTCAGTGGCTAAGGTTTAATGCGTTTTTGAAGTATTCTTTTGCATCTACGGCTGTAAAAAGACATGTAACCATTTTCCTATAATTGTGATATTCCTTAATTTGTTTTGTAATCAGGTTGCTGGTTGGTCATGTTCTTGGGATCTTAGCAGTTCGTTTTATATTTACACTGGATTGCAGGTTTCCCTCTTTATTCTTCTCTCGCGTCATGATAAGTATTGCAGTTTGATTTTTTACCTCCTTTTCGTAAAAATATTGTAGAATGGCATGCTTATGATGTTTGATACGCGCCAAACCTCGAGACCTGTACAATCAATTGCTGGATTAACATCCAATCCTATACACTCTCTACACTGCCTTTCAAAAGATTCTAGTTATCCTTCTGGTGCAAGAAGCCTCTTAACTGCATCTTCTGCTGGTCTTTGTCAGTGGAAATTTGATGATATTGCAGAAAGGTATTTATGCACCGATTTCTATGATTACCACCCTTTTTTATTTTTGGTTTAGCTGTGGATGCTATATAGCTGTTGGGTTGGGAGCTAGCAAGTCATTATTTTGATATAAAAAAAAAAACTCCATTTACAATGAGTATTGTGAAAATAACCCTCATGCACTCTGAAATTTTGCAATTGGCCGTCATGAGTGACCTACCTAACCTTTACCAATAACCCCCATTTCCACCTTTAAAATGGCAATTACTTTGTATCTATTAGTATGTTTAAACAATTTTAATTTTATTGTGTTTTTCATCAATATCTTCACATGTAGGATAATAGTTGATGAATAATATCGTTTGGAGCAATTTTACTCACACAAAAGTTCTGTTAATGCGGAAAACTGTTATTTTCTAAAAAGAAATTGGGCTCAACCTGGATTTTGTGACTAAGGTGCATATATTTATATCAAGATTTATTCAAAAAGGACTATCCGGCATGATGTTATGCCATTTAAAGTTGGACATGGAGGTCTGTTGCAAAAGTTATAAAGTACATCCAGTAAATTGAAAAAAATATCTATAGTACCTGGTGGTTTTTGCAAATCACCTGTGCGACATGGGGGTAATTTGCATTTTACCCTATTTATTTTGTATAAACAATGATGTCCTTGGGGGTCAGCTGCGTATGCCCCATGTTACTGATGTTTGTAGTCTTGTTGCTTAATTTAAACGAATCTGATGGCTGCTAGAAGTCGTTTTTTCTGGGTAAAATACATTTACATCCTCAAATTACAGAGTTATACATGCACTGAATATTTTATCTAGTTTTATACTCTGATCATGTTTTTCTTTTCATAATTTTAGTGGTTAGGTATATTCTTTTTTGATAGTTAGTAAGAATCAAGCTATGATGAAACAACTTTGAAATTTATTTTGTAATAGTTCTTGATAATAAATGGTCTAATGCTGAACATCTTCGATATTGTAGTGTTATTGTTTTACTGCTCTTCAATCAATGAAATTGTGTTATCTATTATCTTATTTCTTCAACTCTGAGATTCATCGCTTTTATGGTTTGCATTTTATGAAAGCTCTATTTCCTTTATGAGTATTGCTATGCCTATATGCACCCACAAATCTTACCTAAATAACTATACCTGCTGACACATTTAAACCAATTAAGCATCCACTTCTTCTTGAAACTCAAAAAGTATAGCTTCATGATTGGTTTTCATGCCTTGCCACGTAAGGGGGTAATTATTTTTGTTAGAAAAAAAGGCGATCAACAGCATAATTCATTAAGTAACATCTTGTATTCTTCTCTTTTCTTTTTCTAATTTTTCTTAATTATTTACTTATCTTCTGGAAGGCCGCTCTTGGTTCCTGAATCTCAGAATCAAGGAGTTTGTATAGCCTGTGCTTACAGTCCAACCAGTAAGCACATTGTTGCTTCCTTTCGCCCCAAAGTTGTAGATTATGGTAATGATGTTGCTGTTTCTCAACTTTCCCTTCTCCATGCAACCTCTGCTGTTATGGGTCAGAGTGTACAGGGGACAAATGTACTATACAAAAGTTTGGGTGACAAGTTCTACAAAAAGTTGGGATCTACTTACACGAATGTGGATAGTATACGCCTACCAAGATCTGCAGTTGTTGACAATACTAACAATAATATACAGTTTGCGTGCGGTGACGAATTAAATTGCGAATTAGTTTTGCAAGATTTGCCCTCTCTTGTGGTTGGCCAGCGTCTGACAACAGGGCAACCCATTCGAGATGTCAGATACACGCCTGATATGAGCTTGCTTAGCTGTTTGAGTGGCGACGTGTTGCAAATTTTCTCCCCACGTGCATAATGAGAAGGTAACCTTTTTTTTTCTCCAAAATTATAATATTCCAACTGAAATGAGGATCAGAGGCATTCATTCACCTGAATATCCTAGTGAGAATCGGACCAGACACCTCTTATTAGTTCTAGTATCTCTCTATGACAATACTAATGTTTGTATGGTTATGTTTGCATATGCTTGGTTGTATATGCGACGTTAGGGAAAAGTCATTTACGTAAATTTGCAGTTTTTTGAAAGTACGGGTTTGGTCGGAGCAACAGTGGTATTATGGGTTTGATTGGTGCAATAGCCTGGTCCTGGAAGTCAGTTTGGAAATAGAGTAATTGTTTCAGGAAAAGTGAACTTTCAAGTAGAAGTGATTTTTTGCAAAAATTATGGTGACAATCCTTTTGATAATGAGGGGTGCTATAATCACAGATCCAATAACAGATCAAGTGACAGATATAGGTGTAGTGCCTACTGTTTTTGTCCACCTATGCACCTTTATTTGGGCGGGAACAATTTTGTTTTTCCTTCCAAAGTTGGGATCTTTGGCTGCATCTGTCACTTGATCTGTGAGAGTATCATTACTGTTTGGCTTGTAAGTTTGATTTTCAAGCGACTTATTATCTAAACAATGCAATAGCAAATTTAGGTTTACTGAAATGGTTTCATATTCCCCTATGTTGATGTAAGTTTGGCTTGTGACGTGTCTTGCAGGTTCAAACTTTCAAGCCACCAGAAATTGAGCCCTTCACCGACATATTTACTGATTAATCAAAAGCGACAAAAAACGTAGCCATCAGGAAAACAATTTTGACTAATACCTATGAAATGGGTAAATTAAATGATCTGAATAAAGAACAAAAGGTTTTTCGATGAGGATAAGGTGATATGATGTGGATCCGGCTCCAATACTCTGCAACAACTCAGACGGTGATAGTTCGTATCTTTTTGTAACACCTTTATTGGAGCAAACGTAGGGAACAAGACATGGCGATCGATGGGTGTTGGAGGATAGCAGGGAGATTCTTTTGGACAGTGGTGTTTTAGTATTAGAAAGGTTCATTAGGGTGAATCTATACAATAAGTATTACTTCGCAGAAGCGGTAGATTGAAATCGACATAAACATGAAAAATGAGCTTTCATGATATGGTCATTGTGCTTATGTCATTTTCACCTAACATTCAATAGTTCTTCTACTCTCTAGGATGCTGAAAAAGGCGACCGCTGTGTACCATACTTGTCTTAACCCAAATAGTTTGTATATAGGTGTATCAACTTATTCTTGAAGTAAATTGCAAAAAATTAGTTTGGGTGTAGTTTTTTAGGAATTCAATTTATAATGCGTGTAGTTTTTTAGGAATTCCATGTAATGCAATAATTGGTGTAGTCTAGATTATAATTAGTTTCATTTTATTCTGCTGATTTTTGTAGGCTGTCGTTTAGTGTAGATTCAGATAGCGCTTACTCTTTTAAACCCATTTCTTTTGTTTTAATGAGTCGATTTGGGATATCTTTGGGTAAAGTAATTACCGGATGATGTTTAGCCATATATTATCTCTTTAATGCTTTTAATTATAAGTTTCTGTGTATGGTTCCAAACTTCCAAGTTAACTGTACATATTATATACTTGAACAAGAAAAAAAAACTTATCAAAAAAACTGTACATATTATTTCTACCAGACTGGTTTGTACAAAATTCTGCTATGCTTCACCATTTTTGTGAAGCTTTACAAAACTACGTTAGGTGTTTCCCCAGAAGGCTACTAGTTTTATCAGTATGGGCAAGCAATGTTCTAAGGTAGGCTTTAGGCGAAATTGTCCTCCTTGTGCCCAATCACCGCCTAGGTGTCCCGCTTAATTTGCGGTAAATCTGCTTAATCTCTTAGGTTTCTAGGCTCCGCCTATTGCCTAAGAGCTGCCTAATTTGCGTTTAGGCGCGCCTTTTAGAACACTACTACGGGTATGAACAACCCAATTTCTCCTTTTTTTATGTATAGTTGCCCGGTTGCCCCTCTCTCTAGTTCTTTTTCTCCTTCCGAACCGAGGATGTTGGGTTGGTCGGTCATCTCTTGCTATTTTTTTTTTCTTACTCGATATTGGTGATGCATGTAAAAATTTAAGACTTAAAAAAGGATGTTTTATAGTCTGAGTTATCGACAGAATTAGAAAGAATTTCAGAAAACTACTCCACTTTTTATTACTCGGATCTCTGTTAAACGTGGTGGTTTAGTAAGTATCCAATGACTTGGGAGATTTATAATTGGTGAAGTTGAGAAATCATTCTCAAATGGGAAGCCGTACCGTTTGCAAAAGCACACACTTTAAATAATAATAGAGCAAAAGTCTTTGATGACAAAAGAATAAATATCAAGGCCCCTTACTCAATCTAATACACTGGGACCGATACACTTTATTTTATATTTTTATGTGTGTTTGAGATTGGATTCTCAACCACTCTTGAATTTACGAGGCAAATGGACGCATCACATAACAATTTTTTAGGTCGTGTGTTGTGACATTTTCAATCAGACATTCACAATAATGTATCCCATTTGCATAGCTATAAAAATCGGATTTGTTGTCTTTATCACATGAATTTGTTTTTTTATCTTAATTTAAAGCAATGCCATACAAGTTTTTCTTCTTAATGAACTGTTTCGTAGTAACATTCCGTCAAGCATATTATTTGGATGGATTGGTACGTTATAGTCGACGATTTTATCATGCATAATTGTCAGTACATAATTTTCTAAAAATAAAGAGAGAAAGGCGGATGCATGTCTGGACCCCGTAGGTAGCAGAAACAAAGTTTTGCATGTAACTTGACAAGATATCAGATCTGTACATTTCATAGAATATTATTACAATCCCTATATTTCAATTCATATATCGATTGAAAACCATTTAACAATGTGGATAACGAAAACATTTCGCAAAATTTAGACGAAGATACAATCGGATATAATAATGATACATACTCCATCCGTTCACTACGAAACTACGTGCAATTTTGACCGGCCAAGAACTTGTATCAAAATTGTCGGAATGAAAATTTTCAAAAGTTGATCATATAGTTTAAATGTTAAATTTTATGATTAGATTATAAAAAAATTTATTTTGACAATTTTGATACAAGTTATAAACCGATCAAAATTGCACGTAAGTTCGTAGTGGACAATTAAATGAGAATGGAGAGAGTATCAAATTCATATATGAGTTATCAAATCCAACATTCCGGTGTTAGAGAATGGTCCCTCTTTTGGTCTTTACAATAGTCGTAAACCAAAGAGTTCCTATGGACCCAAGACATGGCCACGTGTTGGCTCCGACTAAGACCGCCTGAGCCAAATGGAGAGGCGGAGACTGGGCGACACCACCGCGGAGCATAGGCGGAGCAACCAGTTGCTTTGAAATTTGTGTATGATCCAAAAAATGGTTGGTATCTATAATCAGCTTTGTATTTACCATTCTCTGTGGCCCAAGATGAAGCATCCCATATTGAGCCATATAACCACATTGGTCTCAGCGGAAATGTCGCCACACTCTTCCTTGGATACCTCCTTATCGGAATATCATCTACTAAGAAACTGGAAAATAAACAAAAAAAAAGAGAGAGGAAGAAGTTAATTATTGTACATTTATAGAGGCTAAAATTTTGATTTTCGTCACATAGTAGGATCCGAGTTCATTTTTCTATAATTACTACATGTAGTATCAGTGTATCACCAAAGCATTCTACATGTAGGATCCGAGTTCATTTATGAAGGCTGTTGTGATTTCTTTCTTCTATTTTCTTATACAGATTCAAGACGACGAAAATCCAGTGATAGTCGATGAAACCGTTGCTAATTGACAAAATCGTCGAAGCGTCATAAAAACAAAATTCATCCCTATTCTGCGATTCTGTCGCTGTTAAGACATTTTTGCTCATTAAAAATACCCCTAGACTGAATTTTCCAAAATTTGATGTCTTTTCCTCACAAGCACAAAATAAAGACAGAAAGTTTTCAAAAATGGCACTTAACTTACATAATTTCTCTAGGAGACCATAGTATGGCATAGTGGTGGAACCCTTTGGTGGGATCAAACCATAAATGGTATTTCATTTCTCTACCAATAATTTTCCCATCCCCACTTCCTCGTATGTATACATTTGTTTGCAATGTGTATGGTTTCCCAAAAGTTGTCCCCAGAAACTCGATGTCTACCTCATCGTGGTACCCCGGGTGAGCTTCACTGTTTGAAAGCTGCATAAAATTTAGAACAATCAAATTACGACAACAAAAAAGACAATACATTCTTTTTAAGAGAAATTTATTTTAGTGAGCAATACTACAATCTATTAAGGTGATCGTCTGCTGGCATTAGATATATGTCTTGTTTGTTTAGCAAGTCCCATTCAGATTAGAAACAGAAGATTGAATATTCCATTCAATGCTCATGATTTATTTGATTGCATATTTTAATTTTAGTTTATTTAGTTGTGATCAGAACTCGCAATACATTTGGCTGATCAACAAAAAAGCTTGGTAGATATTTTTGAATTGTACTGCAGTACAAACTAGAAAAACTAGTTTTTGTCTAGTTTCTTACTAAGAAGCTTCTTTGCTCTAACGACGTAATAATTTCAGTCCATTAATAAGCATTTTGTAAACTAAGATGTTCCCTCTATGGTGTATAAACCAAAAATGTCAAGTTTTAAAACACTAAGTAAATTCAATAAACGCGGAGAAGAAAATTTTAGACTACATGAAGATTGCTTTATTAGTTCCCCACTCACATAAAATGCAGTAATAACCCCAGCGGTGTAACCAGGCTGCAGCTTGATGGAAGCACCGAAATAGCCGGATCGAAACGGACGAACCGACTTGAATCCGCTTCCTAAAACAATCAATCCACCAAAGTAAATGATCAGGACACGCCATCCGACAAAGTATACTAGAACTTGTACATTCGTTGATCAAATGGGAGCATTATTTGGTCTTAACTTTTTGGTTGATCAACTTAGAAATCGGATTATTTGGTCCTTTTTACCTGGAAATTCTACAAATAACAACTCCAACGAATACAACATTTTGTGTCACTAGAGTGCAACTAAACACGTATTATAGGCTAGTAGTCAATTATAATTTGTCCTGATGAACAAACAAAAGTGGAACAATCCAACCCAACTTACTCTTTTTTTTTCTTTCAATAAAACAGGTCTAACAGGGCTAACTTTATTAAAATGAAATATTCAGTATATGGACAAGGCCCAATACTTGCCGGAATTTAGAAATACGATGAAATACATGTAAACAAATTAAGTTACACATAGAATAACCTGCAAAACTGTAAAATGAGGAGAAAAATCACATGATTTAATACCACAAATCTTCAAAAAGTTAAATGACCAAACTTCCTACGATGATTCATGCTCTACTCCTTATCAATCCAAACCTGATAACGCCCCTTGTATCTCCATGACCAGAATGATCTAGACCAACCCAACTTACTCATATACGTAACAAATGTCGCAACAACGAGAACTAAAAAAATTCATGGAACTGGCAAACCAAGTAGAAAAATTAACAAGAGGCATCAAATCACTATTTTAAACTTATTGTAGCAAATTATACATAATGATAAATGAGCTTTCGTTATAATAATTTCAGGGGTAAGTTGTCACATGTTAATGTCACTATCTAGATAATTACTTACAATACTAATGCCAAAAAAAATATATGAAAGGGAAAGAAAAGGTTAGGACCTGAGGTGGTATCAAGCCAAATTGTCAAGGCATTGTTGCCCATTTTTTGATGACCTGGACCCCAAAGGTTCCTAAAGCCTTGATAAAAACTCATGGACCTAAACTTGGAGCTTGGGTAGTACCCTGGTGAGGGTGGCCAATATGCTACATTACTTGAAGGGCCTATTAGAAATAGAATTAACATTGATAGATACAAAGCCATATATGACAACTTTGGGAGTGAGAAAGGGAGAGTATTGGGTGAATTATTGTGAAGTGTAAATGTTGAACAAATGAGAGGTAGAGTTATAGACTAGAGACTAGTGTGATACATGGTGAGTGAGGAGGGTATTGTCAGTGAGGTATATCGCATTAATGAAAGGGAATTGTGGGTGCCTACCATATATAATATGGCCAAAACAGAAAATTTTAATGATTTAAGGGTTTATTATAATGTAATTAATCAAAAGTAAACACAATGTCATAATTGTGCTTAAGCTCTATTCATCGGTCTTGTGACTTCTCAATGTCGATCGTCACTGTGATCGGTAACGGAAGTTCATTGCTACCCAAATCCTAGTTTATGGAGAGAATTTCAATATTTTCGGAACACCAAGATATACAACAGAACGTAAACAAAACAGTTAAATCCAAAAATTGTTAGTTACTTATTAATTTAGAACCATGATAATCTAATTTTATGGTTTACATAAAGCAGTTGCAGTTTCATTAGGACATGATATATTTTAGCCTTTTAATTTGTGGTTGATGATGATTTAATGAAGAAACTATGGTGTTGCAGATGAATGTCCTTTTATAGAGGTAAAGAGGTACCAATTCATGAACAAGGTATGTTCTTGATGACAAGACTGTATAGAAAAGTAGAAAGACCCATAATATTTAATACACTATATATATATAATTACCATCACACAACAACTCTTTTTTTCCTTATTATTTTATGAAATTCTCATAGATTTGGTTGTATGGGCAAAAAATCTTGGATTGGTTGATGAGATAAATGAGAAGGGGTAGATAGCCACCAATTTATTATGCTTCATCTGTGTTCTATCACTTTTGATAAGTTCTTTTATTTATTCTTTATGACTATAGACGATCGTGGATAAGAAGTATATATTGATAAGAGGGCTACCACAGTTTTATATAAAATTGACTTTCCTAGTGTTTAGTAATTTACTACCTTTTTTTTTTCCTTTTTGAGATGATGATGAAATGATTTATCCCCTTTATGCTAACATGATTGTATGATTATTTAGCCTATGTTTTTTTTTTTTGAGAATTTTATTTAGCTTATGCTAAAACACCAAAATCACACACTGCATCATGTGATCGTAGAATTTTCGAAATGTTATGATTGATGTACATTCTTACTATTTCTGTGGTACCAAAAGAAAAGGATAGTACATTCTTACTATTTCCGTGGTACCAAAAGAAAAAGATAGTACATTCTTACTATTAAATGAATTTTGTACCATTGTATCAGACTTTACTGAAATTACCCTATTAATATTGCGTGTCACTGTTTTTTTCACCTTGCCTATCCTATAAATATATATTTTGTTTTACAAGTTTATGAGTTATGACTCGAAATATATACAGGTGTGGACAGTCTCCCTTTGTTGAGTAGGTCACATATACAATCCATAAAGGGACGTTATGGATAACATTCTTGTTTTAATAAAGTCGGTGTAAATTTTGATAATTAAAAGCATAAAATCATTGTACTGGTGGCGGGAAAACACGGGTTTGTATTTTTGAGTAATTCTTAAATAAATGTTATGTTTGGTAAACCTTGGAAAAAAAGCATTACAATACATTTTTCGTATTAGAAATGCTAAAATAATGTAAATTGCGCGCAGTGCAATTTCAGGTTGTGTTGAGAAGGACTATAGGTTGTTACCAAATAATGTAATGGTTCAATGTGGCGAGCCTGATTTTCTTCCCAAGCTCGGCTTATGTATTATTCACGTCGGCTCCGATCTTCCAGGGTCGTGACGTAGGTGGTATCTGCTTCGTCGTCGAGGTGCTCTCTAAGCCTGCACAAGAAACGAACAGGGGCCCGGGGTTGGTACCAGGTTTTCCCTCTCCGACGATCGAGTCAGTGTCGGTATAGACTGAATGTAAGAATATATTTAAGGATGAGGGCTTGGTCCAGTTACGAGTCGTGGCGTCAGATGTCACGGTTGATATTCTGGTGGTCCGGGTCGTTTTAGCTTTATCTCTCCTCTCTCTTTTTGTGTGTCCCCCCTTAGCAGGATTAGGGGGGGGGGGTATTTATAGTAAGGTTACGATGTATACTAACCCTTGGATCACTGTACTGTGAGGTGCTGATCCAACGGCGTTAGGTCATTTATGACTCTGACAAGAGTACTGTCCTTTCCCGGGGCCCACTGGAGGTGCCCTGTGATTGGGCCACGTCGATGAAACGTCAGGAGGGTCCCCCAAAGGGGGCAGCAGCATTAATTGGTGAAGCGTATCGAGTACGCTTCTTTGAGCCGGCCTAGCTTCACCCCGTTTGGTGATGAGCCGGGGTGGTGAGACATCCACTATATAGGGCCCCGGTTTATTCATTTCTGTGGCGATATTGGTCCGGACGAGGGGACATCGACATTCCCTCGCCAACAGCTCCCTGGCCGGAGTCGTCGTTAGTGACAATGCCGGTGAGAACCTTCTTCACTTTACGGGGGCTCCGGTCATTCCGTCTTCATGTTTGGCTGTCTAGAGGCACCTCGGCGTAACTTGACTCTTGATACGTGTTCAACCACTCATGGATCTCTTACACGTGGAGCATGCCAGTTTTGCAATTATGAGGCGCCGCCTCTGTCTTTTCGGTTTCTTCAATGTCATTAATGCCAAAACGGCTGAAGGGTGACACTTGGCAGACGACCTCTCATTGCTGTACACGTGGAAGGCGTGGGTTGGGTGGCGGCTGTCGTTTGTGGGAGTTCGCGTAACGAGCCGTCGCGTCTTTTCACCTTCTGGTAACTGTCTTTTCACCTTCTAGTGGGGGTCTATAAATACCCTCAGTGAAAGTTCATTTTCACTTTCTCACTCTCTCACTAAAATTTTCACAGCAAACCGTTCTCTCTCATCCTCCACCCTTAGCAAATCTTATCTTCGAACACTTAAGCCAAAAAAGAAGATGGTTATCAAACACGGAGCCGGAAAAGGCCCGATGGTTGCCCCGCAACCACGGCGTCTTGACGTGATGGCAAACGCCTTGCCATTCCGGGCGATGGTTATTGACCCCGCCATCACCGTCGCGGTAAACGATAACAGTATCATGGTCAGGCAGCACGGGTCTGACCTAGAAGAGTTTCGTCAGCTCTGCGGCATAGGGGAGGAGTTCCGACTTCGAACCTGTGCGACCTCGGACGAAGTGAACGGGATCGTGGCTGATCCCAAGAGTATGGTAACTCTCTCCCTCTCTACTCTTCTATACGGGGGCACCCACCTCCCCATTCCGGAGCTACTGGCGGAGCTCTGCGCCTGGACGCAGACTCTTCCATGCCAGTGGCCTCTGCAAGCGCACCGCATCTGCGCCGGAATGGAGGCCCTAAGTGCCTCGTTGGGCCCGGACATTCCGGAACCACTGGGGCTTAGGGAGCTCTTGGCCTGCTACGAATTTTTGCAGACCGAGCCGAGCTCCCAATCCAAGAGCCGGCAGCCCTATCTGAGGTGCCGGTCTCACAACCAGTTGATCACAGGTAACTCCGATTCGAATCGGGGTTACACACAAGACGTGGTCGTCGTGGAGGGCCCTTGGCTCCTTCGTGACGACCTAATTCTCCCGAACAGGCCGGGGAGGGTGCTGAGCACCAAGGAAAACAAATTCACTGTGGCCTCTAAGCTTGGGGGCCTGGGCGAACCCAACATAGAGTCGTTGGAGGTGGCCCTTAACTGGTGGGGTCCGGATGGGACCGACGTGGGGGCACGCGATGCGGAGCGCCTGCTGATCTGTGGCTCCCCCACCTCCTGCAAGGGGAACAGCTTCAAATGGCCCCACAGGACCTTCTGTCCCGTGGGATACTCCAGGGAAAGGTGGGAGAAGGAGAAGGGTCTGGAGTCGACCCTCCCTCCCCGGGTGGTTGAAGGTGCCGAAGCAGCCCTCCCTCCCAAGGCTTCGAAGCCGAAGCTGAAGAAGGGCGGTAAGGCGAAGGCAGCGAAGGCGACGACCGTGGCTTCCTTCGCTCCTTCAACGGCCGGGGTTCACTTTGAGACCCGGTCTGATGGTACCGTTATCTACTTCCGGGTGGGGGCGGACGGTACCCGCACATACATTGATGCGCAAGGGAAGCCTCTGACAGAGGTTCCTCCCTTGAGCTCTAGGGAGCCCGCTGTGGGGATCCCCCTTCAACTAGAAGACAGCCCAACTGGGGCGGAACCATCCGGGCCTGCCTTGGGCACCTCGCGGACCAGAGTAAGTCACTTCTTGTTTTCTTCAAATTTTCGTTTTTACACTTAGCTAGATTTAGTTATAGTTAATTTCTCTAACTCTTAACTCCTTTCTTGTGTGGCCTGTGTAGGTGGTCCGTTCCGATGAGGAGGAGGAGGCAGATGAAGAGGCTGGGGAGGTGGTAGCTGAGGTGGTTGAGGTTGGGGGCGAAGAAGAAGAAGAAGGGGCGATCGACGGGGTTGCTGAGACGGGGGAGCCCGAGGGGGTAGTGGTCGTTGTCGAGGCCGAGGGGGGGGATGTAGTGGTGACGGGGGAGAGGGAAGTGGCGATCCTGCCTCCGTCGGCTGGCCCGGACGATTTGGCAGCCCAAGCCAGACTCGATAGGCTGGCCCGCAAGGCCCTATTGGGGAAGAGAAAGGTGGAGGGGGCGAAGTCCCTCCAAGGGGAAAAGAGGGCCAAGGTCGGGGGGAGTAACCCCTCCGAGGTTATGGTCGTTGAGGGGCCTAGGGAGACGTCGGGCCCCGCTCCAGGCCCTACTCAAGGCTCTGCCTCCAGTTCTGCCTCCCCGGCCCACAGGATGCCTGTGCAGACGCCCGAGGAGGTGAAGGCGGCCACAGGGGTGAAGAGCATCATGGAGGCTCACCCCTCTGCCGGGTTACTAGCTTTGGCTGCGCTCCAGCAGCAAAGCGTCGAGGCTGATCACCGAGGTCGTGACCTCGCCTCCTCCATGGCATCGGCCATGGCTATGATACCTCAGGTGCGTGTAGAGCGTTTTGTATGTTTTCACATGTTTTCACATTCTTTCCATATATTTTTGCTAAGTGTTTTGCCTTTTCCCTTGTAGGCCTACTTAATGATGAACCAATATGTCTATCATCAAGGCCAGCTGGTGAGGTCATGGGCCGCGAAGGCAGAGGCTAATGCCAAGCTTCTGGAGGAGGCCCAAAAAAGGGTGGAGGAGGCCCTGAAAAGGTCTGAGGAGGCCCTACTCAGGGCGGAGAAAGCTGAGGGCCTCAACGCCACGGTTGAGGCTCGAAGAGTCGAAGCCGTGAAGGCCAAAACGGAGGCCGAGGAGCGTGCCCAGGCTGCGGAGGCAGCCTTAAAAGAGGCCGAGGCTGGCATCACGGACAGGATAAAGGCGGCAGTCCAAACTGGCCAAGCCGAGCTGAACGCCGCCTGGGCCCAGAAGACACAGAAGGACTTCAACTCCTTCTACGTCGAGGGGTGGTCTGAGGCGGCTGCCTTTATGAGGGCGGGACCGGATCACCCGGTATGGAACATAGAAAACATTATAGTTCCCGTTCCCTCGGCTCCCATTCCGGATGTGGTGCCTTTGACTCCTCGAGCTCTCTCGGACGAAGAGGACGGGGCTAGCCAGAGCTAGGGTAGATTTAGGCTTTTGTTTTCAGTGTAGTTTCCTTTTTTGTACTTAGCATGTAATAGCTTTCCATTGAATGAAATGAAAAAACAATTTTGGACTTGTCTTTTATTCTTTTATTCTTCTGTTGTTTTGCTTCTATACTTCCGTTGTGATTTATACATCATTCATTGTATACATGCTCCCAAATGGGGGGCCCTTATGCTTCGACGTTGGGGCACTCATTTCATATACATCATAAATCGAGTTGGCGCGTGTAGAAACACTTGTAAAATTTAAATGAACTGAAAAATTCAAGTAAATAGAACCGGGGTGCCGTATAGGCTCGTGTTCTGAAACACTTAGATAATTTAAATGAACTGAAAAATTCAAGTAAATATGAACCGGGGTGCCGTATAGGCTCGTGTTCTGAAACACTTAGAGAAAATTTAAATGAACTGAGAAATTCAAGTAAATAAGAACCGGGGTGCCGTATAGGCTCGTGTTCTGAAACACTTAGAGAAAATTTAAATGAACTGAGAAATTCAAGTAAATAAGAACCGGGGTGCCGTATAGGCTCGTGTTCTGAAACACTTAGAGAAAATTTAAATGAACTGAGAAATTCAAGTAAATATGAACCGGGGTGCCGTATAGGCTCGTGTTCTGAAACACTTAGAGAAACTTTATAACAACAGTTTTCATTTATAAAGCCCACAGGCATAAATTTACATCACATTCTTATTTACACAAAAGTCATAAAGGCCGAGCTCTACTGGTAGTACTTCCTTAGGTTGTTGATGTTCCAAGGTCGGTCGACCGGGACGTTGTTGGGAAGACGACCCAACAGGTAGGCCCCGTTCCCTACTGCACCGAGGATTCGATAGGGGCCTTCCCAATTGGGGCCTAGCTTGCCGTCGGATTGTATCCTGGTGTTGTTGTTTACTTTTCGTAACACTAGGTCTTCGTCTTGGAAACGTCTGGCGTTAACTCTTTTGTTATAAGAACGCCCCAGTTCGTTTTTATATTCGGCGTTACGGATGGCCGCAACCTCCCTTCTTTCTTCGGCGTAGTCCAGCTCTAGCCCCATCATCTTTTCATTAAGCCCGTTCTCCACAATGTCCGTCCTCAGAGAAGGAAGCCCGATTTCTAACGGGATGATGGCTTCCATTCCATAAGTAAGGCTATAGGGTGTCTGTTGAGTGCCCCGTCTCCTCGTCGTTCGGTAGGCCCATAGGACGTGATACAGTTCTGCGGCCCATTGTCCTTTGGACTCGTCTAGCCTCTTCTTGATTCCGTCGAGCACGGTCTTATTTGACACCTCGGCTTGTCCGTTGCATTGGGGGTACGATGGGGTCGAATAGTAGTTCTTGATGTGATACTTTGCATACATCGCTTTTAATTTGACCCCGGTGAACTGTCCCCCATTGTCTGCGACGATTGAGTAGGGGATTCCGAATCTGGTGATCACGTCTCTCCAGAGGAAACGTATCACTTCGGCCTCCGTTATCTTTGCTAATGCCACAGCTTCGACCCACTTTGAGAAGTAGTCGGTGACCATGAGGAGGAACTTTTTGCCTCCCGGGGCCCGAGGGAAAGGTCCTACGATGTCCATGCCCCACTGGGCAAAGGGCCAAGGCGAAGTCACGCTGCTCATTTTTTGGGCCGGGGCTCTAGGTATGGGGGCGTATTTCTGGCACTTCTCACATTTGAGCACGAAAGTTTTAGAATCTTTCTGCATGAGGGGCCACCAATACCCGTGAGTCAAGGCACGATTGGCAAGCGACCTGCCCCCGGTGTGGCTCCCACACGTGCCTTCGTGTATCTCCTCCATGACTTTCACCACCATATCAGGGTGGACACAGAGGAGATAGGGCCCGGAGAACGATCTTTTATAAAGTTTATCGTTGGGTGCTAGCCAGAACCCTAAGGCCTTTCTTTTTATTTTTTCAGCCTCCTTCTTATGTTCAGGAAGGTCGCCGGAGCGATGGTATTCGATTATGGGGTCCATCCAGCATAGCTCCGGCGGAAGGTCGGTCACCATATTAACGCTTGCCCCAGCGTCGATGCTAGGGGTAGGGACGTACTCTACGGTGATGGCTCGCTCCTTTTTATCACTCATAGCCGAGGCCAGGGTCGCTAGGGCATCGGCGTGGGTGTTCTCGTTTCTGTTGATGTTGACGATCTCCTGATACTCGAAGCTCCGGAGTATTTCGGAGGCGATGGTCACGTATTTTGCCATCCTTTCGTCCTTTGTTTGGAATTCACCACTGATCTGGCCACTGACTAATTGGGAATCAGTGTGCACCAGTATCTTCTTGATGCCGAGGCTTCGGGCCATTTTCAGGCCGGCTATCACGGCTTCGTACTCCGCCTCGTTATTGGTGGCTCGGAAGCCAAGCTGGATTGACTTCTCGATTACATCACCCAGTGGGGATTGGAGAACCACCCCGAGGCCAGATCCCTTTTTATTGGCAGCTCCATCGGCGTGCAAGGTCCATGTTCCTTGGGCTCGTTCTTCGATGCCGGGGGACGTCGTCGTTCCGGTGAATTCTGCCACAAAGTCGGCCAAGGCCTGCCCCTTGACAGAGGTTCGCGGCTCGTACCGGATGTCGTACGCGTTCAGGTGGCAAGCCCACTTCGTCATACGTCGAGACAGGTCTCCCTTCTGGAGTATTTCCCGAACGGGCTGATCCGTATACACCACGATACTGTGTGCTGAGAAGTAATGGGCCAGTTTTCGCGATGCCATGACGAGTGCCAGGACAAGCTTTTCTAGAGGCATAT
This sequence comes from Primula veris, assembly GCA_963682055.1. Taxonomy (NCBI): domain Eukaryota; kingdom Viridiplantae; phylum Streptophyta; class Magnoliopsida; order Ericales; family Primulaceae; genus Primula; species Primula veris. The sequence goes on from OY821749.1 coordinate 28,259,056, forward strand.
ACCTAGCCTCGGCGTCGAGGAGGGTTTTGCTTACGTAATAGATTGGCCTTTGCTCCCTGCCGACTTCTTTGATGAGGACGGCGCTAACGGCTATCTCGGATACGGCCAGGTACAACGCAAGGACATCGCCGGCGTCAGGTTTGGCCAGCAGGGGCGCGCTTCCAAGGTAGCTCGCCAGCTCTATGAACGCACTCCGGCATTCGTCATTCCATTCGAACTTCTTCTGAGCCTTCAGAGCCGTAAAGAATGGCTTGCATCGATCTCCGAACCGGGCTATAAACCGGTTGAGGGCAGCGGCCATTCCGGCTAGCTTTTGTACATCCTTCCTCTTTTCAGGGGTTCTCAAGTTCTTCAAGGCAGAGATTTGGGCCGGGTTCGCCTCTATACCGCGATGGGTCACCATGAACCCTAGGAATTTTCCGGCTCCAACTCCGAAGGCGCACTTAGAGGCGTTCAGCTTCAGATCATGCCTTCGTATCGTTTCGAACACCTCTCTCAGGTCGGCCAGGTGGTCGTCCTCCTGGGCGCTTTTCACCACCATATCGTCGATATAGACTTCCATGCTCCGGCCTAGGCTCTTGGCGAATATCTTGGTGACCATTCTTTGATAGGTCGCCCCGGCGTTCTTAAGCCCAAACGGCATCACCTTGTAGCAGTAATTCCCCCTTGGGGTTATAAAGGCGGTTTTTTCTTGGTCAGCCTCCGACATGGGTATTTGGTGATAGCCGGAGCAGGCGTCCAGGAAGCTCATTCTGGCAGCTCCGGCGGTGGAGTCTACTATCTGATCGATTTTAGGCAGAGGGAAGGGATCCTTAGGACAAGCCCGGTTAAGGCTCGTGTAATCGATGCAGACACGCAGCTTCCCGTTCTTCTTAGGGACCACCACGGGGTTAGCGAGCCATCTAGGATAAAAAATTTCCCTGATGGCTCCAGCAAGCAGAAGCTTTTGTACTTCCTCATTTATGGCATCGGCATGCTCCGGACTAACACGGCGCCCCTTTTGCATCACAGGCTTCGCATCCGGGTTGACGTTCAACTTATGGCAGGCGAGGTCGGGACTGATTCCCGGCATTTCGCATGGGGACCATGCGAAGTTATCGAGGTATTCGAGCAGTAGCTTAACGAGACCTGAAACCTCAGGCTCGCTCAGCCCTGCGCCCACCATAAAAAAGTGTTCCTCGTCGTACCCCGGGATCCGGACCTTCAGCAACTCTCCTTCTACCTTGTCTTCAGCTTCCGGGCCTATCTTCTTGCTCAGTTCCCGCAGCAGCTTGGGATCCTCGGCTTCTATGTTCATAGCACTCTGGCCCGGCACCGGTTTACTACTGGAGTATACGGCCATGGCGCAGCTTCTTGAGACCTTTTGGTTTCCCGATATGGTCTCAACTCCATTCGAAGTGGGGTACTTGACCTTTTGGTGTAGAGTGGAGGAGACGCCTTCTATCTCATGAAGCCACGCGCGCCCCAGAATGATGTTGTAAACGGAGGGGACGTTCACCACCGTGAACTCCACGCTCATAATTTTGGTTCCTGTCTTAACAGGCAAGGTTATGTTCCCTCTGGGCTGGACAGCCTCAGAATTGAATCCGAATAGAGGGGGGGCGTTGGTATCTAGCTGCCCCTCCGTCAGCCCCATCTTTTCGAAGAGGTTTCCAAAGAGAATATTCACCGACGCCCCCTGATCGACGAGGATGCGTCCCACTGAACAATGGCCCACTTGGGCCGTGATGACGAGGGCGTCGTAGTGGGGCAGGTCTACCCCCACTAGGTCGAAGTCGGTGAAGCTTAGATCTGGCTTGGTTCCTATTTTGAACCTCTTCCGGGGCTTCGAGCTTTCGGCGAGGCAGACGTGCTTTTTCATCGTGGCCTCACGGGCCTCGGTTCTCTCCGCCCCACTTGGCTTCGGCTTCTTCGGTCCAGAATGGATAACCTGGCAAGTCATCACCGGTGGGGGGAGGTCTGGTTGCCTTTCGTCGACCCCTTCTCGGTCTCGATCAGGGTCCCTTCGCGTCTTGACATATTTCGCCATCAAGCCGTCCCGGACCCATCCTTCCAGCCTTGCCTTCAGACCATGACACTCATTGGTATAGTGGCCGCGGCCTCTGTGATAGTCACAAAATTTGTCATTGGGCCCCCGGGCTGGCTCGTTCCTGAGCGGGGGAGGCCAGGAAAAGAATGGCTCGTTCTCGATCTCAAAGAGCAGGTCTGTCAGCGGTAGGCGGAATGTGGTGGAGTAGGCATTTCCTGGGTTCGAAGGGTCGGCCCGACGGGTGTCCTCCCTTCTACGCTTAGGGGCCGGTGGCTGGCTCTCCACCGTTCGAGGTCTCCCCAACCTTTCCGCTATGGGGCGATCTCGCCGGATGCCCCTTGAGGCGGCTCCTTCCCGAGGCTGCTCGATGCTAGCGACTGAGCGCGCCGTTCCAGCAGATCTCATGTCTTTCTCGATATCGACATGCTGTTTGATTAGTGACCGGAGCTGGGAAACTGAGCCAGGAGGGGTTGCTATCATTTCGTTACGGATCCTGCTTCCCACGATCATGTTTTGCCTGAAAGCCGCTATAGCTGTAGTATCGGGGCAGTCGGCACATTCAGCGTGCTTCTGCCAGAACCGATTGTCGTAGCTCTCGAGGGTCTCTTTGGGTTGGGCCTTCACTTGGTACAGATGCTCCGGTTGGGCAGCCCTTTCCTTCAAGTTGATGAAGCGGTGTGCAAAATCATAGGCCAGATCATCCCAACAGTGGATGGAGTTGGCAGGCAGAGACTGGAACCATTTACTTGCGAGCCTCCCCAGGCTGGCGGGGAAGCATTTGCACATAAGACGATCGAGGTGGGACCAGTGGTTCATCTGGTATCTATAGTGCCGGAGGTGGGCTTCCGGGTCAGAATCCGCGTTGAACACTTGAAGAACGGGGGCAGTAAAATTTCCGGGGGGCGCACTGTACTCTATCTCATCTGAGAACGGGGTACTGCGGGTGGAGGCAACGATTTTTAACGCTGCCTCGTCCGCGACTTCATCTCGGCCAGTGCGACGACCCCGCCTCCTTCTCCGGGGAGGCCTTTCAGTCCGAGCACAACTCGAAGCGGGCCGCGAATCGTGTCTATCACCGGGTCGACTGATTCGCGAGTGTACGCTTCGGTCGTTTATACGATGTGAACTCCCCTCGTGGGACCGCCTCGACTCCTCTCCCCTAGCCGGCTCCTCTGGAACCTCTAGGGGGGGTCGTCTTGAGGGTCCCAGCCGCGACATCACGCTCTTGGTGGGGATGCGAACGGGCTCTGGCTGCTCTCCGCCACAAGGGACGGGTCCGGGCTCGGATGCCATCATAGAGGCTATCAACGCCTTTTGAGCCGCCAAGGCAACGAGCTCCTTCTCATGGATCTCTAGCATCATACGAGTCAGCTCGTCGCGCGACCGGGGAGTCCCCTGGACCGCATTGAGTGGAGTAGGCTGCCCCTCAGGCGCAGTTCCCGGCGTGCCAAAAGAGAGGGTCCTCGGCATTCCAAATACTGGGGCATGCCGTGGAGGAGGGCTCTCGTACTGTTCATTATCCGTCATCGTTCCTTGGAAACGGATTGTCGGAGCTAGCGTGCTACAATTTCCCACAGACGGCGCCAATTGGCGAGCCTGATTTTCTTCCCAAGCTCGGCTTATGTATTATTCACGTCGGCTCCGATCTTCCAGGGTCGTGACGTAGGTGGTATCTGCTTCGTCGTCGAGGTGCTCTCTAAGTCTGCACAAGAAACGAACAGGGGCCCGGGGTTGGTACCAGGTTTTCCCTCTCCGACGATCGAGTCAGTGTCGGTATAGACTGAATGTAAGAATATATTTAAGGATGAGGGCTTGGTCCAGTTACGAGTCGTGGCGTCAGATGTCACGGTTGATATTCTGGTGGTCCGGGTCGTTTTAGCTTTATCTCTCCTCTCTCTTTTTGTGTGTCCCCCCTTAGCAGGATTAGGGGGGGGGTATTTATAGTAAGGTTACGATGTATACTAACCCTTGGATCACTGTACTGTGAGGTGCTGATCCAACGGCGTTAGGTCATTTATGACTCTGACAAGAGTACTGTCCTTTCCCGGGGCCCACTGGAGGTGCCCTGTGATTGGGCCACGTCGATGAAACGTCAGGAGGGTCCCCCAAAGGGGGCAGCAGCATTAATTGGTGAAGCGTATCGAGTACGCTTCTTTGAGCCGGCCTAGCTTCACCCCGTTTGGTGATGAGCCGGGGTGGTGAGACATCCACTATATAGGGCCCCGGTTTATTCATTTCTGTGGCGATATTGGTCCGGACGAGGGGACATCGACATTCCCTCGCCACAATGCATATGATACAATATAATGATATATTGTAATGTTATACGACACCTTTCTATTCAATAGATTTGGTCAAATATTTGCACCGGTGCACAATGTCGGAGCACGGATGTCATTGTCATTTGTATGTACACCAATTGTTACCTCTTTTTTCCCCTTACATACTTAAATTTAATTCACTTAAAACGATTTTACTCACCTCAACGGATTGGTGATGGTATGTAGACACTTGATCCTACTAAAAAAGACGCAGATTCAAGCTTTTGTTACCGTAAACGAATGTAAATCGTAGGTGTGCCATTTTAACTCAATTTTTCGTTAGCATCATCCCCTGTTAAAAAACCCATGTTATTCCTTGTATATGTTAACTTAAATCGAGTAGTTTCCAGTCGCGCGCATCACGCTCCACACTATCTCTTTTCTTTCTGTGTCTCCTTTCATCAACGGAGTCGAAGAAGAATACCGCATATCATATTCAGCCACTGAGCCAAGATGAAAGCGTTGCATCATGAACAACCTCCATCTAGTCTACCATCAACGTTAATAGCTTATCAACTCATCATATGGTTTGGTTTTGATGAGTGTACTGTCAAATAAATTGAGTTTTAACTGGCGTATTATTTGTATTTCATAAGCTAATTTTGTTTAGTGATCATTCGTAACGAATATATACTTGAAGTTGAACTGTTGAACAAACTGGTTTCAAATGAACATAACGTTCAATGACAGATTTTACGTGCACACTAATGAAAACAGACAGTATAGAATATGAGCACGGGCGGCTCTAAATGTATTTATAACAACCTCAGATGCGAATATTTTTTTGCGCCCCATTTTTTTTTACCGTCATATCAAAAAGATCACATACCAAAAAATCAAAAACAAAATAGAACCGATAACATAACAAAATATTTATATCTTACAACATATTTTCCAGATCAAACGTCGTCGTTTTGAGCCACAAAAATCCATGCGCCTCGTTTGGGTCACGCTCTTGAGCCCATCGATTCAATGACATTCATTTTCAATGAGTATAATACACTGATTTTGACAGAATACCAAATAGCAATTATGAGCATTACCATGAGAGCGATTTTCTAGCTCCGTTACCGTGCTGGCGCATGATGCTCCAATCAAAGGCACAACGGAGCAGAAGCATGAGACAAAATTAAATCTACTAGTATTTGCGATTGCGACTAAAGAAATGGAAGACAAGAAGGAAAAAGACAATTAAAGTGATGAATGCACATAGATCTTAAGACCAGTAGAATTTTAATTGTCAATAGTCTTTTTGTCGGTGTAACAAACTTTCATTTCCAAAAAAAAAAAAACTTTCATTTGATGTAAACAAGTTTTTGCTCTTCACAAAATAGGAAATAACTCTGCAATTAGTCATTGGAATGGAATATTAATTTAATTAGTCTAACCTAAAATAGTTTACTCCAATCAGTGTTTGTAATTATCAGTGAAATTGTGATTTTCTTGGCTGAGTGGTCCAAAAAGCTTTGATACGTGAATAAAGGACCCTCACTAATTTATGAAAAATTAGGAACCTACTAATTTCAAATATTTGGACAAAATTTTTAATATTTGAGGAATTATATATACTGTTAACGTCGGTCATTGCCGCATCAATTTAATGAGGGGCCTCTTATTGGTGAGTCTCTACTATCGATTTTCTAAATGTTTTTCTTTTTCTTTTTGGGTTTCTATTATTATAAAGCATACAAAAATAAAATAAAAAAATCAGTCCAATGCATTCCCATTCAGTGATCCAATTATGAGAGGGTGTCGGTTTTTAATTATGTTATTTGGTATTATAATATTTAATTTATGTTAATACAATTTAGAAATTTAGCATGATTATTAGTCATTATCTAAAAGAAGGATCGATTAACAATTGGTATATATGTATTGTTGTAGCATTTTCATTGTAAAAGTGAATGATTTGCATTTTTTTTTAAACGAATATATACATGCATGTGGCTCGTCCATTTGATATTTTGCTCATAAACAGCATACATGCAGGAGTGTAAAGATTTAGTAACATCCAATGAACTATAGCAAATATCAAGCAATAAGTGCTAATTAATTATTTTGTTATAAAAGAAAGGACAAGAGAGAAATCTTACAAGTATCAAATTCCAATTATATTTTCAATAATGCAATGGACCCTAATGACTTGTAAAATACCCAAAGTTTGGCAAAACTTCAAATCGTTGATAACATTAATAATAAAATATGCCCAACTTTTATTATCGTGTTACATGGAAAATTGGAAATTATATTTATAGCTGTAAATTAAGCTTTTGCCTAAAAAGAGTGAACAAGATCATCCATTTAGGATTAAGTTGCTTTCATCTTGATTGCTGTACTTATATAGTTGTACTGTAGTTGTACATATTAAACGTTTTGGTACATTATAGATCTGATCTAAAGCACAAATTGTAAAACAGCTAATGTACATAGTTCTAAGATTATATTTACAATATTGCACCTAATTGGGTTTCTTGGTTTCGGGAAAACATATATAAACGATAAAATTATCTTCTCACATTCAAGTTTATCAAACACGTGGTGTCATATGATATGATTTCGTGATTAATTTAGACAGTGATACTTAAATTGAACAGTTTCTTATAGTGTGGTACCCAAATTGAAAATTTTAAAATATGAGTATCAAAATCGTTAACAGCACTAGAATTTGATATACTAAACGTATTTTTCCCCTAATATTATGTTTATGCAAGTCTTTATTAGGAAAATGGATTTAATTTAGATTTTTTACGTCGGTCCAAATAAAGTTTTGTGGTACCTGACTATCACCAAATCAAAATGCACCACTAATTCATCATGATATATGTATGTTGCTAACATCTATATAATGGTACTCGACTAACGTCACATCACCGGGACAACGGATGAATGGGAAATGTTAAATGGTATAAAAACCATTCAGCCCTAATATTGGATTGTTCCGGTTGATCCATATATGCATGGTCGAAATCAATAATCATTTATATGGGTGTCAAAATTTACACCACCTACTTAATTAAGTGAATTAAAAAAAAAAACAAGTTGTGTCAAATATCTATTTTAACGTATTTTAGTAAAAATACATAATAAAAAATTAAAAAAATCATAATTTTATGAAGTATGAGGATGACGTCGTGTTTATGCATATCAAGGGTTTGTAGAATTTGTGACTTTTAACTTTGCATGGGTTCTTACTTCTTTTCATCATCTGATTTTTTATGTCATCTTTAAGTAATGACTTTTGAGTGATATATATAAAAAATAATCTAAAAAAAGGCCGCGTTTTATCGATTTAGAAGATGGGGAGCATAAGAACAAATCGCGACAACAAGGGTTAGTATATTCATCATACAATACCATAGTTCTAGCCAGCGCAATTATAGTAATAATGAGTTAATTTTTACTTAAGTTCTATTTTCATGAAATAAAAATTACTCCTACTCCGTATAAATTAGAGTTAAAGCAAAAATACTATATGCTTCTATTTTCGAAAGGATCTGCACTGTGCCACTACCAGAACGTATATTTTATAGGAATAAAATATTTATAAATTAGAACTCTTGCATTGAAGTAAATAATGCAACGTTGACAAATTTAAAATTAGAAGGTTAACATAAAGATTAACTAGCGACCGAGTCCACATGATGTGTGGTATAACTCCTAAAATTTACAATTATAAAAATACCATGTGAAAATCTAAAAAGTATTCCGAGCTCTTAAGAATTGAGAAATTTATTGATGACAATTTTTTTTTAAATCCGTGTTACTGCTATTTGTGGGTGATTTTAATATTTTAAAAAATTATACAATATTTTTGTAATTATTTGTTTTAAGCTTCGATAAGAGGTGTTCACATACCTAATAGTATGATACTGGAATCTTTGTTATCTATTTTGCAACCGTATTGTGCTAATTTGGTTCTTGCATTGAGTAATATATATTACGTACTGAGCTTTGGCATTCAAAATTCAAACCATGACTAGATTTTAATTGACATTATAACTTAACTGAGATGGTACATTTCAGATGATTATTTTTCAAAATCTACCCAATGCTCCGCTAGATTTAAGCCAAAATGTTCATCAAATCGATAGGTATATATAGTATTATTTTTTTACGAACAAACTTCATTTTTGAACAAGAACAAAGTTGTTCTTAAAATAACTCTGGCACCAATTCACCTAAAGCTCTGTGAAGATCTTAGGAAAATATACTGCAACGACGATAAAGTAAATAGCGACTATTCTGCAACGACGAATAAACATGAACCAGATGCTTAGGGAGCTCAACGTGAGTTAGGTTATGAATCCATAATCTTTTACAATTCTTGATGTTAGTTTTTTTTTCCTTTCCTGAAATGGTAAGATTAGAGAATGACAATTAATTAATTTCTTGCCACTCCCCATGTTGAGGTAGTTCAGAACTGAGCCTCACAAGATGTATACATATGCTTCAATTTTATTTTATTTTGGTCAATAGATATGCTCCATGTGAATGTAAACGATATGAATAAAAGTTATGGACTAAATGTTAAAGAACCATATAAAACTGCAATTATCACAAGGCACACTCTAATTTGTTTTGGTAATACAATATGGAGGTAGAAGAGGAAAGCTTGCGAAGAAATGCTGCCCGAAGAATACGGTATGCTCAGCTATCGGAAGGACAAAAAGATGTTGCGCTCAAGAAAAGAAGAGAGACAAATATGCTGAAGATAAAAAGTCGTGTTAATAGGTATATATGATGAATAAATACTTATGTGATGGAGAGAAAAAATTGAAAGCTAATTCTTTCATCAACCTTGATGACTTTGCAACTCTCACATATTACAAATATGAAGGTTAGCAAATTAGAAGAGATTTTTATGTTCTTCGGTCCTCAAAAGAATATCAAATAGAACAAAAATTGGTTGATCTACGATAGGTGGACAAATGAATTATAAATCAAAAAAATAAGGCGATCATTATTGAAGAAACCACCAAAACCAATACTACATGTATAATATATATATACATGCATTTTGATTACAAAAATATAGATATATACACATGCATGTTTTTCTTTTTTGGTCCTCAAAATTAAAGATCGGACCCTCCACCTTCCTGCACTAACAAAAATACTTATCTTGGACGTTTTACACATTTCACATACTGAAATCCAATCAATCTGTTAAACTACAACAGTGTTGTCAATATTTTACTTACGCGTTCTTATATCTGTCATCATAGATTCATAGGTACCGGAATTTTAGGGCCGCCGCTTAATACATTGTCTGGGAGCGAAGATCAGACCAGCTACCACAACTCTTTCTATATAGGTGAGTCATCGATCAAAATCAATACAAAGTTGAGTGTCCATATGATATATGCATTTACAATGTATTGGTACGAATCCGCAGGATTAAAGTCAAAAGCTCCAAATAAAGATACTTATATAAAGACGAACCTCTTCCCACTTGGACGAGGTAAATGACTGAATTCTCATCAATAGATATCCACTTCAGTACATGCAAGAAATACATGTGGGTATGTTCAAAGGAGAGTCAGCTTCGGATAGGTTCGGTAAAATTTTATTTGTTTCAACGGTTTATTGGAATTAGAGAGAAAGAAACAATAAGATGTTTGAGAATGCAAAGTCGAGTCCCGACAATACTTTTCGTTTGATTGAATTTTTTGTAGTGAATTGTATGAATAGATATGAAAAATTTAATAGTTATTGTCGAGATAGGTTTTTGACTAAATCTCAAACTTGTTGTAAGCTCGCTTTGATTTTTTCCTTAATCATGTAATTGATTCACTTCCGGACAAATCACCTCTTTTTTTATTATTAATATAGTTGGTCCGTTTAATTTTTAAAAAAAGAAATACATGTGGGCATAACTGCTATCGTTATACATATTCTTAAACTTTTGATATATTGATTTTTCCCAATATGCTAAGTAATACCAATGTGTCCAACGAAACATTTACTCTTACCACACCTGTTGTGAAGCAGAGTAAACCGTGCCGGAAACACGCTCCATCCAGGCTTGCGAAGACACGCCAGCCTTACCATCTAGAACAAGGAAGAGAAGCGAGTGAAATAAAGGAACGTTCATCATATGTAACTCGCTATCAATTTGTATAAAAAAAACTTTGTACCGCTTGACAGGTTTCCCAGGTTCAATTTCTCACACAGAAATGTAACAACTGTACAGGTTCAAACAAATTAAACCAAGATATTGTAAAAAATATTTCCGATAACCCACTAATTTCTACCTTCTGTACGACCATGCAAAAAGTGTTGGGCAAACGATTAACCACGAGCCAAATGGTCTGTGCTGCTCAAACGGGGAAATAGAGCTACTTTCTAATTTCCTTCCGATGAACTTTACGACTTATATACCTCCCAATCAAAAGAATCTAACGAGTTTAAACCTACATAGGTCCATACAACAACACTTTTGCATTTACCTCATTTGGAGTAAAATACGACCAAAACTTGTGCAAAAGAAAGAAGGCATAAAACATTCAAAATTCAATGTCAAAGTTTATCATTACACTAATGAAATACTTCCAACTGCCGATGACCCTTCCTATTTGCAGTTATATTTCTATGACACAGAACACGAAATAGAGAACAGAACGAACAAATCAACCTAATTAATACCTGACATTGTCGATAAACTTATGCGTAACTTAAAACGCAATCCATATGCCAACTTTTTTAGAAGTCTTACAGACATACCAAATTAGACTAATCAACATATTATTATAAGAACTGATGCGAACTTGGATCAATGAGTTTTCAACTGCCCAAATAGCTGTTATATGGCTTGAAAATGCAGAATCTGATGACAGACGTGGTCGAGACATAATGTCATATAACCATTTTGGTTATAAACACAATATATGGCAAGCACTTCTATGGTGCCATGGTGGTTATGATCCACTTCAGTGCCCATTATTGTTTCCATTTGGGGAAACTAGCTGGCATCAAGGTATAAAGATAGTGAACAGGCGAAATGAACAACTATGTGGAGGTCAATTGGTAGTTAATCCTCATATGATAAAATCTGCTACTGAACTCATTAACAAAGAAGAGAAAGGTTAGTAAGTTTATACCTTTTCATTTAGAACCTGCTATATATGCCTATCGGTTATTCTCCTGTCAGTTTTGTCTGCCGCAAAGAAGAAACAGCGTGATGTGTCCTGTCGTGAGTATTATTGCTACAAGCTATGTACAAATAACGCCGGGTGAGAAATCAATCTTACTTAGAGCAGGCCGCCTACTACAACAGTATGCAGTTGACATGTATGTCAAGCTGGAAACGTGTAGGCTAGACTACTTTAGGCTAAACCAACCCGAAATACGAGGTGAGGTCTACCAAGGAATAGTGGACAGTATTGCGGTAGGAGAAACACGTGCATCAAATGAGGGAAACGAATTGTATTGCCAGCATCATTTACCGGTGGACCTAGAGACATAAGAAAAAGATGTCCACACAATGACATTAGTTCAACTTCAAAGGTCTGGAAAACCAGATATTATGCTTACTATGACTTGCAATCCGGATTGGCCCCAAATTAAGGCCGAGTTACTTCCTGGGAAGAATCACAAATTAAATAGGCCTGATTTGTCCGCTCGTATTATTTAAAGCAAAATTAGAACTCTTGAAAGACGACATGATTAGAACACAAAGACTCGGTACAATAGCTGCCTACACCTTGACTCCCCCATGTTCACTTCTTACTTGTATTCAAGAAAAATGGGAAACTGCTATCACAATGATTCATATAACAAAATTGTATCTGCTGAACTACCCGATAAAGAAAAATATCCACACTTATATGATATGGTTGTCAAACACATGATGCACGGGCCTTGTGGATCTAAAAATTCACAAAATGTATGCATGCAACGTGATGGACATTGTAAAGTCATTACCCAAAGAAATTTTATTCGACAACTGCTCAAAGAGATGATTCATATCCAATATATAGAAGGCGAAATGTTGGAAAATAAGTTAACGACGTAGGCCAACAAATTCTATGCAATCGATGGGTGGTACCGTACAATCCCCATCTATTAGCCAAATTCGATTGTCATATAAATGTTGAAGTCTACTCCTCCATTAAAGTTGTTAAAGTATCTATACAAGTATATAGTGGACATGATCAAATTGTTTTAATACAGCTGCGAACGAGTCGACCAAAATTCTAAATGAAATCGACATTTTCCGGTCTGCAAGATGGATATCTGCTGCAGAAGCTATGTGTTGATTATAGCTTCACCTTGATTGAAATGCGACCTGCTGTAAAAAGTTTACAGCTACATTTGGATGGTAAACAACTCATCACTTTTATAAAATATGATAAGCAGTGAAACATACTTATATTGCACTCTTCTGGCAACCGTAAGGTCTAAAGGCTTAATCGCTCTTGTAACAGCAACATATCAAGAGTATCTACATCCATTCTACCAGGTAGTAGAACAGCGCATGCAAGATTTAAGATTCCTATCGATATTGACGAGAATACTACATGTAATGTTAGCAAGCAAACAGGGCTAGCAAAATTGATAAGAGCTGCCAAGCTGATAATATGGGACGAAACAACAATGGCCCGAAGACAAGTAATTGGAGCTTTTAATAATATGCTGCAAAGTGCAGGCATAAATGACTGCCCAATATCATTTGGTGGCAAAGTAGTCGTATTTGGAGGTGATTTCTAACAAGTTCTACCAGTATTTCCTAAATCTACAAAAGAAGAAGCTATTAACGCAAACCTCATTAAATCAAAATTGCGGCCTACACTTGAAAAACTACGGCTAACAGAAAATAAGCACGCTAAGTCTGACTCTTCTTTTACCGTTTTCTTACTACGAATTGGCAATGGAGTTGAAAAGCCTATATATGACGATAAAATTGCAATTACAGCATAAATGCTCATTCCTTATTTGGACAGTACAGATTCAATGAAACTCTTATCGCAGCATGTATTTCCACGTTTACAGCAATACATAGACGATTCTAGACTGATGAATTATCATGCCATATTAACTCCAACAAATGATTATGTAGGTGATATAAATAATTTGCTTATTAATGCTTTTCCTGGTGAGGTTACAATTTATAAAAGTTTGGACAAGACACTAGATGCAGCTGAACTTGGTCAACATGAAAAGTTTTTGAATTCATTAAACCCAACAGGAATTCCCGCCACATACTTTGGCTAAAACCTAATGTCCTGTTATGTTACTGAGATACATTGATCCGCCTCAAGGCCTTAGCAATGGAACTCGGCTGATACGTCAAACCTTACACCAAACCTGATAAATGCAGAAAAAGCAGTTGCCATCAAGGTGAAGAAGTGTTTATCCTCAGCATTCCATTTAAACCGTCTGACAATAACAAATCTCCGATTCCATTTGTAAGAAAGCAATTCCTAGTTAAATTAAGTTTTGTCATGACAATGCACAAGGACAAACACTAGAAACCATGGGGTTATATCTGCCTCAACCAGTATTCCCTCATGGTCAGCTCTATGTAGCTCTATCTCGAGCTAGAACATCGAATGCAGTCAAAATGATAATTAAATCAACACGTGATGATAAATCCGATCATGATTGCACGAGAAATGTGTAAAGGAGGAAAGTACATCAAAATCAGTTGCTTCTTTGTGGTATTGTACCACTGACTTGACCTTGGTTTTGCAATAAAAGGTGCATCTTATGAAGAAGCAACTTGATTTTTATCTAATTTTTTTTTCCAGATTTCAGTGTAAAGGTGGTAGCCTTCTGCGTATTACCCTGCTTCGACAAATCCATATGCAATTTTACTAAGCTTTTTGGTTTTCAATTGGTTAGCAAGTAAACTTACCCATACATAAACCCCGTGCGCGTAAGTAATAGCGTCCAAATAATTCTGGACAAACTACAAGGTTTTCTTTGTTAATTAGTGTTAGAAAAGAACTAAGAGTGAGTTCCAGTGAGAACTAATAAAAAGGAACAAAGACGAAGAAATTAAAAATCTTATGTACGTCTGCATTGTTGTGAACACCAACTCCACCTATTTGTATCACATTATTATCGGCTTATCCTGATGTAATTTCTCCAAGTATATAAGAATACGATTACAAAAAATAAATAAAGTTGGTCTAGCATAGAATATTTGACCTCTTAGTTGGAACATGCACATTTTCATATGCTTTAGGGATTACCGGCCTGAACCAAAATATGGCATGTTAATTAGTGACTGTTATTGTCTCATATGCATGTCAAAAAGATTATTTAAAGCAATTAAATGGTTTTTTGACAGGTGCGATAATGGCTTTGAACTATAATGTTGTAGCAAAATTAAAAGGACTAGAAATCAATTTATCAATTAAATAATCAGTATATATAGAAGGCTAGAAGCCAAGTAATGAAAATTTTAAATGACAAATCTGTTTTTGATCGGTACCTTTTTTTTTAATAGCTTTTTTGTTTCCGTTCCTACAAATGTTTTGAATAATGCATGATTTTAGTTATTTTTCCCTTGCTTCGGTAAAAAGTTCTCAGCCGCAGATAAAAGAACGACGAATCATGATAGTTTCTATCGGAACTTCAGCTCATTATCTGATGATATTTCAAAACGATCCTTAAAAAATCACGATGTTATTAGACCGGAACAAGTCTAAGAATAATATGCAGTCGATACTTGACGGGAATATAACAATGTAATGAATTTATTATCCTTACTCCTTATGCTCCAATAATATACAGTCGATACTCGACCGGTCAATTAACCTTACATTTTTAAAATGTGTTTATTCCTTAACGAATTCACGTGATATTGGGTTTCTTTAGAATAAATTTATGAATTTTCATTATTAACAATCAATGTATATATTATATTGGGAAAAAATACATTTATTATATCAAACTATAGTGATGTTAACGATTTCGATACTTACATTTCAAAATTTTCAATTTATATACCACACTATAATAACTTTCCAATTTAGGTACCACCGTCTAAATAAATCACGGAATAATGTCACGTAACATTTGACAAACATTAATTTGAGAGACTAATTTGACAATTTTGCACAAAAATACATCATATTAGAAAAAAAATTCCCCCAATTTCACACATAAAAAAAAAGCATATAATCCAAATTTTTGTTATGTGTGAAATTGGGGAAAACGTTTTTATATGATAATATATTTTTGTGTAAAATTGTCAAATTAGTCTCTCAAATTAATGCTTATCAAATGTCACGTGATATAATTTCGTGATTTATTTGATAGTAATACCTAAATTGGAAAGTTATTATAGTGTGATACATAAATTGAGAAATTTGAAAGATGGATATCTAAATCGTTAAAAGTAAATAGTTTATTGTAATAAACTTATAAAACCCCATGTTATATACATACTGTATAATCTTGTGTTCAATCTTTTTTCTTTTTTAAAATCTTGTGTTCAATCTTCATCTCCAACAATCTTGTGTTCAATCTTCATCTCCAACGTAGTACAACTTTTTAGTTGCTAGTCTTTCGTATATTATTTTTCCCATTCTTTGCACTTTTATTTGCTAGTCTTTCGTATATTAAAATTTATATTTTACGACGACTTTGCATAAAATTTAGTTGCTAGTTTTTTTGCATAAATTTCTCTCGATGACTTCTCCCTTAACCCCCACTTTACACGAGTAGTTATAAGATCAAATACTAAATAAAAACAACAGTCCTCTAAAATTGACCATCTAATACAAAAGAAAATTCCAAACTTTAATCATGGCTTGATTACAAAATTTAGATTGAACATCATGGTACTTTCTAGTTTACCTTATGAATATGTCCAAAAACATCAAAAGTACATGAGCCTAATTGGAATTTATCCTTAAATAGTCAAATACTAGTATATAGAAAAATAACATACGCTCGTAACATATTTTACGAAAGAAAAAAACTTCAGTAGAAATGTTTTATTTTTTTACATAAATTTCTCTCAATGAATTTTCCCTTAACCCCCATTTTACACGAGTAGTTATAGATCAAATACCAAATAAAAACAATCATCCTCTAAAATTGACCATCCCATTATAAACAAATCTCATTTTAAACTTTAACCATGGCTTGATTACAAAATTTAGATTAAACATAATGGTACTTTCTAGTTACCTTATGAATATGTGCAAAAACACCAAAAGTACATGGGCCTATTTGGAATTTATCCTTAAATAGTCAAATACCAGTATATCGAAAAAATAACATATGCTAGTAACATATTTTATGAAAGAAAAAAACTTCAGTAGAAAGTTTTAATTTTTTTTTACATAAATATCTCTCGATGACTTTTCCCTTAACCGACACATTACATGAATAGTTATTGATCAAATACTAATTATAAGCAATAATCCTCTAAAATTCACCATCCATTAGTATTTTAATTTATCACCCAATCTAACAATTTTCGTATGCCCGATAACAAAAGATCAACCAAATTTTAGTCGCAAATATCACATTTGAAAATCTATTTTTGACACATATCGAAGAAATTGCATTCATGACGTGATGTTAAGACATGGGAGCATTGCAATCTTGTCGTTTTATTTAATACATGTCGTTATGAATGTTGATATAGGAGGATCTAAATTAAAAGTCATGCACAAAAATCGTAAAAAGCAATACTTAAACCATAATTTCCCCTTATTTAGTCAAATATATAGGAAAAATAATATTTTTTAAAGTATTCTACTAAAAGTAATAAAATTTCAACCAGGGAATGAGTTAAAGTGAGCATGGGTAGAGAGTAGATCACGCATGACGTATGATTACCCGCCTTTTTAGGCCTATACTTACATGCAACCTCGTATTATATATATTTACTTATTTGTTTTTTTTTATATATATACATACACTAGTTACATACCCTCTCTTTCATTTTTCTCTTCCATTCAATAACTTTTTCATCCTCTCAATAATAAAAAGGTTAGATCTGAGCAATACCCTCTTAATATTTTTCATTTATTGTTGTTTATTTGTTTGGTTTATCTGTCTTTTTAATGTTATATGCATTTGTAGGCATGTTTATTTAGTTTGTAGATCAATGTACATCACCATGATTGGTCATGGTTTTGAATAGTATTATAATGGTATTTGTTTTAGATAATATATAATTGAGTGATTGAGCAATGTGTATTATCATGTTTATCATATGTAGTGCATTTGATTGACTGCTCAATTAAGTTATTAATAGGAATATAGAAACTTTATTGATAAAATCATACAACAGTAGTTTTGAATTTGATGATAAAAGATGATCATTGTTCTGTGCCGAGCTTTTACAAATAACCAACACAGAAAATAGTTTGCTAGACTCGGTGTCGGTCTACATGTTTTTCATGTGTAGTGTATTTGATTGATCGCAAAATTAGTCATTACTAGGAATAGAAAACATTTATTGATAAAAAAAAACGAGTTTCGATGATAAAAGATGATAACGGTAGTTTTACAATGACCAACAAAGAAAATAGTTTCCCAAATTACCAATTCGAATAATGAATAAGTGAAAAGAAAAATGTTACCTGTCACGCACCTCTGTCCCTCACTCCGACAAAATAGCATACATCCCGCGCCTTAGATACAATTGTTAATTTATTATATTTATTCAATTATTATTGTGAATTCTTTGAAAAGTCTTAACTTTATTTGTACGAATCATATATCTGCCGCACATGCAACGTGTAACGACAATTTTAGAATTTTGTTGTATAGCCATACCCATATTGTACTCTTACGATACTCGTATGAGTACATGTGCAACATAGTGCAAGAAAAACCCTTTTTCGTTGATGGTTTTAAAATACGTTATGTAAAAGACAACATTTTGTTTTGAGGGAGATTTTGTAAAAAGGCGCCTGCCCAGCTCTGGCTTGACTGGTAATGCCTGTGTGTGAAGGGGTCTACTCGGTGTAATTAAGCTTATATATTTCGAACATAGAATTGCAAAGAAACCTTTTTTTTGCATAATCTAAAAGAGACAATTTCACTTGGTTAGATCACGGGAATTTTTTGAATTAGTTGCTTTCACTTTAAATGGTACTTAAGTGTCATCGTGCTTCTATTTTGTATATACTTCTTTCAGTAAGTTGACATAGGATCGCAAAAAAGCAATTATGTACAGGATTTATAAAAGGTCAAGTTCATTCTAGCGAAATGATGAAACAAAAAACTAAATTTCAAATTTTTTCACTCTCCCTTTACGTGGTGCATTTATCATTTTTTTCTTTATATGATGTTAGATGGATACTTTCCTCTTCACCTCAGAGTCAGTGAACGAAGGTCACCCGGACAAGCTCTGTGACCAAGTCTCTGACGCCATCCTCGACGCTTGCCTAAAACAAGATCCCGAGAGCAAGGTTGCGTGTGAAACATGCACGAAGACCAACATGGTCATGGTTTTCGGTGAAATTACCACTCAAGCCAAAGTCGACTATGAACAGATTGTTCGAGATACATGTAGAGGCATTGGATTCACATCTGCTGATGTTGGTCTAGACGCGGACCATTGCAAGGTACTTAAATATCATAAAGAAACTAACTGTACATTAACTATTAAATTATTTGTGATCCCTTTACATGGTATTTAAAAGCTTATTTTGTTGGCAGCTCTTCAGCAAATAAGTTGGATGTTTTGATTTTGAGAGAAAAAAGTTGGGTTCATCCATCTTAAAGCTTCTATAGCCATTTCAGGCGAAAATAAACAGAAAGAGTGCAGCTTTTAAGATGATTTATCAATCTGCTTGTCACCTTATAAGCAAAACAAAATTTAATATTCAACTTAAAAGATGCAGTCAAAAAAGTTGAGTGCCTGTATTGTTGCAGGTTTAAAAAAGTGGCTTGAGTTTTAGAGAAAATAAACAAACTAGGTTAATCATGTTCAAGTTTTTAGCTTTTCAGGCAATAGGACCTGAGCTTAAAATTTGCTACCCATCAAAGATCTGGTATCTTCATCATTCTGATTTGTATATTTTTTTTGCAAGGTCCTCGTTAATATCGAGCAACAGAGTCCTGATATTGCTCAAGGGGTTCACGGTCATTTAACCAAAAGGCCAGAGGAAATCGGAGCTGGTGACCAAGGACACATGTTTGGCTATGCTACAGATGAGACACCCGAGCTTATGCCTCTTACCCATGTCCTTGCTACTAAGCTCGGTGCTAAGCTGACCGAGGTGAGAAAGAACAAGACCTGTGCTTGGCTGAGGCCCGATGGGAAAACCCAGGTAATGTAGAATCAGAAAAAGTGTTTTTGTAGAGAGAATAGAAATAGAGGGAGAATAATTCCAGAATTTGTTATATTTTCATTCAATAACGAAACGAGTTATACAATGATACACATGCGTATATATGTGGGTCACAATTACACCACATCATTTCAAGGGTTGCATCTCTTTGGACCTTGAAATTTACATCGTAAAGATTACATCTTTTTCTGTAATTAGCTTTTAATTCCAACAGCCACGTCTATTAATATAAAACGAATATATGAATAATAGTTATTTTAAAAGGAAGTATAAAGGTCTTGTCTGGTTGCAGCTTTTATAAAAATAAGCTGGATGTTTTGAGGTTAAAGAAAAAGCTGGGTCATCTGGCTTTTAGTTTCTAGTTTTTATGCTTAGACCAGTGAAGCTTAGCTTAGCTTTTAAGCTAGTCAGTCAAATGCAGTCTAGTTTTAAAGAAAATAAAAGGTGCTGCAACCAGACAAGGCTGTAATAAACAATCATTCATTTTTTTCCACAAAATTAATATTAATTATATTTTTTCTGCATCACCAGGTCACAGTTGAGTACAAAAATGAAGGGGGTGCTATGGTCCCTATCAGGGTTCACACTGTTCTCATCTCCACCCAACACGACGAGGGTGTGACAAATGAGCAAATCGCAAAGGACCTGAAAGAACACGTTATCAAACCCGTAATCCCATCTCAGTATCTTGACGACAAAACCATTTTCCACCTTAACCCGTCAGGCCGATTCGTCATCGGTGGGCCCCATGGAGACGCAGGCCTCACGGGCCGTAAGATTATTATAGATACGTATGGTGGCTGGGGTGCTCATGGTGAGTGTTTCTCTTCCAAGTTCTTTTGCAATAGAACAAATACAAAAGAAAAAAATGGTGGAGAATAAAAGGCAAGAAAGAAAATTAACCAGTGACAAGTACTTCATTTATTAGTCATATGCCTCGTGTGCTTGTTTGGTAAGACCTCCATGAGTACATTTGGTAAATATTGTACTTTAAAAGCTAAACGAAAAATTAACATTCGATAAAATGTAGACTTATTTATACCTTTGAGGGAAAAAAGTTACATAAAAGTGTCTTTATCCTTCTTCTTTTTCCCCAATATATCATCAACTTTCTCTATTTCTATTACAAGGAGTGTAGTGTTTATTTTTCTACCAAGCACTTACAAAAGTACCTAAAAGAATACCTTTTGACCTCCAGGAAAACTATGCTTTTTTAGTTATAAGATGTAATCCCTATATAGACTAATTTTGTCACATATAATCAATTAAGATCCCATTTTTTCTAAAATCACTGACATTGACTTTTTGTTTCACTAAATTTTATCGTTTTCAAATTCGGTATAGGTGGTGGTGCTTTCTCTGGAAAAGACCCGACCAAGGTGGACCGTAGTGGCGCCTACATAGTGAGACAAGCGGCTAAGAGTGTGGTGGCTTCTGGGCTTGCTCGTCGTTGTATTGTCCAAGTGTCGTATGCTATTGGTGTGCCTGAGCCGCTATCAGTGTTCGTCGATACGTATAAGACTGGGAAAATACCCGACAAGGATATTCTGATTTTGATTAAGGAGAATTTCGATTTTAGGCCTGGTATGATTGCGATCAATCTTGATTTGACAAGGGGGGGAAATTTCAGGTACCAGAAAACTGCTGCTTATGGGCATTTTGGCCGTGACGATGCTGATTTTACTTGGGAGACTGTGAAGAATCTCAAGCCTAAAGCTTGAGTTTTTTTATAGTTATGGTGACAAAGAATAAAGAAGCTCTACTTTACTAATGTTCATATCATAGTGAACATCACATTTTCAGGGCTTCAATGTTGTGCCAGAAGAGGTTTCCTTGACAATTAATTTTTAAAATTTAGAAACGTGTTTGATTTCCATTGATTTTCCGATTTTTGAGAGCATTCTGACAATTGTTGATTTATTTTTCTTTATTCATTAATGATTTTTTTGTTGACAAGGATGTGAACTACTTGATTCTATTGATTATCTGAATGAATTATAATGTCAAATACTATCCTGCTTTCAATGTTGTGGCAGCAGAATATTTAAGTTCTATTTTGGTTGATTCTATTTATAAATTCCGTTACTTTGTTGGTCGATATCATAATTCCAAATTCCAAATATTTCGAAATTTCTTGATGGCGGATTGCCTGAAGATAATGTTAAAGTTTACTTCGTTTTATTTTCATTGGTTATGAGGTGAATTACCTTCTACATTGCTATGCCAACCATGACTCTTTTGATTCTAGAGTCATGAGAAGATATCGTCATACTAAAATTGATATTATCAAATGGAAATTAGAGAACAGAACTATCAGATAGTACTATTTATACATTATATATAACATAAATGTACACCGTGAGAAGGTAGCTAAAGCGTTTTTCATGAGTTTAATTCAAGCATGACAATTGAGGCGTAAACCGTGAGTTTTGCATAGAATTAGATTTATATCTAACAAAATAATATGATAGGATGAAGATGACATTATAAAAGATGTTGGCATAAATTTCAGACAGAATCTTTACCCAAAATTTGGTACAAACAATACATATCCCCCAAGTACAACTACAATTTTTTATTTTTTTTTAAAAATGTCTTCAAGAGTGCAACCAGAGACGGTCACGTAGCCGTTCCTCTCCAGTGCCAAACATCTCATCAACTCTTTCACCATCTCTATAGAAATGAAATGTAGGTGTGTAACGAATATGCTGAGTTGTTTCAGGGCATTCATCGATATCTGCATATATGAACTTCAGCTTTGGGAACTTCTCGCTTAACTGGTGAAACGTTGGGAGGATTTGGCCGCACACTCGACACCTGAATGTAACATAAATCTTTCACTTCAAAAAAATATTTATTTTGCAGAAGAAGATAAATTGACTATTTCAATCACCCAACTAAAGTTATTTTAGTTACTAAACCAACAACTAGTGGTTCATAACAATAAACATCTCAAGTAGTCGAGTTCTTTCACATTATTAAGCAAACGACTGTCATTCAGTTAATCGCCTGTGTTTTGATTAATTAGGCACCTCTATATAGTATTTGGAGACAAATTCAAGGACTAAGAGACTGCATATCTTGATAGTTCTTCTGGGTTCATAGTTTAGAACAAATCGCACTTCATTCTTTGGTTTCACATCCACAACTCAAAACACATAATCAAATTGCGACATTCTCCATAAAACAATCAAGTAATTAGAGACAGATATAGTATCGTGAACTCGACCACCCAAAATTAAATCATAATTGCGAAAGCCTTTTTTTGTGAAAAAACAAAGGGGATAATTCTACCAATATACCTATTACACCAGACTGACTTAGTCTAAGTGGGTGAAATCAGTGAAAGAAAAGCAAGCAACATAAAGATATTAAATGTAAGACAGACATTACAAATATTTCGGTTAATAAGTCTGCAAAAGTAACACTTGAAAATCACAAGCTCATTCTTCAAAAATTATAACTTCTAACTCTAAAGTGGGTTCAATAATCGCTTCAATATACAACTAGTAAAGAACAAGGAAATGAAGAGAGTCAAATTTTCGTAAAAATCAATTGACTAGAAAAGTTCATCGAAAAGCTTCAGCCCGCAAAATTCAATCATTTAGAGAACAAAAACTCATTAGTAGGAGTAGTTCACTTACCAAGACGCACCATAGTTGATCACTGCCTGCACACAAAATTTCAAAATACGTGCATTAATTTTGAGACAACTATAGTCTATAGATACATTGTTTCACATTTAGTAGAATGGGAAGAAAAAAAGTGACATAATAAAGTAAGTGAAAGAAAATAAGGACTCTAATCCCAATAAAAAAAAACTTATGCTAATTTCCCCATCACAATACTTATAAGAGTAAAGAGAGTTTGTTAATCATTTTCATACACAATCTCTTCTCCTCTTTTTGTTCATAACTAGTCTTAATGAGATATCAAACAAAACCGACATATCTCATATGAGTGTGAAAAAAGATACAAGCTTTAGTGATTAGTATCAGCTTGAAATGTGTTTGATAAAAAAAAGTTACACAGTATATGGTCAAAATTTCATCTTTTGAGAAATTATGCTTAAAAAATACAATTTTTCTGTCTTGAAGAAATAAGATAATCAATCTTTTTCCTCGTTACAAACTATATTCTTGTTCAAAAAGATTAAATAAACTACTGTGATGATTATTTAGACAAAAAGCAGAAAAAAATGAGACTTCAAGATAAACAACCAAATGCTTATCAGGAAAAGAAAAAACTGAATTACAAGTTGCAGCCAAACAAATCCCCAGTATAACTATTCCAACATATCAATTGAATAAGAAGAAAACTGACAAACGAACTAGAACCAGGGCTAGTCCCGTGCCTTATTACACCTAAGTCTTACAATTTTCTGGACGTTTTTTTAACTTTGTCCGAAAAAATTCATACCATGCGTAAAAACAAAAAACCCAGAAAAACTACAAAAATTCCGAACCATGTCATAATAAAACAAAATGTTGTCTTTTATATTTCACAAAAAAGACCATCAAAATATTGTCTTTTACTTTACGCAAAATAGACCAAACAGAATATTGGCATATACCAACACCGCCCTGACTAGAACTAATCATTTTATTTTTCCTATTGCCAAATCATAATCTTTTATTGATTATAATTTCACTTAGGATGTGTTTGGAACCCGGAAAATGTCACGGAAAAGAAAAGAAAGTAAAACCAAGGAAAATTAAATTGAAATCATTTTCCGGTCATGTGCTTGGAAGGTTGGGAAATCAAGAGGAAAAGAAAAGAAAATGTTTTCTCTCACTCTACACACAAAGTTTTCCCTCACTTTCTTTTGTTTTCTATTCCATTTTTTTTTCTTCTGCAACCAAACATAAGAAAATGTTTTCTCGGGAAATCATTTTCATTTTCTCGTTAGTTTTTCGGGTTCCAAACACACGCTTAGTATTTATTATGTTGCATGAGAAACTGAACAACCAAAATGCACAGCAGGTGAAAACAAAACAAAACAAAACAAATAAAAATAAAAATCCTCACTGTTAACTCTTAAGTACTAAACAAACAAGCCCATAATAACTATTCCAACATATTAAATGAAAAAAAGAAGAATATAAAACAAACAAAGAAGAAATAAAAGCAAAGTGAAAAAAACAGTAATAAAAGAGGATAAATGGATAATAGTAAAAGAAAACATTATTAATTAATGAATAATAGAATACATACATGAGTTTTAGAAGTTTGGATTTGGTTAAAAATTCCCATTAATGTTTGATCAGATGAAGCTGTGGTGACGTGTCCCTTTTCTCTCTCTCCTCCTGTACCACCTTCCATTCTCTCTCTCTCTCTCTCTCTCTCTCTATATATATATATATATATATATATATATATATATATATATATATATATATATATATATATATATATATATATATATATACTAGCCAAATCCGCCCACGCGATGCGTGTGTGATCTAGTATAATACGTGTGCGTAGAACCTTACAAACTAAATAAATTATTATGAAATAAAGAAAAAATTTAAGAAAATTTTACCACTGGCAAAAAAGGGACAGAGATAGGCAGTGATAATGAAGTGATTTGGATTTATTTAGGTAAGCTTTGCTATTAAATTCATGGAATAACTAAGAGAAAGAGAAAAAAAAATCAATGTGAGACTCAACCGTACATTGTTGTTGAACTAATGGGTTTTTGAATTGATTTGTAACTGTATCTTAATTTGTTACAGAATCTGTAACAATTTAAAGTTGGAGACTGAAAATAGAAAGGAGAGAAAATAATGAGTTACGAAACTGTCCCATAATTTAAGTATCTTTACACTTTTGCTTGCTTTATTTATTATTTGACATTTATGGCCTCTTTGGGAAAGGGAAAAAACGGTGAATTACGAAACCGCAACATAATTTAAGTATCTTTACAATTTTTTTTAATTTATTTTTATAATTAATAACTATCACTTTGGATGGGTAACATGTTTCGCAGACGCGAAAGATCGAACTCTAATATTAAGCCTGATATACTAGGGTATCAACCATGTGGCTCCTTATTTTTACAATTTTACTTGCTTTATTTACTGGAGTATTTGACATTTATGGCCTCTTTGGGTGAGGAAAGTAAACAGTGAATGACGAAGTTGCCACAGAATTTAAGTACTTCTTGCTTTGTTAGTATTTGACATTTATGCCCTTTTTGGGATCTGGTTTTTGTTAAGAAAGTGAGGAACAATAAGAGAAATAAAAATAGAAAAGTGCTCTAAATAAGATAGCTTTTTTGTTTTGTTTAAAAACTTTGGTGCCATCCTTGTAGTATTAAGTTGCTACTTTTAATCAGTATTGAGGATATTTTTTATTTGTTTTAAAATATTAAGTGTAGTAATTTTTTATTAACATTTGTTTACATGCATTTTTTTTTTTGTGTGATTTTGGTAATGGGACAATGAAATGCTAGTGTTTGACATTTGAAACTTATAAATGCAAATACAGAAATATTGGTTGTTTAGAAAAAACACTTAAGACTTTAGAATCACATTTAGCGAGACCCTTAATTAAACACGTTAGGAAAACTGTCATCACTCTCTCTAATCATGTGTTTCGACGAATTTGAGGACGGTGCTAATCTTAGTCCATCTCTTCTCCTGTCTAACTTTCGACTACAGGGCAATGTATAACGTGGAATGTAATACAAACTTTTGATCGTCTGCGATATATAAACCATGGTTATGGTATTTGTCAAACGAACGTAATACATAAATTCTCACTATTACTTCATGGTTCAAGGTAAATTAATAGAAGGTTTACCTGAACATTTTAAACTTATCAAGTGTCATGATAGAGACCACTTTTTGTAATAAAAAATTAATGCAGAGTATATAACTTTGTAAAGAATTTGGTAAGAAAAAAGGTGAAGAAAGAGCTTAAGCCACTTTTATTATCATCGTCATGAAAACCCCAATGTTGTAGAAATACTTAAAAATCTCCCTAAAATAGCAGCATTAGTATTTAGTTATAGTCTAATAAAATAGATTCTCACAACAAAAATAGAAGGCACTAATAATAAAATAAGACCTCCAGAAACACAACACTCAAATCGGTTTTCGTTGTCATGCCAATGCAAGAGGGTTGTAATTGGCTTTGGGTGATCTCTAGAATGATGACATGAAATCAAATACAGTTAATGTTGAAGTTGAAGTAGAAACATGGGCTATAGAGACTATATCTCTGCCAACAGTTACATGGATTTGGGTAACAGTTCTACAATAATGGGACATTTGTTTTCTTTTTTAAATGCAAGGCGCTTAGCAGCTAGAACAGGAATGAATAGCTCTGTACTGGGGATAGATTACAGTCTACTTAGCTGAAATGTTTACAAAACAACTGAAGAGGTAACAATCTTGGATAGCTCAGCTTTAAAAAAACAGAAATACAGAATAGAGTAGCGGATTTTCTCAAATGCGGTTTTCCTGTTCTGGAAAACAATTACAATGTCATCTGAGCATTTCTATAGCTCAACAAGAATGCTTACAAAGACTTCTTCGGAACTAAAGTTTTACATGTCAGATACAGTGGTCTTGTTAATTGTCATGGTTTATTTGACCCTTTAATCTTTTCTGATCCTGGGGCAGTAATATTCCTATCCCAAATTTTCAGTGGGGAGTTGCCCCGCTTCAACAAGTGTTTTTCCCCCTCTCTGATCCCACCGAACAAGCTTTAACATGCACCACTTAATTGATGTTACTGAACGCCCCAATAGGGAGCTTTTTGCATAGAGTCTCAAAAGCCGATTCTACTCTTTCTTGATCCTACAAGCAATAATTGCGATAATGTTCAGTATAGTCCCATAATATTTCAACTGGATTAGTAGTACACAACACAACTATGTTACTATCCCATACCTTGCCTCGGAAACAAATGACGAGGGAGTCATATCTGGATTCTCGATAACATCCTTGATATTCAAAAATTTACACAGTTAGTTATGTACCAGGAGGAAATTTAATTCCAAAATAATCTATACTCACCAATGTACAAATCTGGGTACTCAAGAGACAGTTTTGATAGAGGTTGAGCAGCTTCTACCTGTTAAATAAAGAAAGCAATTATTCCAAAAAATACAGGAACATACATTAACTTCGGTCAAGGTTTACTTCACAGACAGATTGAGGAACAAGTTCATAAAATTAGAGATGGATTTGCTGAAGGTACGTCCAAAAGATCAATAAACCTTGTACCATTAATCTGCTTTTTTAGGTCAAAGTAATTAGCTTAATATGAATTACATACATCTGACATGGTTGTTCTTAAGTGCTTCGACACAAATGGCTTGGTCAAAGTCAAAATGTCGCCAGATTTTGTTATGTCAATTAGACAATCCCACTGCCTCTCCAACTCTGTGATATTTGTTGCAGACAAAATGATCACATTTTGACACTTGATCTACAAGAAAAAATATTGATTATTAAAAAATAAAATTTGACATCTAAATCTAGTTTATCCCGGGCGCTCAATTTTTTTCACAAGCTGATCACAATCAGTTGCATCTGCAGAATCAAGAACTTGTAAATTTAAGGGTTGTTTACAATTTTGTAAACCAACTTATCATCATCATTTGATTTTGTCCACCAACTTGGTATAATTTGCTACCTATCCTAACTTTTTGTTCTTTTGTACACTATTTTAGCACTCCCACGGAATTTGGAGACTCAAATAGGAAGAAATAGATAAAAACAGTTTACACAATCGGAAAGTTCCGACAGAACAATGTTCCAAATCTTTGGTTCTCTAAATAAATTAGTACCCCAACCTATAATGTAAAAAATTGGCAAGAAATGCAACCATAGTTCTATTAATTATTGTAGGTTGGTGTACAAATCGAAATCAGGTACATTCGAGCAAAATCTTTCTACATGTAACCCAATCGCCTATTTAGTATAACCGGAGGTAACAAACTTAGTGAAAGAAATCTTTCACCTTAAGGCAGAAAATCCTTTGTGGCATTAAGGTAATGGACATGAAGATGAACTAAGGTTTTTAAAATTTTATGGACCGGTCGGTACTATCAATTGCATATATTTGAGCATAGAGATACCAAATTGTCAAAGATTCTGCAACGTACCAAAGGCACACGTAACTTTTCGTGATGCAACAATTCGGTTATACCCTCTGGAAGCTGGGCCATCTGAGAAAAGAAATATTATGTATCAGCAGATATGGAACATATAAACATTATATCTTTTAGCAGTGATACATTCGTTATTGATTACTTTACGATAGAAGTCTTTCCACAAACTACATTTTAGCCAATTAAAGTTACATGAGGTACCAAGAAAAGAGAAATAATTGAAGTAAATTAGCCAGTCCATCCCATTCTGAAGTTTCTAAAAGACTTTAAGCTATACCGGAAACAATGGCAAATTCTATATACACGAATACCAATGCATGGGGTAATTGAAATTTCTGTTAAACAGCAAGAGAGTATCAATCTTACACGCAGAAAACTACTTGATGCCAACCTTGTTTAGTATAAACAGCTAAGAAAATATGAACTTTTGGCATATTACCTCATTATGATCTCCTGGGCATTTGTCATCAATAAGATGCCTTAAATATTCTTCGAATTCTTCATCAGGAGCCTGGCATTTAGATAAAAGAAGAGTTAAAACACAGGCTAACTGCTGGGAACTCGAAGCACATATTAATTTGCATTTACGGCAGGGAATTAAATCTGAGCATCTCTTCCTCCACTTTCCTTTTTTTTTTCACCCCACATTTTCCTGGGTTCGCTCTCTCCCTTTCTTGTCATTGTATCTTTCCTCAATTGTTCTCCATCATGGAGTTATTAAATTATATATAGAAAGAAAAAGTAAATATCTCACTATTTCCTTTCCCCTATTCATACGATTTGCTTCTCGATAATCATTGAGAGGGAGAGGAGAGCTGGAGAGGAATAAGAAAAGAGAAATAGAAGTGGAGAAGAGAGAAACTGAAAGACAGAAGTGAGAGAAGAGAGGAGCGAAAATATAAATGGGAGAGATGAAGGGTGAGAAAGTTGAGAAATGATTCATACTTAATTAACTTATGAAATCATATCACATTTTGCGAGAAATTATTGGCCTATATTAAACCAGATACTAACATGATATAACAACTGTATTCAATTCCTCCCCAAAAATCTTATATGGTTAATTACCACAAAAATCGAATCACATAATACTCAATAAGAAACTCACCATGCGAACTCCAAAGGCTTTAGCAATCCCAGCAACTGTAATATCTGAATGCAATGGGCCAATACCTCCATGTATAAAAACCTATCAATCGTAATGACCAGCTTAACAATCAAACAGGAGAAATATGGAAATTAATACCAACTCTTTGTATCAAATTACAGATATCAGCAGAATTATAGCGTTCATCTATTCAAGAATAAAAAATTACTCAACAAAGCTGAAATGATTACCATATCATTAGAAGACTTTAACCGTGCAACCTCTTCAGCTACAGAATCAATCTGCATTTGCAATATAAATGTCACATGAAACTGCACTCAAATATGACCTTCACATAAACAGCAACTATCTAATCATGTATTGCATACTAATTCTCAGAGATCCATGTAAACACGGTAGTCAGGATCAGATGGTCCGGGTACATAGAAAATGAGAAATCTAATATCCAAGAGGTCTACAAGCTTAAAGTTAAGGATCCTCTTGTTTTATTGGAAAAAAAGGGAGAGTTCATAGTATTAGCAAGTTTCAAAAACACTTTACATGTTACTCCTTCCGTTCCATACTAAGTGCCCACTCACAAAATACCTGCATTTTGAGATGCAGAATATTCACAATTACACTGCCGAAACGACAATTTGGAATACAGTCATATATTCAAATTTACTTATTGCGCAAACTTGCCATTTAGGCAATTTAGGTATAGAGTATTTTGGATCTTAAATTGCACATAGTGTGAGAGTGGACACTTAATATGGAACGGAGGAAGTATCATATATGCCATGATAACTTACATCATTCCGGACTACAGCAATATGTGATACTGCCCACCCAATCGAAGAGAGCTTTCTACACAAGATAGGTCCTAATCGGTCCTCAATGGTGCCAAATCTGACTTTTGGATCCAATAGGAAAAAGATCAGAAATTATAATGAAAAATAAAGCAAACCTACAAGTGATGAAACCGCAAATAAAGGCAAGTATGGACCATACAATCGTGAAAAGTAGGGAAGTATCATTTTTGTACACCATATATTATATTTTTAACAATTACTACACCAATACTGTTAAAGTTAATAACTTAGTCACCAATTTAGAAAAGATCAAAAACCACTACATCAACCTATAAAAATTCACAAAATTTACACCAAACTACACATCAAATCAAACGATTAAAACACCAAGCTATAAAAATTGCCACTTGGTATACTAAATGTCCGTTTTAAAGCAAATTGGGTTTTAGTACATCAACGCGTTTAAACAATTAGTACATAACTAATGCTGTTAAGCTGAACATTTTTTGTGTGTGCTGGTGCACTGTTTGTTTCATTTTGTATAGATTGGTATGTAAACTAACTTAATAGCTTCGTGCACTAATTGTTACTAAAAGCAAACAGTTGGGTATACAAAAGTTATGTTTTCCTGAAAAGTACAGGAAAAAGAAACTTACAGAATCTCATCACCCACAGCAATTACAGAGGCAGTTAGCATGCCATTATTTTTCATCTCCGAATTTTTTAGGTCATTATTAAGATCTTTGCCAAGAGGACGTGAAACCTTTCTTGTTCTTCCTGCCCTTTCTAGTCTTCCATCTGAAAGCAGATATGCAGGTCTGAAATTTTCATTGCTTTTATCATTGTTGATGCATAACAACGAGTTTTGCACAGTGTCATATATGCTTCCAATTGAAGTATAGCTGTGAGCATGCATATTAATAAAAATCAATAATAACACGCTGAAAGTTCAAAAAAAGAAGTGAAATTGATATTATAATTTAGAGCCAATCATTCCCAAAGAGGAAAGCACGTTCTAAAAGAATTACCCTTGATCATATAGACTGCAATACTGAACCTTGCAAGTTAAAAGAAATGCCCATACATCTCTGTCACATAAAGATGGAAAAGACAATTAATATATAAACCAACAAAAATGGACAAGAAAGTAGGCGATACTAGCATTTCTGTAATATATACTGATATGTTAAATTGCAAGTACAAGTAATAACTCCAAATGGAGCCAAAAGTAGTTCATTGTAATTTCACTGTTGAAAATAACCTACATATAACTTTATATTTTTCTGACAAGTAGAAAGTCTACACCTTTTCTGTATTCCTTCCCTCTTTGGGAACCCAAAATAATTAAATATGAGGGTATTACTACTAACGGAATCTCAAGGTTGTAAGGTATTATATCGAGTAAAAAAGATCCGCCTTTCCGAATCATAGATAAAAGTTATATTCTTCAGAATTCCAGTTTGAAATATATATATATATATATATATATATATATATTTATTTCTCCTTTGTCGTGGCAGCATTAACAATTAGTGTCACAAGTTTGAATTTATCAAACTTTCACGAACATTCTTTTTCCCTACCAGTAACACTAACATTGTGACCTTAAGAACACAGACATAAAAAGACTCACAAAATTGCAATGAAGTCATGAATAAAGATAATATAAATCAAATTAATGTTTTATACCAACAAACAATTGAAACCATGTTTGTGTATCACTCTTAAATCCTTTTAGTTCAAGAAGAGACCTGTATGACCAATCTAATATCGGATTCACTCTCATAAAAGCAGGCCATCCAGGGGAACTGGGAGAGAACTGTTCTTGGCCAACCTGCAATAAATAATTCATGTAAAAATTGTCATTTAATCTCTTTCAAGAATTTAAAGGGACATAAAACAGAAGTAAATCGAGTTTGGGAGACGATAATGATTACTATACCGCAGTGGGGTCACCAATTCGAACACCCAGAAATATAGCTTTGATGGGTTTCTCTTTTAGTAGAGCCTCAAGACCAGACTTGAAATCGAGGCGAATGATATCTAGTTGCAAATGATAACTGTTCATGCAAAATGATTCCAAAAAATTATCATTTTTCTAGAAAATTAGTTATTTCTTAACTTTTGGACGATAATGGACTAATCTTACGTAGATGCTGTATCATGTGTGAACGAGTTTATTTCAGGAAATGCGGAAGGGCTTTCAAAATATATGGTTCTGATTGGAAAACCTAATTCACCATCAGTGAGATCTGCATTGAAATCGCTTTGTTTCGACCGATATAAAAAGTAACCAGCTCGAAGCAGATGTAGCAAAACCTGCAAAAACCGATGGAAATTTAAAAGAGGAAACGAACAACCTAATAACAATCAGCTTAGTGAATGCTATCAAGATACATATAAATGGGAGCTTACAGTTGAGTCCTTTCCCCCATTGAAGCTAAACGCAACTTCTTCAATACTGTTTAAAAAAGGAGCAGGAAATTTTTCATTACACAGATGACAAAAGAAGGAAAAATATTACTTAGTAAATTACTTGATAACAATTGCATGTGTACCAACACACTCTTATACTACGTATTAAGTCATAAAGCACAGGTTCTGCAACCAGATTACAACATGAGTTTACAACTAAGACTAACAACTCCAGTATACTATGATAGGCAGTAACAAAAGCAATTATGATATATGACAAATAAAGCAGAGAATATAGAATAATTGAGTTAACAGACAAGACACAGTGTTGCAAGAAGACTTGTTGGACAAATATTAGAAGCACTAGATCTGCAATTGAAATATGACAAGTTTTAGATCTGCAATTCCAACACCCCACAATAAGCGATGTTTTAACACATTAACTGTTATCCAAATATGGTAGAATTAATTACGGACTTTGTTTGTCCACAAGCTTTTAGTATTAATTTTTTTATTTCAAATTTTATATTGCGACAAAAGAAGAGCACTATGTCATACCCATCAGATTATTTTGTTTCAAGCCAATAACACAAAAGATCTTGGGGTGTTTTGCTAAAAAGGAATTATCATTACATTCTTCTTGGGGTGTCTTATATCATTCCAAAAGAAAACACCAGGGAACAAAAAAGGAACCTAAATCAACAGATATGTAAAGAAAGAAAGGTAAATCACTCAAGACACCCATCCATAGTATCCTGTATACAGAAGTCTATACTTCTTAGAGCATTCCTATCTGTATCTACAAAGTTCTGTTGAAATATTAAGCAATGGTTGGAGAAACAAAGAAAGAAAAACATTAAATAATATCATATCAAATTCGAGCTTCTTACAAAATACAGTTTTCTTGTTAGGAACTATTACCAAACAAACCCTGCATATACATCTACACAAACAAAAGTATCATCTTAATCATTGGGAAAAACACAAGAAAGAAAACATCAAATTACATTCAATTTATCATATTCAAAATTCTGACAAAATTCAGCTTATTTGTTAGGCAAAACAACCAAACAAGCCATGTATACACATCTACACAAACAGAAATATAATATTTTTTACAACAATTCTCCACCAAACATGGCTTCCCTATTCTTTTTATCCCGAAACAATTCCGAATACCCGGGACTTCCCAACTTCCTAAATTCTATAATGACTGGAAATTACATTTACTTTTAGGTGGCAAAATTGGGATCCTAGAGTCAAACCCCTAGCAAATTCTACTCCAACACTGAGCACAATTATATAATTAAGGAATTTGAAGCAAAATATTTTGTGTAATCCTACAGATTTTGTAATTTAGTAACTCTATGTTGTGTAACTCATAATGAATATTTGGGTACATTATGTATTTTGTGACTTTGTCATTTATCTAAAGCTACTGCCAAATGACAATAGCTCGTAGATTATACTATCTTTTTTATGAGTAGCTGGTGTTAAATATGTTGCAACTCTCTGTCATTTGCAAGCTTTTGCAGAAGCTACTGATATTTAAGAGTATATTTTTGGTTGCTACTACATATTTGTGACAAATTTGCAATATAGAAATTTTTGCATTACTTTGCTACTGATTTTTACCCTTGATGCTTATGTTACAGCTCGAGGCGCAAAAAAAAAAAAGTCTACACTTGAAGTCATTTTTTTCCTTTCGAATTCCAGCATCCCTCATTCTATAATCCTGTTCCACCACTGCATATACTCTTTCCATCAAGCCGATCTAAAATCGCCCTCTATCGCTCCGACAGATAGAAGTTGAAACTCTTACACAATCGAGCTAATTTGCTTACAGGATACAACCAAACAAGCCCTGTATACACATCTACACAAACAGGAGTAAATATTTTTGCAACAATTCTCCACCAAATACCTATTCTTTGTTCTTTTTTATCCCAAAACAATTCTAAACACCCGCGACTTCCCAACTACCTAAATTCTATAATAACTGAAACCAAAGCTACTTTCAGGTGTCAAAATTAAAATCCTGATTAAACCTTTTAAAATTCTACTTCAACACTGAGAACAGATTGGGAGGAAAATAACACTGAATTAATCAAATCCAAATCCGGCTTATATTCTTAGGTTCTACAACCAACCAGCCCTAATTCTTAGGTTCTACAACCAAACAAGCCCTATATATACATCTACACAAACAAAGGTCTGATCTTTTTTTGCAAGAATTCTCAACCATACACATCTTCCTACTTTATTTCCATACCCGTTTTTTTTTTTTAATATCCATGATTTCCCGACTTCCCAAGTTAAATAATAACTAAAAGAGTAAAAGTTACAGTTACTTTTAAGTTTCTAAAGTCAAACCCCTAAAAAATTCTTCTCCAATACCAAGCAATGATTGTGAAAAAAATATATCCAGAAAAGCTAAATAATTCTCCACCAAACACAAATTTCATTCTTTATTTCCGTACCCGAAACAAGTTCCGAATGTCCGCAACTTCCTAAATCCTATAACAATTGAAACTTACAGTTACTCTCAAGTTTCATTAATAAAATCCTAAGGTCAAACCCATGAAAAGTTCCAATATTCAACAATAATAAAATTATAGAACATTAGAAAACTACCCATTTGTTAATTCCAAGTTTCAAACATGATAAAACTAACCATGTAAGAACTTAAAAGCTATCTATATATTAGATGTGAAAAGGGTTAAACAATTACTCCTTCGTAAATCCGAATGAACTCCGTAGCCGAAACAAGTTTCGAGTATCCGCAGCTTCCCAAATCCTATAACAACTGAAACTTACAGTTACTCTCAAGTTTCATTATTAAAATCTTAAGGGTTCAAACCCATGAAAAGTTCCAATATTCAGCAATAATAAAATTATAGAACATTAGAAAACTACCCATTTGTTAATTCCAAGTTTCAAACATGATAAAACTAACCATGTAAGAACTTAAAAGCTATCTGTATATTAGATGTGAAAAGGGTTAAACAATTACTCCTTCGTAAATCCGAATGAACTCCGTACCCGAAACAAGTTCCGAGTATCCGCAGCTTCCCAAATCCTATAACAACTGAAACTTACAGTTACTCTCAAGTTTCATTAATAAAATCCTAAGGTCAAACCCATGAAAAGTTCCAATATTCAGCAATAATAAAATTATAGAACATTAGAAAACTACCCATTTGTTAATTCCAAGTTTCAAACATGATAAAACTAACCATGTAAGAACTTAAAAGCTATCTATATATTAGATGTGAAAAGGGTTAAACAATTACTCCTTCGTAAATCCGAATGAACTCCGTACCCGAAACAAGTTCCGAGTATCCACAGTTTCCTAAATCCTATAACAACTGAAACTTATAGTTACTCTCAAGTTTCATTATTAAAATCTTAAGGGTCAAACCCATGAAAAGTTCCAATATTCAGCAATAATAAAATTAAAGAACATTAGAAAACTACCCATTTGTTAATTCCAAGTTTCAAACATGATAAAACTAACCATGTAAGAACTTAAAAGCTATCTATATATTAGATGTGAAAAGGGTTAAACAATTACTCCATCGTAAATCCGAATGAACTCCGTACCCGAAACAAGTTCCGAATGTCCACAACTTCCCAAATCCTATAACAACTGAAACTTACAGTTACTCTCAAGTTTCATTATTAAAATCTTAAAGGTCAAACCCATGAAAAGTTCCAATATTCAGCAATAATAAAATTAAAGAACATTAGAAAACTACCCATTAGTAATTCCAAGTTTCATACATGATAAAACTAATAACCATGTAAAAACA
Source organism: Primula veris (assembly GCA_963682055.1). Classification (NCBI taxonomy): domain Eukaryota; kingdom Viridiplantae; phylum Streptophyta; class Magnoliopsida; order Ericales; family Primulaceae; genus Primula; species Primula veris. The sequence goes on from OY821749.1 coordinate 28,295,925, forward strand.
TAAAAAAAAATATAGGTTTACATAAATAAATATAAATAGGGAGAGAGAGAGAGAAATACGAGTAGAGAGAAAGAGCACTTTGGATGACAAAAAGAGCGTTGTTATACTTAGCCTTAAGCCTCGTATCTTCACTCTCTCTAATCGCTTTATCGATCTCCATTATTATTATTATTATTATTATTATTATTATTATTATTATTATTATTATTAAGTTACTGTGTTTATGGTGTGTGTATGTAATTATTTTGTATCTATTTATCCACTTTATCTCTGTAGTATAGAGATAGAGAAAGTGAGAAGGTGAAGATTAAGTGATGAATGATGGAGAATCCAGCCTGCTGGGAATATGTTACAAGTTTATATTTTTAGTTTTTTTATATTATTGCTAATTTCATTTTTGGTGGAATTTATATTTACTATTACCCTTCTTTTTCAATGTTATGTTTTCAGTCGGAAATTAATAGCTTAACGTCTAATATTGCATAGTTCAGTCTAATTTCCGTCTATACTCGTTTTTTATAACATTATTTAACTAATTTACCAACTTCTTGTGTTTTTTTTTTATATATCTTGGAAAAGAATGAAAGTATGCTGTTTATATTGAATATGAAAATGTACATGCAAAAGCAAAATTTGATGTGTGTTTGGTAAAAAAATAAATACATTCTTTGAGAATAATATGTAGGAAACTATGAAAGAAGTAATGTTTCTGGAACCAAAATATCAGAATTCAGATGCTACTTTTTAATTATAAGTCATCTAACTTGATATAAAAGTATGCTATGTTGAAACTAATGACTGGATGGAAATAATTGTTGTTTAGCATGTTCAGACTTTGTTCTTATTTGTTACTACCTTTTTGCGTTTGATTTTATTTATTTATTTAAAGGGGGCGATTCAATGACAGACAAGTCAGCTAGAAATAAAGAGTTCGTACTTTTTTCCATCAATATATTTCATTTCCAATTTCAGTTTCCAATTTCATTTTCAGTTTCAATTTCCAATTTTCATTTTACAATGTGATGTTCATTTTACAACGTGATTCATAACATTCGGCATGTATAGTACTTAAACATAGTATGCCTACTAAAAACCAGTAGGCACCAATACACAACAATTGGAAGCAAAGTACTAAATTTCAACGCCCAACATAATATAGCATCTTAACAAACCAATCCAGCTTTTATAAAGAAAAAAACTAATAATTTGAAGCTCATATTCTATAGCAAAACACTCATGTATCACATCGACATCAGCTTTGGACCATTATCAGGTAATCCCATACCAGCAGCTAAGTCGGCATCAATTTGAGTGTGGGGAGCAGGCCCGTTCATTTGTTTAACCCTACAAACAAGGAAACATGTCAAATTATAGATGAGCAAATAATCTAAGGAAGAAAGTCATGACGGAACATATTTACATCGGCTCCTAATAGAAAAAGTATATTAGTTCTAACTTGAATGCAGAATATTTTTCCAGCTGATCTTTCTCCTGAATTCCTTAATTTTGAGGTCTCGAACAAGAGCACACCGCATCAATAATATTAGAGAAAGTGGTTAATAATCAAACCTAAAAGTGGCTTACTATAGTAGGCAGAACGCAATAAAATAAACCAAATATTTAAGTCATGTTTCTTCACTGGAAACCTACCAGCCCTCCTAAAAGTATGTACAATCTATCAAAACTGCATACGATCAAGAAATTTGAGCTTGGATGTAGCTCTCATTTCATAATCATCATACCCCCTTTCCTAAAAGCTCAGCATTGCTCTAAAGGAACTAACAGTTGACTAACTAATTTACATTCAGGCAACTCTATGACCTGGAAGTTGATATGCACTTACATTTTGATAGTAAAATGAGTATGCACTCATTGTCTTTTGTCTCAGATGTGCATTGGATCTTATAAAGATACTAACAATGTGTCTTATCTCTATTAAAAATAACGTAAAAACTAAAAACTGTTCATCATCTAGTTCCCTTGTTCCCTAGTTCCCTTGTTCCCCCCACCTCTGCCTCAGATGTGTAGTGGGTCTTATAAAGATATTAACAATGTGTCTTTTCTATTTTAAAAACAACGTAAAAACTGTTCTATAATCTAGTTCCCTTATTCCCTAGTTCCCCACCTCTGCCTTGATCCTGCTTGCTACCTTAAAGCTATAATAGTATAGTTATCACAATCACATGTACGTACAACTACAAATAACTTGCATGTTTCATCATTCTCACAACACAACAAAATAGCATCAAAACAAACAATGACCAGAAAGAATGTACAATTTGTAAGTTTATAATGTTCTGGCATATAACTGCAAGAACCGATCCTGATCTTACACAAATCACAAAAAATTTTAAAAGTAAACATATCCCATATCTATTCAACAATCACTAGACCCCAAATCATAAATCTTAACATGCATGTTTATAGTTACAGTGTAATTTCATCAAATTGGTCATGCCAATTGCCCAGTTACTCATCAAAAACTTAATTAAATATACCATTTTAGTTATGCACGGAAGAGGAGAGAATTCCATACCGTTTTCTATGACGCTTGGTCTTAAAGTGTTCGTCCCTTACGCTTGCATTTGCAAAGTATCGACTACGATATCAAACAAAGTGTACTATAATTAGAGGGAAGAAGATAAAGAAACCCAAAAATTTAAAGAAATTTACACAGAAGTGTATATATAGTATTAGAAACATACTCGCAGTGCAAGCAGTAATATTGCCCCATCCCAGGAAGATCCTCGTCAACAGGCAGTGGCTTCATTTCCTCCCCTGTTTTCTTTAACTCATCATAAACTGCATCGTCACGTGATTTCCACATCCGCGTAGTCAAGGAAATTGCAATCAATTCAATATTACAAACACAAACATACCATTGCAAATGACAAAACCAAATGAATATATAAGGGAGATACAAAACTAGAATAAGACAAAATAATTAAAATGAATCCGAAATAAAAATAGACTTGTGCATAAGAAAATAACAGTAATCCGAAAACAAGAATGCATAAATATCAACATACATTTGATAAATCAAACACAAAAGAGTTTGATAAGCGATACGGAGAAAAACATGAAAGATCATCATATACCCAAGCTTAATAAACATATAAAGAGTGTACAGAAAACAAGACTAATCTAAAGGCTGATAATTAGATACTCCACAAAACAGCAAACAAAGCAAGACTATAGTATAATTTCCATAACAAAAATCCGACATGACTTGTTTAGCTGCAGAATATAAGCAAGCAATTGTCTTATTTGAGGCAAACAAAAAATTGAATTAGTCGACGTTAATGCTCTACTCTTTTTCAGGACAGGAAACCAATAGCTTTAAGCTGAGAAACCAAGTAAACGACACTATTGCACATTCTAATATTTTATGAAAGCTATTAAAGGCAATCCAACGAAACTGGCCAACCGATCCAACAAAACTAGCCAAACCGATTAATGAAATTAGCCAAACCATCCAACAAAAGTAGCCAGATTACAGCACAAAAACAAAGTAAATAACCGCATACCACGAATGTGAACAAAACCCAGGTTAGAAAAATGAAAAGAGCAAACAAAGTATTTCTACTACAAATAAAAAAATTAACCTCGCTAGAAGAAGATCTTAATTAAACACCCGTATTATATTACTAAAGGCAAAGAAAAAAGTTGAAACAAAAGGCTTAAAAGTTGAAAAAATCCAGGGTAAAGCTATACTCTTTACAGGCCAGGAAGCTAAAAAATAAATAAGTTTAAAAGCATTAAGCTGAAAAACCAAGAAAAATACACTACAAAACCCTTTATTTTTGGTTTAGTTCCTGTTAAATTATTGGTTTAGTTTGGTTCTGTAGTGTAATTTTCTTGGTTTTTCAGCTTGTAAATAAGTTTAAAAGCTTTAAGCTGAAAAACCCAAAAAATTACAACTAATGAAACTAAACTAAACCAATAGTTTAACAGGAAAACAACATAGTAAATCGACACATACAACAGATATGAACAGAACCCAGTTCAGAAAAATGCAAAGTAACCCAAAAGAAAGGAACTTTAAATATAAATTTCTAGAAAATTCAAGAAAAAAAGGAAATCTAATCAAACTAAACCAAGAATTTAACAGCAAAAAACATGGTAAATTTACACATAAAACAAATAAGATCAGAACCCAGTTCAGAAAAATGCAAAATAACTCAAAAGAAAGAAGCTTTAAACATAAATTGCTACAAAATTCAATTAAAAAAGGACACCTAATGAAACTAAACCAAGTATTTAACAGCAAAAAAAAAAATGGTAAATCGACACATACAACTCATATAAACATAACCCAGTTCAGAAAAATGCAAAATAACCCAAAAGAAATAAACTAAAAATATAAATTGCTAGAAAATTAAATAAATAAAAAAAGGATATCTTTGACAAGGAATTTGGTGAGACGAGCTGATTTGTGGGAGTATCTTCTCTTCTTCACTTTCCTATGAGGACACTTTCCTCCCATTTTATTATATTAGTTAAATTAAATTAAAAAAGTTGGATAATTTTATGATTATTTAGCTGATGGTTTAAGCTTAGAGCTCTGTTTTGAAACCCTAGCTTTCCTGAGAGAGAGAGAGAGAGAGAGAGAAATAGATATATTATAAGCAGGCTTTTTTTTGGGCCTTTTGGTGACTATTGGGCTGAATTTCTACTTTCTAGAAAACTTGGGTCCGATACGTTTAATTGTTGTGAGGTAAAGTGGACTTATTTAAATTTTATAAATTTTAGTCAATGGTCTTAAACTTATTTAAGTTTTAACCCAGTTTCGATCCAAAACTCATTATTTTCATTTTATTTTCAAAATATAAATTATTGGCTTCTACTAACATATCTTATCTCTAAAATTAAGATTTCACGTTTAAATAAATTTCTACATTTAAAATATAGATTATTGACTCGTATTAATACAAATTTTAATGTTTTATCTCTTTTATTTTTTCATATTTTGGACTAAAAATTAAATAAATTATGTTTTTCGGACCTACATATTATAAAAGATTAAAAACTGGATCGGCTAGAAAATTGTCCCTTTTACTTACTACGATTGTTAATGATTTGAGTTGTTCATGAACAAACTCGTCTATGTTTTCATATAGGGTTGACCATAGCTACCGAAAAACTCTATTCAGGTCAAAAATGCGTTTTTTTGAAAAATCGTTGCAGAAATGGAAACCATACTCTTTCTAAATTTTATGGAAAACGTTTTCTAAAGTTTCATAAGTTTAAGTGAAACATTGTAGAATCTTATATAATATATTTTCATAACTTTAAATAATATGAATAATAAACTTTACTAAAACTTCAATGAATCTTTTACGATACTAGTTTGGTAATGAATAGAAAAAATTACATGAAATCAAGTTACTAATAAAGAATGTATAATATTTAATAAACTATTTGTTTGGTTATATTCAAATTTTAGTTATTATATTTCATAAAATATAAGAAAATTGAGTACTACCATTACAAAAAAATACTCAAATAGCGACGGGATTAGTGACGGTATTATTTGTTACGAGCTTATTAGCGACGGTTTTTGTGACGGCTTTGTGACAGTTTAGTCAATTTGCGACAGATTTGTGACAACTTTTTAAATTAGCGACAGGCTTGTGACAGCTTTTGACTCTCACTAAATCAAACATTATTTTGTAGTGTACTATTGTTAAACCCATAAATTCATATGAGTTCTATAAGAGTATCGGGTGTGTTTTTTTTTAGATTTTTTATTATACTGACGTGTTTCCTGCTCTTTCCCGGTACCGCTTCCGTTTTCGTTTTTCAAGTTAACATCTACGGGTTAACTCATCACTCATGTTCGTCTATTTATAACAAACCGGTCTGAACAAAAGTATAGAACTTGAGTTTAATGAGTCTTGCTCAAGTATTAAGTCTGAACGAGCTTAACGACCATGAGCCCGAACTTAAAAAGTGTTTCACAAGATAGCCTTGATCATTTAGGCTCATCTTGAACAGAGCCGAGAACTAACAACCATACTGAGGAAACGAGTCGAGCCCGGCAACGACAAAACTCGGCATGGCTCCATAACCACCCTAGCTACTATACTTCTACTAAAATTATATAATAATTATAACTTTTTTCTAAATTTGTTTTAGAAAACCTAATAAAATACGACGTTGGGTTCGGTACAGCTTTGGTACATACTGAAGTTTCCTGGACGCCTCCGGTACAACAGATGTGCAGTATGGCTACGCAACAATATTTGTAAAGCTAAAGTATGAAATGAACTCCTAACCAAAACTTGTGAAATTTATGGGTCCAAATCAGGTTAAATCGCACTCGTTTAAATGGGATACACAGCTAGCTGTTGTGCCCAAATAAATGATGGAACAACGCTTTAACAAACCTTATTTTCGGTCTCATAGGCCAATATATTCATTTGGTTTTGTCATTTGCAATGGTATGTTTGTGTTTGTAATATTGGTTTGATTGCAATTTCCTTGACTACGAGGATGTGAAAATCACGTGACGATGCAGTTTCTAATACAAACGTTAGTAAAAAAATAACAAGAAAATATTCCGTTCAAATTCTACATTATAATTACATTTACATAGGAGATTAATTTCGTCATTGAAGTGATATGAGTTAAAAACAAAAACAAATATTCAGTGCTAATGTAGTCCCAAGTTTTTTTTTTATCAATTTACTCCACGAGGTTCACTGTTTTTTTTTACGTAAAAGCTAATTATTATTGAACACTTTGCACTTCAAAGGTGATTTTTAAAGCTATTTAATTGGGGGAAAAAACATGTCCAAAAAGATCAAAAAATATCATCATAAAATCCTTGAAACAGATTTTTATTTAAAAATAAAAGGAGTAAATCATATTTTGATCAAAGGCAAAAAATTAATTTTTTGTTCTCTAAAAGTAAAAAACTAAAAAATTATAAAAACACAAAAATAATTGTGTATAAAAAAAGGCCAAAAGGATATGTTTATCAAAAAGAGAACAAAATAAACAAAACTCAAACTAAGCCAGCAATTTGACCCCAAAATAAAACCTCTGATAACTACTCTGAGAATATTACCTCCAACTTATATACCATTACAAAATTAGCTTATCTAGCCATAATACACAAGTCAACCAATCAAAACTTTGAATTCACTTGCTCAATACTTATCATATATGGTCTCAACTTTACTTGAGAAAATGAACGGGATATGAAATGACGAATGAGATCCAATCGATACCTCAAAAGAAACTACGACTGAACTAGGCTGTCACACTGCAACCTTGGTAAACCTTCAAATCCATGCTCAAAATTGTACCATAAAATATAAGTGAAACCATAAAATCATGTAATTTCGGGGATACGTTCTCAAAGAAATGAACCATAAAAGTTAAAGACAAACATTGCCCATAATCTATAGAAATAATAAACGTCATGGTCTCATGTATCCTGTTTTTGAAAAAATAAATACCAAAAAACGGTTCATCTTCTGAATAGAGAGTTATCTCATATGTCAACCTAAATCCACAATATCCAGATCGAACAATGAGATACCATAAAAGACAGATTAAACCAGTTGTAAACTATGAATGGAAAACCTGTAAAACGGTAGTAGAAGAATCATGGCAATCTGAGTAAACTTGCTTTTAATATGGAATAAATCAAGTTATTACGGCTAACAACGCTACTTAATTACAATTACCACTCAGTGAAACCATATACAAGTGAGACGAAGGTCTCGCTTGGTCATATCTTATAAGTACAAAATTATACTTATTTGATAAAAATAGAAAAATATACTTTTAATGTTTACTTTTAATTAGATGAATGTTTGTTTGGTGAAAAGTATAAAAGTATACTTTTAAAAAAAAATGTTGTTTGATATTATATTTACTTTTTTACCTTTTATAAATTTAAAAGATCATTTTACCCATGTCTATATCTAGATCTTCCATTCGATTAATGAATATAAAGAAAATTAAAGAAATTACATAGATAACATTTTCAACTACCTTCTCGCATAATTCTATTATAGAATAACATATATTAAAAATAAAACAAGCAGATAACTAATGAAAGTAAATCATAAACATTACAAAAACATAAATTTCATGAACTTACATAGACAATTATTGTATTCCTCTTTCGTGTTTCCCAGTTTGCGTTTCTCTCAAAAAAATTCCATAAAATTTTGGTTTCACTTATTTTACTGAACATAGCCATAGAAACTTACAGAGCACATATGTTGAAACAACATGTAAATTGAAATAGCCCTTAAAATAGAAATAATAGTCTAAACTAACAAATTGCAGAGAGTTAATTAACTATGATATAAGTTTGTCCTATAGCATTATATTGAGGGTAATTCACGTAACTGACTAATTGAATAATAAATATTAAAAGTTTCATTTATCTTCTAAAAGTATAAATGTATAATACACCTTCCCATGAACTGTTCTTTAACTGGTAGCGTAGGAATTACTCCTAAAGCTTCTTGAAAACTAAATAAACTCATAAGTGAATTTTAATGAGTTATGTTTATATATTCGTGCCAAATGATAACAATCCTCCTCAAATTTTTGCAAGTTTGTACATTTTTAGGCTTGGTTAGATCCTTATGCTTGAGAGCCTGAGACATGGCAGGTGTGCACGTATTGTTTATACGCATATTTGTTAGGAAATCAGTCGAGCACAAACAAAGACAGAAGTATTAAAACCGAGCACACACACTTTGATAACGGAGTTCACCTAAATTGGCTACGTCTCCGGGCCGCTACACGTGGCACTTAATATTTTTAAAAAGATTACAAACGTAATCTAGCCTAGTTACAAGCTATGGTTCTCTCGCAAATAGAACTCTCTCTTGATAATATAAATGTTTTGTGTAAAGGTGTAATTAAAATACAAGATATTGGGGCATATAAATAGAACCCTTAGTGGGTCATATTACAATTCTTAGTGATGTGGGATAATGAGAAAAACATGGTCAAAGCTCATTTGGCTCCACAACTCAACAATCTTCCACTTGGAGTCAAATGTCGAGTGCTTCAAAAGAATTTTGATTATCCCCGACCACCGAACTCACTGTGCTCCTCCGAGCAGAATGCTCCCATCGGTATCGTTGTATAGTAATTGATACTCTGCCGTCATCGGCGAGTTACTCATTCTTCTAGTGTAGCGGCGACCCTGAGCCTCAAACTCGGAGCCCTACTGAGGTTGCACACAGCCTCAGTTTGTCGATTGTAACAGTCTTCGTTAGCATATCGGCGGGGTTCTTAGCGCCCTCAATCTTTTCTAGCGCGAAGATTCCATCTTCTAGAACAGCCCGGATAAACTGGTAACGAATCTGTATGTGCTTTGTGCGTGAATGGAATACATGATTCTTAGCTACCTGAACTGCACTTTGACTATCACAGTGCAGAACTCCCTTGTCGGTTTTCTGACCGAGCTCCTTCAAGAAACCTTGCAACCAAATCATCTCTTTGCTTGCTTCCGTCACCGCGACGTACTCAGCCTCTGTGGTCGACAATGCAACAATCTTTTGCAACTTAGATGTCCAACTCATAGCAGTACCACCGAAGGTACAAACACATCCCGTTGTGCTCTTTCGGCTGTCCAGATCACCGGCCATGTCAGCATCCACATAGCCGTGCAGGCCTTCCGAGGTCTTTCGGAAACATAATGCCAAACTCACGGTACCCGAGAGATATCTCAATATTCACTTCACAGCTTCCCAATGGTGCTTTCCTGGGTTACTCATGTAACGACTGACAACTCCCACTGCATGGGCAATGTCCGGTCTTGTACACACCATAGCGTACATCAAGCTACCAATTGCTGAAGCGTAGGGTATGTTCGACATACGATCCTTTCCTTCCTCGTCTGAGGGTAATTGTTTCTTCGACAAGCTAAAGTGTGTTGCTAGCGGTGAGCCTATAGCTTTGGCATCACTCATGCTAAACCGTGCCAACACTTTCTTCACATACTCAGCTTGCGACAGAAACAGGGACCCATCCCTTCCTCGGGATATCCTCATACCGAGGATCTGATTTGCGGCACCCAAATCTTTCATCTCGAACTGTTTCGCCAACTGTTGCTTGACCTTGTTAATCTCCACAAGGCTCGACTCGGCGAGCAACATGTCATCTATGTACAACAGTAGTATGACATACGAAGAGTTCGCAAATCTCTTCACAAAACAGCAGTGATCGCTATCACTTCTTTCGAATCCGGTATCTACCATGAAACTGTCAAACTTCTTATTCCACTGTCGTGGTGCTTGTTTTAGCCCGTACAAGCTCTTCCTCAGTTTGCAGACCAGTTTCTCTTTTCCCTTTTCGGCAAACCATTCAGGTTGGAGCATGTAAATTTCTTCTTCTAGATCTCCATAGAGAAAGGCAGTTTTCACATCTAACTGCTCAAGATGAAGATTCGCATTTACAACAATGCTCAACAATAGCCGAATAGTCGTCAATTTTACGACTGGTGAAAAGATTTCGGTGTAGTCAATTCCCGCCTTTTGCTGAACCCTTTGACTACCAATCGTGCCTTATACCGTTTCGAGCCGTCTTGTTCCTCCTTCAGTCGGAACACCCATTTGTTGCTCAGTGCCCTTTTTCCCTTGGGCAGTTCGGCTAACTGCCAAGTCACATTCTTCTCGAGTGACTTCATCTCATCCTTCATCGCGAGCTCCCACTTGCTCGAGTCTTTCAGCTCCAGAGCTTCCTCTCTACTTTCGGGCTCGCCTGCATCACTGAGCAATATGTAATGCAGGGAAGGAGAGTACCGGGCAGGAGGTCTCCTCTCGCGATGACCTCGGCCCAATTCAGGTCGGGGAGTTTGGGGCAGCTCCTCGTCCTCTTCAGCATCTGCTGGAGGGTTGTCGAGCACCACTGGCTCATCTTCAGTGTCATTTTCCAACTCTCTTGGAAACACATTCATGTCGATCATACCACTTTCCTCGGACGGGAGCGCATCTTCTTCCACCACTGCACTTTGTCGATCTTTGTACAAAATGCCTTCGTTGAAGATGACATCCTTACTGCGAATGATCCTCTTTGTTTGACCATCCCAGAAGCGATATCCGAACTCAGCTCCACCGTACCCCACAAAGTAACACACTTTGGATTTCGAGTCAAGCTTGGTACGATCATTTATGTCGACATGGATATATGACAGACAACCGAACACTCGCAAGTGTTCATAAGAGATAGGCTTTCCTATCCACTCTTCTTCGGGAATTCTCCTTTCTAATGGCACTGAGGGTCCGCGGTTAATGAGATAAACCGCCGTGCTTACTGCATGTGCCCACAGGGCTTTGGGCAACTCACTTTACAGTCTCATACTCCTAGCACGCTCATTGATTGTTCGGTTCATTCGCTCGGCCACGCCATTTTGCTGTGGCGTTCTTCGGATGGTCTTCTCCATTCGAATGCCTCTTTGAGCACAGAACTCTACGAACTTCTCATCAATGTACTCTCCGCCGTTATCGGACCTCAAAAATTTGAGTTTATTCCCGGTCTCTAGTTCGACCATGGCCTTCCATTCTTGAAATTTCTTAAACACATCAGACTTGTGTTTCAAGAAGTAGACCCATGTTTTCCTCGTCGAATCATCGATGAAGGTCACATAGTACTGAGATCCTCCCATTGAGGTTACTGGAGATGGTCCCCATACATCTGAGTGGACCAGTGCTAGCTTCTCCTCCTTGGGAGCTTTTCCACCTTTCCGGAAGCTTACTTTCTTCTGCTTCCCGAAGATGCAACCTTCGCACATGTCGAGGTTGATAGACTTCAAGCCTGGAAGTTTGCTGTCCTTCGCTAACACCTTCATCCCCTTCTCACTCATGTGACCCAACCGTCGATGCCACAATTCCGAGCAGTTTTGCGACACAGCTGCCGCAATTGTACGCTCCTCATCGGTCGTCATGTACAATGTACCGACCTTACTCCCTCGGGCTATCACCATAGCTCCTCGTGAAACTTTCCAAGCTCCACAGCTAAACGAAATGGAGTGTCTTTCGGCATCAAGTTGACCTACTGAGATCAGATTCTTGGTCAACCTCGGAACATGCCTCACTTTCGTTAGCTTCCATACCGACCCGTTTGGAATGCGAATTTTCACATCGCCCATTCCAACAACATCTAACGCTTCTCCGTCGGCTAGATACACTTTACCGAAATTACCCGCAGTGTAATTTTTGAATAAATCCTTCTGAGCGGTCGTGTGAAATGATGCCCCAGAGTCTAGAATCCATGAATCTATGTCTCTCTGTACGGCAAGCATTAGACAGTCACTCGAATCCTCGTCGCTCGTAATATTAGCCCCGTGATCACGGCCGGTACTCTTCTTCGGCTGCTTGCACTCATGACTGAAGTGCCCCATACCCTGGCAGTTATAGCACCGAAGATTCTTCTTACTTCGGTCGCTATCTTTGCCTCCTCGGCTTAGCCCTCTTCTACCTCGGGATTGTGAACGTTCTCTAACGTCCCATACCCTGGCCTTACCCCGGTCTCTTGAACCCATGTTCAAGGCTGCTCCATCATTTGAGCATTCACCCATATCCAATCTCCTGAGTTCCTCAGCGAGTATTTGATCTCGGATGCCGTTGTAAGTCAGTTTCTCCTTTCCAATTGAGTTGCTCACAGCAGCTCGCATGAATTCCCAACTGTTCGGTAGAGATGCTAGCAGTATAAGGGCTCTCACTTCGTCTTCAAAAGTTATCTCCACCGCATCCAACTGATTTACGGTGTCGATGAACTTGTTCACGTGACTCGCGACAGGTGTCCCCTCAGCCATGCGTAGGTTGAACAACTTGCGCATGAGATGTACCTTGTTGTTCGCGGATGGTTTCTCATACATGTCGGTGAGGATCTTCATCATCTCCATCGTCGTCGTCTCTCTTGCGACGTTATGTGCTACACTCCTAGATAGTGTTAGGCGGATCATTCCCAACACTTGTCGGTCTAAGAGTTTCCACGCCTCCTCGGTGGTCGTGGTCGGCATTTCCTCAAGGAGAAGTGGCTGATGCATCTTCCTCCCGTAGAGGTAGTCCTCTATTTGCATTCTACAGAATGTGAAGTCCTTCCCGTCGAACTTCTCGATCCCGTGTGCAGTCCTGTCTTCTTTCGCCATCGATCTTCCTCTCGGTCTTCGACCTTAGTTCTGCGAACCTCGGGCTCTGATACCACTTGTTAGGAAATCAGTCGAGCACAAAGAAAGACAGAAGTATTAAAATCGAGCACACACACTTTGATAACCGAGCACACACACTTAATATTATTAAAAGTATTACAAACGTAATCTAATCTAGTTACAAGCTATGGTTCTCTCGCAAATAGAACTCTCTCTTGATAATATAAAGGTGTTGTGTAAAAGTTTAATTAAAATACAAGATACTGGGGCATATAAATAGAACTCTTAGTAGGTCATATTACAATTCTTAGTGATGTGGGATAATGAGAAAAACATGGCCAAACCTCATTTGGCTCCACAACTCAACAATATTCTCTCTAGGGTTGATTTTGGACTTCATAATGTTTGGAGAAGAGGAGGAAAATGCTTCTGAACTCAAAATTGGAGATGAATTTTTGAAGACAAAGTGCTTGATCAATGAACTGTGAATTTGATTTAATTTAATTCTTGAACACAAATATGAGCAGCTTCAGGCTATGGCTGATGATTCAGCAAAACAAGTTTCTCAAGTATTATTTGAGAAGACTCTGCAGTATGTGAAGCGCTTTAGCCGCTACAAGAATCCGGGCTCTGTGAGACAAGCTTGAGATATTCTTAGCAGAAACCAGTTGGCCGAGTTTGAGCTGTGTGCTTGGGAAATTTTCCCCTAGACTACTCATGAAGCTGTAGCCATGGTCTCGTCTATCAAGAGTAGAGGGCTGGCGAGATCTTGATGACGATAAACAAATGGCTCAAATTAATTAAGGTAATTGCAGTGCGATAAAGTGTACATTAGATAAAACAAGTGGGATTAGTGTGAGAAATATATATGACATCCAAATTTATGAGTCTTCAGTGAGTACTTTTATATTATTCATCAATGATAAAACAAAAGTAAATTTGAACTTCACATCTCCACTGATCATAGCGGAAATAATTTAGGACAACCATGTAAAATTTCTAAAAACACATTTTATCATCATGTAACATATCTACTACTAATATCTAAAACTATTTTATGATAGACTTAATTGATCATCAGGTCTGATCGTTCATCTTGACATATCAGGTCTCACCTTCTAAAATGTTTCGCGAATGTACTTCGTTAGGTTTGTTGGCTTCATTGGGCTCGGCCCAGATCTCGTTTAATGCGTCTGCTGGCTCGTCTAAACCTTTGTAATTTCTCCTTTTTTCATTTTGGCCCATCTTTGTTTGTTCTTTTCGTATAAGTCTCGTTTTTTCCGTACAATCAACGCTTTTATCTGCAATAACACAAATACCAGCAAATCATCCGAAAAAAGAGAGGTAACTAAATAACTCATAAATACGCAATAATTAACTCTAAACTTGCCTGATTATGCTTGTATTAATATAAAAAAATATACAATTTCATAGTTTAATCAAGGAATGAATGTAATATATAGCTCAAACAATATAATTAAAGTGAAACAATAATTCAAAAACAAATGTGATGACCTGGATATTTTTTTCCTTCCTAAAATAAAAAGACAGATAACTTAGAAACAAACAAGATGTCACTTTATACTGCACATTCATCTGCACCCTTTTTCATCACTAGAGATTGTTCCCAATATAAGTGAATATAAGTACAATCTTCTTAAAATGACAAATGAGAATTGAGAATGCACATGAACGTGCGTAGTATAACGGACAGCTTGTACATACACCATATGTAAAATTGCCGGCCAATATAGCTATTTATAAGGAGGAATAGCATTGTCTAATGGTTTACACACGGTGTCTATATATAGGGTTACAAAGTCGGTTGTAGTAATTATCATCAGTCAGGTGAATACACGTGGATAGATAAGACGTTTGGCAAATTAAAAGTTGGCATGCAATTATTTACCACATTTGCTCACCTGAAGTTAACATGGTAAGCATGTGTGCACAAGTTCACTTGAATGTTTATCTTCACCAGACTAATTAATATTTAACTTAATAAACAAACTGTGACAACAATCTTCCAACTGAAGTAATTCGATACTGAATGGTGTTATTAAAGTATAGCACGTCTAAAATTTGAAAATAAAACGAAAACAAATTTGGGGCTGTGTCCGCAACAAATGGTTTAATATGACTTTAGTTATAATTTATAATTTTATCAGTGAAATTTAAATAGTACTATACTTATCGAATTTAACTCAAGCAACGGGAATTTAAATTTAGGACTTTTCTAATATAACCACCTTCACTGAAAAACGAAAATACCATGAGTCTAATATTTTCCATCCAAAATTTAATTACCATTACCCAATGGTATCAAAATAAAACTTTTGAGTGTTAAATGATAATACTAAAAGGAAACATTTGTAGTTTATGCTACGTACTAAACCTAAATATATATGACTAAATTTAATGGTATTTAGTTATATTTAATATTGATCAAGTCTCCCTTGATATATTGATTAAACACTACTCAACGAGTATTTGGATTAGTTTGTATCAAAAAATCTCAACATATCACCTGTAAAAATATAAGAAAATGAATCAGGAAGAACACCTCGCAGATAACATCAAATTTAATGACCATATATCATCGCAAAAAGGCGGGTTCTACCGTCTTTCATGACTTGATAGTATAGTTGAAAAGTCGAAACTGTAAAATCGTCACCTGCGTCCAAGTGAAAGGCACGTAGCAAGGAGACTCTTGGCGAACAAGAAGATGACATTCAAATACATTCAACTTTTGTGCACATGAATTTATCATCCGATGCACATGTGTGGTAAGAACATGATCATATTATACCATTGAATTGTCTTTTCAAATCGTGCCCAGTTTTATTTATCACGAAAAAATATAGTAGGTTTTTTTGTTTTTTTATATCGTGGTGAAAAATTAGTTGGTAATAGCGTAAAGCGACAACAAAAAATAGATATTATTTAAAAAAAAATTGAAAAATAATTACCTTGTTGGAGTCCGAGAGACAAAAATAAGAAACAAACAAGATGTCACTTTTTACTGCAGATGCATCTGCACCTTTTGCTTATCATCATTTAAGACCTTTATCCCTATGCATGGCTGAACAAATACACTCAAATTTTGCAAACCTCTTGAGTGACAAGGTTATAAGGTGCAGGTGTAAATGCAGCACAAAGTACACCTTGTACGTAAACGGTCATGTACACCATGAATGTAGTATTAATGCTCAAAATTGTGTGTGACTAAACGCAAAAAAAAGGTTTAAATAACCCCGAAAAAGGGCTAGCTAGTACTTTCCTGTCTAAGGTTTTACATGAGAAAATAAATGATCATCACATACGGACAAGTGATAAATACGTGGGGGGAGAGGGTGCTCTTGACTACATGAAGGTCACAACATATTTAACATTTTGTGACACGAAGCTGTACATCCAGAGCTAATGCTGTATCAACATTCCACGTACCGTTTATGCTAATCGAAACTATTTATTGTTACTTAACTTAGGTGTATGGCCCCGGACTGGTTTTGTGTGTAACGGGTATAGCCGTATAGGGATTGTTTTGACCTCATATTAGACAGTATATTATGCACACTTAATAGGATAGGTATGACACCTTTAGACAATCTAGAGTCGGTGAAATAGACTTGTAGTGAGTTAACATCGGACAGCTAAATGTTTGCACGTGAAGTGCCTAACAAGTCTATTCACATGCCTAACAAGTCTATTATAGCGTTTGTTAAGTTATAATAAAATATAAGTTGCAGTTATAATGTCAGTTATAATTGAACTGGCGAACAGATTACTTGACGATCAAGTCAAATATATTTTAGAAGGTCTAGAAACGTGAGCAGCAAGTCGAGAAAATTTCATGCAATCTCAGAATATTAGATTAGAAAAATTGAAGAGAACAAAAATGTTGGTCAAAGAAATAAATAGAGAAAAATGAAATATTTTCTATTTGATTAAAATTAGGATTATTTATAAGAATATGAATAAAGCCAATTAGACTTTAATATTTGATGTCTCTACCTCATAAATTATACAACAAATAGAGATAGAGACCCACCAAATATTAGGGAGAAACTATTGTTTTTTTAAAAAAATTCGTGACGGAATGTCATTAAATATTTAGATATTTTAGCTAGGAGAAATAATTTGATAGACAAATACTAGTTAGTGCGTCATTGAGTATTGTAAGACTTAAATTAACTATTGTAAGGTTGACAATATCAATCAATACTTGGTGAGTGTTTCAGAGTCGTACATGTGGTAAGCACGTCAAAGTTTTTAGTTAAAACTGAAACAAAATCTAGTTATAACTGAAACACGTAACAACATTCGTAATATTAGACAAATTATTTCTCATGTCTAAATGTACAAATATACAAAAATTTATATTAATTCCAAACTTGTGAATTATGGGACGTTTAACCCAAACTTACAGAGCCACCGGTGGTGCAGTACTCTAGGATAACATGCAACGTGTAAGGTTTAGAAATCACCTATCGAACACATGTAACAAAATATAGAAAAACTTGAAAAAAAAAGTAACTTGAAGAAAAGGAAAGACTTGCTAGAATAGAACTCACGGCAACATAACAACTTCCGTGAAGGAAACTTGCAGAAGAAAAACGACTTGAAAAAGGTAAACTTGAAGCAATCAAGCAAAAAACTTGAAAGATAGAAAAGCTGCCAGATGAGAAATTGGGCTGGTTCTGGCATAATAATTCAATAGAAAAGAAGAGAAAAAATATATTTTTTCAGAATTATCGTTTTACCAATAATAACAATTCAATACCAACCTTTGTTATTTCTTTGTTATTTGATAGTCTATTTTTGTGTCATGTAAAAGACGATATTTTGTTAATCTTAGGTTCATTATTTTGAAAAGAATTATAATAGGAAACAAAGTTATTTGATCCATCTAATAACCCTTTCTTATTCTTCAGAAATCGGATAGTAGTACCCTTTTATATGAAGTCGTGGATAATTAATATATTAATGTATTCAAGGTTGATCGTAAATGAGTAGCTGAAGTTAAAACTCAACTTCAGCTCATGATGTGTACATATATAGCTAGCAATCAACATCTGGATATTTCTTAAGAGTCAGTTATAACTGAACTGGCGAACAGATTACTTAACGATCAAGTCAAATATATTTTAGAAGGTCTAGAAACGTGAGCAGCAAGTCGAGAAAATTTCATGCAATTTCAGAATATTAGATTAGAAAAATTGAAGAGAAAACAAAAATGTTGGTCAAAGAAATAAATAGAGAAAAATGAAATACTTTTTATTTGATTAAAATTAGGATTATTTATAAGAATATGAATAAAGCCAATTAGACTTTAATATTTGATGTCTCTACATCATAAATTATACAACAAATAGAGATAGAGACCCACCAAATATTAGAGAGAAAATATTGTTTTTTAAAAGAAATTCGTGACGGGATGTCATTAAATATTTAGATATGTTAGCTAGGAGAAATAATTTGATAGACAAATACTAGTTAGTGCGTCATTGAGTATTGTAAGACTTAGATCTACTATTGTAAGGTTGACAATATCAATAAATACTGGGTGAGTGCCTCACAGTCGTACATGTGGTAAGCACGTCAAACTTTTTTTATACACCTCCGTCGAATCATTCTATCAAACCATAAATTCACTTTTAATTAGGCGATTTTGATCCGTATTTTTATTGTTTCGAATACTCAGTTTCTCTTCGTCGGATTTCTCTTATTTATTGTTCGAATTAGGGTTTATTTTTCATAAATCGATTTAAATACAGAGTTATTTACGAGGTTGTTTTCGATTAGGGTTTTATTCGGATTTTATTCATCTCAAATCGTATATGAAATAGGATTACTTTTCGAAGAAATTAGTTGACGATATATCTTGATTTGCGTTGGTTATTTTCTCAATATTTTTTCGGAAATTGGTATTTTGTTAGAATAATATGATTGATAAAGAAACAAAATAGACTCGAGATGCCGAATATTAACAGTGGTTTGTATTTTTTTTTGTTTTTTAATAACAGTGTATTGTGTTTTTATTATCCATACATAATATATCGTTTATACATGTTATTTAATACAGGCATACACAATAAGCAGTTTATACATGCTATTAAATATAGACATACGCAATATAATGTTTATACATGCCCTTTAATACAGACATACACAATAAATTGTTATATACGCTCTTTTATAAATCCATACGCAGTACATTGTGTATCTATTGAGACTGCCTTTTTTGTGTTTCGGTTATTATCCATACACAAAAAAGATGTATTGTGTTTTTTATACCGGTTGTTTAATACATGCATACACAATACATTTTTTATACATGTTTTTTAATACATGCATACACAATACACAGTTTATACATGTTATTAAATATAGACATACCCAATATAGTGTTTATACATGCTCTTTAATACAGTCATACACAATAAATTGCTATATACGCTATTTTATAAATCCATATGCAGTACATTGTGTATCCATTGAGACTGTTTTTTTGTGTGTTTTGTTTATTATCCATACACAAAAAAGATGTATTGTGTTTTTTATACATGTTATTTAATACATGCATACACAATACATTTTTTATACATGTTCTTTAATACAGGCATACACAATATGTTTTTATACATGTTTTTTAATACAGACATACACAATACATCTTTTATACATGTTCTTTTTATACATGCACATACAATACATCTTTTATACATGTTTTTTAATACAGGCATACACAATACATCTTTTATACATGTTCTTTAATACAGACATACACAATACATCTTTTATACATGTTTAATACAGACATACACAATACATCTTTTATACATGTTTTTTAATACAGGCATACACAATACATTGTTTATTCATTTACACTTTTTGTGTGTTTTGTTTATTTTGTTTTGTAGTGCAATGAGCAGTATTTTGATGATGTGCAATCTAGATGTTGTCACGTTTGGTAGTTCTAAAATGGTTATAATTGCAATTCAGATCGATATAAGTTTTGAAAATTTGGTGGCTAAAATTTGTGATATTTGGTCGCATTTGGATAAAAGTGATGTGTTGTTGACATATTCTGTTCCTCGATATGAAAAATGCCAATTAAATTGTTAATATAGTGTTTATACATGCTCTTTAATACAGTCATACACAATACATATTTTATACATGTTCTTTAATACAAGTATACACAATACACAGTTTATACATATATTTTTAATACGGGCATACACAATACATTATTTATACATGCTCTTTAATACAGACATATACAGTACACAGTTTATACATGTTTTTTAATACGGGCATACACAATACACTATTTATGCATTCTCTTTAATACAGACATACACAATACATATTTTATACATATTTTTTAATACATGCATACACAATACATTGTTTATACACGTTATTTAATACAGTCATACACAATACATTCTGTATTCATTGACACTGTCCATTTTTTGTGTTTTTCTTATTATGCATACACAATACACTTTTTATACATGCTCTTTAATACAGAAATACACAATACATAGTTTATACATTTTATTTAATACAGGTATACACAATACATTATTTATACCTGCTCTTTAATACAGGAATACACAATACATAATTTATACATGTTTTTTAATACGAGCATACACAATACATTATTTATACGTTTTATTTAATACATGCATACACAATACATAATTTATACATGTTTTTTAATACAGAAATACGCAATACAGACATACACAATATATTGTTATACATTGCATATAAAAAATGATGATTTCATATTGCATACACAATGTAATTTTGCAAACAATATGAAAAATCACCATTGTCTATCCAATTTCATAAGTGCATACACAATATTAAAAAGTGCATAACCAATAAAAAAAAGCCATACATAATCCAAAAAAATGAATACACAATCGAGAAAGTTGCATACACAATCCAAAAAAATGCATAAACGATCGAGAAAATGGCATACACAATTAAAAAAGTACATACATAATACAAAAATTAAATACACAATACAAAATAATGCATAAAAAATAAGAAAAATGTATACACAATCGAATTTTTCGGGCATTTCGAGCTTTTTTCATTTTATTTTATTTTTATTTTGGATTTTTATTGATTTTTTTTTTTACCATTTTTTTGAGTTTTTTCGGGTTACCGACTTTTTTAAAAGTTTTTTCAGCATATTTAGAGTTTTGTTGGATTCTCGAATTTTTTGAACTTTTTTCTTCTTTTTTCTTCTTTTTTTTTTGTAATTTTGTAATTTTCTTGTTTTTTTTGTTTTTTACCCTTTTTTTCGAGTTCTCGACTTTTTTGCACTTTATTTTTATATATTTTTGTAATTTTTGATTTTTCTTGGTTTTTTTTTTTTGCCACTTTTTTGGAGTTTTTTCCGGTTTTCAACTTTTTAAAGGTTTTTTCAGCATTTTTTTGGTTTTTTCGGGTTCTCGACTTTTGTGAACTTTTTTCATTCTTTTTGTGATTTTTGATTTTTCTTTGTTTTTTTACTTTTTTTAACCATTTTTTGGGGGTTTTCGGGTTCCCGACCTTTTAAAAGGGTTTTCCAGTATTTTTTGGGTTTTTTCGGGTTCTCGACTTTTTTCATTTTTTTGTGATTTTGGATTTTTCTTGGCTTTTCTTGGTTTTTTTTAACCATTTTTTTGGGGGTTTTCGGGTTACCGACTTTTTAAAAAAAAATTCAGCATATTTTGGGTTTTTTTGAATTCTCGACTTTTTTCATTTTTTTTTGTAATTTTCTTGTTTTTTTTTGTTTTTTTACCATATTTTGGGGCTTTTTTCGGGTTCTCGACTTTTTTGAACTTTATTTTTATATATTTTTGTGATTTTGTATTTTTCTTGGTTTTTTTTTGTTTTTTGCCACTTTTTTAGAGTTTTTTCGGGTTCCTGACTTTTTAAAGGTTTTTTCAGCACTTTTTTGGTTTTTTCGGATTCTCGACTTTTGTGAACTTTTTTCATTCTTTTTGTGATTTTGGATTTTTCTTTGTTTTTTTTTTTTTTACTTTTTTTAACCATTTTTTGGGCTTTTTCGGGTTCCCGACTTTTTAAAAGGTTTTTCCAGCCTTTTTTGGCTTTTTTCGGATTCTCGACTTTTTTGAACTTTTTTCATTTTTTGGTGATTTTGGATTTTTATTGTTTTTTTTATTTTTTACCATTTTTTTGGATTTTTTCGGATTTCCGGCTTTTTTAAAGGTTTTTTCAGCATTTTTTTGGTTTTTTCGGGTTCTCGACTTTTTTGAACTTTTTTTATTTTTTGTTGTAATTTTATTTTTTTCGGTTTATAAGTCATTTTAACATTAAATAAGGTAGTCTCTTGTGAAAAAAAAAATGATGATTAAGAAAGAGAGAGCGCGAAGAGAGAGAGGAGAAAGAGAAATATTTTGATAGGTGAGAAGAAATATATATATTTTTCTATTTGGGTCAATTGTATGTTTTGATAATAATTTATTTGGCTTGTATGTTTTGGTAATATTTTATAACACGTTGTATGTTTTTGGGCATTGACCCTTTAATATTTGATGTCTCTACATCATAAATTATACAACAAATAGAGATAGAGACCCACCAAATATTAGGGAGAAACTATTGTTTTTTTAAAAAAATTCGTGACGGAATGTCATTAAATATTTAGATATTTTAGCTAGGAGAAATAATTTGATAGACAAATACTAGTTAGTGCGTCATTGAGTATTGTAAGACTTAAATCTACTATTGTAAGGTTGACAATATCAATAAATACTGGGTGAGTGTCTCATAGACGTACATGTGGTAAGCACGTCAAACTTTTTAGTTAAAACTGAAACAAAATCTAGTTATAACTGAAACACGTAACAAAATTCGTAATATTAGACAAATTATTTCTCATGTCTAAACGTACAAATATACAAAAATTTATATTAATTCCAAACTTGTGATTTATGGGACGTTTAACCCAAACTTACAGAGCCACCGATGCTGCAGTACTCTAGGATAACATGCAACGTGTAAGGTTTAGAAATCACCTATCGAAACACCTATAACAAAATATAGAAAAACTTGAAAAAAAAAATTAACTTAAAGAAAAGGAAAGGCTTGCTAAAATAGAACTCACGGCAACAGAACAACTTCCGTGAAGGAAACTTGCAGAAGAAAAACGACTTGAAAAAGGTAAACTTAAAGCAATCAAGCAAAAAACTTGAAAGATAGAAAAGCTGCCATATGAGAAATTGGGCTGGTTCTGGCATAATAATTCAATAGAAAAGAAGAGAAAAAATATATTTTTTCAGAATTATCGTTTTACCAATAATAACAATTCAATACCAGCCTTTGTTATTTCTTTGTTATTTGATAGTCTATTTTTGTGTCAGGTAAAAGACGATATTTTGTTAATCTTAGGTTCATTATTTTGAAAAGAATTATAATAGGAAACAAAGTTATTTGATCCATCTAATAACCCTTTCTTCTTCTTCAGAAATCGGATAGTAGTACTCTTTTATATGAAGTCGTGGATAATTAATATATTAATGTATTCAAGGTTGATCCACCGGATCGTTACACAGACACAGCGACGTAGTTTCCTGCTTCGTGCCAGCCCCTAACCAAGAACTAAGTTCCGATCGCCAAACAGTAG
This sequence comes from Primula veris, assembly GCA_963682055.1. Lineage (NCBI taxonomy): Eukaryota > Viridiplantae > Streptophyta > Magnoliopsida > Ericales > Primulaceae > Primula > Primula veris. The sequence continues at coordinate 28,319,714 of OY821749.1, forward strand.
TGATCTCTTGGCATAGCTGAAACTCGATGTCAGCCGAGATAAATTCGACAATGAAACTCTTCAAGCAATTCTCTTATCTATGTAATTTCTCTTGACGCGATACAAAAGACGACATGTCTAGTAGTCTACTAGGAGCAAAGAGGAGCTCGCGTCATATCCATTTTGTTAAGTTATTCAGTAATTCCTTTTGGTTATCATCTTGTTCTAGCCGATCTCAGTATAGGTGTTTTTTTATCTCACGCCATTCGAGGTGGCCCAGCCCAGCATTCATTCGCAAATCCTGTAGTTCAATTGAGACTTAATTAATAGAAGAGAACTGGGATCTGAGACCGAGTGTGGACTGTGAAGTCTCGCGAATTCCTTCTGTTTGTCTCCACGAATGCGCCACCTAGGAGCCCTACTCATATTCCAAAGGTAAAAAAAGAAAAAAAAAATAATTTTTTTAAGGCCCAAGCCTGGCTGAGGAAGAGTTGCGGGACCTAAAATTTTGAGGTCATATCTAGTATTCAAAGTTTGCCTCGATTTGGTACCGCTCTCACGGCCCGCAGAATGGTAAGGCGGGGGACTGCAAATCCTTTTTCCCCAGTTCAAATATGGGTGTCGCCTGATCAAAAAAGCTTCTCTTTTATAGCGGTAGGGAGAAAGGATTTGATCGTAGATAGAGACGGTGCTTAGGACGGGAGTCATCGCCCCTACAATCTGTGGATACGGCTCAACGGCCCCCGCCCCCTATCAAGGTTAAGGAGTCAACTGAGCATCTCAGCGGTGGGATTGAATACCCGGTCGTCATTCAAGTCAAAGAATCCCCGTTACAGAACCGTACGTGAGATGTTCCTCCCAAGTCTGGATTTCTTCCTAAAGTTAAAGTAAGGGGGCAAGGCCCCGTTTTTCCCCCCACCCACCCCCTTAAAGTGGTAAAGAAGGGCTCTTTGGGGTCACATTTTTTTCTATCTGACAGGACAAACAAATGTCTTTTCTTAGTTAACAACCTTTTATTTCTGCCTGCCTCTGAAAAAGATTCATGATTCCAGTATTTACCAAAAGAAAAAAAAAAGAGGAGTAAGCTGTGACACGTTCATAAACGGCCTAAAGCTGACTGAGACCCCTAACAACCATGGCGCCCTACTTGAGTGAGAAAAGACGTTTCCTTTCTCACCAGGGCCCCCGCCCCTTCCGGGGGATTCTCCGGAATCGGCGTCCACTCACCCTTGACGCAAAAGCGCTTAGCAAACGTTGGTTAGGTCATTCACTCAAGGCTACCGGGGATGTTGACTCAACGGAATCAGCCTGCGGGTAGAAAGCGGATAAAGCTTCGAATCCTTCAATAGCCATTAAAATAGCCGGGGGCTGAGTCCTGTCTTGTCCTTGAGTCCTGGAGAACTTGCTCATTCCTTTTTCTAAATGGTGACTTTTCCTGAAAATCCTTTTTATTGCATTGTGGCACACCTCCCTCTGAGCTTGCTGTCTGTACCGCTACCTCTATCCAGCAGATCCAGCGCTTTCCATTTCCATTCAAGAGTTCTTATGTGTTTTCACGCCCCTTTGAGACCCCGAAAAAAGGAAAAATTCCCCCCCTTGCTTCTGCCAAGCATCGCTGCTTCCGAATGAGATGGCTAATAGATTGACTTGCTTTTAGTCTGATAGGAAATACAACTCGGAAAGAGGGCAAGTGCCATCATAGGAGCTGTTGGAAGAAGGGCTACTTTCGGTAACTGCAGCCGGTAGCGAAGCCTAAGATTAGATGAGTGATTAGATTACTAGTTTGGTTAACTCAGGTTCTACGACAAAATCCTCTTCCGTGCTCGTAGGTTTACTCCCCTATGCATCCCGACTAAGGTCTTACAAACGTGCAAATAAATTTAATTAGACAAGTTCCATTCCGTTGTCACCCGGACAGGACGTTAGAGCGAGTTCGTGAGCGCCCCGAAGTCAATAAAAAAAAAAAAGCAATTGGAGCTTATCGACAGAAACGAATCCATTTAGATAGTCCTCTCTGGCTCCGATGGCGGCTCGATCAACGTGTCGATGCTGTGTGAAAGAGTGGCGGGGAATGACTGGGCTCAGGAGTTAAGTCAACATAGTGTGGAAAGGGTCAATCACGTTTATTAGAGGTGGACAATAGAGTGGTTGTACCAGCCAAAACTCGGCATGGATTCGTCGATTGACGAATCGGATCTTGGGCTCGCTGTCCCGCCGACGAACCAATCTAGAAGTAGGCTCTAATCGATTATTTACTTCTCTGTTGGATTCAAATCGCGGAGGCCTAGCCTAGGACTTCAACTCTCCTTTCTACAATCCTTTTATGTATGCACGTATAGTCTTTTACGTCAGCTAAATGTTCCCTCGTCAGTCTGATCCTCTCAACTCATACTACAGGGGTTTCTCTCGCTTTTGGCATAGCGGGCCCCCAGTGGGAGGCTCGCACGACGGGCTTTTAGCTCAGTGGTAGAGCACGCCCCTGATAATTGCCAAGAAATTACTCGAAATTTTTTCTTGGTCTATTTGAGATTGTTCCTTTTAATCGTAATCAAAGATGTTTTCTTGTTTCTCGTTTCTTTTCCGAACAAATCGAAGAAATGAAACACTTTGCCACATCAAGGTGACAGGATTCGAACTACGGCGCTGAAGTAACCCATGCCATACTCCTTTTTTTTTGAGATAAGTGTACAATAATCCTCCACAAGACTCTTGATGTTTTTCAGGACTTGGTCATAGGCCCTTTCAATTAGCTAGACTTCACAAACTATATATAAGAGGAGTTGTTATGAACCCTGTAGACCATCCCCATGGGGGTGGTGAAGGGAGAGCCCCAATTGGTAGAAAAAAACGGACTTCATTTATGGTTCCTGAACAAGCTCATTACCTCTCGTCATATCGAGTTGGGACATGGGATCGGCTTTTCTCACCTTCTCTTTCACCTCTAGAACCTGCTGCAGTTAATGTCGGATCATCTACTATAGGCTCTGCTATTGGTGGTGCTGATAGCCGCTAGGTAGCAGCGCTTTTTAGCTTTCTTCAGGATTTGGCCCGAACTGTTTGGCAGATTCCCACGCGTTACGCACCCGTTCGCCACTTTGTTCTCAACTCTTCCCACCTCCTGGCTCCCTGGAGCCGAGTCTTTCTCTTCTCCTGGACCGAGCGATCTTTTGATCACCCATTTTTTGAAAACCCTTTTTTTTGGCTTCCGCCTTACACACGGAAGATTGGATTGCCTGAATCACGCGGGTTCGAAACAATCGGCCATCGGAGTAGTTTACAGAGATGAATTAGGGCATTCAAGTCTCATGTCTGGGATGGTCATTTTCGAAAAAGTATCCTTGAGAATGGCAAAGTTTCTCAGAAGCTTGGTCTAAAATTCCTGAAAAATTAGCTTTTTATGATTATATAGGTAATAATAAGTCATTTGCCGTACAACGCTCGCCCCCTAGCTTGACGCTAAACTACAAGATAGCCCTCCATACCTCTTGAAAGATTTTTAGATAATAGTAGATAGAAACAACGCTTGTAAGGAGTCCTATTAAAACCAAGAAATATAGGCCTGCTATATATGTAAATGAGTAGCTGAAGTTAAAACTCAACTTCAGCTCATGATGTGTACATATATAGCTAGCAATCAACATCTGGAAATTTCTTAAGAGTTTTTGCATATTTACACTTGCCAATATGTCGATCTAATCTTACTTATATGACAACTTCAGGTACTAAAGTTCACTTTTGACTTCAGCAAATCGATGCCAATTTAGATGTGAATGTAAGAAGAAGAGGTTATGGTGATGACCTTGGATCTGAGAGGGACACTCGGTCTCATTTGAAGCCCAGCCCACCCCCCTAATTATTGCTCTATCTTTTGATAATGAATCCTCCTAATTATGTTGGACGATTGTAATTGTTAAATAAGGTTTTTGTGATAATTTTGCTCATTATAATTGCCTCTCTTGCTAGCTAGTAGACACTTTGAGAAGTTTACTTTGGTCTTTCAAAGTGCCTTGAGCTTAAGTCCCTTATAATCACTTGTGAATTCATTTGAGACCATGAAGTGAGTTTTTGGAGTGATGATAAGGTGTAAAAGTTGGCTTCTTATTTTGGACCATGAAGTGAGTTAAGGTTATATTAGTTAGCATTTTGAATAGGTTAAATGGTGTGCGGTGATGTTTACCTATTTTTCTCCTTATTTTGCAAAAATAGACTTTTGTAATATTGGTTTTTCAGTATTGTTATCGGAATACATTGATTTATCGGTTTACTACCGGAAAGATATTGTGGAAGCTTATTCCAGATATGAATATTTTACTTCTTCTCTTGATAAAGGGTTATAGAGTCTTTGCCAAATTGTATCAAAACGTCATTTGCCAAAAAAGGTGTTTCATAATTTCCTAGTACTTGGTACAATTGGCAGTACTTACAGTGACATGTACATGTACTACAAAGCTAAACATATATATACTCCGTTTGTACTTTGTACTTCTTCATTAACGTGTTTAAAATTTAAATGATTACATTTAAAATTTGGGCCGAAATATTCCCTCCATCTAATGTCGGACAGCCAATATAATAACATCACTGTTTTCAGATACGCCGCGTATGAGGTGAATAAAGATTTTACTTATCAATGGAAAAGAAAGGTGAATTTTAGCAATGGTCGTCGACTCGCATACATGCATTGTGCAGTTTTCAGGTAGTTCAGAGACTTTTATTCGTTACATAATCAGCCCTTATACTTTGGAAAAGTTATAGTGGTGGTTGGTCTGTTAATCGTTATTGATCTAAGTTTGGACGGTCTAAAATTGCATTTGCCATTATCCTGAAAGGGAAAAAGTAAAAAAAGGAGACAAAGTATCAGCTTATAGAATAGACGCACAAGATGTCATGTCGCAGAGTGATCAGGTGCTTGTGCTAAAAAAGAAAATCTGAAAATTTCAACTTCATAGCATATGAAAATGTTCGGTGCTTGCTTTTTAGTTACTAGTGTTAATTTGTTTAAAACAATGTTAGCATCAACAAAAACACAAAAACTTAACCTAAAACCCAAACCTAAATACGCATGGTTTGGTGGAACTTTTTTAAGGCTTTGCGGCTCTCCCTAGCCTAGCCAGAGTCTAGTTGAAACTGCCTGGACAATTACCAAAATCGTCGCGCCTCGTTAAGGGATTGGCTATTGATGGTCGGAATTAGAGAAAATTTAAAGAGTTGCAATATAGATGACACCTGCATCTCTTGGTTTTGAAATGATAAACCCTTCAGTTTTTTGTAGAACTTTTCACCAAGTAGCAAATGTAAAATCAACAGCAAGCAAACTGTTCAAGTTTCACCTAAGAGATTAAAAATGTAAAATCGGGTTGATTAATGAAACAACAGGATTTACATTAGATTTAGCAAAATAATTTTTTATTCATTTCTCTCCTCCAGTTCATTCATTAAGTATTTGTTTAAGATTTCCATTTAGCTGTGCCATTATCAGGCTTCCTATTCTTTTTTAATAAAGTTGAGAAAGTATTTGCCCATTTTACCATTCCTTAGTAAGCCCAACAAAGGTGCGCTAATTATGATCCATCCGAGTAACTCCCAGTCCCCACAGGCCACAAAAACATACTATTATCATATGAAGATCCAATATACAGTTGTAGGTTGTGACCGTAATCAAGTCTCTCGGGTGAATTTTGTTGTACAAGGAAAATAAATGCTGATATATATAGTGATATATAAACGAACAAACTTATGAAAGGTTCTACGAACATATAAAACTAAATAAAAAAATGTTAGATTTTGATTTTAGAACTTTGGTTGAATTGGTCTTAATTACTAGTAGAGATATTAATTAAAACACAATTTCATATATACAAGTGTTTCCGAAATCCCTTTTTTAAATACATCTTTTATCTTCTTTGTTATAGTATATAAAAAGCATACAATTTTCCACTCACACATTTTATATGGAAAAGGTTAGCGATCGGAAAAAAATTAAAACCAAATTAAATGTTGGCTAACATATGGACCAGGACTACTAGTATCGTTGTTTATAAACAAAAATTTAATAATCCCTAACTACCTGATCGCTAATACGAAAGAATATTTTCAACGTAAATATCAAGTGAAACCTTCTCTATTATGTGCCCACAATATGACACTAAAGTAGTGGTGTCGCATTCATTTATAAATTGACCACTTAACAAATACCCGTATATAGCTTTGACATATTATATCACATGATAGTTAATTAGTTCTATTTCATTATTAATTGCCTTCCCAAATATTCAAAGGCCGCTAATTAAGCGTTATTTGAAGTTTTGAAATACCAGTTTGCGTTTTCATGCTTCGATTTGCTCTAGTTTATAAACTACTCCATCCGTTTTCTTTTAATAGTCATTGTTTCTTTTTAAAAAGTTCCCAAATTATTGTCTACTTTTCATAATTAGTAACTCTAATATTTTATAATTACACATATACCCATGATACAAACATATTTTATAATTAAATGTTTATTTTATAGGCTATATAGCACAAGAATGAGTTCATAAACAAGTAGCAAGTCAAATACAAGTGCTTAGGCTGCGTGGGACCAATTGTTATTGGTTTAACACAAAATTTGATACTACCTAATTAACTTCTATGTCCCATTAAAAAAATATAATTAAGTTCTAGATGAAGGTTTGTTTTGGTTGTGAAATTAACTAATTATATTTCCAACAGAGGCAGGTTTGGACACTATAATATTCGTTTACAAGGAATCGTAATAATTTTGGACTAAATTTTAAGCTACCCTTTCCTTCCACGGTATAGCTTGCGTTGTGAAGTAACTTTCTTTCGTTTTAGTATTTATCTTTTTCTCACTATATTTTACCTTTAACATCAAGCTAGAAATAGACATTTCCGAGCATCACTATCGATAACAATTACTCACGTGTTTAGATTTTTCCTTCTTATTAGCTGTAGTGGTGGAAAATTTATTGTGTTGTCTTGAATACAATGCGCACCACATGTATATGGTATTTTATTCCATATACGGACCGATAGTAATCTTCTTAAAGACTACATAATCTCTCCGGTGATGGGATATGATGCGAATTCTGATTATAATCTTTCAGAATAACATGTATACAGTGCTGGGTATCTTCATTTGTATTAAGCAATATATAGTACATCAATTTTGAGATTTTACCTTAAACTTTGATACACTAATTACTTTTTTTTCCAATCTCCAAGTCTCCCTCATTTCTAGAGGAGATTTGAAACAATCAAGTAATATTCACACCAAAAAATGATACTTTATATTTTTGGCCAAATTACAATGTACAAGACAAGAGTCACAAGGCACAAAACTAAGCTCATGCACAATTGGAGTTCTCTGTTTACACGCAGATTCCATATATATTTCTATTGGCTAAGAAACAAAACAGAAATCCAAAAGTTAGCAAATTCATTTTTAAGATGAGAAAATGTGATCGAACATGGTGATAGATAATTAGATATGTCAAAAATAGACTTAGAGATACATTATTGGACAAGTGGAAAGTGACTAATAAATTGGATCTTTCACAACGTTTCTTCGCATTTATGGATGGGAGAAATGATTATAGTAATCCTTTCAAAAAATAAAAATGATCATAGTAACTTAGACTATGAAAACAAGGTATTATTTCTCGGAATGACAAATGAGAATTGGAATTTCACAAGAAGAGACAATAGTTACCAACCTTGTTTTGTAACAGAGGTGGTGTTTTAGTTAGTAAAACAAAGCATATCTAAAGTTTTTTTTTTAATAAACTTAGCTAGGTACCTTATCACTTTAATTAACGGTTTAACCGAAGACAAACGAAGTCATTTTTGGTTTTGAACTAAATTATGAGATTTTTTATTTTTTATTGGACTCTGTGGTTTTAAAATCTCGTATAGCCATATACAGTACTAATTCTATCTTTGCATTTCTATTTTTGACTTGTGTATGTAAGACAAACATTTACAATTGAAAATGCAGCCTCAATCAACACACGTGATATCTACAAATTGTAGTCATGGTTGCCAACCTTATCATCTTCTAACTTTCTAAGCTTGGTGTGAAGTTAAATTTAATTAAAAAAATATTGTACATTATTGTCCTTAGTTTTTCTCATAGCTAGCCTGTACAGTTTTTAAAATTCAAGAACGCACACAACTGTTGTTGTCTAGATTTGATAGACGAGTTTGAAGCCAATTTTTGCTATGTGAATAGAATTTTTGATAGTGTGTGCTTAAAGAAAACATGATTTCATACTGATCCTGATGTAATCCGAGAAAAAATACCACGCTCTTTATTGTTAAAAAATTTAGTCGATTAAATCATATTAATAAGGAGTATGATAGTATATATAATTTCCTAACAAATTGGTAGCCCAACTAACAATAAGTATAAAATTAATTACTTAGAATAATTGCAAATTATAAAAAAAACTAATACAAAATAAAATTGTAAAAATGGCAACTTATTATTAGTAAAAGAGAACTTTCATAAAAACAACTTGTTAGTTTAGACTTTAGAGTAACTATACAACGTCAAAATAACTTTCTCCCATAATCTAGATATACAATTTGATGTAAAAAATGCTTCACATGTAATCATAAGCAAGAGTTTTAATTTACCATAAGAAAATACATAGAGGGAAATTGTAGACGCAGAGGCGGCACAAGGTCAAGTCGAGTAACCCACTTTGAGCAAAGCAAAATAAATTTTTTTTGTGGGCAATATGCCAACAAAGAACAAGTAAATTTATATTGTGCATTTATCTTATGTTTGTGTTTAGGCTAAATGGTTATGACCGTAACTTAACTCACTAAGAGCATATGCAGCAAGAACATGAATCCTTATATTCCTTTTATTTTGAGGTTTTGTCATTAAAAAATTCATTGGTTTCTTATATTTTAAGGTATCAAAAATTCACCCTATTCGGAGAGTCTCCTTCGTTCCCTTACGATTAAAATAGTACTATTTTTCATCTATGACACGGGGTACGGATACGATTATCGTATCCGATATGATACGATTCCGATAATACGGCCAAAGTTAAATTTTACTGGTATGATACGGGAATGACACTGCAATAAAAAATATATTCACTTACAATATATATATATATATATATATATATATATATATATATATATATATATATATCAAGATATGAATTACAATATTCCAATAATAGAATTTAGGCTTAATTAAGTTCGAACATTTTCGATGGATGTTTATATAAATAATATAACTATCGTGTAAAATAATTTTAATTAAATTCATTATAATTGTAGGTAGTAGTATCGGAAAATCACCGAAGACGTATTCTTTGAGTACGCGTGCGATACCCGATACGTACCCATGAGATCAAAAGCGTAAAAAGTCGACTGTGCTTAAAAAATAGAAGTCACGTACCATACTTGTTCACATACCGGATACTCGAGTTTTTTTGGTTGAAATACCCGTCTCGGGTAGCTTTGCATGCATTTATCCTTTTTGATTTAGATTACTTTTATGTCAAAATGCAAATAAACCAACGTCTTATGTGTATTTATTAATGTACCATTTTAATTACCATATATTTTCCCCTCTTTAAAAAAAAGAATAACAACACATTAATTTGTGCTGTGAAAAATGTGAACATTATTAAAAATTCGTTACATTTTAATATAGATTATAATGTTAATAAGATCATACTAACAAATAATGTTCGAATTCTTAAGCCCACAAAGTGTATGTGAGAAGTATTTATTATAAATATAAAAAGAATACGTTAATACTAATAGATTAATAGTATAATGTTACGATAGTGAAATTAGTAGAAAAACTGACAAATCGTGTAAAGTTAAATAGTTTCCTAAAAACTGTAAAACTGTTATTTTTATTTTAAATTTAGAGAAAATTTTAGAGCTCCTCGCACGGTTGCTCTAAGACACAAGTTCAAACCATTCCACTATCAATGTATTTTTTAACATTTTTAACCCGTATTAATACGATTACAATTGTTTTATGCTTATTTACACTATTTGTTTAGCTTAATTTTATTTTATGCCTTTTAACCCTATTTGTTAAGTTTGATTTTATTTATTCCTTGTTTTAATTAAGAAATTTAACCCAAATAGAAGGAGAAATATATCTCTTTTTTTTTGCTTGTTAATATTATTATGGGCAACCAAAAAAATTGAGACTTGGCCAAGTTTTGAGATCGGACCGCCCTGATTGTAGCTTCTTCTTTTTTTTTTCAAAACAAAAGCTTATATAAATAAAGTCTCTATGGGATAAACCCCTATAGTGGTCATTACATCATCAAACTATGCTGAAATTTGACTAAAAAACAGTCATACAAAAGATTATTGCTAGGCAGATGAACAGATGACTTAAAAAAACCCAGAAAACTCCATGTTTCACCAGAAAAAGAAACCCAAGAAATTAAAAACCTCTCCTTATACCCCTTCCACCTTGTTTCTCCCAGATCAGTGGTGATCTAAGGCTTTGATTTTTGGTTTTTCAGTTTTCCAATTAGCACAAAGTCCCGGTTCTTAATGCAGTCTACACCCCCTAACAATATACACTTGAAAACTGCCATATGAAACTTAAAAAGGCAAAACTTGTCGTATCAAAGTATATTAAACTTCTAAGCCACCTGCATTTAATGTCAAAAGCTAATTAGTAGTAATAAGCGCAGAAATTTTTTCAGACTTTAGTCCTCATTAAAAAGTTGTCTTTGGAATCAAGAAACAAAGCAAAAACATAAGCTTCAGAAAATTATCCCCATGAGCTTTAGATATCTGTTCTTATCCAATATATCTTATCATTTCCAAACACAACATTATTCTCAGACTGAGAGTCTTCCTTGAAAAGTTGCGTTGGTAATTTGTTATACTTCAGAAAAGCCCTGATTGTAGCTTATTATAACTGTATTATAGCATGTCTCTAGAATAAGTGCTTATCTGGTTGTAATCTTTCTCTTTTTGTTTTCTAGTCTATGATGAAAATGTAGGAAGGTTGTTCTGATGTATCTGGGGTGTTAAAATATATATATATTATATTTATTTATTTATTTTTGAAATGAAACTATAATGTAGAATGAATTTGAGTCTTGACATAAAGATTGGTTTACAAGTAAATAGTATTGTATAAATGGAAAACTAGTTAGACAAGTTAAGGTTAAACATGGCATAATTGTTTTTTATTTTCTGTAAATTTTAATACGCTACACTTATATATACAGTATATCGAAAAATATTGATTTATAATGTACCATTGTTTTCTTCTTTTACGGCAGAATAAACAAGACCTCCATATTAATTAATTCGAAGGGCTAGGCTGCCAACATAAGTTAGCTGCAGCCGCCTAATAGAATTCTTGGTAGTTGGTCAAATGTTAGTACAACTTAATTCATTGCAATTTGAATATGTACCTAAGTGGTCTTTTATTCAATTAATTAGAGAATTAGACAATTGTAGACAAAGCACTACAATCTTGATCAAGCACTCCTGTTGTCTATTTCAACTTTCTTATATTATTCAATCTTGCATCATATATAAATTTAACAACCCCCACTCTCGACATTCATCTTATCATCATGGTAATTAGCAAACGTTTACTAATACAAATGATAGATTTTGGTGAAAAATAGCATAACAATGGTAAGCATAAGCGACATGTTACTACACTACAACTATCATTGGAAGTTCTATGAAATATGCACTGCCACAAATCAGTATAATCACTATCAATGAAAATTTAGCGTCTAAGATCTCTAACCTGTCGTGGTCAGTGGATTTAGATTACTTTTCCCGATAAATACGCAATTGTGCAAATTTCTCTTTGAAAGACCTAAAAGATAAGAGAAAAGTGCGCGGATGACCAGTTGTCAAAATATAAATGAGATTCATACAATCGACGTTAGCAAATATTGCCTTATCTGGATGTGTTATTTTTATTCAAATTTCAAATCTTGAAAACTATAGATGCCATTGTTAATAGGTCAACAAGACGTGAGAAATGCATGACTTCAAATGGTAATTCTGTTTCGTCGTTTGCCTCTACTTACTTTTACGTATACGGTTATGTCTTATGTCACAAGACGAAAGGTCCTTGAAAACTAAACTTTTTAAACTATTCTAGAAAAAATTTATTCAAAAAACCCTTTCTCATTACAAATATTGTTTTGTTCTGCATTTTTTAAATAGATATGAAGAGGACTATACCCAAATCAATTTATTCGGGGTTGGACTTGACTTTTATAGCATCTTTATTTATGATTAATTAATACATTTTATAAAGAAAACAGGCATTTCTCAACAACTTATACAGTTATATATTCAGAATACTAGATTAATACTCATGAGTCTTCACTCAAAAAACTTAATTAGGAAAATTATGTCGTCATTTTAATGAAATTATACACTGCATGTTTTGAATTTCGGTGATAAAACTTTGACAATCAAGTTGCAAAGTTTATAAAGAGTAAAACTATCATGAGGAGAAAACCTGAGATAGTTATTTATTTATTTACTGGGTTGGTAAATATGAAGAATGAAGAGAAAAATCGGTCCAAATATTGATGACAAACCTAACTATTTTATGAAAAGCGGAACTCTGTGACCGTCAATCTACATGTACATAGTATTTTATATAGGATTTCAAATCTTATATCTCATTTATCTACACCATTTCGTATCTTCTTATTTATTTTATCCAAAAAAAAATTCTAAAAAACTTAAAAAAATTTATACAATTTCTATAATACATGTATCAATACATTTCAATAATTATTTTTAAAATAAAATCCACACAAAAATTATTTTGGAATAAATGTATAAATTAGTGTAAATTAAACATTGAATATTAAAAAATTTGTCTAAAACAATATTATGATCAAATGTTTTAAAATTTGAATACAATATAATATAAAAGTTTATAAAATTGCGGTATAAGTTGTGAAAATAAGTAATAAGACACGAAAGAAGGTAGAGAATAAAAGATAGAAGATTTGTACTCAGTATAATAGTAGACATATAGCTAGGAAGATTGTTTAGCACCTAACCTCGTGATACGGCCCGGATTTGGGGGAGATTTTTTGGGTTCAGATTGTGGAAGTTATTTCTGAAATTCAACTACTTGCTTATGTTTGTGGAAGTTGAGGACCAGCTTTTACTTTTCAAACATTCCTTTTGAATTTTGCCTCTTTGTGTTCTCTCTTTCTTAATCGATCTTAATTGATTAGCTCCTGTTTTCCAATCTTACTATTATTCGGCAAACATAAAGCAATTGAAAACTTGAATAAACCAAACTTAAAGGCATTCCTTTCATTAGCACTACCTGGTCCTGCGTCAAGTTTTGGTTATCAAGAGCTTCGAAACGCTGTTCCAACTCTTCTAATCAAAACACCATGCTCTTGATCGATCTGTCCATTTAAAATCGGTTTTGAAACTCATTCTGGATAAGTTTCAGCATAGGAAATTAATTAATAGGTTGGCTTCTAGCTTTTCCGCCCTTGTTTTTGTGCCGTGATAGGCTCATTTACAATGTAAGGTCATATTTCGAGTTCTTGAAGTTGAGATGCTATATATATGCTATCTGATCTTCTGCTGAATTTTCCATCATGAAGGCTATGTAATTTGTTTCATTGGATGATTTTCTACTTTTTCTGCAATTAATAAAATCTGTGCCGGTTACGTTATAACGATAAAAGTTTCGTTTTGTATCATTTAAACATGCCCATCACTAATATACCAGTAAAGTGAAAATTCATTATACAAGTTGAGCGCCTGATTCCCCATTGGTTTCTGCCCCTTAATTTGACACAGTGTAGTTTCTAAGCAAAGAAATTGTGTTCTTAGAGAGAAAAATAGACGAGGTGATGAAGTTCAGCGTGGTTTACATAAATGCATGCATCATGTTGGGTTTTTATTTTCAATTCTTGTTATCAATAAATTTTACAAGAGTTGGTCTTGTTACCTTATCTAGTTTGCCGCCATGTTTGAAAATTTATACGCTTTACCAATTGTTGACACAATTAGTAAAAGCCGATTTGGTTTTTATTTTACTGGCTAGAGAAAAATGATCACGTCCCACGTGCATAAGTAATTACTTGACTTTTTAGAGGCGTGCTTGGGTCATGAGACTAGAAACGGGAAGAAAAAACAAAATAAGAAGTTCCCCATAATTTATATGTTTAATTGGTACTTAATTAAACAGAAAATGATTCATGGACGAATGTGTATTACTATACATTAAAGAAAAAAAGTGAGACTAGAAGCTTCGTGCGCACTTTCTTGACACTTTAAATCTTCATGTTTTTTTTCCATTTTGTTACTACTTTCAAACAACAAAAGTGATTTCTCCTCAATTTCTTCAAGAAATCAGACAAAATTCCTGTGTTTTCAATTGAAATTGAATGGAAATGAATGGGTATATTTAAGCAATTGATTTTTAATTAGCGCAAATTTACAATTGCATGATCATTTGATCAGAAGTTAAGTTTGTTTACTAATTGTGGTTAATGCGCTAAATTTTTCGCTTAAAAAACTTGGGAATAAGTATAACTTCGTACTCATCCAATACATACTGTTTTTCCCTCTTACTCTTAATAATATAACTTTCAATCTCTCACAATATTTTCTTTCAAATGGGGTGATAAAAGGTATGAAATCATGAAAGTCAATATATAGAATCTAATTAACATCTGACTATTTACCCATAACTAGTAGATGTAGAATAATGAAAAGAAAGAAAGCCTGAACTATTGCTATTGATTACTACATAAATCATCCTTAATTTTCAAAAACTCACATTCTCAAATCTTATTTAAGATTAGGTACATATGTATCTAAGTTTAAAAGAAATTTTAAACATGAGTTTTTAATAATTAGGTCTCAAATTATGTACTAAGTGATCATTTTCTCAAAAAACAACTGAATATATCACAGATTTCGCTTCATTAACTCAATATAAACATAAATAAGATCGAGCTTGTAAATATTTCCGAATAAAGAAGCCAAAATATTAGATGTGTAATTTTATCACCTGGCTAAAAACAGTAGAAAGTTTCCGAATAAATAAGCCAATAATTCAATTTGTAACTTACGATCACCTCTGGCTAAAATTAGTAAAAGAAAAACTAAGAGCATCCGTACCATCTATACTAACCATTTTCTCAAACCTAACACATTTTATATCTTTTAATAAACCATTTACATTTACACAAAATTCCACCTTCCTTATTAATTTTCTTATAATAACGCTACATTAATTTTTTTTTATTATTATATTTTAATAATCATAACAATATTACAACCACAAAAATGTGGACCACATGATAGTTTATTACTATTATACTCACTCCGTCCCTAAACAAATACCCCCTACGAAAATACATGTAACTTTTACCATCAAAATTTTCATATCAAAATTACCGAAATGAAAAAATTGAAAATTTCATCATATAGTTCTAAAAATAAATTACGTGATTCACTTTTAAAATAATTTTTTACGGCAATCTAAATATGAAAAAATTATCTGTCAAAATTGTACGTATTTTCGTATGAGACATTTGTTTAGGAACGGATGGAGTATTAATCTAGTAAATCATATGCATTCCTCATATATGAGGTGAATTTTGTATTTCCGTTTCTCATGCATGTCATTTTTTATACCATAATAATCAAATTTTAAGAAAAAATATGTTTTGAGAAACCAGATACGGATGCTCTAACGACACCATTAAAACAATTCCCATCACTGCAAATCCAGTGGTCCAGTATAGTCCAATCCGTCGAACTCCCCATTTAATTACAATTTTATACCAAAAATACAAAACTACAGATGAATTTTCTCAACATGTACTATTTAATTAGGCCCAATATTTAACTTTTTTGGGTAAGCCAATAAATTATTCTTTGTGTATTTATTCTTCTATTAAGATTTCACATTTCGGTCTATAGAACTTTTTTAGAATTAATTATCTACATGACTACATTTTCGTTTTTTCTATTTTCATTCCCATACAAAATACATATTTCAGGCATAGGTTTAGACAAACAGGATTGGTCCAGGAAATTAAAATAATGAATTATTTTGTCTTCTGAAGGTATCCTGGTATACATACGCATGTAAGTCTGATAGACACATACGTAAAAAATCATTAAACATTCACTTATACATATATACATGATTACAATAAATAGCACACATATTAATATTATTATTATCATAGTATACATACATGAATAAATAAATAAATCTACATTTCAATAAAATAATTGAATACATAAATCCATCATCGCGTCCGTCATGCTTAAATAGCTTTCAACTACCAATCTGGTAGCTCTATATATTTCATCCTTCCCCTCTTTTTCCTTTCTTCAAAAACCCTTTTCCATTTCCTATACCCCAACAACTTTCCACCAAACACCGTTTTAAGCATAAAATGGGTGAGGTTAGTACTTAAACAAAACTCTCTTATTCTTTTTTTTAATTACATGATTTTTTTCTCCCTATAAATATTTTATTTTAATTTATCTTCATTATATTTTTTTAGAAAGATGAGGCAAAAAAAGCAGAAGCTGGTGGCGGCAAGAAAGGCGACGGCCTCACTACGGTGGTGCTAAATCTCGACTTGCATTGTGAAGGATGTGCGAAGAAAGTCAAGCGTGCTATACGCCAGTTTGATGGTAAATTTATTTCGTACACTAATTCTGGAAGGTTCAACTTGATGTTAGAAAATCTGAAACTTACAAGTTTATTTGTAGGTCGGTTCACGATATTGTCACCCTTAATATGCAGGAATTTTATAAAATGAATCTAATTCTGAGATTTCGTCTTAATTAATTCAGTAAAATTATAATTAAAAAATTATTTAACTCTTTTTTTTTTTTTATAAATTGTAATATAAATAATAAAAACAAAATTCAGGATCTCTGAAGCTAAATTACAAATTAAGCTACTTAAAAGATGAGATGCTCTATGCTTAGCTTTTTTGTACCTTGGTATAATGGTATACTTTTCATATAACTTGCTGGTTTTTGTATGTTACAATTGGAATTTTCAATATGTTTTTATCTCAAAGTTTTCCAGTTGTTGAATGGTGCGCCATTTGTCCCTAGTTTAATATCTTTATTTAAGATTTTACCTTTCTTGAATTTAATAAAAACTCTCTTTACTTGTCCGGAAAAACAGTTCATGCTTGTTAATATTCATATTTTATTTCAGACGACTAATCTAAGGGGAAGAGTTGAAACTTTGAAAAAATCAGCTAGGAGGAAAATGTCTATAACGTGTACATATATATTTATGTACGTATATATTAACGTATAATAACACCATGCGTATTATTTTAAATAAACAAGTGTCTGACTTAATATATGTTGTGATGGCGTGGAAATGAAGGTGTGGTAGATGTGAAGGCGGACGCTAAAAACAACAAGGTGACAGTGACCGGGAACGTAGACCCCGCAAAACTTAGAGAGAGAGTAGCTGACAAGACCGGCAAGAAAGTTGAGCTTCTCTCTCTTCAACCGTCGTCCGCACCCAAACAAGACGTTGGAGGAAAAGGCGGAGATACCAAAAAAGTTGAAGAAAAGCCAGCAGAGAAAAAGGCGAGTGAGAAGAAACCGACAGAGGATACAAAGAAGGCGGAACCTAAACCGGTATGTAGCTCTTAATTATACTTTTGTAAATACTGATAATCCATTATTTTTGTAAGAGAGATTAAATTATGTGTTGATATTTTCATGTGTTTTGAATCACAAATTATTTGATTATTAATTATTTGTTATTAATTTGTTTTAGGCACCTATGAGTACGGTAGTTTTGAAGATTCGATTGCATTGTGATGGATGTACCCAAAAAATAAAGCGAGCAATAAAGAAAACCAAAGGTATGTTTATTCAAAAAATCAACCGATTTTTTTGTTGTATTATGTTCATGTAATATATATTTTAACAATATTTTGGAGTTAAATAAGTTATCTACTCCTTAGGCTGAATTAACTACTATTCAATAGCCTACGGAAGTTCTCTTCTTTTGGTCATTTTATTGTTCTTTACAACAAACAAATAAACAAACAGACAACGCAAAAGTGGTCCATGATTCAAAACTTTGCAAGCTCATTTCTAATTATTATTTTTGTACATTTAATTTCGTTTTCAGTTTTTTTTATTAACTTAATATTTTCCTAATAAAGGGATCTCCATTTTGAACAGGGGTAGACTCTATAGAGATAGATGAGCCAAAGGACTTGATCACGGTAAAGGGGGCAGTGGATGCTAAAGAATTAGTACCATACTTAAAAGAAAAATTGAAACGAAATGTAGAGGCCGTTTCTCCGAAAAAAGAAGACGGCGCTGGTGAAAAGAAAGAGAAAGAAGGCGGCGGGGAGAAAAAAGAAAAGGAAAGTGGCGGCGGAGAAAAAAAAGATAAGGATTCTTCCGGAGATAAGAAAAAAGAAGAGAAAAAGGAAAATGGTGATGCCAAGACTAAAGGCGAAAGTTCTAGTGGGGGTGATGGTAAAAAGAGCGACGAGGGTAAACTAGTAGCTAATAAAATGGACCATCATGGTTACCTTCAACACTCGTACTATAGCGAGCCAATGCAAAACCATGGTTACATGAACGAGGGTTATAATATGGCTCGTAACTATAATCAAGATTACAATTACGGCCATGGTTATTCAAACCAAGGCTATACGACCCAAGTTTATGCGAATCAGAGTTACCCTACCCCTAGTTATACACACACGTATCCCAATCATGGTAACGCCATGGAGTATCCACAACAACCGCCGCCAATGTACTACCAAGCGCCACCTCAAGGGGATTATTTGTATGCACCTCCTACTCCCTCTTATGTACACGCTCCTCAGATCTTTAGCGATGAAAACCCTAATGCATGCTCTGTGATGTAACTTGGGATTAATTAATACTGACTCAGTAATGACTGAGCATTGTAAGGCCGTACCTAGATTCGAAGTTATGGATATATTAAAATATAGTGAGGTAAAAGTAAATATAAGGAGTTAGTGAAGAAGGACAGAAAGATTTTTCTAGAAAATGCCATCAAGGTACACACAATTGGGTGCCGGCTTGGGCGGTTCATTTAAATAATTTGCGAGGTTGTTTTATTTATTGTTTGACTTGGTTGTATTTCTTGGCCATGTAATGACCAGTTTTGAAATATACATTCTTATAATAATAATACAATTTTTATATAGTATTGAATAATAGAATCATGTTTTAGCCTGCGGCTCGAACGAAGCCACTTGGCGTGCTTTGATAGTTCCTTTACATATCCTAATGGTGTTCTATTGGCTTAATTAAGACGAAATTAAATTAACGATATTAGGACCCCCTTCATTTCTCGTTTTGTCGGACTTGTTTAATTGTGCATCAGCACTTCAGCAGTATCTTCATTTGGTAAAATACAAAATACTTATAATAATTCGAGTGATTAATACAAAAGCACTTCAGCAGTATCTTCATTTGGTAAAATACAAAATACTTATAATAATTCGAGTGATTAATACAAAATATATTTAATATTGGTTGTTTTTGCATCGTTTAGAGAGGTCGAGTGTGATTTGCAACAAATATCTTGTCAGCAATTCTTCTCACGAATCCTCTCTCTCCCTTTACTCATCTTGAATTATCCTGAGAAATAAGTAGTTACTTAATGTGGTGGAGACGCGGTATTAACACTTCAACCAAAACAAACTTTAATGTTGATAATTGAAATTAGTGTTGCGATTCGTCCCATCATCAAAGTATGAATGTTGCCGATGCTCTGTTGCTATTTTACACTAAAATGATTGTGGCTAAATTGATGACAATAGTATCAACAAAACAGTTGCAATTCGTGCCATCAAAATACCCACAAACACTTTTACGTCAGAATAGAAACATAGTGTTTATTAGTGTTTAGATATTTTTTTACAGTGTTGCCTGCACATTCTTGTTTATTAGTACTTATTCATGTATTTCTTAAGGACCCACATGTTAATTTTTAATTTGTTGTGAAATATAAAATGTTCTGTGAAATATGTTGCTTGAAAAAAAGACCCTTAAAATGTAGCGTAAGCCGTAAAGGCAAGCAACTTGAGAGCTACAGTATTTGACATTTCATGCTCATGCCTACTAGATTGTCATACTCTGCAAAGAAAAATTAAGTTTTCTATAAGAATAGACATTAGTGGGTAATCCATTGGTTACATATGATAAAAAAGGTTTTTATGCTTAATTTCTTGATGCTAAAAAATATGTTTTGCATTTTTATATATTAGATATATATGTGAAAATGTTAGGGAAAAGGGCTTTAACTAAGAGATTAACGACATTCTTAGGAGACCACCAGCTAGTAGAACTAAAGACTGGTAGAACCCAATAAAACATTCTAACAAAATTATAGATAAAACTAAAATAAATCATGCATTTGCCTTAAATGTAAACAACCAGAAAGTTCATGGCGTGCGACCGTATTAAATTTGAGGTACCAATTTAAGACAAGCACAAAAAAGGGCAACAAAGTATATGTAAAAAATAATATCATTATGAAATTTTGAGGAGCAAAATTGAGACAAATGAATCTATGAGAATCAAATATAGGCTCTTGGTTGTTCCCCGTAGAAAGGGATATATATGGTTTATTTTCAATTAATACATTTTTGGGCAGGTGAAATAATTGTAAATAAAGTCTTTTCACATCAAAAATAAGGAATTGATTGAGAGAAGTGATGCAATAGCATTTTGGGGCTAACATCTTTAAAATTTTGGAGAAAATGAGTTTCGGTGAAAAAGATGTATTTGCTTTAAAGGAATAAATGTGGGTCATTAGTGTTTACCATTGCATTTATGATGCTCAATTATTGAAAAGTGTATCTAACTCAGAATTATCATAACTCGAACTCTTTATATATATATATATATATATATATATACTAGTAATCGTGTCTCACGTTTTACGTGTGAGACGCGTAATGCGATAAAATTTAAAAAATACGTGTAGTTATGATATATATATTTGGAGAATAAAAAAAAGATAAGGGTATAAGATGAGAAGACTCAAAAGAATTTTGAGAGCTTAAATAGGGATAAAAAGTGTTATTAGTTATTACATTTTCTCTATTTTTTATGAGAATATGGTATTGTGGTAATTAATAAAAAAGTGTAAGGGTATTTTTGAAAAAAAATGATAAAATTTGACAGCCTCAAAAAATATTGGATTGACTTATTATAATAGTATAGATATATATACATGATATGAATTCAAAATAATCCAGTGATTCATTTAAAACTCAAATAATAAAAAATAAATATATAGAACTTTCAAAATAAATAAATAAACAAATTAAGCGATAGATGAAGGATATTGATGTATATATATAGAGAGATTTTTTTTGAAAATTATGTATATAGAAATATTTTTTTAAAAAAATTATATATATAAAGATGTATATATATATATATATATATATATATATATGTATGTATAATGACTAAGAATAGTTTTTTTTCCTAATTTATGTTTTTATTTAATTGAGTTTTAAATGAACAATTGAATTATTTTGACTTCATATAATGCATATAAAGAGTTCGAGTGATGTTGACTCTGAATTAGACACCGCACTTCCCAATTATTGATCGGATAAAAATAACTGTTCTTCCAAATTTTGGAATGACCAGTACAATTATTTCGATTTTAAAGCTAAGCACTTCAAATCAAATGATGAAAGTGAGACAGAACACCACTTTGATCATTGCCAACGAAGTATTTCAAAAATATATTTACCCAAACCGTCGTCTATACAAAATATACATGTAACTTTTACCTGAAAAATCATCCCATCTAAATTTGAAGAAAGGAAATTTTTAAAAGCACATAGCCGTCTAATTATATGATCAATTTTTTAAAATTTGCATGTTGACAAGTTAGATACATTTATAAGTCAAAGTTTTAAATAGTTTCCTAAATTCGTAAAATATAATAGTTTGATATCAAGGTGTTATAAATAAGTAATACAATATTAAAACTGTAATCGACTAAACGACTCTTGTATATAATAGTTAATTCTCGTGGATTAACTTCACTATTTGTTAAGATAACAAGGAAAAAAGCACTATAAATTAATGTTTAATTTAGTAAGAGTTAAAAGATGTCATAAGTCTATTACTAATTTAAAAATATGTCGCAAATCTGTCACAAATTGACTAAACTGTCACAAAACCGTCACAAAAACCGTCGTTAATAAGCTCGTAACAAAAAATACCGTCACTAATCCCGTCGTTATTTGAGTATTTTTTTATAGCGAACGTCCCTACGGCTACGGGTACAGCTAGTGTGCTTAACTGCTTGGTTTAACAATCTGCTTAATTTTAAAATGGGTTTACTTTAAATCGTGCTCCTTTTTAGCTCAACATCATCACTTACGTACCTTTAGTTTAATTTTGTAATTTCTTTATGTTTCCAGTTTAATGGTATCTTATCCCAATGTGTGTGTTTATTCATACCCAAATTTTAAACATATATGAATAACAGCAATTTTTCATTTGTTTTCCTCATCAAAACTGTACTTGCTAAAAGATGAGAAAAATGTAATAAAATTAGATAAGTAATTAATTAATCTGTCACGTGAGCCGATATGGTGTAACAAGAACAAATCATACAAAAATTACTAAATCTCTAGATACACTGTATAAGAGGAAAAAAAAATTTAAATCTCACAGTACACAACACTACAAAATAATATTTAATTTATTGAGAGCCAAAAGTTGTCACAAACATGTCACTAATTTAAAAAGCTGTCACAAATCTGTCACAAATTGACTAAACTGTCACAAAGCCGTCACAAAAACCGTCGCTAATAAGCTCGTACAAAAAAATACTGTAACTAATTCCGTCGCTATTTGAGTATTTTTTTTAGTGCAAATACCTGAGATAGATTCGTACGTGAGCACGTTTACTTAATTAGATCATGACTTAAGTTTTGGTCGGGTTATATAGCATCCTTGATTTTGTCCATTTTGACTATTTTTGATTGCTGCAACAAGGATTTTGTTTGAAGTTATTTGTAACCATTGTTTTATCGGAAATTGCTATCACGAAGGCATGTATTATGAACATAATATTTTGTTCCTTTCAGGATTTGATATAATTATAGCTAGGTTCCATACCTTAAAAAATAATAATAGCTCAATTAACTTATAATTGTAGTTGGATCGATCAGTTATTTAATTTTGCGATTGACAAAAGTTCTTGAATCAAGTTAAATCAATATATGATATAAATCATACTCATATTATCCAAAAAAATTGACAAAATAATCTATCAAAGCTTAACATTAGTTGGATTAGTTAATTAAGTCAGTGATTCCGTTCATACTCTCATGAGTGATCATGACCTTTCTAATAAAAAATTCGTATTCTCTAAGAGTATTAATTGAATCTTATATCATTTTTTTTATTATATCGTGTGGAATGCTCATGACGTATTCACTCACGCTTTTTTAAAAATTAAGTATATATTGTCACGCATTATTAGGCTATTAGCCAATTTATTGATCCAAATCCGCCAGTATTTTGTCTCTTTATGGACATGATTAACTGAGTAAGATTTCTTACTTACAAAAAATGTAGTGGAAGAAATAAGCTTAAACGAAAATTATGTGTAACTTAACTATATATTTAGACAGTTGTTGTATTTTTGTTCTTGTATTTTCAAACAACAACAAATAAATTATTAGTCCACGTTTGCATTTATATGGGAGAGCAAACAAGAAATGTTTTTGGTGACAAGTAAATAATGTATGTACGAGGACAACCTGTAGTAATTAATTGCATATTCTTGTAACAAAAATTCGTTTATTTAACTAATTATGAATAAGATTTATTATTTTTGGACAATCATAATTTCTAAAAATATCTACTTTGTGCATTAATCTTCAAATCTATTAAAATCAAGTAATATTGCTAGCTTGAATTATAATTAAGAGGGGTACGTACAATACGAATAAAGTTATCTGTTAGGTTCGAGTAAACTTTTTTCAAGGGATGATCAAGTGGTATTAAGTGGAAGTAAATAAAGTAATACCATGTGTAATTCTAAGCACGTGAAATATACGAATTAGATATACAGATCATAGCAGCAAATTTAAAATAAAAACTAATGAACTATTTAGTGTATATACTTTTTTTTCTTTTTTCTTTTTTAGTGAAGGCGGCTCAACTTTATTGAAATAAAGAAAATCCCCATAATTGTCATAAAATATAATCCGTTCCGATAAAAGAAGTCAAATAGTTACAAACTTGAGCCTACAAATTGAGGGGGAAATTTGCTAATAAAAGTTATACACTTAAAATCTAGTAGCCAAATGAAAATGAGTTCAAAAAACTATTATTTCTCCATATACCGTTATCCTTATAACTACATAACTAATCCGAGATCAAATATGATCTAAAGTAAGTGATTTTTGAAAATTAAAATCATAAAACCACCAAGTTTTTAGATACGGCTTACTAAGCAAGCAAAACCTCATTTGTATCGTACAAAACAGCTAAAATATAATGTGTATCATCCCACCAAGTATATACTTTAACAAATGGCATTAAGACATACGGTGGACCTAATTTGTATTTATTTCACGGGAAATGATCAATTAAGTTAGTGTGTTATGATAAGGACGTGAAAGGACAATATTATTACTAATTTATAAAATTAAAATTAGTTTGGTAAATTACCTAATTTTAGTAGAGTAATGGAGAATGGATCGAGTCAGCATCATAGAAGGTGGGTGTTGAGTCATAAAAATTGACCTTATTATAAATATTAATGTTTCTGACTCAGCTCTGACTCTTATTTAGCTAAATTCTGTATTAGTTGGCATCCTTTCTGGAATAATCGTGGCATAGTCCTTACAAATGTTTGCGCGTGTCTCTATTTCAATTCATTTATGTCCATATGCATATCCACGTTTATATTTATAGTTTTACTTGCATATTTATTTACATTATGGGGTTTAAATTTTCTAAGTTTGTATGGTCAAGTATTTCTTAGATTATCAAAAAAATTACATCTCGTCGCGTTTTTATTACATCTCGTTGCGTTTAGATCCAACAAAACTGTTTTAATCGAAACAAACTTATTAAAATCGGATGTCCAGACTCCTCAGACTATTAAATGGAAAGATATTGAACCTCCCACAGAATGAAATTTGCTGTCGGCTAGCCCAGCTGAACCTATAGAAAACAAAAATATTGAAGAGATTATTCAAACCAAAGAAGGACATGTCTTTGTTAAATTTGATAAAGGGAAAAAGATTATATGATCAAGTATATGTTATTTTAAATCCTTACGCCTTTTTATCTGCATATTCTTATATTATATGGTCAAGTATTTCTCATATTATCAAAAAAATTATATGAATTCTTAAATATTTTTTGATTTTTTTGTTTTTAAATCAACGTAATAGTTTACTTCTAAAGTGTTTGTTCAATTCAAAAAAATATGTAAATTTTGACATTATATTTTTTTTGGTATTTATTAATATTATTAACTTATAAATTGTCAAACAAACATTTAAACATAAAAAAATATATAATATGTCAAATTTTACATATTTTTTTAAACAAACACTTTAAAAATAAAATAATACGCTGATTTAAAAAAAAACGAATATTTTTTTTATGAATTCATATGGAAAAACCAATAATCTCAACAAAAGTTGACCATACAAATTTGAATAAATTTGTTCCCATCCATATACATATATCTACGTGAATATTTATAGTATTACTTGCATATTTACATATGTCTCTGCATATGTAAATATTTACATATTTGTACTAGTATTAGTCGCATATTTACATTGTTATTGCTCATATATTTTTTTATCCAAAAAATCAAAAAGCTTAATGAATCATGATTCATTAGGCATGGCATATCTCATCATGGGTTTTAATTAATTGCTAATGTGGAATGTTGTGCAAAAGGAGGAGTTTGATACTGGAACCAAGGCTGCCATGCCACTGCCATATCACTTTAATAATTTTTTTGCTTGGTACCGTATTATTAGGGTGATATGATATTTTGTTACATTTCTATTACACTTCACATGTCATCATTTGGAATGAATTTTTAATATGTTAAACTTGCTCCAACTTTCAATTGTTAAATGAGTTCGATTTAATATTTTTGTTTTAATCCATAAAATATTGAAGGTAATCTGTAATGTAAGAGAAGGGAAATATCAACTACTTTGTGAGATTTTAAAAAGATTACCAAAAGAAAATATGTTGTATAAAATCTTGTCAAAATTAATGAATGTCATATTTAATGTAATTTTGTAATTGTATTGCATTTTGCGACGGGTTATTTTTTTTTTATCCTTTGTACAAGTGGTAGGTTTTTCTTTTTCTTTTTCTTTTTCAAAGAATACAAATGGTACCTACTTCGTTAATTCCGTAATTAAACTTGGTCCTATTGTATTTTTTCCAGGATGCAAAGTCCGCTCTAGCACCCAATGCCCAAAGCATAGAATTGGGACTCATTATTTTTTAGCCCATGTTTATGGTAGCTTATAATAGTGTTTTTTTTCTTCTTCTTTCTTTTCATATCTTGTTAAAACTAAAAAAATATTTAAAAATGCATAAGATCATGTTAAAACTACCTCCAAAAAAAGACGTTAAATGATCCATTTTCAAAATTCTGCTTTGTGCCCCAAAATTCGTATTGCCGGGATGTTCCATTTGTATTAGTCTTTTCCATAAACAAGAACTAACTTTTCCATAGTAACAACTTGCCCCTCTTGCATGTATGTATGTCTACTTTGAATTTGGGTGCATGTGATCATATTTTAACAACTAAAATTTTAGGAAAATGAAGGCTCGAGTCGAGATGCATGGGGTGCTCAAAGGAACATTTACGGCTATAGCTAATGAAATATGTTAATAATTTGTCTCATAAAATATATTCTATACATTGAATTGTTTACGTTATGGTCGGAAAAGTAATAAATACATTTTGATAAAAAGTTTTTATGTGTTGTTCAATTATCGAAGAGTTTTCTTTACGAATTTCTTTGGATGAATGGAAAATAACTGGACTAGTACATTGTTTATTCTAGCACATATCAATTTTTTCCAGTTTCAAGAAAAATTTAAAAGAAGGTGAATTCGTTTTTAAGCTTTGTTACTTGTAAAGTCTGTAATACGAGTTTTGAGCACTAGTATATATATATATAATCGCCTCACTGTGACAAAAATTATTAAGGTGGTTGTCAAGCATTTCAAATTTAATCACTACATTATAGTACTGTACATATGCCATTGTAAGAAACACGCCCATGCATTATCAGATTTAAAGTTAATATTAGAGTTTCATTGACCCATA
The DNA here is from genome assembly GCA_963682055.1 of Primula veris. Classification (NCBI taxonomy): domain Eukaryota; kingdom Viridiplantae; phylum Streptophyta; class Magnoliopsida; order Ericales; family Primulaceae; genus Primula; species Primula veris. Next base: position 28,347,078 of record OY821749.1, read on the forward strand.
TTTTACATTGTAATGTTACAAGTGAAACGCCACAATGATATTTTGCAACACCAATAAACTTGATATATGAATCGTTCTTCTGACACAAAGTTCTAGCACTGAAAAGTTTTGAATATTAGCTGATCATTTTGTCCTAAGAATGATGAGTGACCAATTTACGTATCTACTGACATATACTTAAATCTTCATCATCAGACACCTTACACTTCTGAAATCTTAATATTGAATTACGCCCCATTACATCATGCTAACAGGCTAATTAAAATGAAATTTGTGAAAACTATTTGAAACTTGAAGTACCCAAATTCTATGATATTCGCCCAAGTTAAACAATATAGACTGTCCTACTAATGTGATGTTTTTTTAAAAGGAGTATTAATAATATAAATTATGAAGTACAAAGGACATGCAGTCAATGACATAACCAGAATCGGATTAGGAAGTTTTTACCTAAAAAACATGGTGAAATGTATTTATTTATTTTTCGTTGAAATTGGAAACTTCTACCCCCTCATGTACACACGTAATTCCTCCCCTTCCTTGCTTTTATGCAAATATTTAGTATGACAAAACATGTAATAATGGATACAGGCAACATACTATCTCTGAAGAAGAGCAATTCTGGCGTGATAAGAATCTTAATGTGCATGTCTACATATAACACGTCTAATGGCACATTTAAAATTAATTTACTACGTCAATATTTTTCCTAAAATAGTATGTGTATCTATTAACTATATATCCCGGCCTTCGAATATCAACAGTCTCCTAAAAGTTCAAGTAAATGAAACAACTATTAGGAACTCCAATGAAAGATTAGTCGTGGTCTTCAATGCACTTAGTTAAATACCAATAGGAAACGATAAACGAAGTTGTTATATGAGAAGGGGAAAAAACACTCTTTATGCATAGTAAGTATGAATAATTGTAAATGTATAATTGACGTGGAACGACAATCAACAGTCGCCATATATAGGTTCCATTATTTGTAAGCCGCCCCTCAAAGGACCATCGTTCGTCGATGAGTTGTTCAGAATAAGTGGACTAGAATACTTATAACAATGATAATCAGTTGTGATAACATCTAGAGACCATAAGTTTGGCAGAACTAAATTAATTCGTCCCCTCTTGACCTTAAGTACATAGACAAGTATATGCTTCTACACCTTACTCCCAAGTTTTTTCCAGGCTAATCATGTGTGTTTGTATCTGAATAGTTCAATCACAATGCTTCTTCATCTTTTATATGGACCTACAAGTACAATGGTGTTTAACAGTGATCCACATTTTTATATTCTTCCACATGCACTACTCGTGAATTTTTAGGCACTACAGTGTCTAACAAACCTCAATGTCTTTGTTTTTCAAACTTTTGGGCATAAATTTATGAAAGCTTTAATAGCTTGTTTGGCACCCTTTTTGGAAATAAAAACTTGTTTGACTGATCCATCAAATGCAATTATATGAACTAAACGTACATTGTCTTCGATCATTTCTTAGCATCACACAATCTCTATATAAATGTCTGACGACTCTCGCTATTAACAATCATTTCGATCCATTTTTAACTTGTACCAAACTAGATTTGAGAAAATGATTCGAAAGAATGGTGGCTCAGTCATACATAGGCTCCTCAAAAGAATGATAAAGATAAAAAGACCGAGCTCGGGTGTGAAGGAAGGACATTTTGCGGTTTATGCAATTGAAAAGGGAGAATTAAAGAAGTTTATAGTGGCATTAGTATATCTAAATCACCCGGAGTTTCTGAATCTTTTGAAGAGAGCTGAGGAGGAGTTTGGGTTTAGCCACAATGGAGTTCTGGCCGTCCCCTGTGGACCCCACGAGTTGGAGAAAATTCTCGAGCGTAAAGATTGGGTGGTGAAAACTTAAAACCTTTTCATTGTTTGTTTGTAGGCTTTATACTCCCTTTTCAGAAGATAGACTCAATTTGGTTACTAGAGTAAAAACTGAGATTCTTGGTATTTTGCGCAAAAAGAGCTACAAGAAATAAACTGGATGTTCTAGCTAGTAAGTTCTCAATTCAAAATTCCAGCTTATTTGCTTCAAAGCTGCAGCCGAACAAGTCCTTATGTCTTTCTAACTGTAATACATGAACGTATATGTGTACTTATTATAAGGGTATTGAGAACGTTAGTTCTTCCACATGTAGCTTAAAGAAAGGATGTACAGGAAGGAGGATATATACAGTCCTTTTTTAAGGAAAATGAGGTAATGTTACAATAAAAATCAAAGAAGAAAATATGTATTCAGGTAAAAAATATATATGAGTTAATACTGTTCTCATCTCGAAACCGGTCGACTTACTCACAAAATGAAACATGACGAAATGCTTCCCTGGATGTCTAGCTTATTCGAATGTAAAGGGGAGCTATATAGTAACCATTCTTCATGTTTTATTGATTTATTTTTGGGCAAATATGCTATTTTTGTACACAAATTACCGAATTGTTTTGCAAAAGCGACACTTTCCTTGGTAAGGTCTCTTGTTGGGTGCAGGTTACTCTGCCTATGAAGAAAAATAAAATGAAAGGCGTAACTGTGGACTATTAGCTACAGAATTCTTAGTTTTCTGCAAACGAGATCGGCATGGATATTAAGTGGCAATTTTTGACAGTCTATATGAAACAAAACGTGCATATAATCTGCTGCACATATAAAGCCCCAAAAAATGAGGGAAATCATTTATATTTACTACCCAGTGCTGTAACTTGTAAGTGCTTAATGTGCAAAAGAATTGAAGTTTAGATGATTAAACTTGAGATTTCTTACTCTCAGTACAAACGCATGCATATCCCTTCTAAACAACACTTTGGGAAGTAATGGGAACCACTTTACAAAAAAACAAAAAAAAACTTTGGGAACCGAATATAAGAATGGGTCAATTGTAGGAACATTGATATTATACAAAGTAACCAGGAACCTTAATGAAATCCTACAAATTGTAGTACTAAATAGTAAATACCAAGTTATATAAGAACTTGCAAGATTAGTCCAACATAGATATATACTGTTATATGGAACACTCATTTTCCGGATAAAAATACACACTAACCCAAACAAGCCTGCTCTAAGTTTGTTACAATCTCTATAAACACATTGAGTTTTAGATAGATTCTATACAAGATCAGACGGGCTAACCGATTTAAGTGCATAATCCAACTTTTCTCAACATTTTAGGAGCTCAATCCCCCAATCATTTTTTTGTTTATGAAAAGGCTCTATGATCCGTTTCTTGATTTTCCTTAGACACGTGTCCTTGACTCAAAGGGTCTGTGATCATATTTTCAATCAGTTTGTCTCCCTTCTTGTGCAATTTGTCTTTTCGAACTCCTTTAGAAAAGAACTATTTCTGACTTTCCGTACAAATGAAACTTGTTGATGCGAGGAATAAAGAAAGCAACAACCCCACATTCTTATATGGGGCAGTTTCGAACTCACAAACTCCTATGGTAAAATGTGGGATCTACACTAATAGGCCAAGCTTTAATGGGTTAAATAATGCCAAAATGGTATCAAATAGCAATGTTCTACCCCTGTTAGAAATGTGCAAGTGATGATATCAATCATTACCATTGTCATAGTCTAAGACCAATCTTAGGGTACCATATATTATAAACATTGATTGGTTAATATTATGTGTTCCAAAGCCACCTCACAGAAATGTGTCCAAATTTGTACCCACTGAACAAAAATGTGTTCAAACGAACATGCTTTCTTAACAAATAAAGCAAATGAAGAACAAAGCATCATTTATGTATATCAACCAAATAGCATTAACAGAGTTACAAAAGAAGGCCACACGAGTTTCAAAGTCATACCAGTAGCAATTTTTCCTCACATAATTTTTTTTAACAAACAGCTCAATTCTCATAGCATGGATCCAACATAAATCTGCAACAGAAAAGGCTAAGGGAAGTAAACAGGCCAGTTGATGTAGTAGGAGTCTCTAACTTCCTTGTCCATCTGGTTCCACTGTAAGCAACACCAGATTTAGTTAGAACAACAATTAGATATCTGGCTAGGTCTATAATCTATGCTTAATTATTAATACGAATTTGGAGAAATTATAATGTACCATAAATTTGTACGGCTTGTTTTTCTTCATTGCTTTCTTCCAGTGGTACTGCTCAAATAGCATAGCCTTGTCATGCCAACTGTAAAAAGTATATGTTCACAGATTTTATGACAGTGAAGAAATACCCCCCAGGTGATAATGGACAAAGGAAAAGGAAAAAGAAAAACAGCAGGGAATAACACGGCTTAAACGGTATTATTATTGTCTAGAACTAAAAATCAGAGATTGGATCTTCACTAAATACGGACAGAACTCTCAATTTTTCTGGACACAACTTGGCACAGTACAGACTACAGAGAAATTGTTGTTTAAGACCTTCTCCAATTAGTCTCGCTTAAAAGTACCAGAACAGAAACTAGCAGAAACAAAGTACTTGCCTGCCTCATCCCTTCAGAGAGAGAGAGAGAGAGAGAGAGAGAGAGATCAGGAGAAGCAAAAAATTTGGCAAATATTCGAGTTACCAAATTTAGAAACGATGCAGTACATAAAGCTCCCTAAATTGAAAAGGGAAAAACAAACGAAGGCCCCCTTAGATTTTGGTAAAGGTATTGGTTAAGGATGATAAAAAAATGTTTCAAATCTTGAGAATTAATGCTTTTCATCAATTCCATTTCCAAAAGGCAATTACATTGAACACATATTTTTGGAGGTAAGTAATTTGCATTTTACTATTTTTCGAAATGTTGTAGTGATTTAGTAAAAGTTAACATTTATGTTCATAAATACAACCTGTCTTCGCAATAAAAATAAGTTAGAATTGGAATAGAATTTCATGCTTAACGAGTTCCCCAGAGCACTCGTTAGCCAAACCGTATTAAAAATGAGGTAGCAATATTTCAGAATGGCTTTGTAACTGAAACCCAACCTAGACACAATTTTCCAACTGCAATTTACTTTAAAACAATACCACTTTGTACCTATCCTACTTTGTAGCAATCATCTCAGAAACGCCTCTGTTAGAGGTATAAGTCTGGGAACAATGAAATGCCATTAAAAAACATATCAGTCATTTCACCCAACTAAACAAGAGATAAAAAAAAAAAAAAAAAACTCTTCACTGTTAGCAGAGGTTAACTACTTAAAAGGAGTCAACTTTCTTAGACGACTACAACAATTTTAGGCACTACTGGAAAGTACATCACTTGGTTCCAATCTTTCTTGTTGGTTTTTCCTGGTGAAAGAAAAACTGAATGCAAGTACTAATCGGTTGTATAAAATATAAATATGTTTATATAAGTTACAATAATTTTTCGGGGAAAGCAAGAAGAAATATAAGGTGTCAATATCAAAAAAAAGAAAGAAGTGCTAACAAGATTTCAATGGCGACCAGAACAATCTACAAAGAAAGTAAGAAAAATGAATCATGAAACCTAACCCAGAAGCCTCAAATCTAAAAATGAACAAATTGTGCGTATTCTACATCACAGCTGCATACACAGACATCTAATAATCTCAGGTTGCATCTGAATACGAGAGGTACCTTTAAGAGATATATTAAAGTAACAGGGGAATAACAAGAGGTACTCAGTTGAACCAAAACAAGGAAATACTCCCCCAAGTGAAAAGGGTATAAAGAGAAAAAAAGAAAAGGAAAAGCAGTAAGAGATAACGCGTTTAGAAGCGTTGGTACAAAACTGAAAAGTAGAGATTATCTCTATACCAAACAGGGCCTAAACAATCTACAGAAATTGTTGTCTCAGACTTTTCCCAATTAAGCTGGATTAAAATAAAAACTAAGGTTCAACCGGTATATAGCAAAAAGAAGAATAAATATTGTAATAGCAACCACAGAAAAGCTAAAACTAAACATAAACATGTTCGTAAAGTTGTTACAGCACGAATACTCTTGGGTAATCTTGTCCACCAAAATAATCACTCCTAAAAGCGTATAAGGACGTAATTATCTCTTTCCATCTAAGGGAACCCACAAATGCAACAACTTATTTACAACGGAACTATTTGACAACTTTCTAACTAACATCCTTCCGACAAAAGAGTGTTTCCTAAATCTAACTATCATTTCACTATACTTATCCTCACGAGGAAGATTTCTAGAACGGCATACTCATATGAAGCGAGCTAAAGCATTCATAAAACTTAATGTGGCAGACTCCTTAGTCACGAGTTATCCCTTTTACAGTATCCCATTAGCCACTTGGACGCTGCACGGTGAAAGGTGTTTAAAATGGAATATGACTTAGATCTGTACATGTTCTCTAGAAACAATTGGGATATCAAACAAAATTTGCTGCGATATATGTAAGCCTGTAATACACTAAACATACCAGCATTGAGAACTGGCAAAACTAGAAAATTAGAACTTTGGGTACAGTAATCGTCCAAATCATTTCCCGACTACGCTTAGGCGGGAAGAAAATTGAGGTCATTGTGGAGATTTCTTGTATTCAAAGAATTCATAATAACTAACGGTGACATTTAAGTGGATGAAACCTAATGGCAAATCTATGATAGTTCAGTTCTAGTATCTGGATTAATATAATGCCAGAGAACACAAAACAGTTTTACACCTGCCTCGGGAATAAATTAAAAATAGATAAATAAATTGCAACTTCAGAATAATACATGTATATGACTGGAAACAATGAAACGCCTACAAAAATTAACCAGTTTTCTCACCGGGCTAAGCACAAGATAGAAAATGAAACCATGCCTCATTACAGTTATCTGTCTAAAAAGAGTAACCTTTTTCATAAGAATAATCAAACATCAAGGTACAGTGACAGTTAAATGTGATTACTTTTTTCATCTGGCTAAAGTTAAACACGGCAGAAATTGAAATCAGGCCGCAATGATCACTGATCACTGTTAGCTGAAGTTATGTATCTATGTCAGCTTTTTTATAGGACTAGTTCAACATTTCTTAGTACATTTGGTAGCATATTTCATTAGAAGTTCCTAACGGTGTTGGCTTTTTCTAGGCGAAAATAAAAACCTAAGCAAGTTTGCTTCTGTATAAAACCTGTATATGAATGTGCATATAAGACTATAAGTTACAATCGCCGAAAGTAAGAGAAAATATAAGGTGTTATCTAAAACCAACAGTGTAATAACAAGAGTCTGATTAAGACCAAAAGATACCGAACAAGTGGAAAAAGAAATGATAATCTAAACCAGAAGCCGTACACCTCAAAATAAACAAACCCCGCAGAAGAAAGGCACACATATAGTAAAGCACTGTGCTTGTTCTGCATCATAGCTACATTTAGAAACAATTAATATCTCGGGTTGTATCTTATTAGCTACATTTACAAACATTTAATTATCTCGGGTTGAATCTAATCAACAACTGAAATATTTTTTAGTTGTGATGAAACTATATATTCTGAACTGGTAATTATAAACAGTGCTAGAGTTAACGATCTTCTCAGAAATTATACTTTTATTTCATACATTGTGATTATAGCTTAATAGTAGCTTAGATTTTGTGAAAAAAAACACACTTTGCTCAAAATATATGAACCAAAATTCTTAAATCCGTACACTTTTATCTGGAATAAAAATGCATGCACTGCTTGATTGCAGCTTTTCGACAAACTTGAGGCTTGGAAAGAATCTGGTTTTTATCTGGAAAAAAAAAACAGAAATTTGGGCAAAAAATCTGAGGTCTAAGCTGACCAGCAAAAACATTGCCATTTGTATGCCAATAAAGCGTAATAACTGAGCTTACAAGTTGCAACAAACAAACATATTTCTTCAACAATGTGTAGCAACTAGTTATAGATCTTCAAAAATATAGAACAAAAAATAAAGCAATTGTTAATTACCATTCTATACACCACTATTATGTTACTTCAGTTCGGATGCATATACCAGCCTATAGGGTCTTTTACGTTTTAGCATCTACATCAATATAAACTGATTAGCCTTTACCAAATCTATAAAGAACATACAACACTTCATCACTAAGTTAAAAAATTATACCAAGACATACTTTTACCGATTTTGTGCATATTTACAAGTCTACCACATAGTTGTACTAAAAAAAACAAATTCGAATAACTGTAATAGTCTGCTCTCTAAAACACAAAATTCAAAACAATAAGTTTGCAAAGTGTTTGTAATGTGATGGTAAACGAACCCATATACATGGATACAAATAACATACAAAGAGAACAAAAAAAAAGGGGTATCTTTATGTACCTACAAAACCCAAAGATACAACATTTTCTTTTTTGTGTGTGTTTGTAAACAAGACCATATACATAGATACACTCGTACACGTAAATACAGAGAGAGCAAAATCGACAAAATGTGACAGCTTTGTATACTAAGGGAAAAACCGTGTGTACCTGCAAAACTGAAAAGATATAACATTGTTTTTTTTGTATGTGTTGTAAACAAGGCCATATACATATACATACAGAGAGAACAAAATTTAAAAACCGTGTGGACCTACAAACAAAAGTTACAAAACCCAAAATATATAACATTTTTGTGTGTTTGTAAACAAGGCCATATACATAGATACACTCATACACATATACATACAGAGAGAACAAAATAGAAAAAAGCCGTGTGTACCTACAAACAAAACCCAAAAGATGCATTTTTTTTGTGATTACAAACAAGCCTATATACATACAGAGAGAACAAAATCGACAAACTGTGTCAGCTTTGTGTACTAAGGAAAATCCGTGTACCTACAAAACCCAAAGATATAACATTTTCATTTTTTTGTGTGTTTGTAAACAAGGCGACATACATATATATACGCATACACAAATACATACAGAGAGAACAAAATCAAAAGACCGTGTGTACCTACAAACTAAACCCAAAAGATGCAATTTTTTTGTAATTGCAAACAAGCCCGTATACATACAGAGAGAACGAAATCGACAAACCGTGACAGCTTTGTGTAATAAGGAAACCCCATGTACCTACAAAACCGAAAGATATAACATTTTCTTTTTTGTGTGTGTTTGTAAACAAGGCCACATACATAGATATTCTCATACACAAATACATACAGAGAGAACAAAATCAGAAGACCGTGTGTACCTACAAACAAAACCCAAAAGATGCAATTTTTTGTGATTGCAAACAAGCCCAGATACATACAGAGAGAACAAAATCGACAAACCGTGACAGCTTCGCGTACTAAGGAAAAACCGTGTGTACCTACAAACTAAACCCAAAAGATATAACATTCTCTTTTTCTTTTTAAGTTTGTAAAAAGGGCTATATACGTAGATACACTCATACACACATATACATACAGAGAGATCAAAATCGACAAACCATGTGCACTACAAACAAAAACCAAAAGATACAATCTTTTTGTGATTGCAAACAAGCCCATATGTAAATATAGATAGAGAAAGTGGGGTAGTTACTTGAATTGATTGGAGATTTGCCAGATAAATGGATACAAATAACATAAAGAGAAAACAAAATGAAAAAACTATGGTATCATTATGCACCTACAAAACCCAAAAAAAATTAACATTATTCTTTCTCGTGTTTGTAAACAAGGCTATATACACAGATACACTCATACATAATGTTCTAAAAGGCACAAGGCGGGTTTTAGGCGGAAATTGGTTGCCTGTCGTTTTTTCCAGCCTAATTCTGCTTAATCACGATCCAATGACTCTAATTCCGTCTAATCTTCCAGTCTTCTAGACTCCGCCTAGCGCCTAGGCTGCACGGACGGAGCCAAGATAAGTATTTTGGGTTTCTAAGTACAAAATTTATATTACGGGGTTGCAATACACAGCCGGTTTTAATGTTTTTTTTTAAAAAAATCCATAGAAAAAAATAGCATGGGATTGCAGTCCGCTCCGCCTAATTTCCATCTAGGCTCTCTTTTTAGAACACTGCTCATACACATAGTCACATATACATACAGAGAGAACAAAATTGAAAAACCGTGTGTACCTACAAACAAAACCCGAAAGAAACAATCTTTTGGCGATCGCAAACAAGCCCATATACATAAATATGTATATAATAGAGAGAGACAGAAAGAAAGTGGGAAAAAGTTACTTGAATTGATTAGATAGTTGCCAAATATAGGGATTAGACCAAGTGAGAGCTGAGAAAGCAAAAGAACCAATCCAAATGTTAACAAAACCAGTTGCATCTGCGTGTGGCACTCCTGGGTCTCCCCTATATGCATTCCCAAAGTACTTCTCCATCTCCCCCTCCCTCCCCCTCTCTCTCTCTCTCTATATATATATATATATATATATATTTATATATATCTGTGTGTGTGTTTCCATTATCCAAATAAGGAAAGTATTGATGATAAACACAAAGGCTATTAGTTTTAGTTTGGTCCCTCTACTTTTAATAATAATGTTGTTTTTCCATGTTTTGAGAAACTTACATTAGTTGGCAATGTTCACAACTTTTGGCACTATGATAGTAACTGCACCGCATCAATAACGTTAATTATTTTTCTTAAACTTAATATATTTTATATGTTTTAAAAGAATCGTTTACATTTAAATAAAATTTCAGCTTACTTATTTTTTTTTTTATAATAACCATACATTATTTCTTTTTATTTGTTTATTATCATTTAATAATCATAACAATATTCCAACCACAAAAATATGGACATCATGATAGTTCTTACTATTATATTCACAAATGGAATCATATACATTGCTTTTGTGTTTTCTGAAATTTAGTGAATTTATAGGGCTGCTGATTCATGCCACTGTTTATACCATAATCATTAAATTTTTGAAGGAAAGCGTATTATGAGGCCGCAAATGCGGATGCTCTCGTTATATCATAAAGTAGCAACAACCGCCATTATCAATCATAGTGTACCGTTTGTACCATACCTGTAGTACTGCCAAGTGTCCAATTTTTCAAAATTCAAAATTAATTATCTTCTTACGAATAATGAAGAACATGAGAAATAGCCCACGTAAGATTTTTTATTTTTTTTAAAATAACTGGTCAAGAGTAACCGTTTATTTTGTTATCATCTTATGTTTTGCCCTTTGACCGCGTTATTAGTAACAACACTCGTTCTTAAAACAACAAGTTATCAAATTAACATAAGTCACCGAGTATTAAATATATGAATCTAATCCATCTCTTGTAGGAATATATGGAAGATCTAAGCGGGATCCATCGAAATTATGGGCCTATAATTTATATCATGAATTAATATATATAAATACAACTTACCAAACGTATCGATCCGGTTTTTTCTTTTGTAATGTTTACGGGTGTACTAGCAAAAATCAATTGAAACAACGGAACTCTAATTTCTACTATGACTATATAAATTTCTTAAATGTATTAACTACTTTCAATAGAAACCATGGACCCTTAAATCGTACGGTTCATACTAAAATTAAGCGTGCCAACTCAATAAGGTTTATTCGATAAAAAAAATTTCGTATGTAGTTTAAAGCTAATCACCGCTAAAGGTCTCTAACATGTTTTCGGTTTTAGTCGCCTACAGGCGGTCATGGTATGGAAGCAATATGTATTTATAAGCCATGGGGGGTATTAGCAAATTAAATCAAAGCTATGGGACCTCAAGTTTCTACTCTTGAGTTTATAAATACACCCACCCTCTCTATCTCTCTCTTCGTTCCCAACTTTCCCCCTCTTTCTCTGTTTCTAGGGTTTATACAGAGATCAAATCCATAAACCCTAGCTCAATTAACCCATTTAAACCCTTTTATTTATTTTCAATTCTCTTTAAATATATACATTAAACAAGTTTTTCCAATTCAATCAGAGCTCATATTCAGTCAACGGTCCTCAGATCCAATTCATAGGTAAACGAAAGCTCTGTCTTTTTCTACTCAATTTTGTTTTTGGGTTTTATATTTAGGTCATTATATTAGTGATTTTGTTAAAGATTAGGGTTTTTTCACTTATGGGCATTGTTTTGTCTCACCAAAGATTGGGTTTTACTATAAAACAAAGATTCTTGCTTTTATTTTTTGGGTTTGATAAAAAAGGCAATTGTAATAATGTATTTATTAAACATTGGTTTCTAGTTTTAAACAAAGGTAAACAATATTCTGTCTCCTTTTGTACTTAATTTTGTTATTGGGTTTGATATTAAGGTGATTATAATAATGTTTTTGTTAAAGATTAGGGTTTTGGACATATGGGCATTGTTTTTTCTCACCAAATATTGGATTTTTAAACATTGACTTCTAGTTTGAATCAGAGGTAAACAAAAGTTCTGTCCTTTTCTACTCAATTTAGCCACTGGGTTTGATAAAAAAAAGACAATTATAATTATGTTTTTGTTAAAATTTAGGGTTTTGGACATATGGACATTGTTTTTTCTCGCCAAAAATTAGGTTTCTAAACATTGGGGATTAGATTTAAACAAAGGTGGGTTAAAGATTATTTCTTTTCTACTCAATTATGTTTTTGAGTATGGTATACGACAACTATATAATGCCTTCTTAATAAAGAAAAGGGTTTTGAACAATGGGTGTTAGTTTTAACAATGGGCGTTACGATCGGTATATTGATTGTGTACCCAATTAAATTGGGAATTTAACAGAACATTAAAAGGTGTAGTCTCACCAAAGATGATGGCCTTGATCATTGGGCCTGTTTGTTGAACAAGGGTACTACTTTACAGTAGTGTCTTGCTCTACTTAATTCTGTTTTTTAGTTTGATACAAGGCAATTATATATCTTCCATTTTTATTAATTATAAGGGGTTTGGACAATTTGTGTTAGCTTGAGCAATGGGTGTTTGAGTGAATAAGGGTTTGATCATTGGGTATTTTTCTTTTGAGTTTGATATAAGGATATTATGTAATGTCTTTTGATTGAAGATGAGCTTTTTATGCATTGAGTTTCAGTTTTAGATAATGGGAATTAGGCACCTTAGAGTTATATTGATTGTGTACTGAATTGGATAGAGCTTTAACTTTTAATCAAATTGCAAAGTGTTTAGTCTCACCATAGATTAGGTTCTTATACATTGTGTGTTATTTAAAATAAGGGTAGTCTAAACTTTTCTCGTAATCTATATAAATCTGTTATTGAGTTTGATAAAAGGTAATTATATATTTTCTTTATTAAAGATTAGGATTTTAAACCTGGTGTCTCAGTTTTAAATAATGTGTGTTTGGTACAGTGAAGTTATTATTGATTGTATACTCAATTAATGTGTTTGAAACATTTTGTATTAGTTTAGAAGCTTTACTGTGCAGAGTGTACTGGATGCAATGTGTGTTTGGTACAGTGCAGTTATTATTGATTGTATACTCAATTAATCTGTTTGAAACATTTTGTATTAGTATAGAGCTTTACTGTGCAGACTGCAGAGTGGACTAGATGAGACTAATTGAGATTAGGTTCATCTGGTTGGTTTGTGGATACATTCAAAGCTAGGTTTTTGTGAAATCAATTAAATGCAACATGAGCAATTAATTGGACGGAAATTAGGGCTTAAAATGTTTAGCTAATGTAAAATTCTCCCGGATTCACTATTCAATCATTAGGGTTAGTTTGTAACGTGTTGTATTAGTTATAAGTTCTCTCTTTGTAAGTCTTTACTATTTATGTTGTCACTAAAAGTTAGTGCTTTGAACATTTGGTATCTGTTAAGAAATGTGTTTTGGTTTGTGCAGAGTACTAAATGAAACTTGGGCTTGAACATGAGCGATGGAGGTGTAGAGGGTAGTAAGAAAAAGGTGGATTCAATTGAAGTGTCTAAACGAGCAAGTGCCAGCGAATTTGGTCGTGAGATATCAAAAGTTGCAGTAGCTCAGATATGTGAGAATGTTGGGTTTGACAGCTCAAATAAATCTGCTTTGGAGGCTCTGACTAATATAATGATTAGATACGTGAGTGATTTGGGGAAGACGACGGGTTTTTACGCCAACATAGCTAATAGGACTGAGTGTAATATGTTTGATGTGGTGCAAGGGCTGGAAGATTTGAGTTGTTCCACTGGTTTTTCTGGTGCTTCTGAGGGGACCCAATTTATAGCCGATTCAGGTGTAGTGAGAGATATTGCTCAATTTGTTGGTAGTGTTGAAGAGACTCCCTTTGCTCAGCCTGTGACACATTTCCCGGTGATGAGAAATCGAAAAATGACCCCGAGTTTTACGCAAATTGAGGAAATTCCGAGTTCTAGTCATATCCCACCTTGGTTACCAGCGTTTCCTGATCCTCATACATATATACATACGCCCATGTGGAATGAAAGGGAATCTGATCCTCGGGAGGATAAAATCGCTCTAGCTAGACAGAGAAGAAAAGCTGAGAGATCGTTATTGAGTTTGCAACAACGGATTGTGACTGGTGGCTCGGAATTAGCTTCCAGCGAAACCAATGGTAATCCGTTTCTCACCGTGCCTATTCAAGCTGGAGGAGAGAGAGACGTTTCTTCGATTCCTCTGCCAGCTGGGCTTTCGAATGGAGGTATTATGGGAAACCATGTTTCTGTACTAGATACGTTTAGTCCTGCAATTGAAGCAGCTAGATCAGATGATACTGCAAAAGATTTTATTTCCGATAAGAGGAATGATGTATATTTGAGTTTTAAAAGTAGCAAAAAAACTTTGGGTGAACCTGTAGATCTGAGGATTCGGCGTAAAGTACCTAAATCTTTGTCTCGTACTGTGAAATCAGATGAAAGGGATGACAAGAAAAGAAGAGCCGAGTTAATCCTTAAATTGTCCACAGAAAACCCAAAAGAGCTTACTCAGTTGTGATGATTCGGATTTTTTTTAGAGTTTAAATAGTTCACATTTATGTTGTGATGCGGCTTTTATTTTGAGGCGACAATTTTTCTGAATTTGAATTGTATGCCAATGTATTTCGCCTTGTTATTAGGTTTAGTTGGCAGAGATTTTTTTGAGTAATGAAGTTGCTCCTTTGTATCCATCCCACTCTTGTATGTGTAATGTAGATTAGTAGATTGTTAGCTTCCCTACTTGTAGACTTTATGAAATTTATCCTCACATGTCAATTGAATGTCATTGAATCATGTCGTGCCCTTTTGATTTTCTTGTTTAACGTTTCATGCTCCCTCACATGTCAATTGAACTGAAGTATGTGCAAATATGTTTTCTTTGACAATTTAGCGTTTCCATTGTTTAAGTACGGATTTGTCAATTTGATGTCACGTGATGGGCTACATTTGTTTTCTTTTGCAAATATCAGTTTTTTAAAAAGTTGTTCCCTAGTTTTTTTTCTTTGACAGTATTTGATGTCCAGTTACAAGGCAAGTAGATTCTTCAGTGATTAGACTTCACTTCAAAAGTTTGCTGAGAATTACATTGGTTTTTATATGATTTTAGCCTAAATTAAAGTAAGCTTCTCTTTGGCTGTTCTTGACCCTTTCTTTTCTTGCAAGTTTGCCTTTTATATAACTGTGTTTTTATAAAGAATTGTCTGGGTTTTTTTTTTCTAATTCAAGTTTTGATCTTGCTCCTCCTAACTTTGTCAGTGAGAAAGCTTGTAACTGGACATGTATCTGGAATTTGGACATGTCATTTTAGCAAAAATGCTGTTATTTTTGCTAAGTTGGTATTTTATGTCTGAATTTGTCAAGACTACAACTCCTGATTTTCCCATACCATGTATGAAAGATCCATGCTAATCAGAATTTGCAATTTTAGGATTGAATTGGTTAAAAATGAGGTCTTTCTATGCAAGCAGCAATGAATAATTTAACTTCCATTATAATTCCGTCCCAACTTCAAGTTTATGTTTCAACCAAGGTGAAACTTGGTTGTTCCTACCATATATAGAAATCGCTGTTAAAAGTGGGGACATGACCGCTGATACTTTGGAAGAATGTTGTGGACAATGACTTGAAGTGGGAATATGCATGAACCAATGAGCTGTTTTTGAATTGGGCAGTTTTAAGCAAAGATTTTTTGCCTCGAGGAATTTATGATTATCCAATTAGAAGTATCAGTTTGTCTTTTGACCATATAAACTTGTTTATTGTAAAGATAAAAAATTCAAGTCAGAGCTGTTTTTTATCGGAACTATTAAGCATAGTTTGTATTAGAATGATCAATGCTAATGTCCGGCAATGGGAAGGATTTTGGCCCGAATAATACATAAGCTTCAAGCTAGATGACCATTATCTTTTCTCAACCTTAAAAAGCACATTTTAAGTGCTTAAAAGCTACAATGAAACATGCCCATTGGTATCTGGTTCCTCGCCAAAGGCTTTTTGAAATAAAACTCAGATTTCACTTTTCAGACAATGAAATTTGCAGGGATATGTTCAATTGTGTCCATATCTTGAGCATCTCAATTCCAAATGCAGACTTCAGAATATCAATCGGAGCTAGTGCCATAACTATTCCGTAATGTAAAAAATACTTGTAAAGACGAACTTTTCCAATGTCTAATTTTCATAATAGACTGCCACGGTAAAAATCATGGGACATTCAATGCCAAACTAAACAAACCAAAGACAGATATCATGCGTAAAATGTGACCAGTAAAATCGGAGAATGAAGTATTCTTATATCTCCTGACAATTGATGAAGATACTAAAATAAGAATAATACACAGTATATCCAGGGAATCATCATGAACTTGAAGGTGAAGAGACCACCCTGTCTCAAGAAAATAGTACTTAATGCTGAATCCGTTTTTCATATCATGATATAGAATGGTAGGTATAAGATAGATATACGCCAAATAAGGTCCACAAATGGCAACTCTGACTGTTACTTAAATCACGGCTTAGTCTAGAATTTGGTTACTAGTAAAATATGTAATATGTATTACCTTTAATCTTAATCTCAAAGGTATTTTTGCCAAGTTGGTATTTTATGTCTGAATTTGTTAAGACTACAACTCCTGATTTTCCCATACCATGTAAGAAAGATCCATACTAATCAGAATTTGCAATTTTAGGATTGAATTGATTAAAAGTGAGGTCTTTCTATGCAAGCGGCAATGAATGAATAATTTAACTTCCATTATAGTTCCGTCCCAACTTCAAGTTTATGTTTCAACCAAAGTGAAACTTGGTTGTTCCTACTGTATATAGAAATTGCTGTTAATCAAATTTTCCACCGACACAATTTATACAGAAGTTTTCAAATATGTGTTCTTTTTTACTTTCAAAGTTGGGCACCAAGTTCAAGAAACAAAATGCACAGAATTGAAACTGTTTGGAATATGGACATTGTTAAATCGATGTTTTGAATCTGAACATTGTTGAATCGAATTAAAATTGCATCTAGATGGAGAACTGATGTTTTAAATTGCAGAGTTGCATCATATTACAATCCTAACCTTCTCAAACAACATAAAATTTAGATGTAACTTAGCTATGTTCATTTGAACTACTAAACTAAATCACTCTTGAATCAGATTTTACTATATTCACAAGTACTAGCTACATTTCGCTTCATAAATGTTGGTACAAAATAAATTGAATTACAATGTCAACTAAACTTGTAAACAAAGATGATAAAACTATTAAACTTTGATAGCTTTGGAAGATGGCAAACTTAAAACCGTCTCTTTGTAAGTATAAATGCAATAGATAATCGAAAAGGGATCATTAAACTATATACAATAACCGAAATGCAGGGTGACCAAAATGCAGGTAAGCGATCTCGTTAAACTTTATAAACATTGATCCCAGAAGGATTGATTTCAACTTTAAAGTCCAGCTTCAGCTTGTTAGGAATGAGGTCTCATTTTAAAACACGGTGGAGCATGGAGTATTATATAAAATAACATTTATTTCCTTATATCATCCAATACATTCATTACAACCGTACGGATACTAAATTTATCAGTTTCTAATTTTTGATACTTTTTTTTGCTTGGATAACCATGCATCTATTATGATTTCTCAACAGAACCCTCTGAAGCTCATCCACCTCACATGGTATGATCAAAACACCTGGCTGATCCAATCCGTATTCACGTTCTGCTAATTTTAGTAACTCGAGAAAAGGAGGACACGTAAGACTATCTACAGCGACCAACATTTTTGTCGCTACACCATTTCTCATTGCGACCACCGGAAAATGGCCCTTAATTACACCCCTCTTACCCTGAATTATTTGCGTTAGTGCGAGCTTAATCTTGAGTAGGAAGGTATTGCATCTAACCATGGGACTAGATTTTCCCATTTTAATTAAAAAAAAAATTAGCAAAGCAAGAAATGTCACCTTAGGTGTTGTTTTAAAAGATTTTTTTTCTGCAAATATAGCTATTGGCTCCACCAGATGGAAAGTACATTCTCCTTGATGGTGTGTTTGGTTGGTCTTGTGATATTGATATTGGGTATATATAGCAATTGAGAGTAGATAAGTACATTTTGTAACTGATGGTTATATGTCTCTTTTTAGCACATAGTTTCTCATTCGTGGACCATGCTTGCCCTTTTTTCAGGGTCACTACCACTTGGTTTGTCCCGATGAGACATATGAAGTACAAAATAAGACTCTTGCAAGTGGTCTTTTGTGTTCGTGCAAGGAAAACAAAATATTAAAACTTGGATATTCTTAGTTTCTTATTATTTTATAAAGATTTGGTTCTTTTTGTTTCCAATAGTTGGTGTTCTGTAATGGTGGTAGGGAAAATTTACGAGGCTCGGATATCCATAATGCTTCGAATAGGGTTTTGTTACTGATTAGAGTATCGAAATATATGGTTTATTTGCTTGCATCTTTTAAGTTCAATACATTTGCATTTATGAGATGCATTTTATTTCAAACTCAGCCTAAACACCATAACACTCGAGCTTTCTAGTATTGGATTTTCATAGTTGCAGTCAAAACTGGCAGACTCTAGAGAGCTTATAAGTGTGTTGAATATTTACCATATAATGTTGTTATCACTGTATTTGTTTTGAAAAACTTCAAAAGTTTCCACTTTGTTAGCATTTTGCACTTGATTTTTTTATTAAAAAAACAAGAGGGTAGTATCACCTTACAGTTTTGAAATTTTATTTATATATGTAATATTATGTATGTACATTGTTGTCTAATCGTGGAAAGGACATGACCACTGATACTTAGGAAGAATGTTGTGGAAAATGACTTCTATTGGCAATGTGCATGAACCAATGAGCTGTATGAAATTGAGCAATTTTCAGCAAAGATTTTTTGCCTCGAGAAATTTGTGATTATCCAACTTGAGGTATCAAGCTTGTTTATTTAAAAGATAAAAATTCAAGTCAGAGCTGTTTTTTATCACAACTTTTAAGCATTATTTGAACAATCGATGCTATACTAGATGAACCAATATATTTTCTTAACTCAAAAAACACATTTAAGTGCTTGAAAGCTACAATGAAACATGACCATTGGTATCTGGTTCCTCGCCTCAACGGCTTTTTGAAATAAAACTCAGATTTCACTTTTCAGACAATGAAATTTGCAGGGATATGTTCAATTGTGCCCATATCTTGAGTATCTCAATTCCAAAATGCAGACTTCAGAATATCAATCGGAGCTAGTGCCATAACTATTCCGCAATGTAAAAAATACTTGTAAAGACAAACTTTTCCAATGTCTAATTTTCATAATAGACTGCCACGGTAAAAATCGTGGGACATTCAATGCCAAAATAAACAAACCGAAGACAGATATTATGCGTAAAATTTGACCAGTAAAATCGGAGAATGAAGTATTCTTATATCTCCTGACAATTGATGAAGATACTAAATGAAGAATAATACACAGTATATCCAGGGAATCATATCATGAACTTGAGGGTGAAGAGACCACCCTGTCTCAATAAAATAGTACTTAATGCTGAATCCGTTTTTCATATCATGATATAGAATGGTAAACCAGGTATAAGATAGATATACGCCAAATAAGGTCTACAAATGGCAACTCTGACTGTTAGACTTAAATCACGGCTTGGTCTAGAATTTGGTTACTAGTAAAATATGTAACATGTATTACCTTTGATCTTAATCTCAACCAAAGTTGATTAGCCTAACGGATAAAACTGACTAGGGCCACGGGAAGGTCATGAGTTCGATTTCCTTCACCTGTAAAAAGACTTCTTGGGCAAATCTTTCGTAAATAGAAATCCGGCAACACAGACTCAAACACTAGCTAAGTTGTCAAGCAGGATAAATAAAAAGAAGTTGATTTTCTGCAAATAGCAATCCTTAAGTTGGTTTATTCGCTACTTTGAGACAGTGAGATGGTTGTTTCTCTAAGCAAATAAACTTAGCTTATATTTGGTTGAGGAAGGAGCTAGATTATTTCAGCTTATAGATTCCAATTTCTCCGAGGCAGAAACAAAAAAAAAACTTAATATAAGCTTTAAACTGCCCATCAAACAAGGTAATGTTAATGAGCAAACAAATAGAGCTCAACCAAAATCCCCAAAACCGAGATAAAAATTCAATTTTTAATCACAATTAGGAAGGTTTCTTAGTTGGAGCAACCACAGGCATATTCACGACACAGGTCAAGTTCCGAGAGCGACTTAAGTAGTTATCTTTACTATTAACCAAGACTTTGTATCCCCAATGAAGCTGAAAGCCAATAAAAATTTAGCCAAAAAGTACCAGACTTGGCAAACCAGGTGTACCTGCCAGAAAAGTAACTGCATTATTTTATTTCGTCAAACTAAGTGCAACTGATCAATTATATTCTTCGGTTAATTACTACCTGGCAGTGACTGGTAAAAGAATTCAATCGTTCTACAAATTAAATCAGCAAATGATCCGTTCCGATTTCATCCCAAAAAAAAATTCTTCTTTTATTTGTTGTCATAGTTTGAAGTTTGAACCAATTTTTTAACTGCGTTTTGTGTCGGCATAGGTTTATAAAAGGGAAAGGTTTTACATAATTTAAGTACATATTTATAAATTTATTTTAAAAAACCCGGTTGTTTTGAAGGTAATGACTCTTTTACAAAAAGAAATACATATTTTGTGAACTTATTTACAAATAAGTTCACAAAATATGTACATATGTCATTACAAAATAAAAAATAAAATTAAAAAATTAAAAATTTAAAACAAAAATAAAAAAACCAAAATTTTAAAAATACATATTTTATACAAAAAAAAATATGTGTGATCATGTTTGATTCTGTCTAATCATGTTCAATCATGTATGTTTAATTTTGTTTGATCATATATAATCATTTCCAATATTGTATGTCTAATCCTGATTAACCATATCTAATCATGTTCAGTCATGTCTAATCATGTTTAATACCATACTATGTACAACTTTTTTGATTTTTTTCAATATTTTTTTTTCAAAATTTTCAAATTTTTTGTGTATTTTGTTGTTTTTTATGACATATGTACCTAATGGTAAATAAGTATATGTAGCTAATTGTAAACAATTACACATATGTAGATTTTTTGTATCAAGGTTTTCTTGACTAGGGTCTGAGATTGGTATGTAATTAGGGATGGCAATTTCACATGGCAATTTCACAGGTTTCAACCCGACCCAACCCGACCCGTCGCGGATCGGGTAAAAATGCAATTTTATTCGGGTCGGGTTTAAATGGGTAAAAGTGCAACTTAAGACTCTCTCCCTCTTCTCTCTCATATACATTAAACTCTCTATTTTATATTATTTTTATATTATAGTTCTAAATTAAATGATTTTTTAATCTAACTAACAAATTTTATTTGAAATCTTTGACATTTATGAGATTTATTTTTTAAAAGAAAAAAAATATTTTTTTTAAAAACGGGTCAAATGGGTCGGGTCGGGTCAAATGGGTAAATGTGCAACTTTGTCCTCGGGTCGGGTTGAAACCCACGAAATTGCCATCCCTATATGTAACCAATAAAAAATTATATTTCTTATTGGTGAGTCAACAAAACGTGAATATGTACAATCAACAAATAAAACAATTACATGATAGGCTATGAATCTTAATCGCCAATAGAGTTCGAGCTAAGTTTTCAATGTCTACTAATAAACATATTTCTACGATTGTTAATAACATTACTTAACTTGTTCATGCTATTAATTACATAAAACAAATTTTAATTGCTATTTGCATTAATAAAATGGAATGCACAATTTCTAACAAAGAATAGAGGAAATTATACCAAAAAAGGACAAGGTTAATTACAAATACGTGTAAATATATTGATTAGAAAAAAAAAATTATTTACTTTTGTTAGCTCATGGACCAAGACAACGAATTATTAAAAACATAAATTATAACATTTTTACGAGTGAAGCTACCCATTTTGTACAAAAGATAATATGGAAAGTGATAAGTAATTTTTTGTTTAATACCACCACCTCTTTTTGTTACTTTTGTAGTTATGTTTTTGGTCATGATCTTTTTATAATTCATTATATACCTTTATTATTCGTAATTGCAAAGGCCAATTATAACAAGTTAGTATGGAGTATTAAATATAATTAATATTAGACTACAGTAGACAAGAAATATCAAAGGGGCATGTAAATAAATTATGGCATTAATCACTATAAATACGGAAACTTTTTGTTTTCCATTCAATTGCATCCTTTTGGGCATTAATTACTATTGAAAATTAATTACTATGTAACACAATAGTTTTGTTTCGGGTGGAAAAAGCAGCACTCCAACAATAGTGGTAAGTTTTTTTTAAGTATATAAAACATAGGTACGTACCGATGCACATAGCATTAACGATTATTAATAAATGGGAAAATTATTGTCCTTAAATAGAAAAATTATCAAAACATATAAATTTTTAAGTCTAATTATCAAAAGATATAAACCAAAACTTTTATTTTCAAAACATACAACTCTAATAAATATGTGTAATTGTATGTTTATATGTTTTAAAAAAAAACTTTTAGCTATTGTATGTTTTGAGTATTGTCGCTAAATAAATTGACTTCTTAACGTTTAAGTAGCAATAAGGTTGGTTCTACCTCAAATCTATCCAATACAATACTTAAATCTATACAATTTTTTTGCTACTAAAGTTAGTAATATATTATTGTACTTAATCTAACAAACCTTATATCATCAGGGACTATTGAAGAGGGTTTTTCAATAAGGCTGAAGACGGGTTACAAATAATTGTAAGGTGAGTAAAACCTGTATATATGGTCGTATTATTGCTACCACTAAAAAAATATTAATATAGAGAATTTATTACTAAATAGAGGTTACATATAAAAATATATAAATTTTAAAATTAAATGTATTTACATAATATAAGATAAATGTATATAGAAATGTGTCGATAAAATACAAACTACTAGTGAAATGTATGAATATAATCAAACATGATAATCAAATCACATCACTTCACTACTATAACAAAATGGATATGAATATTTTTTCAATCATTCAAATTTCATGAAAAAACATATATTATTTATTACTATAGAAGTGAATTTATAACTAACGGGATCATAAAAAATCATTTAATATGACAATATAGAGTTTATTCATTTTTATAACTGGTCCGAGTTGGAACCGATAATTTATATGACTATGAAGATGATATTATTAGAGAGAGTATTACATAGAGAGGTTTTACTCTATAATGTTTTATTAATAATATCTTCAATGTATTGAATAGATAATAATACAAACAATTCTAGAGAATTGATGAAACTTATTTTATATATATATATATATATAATCATGGATGAAACATTTATTAATCGTTCATTATGATTTATGAACCAACCACTATTAAAAGCAAAATAATGTATTTTATTCCATATCAGTTGCAATCAGTATTGATTGTTTTTCTCCTTAAGTTGTACGAGATGAAATTCTCATATACAGTCCTAGAGGGGACTAATAGCACTTCATTACATATTAGTCCGATCTAAGTTGTACGAGATGAAATTCTCATATACAATCCTAGAGGGGACTAATAACACTTAATTACATATTAGTCCGATCTAATTACTAACAGTAGTCAGTCAAACAAACAGAAAATAGGACTAATCAATAGGATTCTTAGTCCAAACCTTATCCGACATTCATAATACAACTTGTACTCCATGAGGGACTTTTTAGATTATATCCAGATTTACATGAGGGACTTTTTGACACTATTTTTTCTATTTGCTGTTTATGATAGACACTTTTAGTTTTTTTAGATGATGATACTACAGGAACTCAAAACCCTCCAACTTGAAAGCTTCCTAAGAAGGGAGAGAGGAAGAAGAGATCAACAAAAACAGCCAACATGGGATCTGCAACTAGCGAGACAAGGCAGATGACCCAAAATGTTGCTATTCGGAAGAAAAAAGAAAAAAGTAAAGATTTTATTCATTATGTCATTTAATGACAACTCATCCATTGGACTCTGGGTTTCACCTTTCTTTCTGTGTACTAATTCTAGGAATTGAAAAACAATGATTAGCATTTAAAGCATAACAAATAACCTGGATAGAACGTTATATAATTTTATTAAATCACATATTAGTCCTTCTAATTATAATAAGAGAGAGTGACCTCTAATTACATTTAGTGCAGAACTGGTTGCTCCGAGTCATTTCGGAGAGTTTGTGACAAGCGTTCTCCGTATTCCCAATTTTCTTAAGATATCATTCTGGTACCTGACTAAATTCTTTTTTTACTATGTAATAAGTCTTGGTTTTTAATGTATAGTTTGGTCTGCAACATTTTCATAAGAAAAAATGAGGATAAAAACAAATAATAAGTTACGTAGTTTGACTGTATAGTTTCGAAAGGAGTTATATTAACAAAACTACCATGTGATACAAGCCAAAAATACACAAACAAGAATACATAAGACTTATGCATAAGCTGTGACAACACAGACTACAAAGTCATTGAATGCATTGTACATGCACATAATTGAAACTAAACAAATGTTGACAATGATAATTATGATAGAGACTTAGTTAGGTTGGGCAATAAGACCAAAAAAATCCTAACGAAGTGGGGACTAGACCAATCGAGACCGGTTCAGGTTCGAGTACGTAAGTTGTTCAACGAAATCTAATTCAATCTAAAAGCATACGGACCATTAGAAACAAGGAAATAATAAGGAATGACCCGAGCCTCTAATAATTTTGGTAGATCAACGAAAATTCCAAAAAATTGATACAACTAGAAAAAAATCAAGCCGAGTTTATTCATATTTATAACTGGTCCGAGTTGGGACCGACAATTTATATGACTATGAAGAGGATAACAGAGCATTAAGAAACAATTGCAAGAACCTAATGAAAAAACTTCGAAGCTTCGAAGGATAAGAGCTCTACAGATGATGATACTCCAGAGAATGAGCGGGATCTTGTTATTCCAGAAACTCAAAACCCTCCAACAACTCGAAAGCTTCTTAAGAAGAGAGAGGAAGAAAACAATAACAAAAACACTGATATGGGATCTGCATCCAGCGAGGCAAAGCAAATGAGCCAAAATGATGCTAATCGGAAAAAGAAATAAAGAAGTAAATTTTTTGCTAATAAGTAACAACTCATCCACTGTATTGGCGCCATGAAGAGCGATAAATGGGTTCCTTATGAAGCAAATGACTATTATTTCCAGAGGTTCATTCCAGTTGGCTTCCGCATCTCTGGAGGCGCTACCATCGCTGCCATGTCTGCCATCTCTCCCACAACTGTCGTATATATTATGAGTTTTCCTTCTCAAAGTGACAATATGGATCTGAAATGGACTCAATATTATGGGTGTGTTTGGTATCAGATTTGTTAGGGTGTATTTTTTTTTTGAGGATATACCTTGAACGAGGTTGACCTCTTTATCAATTGTTGTCCTCTCGGGATGCTCCACAACCTAATGAAACTCCAGCTATAGGTGCTCTTTCCCAATTTTTAAATGCAGCTTTTGAGGAAGTAGCTGCTTAACACACAGTGACATCCATACAAGTAAATTAAATTTAGTATTGATATGCACATGTTAAGTGTAAAGATGTAAAAGAGGAAAAAGGTATCCGACTAAAAAGATCAGAAATATAAAGAGAAGAATTAGGCAGAGACAAGTTAACTATTAAGGGCAAATAGAAAGCATTGCAACTAAAGTACTTAAGTCATGATTTTTAACTAAAGTACTTTAAGTCATGATTTTTTTTTTTAGGATATACCTTGAACGAGGTTGACCTCTTTATCAATGATTTTCCTCTTGAGATGCTCCACAGCACGAGCAACTAATGAAACTCCAACTATATTCCCAATTTTTAAATGCAACTTTTGAAGAAGTAGCTGCTTCACACACATCCATACAAGTAAATTAAATTTAGTATTGATATGCACATGTTAAGTGTAAAGATGTAAAAGAGGAAAAAGCTATCCGACTCAAAAGATCAGAAATATAAAGTGAAGAATTAGGCAGAGACAAGTTAACTATTAAGGGCAAACAGAAAGCATTGCAACTAAAGTACTTAAGTCATGATTTTTAACTAAAGTTCATGATTTTTTTTTTTAGAATATACCTTGAACGAGGTTGACATATTTATCAATTGTTGTCCTCTCGGGATGCTCCACAATCGGAGCAACTAATGAAACTCCAGCTATAGGTGCTCTTTCTCAATTTTTAAATGCAACTTTTGAGGAAGTAGCTGCTTAACACACAGTGACATCCATACAAGTAAATTAAATTTAATATTGATATGCACATGTTAAGTGTAAAGATGTAAAAGAGGAAAAAGGTATCCGACTCAAAAGATCAGAAATATAAAGTGAAGAATTAGGCAGAGACAAGTTAACTATTAAGAGCAAACAGAAAGCGATTTTTTTTTTAAGGATATACCTTGAACGAGGTTGACCTCTTTATCAATGGTTTTCCTCTTGATGCTCCACAGCATGAGCAACTAATGAAACTCCAACTATAGGTGCTATTTCCCAATTTTTAAATGCAACTTTTGAGGAAGTAGCTGCTTAACACACAGTGACATCCATACAAGTAAATTAAATTTAGTATTGATATGCACATGTTAAGTGTAAAGATGTAAAAGAGTAAAAAGGTATCCGACTCAAAAGATCAGAAATATAAAGTGAAGAATTAGGCAGAGACAAGTTAACTATTAAGGGCAAACAGAAAGCATTGCAACTAAAGTACTTAAGTCATGATTTTTAACTAAAGTACTTAAGTCATGATTTTTTTTTAGGATATACCTTGAACGAGGTTGACCTCTTTATCAATTGTTATCCTCGGGATGCTCCACAACCGGAGCAACTAATGAAACTTGAGCTATAGGTGCTCTTTCCCAATTTTTAAATGCAGCTTTTGAGGAAGTAGCTGCTTAACACACAATGACATCCATACAAGTAAATTAAATTTAGTATTGATATGCACATGTTAAGTGTAAAGATGTAAAAGAGGAAAAATGTATTCGACTCAAAAGATCAGAAATAGTGAAAAATTAGGCAGAGACAAGTTAACTATTAAGGGCAAACAGAAAGCATTGCAACTAAAGTACTTAAGTCATGATTTTTTTTTTTTAGGATATACCTTGAACGAAGCTGACCTCTTTATCAATGGTTTTACTCTTGAGATGCTCCACAGCACGAGCAACTAATGAAACTCCAACTAAGTGCTATTTTCCAATTTTTAAATGCAGCTTTTGAGGAAGTAGCTGCTTAACACACAGTGACATCCATACAAGTAAATTAAATTTAGTATTGATATGCACATGTTAAGTGTAAAGATGTAAAAGAGTAAAAAGGTATCCGACTCAAAAGATCAGAAATATAAAGTGAAGAATTAGGCAGAGACAAGTTAACTATTAAGGGCAAACAGAAAGCATTGCAACTAAAGTACTTAAGTCATGATTTTTAACTAAAGTACTTAAGTCATATTTTTTTTTAGGATATTTGAACGAGCTTGACCTCTTTATCAATGGTTTTCCTCTTGAGATGCTCCACAGCACGAGCAACTAATGAAACTCCAGCTATAGATGCTATTTCCCAATTTTTAAATGCAGCTTTTGAGGAAGTAACTGCTTGACACACAGTGACATCCATACAAGTAAATTAAATTTAGTATTGATATGTACATGTTAAGTGTAAAGATGTAAAAGAGGAAAAAGGTATCCGACTCAAAAGATCGGAAATATAAAGTGAAGAATTAGGTAGAGACAAGTTAACTATTAAGGGCAAACAGAAAGCATTGCAACTAAAGTACTTAAGTCATGATTTTTAACTAAAGTACTCAAGTCATGATTTTTTTTTTAGGATATACCTTGAACGAGGTTGACCTCTTTATCAATTGTTTTCCTCTTGAGATGCTCCACAGCACGAGCAACTAATGAAACTCCAACTATAGGTGCTATTTCCCAATTTTTAAATGCAGCTTTTGAGGAAGTAGCTGCTTGACACACAGTGACATCCATACAAGTAAATTAAATTTAGTATTGATATACACATGTTAAGTGTAAAGATGTAAAAGAGTAAAAAGGTATCCGACTCAAAAGATCATAAATATAAAGTGAAGAATTATGCAGAGACAAGTTAACTATTAAGGGCAAACAGAAAGCATTGCAACTAAAGTACTTAAGTCATGATTTTTAACTAAAGTACTTAAGTTATGATTTTTTTTTTAGGATATATCTTGAACGAGGTTGACCTTTTTATCAATTGTTATCCTCTCGGGATGCTCCACAACCGGAGCAACTAATGAAACTCCAGCTATAGGTGCTTTTTCCCAATTTTTAAATGCAGCTTTTGAGGAAGTAGCTGCTTAACACACAGTGACATACATACAAGTAAATTAAATTTAGTATTGATATGCACATGTTAAGTGTAAAGATGTAAAGGAGGAAAAATGTATCCGACTCAAAATATCAGAAATATAAAGTGAAGAATTAAGCAGAGACATGTTAAATTTAATTAGCCACTTTGCTGAATTCTAATTTTACCTACAGCATACACAGGCTGTTGGCGGACAGTTTTTAAGTGGGGATCGGTATATTTAACAAATAGGTGGTCAAACTACAATAATAACATGAGCCATTTAACTACACATCAAGCTACAATAAGAATAATACACTATATCCAGGAACCATCATAAACAACAAAGTGAAAATGAATTAAATTGAGGTAAATCTTCAACCAACCTTCTTATTTCAAGTTTTTAATTCGACTTCAAATTTTCAAATCAGCATTTACAAGAAAAGCTTTTACACGGTGGTTAGATATCATCAAAACCATTTTTCTCACGATTGGTTAATACAAATATAGTTTTTTCTCACGATTGGTTACAAATATAGTTTTTCTCACGATTTTCTTTCTTCCAATTGAAGAAATTTTAACGATTGACCTTAAAGGTCCGTTTTAAAAAATCTGATTTTCAAAATACAAAAATACAACAAAAAGATGGATTCTAAATTTTTGGATTTTTTGGATTATTTTGACTAAATAGACTTAAGTACTTTAGTTGCAATGCTTTCTGTTTGCCATTAATAGTCCTGTCTCTG
Source organism: Primula veris (assembly GCA_963682055.1). Lineage (NCBI taxonomy): Eukaryota > Viridiplantae > Streptophyta > Magnoliopsida > Ericales > Primulaceae > Primula > Primula veris. Next base: position 28,376,504 of record OY821749.1, read on the forward strand.
CCTAATTCTTCACTTTATATTTCTGAAGGCGCTGCTATCTATTTCACAGCTGCCAGGTATGATTTTTTGTGTGTATTGAGTTGCATATGTGTATTGATATCAGAAATTTAGGTTAAAGTGGAGGAATCGGTACAACTATATAGTATAGGGATCGAGATCATCTGCAGTCTAACAATATATTGACAAATTGTATATGCATAGTAAATTGTCATTTTACTAGGTTTTAATACATTTATTACGTTAGCCATTCTCATACTTTGTCATTAGCTACAAAAATTTTCTTTTAGACCAATTCATTAACTAAACTAAATTCATGTCAATCCAAAACATGTGATATAAAAAATGTACTACATAACAGTTTAGACTTTCCATTAATTTTGATTACATTTCTTTGTTTGTTAGTCTTTCCATTAATCTTGATTAGATATAGGTAATTATATGGTAATTAATGATTAGGCAGAGAATAATTGTTCCTCCATAGTTAAAAAATAGAGTAATTGTTCCTCCATAGTTAAAAAATAGAGTAATTGTAGGAATGTCGGAGATTTACTCTCTATGGTGTCCCATCTAATATCGGAGATTTACTCTCTATGGTGTCCCATGATTCTGCTGAATCTAATATCGGAGATTTACTCTCTATGGTGTCCCATGATTCTGCTGAATCTAATAGTGCTTTAAGTACTTTTCTTCTCCTCCAATTATTCGTTTATTACTATGATTAATTTGCTGGTTTATTTGTGTTTGACCTAAATGGTGATCTATGTGGTTTTGATTTTGTCATTCATCTCAGCAAAAAAAACGAAGGAAAAGAAGCAAGGGCTCTACTTCAGGAGGGTCTGTATTCTTTTCAAATCAGTTAATTTTCTATTTTGTCTGAGTCAGTTCAAAAAGGGTAGCAATATCTCTATAATTTACTTATTTTTCTTTATCTGTCTCAGTCCGGATGAGGGAAGGAGCCCGATAAGGGAGGGAAGAAGCGAGGAGCAAAAAAAAGTATTGCAGAGCAAGCCTGTCTCCGTGAGTCTGCGTGTAGGATCAAGAAGGAAGCAGCTTGGAAGAAGAAAGAAAATCGTGAGAAAAAACTATATTTGCATTAACAAATCGTGAGAAAAAACTATATTTGTAGTATTCTAATTGTAGCTTGACCACCTACAGCTGGATAGTTAAATGGCTCGTATTTGTTAAATATACCGATCCCCACTTAAAAACTCAACAGCCTGTGTATGCTATAGCTAAAATTAGAATTCAGCAAAGTGGCTAGTTAAATTTAACTAGCATGTTGTGCTCAACAAACTCAAAAATAAAAATAAAAAAATAAATATGCTTTTTCTCTCACCTTACCCATGTTATTCTCATTTGAGAGTGCCTGCTTGCACCCAAACCACCAATTTACTGTCATGAAACAAAATTAAATTACAGACTTTAGTTAATCAAACTTCAATTACCTTGCGTTATCAATCCATTTCACCAAGTCCAGGTTTTTTTTTCATCTGTTTGGTTACTTTGGTACGGTTAAATATGCTTTCATCATTTTGATTTTTCTGATTAACTTGAAAATTTTGGATATCAAAATTTCTTCAATTGTCCATAAAAGTATAAAACCCAATATTCAGGACTAACAGTGATAATATTGTATTTACGGCCTAACCTTATAGATATAGAGAAAGTTTATATGTATTGTTGAGAATGCTCTAATAAAATCCAACTCCATCCGAACCTTTTAATTTAATGAAAATAGTTGAACGGTACAGATTGAATCATTAATATAACCTTATCGTACTGTCATGATCGTCACAACATAATCTGATAGTGCTTATAAAATCGGTTGTATTTTGTGTTGATAGTTGTTTTGATATACTTTTGTTCTGTACTGATGATAGAAAAATTTGTAGAGGTTCGGATATCCCGGTCGGTGTCTAGAGATTTCAATTTATTAGAAATAAGTATAGAGATCTCGAAATGCTTCAAGTAGGGTTTTGTTACTGATTAGAGTATAGAGATCTCAAAATGCTTCAAGTAGGGTTTTGTTACTGATTAGAGTATCGAAATACGGGAGTTGACAGATCGTTAACAAAAAATCCATGCCTAAAATTTATAACATTAAAATTGAGGCCATGTTCATATTATGAATATCTCAATTCCAAATACGGACTTAAGAATATCAATCGGAGGTAATGCAGTGCCATAACTAGTCCAAAATAAAAAAATACAAAACTCGTAGAAACAAACTATTTCAATGTAGAATCTATATTAATACATTGCAATGGAAAAAAACAGGCCACCAGTTAATACAAAAACCAAACAAAATAAACAAACTAGAAACTAATAAACATGTCTAAATTAACCAGCAAAATTCAAGATTTTGTATTCTTTTATCCCCTGACAACGGATGATAATACTAAAATAGGAATAGCACAGTTCTGTCAAGGGAACCATCATGAACAACAAGATTAAGAATGAAATTGCAGACGATCTTCAACCCAAGTTTTCATTTTAATTTCAAATCAGTGTCTACTGGAAATGCTCTTCCACGGTGATTAAAAATCATAAATTCCATATTTGAAGGTAAGGAGACGACCCTGCACTCCAAGGAAATATTTATGGTTGCTGTTATTAAGGGAAACCAAGAAAGGTAAATAAGATAGATTCAGAGTAACAGAGAGATAGAAGTATACACCATCCAAGAACAACAACTCGTTTATGGACGTTGAATTTTACATAAAATTTACGAGCTGGTCTAAAACTTATTTAAGTCAAATCAACCAAAATCTTGTCCATTTCCAGTCGGAACAACAAATTTATGGGAACTTATTTAATCTAATAGTCCATGCGTAAAAAATTATATACTTAAACATAACCTGTGCTAGTTTTACAAAAGATCCTCCATATATTTTATGTCACGAACCTTTTTGAAAACATTGATCTTAATTTTATAAATCAAGAATTATATCAACCAATACCAGGACACAACCCCGGTATATCTGTATTTTTCATTACTGTCTCAAATCTCAACATCTTCTGCTCAATAGAATTCCGGACAAGTAACTCAATGCCGACACCATTACCCCTTTTGGGAGTATAAAAGAGAAACAATAATTTTGAATCTAATTTTATTTTTTTAAGCAACACTTTTCGCAGCTATAGTGATGGAAGAAACATTACCTGTTTTCATCAGAGTGGGGAAGGACTGAGAGAAATTTCCCAGGAACAGCAAGTGCGGCCCACATACAGAAAATCAACCCTAGAATCAACTCAACAACCACCTGCACCAAAAACATATCACTGTCTTTACACGACTCAAAACCAAATAAATTAAACCGCAATCGTGAGAAGTTTCCGAGCCAAATTTTTCTATCTGGTAAATGGTATCTATAGATTGTCAAAGGAGGCAAAGAAAACGGTTGGAAACATGATTAGTAAATAGTTTTACAGAAAAATGATTGCTATGCCTTTCTCCTCTATCTCCCTTTTTTTTATACAAGATTGGCATACACAGTTGTTACAGATTCTTTTTGGTAACTAAAAGCTTGTAAAAACTAGCCGTCAAGGGTTTAAAACCAGCTTATACTGTAACGGTCTAACAGACAACAATCTAATTATAGAACTAAAAATCAATTCTTCCCAGGCTTATAAAGTTATATATTGCAGCATTGCAGGACTATCTACAAACCTTGAATCTAAGGACATATTGTGGTGAAAAAGATGGTGACATCTAAGGTTCAAAGTATGAAAATAGACAAAGGGATTTACAAAGTTGTGAATACAAAATACCTTGTGAAGAACAATTTACTGATTATACAGTGGGATTAAGAAAACCAGAGAAATAATAACTGTAAAAACATAATCCAAGGACGTCTCTACATGAAATAAACAATTTAAAAAGTTATTAACAAATCCTAACTATAAAGCTACAAAAACAAACCAAATATGCAGAACTGAGCAGTCTTGCTCCACTATGTTGACATAGTGAGGGACAAATTCTCGATTAAATAACGTAAGACATAGTTTTCTATAAACAGGGACATATGTACTTCCTAAGAACCAGCACACAGGTGCATGCTTGACTACTCAACTGGGAAAGAGTTTTAAATCTTCTAGGCCCCATATTTTCCGATTTTTTTTCTCTTTCCATCAATTTCAGTTGGCATAACTTCTAGAAAAACTTAACACCAACCAAATCATATCTTTGAAAATGTTGACCGATTATGCACAGAAACGTAAGATATCCCTATAACCCAGTTTGTAAAAAAAAATCAAAAACTACAGCAAGAACACTCTACTTGTAAATCTATCAGATGATCGGATCATTTCAATTATCAAACCTGCAAAAAAATTCAACATAAACAAAAGCTAATCTGAGAGAAATGGCCAAACAATCTGGATAATAATCCACCAAGATGACGTCATACACTCAAGAGCATGTTTGATTTTAGCTTTTAAAGTTGAAGAAAATGCAGAGTTCTTACAACCTCAAGATTCAAGGCTTTTAAGACCAGAACACTTATCAAAATTAGGTCTTAAGATGGACAATCAAATACAGGACTATCTATAAACCAAACTTTAAGAAAAGAAGATGAGCTAACTCGCTGCAAACAACAAGATCAAAGTTAAAATGAGACCAAAGCTGAAAAAAATAAAATAACTGCCACTATGGTTCCTGGTAACTAATCACAATTCACAACCATATATATGGCTAATATGTCAGAAGTTCCGAGGACCTCAAAAAGTGTGCTGTTTATCCAGAAAGTAGGTTCATGTGTATATATTTGTTAATATTGGGAATAGTGATATTCCAAAAAAATGATGCCGTTAACATAGTTGAGTTAGTTTTACTATTTTAATAATAAAATACTACTTTAATACAGTATATATAGAGACAAAGGCCTCTCTGGTGTTGCCCAGGGATAACTAGGAGTAGCTTAGAAGAAATCGTAACATCCCGCATACTAAAATAATATAAATATACCAAGTACATTAACAAAAAAGATTATAGTCTTTTGTCTCCCTGCTTAATAACAAAAAAGTATCCCATATGAAGTTCAGCCCTCCACACTAATTCTGCTTCCACCATTGGGTTCTGGCTCTAAGCCAATAAACCAGCTCAAATATCCGAGGTTAAAGCTAGTTTCTTTAAGCAAAACTTCCAGTTTTTTAAATGCACGGATAAAAAAAAACTTAAGGTCTATATATGGCCAGTCAGCATGTAATTTATATTAAAACTGTTTATTACAGCAGATTGACTCGCCAATAAGAAATATAATTTTTTTATTGGTTACATATAGGGATGGCAATTTCGCGGGTTTCAACCCGACCCGAGGACAAAGTTGCACATTTACCCATTTGACCCGTTTTTAAAAAATATTTTTTTTCCTTTTAAAAAATAAATCTCATAAATGTCAAAGATTTCAAATAAAATTTGTTAGTTAGATTAAAAAATCATTTGATTTAGAACTATAATATAAAATAGAGAGTTTAATGTATATGAGAGAGAGGAGAGAGAGAGTCTTAAGTTGCACTTTTACCCATTTAAACCCGACCCGACCCGAATATAATTGCACTTTTACCCGATCCGCGGCGGGTCGGGTTGAAACCTGCGAAATTGCCATCCCTAGTTACATACTAATCTCAGACCCTAGTCAAAAAAACCCTGATACAAATTAGATTAAGGCTTATTTCTAAATAAAACTGCATTGTTGCAAGTAAACCAAGATGCAAACTAGATTCAGACAAATTTTAAAAAAAGGGGCAATTAGCAAAAACTCCCCTTTTTCCAACTTATTTAAATTTAACATCCTAACTAAAATCACAGTGTTGTTAGGGGAGAAGTAAAACGAAAATAAGTTCAAAACGTAAACTAAACTAAACATACCTCCTTAAAAAAAATAGAATAAAGGGAAATAGTCAAAAACTCTCTCTTTCTCTCAACATATGAGTAAACTTAAATTACCCCCCAAAAAAATGTAAAAGGTAAAAAGTAAATTAAAGGGAAATTACAGTGAAAGGTGGACCAGAAAACTCCTCCTCAGTGATCTTCAGCATAGACCTATCTGCACCCAATATATATTTAACAGTTTAACTATAATATTAATACCCAAACACTTATTTATTCAAAAACAAACTAAAAATAATTAATGATTTAAAATTAGTGCTTACATAGGACTGTTGAATAAGCTGCGTGTGATAAAATAACCAGACCGATAAACCCGACTGTGAAACCCAAACCCATACCCTGACTCCGCCGGCGAGATCGAGATATATATATATAGAGAGAGATATATATATATATATATATATATAGAGAGAGAGAGAGAGAGAGATGATGACGTGGCTAATCTGGTTGAGACTGAGTTTTATTTTTACTTTTTACTTCTTATATATGATAGGGTTATTCATTATTAGTATCATTGACAGTCCTGTGTTTTTTTTGGTTTTTTTTTTTGTCTAAGGCTATAAAATTGAGTTCTATTTTATTGGTTTAAACTCTAAAGCTTAAAATTCTGTTTTTTTTAGTACATAATCGCTACTTAAAAATTGATGTGCGATGATTTTTTTACGGGTATAGTATGATAGTGGATTCAGGTGGATCTATTTGTGTGTAATTAGTTGGTTGTTTTAGTTTAGTTGACGGTTCCGGGTCTTTTATTTCTTGATTTTCTCACGTTTTATGGCGTGTTTATCGGGTCTAGTTAAATTTTTAATGTTTCGTGATTGGGTTTAACCTACTTGAAATAAATATCGATAAGTATCGTTATTGTTTTTTCACTACTACGTAGAGAGAATTATTATGGAACACGATGCAAATGAAAGTTATCATCTTATTCATTAGTTCAAGATCTAAGGCCGGAATTTGTTCTTTTGCATTAATGTATCTTAGTCATGGGATTTTGATAAAAACAAGCGAGATACATAATCTTTGACGATACACTTGATTGTGGACTATTCGCTCCCTCGTTTTATCCTATCATCTCACCTTAATTTCAATCAGAATTCACAAAATGAGTTTAAATAATTCCTAATAATTTGCAATAGAATAAAATTTAACGACCGAGATACAATATGATTAAAATTCAATTGAATACCAAACGTGTAAGGTATCGTAACTGATAGTCGAGATATATAAATTTTTTGCAGCTACACGATGTCGGTCAAAATTCCGGTATCAAAACAAACGTTGAAAATTAACAAGTTATAAAAAGTTTCAAATTTACAATAAGTAAAAAAGATTAGGAGTAAAGTAGTGAATAAAATCATTTAATTTAAAAAGAACAAAAAAATAGAATTAACAAAGAGTCATCTCTCTCTCCTTGCCAGTTGCCATTGCGTTTGACAAGAAAATCTTATTTTTTGGGAAATTTTCAACAAAAAATGATGATTTAATCCTGTTCTGCTGTTTTTTTCAAATGCCCAGAGAATTTATTTGCAAAAAGGTTTTCCTTTTCCATCTTTTGTATGCTATATACTGGTATTATAAATGGGTACTATTATTATTTGAGTAGTTTTACTGGTATCACCAGGATTTTGGTTGAAATAGAGAAAATATTACATTTTTATATTGTTAGTAGTTGAATTGGTGCAAAAGGTGAAGCCTTTTTTTGCTTAATGAATGTAGAATAGCATGAATCAAAATATTTAGTATACTATTTTTGCCTGGGAAAGAGTTCATAAATTAATAATTATTTCAGGCTCTGTTATATATACTTGAAAATATTGTAATGTCATATACCCAAAAAAAATTGTAATGTCTACCTTTTTGTAGTTGTAATGTCATGGAACACACTTCTAATAGTTTACGAATGTGTGTTTTTGTAAAAAAAAAAAACGCAGTATCGAGTTGAAGAGTAGAAATTGAGGGAGATGAGTCAAATCCTTAGTCCACTGCAGGGGACCTTCTTCACCAACCATTCATGTTATTATGATTTTAGCCCATTTGCTTTTGTGTTGTCACATCGAAAGCGAAAACTCCATTCGCTTAGTAATAAGTATGGGGGGTCTCAGAAACAACTTGGAAGTTTTTATCATTTGAAAGGTAATCTTTGCATATAAGCGTTTAGGCTGGGTTTGGAAATTTAAGACTTGAAATGTAGGAGAATTGTATGCTTGAGTGTGTATTTTGTTGGCTGGTTAATTTTTTTTCCAAATGCATATGCACGTTACTTAAGGCTTAAACTGCTACAGTTATAGCACCGAATATTTGAAACAGCTGTATTTGGAGTCTTCATATCTATACAACTTCAAAATAGTAGGATTTCTTGTATCGTTAATTATGCGAATTCTTGTCATGTATCAACGAATGGTATAAAGAGAGCGGAGGTTCTGAGCCTGAATCTCATTGCAGACCAATAAAATATATAGATGCAGTTGTTTGTGTTCAAAGTAGCTTACAAGCCAGGGGTCTGTCAAAAAAAAATTAATAGCCTGAGCTTTGGGGTGAGATTTTGAGACTTAATTTAACAAAAGCTATCGTAATACTTCTTAACCTAAAGTGTTTTTATGGAATTTCCCTAAGAATCAATTTCAATTTTCAATTGATTTCAGATTTTTCATTTCGGACAGATATTAGAAATTTATTAAACTTTTCTAATTTATTTGTTGATTTAGTAGGTAACGAGAAGGTGCTAAGATATGCTGATGTGACAAACTCACTCCCAAATCAGGTGATTCTCATCTCATTTTCCTTCTTCCCTCTCTTGTGTTCTCAGTCGTTTCGTCTTTGCATTCCGTTAAATATTTTATACAAAATACATCCTTTCGTCTTATCTATCATTTGGCAGAAGCCTTCTTGTATAACATCTATGTTCTTAGAATTTCATTGTTCTGAGGGAATGAGTCAATTGTTGCATTATTTCATAACCATGAGTGAGTCTTGTATAGCTGATGTACTTTTAAAGGTGATTCAAACATCTATTGTTACATTGAGAATGCCTTCTAGTTCAGGGCCTTTCAGAAAGTTTAGATTCTCGTAAGTGCAAATACACACATAAGTAAAAATACATGTGTGTGTGAATTAGTTTGCATATGCACAAACATATACGAGTACATCATATTGCATCAATAGCTTATCTTTCTTTACTGCTGTTGGCGTTTGTTTTCCTCTCTGCCGTAACTTTATCTCGGTCATTTTCTTTTCAGGAAAAAGATTGTCATGTAGAAGAAAATGAAACATTTCCTAATGTACAATGCCTTACACAGTTCTCCAAAGATGAACTCATAGGAAAAGTTGTCATGGTTAGATTTGATTCTACCATCTTACTCAGCAAAGACCTGAATCAGAAGTCTCCATCTTTTAACAGCGCAGTTTCTACCATAAAATATTTATATAATTATGGCGCTAAAGTAACTCTAGTTAGTAGCTGGAGTACTAAAGACGATTTAGAACTTCTTGATATAGACTTTGTCGCAGGTATATGGGTACACAATTCCTGCTAATTCCGTTTTGTGACTTTCTTTATCATTGTTGCGATTTTTTTGAAAAAAAACATGAATAATTGTTCAAATATTCCCTTTTCAAGCACTAGCTGATGAAGATAGCTGTAGTAATAAAGAGGGAAAAGGAAATAGGAAGTGACACATAATTAAACAACTTTTGGTTTGGTTAAGGTGGGATACGTTAGTTTCTTTCTCTTTAATCATCATCATGAGACAGTGGATGAAACCAATTTTATTTTTTTTTGTTATAACAAAGTGCTGGTATTGAAACTTGTAAGTAAGATTTACTGGTGAAATATGTTTCTTTTTCTTGTTTTTTGTCATAATGTCACCTCCTACTTTTTCCCATGCCAATAGATTCAGTTGTTCCTTTTTTGATTCAAGTATGTTGGGGTAATACCTGGGGTATATAAGCTGTCTCAAATTAGTTTAACCTTGTTATTATGATATTACTTATCTGTTTCTTTCTGTGCAGAGTTTCTTTCAAAAGTGCTCCAACTTAAAGTAACACCGATGAAACCCATCACTCGGAACTTAAAAGAGCTGAAGTACGACATTCTTCTTGTTGAGAATCTTTCTCAGTTTAAGGAGGAGCATGCCAATTGTTCAAAGTTTTCAGCATATCTATCACAAGGAGTTGATATATTCGTTAACGACGCATTTTCTCAATCTCATCGAATTCTGGCTTCTACTGTTGGTATCACTCGTTTCTGCTATTCGTGTATTGCTGGTTTTCATTTTGAAGAGCGGAAGGATCGATTACAGAATATCATCAATACCAGCAAGAGACCATACCTAGCTGTTGTGAGTAATTATTACATTTAATCACTTGGGAACAATTTATTCAGTCCTCGGGCAAGTTTGGTATAGATTTTAGCTCCAGTTTTCACATCTTTTGGGTTCTCTGTGGAATCTCTCGATGGTTACAGTTTATCGGAGAAGTGATATCTTGAAACCCATTATAGAGAATCTCTTTTCGGCCTAGTTTGGTTCGTTACAACTTTTAAACTCAACTCTTTTGATTAAAATGAACTGCATTGGGTTGACCAGCTTGAAAACTGAGGTTTTCGGGGTTTTTAGCCTGAAAAGGACCTTTAAGCTAGGAGAACCTAGTTATTTTCTGAATCTAAAAAAATCCAGATTATTTGCTGAAAAGCTGCAACCAGACAATCCATTGACATCTTTTTGTAATCAATTCATGGACCTATAATAAGTTCAATCGCACAAACCAACCCTTCTTGTAGTTTCTTCAGAACCCTTATAAATTTTCTTTCGAAACTCAACCAAACTAGCTCTATCTCGATTTTGTTAGCTTTAGTGACTATCTTAAAGACCCCTAATTAGTGTTCAATCTTGGTTTCAGATGGGTGGTGGTAAGTTCTTAGAAAAAGCCGCTGCATTAAGTTTTCTAGCTTCTTACTGTGATGGGCTGATATTCGTTGGAACTATGGCATTCCAAATTATGCAAGCGGAAGGAATAACAATTCCTGTTAAACTTTTAGAATGTGGAGCATATGAAGAAGCTTCAAAAATAATCCAAATTGCAAAGTTGAGACGTATACCAATCTTGTGCCCAGCAGATTTTTGGTGCAGCAATGATCAATTCTCCAGCGAATTGAAGCTGCTTCCTGCTCGTAATATTATCGATGGTAATTAACAAGCTTGTTTTATACAGTTTGTTTAGAAAGGCGGTTAACTGTAGTTTTGTACATAAATTATCATGATTTTTGGATTTTGTGACTTAACTACAAAAAAACTATTATTACTATACCAGCCTAACGTTTACTACGCTTTTGTACACTACTTACAGAAAAAAACCATAGTTGTGACCCAAATCGGAAGTGCGTGGTAGGAAAGGTGATGGTATAGTGCATATAATATTTGGTTTTCATAACCATTTAGTATCCAGACTAAGATCTTTTTCCTATTTGGTCCATTAAGTCTACTTAAACACCGAGAAATTCAATCTTAGTGTACCAATGGATAACTTTCGTAGGTTGGTGTATATATTCAAAATCTGATGATAAGTTAATGTATAACATTATAATTAACCTTTTAATAGGGGTTTTAGACTTGTTCTGTAAATTGCCGTGCACCGGATTTCGAGTTATTTTTGCTTGTATGAAATTATTCAGACCTTCTTGCAAATTATCATTGTGATCATCACACTTAGGAACTTGTCAACCCTTGCAATTCATACACTGGAGGTACTATATCTAACTACTAATTTGAGAGTTCAACTAAATCTCACAAGGTTACTTTTTTTACTTTAGAAAATGCCATGCTTTTTTTTAGGAAGCCTTGTCTAGAACCTGAAATGCTTAGGAACAGGCTGTTATGATGTACCTTTAGTTGTTACCATTTTTTGTATACAATTTACTACATGTTTAAGATTTGTTAGTTTCTTAAAGTTTTGCATTTCTTATTTCAGGATGGGAGCCTGTTGATATTGGTCCCAACTCTTTTGAAAAAATATCTTCTTTGCTATCAAAATGTGAGGTGATTATTCTAGTTTATTTTTAAGTCAATAAGTACATACTCTCGCTATAAACATGTATATATATGTATAATCTCGTTATATGTGTGTATATATAATTGTGATTCATTCTTCCAAGAAATTTTGTTAATATTATTGATAATATTTGAGTGTCTATTTACTTGCAGAAAATATTATGGATTGGTCCCGTAGGATTCAGTTTACCAAACCCAAAAACCAGTGAAACGTTTACACTGGCGAAAATCATAGATGACTTAGCTAAAAAAAACTGTGAAATCACTGTTCTGGGGAATATGGCCTGCCAAGCTTTAATGAGAGTGGCTAGTCCTGTTTCAGCTGTTTATATGGTTGAAAGTGCTTCTATTTTGTGGGAAATTCTTAAAGGAAAAAAGCTTCCAGGTCTTATGGCCTTAGACAAGGTATTGCTACGACCTATTCTTAACAGGAGAGTGCATAGTTGGGCACATATTATAATTGTAGTTAATTAGATCGTACACTTTTTTTACTTTCAAATATTTTGCTGTTTCTCGCACCAGGAAAAAGTATACTTATTCATTCTTTTAAGATAATATTTTTTATTTATTTTGCAAATAATATTTTCATCCATACTTTTCTGTAAAAAAATACATTCGTATGATGTGCACTACAATCAACTAATTTTGACCAATCCCAACAAAAAGTATTTTTTTATTTATTTATCAAAACACATATAAAGTTATCCAAAAGTATACTTTTCATCGTTTTCGACTTCAACAAGGTATACTTATGTACATAGATATAACCAAAGGGCCTTAATTATGATGTTGATTTTATTAGCGGTTGGACACCTGTATCTACTTTGTGATGCAGGCATATCCATTGAAGATTAGTTGGAATGATATTTTTACTGACCCGACTCGGCCTCTGGTGGTTGACATTGGAAGTGGTAAGTTATTGTTTTTGTATGATGTCATAAATATATTGCAAATAGGTTGATGCACTTTACTCGTTTCTTTGGTTTGCTATATTTGTTAATATTGCTTGCTAATCAACAGCTACACATTTTCTATATGTATATTGAATATGCTCTGTGTTCTTTCCATTTATTCGTTTTTTCTTCTATTGCTACTTGATAAGACTTCGATTGTTCCATTTAACAGGAAATGGACGTTTCCTATTTGGAATGACCGAGAGAAGAAAGGATCTGAATTTTCTTGGGCTTGAGATGAATGAAAAGGTTGGATATTTCCTACTCTTAATTATTCATGCTATTTAATTCCATAATTATCTTGTGAACTTCAGTTGTTCTTTCTTTTATAATTTTCAGCTCGTAATCCGCTGTCTTGCGTCTGTTGATCGATTGGGTGTAAAGAATGGGTACGCTTCTTTTGTTCTGTTCGGATGTTGTGATTGCTTGTGCATACTCTATCGACCTTTTACTTAATTCTGTGTGTTTCAAATCTTTTGGACCTTTGTAAAAGGTTTTATGTTTCTAATATTCTTCGTTGTGAGAAGCTCCAAGACAGATAACACTTGCGTATATCGATGGTTCATTGTTGAAGATTATAAGTATTTTATTATTGATTACTTTTCCGTATCCTTTTTGTTAGGTATTTTATTGCTACAAATGCAACCTCAACTTTCCGGTTTATAATTTCCAGCTACCCAGGCAAACTAGTTCTCGTATCCATTCAGGTAACACAGGAATGCAAAACACATTTATCATTTGAATATATTACTTTTTTGATTGTAATGGTGGATATTGGTCATTTATGTAGTTCCCATATATATACACATGTATATAATTCAGATAAAACTTTTCTTTCTCAATAAATTATAAAAAATTCATCACATTACTATTTGGCCATCCGTTGTAGATGAACCCTCACCGTTTCCATTCCCCCTTTTTTTTCTTTTCTTTTTCAGGTTCTTTGTTATCCGTTTTTTTCCTTTTTTCAAAAATCACCACCCGCTTTAGGGAAAGGAGACAACATATCTTTTAGACCCAAACTTTAATTTTCCGTTGCGTGCTGTTCAACTCGACACTCGTATGAGTCTTATTTTCTAGCAAATTTTATTTTTTGTGCAGTGCCCAAATCCTGATTTCAACAATCCTGAGCATAGATGGAGCATGTTGCAAAGATTACTAGTTGAAGCTATTGTGGATCTTCTTATACTTAATGGAAAGGTAATGCGCTATCGCTTGTTTTCTGGATTAAAAGATAAGCCACTCTATTGAGCCATTTTGCCAAACTGCTTTCCTATGCTGTTCTATAACTATTCCACTTATTTAATTTCCAGGTATTTCTCCAATCTGACATAGAAGCCGTAACATTAAGAATGAAGGAGCAATTTTTACAGTTTGGTAAAGGAAAGCTCACACTTGAAGGAGGTGGTTATCTGAGAGAAAATCCTTTCAGAGTGAGATCAGATTGGGAACAACATGTGATAGATCGAGGAGCGCCTATGTACAGACTAATGTTCAATAAATCTATCTCCAGTGACTAAATGTATCAAACTTGGCTTTGCTTGTGAAAGATCATTCCGAAGCTGTTCTTGAGAGTCGATTTCCCATTCTTTAAAAGGTAAGTGTTTATTTTATATATGATGCCCACTTTGTTTGGAAAATGTACTGCTAGTCAAATCTAATATTGGACAGAGAGTACGTTAATTTTAAATGTTGGTATTCAATGCGTTAGACTTTGAATGTTCATTAGTTCATATCATTGATTTCAGATCACCAGTGGATTTCGATGTATTAGTAGAACCATGAGAAGTCGAGAGGACGAAGAAACGATAAAGAGCAAAAAGGACACTCAATCACTTCTCATGGCAAATCGGAATTCTCCTATCATAATAAGGAAGTACTGCTGATATGGTAATAAGGAAAGAAAAAAAAAATCGTATGTTGGCTCTTTCATTCTGAATCTTAACTTTGGAATTTGAATCATGTAAGAGATAAATATCAAATATACTACTATGTTACTGCAACTAGATTTGCATGTGTTGTAAATTTCTAGCAGCTTTATAGTTGTATCATGTATGATTGTTGTGATCTAGGAGATGCCATTGACACAAGCATATAAATCCTTACAACATCAAATTAATTTGTAAATAAAAGTATGTAGGGCTAAAATAATGTCTTTGATAAAGCACTCGCTAAAGTCTAAAACCACTCTTCTTATGCAACGATTATTGATGTGACCAACATCAATGGCGGTGGCTATAAAATGATACGATAAAAATTACCAGCCTTGTCAATGGTTTAACCAGAAATATCAATAAGCTTCAACATGCGTTTGTAGGTGCGCACAACAAATTTAGCCAGTTTTAAATCTTGTCTCCGTACATAATTGAGGATGGTTTCCGTCTCGTTTTTCATAAATCACAAAACGTTTATCCCGTGTTCGTTATAAATGGGTGTACCTAAAACTAATCTTTTTTATATTTTACATAATAAATCTATTTATACCGGAAAAAAATAAAAAGAAAACCGCCTTCTTCACCACCATCCGATGTGCAACGTGGTTGAATGATTGATTAAATCAGGATCGTTCAACTTTTTTCAATATTATAACCCTAACGTACCCAGCTCTCCGAATTTTACCATAATACCTTCCATGGTCAAACTTAAAAGAAACCGTCTTATTTGACACCGTTAGATTACTCTATGACTTTACCACTAAACGGATGATTAAATATGTACCATCCAACTATCTTCACAAGATCGTAAAATGTCTCGGTCTAGAAGAACCCTACCGGCTACGCATCTATGGAATTTACCATAACACCCTCCGTAGTCAAACCGGCCGAGTAACCACCTCTCTCGACACCGTCAGATCACATCATGACTTGAAATTGACCGTCCAATCAGATTAAAACTAAATGATTGACTAAATCTGTACCGTTCAACTATTTTGGTTCGAGTTGGATTTGGTTAATACCGGTTACAGCCACTTTCTTCCCCCCCTCTCTCTCTCTATATATATATATACACATAATTATATATATATATCTCTCTCTATATATATTATACGTATAATGAATTATAATAATAGTGTACAGCTCTCATACGTATAGAATCTATTAAGGTGTGTGTTTCTTACTATCTCCATTACGATTTTATTTACTCTGATTGCTAATTATTATCGAAATTGATATTAGTATTGAATTTTCATAACTAGGGTTTACAATCCAAGTCCGAATAAGCTTTGGATTGATTTCCTGATCGATTTTCTTCTTCTTCTTCTAATTATGGAATTTGTAGTTGATTAATATGATTATACAGCTTATTAGAAGCATTTAGAATAGTTTGATTAATTACCATGTTGGGAAAAATTCCTGAATTTAGCTTAAAAGCTGTAATTTTTTTAACAATAATTATTAAAAGAAAAAAATTGTCTTAATGGGCCTATTTGTGCCCCCTTTGTAACAGCCCCGAGTTACCATAGTACTATTATGATAAATTGAATTTGTTGTTTGAAATGTTAATATTTCGTAGAAAGTGCTTAATTTCATCTACTTAAGAGTTAAGACAAATTTTACAATCCTCCTGTGTACAACTTACCGAAATTTAAAATTATAGCGTAAAGAAACTTTACCTTTTGCAACCCGCGAGCCCCAAGGTGTTGTTTGTTAGGTTTTTCAGTATAGAATATTATTTAAGAACTTAAATTATTTGGTTCAACTTGATTAAAATGGAAAGAAAATTTAAATAGTTATTGATGATTATGCAATGCGTAACCGAGTTAAACTACTTCGATGCATTTATCTCATTGTACCGTTTAATACTCTATAATGCACTGGGACGCTAAATAGCATTACGATTAAGTATGATTTAACATACCATGGTTATTGTAGAAGCCCGTCCATTCCCCACTAAAAGGTCTATTAGTAAATAAGGAGAGGGACATATATTAAGACTTGGCTTTGATAATGCTCAAGTGATGTGGGACAATTCCAACACTCCCCCTCACTCGTGGGTCGGTCAATTTTCGAGAAGCCCAACGAGTGCAATCAACAAATCGGTGGAGGTGGCCCATCATACTTATAACTTGGCTAGCCTTTCGATGGCCCGCTCTGATACCATGTAGAAGCCCGTCTATTCCCCACTAAAAGGCCTATTAGTAAGGAAGGAGACGGACATATATTAAGACTTGGCTTTGATAATGCTCAAGTGATGTGGGACAATTCCAACAGTTATTATATTCTGTTACTTCTTAGGCTTTCTGAGGCAAAAAGAAGACTTTATATAACTAATTAATGTTGGTCTAATTAAATAAATCTGGAGAAAATTTTGTGTGGTACTTTATATTTATGTAATAACCAAGTTAAACTACTTTAGTGTCCGGCTTTCATGTATAGTTTAACACTCGTGAGGATACTAGAGCATTACAATTAAGCATACCCCAAAATACCCTCCATGGTCAAACCGGACGAGTAACCACCTTTCTTGATACCGTCAGATCATGTCGTGACTTGATCATGTTCGTACGACAAGATTAAATGAATGACTAAATCTGTACCATTCAATTATTACCATTATAATATAACGGTTCTGATCAACTCGGATTAGGTTTTTAAATACCGGCCTGGACCCTGGTTGCACCCAAATTCTTCCATCTCTCTCTCTCTGTATATATATATATATATATATATATATACATAACTCTCTCTCTCTCTACATTTATATAATATATATTAGACGTATAATCGATTACAACAGTGTTTAGCTCTCAGACGTATAGAATCTACCGAGGTGTGTGCTTCTTACTATCTCCATTTCGATTTTAATTACTGTAATTGCAAATTAATATTGAAATTGATATTAATATTAATATCGAATTTCCATAGCTAGGGTTTACAATCGAAGTCCGAATTAGCTTTCAATTGATTTTCTGATATTTTTTCCCCTAATTCTGGATATTGTAGTTGTTTAATATAATTATACAGCTTATTAGAGGCACTCAGAATTGTTAAATTTTTTACCATGTTGGAAAAAATTGCAGAATTTAGCTTAAAAGCTGAAATTAATTGATAATAACTATTAAAAGAAAAAATTGTCTTAATTGACCTATTTGTGACCTTCTGGAACATCCCCGAGTACAATGTACTATTATGATAAAATGGATTTGTTATATGAAGGCTTAATATTTCGTAGAAAGGGCTTAATTTCATCTACCTAAGAGTTTAAACTATGTTACTGTCTTACTGAATTTTTACAATCCTCGTGCATGCGTATAACTCTCTAGTTATAATGTACCGAAATTTGTAATTATAGCATAAAGAGACTCCTTTTTTTGCGACCTGGGAACCCTTATGCGTTGTTTGTTAGGTTTTTCGATATAGAATATTATTTAAGAATTATTTGGTTTATAACTTGATTAAAATGGAAAGAAAACTTAGATAGTTATTGATGATTACGTAATGAATAACCAGGTTAAACTACTTTGATGCGTTTACTTCATTGTATCGCTCTAAAACGTAGTGGGACCCGGAATAGCATTACGACTAGGCATGATCCAACATACCATAATAATGATATGCTGTTACTTCTTAGGCTTTCTGAGGCAAAAATAAGTCCTTAGAGAACCAAGTAAATTGGTGTAATTAATTAAATCGGAAGAAAATTTTGTATTATACTTAATAATTATGTGACCACCAAGTTAAACTACTTTATGTCTGCCTTTCGTGTATAGTTTAAAGAACTAAGGTAATTTGGTTCAACTTGACTATTATGCAAAAAGGATGTTATGTGGTACTTGACAAACCTACAACCAAAATAAACTATTTTTTTGTTCTTCTTTCATCATATTCTTTATTACTATTCCCTATCATTTTACATCCAAAAATAGCATTACAAATAAACCTACCCCTATATTCCGTTTACCGAGAAACTAGCATTGGTTCTTCAAAAAAAATCTTGAGGCGTAATTTAGCATGTAGATGAATTGGATTTATCATATGAAGGATTAGTAATCTATTTTTGGTCCATGAGTTTTATCTCTGTCATATGTTTTTAGCCCTTGTGGTGCCCTCTGTTTTCAGTTTTTGTATGCCATAGTCTCCTTTTTTATGTATATCTTTGGATGTAAGATCATCTGAGTTGTTAGATCTTATCAAAAGATTACCTCTTCTTGGTTTACGCCCTCTGTTTTCGATTTTTATTATGCCATACTCTCCCTTTCTATGTATTTTTTTGGATGTAAGATCATCTGAGTTGTGAGATCTTATTAAAAGATTACCTCTACATGGTTATTGGTTTTTAGTTTTATATTCGAACAATTATTTTCGTTGTGATTTCCCACTTTGCATATTTAGTTACAGTATCGAGAAATAATTTATTGCATACTTATCAGTGATATTACATGGGACTTAGGACTTGATATGGATGTTGAGATGGAAACAGAAGTCTCCTTGGAATTGGAGGCAAACACTCAACCGGAAATTATAAAAGTGAATGAATGTGGTTGTGGTGGGACCAATTCCACTCAAAAGCCTGATGAACAACAACCGGGTATGTTTCCTTTTATTGTTTTCTTTGTTGCATTATGTTATCTTTATTGAGTTTCTATAAGATACGGCATTTGGTTGAGGTTGGAAAATCTTTCCTTCGATTGCAGTTTCAATTAAAGCTAAAAAACCAACCCGTAGATGGGCTGCTTGGACCCACCAAGAGGAGGAAATGTTCTTCAATGCATTACGACAATATGGAAAGGCATGAGTTTATCTAATCTAGGTTTTTAAATTCGACTTTTTTTACCTGCATACCAGCTAATACAAATTATAATGATTTTCCGTAACAGAATTTTGAGAAGATTACTAATCGCATTCCTGTTAAAAACAAGGATCAGGTAATTTCGTTGAGGATGATTTTGTTTGCAATCTTAGATGCCCCTTTCACAGTAGGTTAAATTAGTTTTTTCTGTGCATATTGCAGGTTAGGCATTATTACTATAGGCTATTAAGGCGCATGAACAAGTTATTGGGCCCCGAAGTGTCTCTTGATGCCAGTAACTCTAAAGATACTAATGCTGCTATGCTCCGATGGTAAGTCTCATTTTTCTATGCGATCTACGTATATATAGTATTTGTTTAAGATGTTGAAAATTGTTTGAAATGGCCTGATCTCATTATTATCTAGTACTATTTCCGTCTGGCTCTACAACTCCGAGTTGCCAAAAACGTTTTCAGTTAGCAGAAGTTACCAAATAGTATTATTCTATTTCCTACAACTATGTTCTGAATATATTGGTAGATGGTCCAAAATCCAACATGATAGAATGCCTTTGTACAGGTGGACTTTGCTCGAAAAATATAGTTGCAAATCCTCTAAGCTGCACCTGAAACCTCGGAGGTTCAAGATATTTTTAGAGACATTGGTTAGTATGACTATCATTATCAGATAACTGTATGCCTGTGTAATAAAAATGGTTTTTATGGAAAATTTAAATTATTTTATCTTGGATTGTAGGAGAACCAACTCTTGAAAGACCGGAAAAAATGTAAAAGAAAACAGTCTTCTCAACGTGAAAACTGTCCGCCTACAACACCGATTGTTTCCTCTCATGAAGGTCCTGCTGTAAGATTAGTTCTTGTTGACAGCCAAAATATTCAACAATCAAACTCTGCGAAAGAAATTCCTTTAAAGCGTAATGCAAAAGGTAGAAGTACTCGTAGGAATAGCAAATCAGTGTCACTCCCAGTATCAACAGTTGGACATCGGAAAAAACCAGGTGAATTTGTTGAATAAGAAACTTGCTATATGTTCTTACAGTTTTAATTTATGTATTTGCTTGAAGAGGTATAGTGATCAATTAGAATCCAAGTCCTTTGAGGTCTTGTTATAGGTGTGGATTTTCTTTTTCTTTTTCATTTTTATCTTGTGGGAAAAGGGAGAGGAGGCCGCATCCCGTAACTTTTTTTATCAGAGGTTTCATGTTATTCTTCACTAATTGGAGATGAAATATTGTCATGCAGATTGCAGTTTTTTTCCCTTATCAGAAACTTCGCAGTGGCTTTAGTTCTTATATAGAACCATTTTACACGACTGAGGACCAAAACCAAAGGAAGTAAAAAATTATACCTGATGAAACTAGGTTCAGTTATATTTTATAATTCCAACTCAAGCAGCACAAAGAGTTATGGTTAACTATTTCATCTAATATTACTAAGAACTTTGAAATGGCTCTTTTTATCCGTTTCTGTGGGTTGAGCTTTTCGTTTTTGGTCAGTGCTTTATTTTTCTGAGGTTTATCATTTGCGCGTCTCGGTGTCTGTAAATTTCATGTTTACTTCTGAATAGAGAAGGAAAGCAATTAAGAATGTCTCTATCCTCAAAATCATGACCTTAGGTAATGTAATGCATTGTTTTCTGCTTGGCCTTTGTTTCACTTTTTTTTTCTTGTTTCCCACCCTTAGTACTTGACCTGTCTTCGCCTTTTTCTCAATTTCCTTTGTTTCACCTTTTTCCCCTTTTACATCGTTTCGCTAACATGTGTATATAAGTTAAATTCATTTTTCAAGTTTTTAAACTTGGGTAGTTTTTTCCCAATTTTCTTAGTTTAGTATTTATGGTGTCCAGTTCGATGTCTCTTTTTTAGAATACTGTCATCTCAATTTACTTATATGGATGCCACTGCATGTTAAGCAGCTACATCCTCAAAAGCTGCACTTAAAAAATGGGAAAAAGCAGCTAGTGCTGGAGTTTCATTAGTTGCTGATGCTGCGGAGCATCTTGAGAGGACAACCATTGAAAAAGAGGTTGACCATGTCCAAGGTATATAGACTATTTCTGCTAATAACCAATTCTTTTGTGAAGTTGTGAGTAACTTTTGACACTTTTTTTATTTTTTATAATGTACTTACTAGGCCAAATTTTTTCTGATTCTGCCGGGAGCGACATACCTTCTGGCTCAGCTCCTTCACCAAATGCTTTTGCTGAATGTAATGCTCAAAATAATGTTAAACTTAAGCTTCAGTTGTTCCCAATCGATGAAGGCACCCGGACGGCCTTGGAAATTGTAAGTCTTCTCCTCCTCAATTTCCTGTATAATGGAAGGTTTATCAAATAAGGATAGGGCAAGAATGCTACAAGGTTTGTTGCTTTTGGCCACTATTTTTAAAAAAGTTTTTAACTGCAACTTACTTTTCAAGGTTATGAGTGTGCATATAATTCGTATTATTATAGTGCAAGGCCATTATGTAAATAATGGGTTGAGTTTACTTATTTGCTGCTTTCGAGAAAATAAGGTAGACTTGGTTTTGTTTGTTTTACTTTATACTCTCTTAGGCTCTAATATAGTCTAGTTTTACTTGCACACCTTATTGATATGAGTGAAACATTAAATTTAATCCATAGTTTACAGAACAAATATTATCCTACTCACTCTAATAAAATTTTCTTGATTTAAGAAGCTCTAAATGAAGACTCTATTGTAAACTTGAACTAATTTTTTAAAAGACCAAATAGATAATATTCGTAAAAAACCAAATAGATTATTATCTGGGAAGGACAAAGTAAAAAATCGGGCCATCTTTTTTGGACAGGGAGATGGGTGTAAAAATATGATCTTCATTAACAAGATTTACGCAGAAGTTAGATATACACCTCGCAACCCAAAAAAGATTCTCTCTCTCCTTCTCCAAATATACACATAATGATTATTTATGAAGATTTCTTCTTTTCCTCGCAGGATGCTCACAATCCACATCTTGAGCTCACACTTAGTACCCGAAAGAAAATATCATCAGTTGTAGAGCATCTTAACCGTAAATGGGGAAATTCAAGTGTTGCATCTGGAGAAATTATGTTGTTTCCTTATTATGCTCAAAGTGACAATTTGGCCGGCTATCTGAGATGGACTCAAGATTCTATTCTCAATGCTGCAGAAGTATACGCGCTAATTGGGAGCCCGACACTTTTTAGATTGAGGTTCCATCTCTCTCCATCTCTCTCTCACATACGTGAGAGTTCTTTATACTTGTTTGGTAAACTTTAATTAGTATACTAAAAAATGAGTTATAACTTTGGTGAAACAACCAAGAGTACATGTTTTTACTTTCAACTATCCCTTTTTTACCTAACATATCTCTTTATTTTTGTCAAAAAGTATGCTTTGGTCTTCTTTGGTTGAGGAACGTTTTTCTTTTTATTGAAAGTACAAATTTGTGTTTGGTTGGACTTTTGGAAGTTTATTTTTATATTTAAAGGTACCTCTGTCAGTAAAACAAAATTTGGTACATTTGGAGGAACGTTTACCTTCTTTGACATTAACACTTACCATCAGCTATTTTTTCACTACTTGAAAGATAAAAGTATACCTATTAAACTTTTACCAAACATGGGTTATTTTTTGTTTAAAAGTATTATAATTTCTCACAATCACCAATTGGATAAAATAATTACTTTTAAGATACAATGAAACAAGCCCTTTATGAGCATTCTTGCTGATTCCTTTTTCTTTAAGGTATGGTTGGTGTTCAAATGCTGATCTGGCGACTACGTCAGTCGAGACACCTTTAGTTTCAGCTGGCATGATTAGCAACCATAAAATGAATCGAAATGATGCAAAGGAGCGCAATAAGAATGAACAGGTCTTAGAGGAAAATCCCATGGATGTGGCACCTTCTTTGTTTGAAGTACCTAATGAACTATGTGTTGATGTGGAGGTTGATAATACTCTTCCCCGGTGTTCTGTATTTTGTGATAGAAAGGAAAATAGCAAGCGTTCTACTTTGAGAGAAGTGTTTAGTCAGGTATTCGTTTCATATCAGTTATTTTTCGATTTTGTCCAAGTCACTTTACTAGTTGATCACACTTAACTTTGTATACCTCTGAGCAACCATCAACTTGAATCACGGAACACACAAGAATCTTACTTTCATGGCTTAACGATAAATAATCTAAGTTCATGTGATACCAAAGCACAATAAACGAGTTTGAAGTTTACTGAATAACTATGAGAAATTAGATCGAAGCCAATGAGGAGAATGTTGTTAGTTTTGTGGCCGATGTAAAAGCACTAGTTATAACAGTAGAGGAAGAAATGGCTTTTTTGCTTATTTTGGTTAATTTTAAGTTTATGAATATGTCAGAATATAAAGTTATGGTTTCATTTGTCATTTTACTTACCAAATAACATTGATAAGGGCCAACATTTTAAGATGTCTACAACTACTTAAGATTTCAGCTGCGTAATATGCATTTTTACCTCTCAATTTTAGAAGATTACAGTTCCTTGATATGATACTTATAATTGCGATTTTCATGAACTTAAATATTGATTAGAGTCAATCTCCTTGGACTTGTACAGTTTTGGTTTCGATTCGAGTAATAAATTTACAAGCCTATGGATTTTAAGCAGTTTTTATTCTGGTTTATGCCAGTATTCCATATTTATAAGATATAGTTTCCTGTTTCATCTCCTTCTCAATCATTTCTCCATCTTATTGCGAAACTTCCAGCAATAATTATTTGGGGAGGTTTCCGTTAAATTCAGTAATATTTTCTGCTCTAGTTCTCTTGACAGAATTGTTATTAGATCTTATGTTGGATGAAGTTCATCCAGACTCCGGAGCTTTCTTAAATACTTTAAGAATAATTAGATGTTGAATTCATAGTTTGCAAACTTGTTTGTTAATATTAGTATCCATTACGAAAAGAAAGTTTTAACTAACTTAACTTTCTTTGCCAGGATGATAGTCGACTAAGAAACAGTCATCCGTTATCAGCAGGACAGTGGGCCGATAGCCTTACAACCATAAATATCGGAGATTTACTCTCCGAAGTGTCCCATAATAACATAAATAATGAAATTGAACCACTTGTGTTACAAAGCTCTCAGCCACAGCAAGATGTTCCTTTTAGCTGTGATTCGTTCGATGCTGCAATTGCTGCTCATATATATAGACATGGAAATAAAAGTAGTTATTCTCCAGTTTTATCTCCTTTTGAGGCCTCTATATGGGAAGCTGAAGAAACTTGTGATGCGTTTTCTTTTCAAAAGTCTATACCCCGCAATGAGGATCAGGGGACAAGTTTGGCATGCTATGGAGCTAATGTTCAGGTTTTTCCGCACTTACATCCCATTATATTTTATATATAATGCTTTGCATCCACGAGTTTGTATAGTTATATGATGTGCAATATCATTGAAGTGTTGTAATGGTAGAGGGGGATTGTTCAATTGTTCTGCTACCACTTAATCTCACCCTGTGTACATTTTGCATTTTCCTAATTATAATACAGATAGTGCTGCTTAAGTTGCATTTACCATATGAGCTTAAGTGAAGTAACTGTGATATGATCTTCACGCATATTGATACTGTTTAGGAAATGAATGAGCCGATTTCGGTAGTAGAAATTAGTTGTAGTTTCAGAACACAAACTTTGTAAAATTTTCCCCCTAGCAAGTGGCGGAGCCAGAACTTTAAAACAGGGGGGTCAAAATATTGACAAAATAAAAAAAGTTAAAATTAAGAAAAACGAAACTGCAAAAGGTCAAACATTGTTACTTAATTTACAATCGACCCATACAGTCACTCATATCTTGAAAGCGATAGCATAATAACATCGTTAGACAAACTTTCAAATATATCATTTTCAGTATAAACTGCTAAATAATATAAACAAGAAAAAAGCCAATGAAGTTAACTAGTTAAGTAAGTAACAAAGTGAAACAGCAATTTTATTCAAAATAAACTAAAATAAGCCAAACAGTAAGTTTACCCAACTTAATTTATACGTGTAAATAACAAGCTAGACATTCTGTAAACAACCTACTGAACAACTAACTAATTTAAAAGGCACAATTGATTTATATATTTTCCATTAAGAGTTTATCTTAATAAAGAACTAACTAAAATTTCCCCAAATTTATATAGTACCTAGCTTTTTCTAATAAAAAACTACTCCCTCCGTCCCTTTTAAGTGTCTCCCTTGAAAATTGGGACTTTTTAAGAGTTAAATTTTGATATATAAACTACCTATATTGCCCTTATTAAAAGCATAATTAAATTCATTTATGGTGATGGAATATCTCATGAATGGTAAGTCTGTCACATTATTATGTTTATTTCCTTTTATGTTCTCTTTTTTATTTTAATATTATTTAAAGGGTAAAATAGTAAGTTTGTTACTTTTTAATTACCAAATTGAGAAAGTGGGCACTTATTTTGAGACAACCCAATAAGGAATAGTGGACACTTAAAAAGGGACGGAAGGAGTATTAAAAAGTACCCTAACTTTTTTAAGTAATTAACAATTGTTAAGCAAACAGGGATAGAATCAATAAAATACGGTAGATTATTAATTTTGCAAACTAGTTAAGTAGTTAGGATAAAAAAGAAAGACTAAGAAAGAGGGAAAAAACAAATGTGGCTCCAACTTACCTTGTGTTGGGAATAACAGGTATGACTAGTCATCGTATAAGGGATTGAGTTTGGAGTTTGTTAGTGTTAAGTTCATCACTTATATATAGATAGAATTTTGAGTAAAACTCTCTATTTAAATAAAATGCTAATTTTGTAATTAACTTAACACCCCATGGCTATTTTGGTAAATTTTATATAAAAGCCAGGGGGGTCATCTGACCCCCCTTGCCCCGTTGCAGTTCCGCCAGTGCCCCCTAGAAGAGGCAATGGATAATGATACATGTCGACAATATTGTTCTGTAGTAAGTTTGGAGCATGACAAATGCATGAGACTGGTACGATTCAATTCAACATTTTGTTCGTTTGGGTTTGATTGTGTCATAGCTCTATAATTCGGATTAGGTTTATCGTTGGATGAACTGCATTGCTGAGATTGACTCCAAAAAAGAAACGGTAGGTACAGCTAATCCGTGAATAGCCAACCAGCGCATCAGATACCGAATTCGGAAACAATTCCACTAGCAGTGTTTTTAAAAAAAATGACTTGGTGTGACCGGACTTTTTTTGTTCTTCACGAGAGTGCTACATCATATTGTAGTCTTTAAATTTTACTCCATGAGAACTCGTTATAGCGCTCTTGTAATATTTGCCCCCTTGTTTTTATAACCGCACACAAATGACTGAACTTGCATTCAAAGAAATAATTCTTTATCTGCAAATGAAATTGAGATTAGTAATCCTTGTCTATTCAGGAGACTTTTGAAATGGAGATATCTACAGATGAAGAGCCAGTTCCTAAGGAGCATGTACACGAAGATGATAATAACTTTGCTAATGAAAATCTAATGAACGAGTGTCAATCTGGTCCCGTCCCGGGAAATGGTCTCACAGATATGTTCTGGGTATGTATCTTCTTGAAAACCTGACTGCATATTAATAGCTTCTCTTCTAATCTATTATTTAATCTTTTGGATGGGAAACAAGCACAGGGACCTATTAGTCCATGCTCCTGTTCAAACCCAAAATTGACATGGAATAGCTTTTTGTTTCCCTGGCTTCATTAAAAAAGCATAGCAATTAAACTAGCTGAAGGGCTACCTGTTCTGCTTACTGCGAAAAATCAGACAAAATGCAGATAGCTAACTGTCGTGGCTGTTTTCAGAAGCGAAAACTAACCCCGTCACACTAACCATAGTAGTTTGAGGCCTTGTTTGGTTGTGGCTTAGAAGCTCAGCTTTTCTTTTCCTAAAAAGATGGACTGCATTTGGGTGACCAGATTATAAGCCAGAGCTTTTCTGGGTTTTTTGGCCCCAATAAACTAAGAAGCTTTAAACCTAGTTCTCCTATGAACCACAAAATTCTAGCTTATGTACTTAAAAGCTGCAATCAAACAAGCGAGTAGCAGGAATCAAAAGCGAGAAATATAGCAGCAATGAAGCTACTACGATTTCCTAGTACTTGAACTGATTTTTTCTTCTTCTTGTTATTGCAGCCAGACTCTTTAGGGCCGTTAGATTTAGATATGCCTACCTCCAAATACCATAACGAAGATTTAATTTTGACCGATAGTTTAAGTGGCTTTAGTCGCCTGCTTGGCAACAGTTTCGATGCATTTCAAAATTCCTCTTTCTTTGGTTTCGACAAAGAAAAAACACCAGGAGTTGAAGCTCAGGAACCTGCCTCATTTTCAGATTTCAAGATCGGTAGTGGCGTTTCTGATTATACCAAAGCATGAGAAATCCACTGAGATGTGTTTTTTTCTTTGTTCATATAAGGATATATAGAAAACACCGGAATGAATTTGAAGCACGGAGGACAATATCAGCGTGTTGCCTTTTTTTTTTCTGGTTAAAGTTAACCATGTTGTACAGGGTTCGAAGAATTTACCTTGTGGATGTTTAAGTCCCAGCTTCTAATTTCGTCTTACATGTCTGTAAATTGTACTTTAGAATATAAAAACTGTGCAGATTTGTGTTATAACCTCCCAAACATGTTCTGGGATTGCTCTACAGTTGGTTTATCTTTTATCTGTGGTTTATTTAACAGTTTCCCCACTCAACACATATTTATGGTGTAATCTCTATTGGGGTTTTGGGAAAGTGTATTACTATTTTCTCTTATGTCAAACAAAAAATTACAATCATGATTCCAAGCTTCCAGCAAAAGCTAAATTTGCTCAACAAAATTTACTTTATTGCTTATAAGCAAACAGTACATTTGGCTATTGAGCTTAACTGATGGTCTGGAAAATATTTATCCTCAAAATATTAGAATCTCTGAACTTGGATTAATCCATGAGTAATTGATGCTATACTTCCAGCTTAGTTTTGTGGGATAAAAGTCCTTTCTGTTAACGTATCAACAATTCAACATGGTACACATTTCAAAGCAATTTTGTAACTGAACTTGAGAAACTCTGTTTTATGTTTTCAGTTCTTTTGTCTTTACTGATTCTCAATTTAGGTTGTACTTAAATAACTGAATTTGTATCAAAAAATATAAATAACTAGGTTTTACTCATTCAACCTTTTTTTTTCCTGATGCATGGTGGTTTGACCTGATCGTTCATCTCCCGGAATGAGTTAGAGCACCTTTTTTGGGTTTATACAATTATAATTCTGAAAAAAACTTACATATTCATTTTATTTTTATAGTGGGAACATAAACTTTTTGCTAAAAGAATAAATAATATATTGAAAACATAATTCTATTAAATTAAATGACAAACCACACTTTTCATCAGTGTTTTAAATTTTTTAAAAAATATCGACAATATATTCTTGTGTCTACTGTCCATCAAAAGTGCGATACAACATTGGGCAACGAAAGTCTATAAATCTAATTTTTCGTTAATGAAAGACATATTAACCAACGAATCCAAACTTCTTTTTTGGTCATGAACAAATCCAAATACAGTAAATATTTGATACCAACAAAATCATAAATTAATAATTGACAAACAATGCTAGAACGATTTAGTTAAATATGACTATTTAGTTATCTGATTTTTCTTAAAATTTAAATATATTTGAATCTTATCTATAACCTTTCTTCTTACAGTCTAAAAGCTCGTGTTGTGTTTTCGGACGGATTGCACCAAAAAATTATAAAGTTCTATACACGATTAAAACATGAGTTGTACTAATTTATTAAATGATGATCAATGTACATGAAATTGATAAAGACATATTTAATGTATATATTATTAGTTTGCTATACGATGTAAGATGTAACCAAATCTATACTTATATTAGTAATTGAAATAGTGTATTTGGTTTTACTAACGAGTTTAACAAGCATTCTAAATAATTTATAATGAGTTAATTTATATTATAAGCGAGTATATTTATTAAATCGATAAAAAAGTTTATAAAATAATAATTAGCAATTTATCTGTTAATTAATACTTTTCTAAATTAATAAAATTTCATTGACTCCAACATTATTAAAAAACACTTGTAAATCCCAAACACAATTGACAATTATATATAACCTTGAAATCAACATAAATTATCACTTTCAATACTATTATATTTCAGGTAGGTAAAGGAAGTGTAAAAAAAAAAGAGTTTTTCTTTCCCAACAAGAAACATATCGCTCCCCTATATAAACGTTTACACAATAAGTCTTTAAAACCCAATTTTATCCATCTCTCTCAAATCTCTCTCTCTCTCTCTCTAAACATACGATGAGTAATCAACCTGAATCATCTGATTCGTAAGTCGTTATTATCTCTATTCACTTATCTCTATCTATTCATTTATATTTACACATACTGATTGTTATATTGCTCAAATTTAATTTTTAGGGCTTTTGTTTATTTTACTCTATACGATCTCTATCTATCTATCTATCTATCTATTTTTCTATTTTTCTATTATCTATCTATATGTATGTATGTAATTGTGTGTGTATTGATCAGTTTTAGGGTTTCTGGTTATTGTTTTTCTACTCACTATCTGTATATATTCATTAAATTTGTTTAGTTTATGGGTATTGGAATTTTATTGGTTTATTAATAGTTATGTTTACTATAGATAAATCTATTTAGATGTATTGAGATTTTAGGGTTTCTGATTATTGTTTTTTTGTGAACTGTCTGTTTATATTAGACTTGTACTGTCATGTTGGTAATGTAATTTATGGGTTTGATTAATTTTTGTTCAACTAATCTAGATGTATGTAAGGTCCGTTTGGTAAACGACTTTTTAGCTGATTTTTGGAATTTTGATTTTAAAATTCTGTGGGTGTTTGGACTGTCAGATTATTTAGCTTTTAAAAAGCAGTTTTTTAGGCTAAATAAGCTAAAAAAATCTAGAATAAAAAATGTTGTTTTTCTGTGGGTTTTCGAAACATATTTTTAAATTTTGATTTTGGTCCAAAATTTCTGTTGTCAAACATAGCCATAATTATGTTGGTATTTTTTGTTTAATTATTAGCTGTCTGATTTTATCGACTAGTCTATCGTGTGTTTGTGCAATTTTGTTGTTATTGAAATTTTCGATTTCTGATTATTACTTTCTGTGCTCTTATCTGTATTTTAATGTATATCTATTATCTCTGTTTGGTTGAGGACAAATCCGGTTTAATTCAGCTTAAAGATTCTAGCTTTTTTAAAACAAATACTCCCTAGAATTACTCAGCTTTTAAGCTGGCAAACAAACACAACAGTGTATAATAATTATATGGGTATTCAATTGTAAGATTTTTTTATTAAGTGTTTCTATTGAATGTGAACACTGCTTTAATTTTTCTGTACACTATTCATCTCTTTGTATATAGTTATATATGGTCTCTGATTTGTTAGTAATATCTTTTGTAGGAAGGGTCCGAAAAAAGACTTCAGCACTGCAATTCTGGAAAAGAAAAAGGCTGCAAATAGACTGGTTGTAGACGAAGCAATCAACGATGACAACTCCGTTGTTGCTCTTCACCCTGATACTATGGAGAAGCTCCAGATCTTTAGGGGTGACACTATCCTCATTAAGGTTATTTTATATTTTATTCGTTGATCATGTGTGTGTGTTTGTGGGTGTAGGTTGGGTTAAACTTTGGTATTTTTATCTCGGTTTATATAATGCGTGGTTGATTTTGCATAAAAGATCAGTTTTTTAGAACCCAAGCTTTCACTCTATGCTTATATTAGGTTGTAGATTTTAGGCTAGTTTTTTTTGCTGAGAAGTTGGCCTCTGACAAGCTTAAAAGTGGAGTTTTTTGTTTCCCCCCCTGAAAAAGTTGTAAGCTTTTCAATCTGGATGAATCTGTTTTTTTTTTTTTTTTGATATTCAAAATTCAGCTTATTGCTCAAAAGCTGCAAGCTTTATGTATATTTGGTAGGCGGTTGTAATTTAATGTATGACTTTTGGTTGGGTTAGATGTTGGCTTAAAAGAATGATCATTTAAAATGTTTGTGTTTCTATCCTTTTTGAGAGTTGATAGGTTTTGGGCGATATAGCGGTTAATTTTTTGTTGCTGTGTGAAACTGTTGTTTTTAAGCTTTTAGCTTTACACATGACTATTATTGACAGTTGAAACTGGTTAGGCTTTTATACTTGCAAAGTTTAGTTACATTTTGATTGATGTTAAGTAATTGCATGGATGTGTTAGCATTACTTAGTAATTTCTTATTTTCCCTAAATGGGTTTAAAACATGCTGGGAACTTCATTATAATAGAGTTTTTTGCTTCCTAAGCTAAGCCGCTTTAGAACAATGTCTTACAATTTGTTTGGAAAGCTATATATTTGTAGAAAAAATGGTGGTGTTTATACTGGTTTTACGATGCAATGCATGTGTGTATGCACGATGCGACGCTGGTAATGTTTTTTTGGAATTTTTAGAGTGTAGAGTGCTTGTTTATGATACACATATATACGTGGATGTCTACACAAGGGTCTTAGGGCTCAGTATTGATTGAAAAATCACTCTGATTTTTAAATTTTAGTCCCAAAAGAAAATTTTACTTTTGTTTCAATTTCTTTATAGTTGTAATTTTTCTTTTTGATTGAGGTATTTGTTTGGATTGGGATCAATATTTTGAAATTAGGTTTTAAATCTCCAGAAATCATGTATAGAGACATTAGGGGTCTGGGGGTTGGATGTAGCCCTTCACTCCCACTTTCAACACGACTTTTTATGTTTTTTTATAAAGACTTTTTATGTTTGTTGTTGTCCGGCTTTCGTTTGTTTGAGTTTAGGATGGATTTTTTTTTTGAAATTTCCGAGAGTTTGTTTGTGGGGTTCGTAATTGTTTTATCCTCTTTTTCTAACCAGGGCAAGAAGAGAAAGGACACAATATGCATAGCACTTGCTGACGAGACTTGTGAGGAACCAAAGATAAGGATGAATAAAGTTGTAAGGTCCAACCTTAGGGTGAGACTTGGTGATGTTATTTCTGTACATCAATGTGCTGATGTGAAGTATGGTAAAAGGGTTCACATTCTTCCCATCGACGACTCTATTGAAGGGGTTACTGGAAACCTTTTTGATGCCTACTTAAAGCGTAAGTTAAATGCTTTTTACTTTCTTTCAAGATCTACTTTTTTAAGGTTAAACTGCACATAGCTGCATGTATTATGGGTAGTTGTCAAATATCCCCTACATATTTTATAACATTTCATTTGACCCACATGTATTACGCAATCAACCTTGTGTCCAATTTCAAAATGTAAAGAGTTTATGGTCAATGCTCCGGGGTTTTTTTCTTCCTTTATTATCCATATTGCTGACATCTACTGCAGAGTTGTAAGTAACCGAATACCGACACCAGATTTTTTGTGAAAACTCTGTTTTTCTCTTTAGTAGCCTTTTCTCCTGTAAAATTTCTGGATTTTTTTCCTGTAAACCACCAATTTTATGGATTTATGTAACCCAAAAGCGTCTATCCGGATGAAAAACTTTCCAAAACAGATCGTCGAACACGAAGTTCTACCATTTTAACGTTGAATTTCGGGGTTGATCAGTACATTAGAAATAATTGCAAGTATCGGAACTACATGGGGGTTATTTGCAGAACCACCCATAGATGGAATGAAGTTATTTGATTTTACCCTCACTTTTTTCTTTTGCAAAAAATAGCGAGGCTCAGGCTTCTTTTATTTTATTTGCTTATTAATCTGATTATGTTTTTACACCTGATCCAAACATTTTTTTATAATCCTTACACTTAACCAAAATGGAGCCCCGCTTTACTTTTTCTGAGGCCTGGTTTTATTTTCCATGAAAGTATGGAAAATATTTTGTCGATACTGATGTAAGATATATGTTTTTTGTGCACAGCCTATTTCTTGGAAGCTTACCGCCCAGTGAGGAAAGGTGACCTCTTTCTAGTTAGAGGAGGAATGAGAAGTGTAGAGTTTAAGATCATTGAAACGGAGCCACTTGAGTACTGTGTGGTTGCTCCCAATACAGAGATATTCTGCGAGGGAGAACCTTTGAAAAGAGAGGACGAGGACAGGTTGGATGAGGTTGGTTACGATGATGTTGGTGGAGTTCGCAAGCAAATGGCACAAATTCGTGAACTTGTTGAACTACCACTGAGACATCCTCAGCTTTTCAAATCAATTGGTGTAAAACCCCCTAAAGGAATTCTACTATATGGACCACCTGGATCTGGAAAGACCCTGATAGCTAGAGCCGTTGCTAATGAAACTGGGGCTTTCTTTTTCTGTATTAATGGCCCGGAAATAATGTCGAAAATGGCTGGAGAAAGTGAGAGTAATCTGAGAAAAGCTTTCGAAGAAGCGGAAAAGAATGCGCCTTCTATTATATTTATCGACGAGATTGATTCGATTGCTCCTAAGAGAGATAAAACTAAC
Source organism: Primula veris (assembly GCA_963682055.1). Lineage (NCBI taxonomy): Eukaryota > Viridiplantae > Streptophyta > Magnoliopsida > Ericales > Primulaceae > Primula > Primula veris. Next base: position 28,410,594 of record OY821749.1, read on the forward strand.
GGAGAAGTTGAGAGGAGGATTGTTTCACAACTTTTGACACTTATGGATGGACTCAAGTCACGGGCCCATGTAATTGTTATGGGTGCTACCAACCGGCCCAATAGTATCGACCCGGCTTTGAGAAGATTTGGTAGATTTGATAGGGAAATTGATATCGGTGTCCCAGATGAAATCGGTCGGCTTGAGGTGCTTCGTATTCATACGAAAAACATGAAATTAGCTGAAGATGTAAGATAATTGCTCTCTATTTTTACTCATTTTAAACAAGTAGCTTTTACTAGTAGAGGTAAAAAATTGTAACATTTTGTGGAGAAGCCTAAAAGATCAAAGCTTCTTTTATTAAATGTGACTCGCATTTTGCGCTTCAAAACATAAAAAAAAACATAGTTTTCCCAATAAAAAATCAAAATATGAAGTGTTACAATTTTTTGTATAACGAGACTCGCGTTTTGCGCTTCAAAACATAAAAAAAAACATAGTTTTCCCAATAAAAAATCAAAATATGAAGCGTGTTACAATTTTTTGTATAGATGATTATAACATGTTATCATAAGAGTTTTTTTAAAGATCATTAGCAATTCTATTTCTTGTTCAGATCTCAATTATACAGTAACAATTTATGTTTGTTGCTTTGAGGCTGGAGGTTATTAATGTTGTATCAAGTCATGGATTGTTGTATCAGCTATAGAGTTATTATGGATATAAATATATAGTTATATGCAGAGCTTCACACTTTAGGTTTCAATGTTTACTCCTTAGTAAGCTCTTGTATAAAACAGTTGCATAAAACCATTCGATTCTTTTACGATCGAGACTATCTATAACATTTCAGTCTTGGGGATAGCTGATTTAAAGTTTTTGCTAATGCCTGATTGTACTATGTGCAGGTTGACTTGGAGAAGATTTCGAAAGAGACTCATGGTTATGTTGGTTCTGACCTGGCAGCCCTTTGCACTGAAGCTGCACTTCAATGTATTAGAGAGAAAATGGATGTTATTGACTTAGAAGATGAGTCCATTGATGCTGAGATACTCAACTCCATGGCTGTATCTAATGAGCATTTCGCTACAGCTCTCGGAACAAGCAATCCTTCTGCTCTGCGTGAGACTGTAAGTAAAATGTTATATGCAATATATGTATCTATCTATGGGTTTTGAATATTTTAGCGTTGTTTAAGAATGAATTTTGACTGCATTTAAATCTTTATTATGTAGGTGGTTGAGGTGCCCAATGTTAGCTGGGAAGATATTGGAGGCCTTGAGAACGTTAAAAGAGAGCTTCAAGAGGTAATTGGTTGCTAAGACTTGTTACATTTAGTGCTTATTTGACTGCCACTTAAAAGCTCAGGTTAACAGCTGTGTGAGCTTTCTTTTAAAGCAACAAATTCATTATGGATATAAATATATAGTTATATGCCGAGCTTCACACTTTAGGTCTCAATGTTTTTCTAGCTTGTTTCCATTCAATGAACTTTTCCTGAAGTCGTCTATTAATATCTTGTGTATTTTTTCACTCTAGACTGTTCAATATCCAGTGGAGCATCCTGAGAAGTTTGAGAAGTTTGGCATGTCTCCCTCGAAGGGGGTGCTTTTCTATGGCCCACCTGGTTGTGGTAAAACCTTGCTGGCCAAGGCTATTGCAAATGAATGCCAGGCGAATTTCATTAGTATTAAGGGACCGGAATTGCTCACCATGTGGTTTGGAGAGAGTGAGGCTAACGTAAGAGAGATATTCGACAAAGCTCGCCAATCTGCCCCTTGTGTTCTCTTTTTTGATGAACTTGACTCTATTGCTACCCAGGTTAGTTCTTGTTTTAATTAGTTTGTCATATTTAGAAAGTCTGAATGTTTTATAAAGTTAGTTATCCTATCTGTTCTATTTTCGCCATTTCGATAAAGAGAAGCACAGGTAGGAGTTGCTCTGCCTTTTTCATTGCTTTTAGAAGCATCTAGGAAGTTGCTTTCGAAAACTGTTTCTCCTTTTTCTGTTTCTCCTTTTTCTTAAATATAGACACGAGCTACTAAGTACCAAAACACCAACAAGTGCTTCTAAACATTTTTACCAAATTTTTAACTGTTCTTTTTTGAGGTGGTAATTTCGTTCTGTACAGTAATGCTCGTACTCGATTTAGTACAATTAGTTACCAGATAATTAGAATTCATAGGTGGTTTACTAAATTAATCAAGAAATCCTAATATTTTAACACTGAACTATCTTTTTCTGCATTTGTTCCCCTTTTTTTCAGTTTTTCTTATGTCCCCAAATAGTGATGTTTTTCTATGCAGTGTTCAAAAGACATTTCTTAAGTTGGAGTAATAGCCTTATTTCAAAAAAAATAAAAAAGTTAATAGCCATTGTTATTGGTTGATTTACAATATGAAAGGTTGATGATATTTTAGTGTGTAAATTTGCAATTTAACCCTTTTTAGTTAGAGGATCTTTCAAAAGCGAGTTGGAAAAGCTAACTGTGAGAAGTAGCAGCATTACCACCCTAAGCATTGGTTTGCGTGTTAAATATTTTCAAAATTTGATAGAGAAGTGACAGCGTCCTAAGCATTTGGTTGGTTTCATAATAATACTTCTTAATAATGGCGTGTTAAATGTTTTCAAAATTTGATAGAGAGGTGGCAGTGTTGGAGATGCTGGTGGTGCCGCCGACAGGGTGCTGAACCAGCTTTTAACAGAAATGGACGGAATGTCTGCTAAGAAAACTGTATTTATTATCGGAGCAACAAACAGACCCGATATTATCGATCCTGCTCTTTTGAGACCTGGCCGTCTTGATCAGCTAATTTACATTCCCCTTCCAGATGAGGAATCTCGGTTCCAAATCTTTAAGTCTTGCCTCAGAAAATCTCCTATTTCTAAAGAAGTTGACCTCAGAGCTCTTGCCAAGTACACCCAGGGATTTAGTGGCGCTGATATCACCGAAATATGCCAACGCGCTTGCAAATATGCTATCAGGGAGAATATCGAAAAGGTTTGTCATTTTGACTACTTGTTAATGTTTCCTGCTCTTTTGGTTAATTAGGGTTTTTGATCGGTCATGATGCTATCACCAAAAAATCGACAATCAAACATTATGCTAAACAGAATGGTTAGAATATAACACCTATGTCATGATTCGTCTTTTATCTTTGATTTAAGCTATACATCAGGCATGAATAAATAACCATAGTTTTACACAGCAAAAACAACCTCCATTTTCCAAAGCAATTTTTCATGAATAATTGTCAGTTTCTTGCTTATACAGTTAACGTTAAGCATTTTTATATGCGATGATTTCTTCTGAATCTATCATTGAAAAAAGCTTTACCATGAGAAAAAACTACAGTGGTTTGTTGGTCTTTCTAGATAGATGTCTCTAAACTTCTGTGTCTAAAGGAGAGCACCAGTTTTGTGTATTGTAAAGTCCTTAGTTACTTCTCGTTTTACTTTGATGTTTTTTACAAGCCACCTGATGGACTCTGATTATCTTGTCTTTAGGATATTGAGAAGGAAAGGAAGAGGACTGAGAACCCAGAAGCCATGGAGGAAGACATTGATGACGAGGTGTCGGAGATCAAGGCTGCTCACTTTGAAGAGTCTATGAAGTTTGCACGTAGGAGTGTAAGTGATGCCGATATACGCAAATATCAAGCCTTTGCTCAGACACTACAGCAGTCCAGAGGTTTTGGTTCCGAGTTCCGATTCTCGGAGACCAGTGGTGCAACCACTGGGGTCGACCCATTTGCCACTGCGGCAGGTGCTGCTGATGAAGATGACCTGTATAGTTAGGTTATTTATCATTAGTGCTTTTCATAAACTATTTTGAGTTTTATGTACCGAGCAGAGTTGTATCGTCAGGGGAGCTCGCAGTGCATCATTACCCTAGGTGAGACGTTGGTTGAGAATTGTTTTAAGTTGTCTTGCTGAGTATGTTATTTCCAGTTAGTTATTTTAATGTTTTTCACATGTAAAATATCATCATTTGGCAAATTCTCTCTATAGGCATACATTATGGGACCAGGAAAAATATATTATCACAGCTACGTTGTGTAAAAATTAAGAGATGGTTAGATTATAACTAGTTATCCCGCCTACACCATTTATACATATAGTTATCTTATAATTTAAAACCATTTATGTACATTTGTTTCGCTGATGAGCATTCTCGAAAAATATGAAGAATTCTATACAAGTAACTATTCGGGCATGAGCGAGCTTAAAAGAACAAACAAATATTTTGTTAGTAAATAATTTATTAGAACTACAATAATTAAAAGTATAATTAAATCAAACATGCACAAGCTTTATGTGTCTGTTTGGTTGAACACTTAGGCTTAATCAAACATGCACAAGCTTTATGTGTCTGTTTGGTTGAACACTTAGGCTTATGTGTTTTTTGAATTATTTTTTAAAAAAACTCTGTTTTACCGCCTAATCCGCCTACTTAAGCCTAATTCGTCTTTGACCGCTGTTGACTGAAATTTCGCCTAAATTGCTCCGCCTAGCATAAATCCAGGCTTACACTGGCCACCTTCAGCCTAGGCTGCATCTTTTAGAACACTGGGCATCACTCTTGCACACAGGCACCTCAAGGTCTGATAAACTATACGTATTTAATTAGGAGCTCTTATTCTGTTTCTTAGTATAGTAAAGATAAAGATTAAAGATGCAGATGAACAAATAAATTATACCTACCCATTTTACAAGTTTATCTTTTACATATATATTCAGTATCTAAAGAGAGCTATTATTCAGTCCTTCGGTATGATAATCCAATTCCATTCAACAGAGGAATAAAAGTTTTAAAGCAACCCAGCAAAATGTTGTTATTGGTACAAAACTATATAAACTATGTAAGATCTCAATTTGGCTGCCAGTGTTAGTGGACAAATGGTAGTAACAACTACCAAGTGCAGGCATAGCATAATTTTACAATACATGTACATTCATAATATCCTTTTCGAGGATCCTAATACACGTGCATATATAACCACAACTATAAATTTACTATGAAAAAATCAACCTTTCGATTGAAGACATCAGATCCCATATCAATATATCATCTACGCCTTGCAGCAACGTTTACACTCAAAACTCTTTGGGTTTTCCCTTAGGCGGTGCAACGTTTTTGGTTAGCCCGCTTTAACAATTAACTTTTCTGATTTAATGGCCTGAAAGTTGGAAGTATTGTACTGGACAGACCTAATTCTTTTTGCTCAATCTCAAATAAGCCATCCTATTTGATTATAGATGATGTAGCCAAACACGCCCTAAATGAGCATATCAGCGTAAGCTTCGAGCCCTTGGCTACTGAGACTTTGCTTCAACTTGTACAGCGCTCGGCTCTCAATCTGTCGAACCCTTTCTTTTGATAATCCAAAAATAGAACCGATTTCTGAAAGTGATTTCCCTTTTGAAATTTCGATACCGAACCTTAGCCGGATTATTTTCCTCTCTTTGGGACTTAAAAAGCTGAGAAGATTTCTAACATGTTGCCTCATTAGTTGCTTTGCCACACTCATACTCGGTGTCTCAACTGCTGTGTCAGCCGTGATTTCCTGAAAACATACGAATACTTGAAGTTTGCAAAAGTAAATTTCAAGAGAGAAAAAAAGAAACAGAAGTACAGGGACTAGACTAGAGGGTGAGACAGGAAAAAAAATGGACGATTTTCCCGAATTAGTTAAATCGTTTTTCTTAGACTCCTTTTTGGAAACATTAGACCTTGTTTAGTTGCAGCTTTTGAGCTCAACTTAATGTATTTTTTGGTTAAAAGGTGGATTGTATTTCGCTTGACCAGCTTAAATGCAAGAGCTTTTCTGTTACTTTCGGCCTAAAAAGCTAGAAGTTTAAAGCTTGATGAGCCCGGACTTTTTTCTCAATCTTAATTTCAAGCTAAAGCTACGACCAAGTCCATATACTTTGGGAGTTTTTTAGACGTAATTAGGACATAACTAAAAGAAATCACCTCAAGGGTCAGCAAAAGATAAAATTAGAAAAATCATAAATGAAATGGAAAAAAATTGTGAAGGAATCTGGAAAAAGGGTGCTTTGGAAAACATGATGGTTTTAAAGCGAGGATTATCAATCTAATGTAAATGTTGTAGCCTTGTGACTGTTCATTCAACATGTAAAGCATATTGTTGAATATTAGCTGTTGCAATGGAGCTTAACGTGTCCCAGATTACTAGTATACAAAAAAGATGTTAAAGCGTTATGTTGCAACAACTTAAATCCTTCCTTGACCTATAACTGTCGCAAAAGAAAGAGTGAATCTCTCTTTCGGAGTTTGAATCTCAATTGAATTTAAATTCTTCAATCCAAACATAACATTGCATTTACTTAGTTTTTTTTTAAAAGTACCTGAAAAGTGGTGTCTTGATCCGACCAAACGGGCTGTTGCAGTGAAAGAGGGGTTCTAACATTAAATAACAACATGTTTAATTTCTCAACTGTAATACCAGCTCGTGCTGCTATATCTTCTTTTGTTGGTCGATGCTTACCATCTTGTATGCATAATCGCTTTGCCTCCGTCACCTTGTACAAAAGGTTATATACACTGTCCTGCAATGCATGAGTATTAACACTGAAATTGATTGTTCTTCTTCTTTTACAAAAAACACTTGAAGAAAACTGCACTTAACAGTTGTTTTACTAGGTTTTTCAGGGTAATTTACCATTTGTACACTTCACTGAAATTAAATTCAATTATGTACCTTCTCTACTGATTTTGTTTTTTGTGCACCGAACTGCACTTTTTGGTTTGACTGTGGATACCACCACCAATTTTGAATCCTCAACTTATACGATTTAACATTCCATAAGGGTATTTATGTCTTTCTATCAAACAAATAGATGCAGGCTGAAATAATTTGTTGGTTGAGTGCACAAAATTGGTTGTGCTGTACGAAACTCACAAAAATATTGTTCAGAACACAATTCCTAAGTTTTGGTCAGTTCAAATTGGGCTTACTAAACCTTAATAGTCGAATTTGATTAGAAGTTTTGTTCTTTTGAGAAAATGAGTGTGCAGTTGTACTTTGTAGAAACTACTCATTAAAAAAAAATGAGGCAATTTCCCCTTCTTTTACTGTTTTCATAACTACGTAGCAACAGTAAGTAGGGGTACCGACAGCCCAATAGTCAAACCTTGTCTCAACTTAACAAAATAAATCGAGCACACATTGAGCCTTTTAGCAGTTAAATTGTTACTACAAGCCTCCAAGTGTATATTTACTTTTGCGAAGAATATTGGAATAGCTAAAAGAGCAAAAGTTAAGTAAAATAAAATCAAAAGCAATCCTAAAATGCTCCATAAAAAACACATTAATAATATGGAGTAAATTTGTAAAACTGCAATTCATTGTACCAGATACCAAAAACAATTGCCACGAAGAAAAAGAACCAAAACATCTTTGAGAAGCAGCAGCTAACTCACAATAAAATATAGAAAGAGTTCCAAGTTAATTATTTTCCTTTAAGAACTATACTAAACGAACAAGCAACGATTACAAGGTTACGCCAAATCGCCAAATAAAATTTAAAAAAATGTGAAGGAAAAATTTAATTACCGGAAGACGGATAGTCCTAGAGTGATGGAAAATGGCAGCTCTAATGGATTGTCTGATCCACCAATAAGCATATGATGCAAATCTACAACCGGCATGTGGCTTGAACTTCTCAACACTTATCATTAGTCCTTTACTTCCTTCCTGAAAATACATACGCACAAATATGGGTTAAACCAAACTTCAATAAAATTGGCATGGATTCAAAATTATTCATCGATTTTGTTTGCTGTATCATTAGCTACTGATCACATCGTATCATTAGAACATCACTATAATTCAGCACTAGTTTAGTCATAGATCAAGAGCTAGTCAATTGTATCTGAAGCTTTAAATGAAGCTGTAAAATATCAAGTTGCTGTTTTTTTACCTTTGTCATGTTTCAGCCAACAAATCAAAAAATGTGGGACCTGTTACTTTTTTCCCTTGTGGAAAATGACCATTAGCTGTTAATCATATTTCATCACTATCAGATCACTAACCAGCTTATAAGCTGGTATGGCTTTTTGCAAGCCATATAACGAAGAAACACTTTTTTCTTACTTTATCCAATTTGAACTAAGTAATCCATTCTTCTGAATGATTGGAGAAGCTAACCTTCAGCTCTTGATCAAATACTCTCACTCTCACTCAACCCAAATTTTGGACAAGCATATAATCTAGTAAAATCTTATGACTTAAACTCCAAGCAGGCTGTAAAAACAGCCACTTCTTTTCTAACTTTTTTTTTCCATGTTTGAGCTAAAAATAAAATCCAAACTGCTTAAAGTACCACCCATCTTTTAAGGAGTGGAGGAAACTGTATTTTAACATTAATGGGCGTATTGGGGAAAAAATGAAAAGACTTCGACGTGTCCAGTTCTATATTTGCAAAATATATAAATAAGTACTTTTAGATGTTGCATTTCGAAAACTTTTAAAATGATGAAAACTTTACAAATGCATGTACAAGTTTAAAAGGTTCCTAACATGGCCGAAAAGATAATGTACCTGCAGTAAATCGTGAAGATTGAGGCCACGGCCCTGATACTGTTTAGCAATATGAACTACCATACGGAAATTGGCATATATTAACTTCTCTCTGCTGCTTCTACAACTGTGAAGTTGAGTTTTCAACTCCCTAAGACTAATCCCAAGGGCCTCGGCCCATTCAATAAGCGTGGGCTCACGATCAAACTGAGACTGAAGCCTAATTTTAATTTCTTCTAATTTAATCATATCCTGAAAAATAAAAAAATTTATCAATCATCAGTCTGCTAGACAATCAGAGTTTCCATAAAAATTGGATAAAGTATACATACTCGGTATTTAGAGTTTTGTACTCTAATGCATCATCAGTTTTCGGTTTCCCCCACCTATAAAAGTTAGCATTTTGTAGCCTAACCTAACATTTTTTCGCTTTTGTACCCTTTGTAGGAAAAAAATAGTTTTGGGACTGTAACAGGAAAAACACGACAGAACAGTATAAGAAAGCGCCCCTGGAAAGTGTAAAAGATTTGGTTTCCATACTTAATTTAGTAACCCAACTACAGATTTGTAGGTATGCATAGAAATGTAATGTTAATGATCTTATTAGAAGTAAGCGTAGAAATGTAATGTTAGTATAATTATAATAAACGCTAACTTTGAAGACTGGTATACAAACCGAAATCAGATAATACGTTAGTGTAGCGAATTTTAATTGATTCACAGGGACACAAATAACCTGTATTTTCGATATTATTTCAACTTCTTCTTTTGCAGTCAAAAGTTGCCTAGATTCTGAATTACGCAGGAACATCCGAAGAGGGTCATTGGGATCATAAGGTTCACCTTTTTTCTTGTGTAAATCTGCTTTTCGAGGAACGATAGTCTCTTCAATCGTCACTTGTTTGCTTTGTAATCTCCTCCTTCTAGATTGCCTTTCTTGTAGGCGTGTTGACCTTACAATTTTCTCCTCCACTAGTGGGAAACCATCACAATTTGTGGATCTGGAAGTAATCAAATTAAGTAGACATAAAGTAAATATGTTGCCTACTTTCTAGTGAGCAGTGGTTTAGATGTATAACCCTTCAGAATATTATAAACAGCATCCAAGTAGCTTCAAAATCACCAAAAGCTAGATAAAAATTATAATCCCAAAAGAAGAGTAAAAAAAAAAGGAATTCTCACCCTTCTGAATCATGAATATCAGCTCCACCTACTAGTAATTCGTCGGCCAAAAAAGCTGCTTGCTTTGAAGCTGACAAAGCTTTTTTAGCAAGAGCTATAACATTAAGTGGTTCCATCTCAACTTGCTTTTTTGTGGCATTTGAAACAGACATCATGGTCAACGACTTTTTCTCCCTTGTTTGCAACGATGGCAGTCTAAAAAGATATCAAAAGTAAACCATAAATTGGATACAAAGTCATGAAATTTGACATGCAATACTAAAGGCGAATCGAAAAAATTTGAAACTTGTAACCAGTTTTTAAACTTACAGATACAGAGAATCAGGAAAACTAGTCATTCGATGTTGAAAATCTTCTATGCATCGATCAATATCAAATTCATTAGATTCCACGTGCTCTAAGGACCCACTCTCCATACGTCTTCTCTCCAAAGTAACCTATAAGAAAAGATTACCTATGAGAACGTCAATCATATTAAGAGTAGAAGATTGGCATTTTAGAGAAAAATAGAGAACATTTCTTAATCAAAAAGTGTAGGCTAAGGTTGATTCTGAATAATCCACCCCTAGAAAAAGAAAATATGGAAATGAGAATAAGATCTCACAAAATTTTGAGATAATTAATACACGAATTTGTCAAATATTATATTGCATCAAAAATTACCTGTGATGCTTTATCATCCTTCGCTAAGTGCAAGAAAAGCCTAGTTTCGTCGCGCTGTTCTGGCAGGACAACTGAGGCTGGGAATTGTCGAGCTACGGTAGTACTTGATTGGTCATGAAACATCAAAACTGAAAAAAATATATGATAAATCAATAAAATTTGGGATAACAAAATCTAAATTATCTTAAAGTTGAACGCATTTGGCAGCTGATTTTTTTCCAAGCTGAAGAGTCATACCAGGAGAAACTTTAATAAGTTATAATTGCTTTACCAGAAGAAGAAAAAGAAAAAACAAATTAAAAAAGAAATAGCAGCAAGTAAATAAGATGCAAGATACTAGAATTTTACCTTAACTTATGACTATAAACAATATTAAGGTGTGGCAAGGATGGGGAGGAAAATCTAATTCCCCCATTGCCAACTTTGAGTACAAGAACAACAAGTTTATAGGTATATCACCCAAAGAAACACGCCAAGTTAGCATGTTCTGTATAATAAAACTGGTTATGAAGTGGTTTGCGTCAAAGGAAGTACAAAGAAAAGAAACTGTTGGCTTGTCAAAAGGGATAATATAATTTATAAATTAATCAATTAACAGATAATGAGGTCCACAAAAGCCCAGTAGAACATTTCACAGAACACTATAAACTTGTCCAAGTTCTATTTCATGCCGTACGTATCAAAGCTCAGGGACTGACCTACACACTTGTTAACAAGCAAAAAAAGAACTAAAAAGTGATAGCAGCTCACAGCGTCACACTTTTAAAACATGATTTTTTGAGTTTCCCGGAAACGTATTCTCAAAGTTCACATAGTCTCAGTCATCTACTACTGAACTTCTCAAGAAACAAAATCTATACAACTCACCCCAGCTTTTCATATAACAAACAATAAGTTTGATCCAAGCTAACAATTTGGGCATAAAATTAAAAGGCGAAGATGCCAAACAAAGATTTTTCTTTTAAGCCGTTCTGCAAACTGCAATAAGATGTTCCCAACAAGCACTCTGACTCCGTAAACACCAAGGACGTAAATTGAAGCAATTAAAGAATTAAAACTTCAACAATTTTAAACTCTCTACTCGAATTGTACATACCAAAATTCCTTCTACTACTTCTCTTGTACATAAGTCTTAATGAAAGAAAATGTTAACAAATAGTGCTACCCACACAATTGACAATTATAGAAAGTATTACGCAGAATGTAGTGTATATTAAGTTCAAGCATTTGCCCATTCATTTTTTTAAAAGAAACGACAAATCAAATGACTCAAAAATGCATAATCTTCACTAAAGGCTATTTGCATATTACTGTTTACATCGTTTTTTGTATATCTATAATTTCCCAATGTCAGTTATGCTTTCTAAACAAAGTCTTACTAATTTCATATTATATAACCAACTTTACATGACTAAAAAGCTTAACTTAAAACATGAATAAAAAGCTTTCACAAACAAAACAAAACCAAACTGAACCCAACATGCATTACTATTTACTAAGCACTAAACAGATAAAATAAACAAATCTCATAAAACCCATTACAATATCACCAAATAATTTGATTATTTCACCACAAAAAAATCAAATCTTTTACCAGAAGAGGAAGGTTTAGTTTGGGTTCGAGGAGGAATTGGAGATGAAGTGAGCAAGTTCCTCCCTACCTCCATTAATACTTATATTTATATATAATATGTATGTATATATATATATGTATATAAATATATATGTATGTATAGTGGAGTGATGAAGGGGTTTATGGATAAGAGAGAGAGAGAGAGTATGTATGGTTGTTTTAAAGCTGATAAAGAGGTTTTTATGTTCTTTAGATATTTAATAAATTATCAAAATAACCAATAAGGTTTATATTTTTTTATCAACTTAGTCCCAATAACTTTTTAGTAAAGGTTGTTTGACAATCAAAAAATTTTAGTGAATTTTTTGATTTTGGATTTTAAAAATCTGTTGGTGTTTGGCAGGTCAGTTTATTCGGCTTCTAAAAATCTGATTTTTAGGCTGAAAAATCTAAATAATCCAGTTTTTCAGTGGATTTTCAAAACATATTTTTTAAAATGTGATTTTTGATCAAAAAATCTAAATTATCATCCTTATTTTATTTTTATTAACCGGTCTCGGTATCTCAAATGGTAATTACATTGACACTCTTATCTTTCTCTCAGGTCGTATGCAATCCTTTGTTTAAGTCTTATGATGACAACCTTATGTTTTTACAACTTAAAGAAAGATTATAAGGAAAAAACTACTTAGTAGATATACTATTAATTTTTACCAATTTAGTATTTTAAATTTTACCAACTAGGGGTCCATGCTTTAAGTTTTAACAAAATGACGTAACTATAGTTACGTTCTCTCATTTATTACAAAGTGAATGCAATTGTATCAACATACATAAAAAAAAAATATAACTTCAAATTTGAGACATAGTGATTACAATTTCGTTGATTAATGTTGTTAGATCCTTAATTTGATGAAAATTGGTAGTTGATGTACTAAATTGATAAAATTGAAAGGTTGTGTATTAAATTGATAAAAATCAATAGCACGTGATACTAAATGACATTCTTCCCGATAAATTATATGTAATTTCTTATGAGTTTTTGTTGTGAAATTAGTTACAACTTTTTAGTTCAACCTTAACTTACCAATCTTGATTAAGTCTTGGTTCGTTGATCATATGACAATCACGAGATTAGTCTAAATAGACTAAGATTTTAATATTTTATGTAACATTTACCCACAATATCATATCATAAGCTTATCACACTTATCCCGAAGCTAACTTAAAAGAAATAATAGACTTATCATCTTCGGTCAATTTTTTGGTATTCAGATTTTCATATAAAATATGGCGTGGAGGATAATTTAATCACGAGATTAGTCTAGTTAGAAATACGTTTTTCAAATAAAATGTATTTGACTTATATGTCACAGTTTCGAGTTATGAAAACAGTCTCTCACATAAATGCAATGTAAGGTCCAAAGTGGTCCGATCGCTCCCCATACTCCACACATAAATATCGAGTTTGCTATTAGGGACCAGACCAAACAAAACCGAGCCGACTCCAACAATATACACACATACACATACCCCCAATAGTACTTTTGTGGGCCCACATAGGAAAAAAAAAAACCTCAATTGGGGTTATAAGTCTTTATTGGGTTAAGAAAAACTCGACAAAACTGATAACCAAAATCAAGTAAAACTACAAGAGAAAGAACTGACGGAACCGAACCTTACCAAAGAGAAGCAAAATTGAGTCGAATCGATTCATCATTCCTAAAATCAAAAACTTTGAAACGAATTAAACCTGCATTTCAACTCGATTTGGACAAAATCAAACCAAATCAAACCGAACCGTATACACACACTCATAGGCCATGGTACTATAGTGGACCCACATAGGACAAACGAACCTTCAATTGGGCTTAAAAGTCCCTAACAATGGCCCACTAAAGAACCCTATCTCCACCTCCCCCTTTAAATACCCCCTCTTGTGGCCCCATCTCCACTCTATCTCTCTCTATAATACATACACATCCTTATATCTATACATTTCATTTCTCTCTCTATATCTATATATATCACCACTAACAATGGGCTCATCATCGGAGATCACAACCCACTACCCTTTATTCACGGAGAGGCTAACCATAACCACCACCGCCACCGCTCCCATCCTGAAAAAGCCACCGCAGAAGGGCGACCGTCACAAGAAGGTGAACGGACGAGGGCGGCGCGTGAGACTCCCCTCCCTCGCCGCCGCACGGATCTTCCAGCTCACCCGCGAGCTAGGTCACCGCACCGAGGGGGAGACCGTTGAGTGGCTGTTACGCATGGCTGAGCCCTCGATAATGGCGGCGACGGGGAGCGGCGTTTCTCCGGCGGGGTTTGAGGCGGATGAGGAGGTGACGATGCCGGAATGGAGGATGGGGCTCGGGTTGGGTCCGTTTACAGCGATGCTGTTGCAGAGCGGGGTTAGTGACGAGCATATTGCCGAAAATCATTAGATATATATATATATATATACATATATATGTGTGTATGTATTAGTATTAGTGTTGTTGTAGTTTATGAGTTATGACTAATGGGAGATTATTATTTGGTCATGTGACTTAAATGGGAAGTTAATTAATTTTAATCGGTGTTCTACATAGCAAGTCTAAGCATCTGGTGTATTGAGCGATATTAAGCGGAATTGGACTAATGGGAGGTGTGATTATTAGCTTTATGTGACCTAAATGGGAAGTTTATTAGTTCTCGTCGAGTCTGGGTTTGTGGTGGTGTAGTCATGATTAAGTGATAATTAAGTGGAATTTGACGGATATGGTAAGCGATGATTAATGGTGAATAAATGGAATTTGGTGAGACTAGGTGTTATTTGATCTATTTCAACAATTGGTTGTAGTGTGGGATTGTCAAATTTGTAATTTTATGAATTAGTGGTGTTTTGGTGGAATGTAGCAAGTGATTTAGAAAGAAAAAAAAACAAGTGATTTGACTGGCTTTTCTAATTTCCTGTCTGTTAATTTTTGGGCGCAATTTTTGTTACTCCTTTGTTTTGTTTTGAATTTTGAACTTGTTGCCGTGGTGTATTGGATTTTGCTAGTTAATTTAATTTAATTGAAGATAAATACACTAAAAGTTACTCACTAGACTGGTGGACCCTTCTTTGCTATGTGCTAAAACGTATCCACTTTTGTTGAATTTGGAAACATTCAAGTTAAGAGTTAGTTTGTATGGTTTATGAAATACTACGAAATGCGATTAATTGATCTTTAATTCAACAGTTCAACATTGGCTAGTTGTGCAACATTCGATCTGAATTTATTTTTTCGATTGTGTTCGCCTTTCTAACTTCTTGTGAGCAACTGCATTGGCATTAGCTTAACACGAAGACCAAACTACAGTTTCATAATTACAAGTTAACAACCAGGCCATTCTCCAGATTAAGCAATGGTTTGGATGCAAATGCTAGTGAACTAAACCTATACAGAGCCACAGGTTCTGTACTTTTGAAACACACACCCGTATATGCTAATAAATTGCTAAAATTCAGAAGTTTTAAAGACTTTTGCTTATTATAGCTGATAAAAAAACCTTTGTAAAAAAATGACATGCCATTACTGTGGTCTAAAATGAAAAGTTAATAGATCACACTACTTCATCAACAACGGTTCAATCATTATTCTATATCCATATTTCTTGTGCTTGTTTTCGTTATCGCACTCTTACATTTCTGTCAATAACTTGACATAATATACTTCCATGAGAGATCATCAAATATTTATCCACATGTGACACAATTATAAAATTACATCACACTATTGAGATACTATATATCATAAGACAGTAACGTTCCAGAATCTTACAAAAACAACCCTTTATTTTTCGTATTAGCTTCTCTATACGAAGAATCACATACAATTCCCAGTTAAACATTCAGATATAGTATTGGTATATTTCCCAGCATAATAAATATACAGCCAAGAATTTTTTGTACTACTAACCATGGTATTAAATAGTTTCAAAGTATTGAAATTTCAAGGTGTATATATGATCTGTGATTTGTGAATCAAAGAATAAAACTATATCAGGTTGTCAGGTATATCGGTATTGTATATCTTCCAAACTTTTCAGGTATATAATTAGCTGTTTCTAATGCCTATTCCCGAAAGCCCACCATCTTTTCTTCCTCTTAAAATCGCTAGGCGGTGTATCTGTGGTACAACAACAAAAGATTAAGCAAGTTAGACCTAACGTAAAAGCCAAGAAAACATTGATGCAAAACTTGGAAGAACTCGCTTGCACATTTCTTAACTTGACCTGGGCATTAGTGTAATGACACAACTCCACACGGAAATGATTTCGCATGAATCAACAAGTTCGACAACTAAGAGATACAACAATATCTCCTATTTAATAAAATTCAAGAGTAATCACCTGGTTCACCTCCTTGGGGATATATAGAGTTGTAGTGCACCTCGGCCCAAAAGCTCAAAAACACAACTGTTATTGCACAAAACACTAGTTAACATACGTCCGTATTACAAATGAAAGAAGAACTGTAAGGGGATGGCACATCTTACATAAATGGCCAGCCTCTGTAAAACAATAAGACCGCTATACCAAAACCTACTTTCTATCCGCAAGCAAACGAGAGGAAGTGTATGAAAGTAAATTCAAACAAACAGGAAAAATAAAATGATGGCAAGTCCAAAATATTTGTGAGAATTCTATGGTAATTGTATTAGGACTTAGTGAATACGGCAAGGGCCAGCAAGGTAGTGTTCTCGGATAACACACTGTTGGTGTTGTTGGACCCTCAGACGGAGAAATGGATATAAGAAAGAAGAGTGTTACATTCCTTTAATAACTTATCATAATACTTTACTCATATATACACCCTCAATTTGTATGAATGTATGTTTATAAAAAAAAATGTGGTCTGTACATGAGAAAAACTAGTCGCGACATACCAATTTGACCATGTCGACAAGATACTAAACACGATAATATTTTTAGAGACATTGATGAAGCAACTAAAAAGGACTGGAAATACGATTAAGAAAATCTAAGCAATGACATCCAAAACATAAAGTTGTCGGTGCTTATGGAGCTGCATATAGGAAACAGAAGAACTAACTTAATTCTTTATTGATCAAGAAAACACGTCCAAAAGAAATCATAGTTAAAAAACGGCCGAAAAATTTTGTGAACTTCTAGAATACTTCCAAACTTAACTGAAACTGCCATTATTATTTATTAATATACAAGCAGAAGAGATCCTTTAAACATACCTCGTTTGGACTTCTGTAATTTGGGGAGAATCTCGATAAAACAAGTATCCTTAAATGAAGTCACGACGAAGATCTTTACACCATGCTGCGTGAATTCAATGTCATTACATCAAAAATATGATCAACTGGATAAGCAAACATAATAATACCATAGCAAAATCAAATTTAACCTGCCCTTTTCAACAAGGTATGCTAAAGATGACACGTGTCGGTGTTGAGCAACAGGCGTCATACACAATCAACAAACATGTCCATTTGACTAATTTTAATTTTAGCAGTTTGAAAGTGAAATGTTTCTAATACACTACATAATGCAATAGGACATCATCGTACAAGCATATTACAAAACAGTACTGATAGCTTAATCTGTCCTTGCCTAAATTCATAAACGTATTAGAAGATAATGGTTTGTTTCTAATTTCGAGCAGATATCATGAGCAAAGGAATAGTGATTGTTTTTAAGGATAAAATATTAAAATGTTATCTTAATTTTTAAATAAGCATGAGAAACAAGATGACAAAAAAAAAAAGCAAGACTTTACGAAATTGCCCTTTTTACTTTTATTCCTTTTATTTAAAATTGTTGTTCTGGAATAGAGTTTCATAATGTAAAAGTGTCTCACACTTTGTCAACATGCTAAATACCGATTCGTTCCAACTACGTACCAGAAAATTGCTTAGCATCAGAGTTCAGCAATGTTTTTTTCCAGAAAAAACTGAAGTATAGAACGTTCAGAATCCTTAACTTTTCTATCTGGTTTTTTATTCCTTAATCATTGAGGCAGTCAAAAACTTCATAAAACCTGTTTCATAAAAGGAACGAGCGGCATTCCCCATCTAATTCTGAAATCTCATTCTCCTCACAGGAATGATAAAAGTGGGGAGACTAGAAATGCAAGTCATTTCTCCAATAATTTGGTAGACAATACTCCAGAGAGGGATAAAGAGTTGCTGCAATTCATATTGAATTGCAGGGGCTGATATTCGCTATGGCCAACAGAGAAGCCTTATCAATCACATTGATTGTGTGACCAAAGGAGAAGCCCTATAATTTAATGAGAAAATAATGAAATTCTTCTGAGTTCTGACGATCATCATAGACTTCTAACATAGAGGAGGAAAAAGGACTCAGCCAATAAGGGTTGGAAGAGAAACATATGAGAAGGATTTTCGATAAATGATGTTGATGCCTTGACAGTTTTTAAAGGAACACGTTAAGCAACACGATCCCCACAAAATTGTGAATATTATCTAGCCAACTAATTTTCCTTACGGCATTGTTTTTCTAGCATATTTTTTACATAAAATTAAATTGTCACGTGAGTGTCCAAAAGAAATACCTTCATGTTCACTGAAACATGTAGAACTTACCAAAAAGCCAACGTATAAGTGAACATATGAAACTTCAGTTTCTTGACATAAAAACAAAATTATGTTTCTTAAAGATAATATAGAAGCATGTTTCACGTTAAGACTTTTGGAGGAATTTATCTTTTCGAAAAGGCAAAGGGGGGAGGAATAATCACCCCTCTATAGATAGATTGTGAAGTTTTAAGGAAATAAAGAGGAAGCAAAGAGCAGGTAGCATTTTACTATCTCCAATAGGTGAAAAGGATGATGTCGATGAAAGTTGTACACTGAGATGAGACTAAGAAGAAAAAATCGGCATGCATCAAGATTTGATGATGACTGCCGGAAACACAAATACTCCATAAGCAACAAACTATTTCAAGAATACAACTTTCCTGGAATTAAGTGTATAGTATATCAATGAATTCAAATTTGATATTACGAGTTCAATAGTTCTTAACTGAAGAAGAGCATATTTGTAGAACTTTAAAATGTATTAAGCAGGGTTATATAAATTCAGCAATAGCTGACAGGTAAAAAAGAAAACTAATATAGAAAAGCGACTGAAGAAAGTTTTGGTTGCTAATTCATACCGAGTCTGCAGCTGCCTGCAACGTCACATGATCTCCCCACTCGCCATTCCTAATAATGTGAAATAATAGATGTCAAATAGAAACATCATAAATGAGATAAGATAGAAACACGGAAAATATCAAAATATAAGAAAATATACTTGGCTAGCTTCTTCAAATAGTCATCGTAGTCCATGGGAACATACCCTTCATATGCGTCCCTGTGAGACTTAAGCTGCCAATGACATAAAACGACAACAATTAATTCAAACAACCATGAATAGTATTAGCAAAAAAAATCAAAGGAAAATTAAGATGCATATAGTAATTACCTGATTAACAATTTGTTGCCTCACAAACTTGTGGTGATCAGGGGTACGGTAGAACTGATCTGATAGCGCACGAAACTAGACAATGAAAGAAATTAATGTCAATGAAGGACGAAAGTATAAAGACTTAAAACAGGATCTAAGGAAAAATGCATCAAATTTCCCCAGCAACGAACCCAGAAAAATTTGGAAAACATTATTACATAACCCCGTGGTTTATACATCTCTCTCTCTCTGCTATATATATATTAATTATGCAAGCATTGTGATGTTGCAGACCTAAGCTACAGTATGAATTGATCCCTAATTTTGTGGAATTTTAGGATAAAATATGGCTTCACTTGGTGTAATAGTGCAAATTTAGATTTAATCCAAATCAATTAATCTTTTTCTTATTTTACATAATTCCATGTCTTCATACTTGTTTGTGCTTTAGCTTCTGATTACGCATTATTTGAGGATGGTTTTTGAATAGGTAACTGGATGTTCTTTGCATTTCATTGGGAGAAGGGATGGAGCAGACCTTTTCAAAATTTGGCATGAAAAAGATATTAAAGAAATTACAATAAGAACCTGTGTTCATCTGGCTAAAAAGCATTTTTGTACATCGAGGCTCATTAAACTTAAAGAAAACCGTTAGATATGTGTGATCAGCCAACATATTAATGATCCATTTCTTTCAGCTTTTCTAATATTTGACAATGAATTTAGAAATTTAGAGAAAGTAAAACACCAACCTGACAATTACCATCACCTTGTACCTTCCTCTCAATTAAGTCATATACTTGCAATCTACAAATTCAAAGCTGGTATCAACCATACTGCAGAGAGTCCACACCGTATACAAAGACATAGGAAACCAAACAACGACCCGATCATCCAAAATAGAAGTTAAGTAATAAAAAGATTACCTACGATAGGAACAATTCTAAAGGCTCAATACTTTATATTTCCTATTTGTGTATGCTAATAAATGCACACATAGAAAGTTCTTAAATCAAAGCACATTTCGGATGGGTTACTACCTCTGCATCCCTTTCAAGTTTCAACCATTTTGATTAAAAAAATAGCATTTAAATCTATAATCACGCACAAGTTTAAAGAAGGGAAATCGCCAAAATCTCAAGATTTATAGCTCTAACTTAAGCGCAAGCACCCTAACACGGCTAATTGACAACTTAGAGAAGCGTGCAAAGACTACTCTGTCCGGATAGACCGGTGTATCCACATAAAAATTATAATAAAATTGCAGAATGCTGTACGACCTCATGCAAAGATAAACAGTTACCATCACTCTTGATACCTAGGTAATGAAAGTTAGTTACTTCAGCATTAAGCCACATAAAGATCATGTATATGTATCCTAACTAGACAAATTATCTGGACAGTCAATCAGAGTATAAATAAAAAGAAAAGAAAATGACGTCTTTTACAATAAAACAAAAAAGCTACCTGTCCAGCAGTCGTTGATGATCAGTAGTAGCTTCATCAGTTGAAGGTATATCACCATTGATTCTAGGAACATGCTGCACAAATACATACATACATACTTGAAACCAAATTTTTTTTGTAATAAACAATTCTTCAGTAGCCCAGGATGGCAGGATATGATATTTTTTTTTCATATAATGATGTTATACTTTATCTAACTGACTTACAGGAATAGTCATCAAATGATTCAATCGCTTTCCTACTTCTCCGTCAAGCATAAACTCATCGGTTAACTCTAAATTGTAACAATCGCCATTATATGATATACTTTCAGGGCTAGAACACGAACTTGAGGGTCTTAATTCATCTGGGTCTGTCTTTATTTGGACGCCCTCATAACCTATTTATGGTAAAAACTAAAAAAAATCAGAGAAGAGGTCACTGACTTTTTGTGGTACCTGGACTTTATAATTCAAAGGGAACTCAGGGGTTGTTTGGTTACAGGTTTTAAGCAAATACAGTGGATTTTTTTGGAAGTTCAAAGAAAAGGCTAAATTCATCAAGATTAGGTTGGACAATAAGTCCAGGTTTTAAGCAAAAAAAGAAGCTTATGAGCTGCAACCAAATACATTCCTGATTTTAAGCATAAACGGAAAAAACAAAGCTTATAAGCTTGAATTATTCGGTTGCACTTTTTCTCAACCAAATGAGCTGGATTTACAATGTTTTGTAAAAATATGAACTGATCCAGCTAACTGCTTTTAGTAATTTTAAGAAGAAACCCTAAAACCTCAGCTTATTGGCAACAAAGTGAAAAACTGTGCTTAAGGCTCCAACCGAAAAAGGGTTGAATAAGCTACAAATGAAATTTTTAATCAAGTCCTCACCAGAATATTGACCAGCCCATTCAGGAGCAGAAACCAATGATGTCTGGCAGGGTTCATTTTCTGCATGAGAAGCTTCATAATTCTCTGCCATTCTCAACTGGGTGAATTCTTCTTGAAGAGTGTGCGCAATAATTTCATCATTCTCTATATTACTAACCTCTGTATGGACATTATTATCCCCAAAATACCATTCTCCACAAATATTCTCATCAACGTGGTTGCTGTCGCCATAATAGATAGGACTAAATATTTGCTCTACATCGAGAAAACTGAGGCCCCACTCAACAGCTTCTGATTCTGGCTCGTACATATTACCTTCTCAGGAGCTTTTCCAAATAAGCTAGTAACTCAAATCAGCTCCGCTTTATTTGGCTCCAGTTAAGAATTTGTTAATCACTTAAGTTAGATATGACTTGAATGACCACAGGACTTAAACATCACACGGGATTTCTCCTAAATAAAGTTTCACCTGTTGTACAAAATTAAAGATTTATCTGTAAGCCAAACTGCATCGAGAGAATAAGTGTACAATGTCTAGAGGGAGAAACTCTAAAAACTTGATATGATGAAAAATACTCAGGTTGTTTTCATATAAACAAACGATAATATGAAAAGACTCAAAACTTTAATGACATGAATTAAAAGCTGGTACACGCATTCATGTAAGAATCTTGATTTTCACCTTACTTATTATATGTATTATGTATCATATTAATTCTAATAAATATGAAATGACTTATATCCGGAAGAGCAAATTAATATTTTCGTCCCCCATAAGCAACTTCATTGAACAGACGAGTTTGGATATGTTCAACAGAAAAGGAAAACAAAATTTGGCTCACGAGGCAATTGACATAAAAGCAGTACAGGAACACAAGAAATTCCAATTTTCTGTATGCTCTCAAGCCTATTTGGTTGTTTCTGCCGAAACTTCAAGAATAGTATAGAGGGGAATATTCCTTTGAATTTACTAAGTTAGGGCTTGTTAGGATGCATATGCCATGCATATAAGCTGGCTTGTTAAATTCAGCTTAAAACTGTTGTTTCTTACTTATCCACGAAAAAAACTTACAACAGCTTCTATCTTTTTTAGCCCCCCCCCCCCCTGTTTTTTAGCTTATCCACAAAATACAATTCAACATTGAAGCTAGAAAATGGTCTACTAGACTGCAACTGAGACAAGTGCCAAGTGGTTTGTCGGTTTTACAATGTTGTTGCGAAAGTTTCTAGAGAATTATGCGGTCATTTCTAAAATAACAAGTTGCACTTTTTCATTAAAGAGATTTCCCAGGTATCTTGGTTTTGGTAGTTTGTTTTGTCCTGTTTTGGTTGTTACTGTTTTGTGGTTTTGTTCGCTTTTACTAATATTTAAGAGGGATAGTTGGTCTGTGGTCTTCTTCCCATTTTGATCAAAAATATCTTTTATTTAATTCCTAAACTATTTCTCAATCAATATCTTTCAAAAATTCTATTCTCTAGAATGCTCATAAAAAGAAAGCACACGTTGTTTTTTTTTGCAATAAAGGTGCTTTTAAGATACTTTCTTTTTCCAATCAAGTCTGAAAATAATTGTGCCTCAGCTATTAGTCCTCGATTGTGACTCTAATTTTCAGAAGAAGAAGAAAAAGTTATATGGTCTACAACAAGAGAAAAGTAAAAGAGTGAAGATATTCAGAACAAAATTTAAGCATTTCTAGAGTAATTTATGCCTCTCAGCTAAATCTTAAACCGAAACTGAGAAATGCAAATTAATTCCAACTTCAATAAAACATAAATATACATGTGCATATGTAAATATATATCAGTATCCATATCAATACAATTCAACCAGAACCCAAAAAGAAAAAGACTAAATTTTTAATAGCCCGAACAATATAAAAAGTAAACAGACTGCTATATTTATCGGTTTGACTAGTGCTATTACACATACAAAATTTAGCCTCTACTTATCCGTAATTATGGCAAATAACCCGTAATTCTAATTAACTTTATCGATTCCGCGGAGTAAATAACACAGTAACCTGATGCAATAACTTTATTCATTCCGCGGACAACAACCCTTACTACTCAATATTATTATAAAAAAAATATGCAAAAACTGTTTTTGTCTAACAACTCCTAACTTATGTCTAGAAATCAATAACAAAACATAATTAAAATCCATAATAAAAAAAATCCACTGTCTTTATATCTATACTCAAAGCAATATAATAATTAATAAATGCTAAGCATTTCTCAATATAATAATAAAAAAATGTGCAAAAACTGTTTTTCTCTAATAACTCCTAACTTATGTGTAGAAATGAATAACAGTACATAATTAAAATCCCAATAAAACACCACATAGTATATGTATGTGTATAAAAAAAATCCAAATTCTAATAAAGTGGAAAGAGTAGCTAAAGAAACTAAAACATTTTGCAGTTACAAGGAGAATTATATAATATAAAACTAAAATTTAAAGGAAATAATAAATGAAAATTTAGTAATACTAAAAGGGATTGAAGAAACTCACCTAGAGAGAGAGAGATAATGAAAGGAACCGTTCGTTTAAGCGGCCTTTTATTGAACGCCCTCTTTTTATATTTCATTTCATTTCATTTTTTTATTCTAATAAATACTCCTATTTTTTGTTTATGCTCTCTTTGGATTGGAATGTTTTTTTTTTTTTTTTTTTGTCTTTTTGGGGAAGATAAAAGCTGATTAAGTACAGTACTTAACCTTTACTATTACTAAATTTTGATTATTTTATTTAAGGTTAATCGGTGTTAAACCTCATGCTGATTAATAGTAGTATTTGATTAGTTAATAATCTTTCTAAATTAATCTACTCCAAATATAAGACTGGTATACTATTTTGCACTGTTTAACAATATAAGCCGACTTTCACAATATAAAAAAAATCTTACATATTTCACTACAAAATAATGTTTGATTTAATGAGAGTAAAAAGCTGTAACAAGTCTGTCGCTAATTTAAAAAGTTGTTACAAATCTGTCGTAAATTGACTAAACCGTCATAAAAACCGTCGTTAATAAGCTCGTAACAAAAAATACCGTCACTAATCCTGTCGCTATTTGAGTATTTTTTGTAGTGTTTGTTCATACCTTATTGTTCGTAGAAAAGTATGGTTTAATAAAAACGAGCGTAAAAATTAAAAGAGTGTAAAAAATGTGTCATGGCTATGTTGTGTTAATAATTGCGATTTATCGTAACTGATTTATATTTTGAAATGGACAGATAGAGTAATATTTAATTCCAATCTTAAATTGGACTAATTTGGTTAGACTGTATATCGATTATTTAATAACTTTGTAAATTTAATAAAGGTTTATGGTCCCAAATTATTTATCAATTTATATAATTTTTGATGTATGTTGATGATGATCGTGGTTTACAAACAAGGCGTATTTGACGTGCTTCTTGTTACTAATTGTTTCTTGTTTTCTAATAAAATAACTTCATGTGCAATAATAATACATGCATGTTCATGAGTAATGAAAGTTAACATCACATTACCACTCTGATGAATCATGATTATAGAATGTCACATATTTGGATAAAAACATTGAATTAAAGAAATATCAAATATTAATGCAAGCATGTCAAGCTACGTCATCAACATAAATGACATTAATATTTAATTATTTAGTATATCGCAATCACTGCAAAAAAATCAGTGCTAAACTTAATTAATGTCCATGCTTCATACATTAAAAGTCTGATACGATTTTCTAAAATCAAATTGTTTAAAAGTTTTCTGTAATTCATATATTTGTTTGCTTTAACATTAGTTTATGATCATATAGTACCTTTATAATAATTTGCACTTAAATTTTAGAGGAAAAACACAATAAAAATATTAAAACCTTTTCCACTTTGTTCTTATTCTGAACTAGCATAAAGTTAAGAATGCATAAAAAAGGTAGGTAAGAACTAGGAAATGATTCTAAATAATTCCTAACTTTTGATGGCAAAAAGATTTTCCACAAGCTAACATAAAGGCTCTCCACTTGGCTTTTTTTTACGCGTATCCTAATAATTATTTTATTTATTTGGATTTATGTACGGTTTTCCACTCACGGTTCCTCACTTTTGAGTTTTTGACGTAACACTAACAAGAAGATAAACAATCCACGTGCCATCACTATAATTATGCAAGTATACTAGAAGGCCAAATTATATTTTTGTAAAAATGCAAAATGTCATATATTTATTCCAATCAGGTATAAGTAGTGTCGATAAAAACTCAATTTTTGTTTGATACCAGCTATAAATTAAGTTGCTGGTTATTGCTAATATTTGTATGTCGTATGGATTTTTTTTCTGTCCAAATATCATGATAAACTAGCTTTGAGAGGTTTATATGATACGAAACATAACCAAGCGAAAAACTTTACGAAGATGAAATTAACCAAAGGATTAATATTGGTTGAAAATTTTGAACACATTTTAGGAATGTTAAATGTTTTTATTTCATAGCGTGTACCCGCGATGATCCGAAATGTTAGAGGTTAGAGTAGGGAAGATTACTATTCCTAACTAGCTTGACTAGAAAAGCTTAAGAAATAATCTAACAGGCTAGTTGGTGATTTCGTTGATTTTGAAACCTATACAACTTTAGTTACGTTTTAGCTAAATTAGGCACGTTTGACATAATCTGGCCCTTGATAACATCCAAAGGAGCTTGAGATTAGTGACAATTTTTTAGGCTACTGATGCTTTCACGCATCATCAAAATATTTGCAAGTTGAAACCTTTGAAATATGGTATATTGGTAATGGCAAATATTATGCCAAATTTATATCTATAGAATTTGTGTACGTACACATAATGGAAACTTCAATCATCTCTAATAATGCATGAGAAGTAATATAAATAAATTCCGTAATAAACAAGAATAAGAAAAAAGGAGGAAAGAAGCAAAACTGTGGAAACTATTTTCGTGATCAGAATCGTGACAATGACACACTATACTCCAAAAAGAAAGAAAGGATAATAATTTAAAAGTTACAAGCTGCTTAATTTATCTATTTTGGTGTCGCACACTCCACCGTTTTGATTATATGCACATTTTGATAGTATTGGCAAAACAATTTATTCGTTACAAAAAGACGCGTAAAGATATTACCTTTCGAAATCATTTATAGAAAAATGAACAAGTGGCCTCACTGCGTGAATATAGGCAAGAAGTATCAAAATTGGACAAGTTATGAGCCAAATTGGGGTTAACTGGCAACTTTGATTAATGCATTATTGTCTATATTTTCCTATTATAATCGACCTAAGAGTAAACATGACAAGTTTTTCCGAATTGGCTACATCAACGGTTCCCCTAGTTCAAGCACAAAATCTATTTGGTATCCATAATTTGAATAATCTATACAGACTTAAAAGCATACATGCAACAGGCTGTGCGTGCAGCGTGCTGCACCATTCTCTAAATTTACGACCTGCACAAAATTCGAAAAAAATAAAACTACTCAAATCATAGAAATTAAACTCAACTTTTTACAGCTTCATATCGTCTGTAAGGTTATAGATCCATAACTAAAAGCTTCTTCCAGTGTTACAGACCAACATAACTAAGTACTAGCTTCAGAATCATAATCCAGAAAATTTGTCTCTATACAGCTTTTTCAACCGTAAACTCACATCATGACTTCGTTTCTCCAATATATATATAACAGCGTATTTATCTACGTAGTATATGGTATATATAACAAGAAGGCATTAAAACGAGTTCACAAACTTCGGCATCCAATTTTCTCCCACCATAACTTTATCCACGTCCCCTCTTCTTGATCCCCTCTTTTCATTTCCTCTTCCGAGTTTCCTTTTTCTCCTAATTTTTGTGAAGCTTCAACAAGTTGGTTCACCATTTCCAAAATCTCGCTCATTTTCGGCCTAGTCTTTGCGATTCTCACTAAGCACTTGTTTGCAATAACGGCTAGCTTTTGAGCCGACATAACCATACTGTTGTTCCATTCCAGACGCGGGTCTAATATCTGTCGAAATCTCTTTAAGTCAACTAAATGTGGTTTAATCCATTCTATTAACTTTTGCTCGTGATTTGGGCGGTGTCGGTCAATGGGTGGTCTTCCGGTAATGAGTTCGTATAGGAAAACACCGTACCCATATACATCACTCTTGTACGTTAAATGTCCTGTTTGGATGTACTCGGGAGCTGCATATCCCAAAGTTCCGACAGCCTGGTTTGTGTTACAAAAAAAAAAGGAATAGTCATGAGTCGTGAGTCGTGAGTCGTGACATTAAGAAAACAATTGACAAGAAATATATTGCTAACGAATAGGGTGAATTACTGCAATAGCCCCATACTTAAGGAAAAATCTTGATTTGGTCTCTGTAGTTTCACTTGCAACACTATTGGTCTTCAGAGTTGATTTAATTATACCGGTGTTCCCCACAGTTCAATCATAACAGTACTGGTCCAGTAGTTTAAGTTACACCGGTAACGCTTCTTACGGAGACCAATAGTGTAATACATGGGGACCACTTGTGTAGCATTTTTAAAATGTGCAGACTATACTTGTGATTTATCCAAACTAAATGAAAATAGAGGTACCCAATGTAAATTATACCGAAAGTAATGGGACCACTCATGTTGCAAGTAAAACTATGTCGATCAAATTGAAATGAGATAGAAGTTGGTAATGTACCGTACCATACCGCACTTGCGGCAACTTATTTTGTATCTTAAATGTTAAAGAATATAAATAATTGTGGAAAACATGATTTAAACATTTTACACATGTTCATTTAGTTATTTTAGGAAATAGGTGTGGCAGCTTATATTCACATAATTATGTCAATTCCAGGAATTATGGGATATGATATAAAGCTAGCATAATTAACTCCTATTCTGGAGCTAGCCATTTATATATAAACCACATATGTATGTACTGTATAATCATCATCAAATAATAATACTCTAAATATTCTTATTCGCTTTGCTACTGTTGTAACATTATTGGACTCTTGGGCTTTTACTTATTGGGCTCAGGTGGGCTTATAACCCTACCCCTCTATCTATATAAAGAGGGCTAGGGGTCTTGTATTTGATCATTCATTCATATTCATTCATTAATAAAGACGATACTGTTCTCCCCTCTCTCTACTTCTGTCTCCCTAAATATATAGTTAATAGTTGTATTACAACACGTTATCAGCACTGCTCTCAGAGATCGAAGTACGGATTATAGATTCAATAAACCTGATTTTGCTATATCGACCTTCATAAACATACCGTGCGTAAGGTACCCGGATATAACTTTTTTTTAACTGTACAGCTATTACTAGTGCATGTTTGTATGTTACTATTGTATGTATATAA
The DNA here is from genome assembly GCA_963682055.1 of Primula veris. Taxonomy (NCBI): domain Eukaryota; kingdom Viridiplantae; phylum Streptophyta; class Magnoliopsida; order Ericales; family Primulaceae; genus Primula; species Primula veris. The sequence goes on from OY821749.1 coordinate 28,439,703, forward strand.
CAATTCCAGTAGTCTGCGTATGATTTAAAAAAAATCTTATGCTACTACTACTGCATGTTACTAATGTATAGAATTGCATGATTACAATTCCAGTAAATAAAAAAAATCTCATGTTACTGGTACTGAGTATATAATACATAACAAATGAAATTAGTTTTTTTTGCGTTTGATTGCTTCACTGTTTACATGTATATTAACAAACAACGTGTTTGCTATTTTCCTGTGAACATATATGTAAATTGGTAGTGTAGAAAACACACATATACCCGGAAAACATGTATTAATCTGAAGGATTATATCTGCAACAAACTGAAACGTATGTACTGAATTGTAATTCTCTGAAAGCTGTAAAATTACTCAAGGACTAAACTGAAACTTGTCTGAAATTCTGGACTGTATATGTAATAATGCTGTAAATAGATATATAGTTTGCTGTAATTACACGCATGGTCCTGTAGTATAATATTTATACGAAAACAGTACATATGGTTGATAAAGATACAATATTTGGTAAATATACACACACATGCATATAATTTTTTTTATTAAAAGGCAAGCGAATAAAAAATTGCATGTTAATTGAATTAAATTGATTTGATTTGATATGTTAGAATCTTCATGAATTGATTGATAATCATAAATTTATTTGATTTGATATGTTAGAATCTTCATGGATTGATTGATAACCTTAAATTGATTTGATTTGATATGTTATAATCTTCATGGATTGAATAATAATCTTAAATTGATTTGATTTGATATGTTAGAATCTTTATAGATTGATTGATAATCTTATATTGATAACACCAAATCTACTTCATGATTAGATAGATTCTAAAATATATTTACTGCATGTATATATATATATGGTTAATCTAGATAGATATTGTCTATATTATTAATATTATTGCCATATATAAAATGCGAAAATCGTATATATTCACATTTAAGTTGAAAAAATTATGAATCTTCCCCAAATAGGCTCACCTATTTGGATACGATGTCTAGGAAAGATAAAGGCGGAAGTCGTTCTCCTAATGAGGTCGGTTTTTAAGAGGCATTCGTGCCCACCCCCCTCACCGTCTTTCCTGGTCGTGTTCAAATAGAGCTACCGAAAGGGGTTGAATAAATAATAATTTCCCCGAGTGTGTTTATATAGTGATGTATGTTTCGCCGAATTGGTGTTTCAGTATCGACCCGTCGTTCGATCAATGAGAACCGATTCACATGAGAAGCAAAACTAATGTTTTCGAACCTGTCGTTTCGAAATAAAGTTTATGCTTGTGCAAACCATAAACATATAAACCAGTCGTTTTATATGATAAATAATCCAGAACTCCCAACACATGTTAGATGCCATCTATGATGAGAAAAAATCGTAAAACATACTTGCGAAATGACTGTTTAAACGTTGATTTTAATCCGTCACCACATGTTACCCTGATGTGTGAAAATGTGATGCCCAAAATTTTTTTTTGGATGCCATATTTGATGAGTAAAACACGAGTTTGTTATTACCATCAGGATGAATGCTAAGGCGTTGATTTTATTCCGCCGCCACATTTGAGACGTGATAACGTCTATGGTGAACAAATGTCTGAAATTGACATATTGAAGCTATCCTTCACCAAAATACTAGCTTGGAAATTGTATTCCATAAGCAGTATCGTGAATTTATATTCACCATGTTCCTTTATCGCCCATCTCTTATTGGATAAGAAAATTACCCCGGTGAGTAGTTTTAATCCTATTGGGTCAATGGAGAATTGTTTGCCCGATATTAATGCTCTTCGTGTATATTTTTTTTCCACGAATCGAGAACCGAGACAAGTGTTATTTGTCTCGAACTGTCACGATCCCGATGAATCGTCAAGCGAGATTTTAGACAATCGTTAAAAATCGAAAACCTGTGGCTCCAAGACAGTAATTGAAATGAACAATATGGCCCGTTATCACAAAGCAAAAGATAATGCTCAATGATGCAACTCTATGCTATAAAGACAAAGGTCATGCACGGTTAATCCTTAAATAGTTCAAAACTATTACAAAGGTGAAAAAAAAAAAAAACCCGATGCTAATGTGGTTAAAGCTAACTGAAAGGAAACTCTTGAGACCCCCGGTTTTGTGGCTCAAATGAGTTTGAGACCTTTCTTTATTGATTTTGATAAATCATTGAGCCAATTTTTTGCTCATCTGGATTATGTTTTCCATTTGGATTATTAATTTTCCATTTGGACCATACTTTTGGATTATGGTTTGCCTGTTTACAAAATTTCTCGAAATAATTTAAAGTGTTTTGAGCAAATTCCTTTGACAAATGTGACCAAACTTTAAATTATGAAAATTTAGGCAATACTTGTGGGGTAGTTGATTTTTTTGGAAATAGTGGGTAACAGTGTACCACATAATTTCACCAACTATTTGCCTAAAAGAGTACTCAGTGACAACGATTCTGGGCATGTCGTTCCAAATCAAAATATTTGGTAAAACCAAATTGATTTGTCAAATATGAGGTCTTATACTCATGTAGGTCCTGCCGTACCTTGTTGAGTTATAAAATATTCGAGAAAACCAGTGTTACCTGGTAATAGCTCATGAAAGAATTGAAATTTCTTTACATAGTCTCCATTCAATACGACCAAAAGCGTATTTTAAAGGAGTTGGAATGTCTTTCAAGTGGTTGCTACCACATTCTTTAAAGCATTTAAAGTTACCTTATCATTTCGCCTGTCGTCGAAATGATAAATGATTTAAATGCTAAGACATGATTGTCTGTACTATCATTCGCCTGTCGTCGATTGATAAGAGCATTTTGATATTGTGGCATTGACCGGATGAGATATTCCCGGGTCAAAAGACGATGGTTGATTTATAATCCCATCGCATTTGAATTCTCTCTGAGAATATATTTCGTGATTAATCCGAAATTCATGCCACTAATGCTCACTTTGAAACACTAGTATGTGTAAAGATCAAGAAATGAACTCGTAGAATTCTTGTAAAGAATTGAAGGAGTTATTGTGGACTTATCCAACCATAAGACGGACCATAAATATAAATGGTTATGGTTGATACATCGACAATATGGTCACATTTTACTGTTGTCCACATAAATGCAGCACTTCCCAAACTTTTAGCCCTATCATTAAGTTGATGGCTCATGATCCGGATTATCCTGAAAAGTCTAGTCGACTTGATAATTCCGAAGAGTAAGAATCGAAATTTTGATTTGAATTACTTGAGTTTGGAAATTGAAATTGAACATCCTGTCGATTATGTTCAGACCCAAATGGACTCACGGAAAGTTTGATGATGCAACTGCAAATGGTTGCACGCACTTCTTGGTCTTGCGCACCAAGATTTATATTTCCGTGTGGGGTCATGCTATTTTGCTGCATTGGTCCGTCATGAGGCCCATAGACACTCAAACACCATATGCGTACGAGCTGGTTACTGGTTATGAGCCAGAAGTCTCATATTAACGCGTGTTTAGAGTGCTTAATTAATATTTTGATTGAGCCACTATAGCGTTCAAAATATGGACCTCTGAAGGGGACATAAGTCGATTATGAATCTCATACCTATCATTTGATAGAGTAACCTTGGTAAGCGATCTCTTTACTGCATGATATGCGAAAGTGACATCGCTAAGACTGTTCTCCCCGTCGTTAGGGGGAGATTTGCACGTTACCGTTGATAAGGAACGACGTGAAGTAACGTGGCATAACCCACTCAGTCTTAGCTTTATCCCCAAAACTGCAATTAGTGATAAGTAAGTGCATAGACTCCCTCAAGTCTAACTAAATGCCAGACGCATTTAATGACTTTATGAGATGTCACGAGATCATTTATACCTGCTGCAAAATGCTTGCAAGGATAGACGTCCCTGTCGGACGCCGTGTTCCTGTCGTAACACGTTGCTTTGCCCGAACCCGCCAAGCAAAGGACGCTGCCATCGGCCGTCAGTCTGTCGTCCTTCCCACCCAAGATACGAGGAAGTTGACCGGTTCTTAATTCGTTCAGCCCCAGAGGTGGTGAACTGAAACTCGTTTGTCGCACGAGATTATAAAGGATCAAGGAGATGTGTGATTTCCTCCTCATCCTAAGAATCTTGAAATATCTGTCGATCATGATATTTTAGACGATATTGAAGCGAAATGGGACTGTCATTGATTACTTGTTCATATATTCGGTGACGACTGATAATATGAACAAATTATGGCAGGGAACCATGTACCGTTGCCTGAAGTCAACGGAGAATAGACTGTACTAATGGAAACTTGCAATCCAAGTAGACTCCTTAGCGAAAGTGTGTTCGGACCTGTAGCTCCAACACCACCAATGTTAAACGAGTTTGTTTATTTGGTTATTCGTAAGGAAGAGTGATGAGAATAATGAGATTGTAGAATGCTCGCCTAGTAGCGCAAGGCTTCTCTCACATCTTGGAATTGATTACGAGATGGTTGATTTCCTCGTAATGGACGTTATAACGGTCCCCTACTTTATCAGTTTAGTAGTTTCCCAAAAAACTGATTATGCAGCATGTGATTGCGGTCACTGTTTTATCTCTATGGGGATTTAGACAAAGAGATATAGATGAAGGTCCCTGTGTGACTTCATAATGCTTAAATCAAGTAGTTCCTGACCACGGAACACGATCTCAATTGACTGAGACGTTCACTATATGGATTAATATAATCCGAGCGGATGTGGTATACCGCCTAAGTGAGTACTTGATCAGCTTGGGATACTTGAACAAGTATTATGCCCTTGCGTGTTTTATTATGCGATCCATTTTTGGATTTGCTTTCGAGATGAAGGATCTTGGGAAGAAACGGTAGTGACTCGGCCTGATGATAGATTCCCGTAAAGATTGAATCTAAGTTCATGATTCAGACTACACCAAGAAGGTGTTATGACGTTTTAGTCATCATGACGCTAAGTAATCAGATTCTCCCATGATCGTTCGATCATTAGACATTGATATAGACCCAGTCCGTCCCTGATGAGACGATGAAGAGATATTGAACCATGAAGTTCATATCTAAGTACAATACGCGCATCATTGTACTTGGTCTAATGTACTAGGACGAACATCTCGTATGCTGTGAATGGTATAGCTCGACACAGCATCGCGCTAACACGCTGCCATCGAAATGGCACTAAAGACACATTCCCTTACCTTATGGTAATTTTGGAATGAGGGCTTGTCTTATCCCATTTTGCGTCATCGAGTGTACCTACCCCCTTTGGTACTCGAATTAACGCAACCCTTTTCGGTTATACCGATGCTGGTTACTTATCAGACCCGCATAAGGGATATTCCTTACATGGTCTGTCTTTACCATTAGGAATAAGGCGATATCTTGGAGGTCTTGGAATGACTCCAAACGAATCACTCTGATTTCGTGCTCTATGAGACGACTAGAGAGTGTATATGGCTTCGAGCTCGTATTAGCCATATTTGAATTACGTATGCTCTGTCTCACGATCCAGATAAAACACTTGTCTTATTTGAGGACAACTACTTGTTATCAATCAAGAGAGACATGACTAGATTATGCTATTTAGCATTTCTTGCCGAAATAAATCTTCACATATGAAGTTTAAGAGCATCCTGTCGAATGCTCGTTTTATTCCACGTTATATTTTCTTGCATACAGTCATGTGAAAGTAAATGAGGCATCCAGTCGAATACTCGTACTCTTCTTGGAATATGAAATCTTTGCACCCAGTCGTGTGCAAGTGAGGGGGAGCATCCAGGTGAATGCTTATTGCACTAATTACTACTTAGTCGAAATCCTCGCACCCTGTCGTGTGCAAGTGAGGGGGAACATCCAGTCGCATGCTCGTGTACTCTTTTTGTCCTTAGACCAAGGTTTTTTCCCACTGGGTTTTCCTTGGCAAAGTTTTTTAGCGAGACACGTTCCCATCTTATCTCACTTAAGATTGCCGAATTAGGGGGAGTATCCTGTTGTATACTTCTTACCACTGTGTACTCTTTTGTCCTTCGACTAGAGGTTTTTCCCACTGGGTTTACTCTAGCAAAGTTTTGATGAGGCACCTGTTTTGTGGTTGATCCCCTACTACTACCACTGTTGCACTCTTTTTCCTTCGATCAGAGATTTTCCCATTGGGTTTGCTCTAGCAAGGTTTTGATGAGGCACACTGTTTTGTGGTTAGTTACTTACATGATATTTCGGCCTATATCATTCGGCTACACAGTTTCTCCTAGGTACCGGTTTTGTCCCACACTGGGTTTTCCGGCCCTAAGGTTTTTATGTGTTTAGCACTGCGAATGAACTCGACTCAGATCGACTGCATGAAGACGAAGAATTCAAGACGTCCAAAGGGGGAGTGTTGTAAGATTATTGGACTCTTGGGCTTTTACTTATTGGGCCCAGGTGGGCTTATAACCCTACCCCTCTATCTATATAAAGAGGGCTAGGGGTCTTGTATTTGATCATTCATTCATATTCATTCATTAATAAAGACGATACTGTTCTCCCCTCTCTCTACTTCTGTCTCCCTAAATATATAGCTAATAGTTGTATTACAACAGCTACAATAATTATATTTGAATATGAGTATTTTATATATAAATGGTAATATGGTACAAATGGTACAATACCATGGTATGGAAAATTTATTACCATTGCCTTACCACTAAATTGAGTGGTACGGTAATACCGTGCCATATGTGTGGTAGTTCTGCAAGTGCGGTACAAGTGGTACGGTATGGATATAATTGCGGTTGGTTGGTACGTTGTGGTACAAAATTCCACCCCTATATGAGTCTACAGAATGTGTATTAACTCTATAACTGCTTTAAGTGATAAGCATACATAAGACGATTCATTACAGAATAAAGATGTAAATCATTACTTTTTTTAATTAAAGGGTCGTAAGGAATTCACTCATACCCCCACGATTCGAATCTACAACCTCCTATTTGGGAGTGTGAGTTTTGGCCACTAGGCTAGCAACACAACTTAATTCATAACAATGAGTTTCAATTGATGGTTATTATATCAATAGGAATTTAAGTTTTATTCTACTCATAAAAAAAAACTATATTTTATGACACCAACGAGTCCATAAGAGGATTTTAATACCATACAAATCGAAGATTTTGGATCATGGCCTATATCTATTTCAAAGATATATTAATGTGATGGAAAAGCTCCCAAGTGCACAACTAAGAAGTGAATATGATAAAAATTATGAGTAACTAACACGAAATACATTTAAAGGACGTATATCCCTTCATACCAAAGCTTCAAGTTCCCAGATACCATGTTTAATGATATCAAGGACTAGTATAACTGGATCCTAGAAAAATGTTGGGGGACAGACATAAAATATTCATATAATATAGTATTAAACGACTAAGCTTTCTGAAATTGTTACATGGTATTAGGTGATTATGGCAACCTGTTACTGGATTTTGTAAAATAGAAGATATTATAATTTCAAAAAATGTCCAGCATACCGCAGTCGAGATGTGAGTCATCCCTTCTTCCGGGCCCAATCTAGCCAATCCAAAATCTGATAGCTTCGCCCTCCACTCTTGATCCAAGAGAATGTTTGAAGATTTGAAATCTCTGAATATGATCTAAAAAAAACGCGCATATAATTAAAAAATCTAAAACCGAATTATAACTTGTTTTCCTCTATTGTTTTCTTCATTCTTTTCTAATACCACAGGTTTATCTGATTGTAGCTTTTGAACAAATAAGCTGGATTTATTGAGTTTCAGAAAAAAAAAAACAAGGAAAAGGCCGCTTCAAGATTCAAGAGAATCAAGCTTACTCGAGCCAAAAAACAACAAAAAAACTTGCTACTAAGCTGCTTAGCTAAATGGAATCCAGCTTTTAAGTGCAAAAGGCTGAGCTTCTAAGCTCCAAACAAGCCTGAAAGTCGTTTTCTAACTGCTATACTATACAAAGTGGGAAATGTGAGCACCCAAAAAACTTGATAAATCACTCGATTCTCTTTTCTGCTCAACATATTTCAAAACCAAGGAAAATAAAAGGAATTAAAATAATTGAAAGAAAGAGTAAAAGAAAAAACCTGAAAATCCATTCCCTCATGAAGGTATGCTAAGCCACGAGCAGAATCTTGGGCGATTTTTAGTCTCATCGACCAAGGTAGAGGTGTTGAAAACCGAGAAGATAAATGATCTTCAACACTTCTGTTAGGCATATATTCATATACTAGTAGCCTTTGAATTCCCCTTTCGTCATCATCGGCACAGTAACCAACTAGCTTGACAAGGTTCGGATGGTCAACTACTCCAAGAACGTTCACTTCAGTAACCCATTCTTTGTGCCCCTGACATTCAAAAGAAATATAATAAATCATTTTATTTAGGAAACCAACCTTTCATGTATTGTATGAGCCTTGAAAATTGACTAACCTATTTTTGCGATTCCTTTATTACTTATTACTTCTCTTATTATAAAGGAATACATTAGAAGGAAAAAGAAAAACCAGGGGGTTGCTAGCTAATCCATGCCTGTGAACAGTTCAGAAACTGAACATAAATAAAGCACAAAACTTAGCCATTTTAAAAAGGATTTGATGAACACGTTACCCGTGTAGTACACATGGGTTCTTCCAGAAATGTCAAAAACTCAAATAATGTAAGTTGCTAAATACGACTAAGCATCCAAAGGACCAAAGTATTAACTGAAACCACCACGGATAATGAACAACAAATTCTAACTTACCCCCCAAAACAACAAACTCTTATTAAATTGCAGAATGTTTTCCCTTGGTGTTCGTCCATAAAGATCATAACAAAACTATAAGGAGAGTAGGATTGTGTTACGGAAACTTACAGTAGTTTATTCTATGAGTGAACTATATGTAATGGGTTATCATATTTTCATGTTCAAACATTCAGGAGCGATCTCATCTTGCAATCTTTACATAATATTCCCACATGTTCAGTTCCCTGTTCTGGCATGGTAATAACGATTTTACGTCATGAACTTCAATTCTTTTACATATAATACCTATCAAAACACTCATATCATAAGTAACCACTTAGGACAACCTTTAGAAGGATGGCTAACCATATAACTTCCTTAATCGTAATGTATCAATCCCTTTCCCTAGCCTATTTTTTCTCATTGTCAGTGGTGGTTTTGAGTTGTAAAGCCTATTGACTACATTGAAATTCTACATTTTGCAGCAACTTGAAATCGCGATAAAAGAGTTAACATCTTTATCTTTAAGGAAATAAAATACTCTCAAAGGTTTTCATCCCAATTAGCCAGCCACGTCCTCACCACTTCCGATTTTATAGTCATATAAAGTATAGAAAGGAAACACAAATACAGTCCTCCTATATTAAAATACAGTTTGGACCAAAACAAGCAAAATCAAAGCCAAAATAAAGATAAATATAAAAGAAAGAAAGATAGAAAGAAAGAAAAAAAGAAGCACCTGCAACCCTCTTCTTCCCAATTGTTTGACAGCAACATCAACTTTTCTTTCTGGATCTTCTAAACAATCGATAACACCTTTAAACACACAACCAAACCCACCTTCCCCAATTTTAGCTAACCTATGAAAATTCTTAGTAGCAATTCTCAGTTCTGAAAACGAAAATACCCTTAAATTATTATCCTTCGACATGCTTGGGTACGAGTTCTTTCCCAATGACTCAGTGCTAGCATCAGATATATCTTGAGAATTAAACTCTAAACCTCCTCTACGGACTTGCTCGGTTAGTGTCGATACATTTAGAGAGTTGGAATTTGACCCCGATCTTCTTGTGTCAATTTTGGAATTTGAGGTCTTTGGTTCGATCTTCTTTTTTCCTCCTCTCGTAAAGAAAGTGAAACACTCCATCGCGTTTAATAGTTTGCAAATTCACTCCTTTGCGGATCTAGAGATGATATTTTCATGTCAATTCGAAAGTAAAAAGAAGTTGCATCATTTGTATAAAATTAAACAAAAGTAACATATCTACTCGAATAACAGTTATTGTGTAGGCAATGCCTTTGGCAGTGTGATCCAGCCACATATGATATTTTCTATTATAGTTTTCACTTATCTGAGATTGGGAAAAAGATGGATCCATCCAACTTAAAACTTCTACTAATATAAACATGTTCCGTATTTAAGGTGGCACGGAACTTGAGCTTAAAAGCTGTAAAAGAGCATGTCCAAGTGCCTGTTTGGCTGCAACATTTAAGCCAAAAGCTAGCATTTCAGACCAGAAAAAATCTCACCACTCCAACTCAAAGCTTGAAGCTTTCTTAGGCTATAGAAACAAAAGAGCTTACCTTAAAAGCTGGTTCACTAACACCAGGTACATAACAGCTTAAAAACTAAACAAAAAAACTGAACCTAAAATAAGCCGCCAAACAAGTCTTAAGTTACAAAATGAGCAGAAAAAGGACCTATGAGTTACTATTAAGGAAACAAAGGCATATAATTCAGCACTAAAAAACACTAAATTTCACAAACATATGTAAAAATAAATGAGAAAACCAGTATAGAACAAATCTATTAAAAATAAAGAAAAACCACTTCTTAACAAGTAACAAGTTAAGATAAGCAAAACTATCTATCAGAATTTAAAGCGAAAAAAAAAAACTTAACTAGTCATTGGCTACTAATATAACAACAAACAGAGAACATAATATATATTGTTAAAGAAAACCAACCTCAAAAGTTTCTTAATTGGGTAGCATAAAATCAGAAATTCCCAAATTCCTGAGAGTTTTTTTTATTTTTTTTTGAAATGTGAAATGAGGACTAAATACAAAGAGAAAATTAAATGAGCAAATTTAAGTCAACAAACGAAACCAACAAGGTCAAAGTAAGAAACACACTAAGATAAGACTACTGTTTATCACTTTATTGTTTTTGGTTTGACCCAACCTACGGTTCATGTTAAAATTGTATTAACTAAGACTAATAATCATATGATCAGTGTGATCAGTTTCGGGTTCGTACTCATTTAATTTTTTTTATAATGTATATACGTATGTAAATCATTATAAAATATAATATACAAGTAATTCGTGATGACATAGGTATTAAGACGGATCGATAATCAAATAATATTAATGAGAATGACTTCAAAATTACTGGACTAAATTCATGGTTTGATATGATATGACGATGAAATTATGTTCTAAACTCATAATATTTGTATTAGTGATTATCTTAATATATACTCTTGTTTAATTAAGTAAAAAAAACCACCAAAACGATACTAAACGAGACTAATAAACTTGTGTTTAGGGTTATTTAAAAATATGGATTTTCGTAGTAAAATATCACTATAAAGAGAAATGGTTATCTCACATCACTTAAATACGGGGGTACTTATATGTTATATAAGGTATAAGTATTCTCTTTATTATCAACAAACTATTTTAAATCCGTATGGTCCAATAAGCGAGAACGAAATTAGATTAAAATGGACAATATTATTGCTAGAAAGCAATATTTAAAAAATATTTCATTTAATTTTTAAAAAATCTTTAAAAAATATTTCATTTAATTTTTAAAAAATCTTTAAAAAATATTTCATTTAATTTTTAGACAATATTTCATTTAATTTTTAAAAAAAATTTTTACACCCGAAACAAAATAAAAATAAAATACCAATTATAATATTTATGTAACCATAGTTGAGACTACGTTAAACTTAAATATTGATTAAAAATATTTAAAATATTGAATGATTTTAATATATTTTATTTGACGATTCAACAAAAAAAATATATTATAGAACCCTATTTGAGACTATTGTAAAGTTAAATATTAATTAAAAATATTAAATATATGGACGAATAGTAGACTCTTAGATTTCGGAATGAAAATGAAATTCTAAATTTACATTGATAACTAGTGTGTTGAGAGTATGGCTGAACCTATGTGAGTCATTAATATTATTGCTAGTTACATATATATATATATATATATCATACTATTAATATAATTAAACTCAATAAAAATTAAGTCTGTCAAAATTTGTCTAATTTTTTAAAAAAACACTCTCACTCTATTTTAATAATCACCAATGTAACTAATTTAATTAATTCATAATTTAATCTCATTACATTTTTTTAATTACGAATGTAAGATAAATTAATTAATAATTCGTTTGAACCATAATTACATATATCAAATCATATTTAAAATAAAATACATTACAAAATTTACATAAGGCCGTGATAAATTTTACTTGATATATATATATATATATATATATATATATATATATATATATATATATATATATATATATATATATATATATATATATATTCACAAAGTCACTATAATGATCACGACGGGTCTAGAAATTGGGAATAAATTAAAGTAGGAGGGTACAAATTGTGGGGCAACGAAGACAACGGAGTTTTTCAGGAACCGACTCTATTCCATAAAACTATATTTTTTTAAAAACAAATTATACTGTAATATTTAACCCATCACATTCAAACGCCTACTTAACCATCATTAATGTTTTTCTCAAATTTAACAAAAATTACATTTTTTTTATACGTAACACTTTTAGTCTTTTAAATCAACACAAAACATCACCTACTTTGTAAACCTCTTTATTTTCAATCTCGCTTTTTAAACATTTTTTTATGCAAGTTTACACTTGTAAAATAATATGGGAAAGTCTTTTGGTTGCTATTACAGAGTAAGTAATATTAGGCCACCATCACATTTTGAAGATTTTTTTTAAATGAAGTTGATAATTGTGAGTTTTTGCTAAAAATTAACAAAATTTCTCAAAATATGCATTAAACTTGATATAAGGCACCAACAGTGCTTACTTTGATCATCTTTAACGTGTTTTTTTTTTACCAAAATAATGCTCATTATAAAAGTAACTCCCAAAATAATGCACTCTCAAACTATTTCCCAAAATAAGGTTATTAAATTACAAGTCAACTTCAAAGTCTTTGGAATCATTTTAATACAATCACAATATTTGACTCTGTATCATTGTTGCACTGATAAATAATGGAGCCTCAAATGAAACCTATTATTTTATTGTGTATTATATTACGATTGAATATGTAGATTTTACAATCTATTTTTTACTTTCAAGAAAAACATTATGTAAACTTTCTTTTATTAACTAATTTTTATAATTTACTAATAGTTGTTAATCATCCTACTTAATTATAACTAGTATTTTTTACTTCATTCTCATTCTGTAGGTGTGTATTACCAATTATTACTATTTTGATGAGGTTTGGAATATTTGATAAAGTTTGGAATTTAATTGTAATTAATTTTGAAGTAATCAGATTAATTATATATATGTCTACTAGTAAACGATACTCGTGAAATGCTATAAATTGTGATAATGATACAGATATAAAGTAATATATATATATATATATATATATATATATATAAATTGGAATGATGATGCAAATATTTAGAGGAAAAAAACATATGATATAAGAAATTTTGTGTGATTAAAAAGGAATAAGGAGTTTAATTAGTTTTTATTTTTTTATTTTTTATGAAAGTAGTTAATATGCTAATTAAAAAAAATATAGAGATATTTTAAAAAAAAATTAAATAAGGTTCGATTAGAATCATGAATAAATGGGTGTCGATCTTATAATATAAGTGACAAGTGACAACTTAATTATAGTAGTGATTGTGTACTTCTCTCATTTGAATTGTTTGATGAAAGAGCCCAGATTGATAAATTTAACACAATTTGAATCCAAGTTAATTGTGAACTACTCTCGACGTACGAATTCAATTCAATATATTTAATGGTAAAAAAGACAAATGTATGTAAACGTAGAGGGATTCGATTCAAGATATATATATCCTTATTACTATGTAGTATATATATATGTAACCAACACTACTTTAAAATTTTAAATTGAATAGATGTTTTCCATACATAACAGTTCAAACAAAAACAAAAATAGAAAACAATTGGGTTTCTAATTTATATCCAAATCTCCAATAAGGCAATATATAACCACATATATAAGCATCTCAATTATTTTTCAGTAAAAAGACTTAACTAAATAACCAAATATTAAAATTTAAACTTTATTCACATATATATGTGCTTCCTCCCTTCAGGCTCCAGCTCAAAAGTCTCGAATATCAAGAGATACCATGCATCTCGCGATATGATTCATAACCGAGTCAAATGAAAAAAATATATGGTTTAATAAAGTTGATTACATTTAATACCGACTACAATTATTATTTTTGGAGATATATACACTTACTGTGGTGCAAAACAAAGCGTAAAAAGTTTACTTGTTTTAAAAAAAGAATTACCCTTTTTTTGTAAGTATTTTGTTATTTATTTTCTCTCTCCGTGGATGACACATGTCAAAAGTAACTTTATAATTGGGAAGTGGTTTGGGAACAACATTAGTTTGGGAATTAGTAGATGGAGAAGGGGGAAGCTAAGTGGTGACGATCGGGTGCCACGGCACCTCCCATAATTTTAAAAATTCCAAATGACGCAATTTTTTTTTAGTACAATTTTTTTTTAGGTGTAGATTTGGCACCCCCATAAAAATATGTTACTTGTACATATATTTTGACACCCCCCATTTACACATCCTGACTTCGCCCATGCATGGAGAGCATTATTTGGGTAAAAAACTTATAATATCATTTCTATTCTATTGTCATCAATAAAGTTAGAAATCTGAAATTAATTTTGAAGTAATTAGATTAATTGGATATTATATATATATATATATAATGCATGAGTTGTTTGATTAGAATCATGAATAAATGGGAGTTTGAATGGAGTATGTGACAAGTGACAACTTAATGGTTTCGTACTCGCTTATTTGGATATTTGATCAGACAAACTGATTGATAAATTTAGCAAAATTTGGATCCAAACTAATCGTAAACTACTCTCGACGAATTCAAAAGAGACAATTGTAATTAAACGTAGAGGGCTGATTTGGCTGTGGGATGAGGAGGGATATGGTAAGTTCACGATTGCAGCACTGCATTAGCCAATGTCACAAAACGTAAGCCGCACATAGGGAGCTACACATGAGTACACTCAAGTGTTGCTGGATTATGGACATGCGTTTCGAGTTGGGAGATGAAGAGATGTCATAAAACTATAGTATAATTTCCCAAACGGGATCCACGTTTTATAAGAAAACCAATAATACCTATCGAGAAGCAAGATTTTGGAGTGGTACCTATTAGAAAAATGGACTAAAAAATAAAACCTATTCGTCATTCACCTTTAATTTTATTATTTCTTCTACTTAATTTTCATTTAGTGCTATATTAATTAATTTGACTATGTATTTAATTAATAGCTCTCCTGATGTTAACCATGGGTAAAGTTGAAATTACATGCCCTACTTGACAAAAACAATTTTGCTTAAATGGGATCAGGAACTGAGCATTCCATGCATGAAATGAAACACTTATCATGAATAACTTTCTTACAGTAAAATCTAATTATCGGAACCTGACGAAGGTATAAATTTGAATTGTAATAATTAATCTCGTCTTGATCTACTGGAAAAACGGAATAATCCAAGAGCTACAATGATCAGTTCGTATTCGTTTACGACATAATCCTATATATGGAATATGCATGTGAAAGATGTCGGAAGCACTAATAAGCACACATATTCTGTTAGAGGATTGGGTGGATTTTTTTGATACATCCCCCTTTATTCAATTATGATTTAACACAACCTGTTGGAGGGTCATGCTATTGACGAGACCTAGACTCGTTTTTCTTGGCTCGATACCAGTTTAAGATGAATTTTAACATTCATAGTAGCACTGTAGTACAGCACATATATTATGGTTGTCACATTCAATGCTACAAAAGAAGAGGTGTTGAATTTTTAGTCGAGTATACTCTTAACTCTGATGTAGAATTGTATATGGAGCATGGACCCTCTCATAGCTGGTTCAAACATGGATAGCGAAGTGAAGAGTGCAATTTAATGTACATTTAAATTTGCAGGTGAATCAAATGATCAGGGATGATCACTACTTAGAACTTCAAAAGGTCTAAGGACCTGAGTAAGATAATTGAACACTGTTTTGCATGTAAACTGTTGTGGAAGTTATATTTTTCTTCTCAGTTTTTTTAGGAAGGTAAGCGAGTATATATATCAGCCAAAAGGCTTGATCAGTGCCCGAGGGCTACAACAAAACAATGGAAGAAAGCGAATCATCTCAAGAAATTTTCTTCTGAGTTCAACTCAATCGAGTTGTAAGATATAGGATTCACGTGTGGTATCTTTGAAAATGTGATTATCTGACAGTTTTAGAATAAAAATCAAGTACGAGTTTGTATATTAGAAAGGTAGGTACTTCTTTTTCTGGGAGTTAAATACGTAGTATACAAAAAATGATACTACAAATACAAATAAGAGAGCTATTAGTTATAACTTATAACACGATACAAATACATAAAAGAATAAAAATTGTAAGGGGTAAGTTAAACCATATAGAGTTAGTAACATAATACAAATACACAAGTAACACAAGAGTGGAAAGTTGACTCTAACAAAGTAACAATCATTTTTGTTTCAAAAACACAGACAGAAGGAAGGTTAAGTTTGGTTTGTTTAGACATTAAGCTAATTAAAACAATGAACTTCCAGAGCTTCTGATTTAAGGAAGAAACATCTTCCCCTTTCAACTAATTTTCAATTACGCTAAACAAAAATAGAGATCAAAAGATTGGCTTAGCTAGGAATTATCGCAGGATAGGGCGCTCGCCATTACCTCTAGACCTTAGTCAAAGAGTTAAAAACTGGAAAACAAATGTTGTCCTTAATAAAAAGGAAAATTATCCTCAGAACAATTGGCATTATGCCGCAAAATGAACCCGTCTTCAATTCTTCATGTATAACATCCATAGATTGGCATAACTAAGCCATTCATAGTGTGTGATCGGCTCTAGGCTAGGGCAACAAGGACAACTGCTTAAGTGTGGATCAAATTTAATTTTCTTTAATCTCTGGAGAGAAAGTTTTAATGTATTTTGTCATGAAGTGAATCAATTTCTTAGTGGCATTTTTGAAAGAAATGTAAAGTTGCACGTATCAATCGAATTTACAACTTTTTTTTTTCTCAATCATTGAAGAGAAAGTTTCAATCTACTTTTACTTGAAAGGAATCAGTTTCTTAGTGAATATAGCATTCTTAAAAGAAAGATTAGTCTCTTAAACTTCTATTAAAATAAATTTGATAAATTGTAGCTAACGGAAGTTCTCATTAAGTCTGATCAAGCTGCTTAGAGTAAAATTACTTTAATAATCTAGGTCAGTATTAAATTATGAATTGTCACCTAGGATGAAGCATGGGAAGAGTTTATATGGGTGCTTGTAATTAGTCTTCTTTTGTCTTTTTATTGTAGATTTGCATTATTTTAGATTGGGTGGTTGAAACAAATTTAAAAGTCTGCCAAAGTACAGCTAGGTTATATATATCACGTGTCTTGGCCATAACGAAAAATATCTGTAATAAGAAGTATTAATACTTGCAATCGATTAAATATATACGGAGTATATGAATTTTGCATCTCTTTAATTTTTTATTGTTACAAGTTCTTATATAGAAAATATTACATATGCCAATGTCATTTATTGAAATATGAAATTTCATCATGATGCTTTGCTCAACATCACTGTCTTGTATATTTCTGTTATTTTTTAATTTTTATATATAGTAGTTTGAAAAGCTCAAATTTATTAATCCATAAAGTGGCTTATAAGTTACTCCTGAAAAGATTGTTGTGGCTCTGGAGATGAGTTATTTATCAAGTTGTTGCTAAATGCTAACAAATCCAGCTAGGATTGGGACTGGTGCATAGCTCTGTAAATTAATGAGTTGCATGAATATAGACTAATTAGCTTACAAAAGTTATATAGAATAATCTTTCTACTAAGTTATAAGTTAAGATCTTTATTACTACATGATTAAACTCGTTCATTTTGCTAGATAAATAATGATTTTTTTATTTAAAAATACTCCTAGTATTGAAAAGAAGCTGATCGAGCCGGAAAAATATTTTGCATAAGAATTAAGTTGTGAAACACCAAGGGTTTACCTGGTTTTTGAGTGAAACACTAATTATTAATTAAGTTGTATTGTACAAGCATAAGATAAGATTATTGTAGAGTCATATATAAGCATAAAAGATGCCATAGAAATTGTTTTGCATACGAATTAAGTTGTGTACTCAAATGATATGTTATTGTAGAGTCATGTACGGATCGATGTAGGAATCTAAAAGAAACCCTACTTTATGTACAGACATATAGTATATAGTATACTATATATTTTTATGATTTTTGAAATAGTATAGTATACTATATATACATTAAACAAAATTACAAAACACATGGTGGCCGGTGGGTTGAGACTTGAGATCGATGGTGGTGGTGGTTTTAGTAGCCATCCCATAGTTTTTATTTTATTTTTATAATCCGTAAATGATAAATAATATTAATTGTTTCTATTCTCTTTTTATCCCAATCTCCTTTAATTAATTAACATTATGAGCTCCCATTCGTTCATATCACTTGTGGAAGCTACCAAGAAGCTAAAATTTCAATTTAAGTTTCTTTAAATATACTTCATGCACAAGACGTTACCCTAAATTGTTTGTTCTGATATATTGACATAAATGATATGCCCATATTATCATAAGGAAATAGAAATTATTGCTTGTAATTGGTAGATAATCGGGTAGTTAAGCAAATAACTTGCAATCTTTTATTCTCATCAACGTTTATTTTGCTGGTTAATAAAGAGAGTAATAAAGGGTTGCTTATACAAAAAATAAGCAAACATTTATAATACTCAGCCATCAATTACGATATGTGAATATTATCCATGCCATAGGCCCATATGTACGTAAATATCTATTGAAATATATATATATATATATAAAATAAGAGGAAACTAAGTGGTGACGGTAACCGTGATTTCAAATTTACGATTTTTTTAAATTTTTTTATTATATACTTTCACTAAAATAAGATAAAAACGATAATTTAACATCATTCATTTGCATATTTTAAATCTTGAATCCCCATACCATTTCTACCTTGGCCATATAAAGATTATCTTGTTTTTGGGCTATCGAGTATATATATATATATATATGGGTAATACGTCTAGGGTTTGATGATCTTGATTCTATATATATTTAGCCTCCCAATTCGTCTTTGCAGTAGAAAAATATATATATATATAATTACATGTATGTATGTAAATATGTACGTATATGTTTTATCTACTGGATGCATGTATGGACACTTGGTGAGGGAGAACAGAACGTATCTATGACTCAAAGATTTACTATTTAATTATCACATTTTATCCATTATGCTTGCATTCAGAGATACCATAACTTACCGTCTTTACCATTAATTAATACTATATATGTACGTACGGATTGTACATAATAATACTATCTTATTACGGCCTCATTGTATCAAACAATATCGAGTTAACTATATATATATATATAGTTTTATAAGTAGCTGTTAATGTGATTCATAATTTACCATATTAATTAGAAGGTCTAGTACTTGTACATATACTACCTTTCTCGGTGGTCTAAAATACGTGGCTAAACAAAAATTAGGAAGAGTCAAGACGGTAGTCCAAGCCTAAAAGCGTAACAGATTAGACGGGTTTATACGAGATTAGACGGATTATACGGTGATTAAGCGGAACTAGACGGGATTAGGTGCTAAGCGACCAAGTTGTTCCTAAATTCCAGCTTGTGCCTAACATTGCATATACTACAATCATTTATTGTTATTGTCTAAGCCGATCATACTTTATGCACAAATCTCATTAAGTAATACTGGATGAATTGAGAGGTTATTAGTTTCTTTTTTGTTACTTTTATTTTTAACACTATCTTATCTTTGTTTTATAATTACGTACACGTACATATATAGACCACATTTATATAGTGAGAATTACTAGAATTTAACCATTTGATAATCAGAAAATATAAAAGTAAGTACGTAAAATGAGAGGGGAATTAATTAGCTAGTAATGCCAAACCCCATGTAGAAGTAAGAATTAAAGTACTAGACTCCTCATAATAAATGATAAAAAAGTTTGAACTAAGCGAAAACCAAACAAATTATCTCTACATCGATCGTTGTTTAATTAATGAAACACATGCGCATTTATGTGCGATAAAAGGCCAGACATGCTCATGGTGATATATCTCCTGGATGGAAGGTTGCTGATTATCCTGGTGCGTGCAAACTCGGTTGGCCAAAGTCGAATTTTCTCTTTTAAACGCACAATGAACATGAATCACCCAATTAATTCAACAGGCGAATACGCGTCAAAGGATGCTACTCCATTTTAAATATATTTCGACCAAGTTTTAACGATGAGCAGAATGCCCGACGTACCATATCTTTACTCAATAACTCGAAATTCAAATAAAAGAAGAACAAAATACAAGCCTCTCATTAGCATGTAGTAACATTTAGTGCTAGAACTTACTAATGTCCATTTTTCCAATGAAAAAATCCCCGTTTCAGTCGCAAGTTTCCTAGCCTACTTCACCACACATCCCAGCAATGCAAAATTTTGCTTTGGCTGTTTATTAATTGCAAGCTAAAGTTGCCGTGGTCAGTGGTTATTATTATTAGTATTATTAATTTTGGTGAGTATCCCTCTAGATATGTGAAATTGGTAAATAACCATATCCAAAAGTAACACAATTAGTGTTACAAGTGGACATGCACTATGCCCAAGAAACTCATCCCATCCCTCATTCAAATCTTATCTAATCCATCCTCAATATAGTGGGGACTTTTTTTAAAAAAAAAACTAGTATGATAGTCTGTTGAAATATATTGGACTATTGGAGTATGAACATCATCCAACTATCATGAGTGCATGTGTTCGATAAAAAAATGAATTATTATAAATCGTACTCCAAAATATTTTACGCTTTTGTTCGTACAATTTCGTATCGAGATAGTAATTTTTATATAATCATAAAATGGATAATAAGTACGGTATGGCTCGTAGCTCCAAATTCATCCACTTCTTAAAAGTGCCGTCCATGAATCATTGTCACCCATTTACATTTTGGATTAATTTATCACTTTTTCACCACTATTTGTGCCACAAATAAAGTCAACCAATTCTTGCCTGGACCCATTCGATTGTTCTAGTGATTCTTTTATTTAAAATTTATAAAATTTTGATATTCACATCTTACTATAATAATCTGTAAGATATTAAAAATGCAGTGTTTAGGAGTACTGTATATACTTTTAGACTTAATTATCAAAAACGATAATTTATCTTTCTTGTATAAGAATTCTTACACAATTGTCCTAGTTCCTTCAGTGGGCATAAGAACTTGAAACTTGCAGTTTCCAAGCCATTTGAGGTTTAATTAATTTACAAAAAAAAAAATGTTCATTCTGATCATTAAAGGTCCTCGCCTTTTCAACTAGTTAAGAATTAATCAACCAAATGAAACATTTAGTAGTTGCAACCAAACAAGGGCATAATTCTCGTCTAGAACAAGTTAATTAAAACCCAAGAACATACATCAATACTATTAATATTAATATATGGGATATATACTTATGGGGATGTGCACATTTTTATTTAATGACCTACAAAAATCTATCAAGGCTGCATATATAAATACGTGTAAGAAGCCCCTCACTTTTCCGTACCATTACCATACTACTACAACTTCAAATCCCTCTCTTACTTTCAATCTCTCTCCTTCCCATTCCTATTCTCATCATCACCATGGAGGGAAAACTCCTAAAATCATGCCTAAAAAAGTGGAAAAAGATGGAAAGAAGAGTTAAACCTTCAACAAATACTTGTGAGTGTTGCCAAAAATGGGCCTTATCATGGCGGCCTTCTTCAAATATGCAAGAACAAGAAATCATCCCAAGGGATGTTCCAAAGGGTCACTTGGTGGTGTATGTAGGTGAAAATATGAAGAGGTACATAATCAAGGTGAATTTACTAAACCACTCTCTATTCAAGCCATTGTTGGACCAAGCTAAGGAAGAATACGACTTCGATGTTACCTCCAAACTATGCCTCCCATGCAACGAGACCATCTTCCTCGACATTGTTAGGTGTTGCACAAAGAAATATTAGATCAATTTGTCATGCCATGTCATGAGTATTCATATTATTTTTGCTATTTTTCTTTGTCAAAAAGCTAGACCAAGTCGTTCATGCTAAAAGTGTCACTACAAGAAAATGTCTGAACCTCTCAACAAACGCTATGTTGTTATACGAATACTAAAGTGCTCGTGACTAAATTGATAACATAAGCAACAACATAAGTTGCTGATGATATCTTGTGTATTCAGTCACAATCACTTTAATGCAGAATAACAACATATGCCCTTTCGTGTTCAAATATTTTCTTAGTTATCTGTAGTACATTGCCGAAGTTAAGGGTTTTCTTTTTGTTCATGATTTGGAGGTTCCCTAAGGAGGTTTTCGTTCCTAAATATCGTATGATGAGGCAATTTAACTCTTAATTAAGTAGACGCAAACAATTTGTACTCCTAATTAACTTCGTATTTTCCTACGTTGTTTACAGGGAGAAATTTTTCTTTGTATATTGGTTTTCTTAATTTGAGGGCCAACTGAAAAAACTAATTCATGATAATGGGCGGTTTTAGTCAAGTTGCTATCAATTGTGAACTTTACAGAATATAATGTGCTCGTTTAAAGATCAGAGAAATGTTAGAAACTAGCATTAAGAAACTGATGAAAAGGCATTAATTAATTATAATTCCAAAACTAAATAGTGACACTGTTTCTGAGGGGACAATCTATCCGTTTTCACTAAGAACGAAAACTGATTTTTTTTAAGACTGACGAGTTCAAGATTTAATCACTATATATTTTCATAAATAGCAATAACATCGGTTACAAGAGCATCCTTTTATGGGACCCAAACTATAAATGATGTAACCATATTCCCATACTGATTTGATGCAAGAGAATTCCAATCATTAATAAATAATGTAAAAAAATAAAATGAACGCTATTTTTGGTCCGGTGAAACATTGCACTCAATTAAAGTTTGAACTGAAGTACAGTGGTGGTGTCTTGGCTTGTGACTTGTTGGTATTTATTTTTTCTTGTTATGGAACCACTTCAAACTTTATGGAAAATAAAAATGTTCAGTTCATGAGGCAACTGCCATGCATGTTGATAGCATAATTAGAAACCATGAACTCCGTTCTTAATATATAGTAATTCGGATAGGGATAGCCGCATATCCTCAATGAAAAGTACATGGTAAGGAGCCTAATTTTTCACCTAGAAACAGGAAAAAAAAAACCCAAGAATAGGTAAACTTTAGCTAAACTTTGTTTCATTTTCAAATTTCCACTACGATAGCTCTTGCTTACCACTCCAAACACCTTATCAGTTCTTGATGGTTATCAATAGGCTATATTGGAGAAAATAAAACCATGATCCATACTTATGAATCACCCGAAGACCTGCCCTGGTATCATTTGGTAGAATCATGCCTTATTGCACAAATATTAATAAACATGCACCGTACACTGTATTCATACTCACGAGTCACGAGCATCGAGCACATCGATAAAACTAGCCCCTGATGATAACCGGAGGTTACGAACGTTTACTTATTTCGATAATATTAAAGAATCAACATTGTAAAAGTCACAAAAGAATGTACCAAAAGGGACAAAAGTTTTGGGACGGAAGTGAGATGTATATTTGGAGGACCAAATAATTTCACGCGATAGTATTGAGTTTGTTTGGTAACGACCAATGGACAGTGGCGAGGAAGGCCCAACATATAAATCTGAGTTTTCTGTATAAACGAACAATATTTCTGCTTCACTAGCAAAATTAATGTGGTAACCTTTGTACAAATATTGAGAGTTGCCAATAACAACTCGGATCAAATTTGATCGAATTACCGTGTCTAGAACCAAAAGACCCCACTCTTGGTTTGGTTTTATAAAAAAGCATAAAAATAGATGATTCTGTATATATAGAATTTAATTCGACCAATGTTGTCATCGAAGTATAAACAATTTTTAACCCATTGCTATATTAAACATTAATACTATTGTATAGGGAGTTATTTACACTACAAAAAAATATTCATATAACAACAGTTTAATTACAGTTTGTCTGATACTATACGGCTTGTTGCTGAAATTTATCAACAGTATAGCAACAATTTCTGTTGCTAAGTACTGATAACTGTTACTATACTGTTGCTAAATTTTCTGCAACAAGCCGTATAGTAACAGATTAATTGTTGTTATCCGGTTATTTTCTTGTAGTGTTATCGAAACTTATTTGGACAAATGAAAATTTCAATAGCAGTGAATTTCATTGAAAACAATAGAGATCACTGTGGTATTAATCCAAGATGCAGCTACTAGGCAACTTCATAATTTGAGTATACAGTAATTGGGTATGACATCATCAATTCATCATATTCAGAAACAGAAACATTTTCAAAAAAATTGCTTACCTTATTTTGATTATTGTTTCTGGAGTACCATATAATGCATTTGACTCAAAACCAAGCTTTTTCAAAGCTAAAAAAATTGACAAACCATACATGCATAGCTTTTTAATTTTTAAGCAAAAAAACTAATAAAAAAAAACAGTGTTTAGTATATCATTTTAGATTTACACTCTCATGTAAAATTTTGTATTTTATATAGAAAAATGTGGGTTGTAACTCAATGGTACAGCGTCGCCTAGTTTCTCTCCTCATAGTGAACCAAAGTATTTAGTTATTTTATTTCATTTTTTACCTTAACGGTAATCTTATTCATAAAAAGTAGCAAGTCATTTGTAGGCCTCTAACAAAGGGAGTACTAATTAATTGGTCAATAAAAACAAGTGGTAACGATACCAAAGAGTAATGGGTAACATGTAAATTACAGAATTATGGAAACTTTCGAACAAAAAGTACTATAGTTATGCAGAAAAAACGATAAGATTTATGCAGAAAAAAACGATGAGATTTATATATAGTTTTGTGGGTGAGAAAGTATCATATTCGGTGCGTACAAATATGCTTCAGAAATTCTCACATAATTATGCACGTAATAGTAAAGATTTTCTCCCGTGGTCCTTGTAAATTAGAGTAGTATTTTCTTGGGCCCATATAAACAAAATTTGAGATAATCTTTTCCCAATATGGAGATGAAAGAGTGCCCAAATTTGTTAGCATGTCATTTGGTAGAGAACACTACATTGACCACTTTTCGATAATCCGACACCGTTTTAATATTTTGATTGGTAATTATCAACACACTATGCGATTAAGATAACATGACACATTGCAGTTAGAGTAAAATAAATTTTACCAAAACAATTGTTCCGTGCTTAATTTCCAACAGCCGTTATGATATTAAAATGGAGTAATAGTTTCCTCAAAAAAGTTGCTTATTTTTTTTCCACATTGGCTTGAAACTCCAAATTGATGTATTTGTGTTAAACAACGAGAAAAATAGAGTAAACTTAACAATTTATAAAAGCTATATAAGAATATGAGAGATACTAGTAAGAAACCATGCTTGTTTATTTGCTTTTTAGGTACTCTGATCCCGGAGATACAATATTGAACGTTGTTACCAAATAACAAATGAA
Organism: Primula veris; assembly: GCA_963682055.1. Classification (NCBI taxonomy): domain Eukaryota; kingdom Viridiplantae; phylum Streptophyta; class Magnoliopsida; order Ericales; family Primulaceae; genus Primula; species Primula veris. Next base: position 28,465,374 of record OY821749.1, read on the forward strand.
ATGTTATAAGTTCTACAATAATCGGAGATACAATGTTGAATGTTGTTACCAAATAACAAATGAAATGTTATAAGTTCTACAATAATCTGATCAGACACTTAATATCTATCATATATCTAGAAAATATATAGAGGCAAAAGTAATTCAATTCTACCATATTTTGAGGTAAAAACCAATGAAAAACAGCCGAAAGCTTAGGATATCAATTATCATACGCTTGATCCTTGTGAAATTTTAATCCATTTGCCAAAACGAGGTTCGTTTCCGACTTATCTAAATCCAAACAAGGCAAAAAGCTACAAAACTAAACAAAAAGCAAAAATAAATTGGACTTATTACGTGTCAGTCTCTCATTAGCTCTGTATAATAAATATTATTCCATCTGTTCCCATTTAATTGTCCACTACGAAACTACGTGCAATTTTGATCGGCCAAGAACTTGTATCAAAATTCTCGGAATGAAAATTTTCAAAAGTTGATCATATAGTTCAAATGTTAAATTTTATGATTAGATTTTAAAAAAAATTGATTTCGACAATTTTGATACAAGTTATAAGCCGATCAAAATTGCATGTAGTTTCGTAATGGACAATTAAATGGGAACGGGGGTACCAAAAAGGAAAAAAGAAGGCGAAAGTAATTGTACTATATTTTGAGATGAAAACCAATAATAACAACCGAAACTTTAAGATATCATACACTTGATTCTTGTGAAATTTTAGACCATTTACCAAAAACAAGGTTCGTTTCCGAATTATCTAAAACCAAACAAGGCAAAAAGCTACAAAACTAAACAAAATAAGGGATCTTACTAAGCAAAAAAAGCAAAAATAAATTGGACTTATTACGTGTAAGTCACTTATTAATTCCGTACAATAAATATTTACAAAAAAAAAGGAAAATAATATATACTCTGTCCCTGCTAACATAAACCTCTCCATGCCACTATCCATTTCCATACAACATTTTTGGACATAAAAACTCACTAAAATAGGGAGAGAGAGAGAGAGAGATTTCATTTTCTTTATGTGGGTTTTAGTTTGTTGGTGAAAATAAGTTCTCTTATCCCAGCATTTCTAGCTCTGTTTTAGTATTTTTCAAGGTAAAAAAAAAAACTTCTGTTTTATGTTTGCTGTGTATAAGTAGTAGATAAAAATCAGATTTTGGGTTTTTTATTTCTGGGTAATAAACCTTAACTTTTTTTAACAGAAAAACTAGTGGGACTTTTTTTTTTTAATAAAAAAAAACTTATTCACAAAACACTTTCTTATAGTTTATAGTGTTATTATTTCTTGAAAGTATATTTAGAGCAGCCAAAATTTGTTTTCGTGGTCGTGGAATATGTTTTTTCCGCCTTTTAACTCCGCATTTGTGCTTAGTAGTTCAGTGAGAACTTGTATGAGAATAAAAATGTATATAGACTATATAGTTATGGTGTTTTTTTTTTAATTCAGATTAACCCTTACGAACGGGGATAAATACATTTTGAAGAAAAAGGGACGTAAGGCCAAACGAGCCTTAAGCTCAAGTATCTCTGTACATAATGTTATTTAAGACAACCTTGGTTCCATATTACTAATTTATTTTAATACTATTTAAAAGCAGTTTGTTTTGTGACAGCAAAAATCTTTGTTTGGGGGTGATTGTGGTTGTGATTTTGTTTGTTTGTTGAGACTATGACCCATTAGTGTAACCCTAGTGGGTAGAAATGCTCTTACTTACTACTTTTTTCCGTAGCGCATTTTTTTTCATTTGCATAAAAGGACAAGTTTTTCAGCTTATGCTTAAAAGCTGCACTCAAACAAGCCAAAAACCCGAATAGCTACATGCCTGAATATGGGGAATGAGTTATATAGTGTTATTGATGTTGAAAACAGCTTATATTTGGAAAGTCATTATAGCTAAGTTTTGTTATTCTGTTTCTTGATAATGATATCGTTTATGGTGACAAGTAAGCAGATGAGAATTCGGATAAAAACATCCCAAACTCCACGTTCTTGGTTCAGTAAAACTGAAAACGTAGATAATTCATGTGGAAAACTGAGTACAACGAAACTAAATGGCAACACATACAAAAAGTTCTTCAAATCATTGACAGGTATTCGGTATTCCTCAACTTTCAGTCAACAATTTTGTTTACATATATTAACGCCGAGAAATAAAATACATTTGTGTATGCTATATGGTAGTCAGGTTTTAGTGTCGAATATCTATGTTCTGATTGTCGTGTCGTTAGGAATGTGTGGGTAAAAAATGATTTAACCTGGTTATGTATTTCGATGGACTAGGTCCGTCTAATGGTAGTAAAGTTGAGGAGATGGCAGCTAAAGGATCTCTTTCACCTTTGAAGAAGCATAGGTATTTTCATTTGTTCCTCAGCAACCTGTTATTCCTGAATGATTTTTTTTATTTTGAAAAAACCATTCTTTTTTCTGCTTTACAAAGACATAAGAGTTATGGACTCTGATTTTGTAAAGACCAGCTTATTTATTGTTTCCTTTTTTAGAATTATCAGTTTCTTTGTAGCATAGGTATTGTCATATAATAGATGTCAATGTTAGTGTGTTTAAATAAACAATTATGAATATTCTTCTTACAGGGTTGATATAGTAGATTGTAATCCCGAAAAGCAGTTCAGCAAGGTAATTGCAGAACCATGTCATGAAACTAATAGCGAATCTGAAGTTGAGGTATGTCATTTTTGTTTGGTTTATGAAATAAGAATTATGTTTTTTTTGCGTATATGTAAATAAGGCTACAGGGAGTGGTAATAGCATACAAAGTCACTTTAAATAGATGGTACTCACTATTAAGTTCTATATCGTTTTGAAGATAATGCTTAAACCTAGGGATGGAACCAGCATGTTCAAACGGGAGGGTCTAATACTCTATATGATATTTTTTCATTCTCTATATGATTTTTTCTCATAATATGGGAGGGACTGAAACGCTAATTTTTGAACATTTTTTCGCAAGCTGATACTTTTGCAGTTTTGAATTAAAAGTGAGAAAACTATTTTATGATAGGATGCAAATAACTTTTTGGACCGTCGTAGTAGATTAGAATGGGAAAAAACACGGAGCAATGATATTGGCAAAAAGCAAATGGCTTGCTCAGTTTGCGAGCTTGGTGGAGTCCTTCTGTAAGTAATATTACTTTCTCCACGCTTCAATTTCAAAGTGTGATAGAGTAATGATGATCGGATTTTTTTGCATATGTACTTTACATTAAGTCTCATGTTGGTCTGTAATGATTAGTTCCGCCAATTTTTCTATATTTTCCAAATTTCCCAGTCTAAGTCATAGCCCAGTCAACAATAGAAATTTAGTTAAAATTAGGCACGCCGGTCGTCACTTTTATGTGATTTTTTATGAGGGAACTTTTGATTTTCTACATATCCCAGGCCCATGTTCCTTTTGAAAAAAATCATCTGCACAATGTTACCTCGTCATGTTATTTTTATTTAAATGATATTATTTCCAGCTGAATTTGTTTTTCCATCATCTAAAATGCCTGAGATCTGCAATATTGAACCACTCATCAGGATAACAATTTTTGGCTTAATCCCAGTTTTTTTTTTGCTTACTTTGGCTTTGCTTACAGCGTAATTTCTTTTTGCTTAAATATACAGCCTACTGGAGCTGACCAGCTTATTTGCTTAAGCTGCAACTACGTATTCTTGTTTGCTTTTAAGCTCAGCCTTGTTTGATTGCAGATTTAAAGCTCAACCTTGTTTGATCTTTGGGGTTTGTTCTTTGTCTTATTTTAGGGCTTATGTAACATATCTAACTTATTCAGGACAATCAACTTATTTAGGGCTTAAAAAGTGAGACAACCTAATTGCAAGTCTTTTTGCCCGCAGCTTAAACAAAATTATTATTTTTGCTTTTTTCTTCTTCTTAAAAGCTGGTTTGTATTTTTTTTACTAGCTTTTTTGCTAAAAAGTTGCAATTAAATAAGTCCGAAGTTTAAGGATTTTGTTAATATATGGCTTAATAAGTAATTAATACTTAGGGGTCGATTTCTATTACAGGCAATGCGATGGAAAAGGGTGTAGCAGGAGGTTCCACCTCTACTGCGTTGATCCACCTTTCACATTTGCCCCTCCAGGTGTATGGCATTGTATATATTGTGTTGAAAGAAAGATAAAAATTGATATATATTCCGTGTCTGAAGGACCAGATTATGTTGTGGATATCAGAGAAGTACATCTAGAGAATGAAGGTTTGACATATTTGCAAGTTCTTTGTAATCAAATCTAACATTTACTTAGTCACTCAGTCTTTTTTATTACAGATATTATCTTTTTCATACTTTCGTGTAGTAGTCCAAAAGGAAAAGCAATACTTGGTAAAATATAAAGGCCTTGCTCATGTGCACAATCGCTGGATACCAGAGAGAGATCTAAAAGGGAAACCTAAATCGTTTCTTTCGCTAAATAAACACCAGGTTTAATTGCTTTCTTTTCTCTATTTTCCTATTTAGCATGTGATTGGCGTTGGAAGCCTGATGTCTAATTTATAAGCTATTAATAAATATATGCTTTTAGGCCGAAGGAAGTTTGTGGAAAGCTGAATGGACTGTACCAGATCACTTACTGCAAAAGAGACAAATATGTTTGGCAAAAAAATATACACTTGATTGCGAAAATGAGTGGCTTGTGAAATGGAAAGGCCTTGGCCATGATTGTGCAACATGGGAGTTAGAAACTGCATCATTTCTGCAATCACCTGAAGCTTTCAGACTCATGAGGGATTTTGAAAATCGGTATTTTGCAAAAAGAGTCGAAGATGAGGTTACTTTTTTTATTATTATCTGAAGACATGCTTTCAACGACCGAGTCTCTCAATTTAACTTTCTGACTTTTTGAATTTACTAATACTATTAAAGAGCTTATGCTTATCTCTAAATATGCTTGATCTTCTTAGGAAAGTGAAAGACCTTCAAATGAAATAATGATAGAGTCTCCATATAAAGGGCCAGCTGGAATAAACAGTCAACATGAGGAACAGATCAACGAGCTTCGCAAATGCTGGTTTAAGAGGAAAAATTTCATGTTGTTTCAAAACAAGGTGAGTCATTTAACTTTAGCTTAACACCTCATTAATGGCATGATTGATTACAGTTTCGTATATGCAATTTTATATATCATACACCAACCTATAATTTTTTTTTTTAGAATCCACAGAAAAAAAACCCAGGCTATGATTCTGTAGTGTACAAAACCGCAAAAAAGGTGAAATTGTGTACAAGTGCGAAACATAGTGACAAAAGTGTAGTAACTCACCAAGAAATGCAACATTAGTATACTTATCGCTAATTGTTATATATTGGTGTACACGAAATCAGCTCATACGTTAGTTTGCAATTGTAAATAAAATTTTATCACAAGATTCAAAAACTTTTACTTCCTTTATATCAGTATTGATGAATGCTAACTGAAGTAGAGAATTCTCATTACAGGAGAAGTTAAAGCTGGTGTTATTCATATTATCGTTGAAGAAAAACACTAATCTGCCTTTTCTAATTATCGCCCCTACTGGTACAATATCAGCATGGGAAGCTGAATTCTCAAGGCATGAGTCGTCTAATATAATGGTTTACAAAAGAAATAGTGATGTCCGATCTTGCATCAGAGCTTCAGAGTTTTACAATGAAAATGATTGTATAATGTTTCAAGTATTGCTGGCAAACCCTTACATTGTTATTGAGGTACTCATTTAGAATGTCAAATTTTTTTTTATCTCATTTACACTAAATTTTAACTCCCTTGTTTTCGGTAGTAACTACATTAATTTGTAAAGAGTCTGCAATTTACAGTACAAACTGTCATGTTTTTCTGGTTTGTTATCGGAGTTCTTGACTAACAATTTTGGGATCATTGATTTGGGACTGGCGAGGTTAAGAGTTAGAGAACAGACAATGTTTTCAACTGGTTTTTTCTGTAATAATTTCGGAAAACAACAACTTACTTTTGTTTGGTTTCTAACTTAACAACACCTTTACTTGGTGTATCTGAAGTTTTTAATCATAACGTTTTTCTTGGGTTATATTTCCGATACAAACTCAAATATTTGGTTACTTGTAACCTGCTCTTAGTTAGTGGTTAAACAAAATTTGATGTATGTCTTTCTTGTTATTCCAGCCAAAGTGTGTGAGGCTTTCACCCTTCACTATATTTCTACCCAAAATGTTAAGGTTTTACCAAAAATTACACATTGGCTTGTTAATGCAATGAGTTTCATTTTGGTTCCGGAACTTCTCCATACAAGAAATTAGATCGTATAAAATACACTGTTCTGATTTATGCTTTCCTTTGAAGGATTTGAGCATACTAGCAGACATCAAATGGGGGGGAGTTATCGTAGATGATTGCCAGCGACGGATACTTTATAATAGGGTTAACGAGATTAAGGCTCTAAAGACAGATATCCGAATACTCATTGCCAATGATCATATTTTGGTAACTGTCTGCCCCTCAAATAATAAACTCTTAAGTCTTATCCTTTAATTCCGTCTTTAGAAAAACTTTAGAGCGTCTCAAAACCGTTTTTACCGAAGTTGTAACCTTTTGCAAGCTCAAAATCTCAAAGCTTATGCTCTTTAGTTTACGCCTTGAAACGAGTTTTTGCACTGGGAAACATAAACGGCTTAAGGTTTACTACTTTTTTTCCCCAAAAATAACAAGTATAAAAGTTTATTTTCTTTTGTTATAGATGACGAGGACATAACACGGTAAATATATTTTTATTATCGTTTGTGATGGAGTTTCTTGATTGACTTTCTATTATAAACCTTAGGTTTCATTATAATTTTGCATAATTTAATGGAGTAATGAGTTTATTACTTTTTGAATTTCGAACTTAATAAATGTGAATTATTCAATATTGTTTCAGCTATGTATTAATGTTATAGATATTAATATAATTGAATCCAAACCTCACGCTTTACGCTTAAATACTTACTGTTTATTGGAACTTTGCTAAAACACCTTACAGAACATTAATTATTCATTGTCGCTTCAGGTTTTCAGGTATCTGGTTAATTTTGTTGATATATGCCTATGTTGTAAAAAGCTCTCTTCAAAGCTCAAAAGATTAAATTTTCTCTCTTTTGGGCAGAAAAAACGCTTTGCAGGAAAGTTAAAAAAAATGACGCCTTTTAGGCTCAAAAAGATTACGTGTGAAACTCTTGCAATACTCCTTAGCTCAACTTCCGCGTTTTAAATCACTGATAAATGTAATTAAATAAATAGCTCATGCTGTTAGTGCCCTTTAAAACATTTTAATTCTTTTCCTGCTGATCTTTACAGAATCAAAGGCGTTCGTACAATAAACTGCTGTCGTTCATTAGTTCTGAAAATAAAGGGGAAAAAAGAAATGAATCCGACCGGATCGACTCGGACGAATCTGACCCTGGCGATGATACTGAAAAACTGAAAGAAAAATTGGCATTATTTATTCCATATAAGTGCAAATATCAGGACCCTGGATTTTCAGAATATTGGGTCCCTGTTATGCTATCCAATGTACAGCTTGAAAAATATTGTAATGCTTTGCTTTCAAAATCTGTGTTTCTTTGTTCATGTCAGCGAAATGACTCGTCCAATTCTCTTCAGAAACTTCTTGGTTTGCAAAGAGAGGTTCGTGGTCTATTATAATTTAAAATACACGTTAATTCAATGTCATTTTCCCTTCCACGCAAAAAATGTTACCTAGCTTATTATGATGATTTTTCAGTGCTGTGACCACCCTTATCTCGTTGACTTTGACCATTCTTTGCGAAAATCTCTTACAAAAGATTTGAACATGGCTGAGCAATTAGATGCTGAAATAGAGATGAGCGGTAAACTCGAACTTCTAGATAAGTGTCTTTTACTTATCAAACAGCAAAATCTTCACGTGATTATCATCTTTCAGGTATTAGCTACTTCCATAAATTGCTTGACATATACTTTAATTTGGAATTTTTTTAATATATATAGTATTTGAACGAATTTTATACACCGTCTGTTCTTGAACTTTCTTCCTACAGTCAAATAACAACTTAAATCTTCTAGTATCATCTCCAAATAAATCCTTGATAGAATCTTGCTTTGAAAAAATTGTCACGTAAACAACTCTCAAATCCATATTTCAAACACGTAATGGAGATTTGTTTTTGTTTTTCTGTTACTTCATATATTTTTTTGATATTTCAGCCATGTGTTAACCCCGGAAGGATTTCTATCGGAGATGTTTTGGATGACTTTGTTCTTCAGAGGTTTGGCAAAGACTCGTACGTGCGTATATGTGGTGAAAATACCGTTCGTTCTAAAAACAAAGCCGTTTTAGAATCAATCAACAACAAAGAGGGGACCCACTTTGTGTTCCTACTTGAGCGAAGGTCTTGTCTCCCTAGCATCAAACTTTCATCTATAAATACAGTGATATTATTCGACAGCGACTGGGACCCACTAAATGATTTAAAAGCCCTTCAAAAAATTAGTTTCCAGTCACATTCACAACAATTGAAAATATTCCGTCTATATTCAATCCACACTGTAGAGGAGATGGCCCTTATTCTTGCCAAACAAGGTCTTTCTCCTGATAATTTGAAAAATGCTACAAGGACCACCTGTAATAAGCTTCTCACCTGGGGTGCTCTACATCTATTCGATAAGCTTGATCAATTCCATGCTCAAAACAACTCGAACCAAATTCAATCTTTGGAAAATAGTCATTGTTTACTAAACAATGTAATGCTTGAGTTTTCAGCCTTGTTGTCAAACACAAACCTGGATACTGAGGTCATATTAAAAGTACAACAAACTGAAGGAGCTTATGTGAAGAATGTATCACCATATGGAGAAGTAGAAGCCGGTTTGGGTGGGGGTATATTTTCGATACAAAAATTGATGCAAACTGAACAATACATGGTTTATTGGACAAATGTACTTAAAGGGAGAAATCCCAGATGGAAATTCTTGTCCAGCTCATCAGACATGATCATAAAAGAACAAACAGAAACAAAGCCATGTAACAACGCAAATAGTATAGACGAGACGGTGGGATTTCCTCTAATTGAACGGAAACCAGTGATGAAGAAGAAAAGGAGAATATTTGCTGATGGAAAGGGTAGCAGTTCAGCTGGTAGGGCCCGTACATTATTTATAATATTTTCTTTACATTTTGGGCACAAAAGAAGGCAACAAGTATATATTTGAAGAAAACATTTATTATGTAAGATTAGATGAGGAAGAGAGTAGAAATAAAAAGTCAGGTTGTTAACCCAATGGAAGTTAAATAGGGGGAGTAAAATGTTATGCTTCCGACTTTTAATTTTTAAAATGTGACAGATGTGCCTTTCCATATCTTACTCTTTGTGGGGCGTTTTAATAAATAAGACACTGCCATATATATTTTACCAAAATCTTAAGCAACCAAGCTTTGTTCTGAACCTTGAACAATCCAGCTTATTTGCTTAAAAGCAGAAACTAAAGGAGCCTATGGTATACCACACTCTCCTAGGGTGTGTTTATCATTTTTATGAACAAGGCACTTCCAAATCTTGTATACCAAAAATTATACGGAGAAACAAGTGCGTACAGTAGAACATAATCCAATAAAAAGCTAATGACCTACATGAAATTGATGTTCAACGTGTAAATTGATAATATTTATTTTCAGGTCTAGAACACCCTGCTTGTAAGAAGACTAAATATGTGCAGGATGTACAAGATAAAAAGGCTGGATCCAATGGAAAAGTAGGGTTTTCCTCGAAAACAAAGAAGTCTAAATCGGTGCAAGATAACCAAGATAAGAAGGCTTTTAAAGGGGTCTCCTCGAAAACAAAAGGGGCTGATTGTATCTTGAAAAAGAGAGTTCCAAAAAGGAATTATCCTTTGGAAAAAAGAAGTATATTTGGTAAAGCAGATAAACTTATCATCAGCGAGTTGCCTGCTTCTGAGTTGATCGCAACTAAATTTACCACATATCAGAAACATACTTGTTCATCCCAAGGAATTAAAAGACAACTGCCTCAGGTAAAGTACATGTTTTTTCTAATTCATATTCCAATGTTGTATTTCAGTTACGTGGTACACTATCTTAATGGTTTCGAAAATATGTTTGTATCAAAAATATAGTCACTAGACTAACAGAATTGCATTTACTCAAATGAACAGGTTCCAAATCATCCTTTTCTTGTAGATTCTACAGTGGTTGATGATTTTGATGATTCATCTACTTTTTTGCCTCCAATTCCAGGACTATTAGACCAATGCTTAGATATACCTACATCTGTTAATATTTCTGAATCCTTTCCTTCGAGCCAAAACATGGAAAATCGTGTAGTTATTAGTGATCAACTTCCAAAGTCCAACCATATTCCAGAATTTGATAATTCTTTTAAATTTTTGCCTCCTCTACCATCAAAAATAGACCAATGCTTAGATGGAGCTCCGTCTGAAAATATAAACAAAAAAACTCTTCTATCTTGTAACACACAACTTCAACTTGAGGTGACTTGTTCCACTCTTTTAGAGCCACAGCCGAGAGATTTGGAGATAATTGAAAAGATTATGGAACAAGCTTCAAAGATCAAGCAAAACACGGTTTGTCAGAATTCAACTTTCATTACCTATAATGCATAATCCACGGTTCATTAAATATTAAATGAAATTTTCATTTTGTTGTAGAAATCCAAACTTGGAGCTGAGTTCGAAAAAGAGATTGATGAAGTAACCAAGAAGTATATCAAGTTACTTGAGGATGTGGAGATGGAGCTATCACAGAGGGAGAATGAACTTGAGTCGTATTACAAGAAGGTGAATGGGAGCAAGTCAATGGTTCGGGACTTTTCAGAAAAACTTGGTAGTGTTGGGGCAGCAAAATCTTCAAGGACACAACAAGGTATTCCAACTTTTGGGTGGTTGAGATAGTATATTATAAAACAAACCAGTTTGTAAAATTCTGTTTAACCCTAATTGTATACCTGAAAAAACTGTATCTGTAGTCATAACGCATGCGGTAGAATGTGTCTCCCCAAATTTTTCTAAACTAAACTTACGAAAATACTCATTAGCTAGTTTTGAATAACAAAAGTATCATCTGTATAAAAATACTTATTGAATTTTTTTTTTTTATTCAATCTGTGTCGTGATTTTCTCTTCTGACCGCTCAGATAACTATATTTGCCAACTCCCTGAGTCATGCTTCTTTTAAATTGGTTATAAACTTCTGTTAAGGGCTTTTGATTTAAATCTTATTTGTTCAGATTTAGAGCCATCGCTTGACTGTTTATTAGTTATACTTTAGTGTTTTTGCTTACATGCTTGTATAATTTTTTTTTTTAGAAATTCTCTTAATCTTTTGTTTCTACTTTTGCTTAATGCTTCAGTTTAGGATTGTACTTAAATTGCTTTGTTGTTAGCTTATTTTGGCCTTTGCTTAAATATTTAGGTAATGTTTTTTTTCATAATTGGTGTGATTTGCGAGCTAGCTTATTGAGTAAACTTTTAGTAATGATTATTGACATTTTCTTACAGAAAAGACGGCTCACAGATCTCATTACCCTTTTGAACCTTTCTTTTAAAATTATCATGGAAACTGGAATTTACAAGAAACATCCTAACAAATTTTTGCGATGCGCAAAGTACATCTATCGAAAATTTGAGATTGTATTAAGAAATTTTCAAACTTAGGAAACATGGTGGCAAGATGAAGTAATTTAAATAATCTAAAAAGGAACTTTCTCTTCATCTTAGGTCAAATTCATTGCCCATGTTGTATTGCAACCGACTTTTGCTTGGTTGTTCGAGCTTGGAGCTTAATTGGTTTATTCTGTTATTTTATTAAGTTGTCAGTAATTCAAATTGCACCTCCCAAGAAAAAAATTCTAGCTCCACCAAATACCACAGCTTGTACTCATGAATCAAATGTTTGGTTGCAACTCTTAAGCAAATAAGATTCTTTTAGGATGGGTAGTTTAAGGCTTTAGCTTTTTCAGATCAAAGCCAGAAAACATCTTCAGCTGACAACAATATGCAATCTAGTTTTAAAGCAAAAAGCTGAGCTTAAAAACTACAACTGAAGACATCCTATATAAGATTGGTTACCCTGAAATTGATGATTCTAAGATATTTTTTTCTGTATCTTTTCTTGAAGATTTATCTCACCTATGTTATCAACCAGGTGCAAAACGAAGCAACCAAAAATGCAAAAATTCAATAGCAAAGTCACCTTCTACTACATCCACCACGAGCAAGGGTATAGGAGTCTCTCTCAAGTCATTTGCAACTGGTACCATACAATGCGGTGCCAACAAATGCTATACTATAGAAACAACTCAGCTCTCTTCAGCTCCTCAATCGTTAAGCCTAACCGTGCCCATTTTCCGTCCCCAGATTCCTCATAGAGGAACCTTCAAGCCCGTTACTGTAATCCGAAGCCCAGCCCCGCACTTTCGAGGCCCACATCCATGTCCTGAGATGTCATCACTCGAATACTGAAAGACGCATAATGGAATGCTTATTAGACTGTCTGAGCAGTAGCTTGGAAAATACTCCTTCGCCTCTGCAAAAGACCGTTGATGTTTCAAGTTTGTCAACTTCAGCGCTCATGAGCAAGTTATTTTCTTCGACCAAGTCGATCTTGTGATGATTGTGTTGTAGTCATTAAGTTTTGGGACTATTTTGTAGTTATCCGCACAATATACTATTAACATTTTAGTTTACACACCAGAATAGTGATATTAGAGGTTGATTAGAGATTTTAGGGGGGATAGTCTTTTGGCCCTTTTGGGTAATTTAAGAGTAAGAAGAGATAGTTCAAAGAGTTCTATAGGGGTTATTTGAAAATCTATAGTGGAAGTGCAGATGATAGACTAGTAATCATATTTTGTCTAGTTAGTACAACCGTGATTTGTTTTTGTGATTCCAATGCGAAAACTTGAATTTGCTGATTGAAATATAAAACTTAACTCAATTTCTTTATCAATTTGTGTACTCGTAACTCCACTACTTTTTTTTTTCTCGTCAAGAAATTTTCTTCAATTTGGGACTAAAGATTTTGTTTCCCACTCTCCATATATACTACAGGGTGACTGTCTTTGAAAATACTAGTGTAGCTCTGACTATTCCTACATTATCAGGTGCAATAGATTGCAAATGTTTACACTGGAAGTGTTTAGCTTGGAACAGTTGGTATAAGGCGATTCGCTCGGAGTGTGGAGCGTATTGTAATGTTTATTGTTACTTTTGCTGTAAAAATTGTTTTGAGGTTCTAATAAATAAAAAAGGCGATGTTGGACGTTGAGAAATAAATAACAAATATTTCAGCTTTAAAGCAACCAATCAAATGAACCTACAGTATACGAAAGCTTACTAGCTGCAACTAAAAAGCCTTCTGGTTCAAGTAGGATTTTGAACGTAAAATAAACAAAATAAGAATTTCATTTATTATGCCATAAATTGTGAAAACTAGTAAACGTCTTGAAGAAAATTGAATGTCAGGCATAGATCATAGGTTAAAAGGCAAGAAAGTTGGGGTGGAGCCTTGATAAAAACTTGGACTCGAGCAAAAAAATAAAAACTCTGCTTCTAAGCAACCAGCCGAATGCAAAACCAATACAACTAACTGTGCTCAAGAGCTAGAAGTTCAAGTTGGAGATAAAAGGAAAACACCATCATATATATTTTATTTATGCTGCCATAGATGTGAATTTAACAAACACCATGAAAAAATTATGTTCAAGACAGCAATCATAACAAAAAACCAGAAAACTAAGATAATGCGTAAGAACCCGCATTAAACTCACAATTAATAATTCAGCTCTCCCACTTTCAGTTTATTCATTCCGAAAAATTCTACAATGGAAGATGTGTATTTTATCGTCAAAAAAATCACAGAAATATAATCAAGTTGTCAATACTTCGACAAAATCATTTTTTTATCACTTTACAGATGATCAATAATGGCCTTGGTAAAATCAGAAGTGGTTGATGATCCACCAAGATCACCAGTGCGGTACTTCCCTTCGGAGATGGTATTAAGGATGGCATCTTGGATCCTGTCTGCCTTATCGTGTAGCTCAAGATGTCGAAGCATTGAGACGGAACTCAGAAGAAGAGCAGTTGGGTTTGCCATGTTCTGTGAATATTCAACAGAGGATATGTTACAGGTTATCCGGATTTTGAAACTGATGAACTTACAACTTCAAACATTAAGACAGCACACAATGACGGAGCTAGGATTGTACAATGAGGGTGCTGGAATTCCCAAAAAGAAACGACTTATGGGGGTGCTACTCCCATACATATAAAATTTGGTATGTAAAATATCAAATATGTACTGCAGGTTTTTAAATCATGGGGGGTGTTGTAGCACTTGTAAGCCCCTTCCTATCTCCCCACCCCTGACAACACAGTGTCATTCAAGCCGCAAACAAGATAATTTCATCAAGTGGGCAGACTTTTCATATAGCACAGAGAACCAAAAATTCAAAGCTCGCTTTAACACAACTTATAAGCTCAACCTATTAGATATTCAAGCCCTACAGCTGCATACCCAAAATGCCCAAAAAGTTTCTGATTTACATTTAGTTTTCAACCCTTCGCTTCAAAATATCTCCCAATTGACGGACTATCGTGTGAATACGAGTCCCTTCAAGGGCATCTAATAGAGAGAAAGTGTTAATGAAGCTTAAAAGCACTTAAATACCAGGCAGATCTTCTGACATGTAAAAAAAATGTCATTTTAGCTTAGAAGCTGCACCCAAAACGAATCCCAAATTCCGTTTTTTTTTAAATGGGCTTACGTTTAAATTATTTATCTTATTTCACTAAAATTAGGCTTCTTCCTTCTAAAGATTAAGAGAATTGAACAAGTTAAAAAAACTTGGGTTAGTTTGAAGGCCGCAAACAGCTGTTTCAGAATGTCACAAAACAAAGATAGAACACTGGGAGTGACTACTGTCTATGTCACATTTAAATTACTCACCCCGCCACCCCTGAAAAAAAGTGCTAATTTACAAATCTATTTCTGACGACAATCAACTTTGTAAACCTTGGATTCGATAAAACTCAAAATTGTAGCTGGTCAATGCGCATTGACAATTTTTCTTTCTAATTTATGTACTTGGTCAATGCGCACCACAAACAACTCAATATTGTCTTACACCAAATTTTTCAAGTAAGACGCAGTTTCTCTTCAGAAGTTAGTAGACATCTTTTTTACTGTAAATATAATGTAAATGACCTTTTCCGTTATCCGCTATTCTAAATGCAGACATGTTGACAAATACATGAATCAAAAGGAAAGTTAATCCAAAACTGACTGACAACGCAACGTTGTCATTCTAAATGTAGTCATGGTGATTGATTGCAGAACATGTGTTTTTATTAGTGCTATGATTTATACTTTCAGTATTTGAAGTACATTGGGGTTAGTAGAATTAAATGTAATAAATAAGTATATAATGGTTTCCTATGTAAGGTCGAACTTGACATCACATTTAACAAATTCAAGAAACGCCACAACAGATAATTTACAAAAAATCTCAAGGAAAAGGGCGGTAAACACAATGTAGATCAGTAATCATCACAAGCAAAAACTGATCAACCTATCTCTAATGCTACTACTGACCTTTCCAGCGATATCAGGTGCTGAACCATGTACAGCCTCAGCCAAACAAATGCCTCCCTCACCAATATTGCAGCTTCACACAACACCAATTTAAGATAAAAACAAAGTACGACGAATATGCAGATGTATTTTGATATGACTTTACAGATATAGATACTATGCCAACTAAGGTAACAAGAAAAGATACCTAGGTGTTAAACCCAATCCTCCAATCAATCCAGCACACAGGTCACTGATGATGTCACCATAGAGATTAGGCATCACAAGAACGTCAAAAAGAGTTGGATTCTTTACAAGCTGTAGCAAAGTGCAAGTAACAAACAATCAATCTTCACTTTTATTAATGTATATTTGTATGCCATGGAGGTCTTAAAATAAACATCTACTACATTAATTCTCAATGACAAGATCTTTTTTTTAACCTAAATTACTGGCAAAACGGAAGTAAAAAGCAGTAACGCTGTCATATCACAATTTCACAACTACAGCCCATTTTTACATACCATCATACAGCAGTTGTCAATGACCACTTCCTCATAGGTGATCTCAGGATATTTCTCTGCAACCTCACGACAACACTGCATAATAGTATTTCAACTCAATATGGTGTCACACACATAATTAATTGTATACGAAACAAATCAAATAGTGATACCTTGAGAAAAAGACCGTCAGTTTTCTGCATGATGTTGGCCTTGTGAACAGCAGAAACTCTCTTTCTCCCATGAGCCTTGGCATAATGAAAGGCATATTCAGCTACTCTAAGACTTGCTTGACGAGTAATAATCTTCAAACTCTCAACTACACCTCGAACGACCTACAAAGAATGATAAGAACATCATTAAGCCATTTATTTTAATGTAGATTTTTGCAAATCATCTGTTTACGAGTTTTCTTGGTTGCAGCTTTTAAGCAAACAAACAACTTTTCTTGACACCTCAAAAAAGCTAGATATTCGAGTTTGCTATAAGCTCTATTGATATATTTGGTTGCTAATAATAAAGCTAGCTCTCTTTCATAAAAATAGTCAAAGAAATCAAAATAGCCAATTAATATAAGAGACTTTTTTTTTGTTAAAAAAAAACACCAATTTCTGGAAGAAGAAAAACGGCTTTCTCAATGCAAAATCGACTTTTTTTTTTAAAGAAGTCCTCTTTCAAAAGTAACGACTTTATTTTATTTTATATTCAGTTATGGGAATTTTTTTAATTAAACTGATTGATTTTATTTTGAAACAAATTTATATTCTAGAAACTCGTATGCTTAAAACGCTAAATTTTTTTGGCTTTTCTAGCCAGAAAAAGCCAATAACACAGTCTTTTGAACATGTCATTCTAATGAGACTTTGCTGAAAAACAATCCTACTAAAAATGCAGTCAAACAAAGCCTTTAAATGTCTTGTATACATACTTGATGCTCGAGGCCACTGTACTCTCCTTCTGTGTTCTCACGGATTGTAACGAGATCCACGTCATCATAACGAGTCTTGTATCCAGGAAGACTGTAGCAAGGTCTAACATTTGCGTATAGATTTAGTTCTTTCCTTAAAGTAAGGTTCAAAGATCTGTGACCCTTTCCAATTGGTGTTGCCATTGGACCCTTTAACCCGACCTTGTTTTTCCTAACTGATTCTAAACTTTCCCATGTGAGAAAACTTTTGGTTCTAGGATCAACTTCATTTCCAACGAAGTGTTCCTCCCATTCAATTGGCACACCGGCTGAATTAAAAACCTGAATTAGCGAATATTAGTTTCATATTTTTCTGTTAAAAATAAACACCAATATTCCTAGAAATAAATATCCAATTAAAAAATAGATGATTAACATTAAGAATACAAGAGTCAATTCACACAATTCACCAAGTCTGGATTACTAAACTATACAATTCGCTTTATGATATGTATTTTACACAACCTCACGAGCTATAACTTCTGTAACTCTGAAATTCTTCTACTTCTCTAACACCCTAACTCTACGTAGTTAGAGCTAGAATGTTACTTCTACTTATCTCAGACTTTGCAATAATGGACTCACGTAGACTTGCAAAAAGAAACAAAAAACTTTACTTTATGTAGCTTCACCAAACATTACCTGTTTCTTGCATATGCAACAAAAAGGGCAACTTCCAATATTAAAAATAACAAACGTGTATTCCTATTACATTTTTTTAGACGAGACCAGACTTGCCACAATGTTTCATATTTCCCAACTTATCAGATATCCATCCAAAATTATCTCCCGAGCCTACACCAAATATTTAAAGTTTAAATTTAAACACTCTCCCTAACTCTACTAGTGCCTGCAAGTTTAAGTAATCTAAGCTTGCAAGCTAAACCTTAAACAAAGTGGTGAATCATCCAAAAAGGCTTCTAGTAGGCTATTGCTTAAACTCAATATATTACAGCGACTTTTAAGGAGCCAATCGTAACAGAAAGCTCAAGGGCATCTTTTTTCCAATATATATTGCTGGAAACTTTATTTCCACTCATATGTTATAATATTTCCCAACACTCAGTTCTTTGAAGAGCAAGTAGCCATCCCATACTGTAAGCAAAATATTTTAAATTATACGATTAGAATCTTACCAAACTTCAAGTTCTTAGTAAGAGACATCCTTTACATCAAAATTAGTCTCCTACAGATTTAAAACAACGTGAAATTTATTCAATTCTCTAACCAATTTTAATTTAACTCGGGAGGAATATTGTTATATCACTTGCTGCTTTTACACAGCATAATACACAAACATCACAATAGAACAACACAGGCAGCTCTGGCAAGCACTCATCCACTTATTTAGGGTTCTTAGATAGCAGCTTTAAAGCTAAAAACTGAACGTATTAGAAATGTAAAAGAGTTGGAATTTCTTTATGCTTTTAAGCCACACGAACATTTCAATAACCGCTAATTAAGGTTTACTTACTACGAAATATATAAAAAGTAATTTTATGACAAAGTGAAGTATTGTTCAATTATAAAGCATAATAGGCAGTTGTGGAAACAAGAGGAAAGAATTTATTTACATTATCTGTAAATCAATCTTCTAATATTACTCCATCTCAATCCAACTAAACCCACTAATATTTCCCAAATTCTCTATATTAACATCGATGTCAACATCAGGCTATCTATTGTGTACGTATGCATACTAAATTTCCTTAGCCATAGAAGGAACAAAGTCCGTTGAAGGCCTCAACCACTACCTCAGCCACATCAGCGGCTTCGGTGGTGGAGTTGACTTGACCGTCCCTGTCAGGGATGACAACAGTCAATGTCGAGAGAGGAAAAGGGGGAAATCTTTTTGTTCTTGAGAGATAATGAGAGATAGACAAGCAGAACATAGCTTAAATTTTATGGTTTCCCAGGATAAGATGCAAACACTAACTCTAATTAAATCTAGTTTTTTAAGTTGTTGCTAATCCTCCACGCCAGAATGTCTAAAGCTAGCTTTACTGTCATTGCTTTTTTAAGCAGCTTTTTCATTAAAAGACCTGATTCCCAACGGGTCTATAGACAATACCTATTCTAGATTTCACTAAAATATACAAGGCTCTAATTGACACAATTATACATGAATAAAGTATCGTAGCTTTCCCTATAATACGCATACATTGATAAAGGAGTCCTAAAGATAAAATTCGCATATTGTAATGTGCATAGTTTGTAAATCTGCATAAATTATCTCCTTCCACGGCAATGGAGTATTACTATAGTGACAATCATTTTTGATAGAAGTACTATAGGCCGCTCAAATTAAAAAAAGCAAAAAGAACAATAAAATAATGACATAATGTCAACCAATAACTATTATAAAAACTTCTAAGCTGTTGCCAATCACCCCATGCTAGCTCATATAAAGCTTACCTTTCCATCTTATTACTTTTTTAAGCAGATGTTCATCAAAAGAGCTGATGTCAAACATGCCTATAAACAATACCCATTCTAGATTTTTATTGAACAAGTCAGATTGGCACTCAAAAATTACAAAACTGCCATTGAAACACAAATTATACATAATATGTATGGCAACTTTTCTAATACATATACATACAAAGAGAAAGGAGAGTAGTGGTGACAGATTACACCTTATTTTAGCTTTTAATATGCTAGCAGCCCTCATTGAAAGTCCAGAATTAGCAGTGAGGATTATTAAATTCTAAATAACAAATGAGGTTGATTTTTTAGAGGATTTCATTAATCTGTGGTAAATTACCTCCTTCCACCGCAATGGAGAATCAGAATGGCAGTACTGATTAAAATAAGGTAATAATAGTCCTCACAAATTATTTTCTTGACTATATTCTGAAACAAAAAACAAAAATCACTCTAACTGAAAACCCCAAGAAAATCAATAATATTTACCCAAACCCTAGTAATTTTTTAGAGAAGCTTTTCTAGATGTTGCTCATTACTCCAGCTTAGCTTATCTAAAGCTAACCCTCTTATCATATTTTTTTTCTAAGCACCTATTTCATCAGAAGACCTGATGTCAAAGGGGCCATTGATAATACAGATTCTTCTTCTCCATTAAGAATTGCAGAATTAGGTGTTAAAAGACTACAAATTTGCAATGGTAAAGATCGTTCATATATAGCTAGCAAATAGATACAATCCGGCACATATGTAAAGCTACATAGCATGCAAATTTACACATTTCGGCGGAGATATAAAGCTACTATATAGCTAGCAAATACGTACAATTCAACGGATATATAAAGATACTAAATAGCTAGCAAGTAGATACAATACGGCCAATATGTAAAGCTACTGTATAGCTGGCAAATAGATGCAATCGGATGGATATATAAAGCTACATAGGTATCAAATAAATACAATCCGACGGATATAAAGCTACTATATAGCTAGTAAATAGATACGATTCCAAGGATATATAAAGCTACTATATAGCTAGCAAAAGGATACGATCCGACGGGTATATTAAGCTACTACAAACCTAGCGAATAGATAAAATCCGACGGTTATGTAAAGCTACATAGCATGCAAAATTATACAATTCGGCGGATATGTAAAGCTATATAGCTGGCAAATATATACGATTCGACGGATATGTAAAGCTAATAAATAACTAGCATATAGATACAATCCGACAGATATATAAAGCCATTATCTAGCTACAAAATACGTACAATCCGACTGATATAAATCTACTAAATAGCTAGCAAATAGTTACAATCCGACCGATATGTAAATCTACATAGCATCCAAATTTATACAATTCGGCGTATGTGTAAAGCTAAATATCTAGCAAATACATACAAATCGACAGGTATGTAAAACTGTAAAGATATCAAATAAATACAATCGGCAGATACGCCAGTTATAACAAAAAAAAAAAGACAATTAACACAAGAATAACACATAAATATGAACGAACGGTATAGATTCTTTAAGCTACATAATCGGTCCTGTCATTTGGAAGAGAATTCTATTCAGTCCTATCAATTTGATTCTAACTATTACAAAACGGCAATCGACACATTAAATCATGCATCAATTTGTGTAATAGCTATTAGCTAACTTCCCCTAAACACACATAAACTGATTAAGACACATGGTGATGAATACATATACATACATAAATATATGTATACAATTGGCAGATATGTAAGCTATAATAAAGAGGCAATCGACACAAGAACAACACACAAATGTAAACTAACGGAATTGTTTCTTAAAGTTACAAAACTGATCCCATTATTTGGAAGAGAATTCTATTCAGTTCTATTGTTTTGATTCTAAAAATTACACTATCAAATAATACATGGATTTGTATAATAGCTAGCTTCCCCCTAACACACACACATAAACTGATTAAGAGCCTCACATGGAGATAAATACATAAATATGTAAGCTTGTTTATGAACGAATAAAAATTACACAAATGGCAGATATGTAAGCTATAATAAAAAGGTAATCGACACAAGAACAACACACAAATAGAAACGAACGGAATTGTTTCTTAAAGTTACAAAAACGGTCCGATTATTTGGAAGAGAATTCTATAGAGTTCTATTGTTTTGATTCTAAATATTACACTATCAAATAGTACATGAATTTGTAAAATAGCTAGCTTCCCCTGAACACACACATAAACGAATTGCAGAACTGCAATCGACACAACAAATCAAAAATATGAAAAAACAGAATAGTTTCTTAAAATTACCAAACCGGTCCCGTTTTTTGGAAGAAAATTTTGTTCGGTCCTATTGTTTTGATTCTAAAAGTTACAAAACCGCAATCGACACATCAAATCATACATAAATTCCTAAATAGCTAGTTTACCTTAAACACACACATACATATAGATAAATATATACATATGCGCATATTACATATATAAATAATACATGAATTTATATAATAGCTAGCCTCCCCTAAACACACACATAAACTAATTGAGGCACATGGTGATGAATACATACACACACACGTATGTGATATATATATATATATATATATATCACAAGAATAACACATAAACATGAACGAACGGTATAGATTCTTAAAATTACAAAACCGGTCCCATTATTCGGAAGAGAATTCAATTCAGTCCTATCGTTTTAATTCTAAATATCACAAAACCGCAATCGACACATCAAACAATACATAAATTTTGTATAACAGCTAGCAGTAGCTTCCCCTAAACATACAATGATATATAAAGCTACATAGCTATCAAATAAATACTATTGGCCGATATGTAAGCTATAACAAAAAAGGCAATCGACACAAAATAACACACAAATGTAAACAAATGGTATAAATTCTTAAAAGTTACAAAATTGGTTCCATTACTTGGAAGATAATTCTATTCAGTCCTATTGTTTTGATTCTAAAAATTACAACACTATCAAATAATACATGAATTACATTATGAAATAACAGTATCGATTCTTAAAGTTAGAAAACTGGTCCCCTTATTTGGAAAAGAATTCTATTCAGTCCTATTTTTTTAATTAAAAAAATTACAAAACCGCAATCGACACATCAAGTCATACAGAAATTTCTAAATAGCTAGCTTCCCTTAAACACACACATATAGATAAATATATACAAATAGATATATGAATAAATAAATAAATAACCTGTTTGACGGATTGGGCGATTTCGGGGCCGATACCGTCACCGGGGAAGAGAGTGGCGCGGATCAAGTCGGAGCCGGAATCGGAATCGGAGGAGGAGAAGCTCCGATGAATAACCGACGAAACCCTAGATGGTGCGCCGGCGAGATAATCTCGGCTACGGAATATTCGTCTCGCGATTTGAGAGGCCATTATTATTTATTGCACAACTTTATGCGAAGAAAAGAGAGAGAGAGAGAGAGAGAGAGAGAGAGGGAAAAGTATATGTATCATGTATGTATGTATAGATTCTTTAAGGTTATATGACTTATATGTATGGTCCTCGTAGTTTAGAATAGAGTTCTATTTAATCATATGCTTTTAAGTTTGAGAAGTTGAGAAGTTTGAGAAGGCAAGTTCATGACATTTTTTTTAATAAACAGTTTTGAAATAAAATAAATAAATAAAAAATATTTAAAAAATCAGTTCGAATCGTGAAAACGGAGGGGGAGTTTTGCGACTCCTCCAAATGAGGGAGTTTGGTGCCCCTCCTCTAATGAAAACTCACTCGTGTATATTTAAATCTCATGTTTTCGACTTTGAAATGTCTGTAGGTGTGTGTTTTTTTTAATAAGTTTTTCATTCTTAAATAGTAGTTTTTGGTAGTTAAATTATATCAATTTTACATTTATACCTCAAAATATTTTTTCCTGAAAATTTTGAAGAAATTGTATCAAATCCTTAAATAACATGTTTTTTTTTAAAGAATGACACTTATTTAGAGTCTTAGTGGGAATATTTTTTTTTGTATTTGTAGTATAATGTCGTTGTTAAAGGATGGAAGTACGAAATATTTGGCCTACTGCGTACATATTTTTTCACATTTCATTAAATATTGAAGTAAATTTGGCATCCTCTTGATCGGTTTATATCGTATTTTTTGTTGTAAATGGCGATTGCCTTTTAGTAAACTTCACAAGAGCACCTTAGTCTCGATCTTCATTATATTTTCATGAAACTCAGATCGTATCATCTCCATAAAAATTTCAAATTTTTTTAAAGGTGGGCGAACACTGTCCGTTCCGCTCGTAAATTAGGGAAAAATAAATTAGGGAAAAAGCTAAATGGTTGATGTTAGTTAAAAGGACAACTCAACTAATCATCATCATTCAACCCACTAAAGATCCTCTTAGTAATAATTTGTTTCATGTAAATTCTTTTAGTTCCAAGTTAAAACAATTTAGTTCCTTAAGGATTAATCATCCTCATCCACTTTAAAACCCCAGAATAATTAGGCTTCTTTGATAATTAACCAGTTTTTCAACTTTTAAACCAATACTATAAGAGGTCGAACTAACATGAGTAGACTTCCTTCACTAGTAGTATTTATACAATTTTCGCGTATATTACAAATAAATATCAGTATATTATGATGAAGCAATGGATCCATCTTTCCCTTAATTAATTCATAAAATTCTATTTAATTTGTTTGGGAGTTTAAACTTTTCGCTATTTTATTACATTGTTCTTCTTTACATGTGGTGGCTGTTACACACTACCAACAAATGAAGATTGTTCATTAAATCTAATTAACCATGATAACTACACAGTTTAACCTTTTTCTTTCATTTTAGTGGTAAATCCTTTTAGTTTTTGAGATGATTTTATTTTTATTAAACAAGCTATTAGGACTTCTTATGGTTAATCAAGAAGGCTATCAACATTGCCGTAAGTGATTTTGCATTTTTATTATAAGTTATTATATGGACTCGTGTATAGAAGAAAGATTAGCGTCGACAAAGGCTCGTGATTGATATTACAATGGTCAAGCAAGGCAAAAACCCCTCAGCCCGTACCTTGTCATGCGGTTTTGGAGTTTCTCCTGATATTATTCTCTATTGATTTCTTATGGTGGTTAATGAGGTTTATGATTTTGCAATTGGACATATGCTTGAGTTTTTTAATCCATCTATATAACGATGTGGACTTACATATAAGTTGACATATGTATAAATGATTTTTCTCACATATATACGGAATTGTAAAACAGGTTCTCATTTGTAAAACAGGTTCTCATTTGTAAAACAGATGTAACATGACTACCCATTGAAATTTATATAAAAAAATATGTTCTTTAACAAAAAAAAATAAAAAAAAATAATTGCAAATTGAGGATAGAGCCGGAAAGTTAAATGAATATACAAAGAGGACACTGGCTTTCAGATTTCAATTGGGCAATTATTTCTTGCCTGTGTGACTGTGTCTCTTGAAGGCATTATAAAGACAGCAAACATTCCTTTGAGTACTTCTTCTTACTTTGACTTTGTTTATGTCTTGGCCATAAATGTTTATAAAACCCATAAATGCTTGTTACTCAATAATGGTTTTCTAACCTTGTTGATTGTTATTATAGATGAAATAACTAGTCATGACCACAAAGAAATTGGAAAAGAAATCTTTGCAGATTTCACATGATCAAATATAGGGAAAAAAACTAGAGCTTTGACAAAGAAATCTAAACACAAACACCTTTAGCATTCCATAGCTTTTTTGTACCAAAAAAACAATAAACTACACAAATAAGTGTTCCTCATCACTCACCAGTCATCATTGTGAAGACACACACTATCAATAACAACTTTTACTAATTGCTTAGATTCCCTGTAATACTAGAGAAATATATTTGTTAGTATTAAATATTTTGAGTGAAAAAATTTAGAATGTAAACGTAAATTATGGGTTCTAACTTCTAGTATTTGAACTTTAGGAAGATATAATTATAAATAACTAGAGAAAGTAAATTGTTTCCACAAAATTAGACCATTCGTGTGAAGTACTTTTGTTTCTCAGGGCAATGCTTGTATATAACGCAAAGTTTTACGTACGTTCCATTCATGTAAAAGGTGCATGTTTTCTAAAAAATAAAGGTATTTTAAAAAAATATGGAAATAAATCATATTATAATCTAACAGATAGGAATCTCTAACTTCGAGGAATTTCATGGATGGTCTCATTTTTCCCAATGTGTTTTCTTAATCAATAATTTGTTTATAATCTAACCAATTTGTTAATTGTTTTGTTAACGAGTTTTTTAGGCGCATCGTTTAAGCACTAAATAGTTTTTTTTTGGCATAAGACTATTTTATTAGAAAAAAGACTACAACGTACACAGGGGCGGACCTAGGGGGTGGCCGGGATGGCCGTGGCCACCCCCAACGACGATTTTTAATTTTTTTTATATGTGTAATTTAAAATTTTCTAATATATATATACATTGATGGTCCCTCTAATTAAACAAAATAGTTGTTGTTGTAGTGGTAAAATTGATTTTAAGGTAGTGGAAACTTAGGAGTTCAAATCACACCATATGTTTTTTTCTAAAAATTTCTGTTTTTTATCTTAAAATGATCAAATTTCGTAAATGACCATTGTATTTTCCTCTGCATGTCCTTATTTTGTAGGGTCAAACTACTAATATTGTATGGTGACTCTGAAAACTTCACGATATCTTTCCTTTTAGTTTATTACTTCAACTAAAAGAAAATTCAAAACATATGATCTGAAATCAATATAAAGGAAAATAGGAAATTGACAAAAAAAATCTCTCATATGTATGTTGCAATAAACCATTTATTTTGGTTTTACATTTTAAAAAATGAAACGATTTTCTCAAAAAATATTGTATAGTGGCTTTAAAAACTTTACCTACAGTGAAAATTTAAACCATGACTGCTATTTTATTATTTAAACCAAAAGAAAATTAAAGTGTATAGTGTAAAATATATTGAAGGAAGTGAAACAAAAAATATCTTATATATGTTGTACTGTATAATCAGTTAATGAAGCTCGTCGAAGATTGTGAAATATCATTTGCAATCCGCTTATCATGACTAAATATAAAAAAAAAATATGTTACTTATTTTGTGTCTCCGTTCAATCTAATTTCTGGCTCCGTCCTGTTTGAACCGAATTTGAACAATTTCAAGTTTTTAACCGGAGGGAAAAAAACTAATACGAAGCTACAAACTTAATAAAAGAAACTACTGACTATTGTATTTACACAACCCTGGCACTGGTTTTTCTACCAAAAGACTCTATTCATCACCTATTGTCCCCCAATTAAAACATTAAATTCTTGATTTTAGCACATTTATCTTCGGTTGATTAACCCAAGACACAAAATTTTATATAAGAAAAATTATTTATTACTCTGTTAGACCTAATTTAATTGCGTCCTTTGTTCGTGTGGGGTTGAACATGAAATCCCATGTACCCCATAAAAGGTTTATTTGACTCATTTTTGTATCTCGGGACTACGAACGAGTAGTGCATAAGGAAAAACATGTGTGAATGCTAGCAGGATTATACGAGTAAGGGTTTTTAAAAAAAATAAACAATCTCGTCCTGACTCATAATTTGGGACTGTAAATCCTCAACAAAGCGAGGCCTTAGTCTTCAGACAAGCGCGTTACATGGTCAATTTGGCATCATCTTTTTTGTCAAAAAGTTGCTTACGATAAGAAAAAAGTTTACTTAAAAAAAGTTATGGTAATGTGTTTGGCACAAGCTTACCTTTTTTTTTTACTAGAGTATAAGTTATTTGTAACTTTTTTTTATTGACACGTCATTTATTACCTATCTTTAACTTATAAATGAGTATATAAATATATTCTACAAAATTAATATTTTTGCAAGAAAATTATGTGGAAAGGCTAAAAAGATCCGCAAATTCCATTTTCTATGTTTTCGAGATTTTTTTTAATTATATTTTTTGACCTTATATAATAAAACCTACCTTTTCAAAAGCAAAAAAAATAAAATAACTAGGGGTGAACAAGTTGACCAAACCAAGCTTAATTAACCGACCCAACCAAGACAAGCGGCCCAATTAAATCGATTTTTAATAATTATAAACCAAACCGGTTGTTTATAATTATAATAATTATTATATATATATATATATATATATATATATATATATATATATATATATATATATATATATATATATCAATATTATAGATATAATTATAATTCATGAATAACTTAATTTAGTATGTCATTTTGTTACTTTCCGTACGTTATACGTAAATGAGACATTGCCGGGTCTAAATACTAACACCCCAACTCGGACATGGTGCCCCAAATTTTTATTTTTTTTCATAGTTAGGCTAACACTATATCATTTTCTTAAAAGATCACTGATTTTGCTTCAATTTTTTCTAATAATCACCATTGTATTAATTTGTAACTTGAAAACAAATTTTTTTTGAAAGAAAGTAAGCAGTTTTATATATTTTGAATTATATCTCTTTAAAATGCTAAATAAACAATTTAAATCAAGTAAGTTATAAAAACTTGATAATCAATTTATTTAAAGTAATTTTTAACAAAATGGCGAAATCAATAATTTTAGAAAAAAAAGAAGAAGATTTTTTCAAACATTTTTAGTGGTGAAAAAAAGTAAATAGGATACAAAAATAGTTTAATCTCCATTCTCCCCCCAACTCACACTTTAAACATGTTTTGAGTTGTTAAAACTCAAAAGTTAAAAGACTCACGCTCCATACTCCAGACACACAAAACACAAACTCCTCACTCCAGACTCACTCAGTTTCTCAAACATTATTCGGGAGTTTCAAAGTGAGTGGCGCATGGACCATCCGAACACTGATGAAGCTCCTACCTCAACCCCAATGGGCAATAAGTCAGTGGACAACCGGAGTTTGAAGGTTCGAAAGCCGTACCCGAAAGGAACAGTTCATGTGTCTTGGAAAGAAATTGAGCGTGAAAAGTTTGTCGAAGCAATTAACCTGTTTGTTCTCTTTTTCTATACTTTTGTTGTATCTCACTTTTACTAATTACTTTGTTATTATCTACATATCTGCATGCATCATACAAATCTCTTATTTTTGAGCGAAATAAATGCTACTTGATTGGTTTGGAGTGAAAATCTCGTGTCCCTTTATTTGTGCCCATCTATGACTCAAAAACGAAAAAAGAGCTTTTTGATTTCCATTTTTTATAGATATTCATAATGATTCAGATGATAATGTATTCAAACACGTTATTTATAAAGTCGTAAAAACTGAATATTGAGCCAATATGATTAAGGGGATTTAGGAGGGGGCATAAGATTTTGCCTTGTCAGGTTGTTATTTCAAGATTGGGGATTATCATTGTTAATTAATTACTGTTTAGAACTTCAGACGGAGTTTAGTAAGATATATGTCATTTTGGGATTGAGTGAAAAATGGATTCTTACAAATGGTTCTTTGTTTCGTTCAAAAATTCTTGGACGTGGAGTTGAAAGCAGCTCATAGTTGGTGTGGGACTTTGGGTGTTTTTTTCGTGGGATTGTGGTGTTTGTGGATGTAATTATCTAGTGAGCTCAAGGTATTAGGGTTTCTTAAAGATCATGACTCTTTGTTTTGAGATGATCATCATTGATTGTTTCTTAGAGTAATGGGCTCGGTTGTCTAATTCAGCGATCTTATTAATTAAGGATGAATTTTTTTGAAGTTCTTAATTATGTGGTTCTGTTTGAATAGGAGTTATGGAATTTGGCGTACTGATTTGGTCGTGTGAGATTTGTGACTTTCACCATGTATGCGTATGTCAGTGTTGTAGGGTAGCAAATACTGACATCATTTGCTGAGCAAAGTGTTGTACTGAAATTTGTCTGAACTAGATTGTTTATGGAAGATTAGCACTTGATATAGATTTAAGTTAAGCCACTTCTATCTGAATAATTCTGAGTTTTTTAAACTAGCTCAACTTAAATGTTTACTCTCGAGTTGTGGGTCATTAATTAGGGTTTGGGTATCGTGCATTTTAGGATTTCATAATGTCATTATGTTTGTGTGCAACTGTGCATGTGGAATTAGAGAATTCACTCTACTGCACATTTTTCATTACTTCATTTGCTGCCGTCGAGTAGGTTAGATGGAACTTTTCCTAGGTTTTTTTTTCCATGGGAAACTAGACCTTGAAATTTGTAACTCCTACTGTGATTTCGTTGTGGAACTTCAATGTGGATTAATGTCTATTACTTAGTACTTTTTACAGTAATGTGTTGCTAGGTGTTTTCAAGAATTGCACTGCTGTCAAATTGATTAACTAGGGTATTGAATGCATCAGTTACTGTGTAAGCATTGCTGCTCGAGTAATGTCTATTATTTTAAAAGTATCAGAACTTCAAAGCTCTTGTTATGTTTTTGGTTCCCGAGTTTCGATTTACATTACTCTATTTTGAAATTAGAGATTTTCATTATGAAATGGTGGGACTGGGAGGTGATGCGTTAAGGTTATTTTACTCATCAATTCTTGGGTGTATAACTTGATTTTTGCGTAACTTCTTCTGTTATGGGATTGACCTTTGAAGCCCTCAATGAAAAACTTGATACATAAAATCACTTACTTGTACATCAGACCGCAATCTTAAATATTTACGTAGGGTTTTCGAATTTTGTGGAATTTTATACTTACTAATTAATTCTGTGAAATCTGGAACGACTAATTATGGTGGTGATGTAGACGGTGTTAGAGCATGTTTTGAATCCAGTTAATTAGGGTTTTGTCCATTAGTTGCCAAGTAAGATTTGTAGCCTACATTTCCCTAGTTTTGTAGAATTCTTGAAGGATAAACCTTAATTTGGTATGACGACATTTGATTGAAAACACCTCAATCAAATGCCGTTCTGGAGGTTGTTTTGAGGTGTATCCGTATCTCTGTTTTAAAATTCGCACTACATAGCGCTATGTAGCGCGAAATAGCGCTTTTTTGGTAAAAAACGCAACGAAAAATCACGATTTTGGGTGAAATTGCGCTAAAATCGCGCTATAGGGGACCAAAAGCGCAAAAATCGCGAAATTCTGGACCAAAAGCGTAAATAGCGAGTTAAAAAAAAACAGCGGATATAAATAATAAATATATATTGTGCAATTTCATAAAAGTGTCTACAGTCCAAATGGTTAAGACTGTGCTGTAATTTCCAGCAGACCTGGTTCGAAACTCACCAACAACAATTTTTTTTTTTGATTTTTTTTTATTACTATCTAATATAACTATATTTTTTTATTTTTTTTTTGTTATATATTCTAAAGTTTAGTGCATATTTAGGCAAAAAAAAATACACCGCAAAGCGCTATATAGCAACGCTATTAGCGCTTTTAGCGTTTCTCTCGAAAAAACGCTACGATAGCGATAACGCTATTTAAAACACTGATCCGTATGGCATAATATTTGAGGGAGATACAAGTAGTAAAGATGTTTTCTGGAAGCACATTTGTTGAACATAGGGTTGTAACTGCATATGACATTTAGAATTTTATATGGCAAACCTAACGAGTAAAAACATTCACTGTGGTGTTAGATGTGAATTACTTCAGGCGTAGGCAGTAGCACATTGGATAAATCTTAGTTGAAATAGGAGGGAACTTTTTTTTTTTTAACGGCGACCATTTTATTGAGAAGAAAACAAAGTACGTTCATGGAAACAAGCCTTCCATGATAACTTCCAAGAACAAACACGACTAAATTTCCAGATATAAGTTGAATACATTACATATTTGTCAAATAACTCCAGCAATTGTAACAAAATAGGAGGGAACTTATAAGCTAGGTAAAGGTGTTCTTTTCCTTATTGAAACAAGGGACTTGAGTGTCTTAATATACATTTCTCTATGGTTCATTTAATGCGTGTTTTAGGTCTTAACAAATGTTTCATTCTACACATTTTTTCCATGTCCAGATGTCGCTAGTGTATGTATAAATTATGCAGTGTCTCACTTTTGGCTTGTAGGATTGACTCAACAAAATACCACTTTTATTTCCTTCATTCTTTCCAAAAAAATTCGTTATTACTATCACGTCCATTCTCCGTCATTACCTCTTCACAGATTTGGCCGTGACTGGCAGAAGATTACAGAATTTGTTGGAACCAAGAATGTCATCCAGGTGAGGAGGGTCACAAATTCCAGATTTTTGTTTAAAATAATAATGTTCTGCGTTTTCTAAATTTAGTTATTTATTTACCTATGCAGATTCGAAGCCATGGACAAAAGTACCTTAGCAAAGCTGAAAAAAAGGGTTTTGGTTTTCCCCTTCCTCGTCCAAAACGCAAAGCGTCTCACCTTTATTCGCAAATAACTTCAAGGCAGGTTTTAGCAAATAACTGCTCCACTAGCACAAAGTTTACCCCAAGAATTTTGCTGAAGGCTAATCACAATTCGTCTATAATAGGTAATCTGTATATTGAGTAAATAAATTGTTCATTGTAGGCTACGGAAATTCTAAATTGCAAAAAAAATCTTTTGAATTGTCTAATTGGCTACCTGAAATTTGGGATAAGCCATAAGTTATCTCTAGGTGGGAAATTTGTAAGGAGGGATGTGATACGCGTATTTTGTCCTTGTCGGCAAAAAAAAAAAAAAAAAACTCCAAAAAAATTACTGCCAATAGAATATAGATAGCTAGTAGAGGCTCTGTATGTTTGCTTGTTTAGGTGTTCAAATGGTGGATTTGTTTGATCCTGTTATATACTCATTAATTTGTCGACTTGAACATTTAAATTACTAGATGAAATAGATATATTTCTCTTTTTGATACATTGACTAAGATGGAATACGTACCTCAATAGATGAAAAAATACAACAAAAGTAGGCTAATTCTTCAACTTCGTTTGATTGACATTTTGTGGTCGTTTTCCGGAAGTACTGATGAGGAATACAATCATGATAGTTGTTCCATTTCAAAATTATGTCCTCTTGCATTAGCTTCTCGTCATAAACTCGATGACCTCGGTGTTCACCTTTCTTTCTTGATTCGTTTACATTTTTTCTCAGATTTGATTATATTCTTTGACCCATTGCAGCTCTTCCTAATTTCACTCTAGTAAATGATTTCATGGCCAGCGTGTTTGACCAATGCACTGCCGATCTTTCACAGAAACTAAATGAAATGGAGCTCATTGATGTTGAAACGGTATGTCTTTACCAATATTTTGTTTAATTAGTCTGGCAGGCTGAAGCCTGTATACAATTTTCAATTTTTTTCCTTGGAATAGCTGAATCTTTGGTCTCGATGTAAGGTATTAGACAAACTTCACATTTTTTTATCCTTACACCTGAAAGTTATAAAAAATTTACGAGTTGCTTGAGAGATTTTATCACCCCTACTGGAAAAACAGAATCTGAATGATAAATAATTTGGAATTGTCGTAGGTAGTAACTATAATGGTAAAATGCAAATAACTTCCGTGAACTATGGATGATTTGCAAATGAACATCATGATAATTGAATTTTTTTCAATTGACCTCATGATCTATCAGACATTTGCGATCAACCTCCATGTCCACTTTTAAAATGGTGGAATTTTGTGCTGGATGGTTCGTTTTTGACAAAAGATTTCTTTAACTCTATGTTCTTCTGATATCTATGCAAATTAAGCAACCGAATTTGGAACGGCACCATTTTTCTTTTAACAATCTGGTTTTCGCAGACTATAATTCGTTTTTGTGTAAAACTACTTGAAATGACGTTGTTCTGTTAACCGTTATCTTAAATATGTAGGCATTTTCAGATGCATAAATCAAACAAAGAAAATTCTAAAATGGACCAAGGAAGACAAAGTTGTCTTTTTAAAGGTTTGCATGAGGGTTAATTGCAAAAATTGGATAGTTTCTCGGGACTAATTGCAAGTTTGTGAGGGTCAATTGCGATCTAACCATAGTTCATAAGGGTTAATTGCAAACTGCTGATAGTAGTTAGTAAAGATGTCTCACATTTCACTTTTGGAATGCCGAATGCACATTCAAAATAAGCTCAGTTCATATACATTAAGTATCTACTTTCATAATTTGTTCATTTAGGTGTTGTTGTCGATGCGGCACTCAGAGGTCAAATTTAAGAAGGTGCGGGAGGTGGTCGAAGCCAAAGTTAAGGATTTGAAGATGGGAGACGAGGAAGTGGCGGTTCTCTAAGAATTTCTCTGTCCGAGTTAATCATTTGTTACATATGATATGTGCGTGAATTTCCGTTTGCAAGCCTAACTATAAGAATTGTAGTCGGTATATTGAAAACAATGTAAGGCCAATATCGCTGTGATGCTCAGATCACGGTTCAGTTGTGACTCAAAATATATATGCTCAGTTCTAAATCAAATAGTTTGAACTTCTATTATAAATGGTCTTTGTATTTTGTCACGAGATTGTAAAAGGTAAACTAGCGGTTTCCTTTATATTTCGTTTCCGACATCTTGTTATTTTTCGTTTATATTGTAGCTATTTTTCATTGAGTTTAGAAATTGTTCTCAAATTATATTTGCGTTGCCTTGTTAAATACTACGAGTAGACTGTTTTCACTCAAATTTCAAATGAAAAATTTATTTTTTGTCCAAAAAAATAAAAATTCATACAGGTTAAATCACCATATGAGAATAATTACCAAACATGTGCAAGATATACAAAATAATACGAGGGTGATAAATAATTATCTAGAGAGAAAGTGGTTATTATACCTTCTTCTCTCTTGTTTATTTGTAGGGTTTTCTAGATCACTGGACTTGCACTGTATTTTCACGATCCAACCTTAGTAAAAATCACTTTATTTGCTAATTGAAGATTATCTTGGGGTTTTACTGAGATTTTTTAGCCTAATTGGATCGAATACCGGGTTTTGCAGTTTTGAGGTGCTATGTACTAAGTTGTCACTCACTCTTCTTAGTGATAACCAGTATGCTTTTTGCTTTGGCGATAAATCCCGTCCATCATGAGAGGACAAATCATATTGAGATTGATGCTCATTTTATAAGTGAACAACTTCATAATGGTTTAATTCACATGACGTATGTGTTTTTTGCTTATCAATTGGCTAAAATCTACACAAAGGCACTCTCTGCACCAACTTTCTCGGGTTTATGGGAATGATTTCTATTCATTCTCCATCTTGAGGAAGAGTATTTATGTATATTGGTGTGTTTGTGACTTGTTTGTAATTACTTGATAGTCATTCTGTCACTTTATGCAATCAAGTGTACTCAATTGTAATGAGATAGAAATATGTGGATCAATTTGTAATGTTGTAATAATATAAAT
Organism: Primula veris; assembly: GCA_963682055.1. Taxonomy (NCBI): domain Eukaryota; kingdom Viridiplantae; phylum Streptophyta; class Magnoliopsida; order Ericales; family Primulaceae; genus Primula; species Primula veris. The sequence goes on from OY821749.1 coordinate 28,500,176, forward strand.
AGTTTGCTACAGTTGTAACAAACTAACTGAATTTGGTTGATCAAATTGGATCGCCATTGATTGATTTATTATTATTATTATTATTATTATTATTATTAGTATTGAAATCATAGCCATTGATTATTATAGATGAAATAACTTGTCATTACCAAAAAGAATTTGAAAAAGTAAACTTTGCTTATTTCACAATATCAAGGTAAAGGAAAAAGAACTAGAGCTTTGACAAAGAGATCTAAACACAAACACATTTAGCATTTCACTGTTTTTTTGTACCAAAAAAGACAATAACTACACAAACAAGTGTTTTTCATCACTATCCACCTTCACACCCACTGTCAATAAAAACTATTTATTACAACCAACATAAATAAAATGAAGTATTAAGTCACAAGTAGAAAAAACCCAAGACCATTATTGAAACTTATTTCCTATCACCTTAATTAGCAGATAGGAAGAGGAGCACCATCCCACTCCTTAATACAATCCAACAAAGGATCAATCAATTCACCCTTACAAATCGCCGTAAATACCTTATCACAATCCTCACCCGGTGACCGCCCTTTCTCACCCGTAAGAAGATCAGTTTTCAAACCCTCTCGAACAAACTTGTAAATAGGATAAGACCGACATTCCTTGATCCTGTTTGGTATAACCGAATTACCACTCTCGAATAAGGCCCTAGCACTTTCAACTTCCTTGGGCAAAAGGGCCTTTATCTCCTCCTCAAAAGCTGCAATCTTTTGGAAAATTGAAGTGCTTGCGTTCTTCTCGCTATCGCCATTTTTCAACGCATGCTCAACTAGAACTTGCCTTAGCTTGGGAAATAAAGGGTATGTTTGATTACAAGGATCGTCTGCGTAAGCGAAAACATACTCACGATCGACAACTCTAAGCAGATCCTTTTCACAAAACCTTGAAGGGTGAAGTTCCCCGTTTGCCCCTGTGGTTAAGGTTCGTTTGGCGACTTGGCTAACTGTGTTTTTCACCACACTCCTAACATTCTCCTCCAAGTGCCTCAAATCAATCGCTTGGCATAAAGCGATCACGAAAGTCGACGACATTAGTTTCAGAATATCAACAGCTTCGGCAGTTTTTCTAGAGGAAATTAATCCCAAGGAGTTAACATCCTGGTTATGTTGCTCAGCACTTTGAACATGATTAGTCACCGGATTAGCCAAAAATTGCAATTCCGAGCAATAAGACGCCATAGCTATCTCGGTTCCTTTGAACCCGTAATCCAAACTTGGGTTTCGCCCACCTGATAGATTTGAAGGCAACCCATTGTTGTAAAAGTCATTAACAAGCTCAGAATATTGAGCAAACATTAGCTTCCCAATAGCAGCTATAGCCAATCTAGTATTGTCCATAGATACGCCTATAGGGGTACCCTGGAAATTGCCACCATGTAAGGCCTTGTTCCTTGAGACGTCGATTAAAGGGTTGTCGTTGACAGAGTTTATCTCACGCTCAATCGACTTGGTCGATGATCGAATGACCTCAATTTGTGGGCCGAGCCACTGGGGAGATGTCCTAAGTGCGTACCTAAAGTCATGAAACCAGAATCGTTAAGGATGCCCAAGTTCAAGATAACAAAAATAGTTTTCCTAGTTAATTAACATTTCTAGGATTATCAATTAAAATTTAAAAACAATTGTAGGGATGTTAGATCACTTCTTTAACAGTACATCAGCTTAAAATCTTTGTAGTCGGATCACTATCATAACCATATTGCATTCAAGCAGTAAACGAACATGTTTCTTTTGTTTGGTTGCAGCTTATGAACTCAGATGTTCTGTAGTTTCGCTTTTTTGTTGTAAACTTGGACTGTATTTGGTTGACTATCTTAAATTTACATACGTATAGAGTTTTAAAGGTTATTTGGCATAAGTAAGCTAGAAGAGTTTTTGAGGCAAATAAGTTAGAAGCTTCAAACTAAATAAAACTAAGACTTTTCCCACAGTAAAAATAGCTTCTTTTCTTATAAATTACAACCAAACAAGTCTAAATTACTGTTAATAATTATGGGGGGTCCTTTGCATACCTGTCTTGTTTGGGCTTTTGTAAGGGGTCCATCTCATGTAACATCTTAGCGGCTTTAACATATGAGCTCCCATCTAGAATATGTTCCATTATAGCTGCGGCCTCGATCTGGCCAGGGTGGTGCTTTAGCTTATGTGTCAAGTGGTCAGTAAATTCCGGTTTCCCTTGCATAACCTCAGCAAAAATAGCCGACAAAACCTCAGCTAAAACAGCCAAAATGTTCGTCTCAAATAACACCATCGACGCCATCCCTGACCCTACAGCTGTTCCGTTTACCAAAGCAAGGCCCTCTTTGGGCTGGAGCTCGAAGAAGCCCCCTTCAACTCCGGCCTGCTTAAAGGCCTCAGTGGGACCAACAACCTGGCCATTAGACCCAATAGCCTTTGAGTTGGGTCGACCCGTTAATAGGCCTGCGATGTAGGATAAAGGGACTAGGTCACCAGAGGCGGTGATTGTGCCACGTAAAGGTAGGCACGGGGTGACGTTGGAGTTTAGGAATTTGGTTATTGCTTCGAGGATTTCGAATCTGATTCCGGAGTAGCCTTGTAAAAGAGTGTTGATTCGGACCAGCATTGCTGCTTTTGTTGCTGAGTTGGGTAGTGTATGGCAAGAGTCCGTTCCGGTTCCGAATATTCCAGCATTCAAGAACCTGGGATTGTGAAAAAGAACATCCATATTTTAGATTATTAATTCACTTGGATATTGCATTTTATGAACAAAAACGAACAAAATGGTTAGACTAGAACATGAGCATGGATCTAAATTTAACACGAAAATTAAGTAATCATGATGCTTCTTAGTCACGCCATTTATACATGAAAGATTGTAAAGAGATTGTTACTTTTGCTTAAAGGCGTCATGTTTGGGGTAATGTTTTAAAAGTTAAAACCTTGAATGTTTTCGGAGTTAAAAATAAATTTGTTCTTAATTAAAAAAATATGTAAAGTGTGCGTTAATATGAACGGAATAATTTTAACCAATACCATCGAAATTTTATATATGGGTAAGGTGACCACTGAGTCATTGACCAACGATATCATGTCTCTTTTATAGTATTTCTTTTATAAATAAGGTGTATAATTGGCCGAACAGTCTCTAAAAAGTACCCTTAATTAAGAAAAGTTTAAACATTACGAGTCAAGAATAACAAATGCTTTTTGTTTCTAATTTATGTCTCAACTTCCATATTTTGTATAAACTAACAAATCCGCAGGGCATTAAGAATTTTTCATTAACTTAAGATGATTGATTCATGTAGCATTTATCAAAAAGTACAAATTGAAATTTGATCCTACATGAATATTCAGCGACAAAATTTTTGCAAATGACATTTGTGGGTGCTTTAATATTTGACGTTTTCAAGTTTTTATTTTTTATTTTTCATGTTACGTGATTCTGATGAATTAAATTCACCTTTTCTACGTTTCTGTCATCAATTCTACTCCGTATTAAGCTTTTCAACTTTTTTGTTATTTCTTTTATTTGAGCATGAAAACAAAAAATCACGATATAGAAAAAGCACACCAACTAATTGTAGGTCCATTCAATTCACCCGTACTTTCAGTTTCACGTACTTTCTTTTTCTCCACCAACCATAAACTTTTGAATTGTTGTTATTCAACCACTTGTTATCTTATTAGTACATATAAAACCTTATAAAATTGCCAAAAATAAGTGGATTTACAAACTTAATTAGATCGATATGATAAGAAAGGTAATAGTATTTATCATTAAATAGGTACATTGGATTCTGAATTTTATGCTATGAACAACAAGGACAAGAAATAAAAAACAATGCTATATAATTAATTTCAAACATAATTAACGGCTTAGATGTTAGAGTTAGGCTATTCCAAGATTGGAACATCATCAAGTGTTTTCATATTTCTATGTTCGCAACAAAAGACTCAGACAACATGATAATAATTGTTGAATTTCTTTAACACTACGCTTATCCTTTATAATATATCCTTAGTGTTATTGTTCATAAAATTTGGCACATTTAATTTTTAACTACATCAAAAGGGCTTGTCAGGATATTTCACATAACAAGCTCTTTTTCCAAAAGAAAAAAAACTCCCGTTACTAATTGTAATTATGTATAAATATGCAGGCGTTTGTAGATCTTGTTAGAGACACATAAAAACTGCAATAACCATTTAAAAAGCCATCTATCCGACTATCCCCGATTTGTAAATTACAAAAAATGTAAGAAAAAAGAAATTCACATCTTTTTCTTGAGACAAAAAGAATAAAAATTGAAAAGTTACCTAATAAGTTCCTTTTGTAGGGCACCCCCTTCCTTAGTCCTCCTATGCGACGTCGCACCAAAACCCGTCGTGACCCCATAACTATCGGTACCTTTGTTCATACTATCCATCACCCAGTCACTACTAGCCTTAACGCCAGCCCTAGCACTCTCATCCAGCTCCACCACCGCACTTCCGCCACTTGTTGCCACCGCCGCCACCTGAGCGATTGTCAGTGTCTCACCACCTAGCTTAACTACACCGCTCCGATAGTCTTGCACCATCTTTTTCACCTCATCCAAATGACTACCCTTCATTGCCTCGGCTGCGACACCCCAGCTTAGCGGGTCGGCGATGCAAAAGCCTGGTGAACCGTTTGCGCCGTGACCGTTCTCCATTTTCATTTTTTTTTAATATATGGAAAATAATATTAAGATTTGTATGTAAAGAGAGAGGAAATGCCAAGATGTTATTGTGGATTTCCTGAGGGTAGAGAAGCAAGGGTGTGGGGGTTATATAGTGTGAAAATATGTTACGTATGTTATGTACGTAATTACGTGTGTGGAAAATTTTGGTATACACTATACAGAAAAAGTTGATCAGGGTGTTTGGTAAGGAAAACTTGTGGAGACCTACTTATGTCCTTTGTAATTAACGTTACCAAAACTTTTAAATACTTGACATAACTTGGAGTTATATAGATAAAAAGGAGTTCTTAAGTAAAATTGAGATTCGGAAATTTTGTTTTTTTGAAAAAGACTACTCGTTTTTCGTGTATTAAGACATTCCTGCCTGTATTAGCAAAAGAATGTGAAAAAATTGTTCAGCTAGAGATTCTTACGTTTTTTATAACAACACAAGAATATTGACGTTTTAGTGAGAATAAAATTGGAACATGGACAATATATCAATATAATAACAAAAGTGTTATTTGGTTAGATTCGTATACTACTAGAGAAATATTTATTCGTATTAAATTTTTTGAGTGATAAAATTTCGAATGTACACGTAAATTCTGGGTTCTAACTTCTAGTATTTGAACTTAAGGAATACATTATAAATAACTAGAGAAAGTAAATTGTTTCCATAAAATTAGACTATTCGTGCATGTGAAGTATTTTTGTTTCTCGGGGCAAAACTTGTATAAACTAATAACCGTAAAGTACTACTATATATGTTCCATTATGTAAATATATTTTTTTACTTATCACTAGCTAGGTCTCATAAACAGTGTATCATGTGATTCATGTACGATATAGAAGAAGATACAGAAAGAGAACAAATAGTAATATTTGATATTAGTTTTTCTAAATTCTAAAATCTTATGCGTAAAATAAATCTTTATTTTTGTAGCTTCTAATATTTAACAGTAAATGTGTCTCTAAGAAGTAAAGGCACTTTTTAAATAATAAAAAAAAAAAAAAAATTAAATCATATTGTAACTAATAGGAATCCCTAATTTTGAGGAATTTCTGCTTATTTTAAATCAATAATTTATTTTTAAATCTTATCAATTTGTTAATTAACTATTTTGCTAACGAGTTTTCTTCTGACATTGTTTAATCTTTAAATTATTTTTTCTCAAATTCAAGTTCCAATAATTTAATATGTTGTTGCATCTTAAGTTAGAAAATGTTATAATAAATTAATTTTATAAACATATCAATTAATTCAATACATACTTAATCAATGACCGATGGGCATTGCTAGTTTTTCCCATTTGCTAATGCCATAGCCAAAATATTTTATCCCATTTCTCTAGTTCTTTTCGTATCTCTTTATTTATTTTATTCAAAAAAAAAATCTAAAAAACTTGAAAAAAATTGTACAATTACTATAATACATGTATCAATATATTCCAATAATTATTTTTAAAATAAAATCCACACAAAATTTATTTTGGAATAAATGTATAAATTAGTGTAAACTAAATATTGAATATTAAAAAAATTGTTTAATACAAGATTATGTTCAAATGTTTTAAAATTTGAATACAATATAATATAAAAGTTTATAAAGTTGCGGTATAAGTTGTGAAAATTTAAAATTTAAATGAAAATAAGCAAGAAATGACAGAAGAGATATAGAATAGGGGGTAAAAGATTTGGACTCCATTCAAACGATATGTTCTCGTAAATTAATCGAACCAACCCAATTAAAAGACGTACTAATAGTGAGATATACATAATTTTTTTGACACACACTAGTCACAAATCTGATGGTTATTTCATTAATGTGTATCGATTTAGATCAACCATCATTAGGAAGAGTATATGCAATTTAGGTATGTCAAATAGTATTGGTGTATGTCATATTTGTTTGTTGTAACTTTCTATAGTTTTATTTTTCTTCCTATTATTCATTTTTATATCAAATTAATTATATATATAAAAAAAAAAGATAAAAAAATTGAAGAAGACGTAGTGACACGTCACCAACACAAGTGAATAGTGGTAATATGGTTTGGTAGGTAGGCATGAGGGTGGGTTGGGTTGATGGAAATGGGGGGTTGTTGGAGATTCAATCTAAGCCGTTAATGTGATGGTATTTCGACGGCTGTGATTAGTTTATAGTGGACTGGTGGATTAGATTGTGGGCCATAACCATAAGGCGTGAATCATAATGCGACTATTGGATTTGGGTGTGATTCATGAAGAATATTATTCAATTACTCGTCACACTTCAAACCTATCTATCTACGAGTATTATTCACCATAGTCCGGACAAAACCCGAAAAAACAAACCGAACCGAAAAATATCGAAATTGAAAAATTAAAACTTTTTTGGGTCGGTTTGGGTTTACGATAAAACCGAAACGGAAAAAACCGAAAAAGACCGAAAACCCAAAAATAATTGAAAAATAACCGAAAAAACCGAAACCGGACCGAAAAAACCAAATCGAAAAATCTGCTCGATTTCGGTTTCGATTTTATTAAAAACCGAACCGGACTCCGCCCTACTATTCACAACTAATTTACATATCTAATTAGTTCTTAGATTCATTTATTAATTTTACATATAAGATCGTTAGCAACAATTATTCTATACCGATCATATTTTACATGTTAAAATCCTTTATTTCTAAATTACATAGTCTGTATAAATAACACATTCTCATACAACAAATCATCTAAAATACAAATCCAATTTACTTATTTCTCCATTTATCGAATCATCTAAAATATCAACCGATTAAATTAAAATATAATTAGTTTCCACCTTTATTTTACAATATAATTTGAATAAAATAGGTTTAATAATATGAATAATTAGTTCCCACCTTTATTTTACTATACAATTTGAATTATTAGTTTCCACCTAAATTAAATATTGTTGAAAATAAATAAAAAGATATTTTTTACAACTTATTACATATGCATTTGAAACGTACAGCAAAAAAATAAACTCTCCAAATTAAAACATTACAAAGTATACCATCAGTTAAAAAAACCTTTTTAGCATAAGATGAAATTATTTTATTAAAATTTTGAAACATTTTTTTATGGAACATTGGGATTTTTTTTTTTAAAAAAAAAAACTTTTTTTACAAGGTAGCCTAATTTAGTTAAGTTAATGTTCACAAATAATTGAAATGGATACTATATATTATAATAATTAACATTATGTCACATGGAGGGAGAGAGGGGTGAATACCTATTGGAACAGTAAGTTGCTATGCAACTATTTTAATGTATAAATATGTTCAAAAATATGCATATCATGTATAATGGGTTTCGATATACAAGATCTGTTGCACAACTCATTTTCTAAAAACAATGACTATTATCACATTAGATTCTCTTTTACACGAGTTGCTAAGTAATAGTGCTCTAATGTGCTCTCTTTCATAGTTATCAAAAAAATTGTTTTCACGTGTTTTTAGTTTTCCGCTTCTCGTTTCTTGTTTATTACTATTGTTTTATGTGTAAATTCTATAATCTTTTTAATAAAAATTCACTTTTCACTTCGTTTCTCCTGGCTACGGTCTCTACCGAGAGAGGAAGGACGCATTGTGGCAGAGCCATGATATAACTCTTTTTAATCAAAAATAGTTGGAGCCTAAAATGACGTTCTTGAAATTTTAATGAAAAACATGTTGAAATTTGGTATAAAATTAATTGTTTTCTAATGTACGGGGCCATAGCATTCTTAGATTGTCCTTCCTAGAAATATGCAATATTTTTTTCCGGTGAATATGAAACATACCAAATTTAAAGCATATGTTTGATTAATATAGAATACTACGTACGTGTTTATGGAGTATTTACTTGTGTGTAATTGGTTGGTGAGATTCGAGTGATTATTGACCCCTTCTTCTTCTTTTTTTTATAATCGGAGTGATTATTGACCTTCTGTGTCCGGCATAAGTCATAACTATATACTTATTGAATAACTACATGAATGGTCTTTGACAATTTGGACTAAAATCCTATTAGGTCTAAAGGTTTCAACTTTCAAGTGAAACGAACAATGATAATATGAAGGATTTGGGTCCCCGTCTTTTGTTTTTAAGAGCGGGATGAGTGGCTTGATTTCGTTCAAACTGTTGACGAAACTGGATATTTTGTTTTAATTTGGTTCAAATTTGGGTAATTGTCTTCATTAAGATAAGTTCAGTTTGGTTTTAAGTTCTTCATGTTATCATGTTACCATTTCATGTACTTACTTTGGCTTAGTATCTAACGTTACCATTTCAGCTCGATTTCCAGCTTAAATTGAAATCATTCCGATGGTAACCTGGCTAGAGATCGATGAGCTGACAAGACTATTGATGATGAGGAAATGAGTTATTTTACTTTGAAAACTCACAAATGAGATACTAGTTGATGTAAATTTAATCAATTAATTAGTATGATTTTACGTCCCCTATGGCCAATTTTACGACTTCTCGAAAACTTGTGGAGACCATCACCAAGCATCTTTTGATCAAATCATAAAAATAGATATTTTTATGAAATTTGATTATAAAAAAAAGATATTTATGAAATTACAACAATGTACTATTGTGTCATTTTCACTCCCTAAATAATAGCAATACCAAACTTGTTTAAATAAACACTTCATCAATGGAGGAAAAAAAATGAGAAACAACTACTTCTCGTCAGTATCTAACAACAGTCTTGTATTTTAAAGGAGAACAAAAATATGGTTTTCTTTTTGTTATTGTATAATGTTTGATATGTTGACAAGAATATATATATAATCTTTTTCAAGTCAATGAAGTGTGGCAATGCATGTAGGGGTTCTGAAGTTTCATAACCCTTTCTTATCATTTTCTAAGTATATCACTTTTGTTATTAGAAGCTACCCAAATTTTGACCTAATTGCAGTTTACATGAATTGAATTTTTTATTTTTATTTTTATTTTTATTAAGAGTAGTGGGGTAGTTGAGTTTACCGACTCTGATTCTGCTTGTAAGTTCATTTTTTTTAATGGATATATATTTAATTTGATGAAGTGACATTGATAAGCCGGCTTTCAGAGACTTCACTTCTATTGGAAATATTATCCAACTAGTTACTACTTATTAGCATGTTCAAGTGGTCTTTGTTTTATTATAAGTTTTAACTTTCCTTAAACCACTCTACTAGTACGTACTTGGTCTTGAAAGTATTCAGAAGTATACGGAAAAAAATTTGATAACGGGAGTAACGACAGCATAATTTTATGACGAGTTGTTTAGCGACGTCTTTAGTGATGAGTTGTTTAGCGACTTCTCAAGTGACAACTTTGCGGCTTTTAAATCGACTTGGGAAAGCTTTTTTAATTTGCAACATGTCACGTCATTATATTAAGATTGTTTTGTAGTGGATTTTCTTTCTTATATGCCTCAATTCCCAAGAAACATGCATGGTATATTCTAGACACCTATAACAAAACTTTGCTGAAACATTACAATTGGCCCAAGTTTAAATCCAGTAAGTCTTGAGTTTGGGATAAAAACTGAGCTGTGGAAAAAAAAAACTGCACCGAAAGACCTTGGGCAAAAAATAAATAAAAATAGACTGTGTCTTGCGCAACCAACAGTACTGAACTATTCCCCCGCATACATGAAAGACTTGTATATGAACTTGGTCCTCTATAATTAAGAACATATTCTAATATAGGTCCGTTTGTAGTGGTTGGCCATTCTAAAAAGCAGTGGACTTGACTCTTCAGAATGTCTCTTAATAAGCGGTGTCAGTAAATTTAACAATCGAAAATAACATAATCTTTTGTTACTATCTAGCTAGTATCTACGGAATTTATTTGGTTGCGAGGAGTAAAAGATAGTTTACTCTAATTACTATATTTTTCTCAATTAAATCTTGCTTCCCAAACGCCTACACATGCAATGTAGTTATTACTATCCCTTTATATTAATTACGAAGTATTAATTCAGAAAAATCATTGTTAAAAATTAAAGGTACTCAATCTAAAAGGGTACTCCTATATATTATACATACCCGAGCCTGGCATATAGGATCTTTCATTAAAAAAATATTGACTTGTTTTTAATAATTGAGCAAGATATAGCTTTTGTTGGCCCCGGTGCGGCTAATCCTTAGAGGGGGGGTGAATAAGGATTTGGCGATTTTCGCCTAATTAAAATTCTAAGCAACTAACCACCCAACTTATGCAATTCTAAGGTTAAGCGTTTTAACAAGAGTTAATAAATTGCTAAAAAAAAAAACTAAACGCAAGCAATAAATATGCAAGAATATAAGTTGCGGAAAGTAAAAGCAAGGGAAGAAAATGACACCGTGATTTATAGAGGTTCGGCAAACGCGCCTACGTCCTCTTCTCGGTACTACCGAGTATTTCACTAAAATGTTTCTTCCGGATTTTACAAACCCTATCGAGCTCAATTGACCGATTGGCTCACCCTCTACCCGAGGTTCCTACTCTTGATACAAGTGCAAGAGAACACGACTACGAGTCTACGACTCCCCCTCAATTTATGAGTACCCGAATGAAAAACTTAGAGCTTTTAAGCTTCACTTGCTTACAAAGCCTCTACCCGTTCACTCGCTCACAATTGAGTTTATAAAACACTCGATACAAATTTTGTTACAAAAATGTAACTACACTCACTATTCTAATTGCTTCTTAAAAAGCTAATTGGTGAGTTGTTGATGATGATCGAGCTTGAATCTCTTTCTCGTTGATTTCCTTCTTTCTCGAATATATTCACCAAAATGGTGATTTTTAGGGTTTTTATGAGAGAGGTTGAAGGATGATGTTATGTATGATAATTGGTGATTTGGGAGAGAGATTGGGTTGGTTTATATAGACCAAAAGTCTGTTTTTCTGTATTGTGACCGTTGGAAGTGGTTGAGGCTATTTTTCAGTGGTTTAAGCTATTTTCCAGAATAAGCTGAAAAGCTGTTTTCGAATTCTGTAGAAAACGATCGGTCGTTTTCTACAGTCGATCGGTCGTTTCCAGAAAAACGATCGGTCGTTTTTCAGAAACGATCGGTCGTTTTTACAGCGTACTCTCTGGAAGAAATTGGTACAAAAACGATCGGTCGTTTTTGTCCAGTTGATCGGTCGTCTGTAATTCTGGCAGTTTTTCGGTCTTCTCGCTATTCTTCGAATGCTTGTATCTTCTACGTTTTAGCTCCGAATTTGGTTCCGCTTGAACCGTTGGCTTCGTTTTCGAATGCTCTTTCTTTTTAAAGACCTGAAATATACATTTACTCTTTTTGGAAAAGATCAAGCATTATTTCATTGAAATATAAAATCATTAATTCATAATCATACTTATAATCAAAATCAATTATTGAACCCATGTTCAACAATCTCCCCCATTTTGATTATGACAAAATAATAATGATTTTACAAGAAAAATATCTCCTTCATTTTAACAAAACGCATTTCCTCGAAATATATCATTTTTCTCCCCCTTTGGCATTATCAAAATGCAATCAATAATAAAAAATATGGGGTTATGTGAAGGGTTTTCAAAGAAAAACCAAAACATGAAAAATGTTATTATTATGCATATACCCACCTAATCACATATATGTAGACATAAATGAGTAGAGTATACCGAATATGTGATGGTGAGTCCGCTCGCTAATGACATTTGCATTGAGCGTTGCCGATTCCAAATAGGTGGTACCATTTGTTGGTATGCCTCCCACCTTTGTCGATCAACGGCACTTCATTCTTGATAGTGGAGTCGATCTTCTTGACTTCCACGGTTTTTGCCGGTGTTGCCAACCACTTGTTGATTTTCTCCTTTTGAATGGAGATACCTACAACACAAGATTTGCCATTTGGTACCCAATTTCTTTTGGGTCCGACATTGTTAGTGGCTCGGGTCTTTACTACCCATTTCAAATCGCTTCTACTAACATGAAAGCGATTTGGGCATTTAGAAGAATTATGCTCACTTCTACTACAATGCATGCAATGCCTAGATTTTTTAGTATAACGAGAGTTATACGAAATTCTAGAAAGGGTTTTCGGAGTATCCAATTTCGTTTGAAAGCCTAAACCTTTCCTATCATTAAAAGATTTTCGAAAAATCTTGGAAGCACTCCCTTTAGTAAAAGCAACCTCTTGTTTAGGCGGAGTAGGAGTTTTAGAAAAATTAGAGGCTTTAACGAAGCGGGTTTTGTTAGAAGTAGAACCAATGCAATCAAAACCTAAACCGCTCTTATCATTTACATCTTTTTGACAACTCAAAATGTTATCTAAAATGGTTTTACCTTTAGAAAACTTTGAAATTGTTAAATTAAGTTTTTCAATGGAAATGACAAGATCGTTGTTTTTAGCTTTCAACGATTCATTCTCGGTTTCTAAAACCTTGACCTTGTCATTTAAGTTAAAAGCATGAGAACTTAAAACCTTGTTTTTGCTTTTAACTTTATCGAAAGCATCCTTTAACTCTTCAAAATTTTCTAATAAATCACAATCTAAAGAAGATGGTTTTGAAAGAGTTTTAGCAAGTTTAGACATCTCATTTTTAAGAAAATTGATCTCGGTTTGTAAAGACTTGTTTTGAATGACGAGATCATTGTTATTGTCTTTCAAGTCTTCCTTTTCGTCATCTATATCAAGTAAAGAGAAAGACGATGTAGGAATAGACTCTTTTTCATTTATATCTCTTTTTAAGGATCTTATTTCTTCATTGAGAGAAGAATTTATCCTTTTAAGAGATTTGACCTTCTCTACAAGCTTAGGAACTTTTTCGGAATAGATTCCACACATATGCATTAATTCATCATGAGATAAAGCTTTTACCTCATCGTTGTCACTTTCGCTTGAGTGGTCACTTTCGGTTGAAGACGATTGGTTAGGCTCATTGTTGTCTTCCATGGCCATATAGCAACCAAGGTGAGCGACTTCATCTTGGTCGGAGCTATCGCTAGAGCTTGAAGTGGATATTTTCTTCTTGCCTTTGCTCTTGCGATTCATGACGCAATCTCTCGCCATGTGTCCTTCCTTGCCACATGTATAGCAAACAAAATCGTTAGAATAAATTGAATTATTTGACGATTTACCTTTATGTTTGCATTGGCCTTTAAGCTTGAGTATTTCCTTGACGATTCGAATGATTTGCATTGAATTTTCGTCGTCATTGGATAGCTCATCACTTTCGTCACAAGTCGTTCCTTTGAAAGCTATCTCCCTCCTTTTTGAGATTGGCTTGTGACTATTGAGGGTGATCTCGTGAGTAATGAGTGAACCCGTCAATGCATCAAGAGTGTAGGTGTTCATGTCGTGCGCCTCTTGAATTGCGGTGACCTTTGGTTCCCATTCTTTCGGTAAGCTCCGAATCACCTTTGAGACCATTTCCTTAGAAGACAAACACTTACCAAGAGATGTTAATCCATTAGTAATAGTTGTAAACCTAGCAAGCATATCGGAAATGGTTTCACCCTCGCTCATTTTAAAAAGCTCGTAGTCATGAACTAATAGTTGGAGTTTGCAATCCTTAACTTGGTTAGTCCCTTCATGCATTACTACTAGCTTATCCCACATACCCTTAGCGGTTTTACAAGCGGAAATTTTGTTGTACTCGTTAGGAGAAACGGCACAAACAATAGTGTACATCGCTTTGGCGTTAGTAGAGTAGGCTTCTAGTTGAGCGTTATCTAGGTCCTCTACGGGGATTGGGTTCTCGCTATTTTCGGATTTAGGAGCGGAATATCCTACTTTAATAATCTTCCAAAGATTGACATTGTAGCTTTGTAGGAACATGCTCATCCTATCTTTCCAATAACTATAGTTTATCCCATCAAAATAAGGTGGAGTATTGGGGGATAAAGCTATGCCGGATGCGAAATTGTATAAGTTAGCCATCGGGATCTTAACTCTTAAATCGTTAGATTTCTATAATCAAGAGCCTCGGCTCTGATACCAATTGTTGGCCCCGGTGCGGCTAATCCTTAGAGGGGGGGTGAATAAGGATTTGGCGATTTTCGCCTAATTAAAATTCTAAGCAACTAACCACCCAACTTATGCAATTCTAAGGTTAAGCGTTTTAACAAGAGTTAATAAATTGCTAAAAAAAAAAACTAAACGCAAGCAATAAATATGCAAGAATATAAGTTGCGGAAAGTAAAAGCAAGGGAAGAAAATGACACCGTGATTTATAGAGGTTCGGCAAACGCGCCTACGTCCTCTTCTCGGTACTACCGAGTATTTCACTAAAATGTTTCTTCCGGATTTTACAAACCCTATCGAGCTCAATTGACCGATTGGCTCACCCTCTACCCGAGGTTCCTACTCTTGATACAAGTGCAAGAGAACACGACTACGAGTCTACGACTCCCCCTCAATTTATGAGTACCCGAATGAAAAACTTAGAGCTTTTAAGCTTCACTTGCTTACAAAGCCTCTACCCGTTCACTCGCTCACAATTGAGTTTATAAAACACTCGATACAAATTTTGTTACAAAAATGTAACTACACTCACTATTCTAATTGCTTCTTAAAAAGCTAATTGGTGAGTTGTTGATGATGATCGAGCTTGAATCTCTTTCTCGTTGATTTCCTTCTTTCTCGAATATATTCACCAAAATGGTGATTTTTAGGGTTTTTATGAGAGAGGTTGAAGGATGATGTTATGTATGATAATTGGTGATTTGGGAGAGAGATTGGGTTGGTTTATATAGACCAAAAGTCTGTTTTTCTGTATTGTGACCGTTGGAAGTGGTTGAGGCTATTTTTCAGTGGTTTAAGCTATTTTCCAGAATAAGCTGAAAAGCTGTTTTCGAATTCTGTAGAAAACGATCGGTCGTTTTCTACAGTCGATCGGTCGTTTCCAGAAAAACGATCGGTCGTTTTTCAGAAACGATCGGTCGTTTTTACAGCGTACTCTCTGGAAGAAATTGGTACAAAAACGATCGGTCGTTTTTGTCCAGTTGATCGGTCGTCTGTAATTCTGGCAGTTTTTCGGTCTTCTCGCTATTCTTCGAATGCTTGTATCTTCTACGTTTTAGCTCCGAATTTGGTTCCGCTTGAACCGTTGGCTTCGTTTTCGAATGCTCTTTCTTTTTAAAGACCTGAAATATACATTTACTCTTTTTGGAAAAGATCAAGCATTATTTCATTGAAATATAAAATCATTAATTCATAATCATACTTATAATCAAAATCAATTATTGAACCCATGTTCAACAGCTTTAAACACTAAACACGTCTTTAAACTATACTTACACAATTAATTACACCTACATAGCAGTTCATTAATTTCAAGACCATAACTGTACATTCAGAGGAGTTGTGAAGTATTTACTGCACTAAATAATAGCTTCCCCACAAGATGTGTTACAAAAAAAGCAGTAAAAATACAGTAATGTTATAGAGTTATAAGACAGTCTTTTATGTAATTTTTAAAATTATTTTAACAACCAACCAAAACAAAAATAAAACTCCAAATATAATATTTATTGAACCCTAATTGAGACTATCATAAAATTAAATATTAATTAAAAATATTTAAAATTTTAATAATTTTAATATATTTTATTTGACGATTCAACAAAATAAAAACTCAATGCGAATATTATAGAAGGTTATTTGAGACTACCATAAACTTAAATATTAATTAAAAATATTAAATATATGGACGAATATGAGACTATTAAATTTCGGGGTAAATATGAAATTCTAAATTTACATTAAGGACTGGTGTGTTGATAGTCTGATTAAGTCTATCTGGCTCATTAATATTATTGGTAAACATAATAATAAGCGGACATAAAAGAATTAAAATTAGGTAGGTAATATATTTTTAATAGAAACAAAACAATTAAAAGAAATATCCATTGGAAAATAAATATAGTGAAACAATAGCAAATATCAGATCAAGGGAGTGTTGAACTTCGCTAAACCGCCACTAAAAATCAGTGCCTACGGCTTGGCGGCCTTCATTCAACCTGCAGATCGATCTATGAAAGCTTTTCATCTAACGAAACAGCTCGCATAATAAGTTTTATATGAACTTGTGTATGTTTTACATGGCCACGCAGTTGTCTATCATGTTAAAAAAACTAGGAATTTATAATTAAAGTCAGTATATTAATTTAGTTACCAATTTGGTTGCTAGAAGTTTTAGATTCATAGTATTAATTGTCGCCGATTGTCGCCGTCTAATATATATATGTGATATTTCATTGTGTATACATATGGCCCATATGGATAACATATTTAAATCTTTAATACTTCGTTTTTTTGAGTACGTGTTTAATTAGCAGCATATATATACATAACCAATCATTTCAACAACCAAAAAGCAATAATATAATTTTTATGAAACTGTTGTTTGCAACAACACTGTAGCTGTAAACCATAAAAAAAGCTATACATGAAAGTTGCTTAATTTACAAGGCACACTTTATGTTAGTGGTATTGATTCAAATTTGCACAGTAAATATGGAGTACCTAGTAAACACGTTTTCCAGATATTTTTCCTATCAAGCAGTGATAATTGACATAACACGGTAAATTTTGTCACTATTTTCGTGTGCCGTCCGAAACTTTTTGGTGGTTTATTTGAAGTTAAAAAGTTCAACATTACTTTGTTAATTCTCGTTTGCTGAAATACAAGCATTAATAGAAGTGAGACTACTGTTTGTTCTAAGAAATGTCTTCATTCTATATGTTGAAGACTTGAAGCACTGGATTTGTCAATTCAGTACATTTGAAACCTAAAACAAATCTTTCGAAAATATGACAAAAACAAGATAAAACAATGAATGTGGATGATTTTCCGGTCCATACATAGGTTTATGAAACTATCCGAATATCTTTACAAATCCGGTATATGTTGTATTAAGGAGAATAAAGACAACCATTTTATGTTAAAACGCGCAGAGTAATATATATATACATAGTCCATAATTTTGTCATTTTATCCATACCATTATTTAAATTTTCAACTTTTTAAATGTAGTCTTGTAATTAACTCCTTCTAGCTTTAAAATAGTACTGCCCATAATCAGAATCCAAAAAAAATAAATGATCTCCTATGTATGATCAAGTTCAGTGAAGAAAGTACATATTCACAAAAACGGCTAAAAGTCTGGAGATGATTCCATTTAATGCAGCTCCTAGCAAAATTTAGGACCAAACTCCAAAAATGGATACACTTGGAAATGTAGCAAAGAGTATAACTGTCGAATCGTGTCTACAATGTGTTAACCTTTATTACCGGTGTTCGAGAACTCGAGTCTATGAATATACGATCCTTGTACATGTGATAGGTAGTATAAGAAAATATGAGAAAACCAACGATATATTTAACTATTCTTAAATTATCAATAGATAGACAAGGTAAAATTTAACAAAAATAATTCAACATTCAATGTTGCATGCTATATTGTTTTATAGTGTTGCTAAAACTAGCAACAAGTATTATAGTAAGGCGCGTTTTATGATATAGGAAAACACGCAAAATCAAAGGAGTGTGTAATTGAAAAAATAAAGCTAGATTTCATTTCATGCTTCAACGAACTCATGTGCTTTTAATGGAGCTCTCTACAAAAAAAACTCTCTAATCTCGTTTATCCAACTAACATAATTCCTAACAGTGAGATCTTAGAACTGCTTTGGACATGCCAACTATTCATCCTTCATGCAGATTTGACATGCACACTACAAAATAATTTTTAATTTAATAAGAGTCAAAATCTGTCACAAGTCTGTCACTAATTTAAAAAGCTGTCATAAATCTGTCACAAATTGACTAAACTGTCACAAAACCGTCACAAAAACCGTCACTAATAAAATCATAATAAAAAATACCGTAACTAATCCCGTCGCTATTCGGGTATTTTTTTTTTTTTTTTAGTGACATATGGCTAGACTTGATGACAAAAATGTCATTTTAGCAAATTTTAAAATGAAATTTGTATCGAAATACCAATAGAGTAGGTTTTCATGGCACACTTGCAATAGCATTAAATTCAAACCAAATTTTATGTGAGGAGAAGGTGGAAACAACACGCTTGATGTTTTAAAAAATGGACCACAAATTAAAACTATTCTGGTAATGGCATGGTCATAAAAGTGTATTAATATTGGCAATGATTTCTTAAAGAAAAGCATACACGTATATGAATAATGTCACTTGGGGGTGGTTGTATGCAATGACTAATGTCACTTTCTTTTTTGGATATGAATAAGCCATCTTTCTAAACTGTGGGTGAGAATCAACCATGTCGAAAAAATATTTTCTTAATACGCAAATTGCACCCTTTCTATATACCGTGGGTTAGTAGGAGCCATGCAATTAAATATGCTAATATTTGTACGCTGTTTCTTCTTCAAAACTAGTCAACAAATTTTTTATAGTGTAACATTAATTTTGAGGTATTTGGGGCGTAATAGCTCATGCAACTATATATTGAAATAATTTACTAGTGATTTTGCCACCTCATTTATCACATAGGAGAGAAAAAAAAACTTAACTTTATATGTTTTGAAAAATAAAAAAAGTTGACCAAAACATATATAATAATTTAATAATTTTTTACAAAATTAAATGACTTTTGTTGTGAGTCTTATTAGCTCAGTATATATATTATATAGGAGACAGAGAGAGAATATAGAGAGAGGGAACAGTAGGTCTTTATTCATCAGAATGTATCAATACAAGTAGACCATAACCTTCTTTATATACTAGAGGTTAGGGTTATACAAGCTAGAAAACTCAACTTAGGCCCACTATGAGTAATGCCCAATAGTCCAATAATAACCTACAACACTCCCCCTTTGGACGTCTTGAATTCTTCGTCTTCATGCAGTCGATCTGAGTCGAGTTCATTCGCAGTGCTAAACACATAAAAACCTTAGGGCCGAAAAACCCAGTGTGGGACAAAACCGATACCTAGGAGAAACTGTATAGCCGAATGATATAGGCCGAAATATCATGTAAGTAATTAACCACAAAACAGTGTGCCTCATCAAAACCTTGACAGAGCAAACCCAATGGGAAAATCTCTGATCGAAGGAAAAAGAGTGCAACCGTGGTAGTAGTAGGGGATCAACCACAAAACAGGTGCCTCATCAAAACCTTGTTAGAGTAAACCCAGTGAGAAAAACCTCTAGTCGAAGGACAAAAGAGTACACAGTGGTAAGAAGTATACAACAGGATACTCCCCCTAATTTCGGCAATCTTAAGTGAGGTATGATGGGAACGTGTCTCGTTAAAAACCTTGCCAAGGAAAATCCAGTGGGAAAAAACATTGGTCTAAGGACAAAAAGAGTACACGAGCATGCGACTGGATGCTCCCCCTCACTTGCACACGACATGGTGCGAAAATTTCAACTAAGTAGTAATTAGTGCAATAAGCATTCACCTGGATACTCCCACTCACTTGCACACGATTGGGTGCAAAGATTTCATATTCCAAGAAAGAGTACGAGCATTCGACTGGATGCCCCATTTACTTGTACACGACTGTATGTAAGAAAATATAACGTGAAATAAAACGAGCATTCGACAGGATGCTCTTAAACTTCATATGTGAAGATTTATTTCGGCAAGAAATGCTAAATAGCATAATCTAGTTATGTCGCTCTTGATCGATAACAACAAGTTGTCCTCAAATAAGATAAATGTTTTATCTGGATCGTGAGACAGAACATATGTAATTCAAATATGGCTAATACGAGCTCGAAGCCATATACACTCTCTAGTCGTCTCATAGAGCACGAGTAGATCAGAATGATTCGTTTGGAGTCATTACAAGACTTCCAAGATATTGCCTTATTCCTAATGGTAAAGACATACCATGTTAGAAATATCCCTTATGCGGGTCTGATAAGTAACCGGCATCGGTATAACCGAAAAAGGGTTGCGTTAATTCGAGTACCGAAGGGGGCAGATACACTCGATGACGCAAAATGGGATAAGACAAGCCCTCGTCCACAATTACCTTAAGGTAATGGGAAAATGTCTTTTATGCCATTTCGATGGCAGCGTGTTAGGGCGATGCTGTGTCGAGCTATACCATTCACAGCAAACGAGATGTTCGTCCTAGCACATTAGACCAAGTATAATAATGCGCTTATTGTACTTAGATATGAACATCATGGTTCAATACCTCTTCATCGTCACATCAGGGACGGACTGGGTCTATATCAATGTCTAGTGATCGAACGATCATGGGAGAATCTGACGACTTAGCGTCATGATGACTACAACGTCATAACACCTTCTGGGTGTAGTCTGAATCATGGACTTAGATTCAATCTTTAGGGGACTCGATCATCAGGCCGAGTCACTACCGTGTCTTCCCAAGATCCTTCATCTCGAAGGCAAATCCAAAAATGGATCGCGTAATAAAACACGCAAGAGCATAATACTTGTTCAAGTATCCCATGCTAATCAAATACTCACTTAGGCGGGTATACCACATCCGCTCGGATTATATTAATCCATATAGTGAACATCTCATTAAATTGAGATCGTGTTCCGTGGTCAGGAACTACTTGATTCAAGCATTATGAAGTCAAACAGGTACTTTCATCCACATCTCTAGTCTAAATCCCCACAGAGATAAGATTGTGACCACAATCACATGCTACATAATCAGTTTTCCGGAAACTACTAAACTGATAAAGTAGAGGACTGTTATAATGTCCATTACGAAGAAATCAACCATCTCGTAATCAATTCCAAGGTGTGAGAGAAGACTTGCGCTACTAGGCGATCATTCTACAATCTCATTATTCTCATCACTCTTCCTTACGAATAACCAAATAAACAAACTCGTTTAACATTGGTGGTGTTGGAGCTACAGGTCCGAACACACTTTCGTTAAGGAGTCTACTTGGATTGCAAGTTTCCATTAGTACAGTCTATTCTCCGTTGACTTCAGGCAACGGTACATGGTTCCCTGTCATAATTTGTTCATATTATCAGTCGTCACCAAATATATGAACAAGTAATCAATGACAGTCACGTTTCGCTTCAATATCGTCTAAGATATCATGATCGACAGATATTTCAAGATTCTTAGGATGAGGAGGAAATCACACATCACCTTGATCCTTTATAATCTCGTGCGACAAACGAGTTTCAGTTCACCACCTCTGGGGCTGAACGAATTAAGAACCGGTCAACTTCCTCATATCTTGGTAAGGACGACAGACTGACGGCCGACGGCAGCGTCCTTTACTTGGCGGGTTCGGCCAAAGCAACGTGTTACGACAGGAACACGGCGTCCGACAGGGACGTCTATCCTTGCAAGCATTTTGCAGTAGGTATAAATGATCTCGTGACATCTCATAAAGTCATTAAATGCGTCTGGCATTTAGTTAGACTTGAGGGAGTCTATGCACTTACTTATCACTAAGTGCAGTTTTGGGGATCAAGCTAAGACTGAGTGGGTTATGCCACGTTACTTCATGTCGTTCCTTATCAACGGTAACGTACAAATCTCCCCCTAACGACGGGGATAACAGCCTTAACGATGTTACTTTCGCATATCATGCGGTAAAGAGATCGCTTGCCAAGGTTACTCTATCAAATGATAGGCAGGGGATTCATAATCGACTTATGTCCCCTTCAGAGGTCCATATTTTGAACGCTGTAGCGGCTCAATCAAAATATTAATTAATCACTCTAAACACGCGTTAACATGAGACTTCTGGCTCATAACCAATAACCAGCTGGTACGCATATGGTGTTTGAGTGTCTATGGGCCTCATGACGGACTAATGCAGCAAAATAGCATAATTCCACACGGAAATATAAATCTTGGTGCGCAAGACCAAGAAATGCGTGCAATCATTTGCAGTAGCATTATCAAAATTTCCGTGAGTCCATTTGGGTCTGAACATAATCGACAGGATGTTCAATTTCAATTTCCAAACTCAAGTAATTCAAATCGAAATTTCGATTTTTACTCTTCGGAATTATCAAGTCGACTAGACTTTTCAGGATAATCTGGATCATGAGCCATCAACTTAATGATAGGGCTAAAAGTTTGGGAAATGCTGCATTTCTGTGGACAACAATAATCATGTGACCTATTGTCGATGCATCAACCATAACCATTTATATTTATGGTCCGTCTTATGGTTGGATAAGTCCACAATAACTCCTTCAATTCTTTACAAGAATTCTACGAGTCGATTTCGTGATCTTTACACATACTAGTCTTTCAAAGTGAGCATTAGTGGCATGGATTTCGGATTAATCACGAAATATATCCTCAAAGAGAATCCAAATGCGATGCGATTATAAATCAAGCATCGTCTTTTGACCCGGGAATATCTCATCCGGTCAATGCCACAATATCAAAATGCTCTTATCAATCGACGACAGACGAATGATAGTACAGACAATCATGTCTTAGCATCTAAATCATTTATCATTTCGACGACAGGCGAAATGATAAGTTAACTTTAAATGCTTTAAAGAATGTGGTAGCAACCACTTGAAAGACATTTCAACTCCTCTAAAATACGTTTTTGGTCGTATTGAATGGAGGCTATGTAAAGAAATTTCAATTCTTTTATGAGCTATTACCAGATAACGCTGGTTTTCTCGAATATTTTATAACTCAACAAGGTACGACATGACCTATAGGAGTATAACGCCTCATATTTGACAAATCAATTTGGCTTTACCAAAGATTTCGATTTGGAACGACAGGTCCAGAATCGTTGTCACTGAGTACTCTTTTAGGCAAGTAGTTGGTGAAATTATGTGGTACACTGTTACCCACTATTTCCAAAAAACCAACTACACCACAAGTATTGCCTAAAATTTCATAATTTAAAGTTTGGTCACATTTGTCAAAGAAATTTGCTCAAAACACTTTAAATTATTTCGAGAAATTTAGTAAATAGGCAAACCATAATCCAAAAGTATGTCCAAATGGAAAAATCATAATCCAAATGGAAAACATAATCCAGATGAGCGAAAAAATGGCTCAATGATTTATCAAAATCAATAAAGAAAGGTATTAAACTCATTTGAGCCACAAAATCAGGGGTCTCAAGAGTTTACTTTCAATTAGCTTTAACCACATTAACATCGGTTTTTCCACCTTTATAATAGTTGTGAACTATTTAAGGAGTAACCATGCATGACCTTTGTCTTTATAGCATAGAGTTGGCTCCTTGAGCATCATCTCTTACTTTGTGACAACGGCCCATATTGTTCCTTTCAATTACTGTCTTGGAGCCACAGGTTTTCGATTTTGACGATTGTCTAAAATCTCGCTTGGCTAGGAGATTCATCGGGATCGCGACAGTTCGGGACAAATAACACTTGTCTCGGTTCTCGATTCGTGGAAAAAAAAATATACACGAAGAGCATTAATATCAGGCAAACAATTCGCCATTGACCCAATAAGATTGAAACTACTCACCGGGGTAATTTTGTTATCCAATAACAGATGAGTGATAAAGGAACATGGTGAATATAAATTCACGATACTGCTTATGGAATACAATTTCCAATCTAGTATTTTGGTGAAGGATTGCTCCAATATGTCAATTTCAGACATTTGTTCACCATAGACGTCATCACGTCTCAAATGTGGCGGCGGAATAAAATCAACGCCTTAGCATTCATCTCGAGAGTAACAACAAACTCGTGTTTTACTCATCAAAGATGGCATCCAAAAAAAAATTTTGGGCATCACATTTTCACACATCAGGGTGACTAACATGTGGTGACGGAATAACATCAACGTCTAAACAGTCATTTCGCAAGTATGTTTTGCGATTTTTCTCATCATAGATGGCATCCAACATGTGTTGGGAGTTCTGGATTATTTTTCATATAAAACGACTGGTTTATATGTTTATGGTTTGCACAAGCATAAACTTTATTTCGAAACGACAGGTTCGAAAAATAGTTTTGCTTTTAATGTGAATAGGTTCTCATTGATCGAACGACGAGTCGATACAGAGACACCAATTCGGCGAAACATACATCACTATATAAACACACTCGGGGAAATTATTATTTAGTCAACCCCTTTCGGTAGCTCTACTTGAAAAACGACCAGGAAAGACGGTGAGGGTGGAGGGCACGAATGCCACTTAAAACCCGACCTCATTAGGATATCGACTTCCGCCTATATCTTTCCTAGACATCGTATCCAAATAGGTGAGCCTATTTAGGGAAGATTCATAATTTTTCCAACTTAAATGTGAATATATATGATTTCGCAAATTACCATATTATACATATGTGTACATGGCAATAAATAAATTAGTACATGATTAACTAATATTTTAGATTGTACCTGTTTGCATGATTAACATATATATTGCAATATATATTTCCTAATAAGGAAATCAAATTAATCAAGATTATCATCAATCTAGAATTTATTAGTAATTACCAATTTACACTAGCAAGATTTAGTCAATATTTTATTATTATATTGCTATATGTGTAAGTTCTATACATAGTAAATAAATCATTCATGTACGTAATATATTTTATTTACCAATTTACAATATACACGCAATTTCCATACATGGTAATTTTAACATGCAAACAATCAATATATTTTTAATTACCAATTAATACTATATATGATAATTTTTTTTTAACATGCAAAGTGGTTAAATTTACATGGAAACATATCAATTTATTCAATTAACATGCAAATTTTTTTTATTCACTTGCCTTTTTAATAAATATATATGCATGTGGGTGGATATTTAGTCCGAATATTGACTTTTATAACACATATATACTGTTTTTATACATGTAATATACTACAGGGACTATCCGTGTAATTTCAGCAAACTATATATCTATTTACAGCATTATTACAGCTTCAGTCTATAATTTCA
The DNA here is from genome assembly GCA_963682055.1 of Primula veris. Lineage (NCBI taxonomy): Eukaryota > Viridiplantae > Streptophyta > Magnoliopsida > Ericales > Primulaceae > Primula > Primula veris. The sequence continues at coordinate 28,525,733 of OY821749.1, forward strand.
GACAAGTTTCAGTTTAGTCCTTTAGTAATTAACAGCACAATCCACAATTTCCAGCGCCTTATAAACTGGTCATACTGTTTTTATTATGTTACAGATTAAGGACAACAGAGTAATACATATGTATTTATGTCAATTTACAAGCATGCTTTATTGAGGATTACACCAAATATTAATTAAGCATGCAATATTATATGTTATCAACCAAGGGTAGTAAAACCAATTTATCATACAGTAGTTGAATGTTACGTACATATTACAATTGTACTAATTCATGCAATTTAACAATGTTACGTACATATTACAATTGTATCAATTCATGCAATTTAACAGAGGTTCTGTTATTGTCCTATTTACATACAATTTGTTAATATATTCACTTGGCATAACATACAATGTACGTCCGACAAATCCATAAAATAATACGTGCGATCACATATACGGAATAAATTAAGTTTTGAATTCGGTACCTTACGCACGGTATGTTGGTGAAGGTCGATATAGCAAAACTCTAAAAAAAACCCGGATAAACCTCAAGCTTTATAAATACTCAATATCCTTGCGTTTACCCAGAATCTCCAATATCCGCGAGCGTATATCCTATTCTCCGTGAGCAAAGTGCTGATAACGTGTTGTGAGTCTTATTAGCTCAGTATATATATTATATAGGAGACAGAGAGAGAATATAGAGAGAGGGAACATTATTCATCAGAATGTATCAATACAAGGAGACCCTAACCTTCTTTATATACTAGAGGTTAGGGTTATACAAGCTAGAAAGCCCAACTTAGGCCCACTATGAGTAAGGCCCAATAGTACAATAATAACCTACAACAACTTTGTATTTTTTTAATTTCATATTCAAACTTTTTAAAACCACGTTTTCGATAAGTCAAGGGTATTAGATCAATTTTTTTGCTAAGTGGGTTTACAAAATTAAAATATCTTATAAACTCAATGTACAAAATCAAAATATCTTGTAATCTCGATTTCAAAAGTGTAACGACCAAATTACTCTGGCATCTAGCGGAGTGACGGTCGAGTGACCCGTTTCCGTTTGTTAAATTGACGCCCGTGTACAAAATCAATCAATTTTAGAAAATGGGTGTAATTAAATTTTTAGATTAGTGGTGTACAAAATCAATTTTTTTTGTAAACCTAGTGTACACAAGTGAAAATTTTATGTTATTTGGAGAACAAAATATGTAAATGCAACTATGTGAACTTTAAGTATGAGATCTTTTGGAAAAAAAAATACGCCTGATTTTGTTGCCAATTTTGCATATGTATCGTTATGTTTTCTTTTTGCAAGGTGGAGAAATTAACAAATAGATTGGGAAAAAAAACTCAATAACTTGGCAAAATTAACACTAGATTGGTAATTATTTTGGGGACAACACTAGATTCAGAATTAGTTTCACCAATCAAAAACTCACATTTGATTTGTCTGCGTGTATAGTAGGATTATTGATCACATACGGCTAATTTGGTGACCAGTGAACACGTGTAACTTTGGTTTTTTTATACTAGCGAGGAACGCCCGTGTCTTCCGTGTAAACACGGGCGTAAACTTTTACAATGCAAACTTTTACGATGCATAAATTTTCAGTAATTTTAATCTTGTTATAGTATTATTTGGCCTACATGGCATTGAAAGACTATTTCATAAATAGTATATAATAGTTTGGTACGTAAATGGTAAACCAAATAGTTCAATAATGTTACTGACATTTTTGTTAATGGTCTAATTAAAATCGATGGAAATGTCATAAAACTATACAGACCAAGTGAAATCACCCATGGGATCTGGGTAGGGATGACAATTGGGTGTGTTTATTCAAAATCCGACCCGACTCATATATAAAGTTGTATTTTTACATATTTGATCCGATCCGACTTATTTGGTCCGTTTTTTATAACATTTTTTTTTTTTTTGAAATGGGATATGGGTAGGGATGACAATTGGGTGTGCTTATTCAAAATCCGACCCGACTCATATATAAAGTTGTATTTTTACATATTTGATCCGACCCGACTTATTTGATCCGTTTTTTATAACATTTTTTTTTTTTAAAAATAAATCTCATAAATGTCAAATTTTGTAAGAGAATTTGTTAAAAACTCATATGGTAAAATAAAAAATCATTTGATTTAGAAATATAATATATAAATACTAATGTTATATTAAATAGTCTTTCATATTAATCTAGTGATTTAAATTTTGCAATTTTGGTTTTGATATTTTCATGTTTATTGAATTAATTTGGGCTCATTAATTTCGTCAATTTAAAACATTAATATACGTAAAAATGTAATATAAATGTATATGATTGATATGGTTATTTGGTTTCTCGTAAATCATTCTATAAATAAAGAATTTATGAAAAATAAATCATCATATCAGTCATTTAAACGAGACTTCACGAGTCAAACAACGCTTTGCTCGTTTCGAAACATTAATGTTTTTTTTTTTACGTTTTGCAATATTGGACATAGACATAGCCTTTTGCAAACAAAACACGATATTTTTGACAAAAATACTCGTTCATAGTCTTATGGCCTCAAAATGCACTTAAATCAAAATCCATTTTATCATCACGAGTCATGTGGACTAAAAATGTGGTTAACCGAAACTCACATAAATGCGCCGAACAGTAAAGCAAAGACGGTAAAATTGGATCATATATATATTCATTCATGTATCATCCAGCCTTGTTTTCTCCATCTCCAACTTCTCATGTGAAGATAAGTTTTTTTTTATCGAAAACTCCATTTAAACGTGTTGTTTTACTTCCAAAATTGATTTTTTTTTAAAAAAAATCAATTTTGGAAGTAAAACATCGCACTTATCTAAAAGTAAAAAGGCACAAAAAAGCATAGTCACTACTTACAATCTATCGGAGTTATCGATGTTAGGAAGGAACTCCTGAGTATCCCAATCAGCACCAACGACATCAAATTGGATCTGTCCAGATCTGTTTCTATTATCTAGACGACCTCGATGAAGGGGAAAGAACACACAATAATAAATAACGTTTCTCCAATTCAGAACTTCTCGCTTTGACAAATTATCAAAATCTGCATTATAAAAATGTCAGGATAAACGTGTTAGAATTAATAGAAAGAAAAGAGAATACACCTAATACAATCAGTTTTATTTATACTTTAAAATTACTTTTAGGTGAGTGTCAAACTCTCAATGCTTAAAATAACTTATACAATGTTCCTAATGTGACAATAATACACTTAATGCAATACGAGAACACATGTCATCGCTTGTAATCTAGCTGCCTTTTAATATTTACATCAACTATTTTATTCTGTTTCTACTTCCTAAACAAATAAGCTTATTGTTCTTAAGAACACACATGAATAGAATTTCAGAAACCTCAAATATTTGTAAATCAGCATACACCTCACCGAGTTTATAAAACCATCATAATGTAAAATGTATACCTTAAAAAAAAACTAAAATACAAAACATAAACCTGCTGAGATATCAACAATTTTGGCCAGTTTCAAGATAGAAGATGCTCAGACATATTGATATGGGTACTTGACTACTTATCTCTATCCTTTTGATTTTAAAACTTGTTTTAATTTCATATCCTCTCTTTTATTTTAACTCTTTTGAATTAGATTTGAACTTGTTATCTCCATTGATTCTTGAATTATTCTGAACAAGAATTATCTATCCACGTCATAATTAGCTTATCTGACTTTAAATGTGTTAGTCTCACCAGTCTCCATAATTATCCAGTAAAGTAGAACCTAACAATTCCCTTCCCTTCCCCTCTTTTTTTTTTTTTAACAAACTTCAAAATTATATATCGATCCAAACATTCTTACCATGAGACAAACCCACACAGTAGTCTACTAATAGCAAAACATACTAATTACATAGAACAATACAACAACCTATATAGCATCATTTTGGGAAGAAAAAACCATAAATCAAGAAACCAAATCCTAAAGCCTAAAACCAAAGAAATTGATTACAAAATCTCAGATTTTCTCCTTATACCCCCTATCCTCATCTCTCCCCTTATAACCACGATCAATGTGATCAAAAGCGATAGATTTATAATCAACTCCTCATAGTCCTAACACAGTGGAATCTGGCTATTGAAAAAAAGAGCAAAAGGTCTCCAAAATGCTATTAGGGGAAATAATGCAGTAATTCAAATATAACATGCAGTGATCCAAGCAGCAAGCAATCTATTTTGATTTTGTCAGCAATCTCCTATTGGAAAAACCTTGTACTCTTTTTAGCAAAATTTGCATTAGCAGCTCATCTAGTAATAATATAAATCTGAATCTAATATAAAGCTAGTTAGCATAACAAAGCACAACATTTCTCAGACCAATGTCTTCCTCGAAAAGTTGCATTTAGAACACAAAAAGTCTCAGAAATAAATCCTCATAAGCTTTAAAGATCTATTTATCATATGTATCAAGTACAAAAATAACCTGGTTTTTATCTAAGTTCAAGAGAAGTTTCTTTGGTCATACCCTTCTATGTCATAAAATAACTACTCCTCAAACAAGGGGTGCTTTTTTATCCAAAAAATATGCAGTATAGATATTCTTAGGTAATTTCATAACCCTGAAAGTCATAAAATCCTTACCATTTGAACCTATTTTTGCCAAACCATCAACAAATTGATTTTGTTCTCTTAAAAGATGTTCAATGGTTAAACAAACATAATTCTCCCCCTTCTATTTACCGAGTGTTGTAAGTTGTAACATTAATATTGGGAATTTTTCTTTGTTCTTATTTTTTCTTTTTTTCCCCAACTTGTTTTTTCCAACTTTTTTTTTCCTTTATTGATGATTGAAGTATGCTGAAATTTAGGAATAGTCTGCAGAATTACTTTAAGACTCGAATAGAATATTGAAAATAACCATCTTTCATTTTGTTTCCGTTTTGCAGTGATGATGCCCGTCTACAACAATGGAAGGAATTGAGGCTGTGGTGCTTTCGTCAACTAACTAGCAAATATATTTGCTAGTTAGAGCTGATCACGTCCAATGTTTTGAGTCCTGAAATTTTACCTGCGCTGCGATGTAATAGAATAGTAAAAATTCTTTAGTTGCTAGTTGATTTTGTTACATTAATTGAAAACAATTGAAGGAATTGAGGCATGTGGTGCTAGAATGGTAGATAACCTATTAGGTTTTAGTGATTTGTTACTCAGTCTAACACACTTTCTATATTGGTATTCAACCTATACATTTCGTTCTAATTTGGTATCCAACCTAACAATTTTTCTAATTTGGTATCCAACATATACGTTTCGCTCTAATTTGGTACCCAACCTATACGTATACAGTCCAATTAAGGGACTCAATCTGTCTTCGATCATCAGTTTTTAACGCATAGGTTGGGTATCAAATTAGAAAAAGTGTTAGGTTGTGTACCAAACTAGAACGAAATGTATAAGTTGAATACTAATTTAGAAAGTGTGTTAGTCTGGGTAACAAATCACTAAAAATTAATCCGAGCAAATATATTTGCCAGTCAAATCGGATCACGTCTAATGTTTTGCGTCCTGAAGTTTTAGTTGCGCTGTAATAGAATAGTAAAAACTCTTTGTTTGCTAGTTGGTTTTCTTACACTAATTAAAAACCTTTTCGTGACCGTTTTAACAATGTCATTTTGGTTTGCATTAATTCCCTTTTGTACTTCTTTTATTTTGTATAATATAAGATACGTAGAAGTAGATCTGTTTAAGAGATTAGTAACGACATCATTATTTAGGAAATGATATATTTTATTATATTTATATGGAATGAAAGAAGAATTGCCTATTAATAGTCCTAATAGTTAGATTTGGCATATCTAAGTTTGATTTTAAATTTTGGATTTGTCAAATTGTATCCAATATTAGAAGACTATATATTATCTGGGAATATTTTGCTTGATGCTTACAACTTTCAGTCTCATTTTTTACAAGAAGGTTAAATAGTTTCACAATTTTTTATATCGGTAGCTATAATTTTAAAACATAAACTAAATTTGAGTTGTAACTTGAAAGTTGTAATAATCAAACATTTCCAACTCTTCTAGATCGCTTAATTTCTGTTCTACATGTAGAGCATCATCTAAGCCACTAATAAACAGACTACAAACTCTACTATAGCCGAGTTAACAAACCTAACAATTGCTCGCTTCAATTCCATCTCCATGTAACAAACCTAATGATTGCTCGCTTCAATTCCATCTCCAAGTAATGATATCATTGCTTAATAAGAATATAAATAGTCTTGATCGACATTAATTAAAATAAAGTAAATAAGTGTCTTCAATTTTAGTACTCCTTATGGCTGTTGCGGAACGTTTCACCGGAATATATTTTAGGGAAAAACATACTGTTTTTTCTACAGGGCTAGAAAGAAAAACAACAGCGCAATGAGAATGATAAGAAAAACACACAAACCAAAGGAAAGAACAAACTTAAATGAAATGGCAGAAAGCCTATTCTCCGATTATTCTATTTCTTTGTAAAATGATTCCCCCATCTACCCACATGTTCTTAAAAAATGCAGCTACATAACTCTTGCCTCATGTATAGAATTAGCAACCACAACCAAGTACAGCAAAGGACTAATAATACACAACAGAGACAAAGAGAGAGCATATCAGAATGTACAAGGAGTTTTCTCATATCCTAAATTCACTCGAAAAACATTCTCATTTATTGGCCAACCGACGCTTGTACCTTTTTAGTACAGATGCCAGATTCTCTTTCCCTTTTGGGAATGCCACGTCACCAGCTGCAGTACCCGACCGTCCTTTTCTGCAAGATATTGCGATTTCAACATCTTTTATAATTTCTAACAGATTGGCCGCACTTGTAGCTTTCCCTTTCGATTGCTTCACATGGGGTGGAGGTAAATTCCCGCTTGGGATAGGGGGAGGACTTGATTTTTGTTGATGTGTCACTGGAATTTGTAGGCAGAAGCACGGAGTTTTCGGGGTACGAGGCTTTGAATACGCTAAATCAATTACTCCCTGCCATATATAAATAAATTAGCATGCTTCGATGACAAGGTTCACAGGATAAGAAGAGAAAAGGATAATTCAGCAAGAAAACAGTTTACGATTATACTCGGTATAAACCTACTTATAGATATAAGCTAGTGAGGGTTATCGACATGAATTGAGCAGCTAGTGAAGAAAAGGCAGAATATGATGTGCGATTGGCCAAGAGCTGTTGAGTTACTTATGACCGCGGAGGGCATACATAATGTTAAATCATGAACGTCTACACGTTTAGAGTCGGGTAAAGCTGAGATAAGAATTAAACAACCATAACTACGATAAAAAGCACCTTCAAAATCCTATTATCCCCGTATGTTAAAATAAACGACCATCAAAGGATTTTGATTCCCAGTGTGACTCTCTTTCTAAAGTATATATGGAAAAGGCTATTTAAGTGACATTCCCCATATAAGATATGATAAACACACTTTTAGACAACTTTCTCTTATGTTCTTTTCTTTATCAAAGTACACCAATTTGATAATGTGGATGATAGCACAAGCTCACCACTTGTCATATCATATGCGAATAAACAGAAAAAACAAGTGTTCTATACCATATGGGTCTCTGGCAAGTAACAAAAAAGAAAACATATTTGGGTAAAAATTACCTGAAGACGATTGAGCACATAAGTATACTTCCCCCAAAGCTCGGGCCTACTTTCCATCAATGAGAGCTCAAGAACACGCCTTATGCACCAAACACCAAAGCTTATTATCAAATCCGCTCCCCATACACATTCTTCACCACAATGAGGAACAGTATTTTTATCAAGAGAATACTGAGATTCACCTGTATAAACCCCTTGGTTAATCTCCCTAGTTTCAGCTTCATACATGAATCTCTCTCTAGCAGATACACGTTCTATAAGATCCTCATCGGCCCCATCGTTCTGTCTAAACAACCAATCAGATCCATCTAATTTCAAAAGCTTCATTATAACTTGTCTAAAAGACCTTAATAAATCAGCTTCCAAATCCTCAACCGGTGAACTTTCCTTAAACCCAACCGGTTCAACCCCAGAGGTAACTGGTGCATTACCCCTGGTGCTAAACTGTTCAAAGGGCTGTTTTGTAAATAATGATCCCGTATCTGACATTAAACCAAACTGTGAGGAGTACTGAGATAAATCATTATAAGCTAAAGGAGACCTCGCATTAGCTGGGGTGTTTGAGTATAGAGATGAGCCATAGTTACTAGGACTGTCCCACTGCGCGCCCTTACCAGATAGATACGACTCTTTAATAGAGAGAGAGATTTTCGATATATCTGGCGAGCTATAGAATTTCTTTTCACTAACGGTATTGTTAAAATTCTCATTAAGTCCATAAGAGTAACCCTCGTTGAACAATGTTTTATTTTGCAAAGATATGTTTCGAGATACTGTAGGCCTTGTAAATCCAGGTGGCGCCATTGAACTCAACCCATTTTGCGGTTTTTTGTAACTTTGTGTGGTTAATGACTGGTTTAGTAGGGGATCAATTTTACCATTTAAGATATCGGAAGCTCTTTGCTTAGCCAGATCGCTAATATATTTTATCTGATAGCCATGTACAGTGGCCGGTTGATGGTCATTTCCAATATATGAAGATGGTATACGCAAACTCGAATAACGCCTCTCACTCGATTCAAAAGCATTTCCAATATAATTTTGCGTATATGCATCTGATAAACCTGTTTGTCCGGAAAGCGATAATGATGGCCCCCTTTGAACACCATAAGATGTATCTAACGAGTTGTACACACTAGAATTCAAGAGAGAGTTGTATCCACCCAATTCCACTGGATTGGCGCTAGCTTTTGCTGATATAGCAGGCTTTTGATCCCCTTTTGCCTCAACCCCGAGTAAGAAGTCAAGCTTTCTAGCCTTAGCTTCTTGTGTAGCCTGTCCATGGAAATCAAATAAGTGTCCCCAAAATTCGTCGAGAAATGAGGCTAATTGGCGTCGACCAGCTCGGCCCAGTCCAGCTAATCTTGAAAGACTACCAGCACCACTCCCACTCTCTTCGACTCTCAAACTAAGATTCTTATTACTCCCGTAATCTTTCTCATCTTTCAAATCACCCTCTATTTTCACAGTTTTTTCTACTGCATGTGTCGACCCTGAACACAAAGCACTGGTACCAACAGGCTCACAAACTGAGTTTTCATTACCAATTGCCAAGGGAACAATAGCAGGTGTTTCTTGATCAATTCCAATCAATCTGAAACTGGTTTCTTGATTATTTGAGAATTGAGGCACATTATCAGAATCCAGGAGTGTTTCAGGTAGATTTACATCGGTATCTTTTGTTGAAGCAACTGGACAAACCTCAGAATGGTTAGCTAAGGATATTGGAGCTTCTTGTTTTTGCATCAGTTCTAACCTATCATACATTTTTCTTTCGTTATAATCATTTTCTTGTTTTTCTGCATTTAACTCCGGTGTAGAATCATTTAAATCCCAACCCCACATCTGAGCATCTAATCTCAAAGTAGCAGATTTCAAAGGAGTAGCAGCAAGCCAAAGCATCAAAGAAAGAGCAACCAGAGCAGTGCTTACAAGGATAATATAAGATACCGATATGCTATTCCCCATGTTCCATCTCAGATTATTTACCCATTCACTGTCCCCGAAAATCATTTCCACCAAAAATACCAACTTTAATCCCAACATTCCGATTAAGGTGATCAAACACAGAAACTCCAATATTTGAGAAATCTTTTTCTCCCCCATTATTGATTTCGATGAGGCGATTCGAAAGAGGGGGATAACAGAAGGTGGCAATATAAGAGCAACTACAACTTGCATACATATTAAAAGCTGATACGTTCCTTCGGCCCCCAAATTATATATGCAATATAGAGCTGGGATTATGGCTATTATTCTAATAGTAATATGATGGAGCCAACTAGGAATATCTAAGCCGAAGAATTCAACCAAGAGACATTGTCTACCAAGACTCCAAGCAAATGCAGTGATTTGGCTTGAAACCAACAAAGCAAGTAGAAAAACAAAGGATATGATGGAACTCCCGAAAAGCTGCATAAAAAAAAAACCATTATCTTCTGTCTAATCAAAGAATTCTATCGAAAACGCAAGAGAAACTTTCCTCTCAAATCAGGGTTTGTTTGGTAGCAACTTTTTAGCAAACAAGCTGTATTTTGAATATGAGAAGAGATGCTAGTCTCATTCAGCTTAAAGCTTCTAGCTTTTTCAGGTTGTAATTCAAGAAAAGCTCAGGTCTTAAGCTGGTCAACCAAATGCAATTCGGCTTTTAAAAAAAAAGGGTAAAATATCTAAGCTTCACAGCGGCAACAAGTTACAAAAGTACCAAACTAGGTCGTGGTACAAAAAACCTAAGGGCTTGATTGTCTGGATTTTCTGAGGTAGAGAGAAAAGTCGGGTTCTTCCAGCAAATAAATGTTCTAGTTTGTTCAGGCCAAAACCAGAAAAGAGTCGGCTTGTTAATCAACAAAATACGATTTAGTTAAGTGAAAAGAATGCAAAAAAAAATAAAATTAAAAGCTGCAGCCAAACTAGGCCTACAATGAATATTGAATACCCTTACATGCTGCATTTTAAAGGCAGTCCTAACATAGCATTAGTGTGCATTATGTAAGAAAATAGTTAATATGACAAACTTGATAATGAAGCTTCTAGAAAAATAAAACATGGGATTGTTTGGCTGCAGCTTTTAAGCAGATACGCTTGATTTTCCGGATTTCAGAAAACATCTCGGTTAATCGAGCTTAAAGCTTCTAATCTGTTCAAGCCTAAGAACCGGAAAACTAAGATTTCAAGCTGGTTAGCCAAAAACAGTCATTTTTTTAGCAAACAAGCAGGGCTGGAAAGCTCCAACCAGACAATTCTAGATGACAATGCTCAAGCATATAATAAGTTTAGATTAAATACACAAAAGCTAAAAATAACAAAATACAAAATAATATATCTTATTGAAAAATAAATCACAAACCTGATCCATTAGTGACAGTGCATCTTGAAAAGTAAGCAAAGTAACACCGGTGGTGTAGAATGCATTTGCTGCGGCACTCATGAGAACATAATTTACAAGAAACATAGCACTGAATATGCACATAATAGCAGACAAATGGTCAAGCCACAAGAACCCTTTGGGAAAATTATGCAGTCCCACACCTTGCTGCAAATAAATTGAAAATCAAAGAAAAATATTTCAGTGAGTGTGCAAGAAATCAAACAAGGATAAGATTTAAATGCCAAGAGAACTAATTATTAGTTGTACTCAAAAGAGACATTAGGCATATGTCACGTGTTCATAACATCTTAGATCTATTTTAGGCACTTTCCATTAGGAAGGAGATTTTTTCCTGCTCGATATTCAACTTAATTGCATGTGCTGCATTTGTCCGACAGATTCTAATTCAGAATAATTGAATACGTAAGTCGTATGGTAGTGCTGTTACTATAGCATTGCAGTTATACTCTTAGTTCTATGATATCTTTCTTTTCCAATCCCTTGCAAAGCCTGTTACGGGCCCGCTAGGCTGACGCCCCTCCTCTTTTCAGTTATATAAAATCCCACTTATAAAACAACTGAAGAAAACAAATACTGCCACAAAAATAGCTTTTCCAGGCAAATCCCAAATAGGTCCAGAGATAACCACCAAGTCGCTACCCAAAAATACTCAGGTTACAACGAGGCTAATAAAAATAACCTTTCTTTTGAGCTGTCATTAAAGAGTAATCTTAAAACATCTTAGCTCAAATTTGTCGTTCAAAATTCAATGTACATACAGAAAACCGCCAACTAAAGAAGGCGCTAATGACTAAACCGAAACCCTTTATATGTGTTCCTAATAATTTTTGGTATCTAATAAATTCTATAGCCAGAACATTGAACATATTTACAGAATACCTTTTTAACTTTTGGAAACTATCAAAAAATTTCAAGACATTCATTTATTGATGAAGTCAAAGGTAGAAAGATACCTGAACAATAGAAGAATGAAGATAGAAGTTATGAGGCATGATACTAGCACCGAGCAGACTCATTAAAGCAAATCCACTCTCACCGCTAAGCTTTGTCAACATTCCACTTGTGGATATCGAATTCTCAGGTTGACTGAATAGCACCCCGAGGACAAATAAAATCAACACAAAGCTCGCCACGAATACGCAATAAAACCTCCACTTTCCATCGTTCTGATAAATAGACATTAATGTTGTTCAGAAAAAATATACTCCATTTTTTTCGATTACAAGGAGAGAGATAAATGTAAAGCAATAGTATTACCAGGAGGGCAGAAAAAACATGATGTAGGATAGCAACAATGGCAGCAAAAAGGAGACAGGTGCACAAGTCCACGCCAAACAAAAGATTGAACACGTGAGCGGTGCCCAAAATCTAGAAAAATATTTGCGATTAGGGGAGAGATAGTGAAGCAAAACGAAAATGCTACTGGTAACAAAAAATGAAATTGAAAATTAACCTGTGTAAGCTCCAAGGCCACCATTGAAAGCTCGGCAAAAAATCCCAAGAATATGCACGTGATCTGATCATATTCTTCGGAGCAAATCTACTCGAAAGCCAATGACATAACAAAAAAATAAATGATTGGTCACTCATGTAAAGCATGCCAGTAAATTTGAAGCACCTAGTATTACACAATGAATGCTAACATTTGGCAATATATCAACTTGTTCTAATTGTTGGCAAATATACATCAATTCGTAGGCTCAAAGTACAAAATCACTTACACTTATGTATACAGATTGGTTAAACTCGATAAAAGAAAAGATTTAAACCGATTCCCACAGACAACGTTTTTAATTTTATTTTAAATTGGCCTATTAGCTCAGCTGGTTAGAGCGTTGTGCGAATAACGCAAAGGTCGCAGGTTCGAGACCTACATTGACCATATATTTAATTTAAATTCTCGTTTTAACTTCCAAAAAAAAAAAGATTTAAACAAGGAAGCTTTGTTTTACAGACTAGTCTGGTGAAACAATTGAAGAAGAGCACAGATCAAAAGTCGTCAGTGCAACATAAGCGCAATCAAAGATCCGTATATAGAGACAAATCCAAAATATATGGAGCAATTAATTTACAGCTAAGATACAGGTAAATTTTTAGCAGAGCAAATAGCAGATTTCCAGTAACTGAAGCTTCGTCTAATTCTAGTTAGTTAACAATAGAATTCCATAATAGTGCTAACCACAGATGCAATTTCGAAAGCAATCAAGACACCTAAGTAATACAATATCTGGTAACTCTAATACTCTATAAAGAAAATCCCATCTTGAGTAATGCTACACCCACAAAGAAAAACTACCAGAAAATCTTACCCACTGATTCGCGGGCATATGTGAACCAAAAGAATAAATAAAGGATTGGTCAACATACATATCCACGTCAGTGCGTAAGCTTTTTGGGTCAAAAATTTGGTCACAAAAATTATTTCATCATTTGTCTTGTTTAATTACCTGGGAAAGATCTTTTCCAGTGACCACGGCAATTTGAGCAGAAAGGTACTGACATAAAATACCGGCAATATTAAAAAGAAACATAGGGAGTATTAAATCGCTTCCAAAACGGGCCCCACCATCTACGGCTGCCGCCCACTTTCCCGGGTCAATATATCCAACAGAAATAAGAAGCATAGGCACAACCGCAGGTAGTAGCCGCTGAACAAGACTATGCTGATGACGGTTTTCGCTCAAAAATTGAGTATCCATTTTTTGTCTAGCACACTCCAAAAAGCAAGAAATTTCTTACTACATCGGTAGATGACCTCACAATTTCCAATCAGGAGGATGACCCTTTTGCCAATAACCGATCGTTTTATATTACCGAATTAAATAGATTGACAATCACTAATTTAGACAGTTTTGAGATTCGGTAGAACTGGAAAGCTCATTTAATTCTTTATTGAATATCAAATGCAAGCAGTTCAATTCCGTAAATAAGACGTGATTTCATAGGAGTAAATGAACTTCACTGAACTAAACTTCCTCGATGCGATGCGAATCAGCTCCAAGATCCTGTTCCTTCAAACAAAGCGAAATAAAATCAACAACTAGACACCAGAGAATACACTGTTTCTGTAAAGGTATGAAAAAGGCACAAGATAAATGAACTCTACAAAATGATACTATAAAACGGAAGATGTCTCCGCCATTGACTATGAGAAAATTATATGGACAGATTTACATGGTCGGTGCGCTGTTTTGCAACATAATCCTTCAACTCGACATAAACAGGTTGGAGAGAAACTAGAGACTAAAAAATTTTACTTTTTCAGTATATTTAACTTAAAGAATACCATTTTCAGCTCTGTACTCCCAAATACAACAAACATCATCAAAATCCTCAATACAGCTTCAAGTCAGTCATAATGACAGTTAAATTAACCCAAGAAAAGGACAACTAAGGACAAAAAACTACAAAAAGATTATCAAAATCATTAAATTCTGACACCATTACAGCAAAATTATACATTTAAACCCTAGAAAAAGGCAATTCAGGTCCAAACATAACAAGTATGAAGTATACCAAACAAAGAAAAAAAACATTAAATATCTAATTGACGAAAAACACAAAGGAACAGAACCATAATGACAGTTAACTCTACGTCTCTACCCTAGAAAAAAGGTAACTAAATGACAAAATGAGAATCAGATGGATGGAAAAAACAGACATTAATGCATTATTATACTAAAACAAGAAACAAGTACAAGAAAAATGTCCCAATTGACCACAAATACGCAGAGGCAAAATAACAGCTAAAGTAAAGTCCAGAAAAAACTCCTTACATACTAGTAATATATATCAAAAATTACAAGAAAAATTATTAAAAAAGAAATTCCCAAAACCCAAAAGAAAAAAAAAAAGGCATCAAGAAACAATGACCAGCTGAACTGGTAATAGAAAAAAAACGCAATCCAATAGCCCGGAACATGAAAATCTGATAAGTGAGAAACAATTTTAACAATTTATAAACTTTGTCTAACCAAAGAAATGATATAATCTTATCAAGTAATATACCCCAATTGACTAATGTACATCATAGAATAAAATATATAATGGCAGATAAAACAACTCATAACCAAAATAAAAAATCCCAGTTGTAATCATTTTCACTTATTCAGATTTAGCTATGCTAAACCAAAGAAAAAAGTAATTAAAAAAAAATACCCAATTGGCTAAAACACACAAAAGGCATAAGGGTTTAAGAAAATAAACAAACCCCAAAAAGCCAAATAAATAAATATTGATAATCAGAACATAGATGGATCTATATATGAGTATGATATAGAGCTATAGATACAGAATAAAATATAGAAACGAGTAGGGTTTTTTTTAAATATACTTTTTTTTTCTTATCAATTTGGGAAAAGATAAGAAGGTTCTTAGCTGAAACTGTAGATGATATATATATATATAGAGAGAGAGAGAGAGAGAGTTACAAAAGTGAGAGATTGAGTAAAACTATATATCTGGACTTTAGTATTTTTTTTTCTATTTATATTATATTTGTGCACTTACTTATATGTTTGTAATAATGTAGAAAAATGTTTAAGTACTTGAAAGGTCCTTGTTTTTTTGAGGTGTATTCTAAATTGTGTTTGTATTTGTTTCAATTGAAACCATGGTATCACATTATTGTTTCAAAATAATAATAATAATAAATTCAAGAAAATGGCACAGTAAATCCCACTTTTTTAGCTTTTTTTTAATCGTAAAAGCCCTTGTATTGGAGGTGGTAGAGATCAAAACTTCATTATATACATACTAGCCGATAGTAATATGTGAACGATACGGTAGATTACAGGCTTGTTTCGTTCTGACCAAGTGTTTCTACTAGTTTTTTGTTTTTTGTCACTAACATCACATTCCATGGCTTCGTCGATGTGTTTTTGGATGATTATCTATGAAGATTTATGATCTCGTTCGGTTATGCTTTTTAGCTAAGCGTTTTTCCTATTTTGTTTATATTTCGCAGTGTATCTCGTTAGATCGTGTGATAACTAAGATTTTTCATTAAATGTCTTTAAAGAGATAGAAAAAATATGATAAACGTAAATATGTTTTATATACGTCTGGAGTAAACTGTATTTAGTAGGTTGAAATTATAACCAAACAGGCATATGAGTTATGCTTGATCCTACGTGGCGAATAACATGTCTTCAAACTCGAACTCATTTGGTTGTCATATATAATTAACTAAATTTATTGGATGTAAAAATTTGAAGCAATAAAAAGATAGGGACATTAATTTGATAATGATCCTTATTTGATGCTAAAAAGGTAAATCCTATTTTTTTTTCCAAAAAAGAATAAGGTAAATCATATTTATTGCTTTATTTATTGTTTAATTAATCTTTTAACATAGAAATGCAATATTTTGTCATCACCAAGGAAATAGTATTAAATAGTATTAAATTTGGACTTATCCATTAATGGAGGAATTAAATAGAGTAAATAAATTCAAAGGTTGTGACGTGGCGTAGCAAACATGCACACCTTATATTAATATAAACATACCACTTTTCAAGTGTAAGTATCAAAAACTACAAAGAAATTTTTTTATTCCCAAAACATACAACTCTAATAAATGTGTGTAATTGTATGTTTGTATGTTTTGGGAATAAAGTTTTAGATGTTGTATGTTTTGGTAATATGTTTTGATTAATTGTATGTTTTAAGTATTGTCCCATTAATTTTCACCAAATACAAAGTTTAGGAAGCTGTCTATCTTGAAACTATGTGATCTAAATAGACATTTGACCAAAATTTTGGCGCCTGTTAGTATATACACTATGGAAAACATAACTTAATTGGTCTTTGTACATATCCAAGAGAAAGAAAAGGTTAAAAAAACCAAGAAAAAGTTTGTCATTTGTATTTTTTTTAATTAATGGTGGGAAAAACCCACTCTTTATCGTTATTAATTTTAAATAAAAGTGGATGAAACCCGCACAAAAGGTACTACAATCACTACAAAAAATATTCAAATAACGACGGAATTAGTGACGGTATTTTTTGTTACGAGCTTATTAGCGACGGTTTTTGTGACGGCTTTGTGACAGTTTAGTCAATTTGCGACAGATTTGTGACAGCTTTTTAAATTAGCAACAGACTTGTGACAATTTTTGACTCTCACTAAATCAAACATTATTTTGTAGTGAATGTTCAAATAGAAAAAGTAAGAACTTAGATGAATTAAATCAAAACTAGTTGATGTGGCAGCATCTTAAACTAAAAATAAGGAGTAAAAGGAAAGTCCTACAGTCATTTGTATTTATTTGTAGTTCTAAACATTGAAAATACCAACTTTTTACTTGCTTTTACGTTTTCTTCTTTTTTCGCAATGGGTAAAAAAATTGTTCACTTTATATTATAAGTATTGCACAGTCACGGAAATTAATGTGTCACAAGAGGGTCCTTTCGAGATGTTATTTGACCAATTAACGTGCTATCATTGGAATGTGGGTTCTTACCGTTTCCCATATTACATGAAATAAATCCTGTTAAAAAGTGCAATTAGGTTACAATTCAATGCATATGCACATGTGTGGTAAAATGAGTACAATTTAGTATAAATATTCTATCTCTATTTTTTATGTTTATTTTTTTATTTTATTCAAAAATAAATTATAAAAAAATTAAAAAAATTATACAATTAATATAAGACATGTATTAATATATTACAATAATTATTATAATTTTAAAAATCCACACGCAATTTAGTTTAGAATAAATGTATAAATTACTGTAAACTAAACATTAAATTTTAGAAAAATTGTCTAAAACAATATTATGTCCAAATATTTTAAAATTTGAATACAGTATAATAGAAAAGCTTATAAATTTACCGAACAAATTATAAAAATTTAAAATTTAAATAAAAATAAGTAAAGAGACACGAAAGTATACAGATAACCTGGGATCAAGATTTGTACTCATACTGACCAGAGAGTTTGGAGTCAAAACAAATAGTATATATCCTTTTCCCCACAATTAGACTGGTATACAGTAACATGATCTCACATGGTTATTATTCTGTTTATTTTAAGGTGGTCAATTAAATTAAAAGAGTTGGTCCAACCTATTAGTAGTCATGTATCAGTATTAGTTAGAGCACATCGTGGTGTGACATTTGTAAATTCTAGTATTTTTAACAATACTGTCATTACAGATTGTCAACGAAAACATTGTTGGGAAAAATGATGATTAGTTTTCCCGCATGAAATGCAAATTGGACGAAAATATACATTTCATATGATACAAGCAAACAAGGCTCATCCTCTTCTTGCATTATTCTCTAAAGATGCAGCACTATTTCGTTATTTGTAAGCAAAAAATACTTACAATTTATCTTTTACTTATTCTCATACAATTTATCTAAATATGTGTCTGAATTATAACCCTATCGTGGTAACGTGGTTTACATTTTATTTAGTGAAGTTATTTTGCATTTATGGAAAAAGTAATGGTCCTGTACTTATCTAGTCCTTAAAGGAGGGAGATTGACTTACTATAAAAATTTGCTTTAACAAATAATCACGCAAAGAGAACTTATTAGTATTTTTAAAAAAGTGGCTGACTAAGGTCCTATTACAAAGTAAATGATTAAAGAAAAATACTCTTGTGATCTCTTAAACAGTTAAGGATTTGACTTTCTTTTAAGAGATCACTTTCATAATTTTAGATAAATTGAAAAGCTTTTCAGCCGACTGGTCCACGTTGTATAAAATTGGGTATTGGTACAAACAAGGATTAATGTTGTTCCATAATTTTGGGATCACTTTCATCAAGTGCAACACGTGTTTGTCCTCAAAAAGAAAACGAAAGCAAATTCAAATGTGCAATTTCTTGCTGTTTCAGTTTTTCTTTTCCATTTGTTAATTTATATTTGTTGGCTTTTCTCAGTATATTACAGGTTTGAAATTTTACTAAATTTCAAGCCCCCGTGAGTTCCATTTGAGTATATGAATATAAGGGGATACAAAGAAACGCACTAAGCAAACCAAGAGCGTAGGAGACTTATTCTATAATATTTTCATATTTATATTCATTAATGTAAGTGCATATGTATGGATATAAGTAAGATTAAAATCATCAGTCAAATTAGATTAGATCAAAAGTCACACCAATGACAAGAATTATAATTTAATATTTAATGCGATTATGCGAGTCATTTAATATTTCATATTTACTTTGACCTAGAGAGGCCATGGTACATTAGCAAATCTTTGAAATCGATCATATTAACTTTTTGGAGTGTGTCTCTTTAAAGAATTCCAGTAATTTTGGGAGGAATTTCAGATTTTTTTCATGTAAGTCCGTCCAAACAAAATCGACCACCTGGTCCACCGCGACTGATTAAATGTGTTACAAATATTTATTGTAGCACTATTTATTTTCATTACGCCTCAAATTTTCATGATGGCTCTTTAACAATATGTAATGATATCATTAGTCAGCTATATATTAATACAGCTACTTGTAATCGTTTTCGTTTTAGACTGACGTTCACGATGAAACTATGCTAGCAGTACAACAAAAACGCGAACCCAAGATTAGAGATTATGTAAAAAAATGCCTATTTAATCATATGTTAACTTGCAGCATAATTAACCAACGGGGGAGGTACTATTACTTAACGTGTACTCATTATCTTTTTTTTTTTTTCGATAAGAAGATTGTTAACTAAAGCTACATAGGAATATTGAGTTTCTTTAAAATATATAATTTCTCATATGTCACTCAGTTAGAGTTTCTTTTCAATTTTTACCATTTGAAGTTTGAACCCTAGGATGATGAAGAAATTGAACAACAAAATCGACAACAGTAGTGGAAAGACATCTACTCAGTCACAAGTGGAACTTCAAATGACTGGAAATAATTGCTTTTTTTGCTTCTTTTGTTTTCTTAAAAAAAAATAGAATGGGATATTCAAGATCTTATTTTCCTTCTCCTGTCTCTTTCATACTATCACACATAAGTGGACTTGTTTGGCAGCCATCTACTTTTACTCATTTAATTATTTGTATTTACATGGTCTCTATTATAGCAACATGTGTTTGGTGATTTATATGTAATAAGCTTAATTTTATCAAAAGTAAGACAATCAAAAGCTTAATATATAACCTTCTTTGAGGATTGTTTTTAGGGGGTTTTATAAGTTTATATAATACACAAAACTATCTGCTTTTAACGATTTAGGTATCCATCTTTCAAAATTTTCAATTTGTGTACCACACTGTAATAACTTTCTAATTTAGGTACCACCGTCTAAATTAATCACGGAATCATGTCACGTGACATTTGACAAACGTTAATTTGAGAGACTAATTTAACAATTTTGCATAAAAATATGTCATCTTAAAAAAACGTTTCCCCCAATTTCACACATAACAAAAATTTGGATTATGTGCTAATTTTTGTTACATGTGAAATTGAAAAAAAAAAATTCTAGTATGACATATTTTTGTGCAAAATCGTCAAATTAGACTCTCAAATTAACGTTTGTCAAATATCACGTGACATGATTCCGTGATTAATTTAGACGGTGCTACCTAAATTGAAAAATTATTATAATGTGGTAACCAAATTAAATTTTTTTAAAAATGGATACCCAAATCGTTAACAGCACTATATATAGTTTATAGTTTGCATGATTTTTTTCCATTGTTTTTATTACTTATGACTTATGAGATAATTTCTTATTTTGGTTTTCCCTCTCTCTTAGCTGTGGAGTCGATTAATAGAATTTGGGGAAATTGTTTTTTTGAAAATGGAAATTTTGGTAACATAGAAATATTGTTGAATTGTAATAGGGCAAAGTGTTAAATTCTGTTACTATTATACGTCTAGGTACAATTGTACAAATCTTAACCAAACTAAAAAAACTCTAGCATGATGGGAGAAATTAATTCAGGTTGATGATGGATATTTACCATTTTCGACGCTCCATTCTCACTATTGAATTATAATAAAAGTTCGTTAACTACAGTCTACATTTCTGTTTCATTTTTTGTAGATATACAAGTCGATCGCCAAAACAGTGCTAATAAAGTTTGTGTACTTTTAGTAATTTTAATATTTTTTTTATTGCTTTTTCAAATATTTATTCTCTTTTGTATACATTAATTATTTAATTAGTAGAATTGTAAATACAAGATACATAAGATGTAGAATGGTGTTATTATTTGACATAAAAATTAATACTACACGACTTTCAGTCAAACAACATTTTTCATAAAAAAGTACTAATAATTTTAAACTGGTTACCAATCAACTTTTTCATACTTATAAGTATACATTAAAAGTATATGTTACTAATCCCACTAAAATAAGTATTTTTTTATACTTAATTATAAAGTGGACAAAACGAGGCCAATAAAATATGACATGAAAGTCCACTTAATATAAAACTATTAAATAGCCATCAAATTACCAACTAACCACCGTCTAATTGAATTCAATTAACAAATCGTTATGCCTATCTTACAAGTACAAGTTACTCTCTCTTGAGGAAATAAGTCAGAATTTTGAAGGTTGAGGGAAAATGGATTCATCCATTTACGAGCTCTTAGTGTTGTCATGCAAAGTTCACTTTAAAAGTGATCAACCAAATATTAATAGTACTATTTAATAAGAAGAAATCAAAATGAGTGAGATTAGAAGTTGCAGCCAAAGAAGCCTTAATTCCGATACTGGAATTATTATC
This sequence comes from Primula veris, assembly GCA_963682055.1. Classification (NCBI taxonomy): domain Eukaryota; kingdom Viridiplantae; phylum Streptophyta; class Magnoliopsida; order Ericales; family Primulaceae; genus Primula; species Primula veris. The sequence goes on from OY821749.1 coordinate 28,547,472, forward strand.
TACTTAATTATAAACTATTTTAATCTAAAGTACTATATATACGACGTAAATATCGTTATGTCAGAAATACTAATGCGAAATATGCAATGCATAACTGCCATAGATATTAGATATTGCAATAAAACTTGATGACTTGTTTCCTAATCTTTACTTATAATTACGTAGTTAAGCACTATTCAAATATATGTTGTCTCGACTCTCCATGACGAAAAACAATTATATAAACTCAGTCTACTATTTTAGCGGGTGTGCCAACAATCAGATTTTTTAGTTGTGTCCGGTGCATGATTAATAAACAAGTTAAATATTCGCATCGTTGTACTACTTGACATTGTTTAAGTAAAAAGGTTAGTTTTTGTGTATCAGTGACTTGTGCATGCACTTAACTTGGAAATAACTATTTAGAACAATTAGAAAATATTATTTTTTCTCAAAATTTGCTCTTTCTTGCTCTAACCACGTGATTAATATAGTCATTAGCAATTCGGTGCATCAACTTACTTTTTTTCCCCTCGGGGGTCTCGTTTATTCTCTATGTTTTAGGATTAAAAGATAACAGGAATTACTATGAAACAGTCACTTTATATGAGGGGTTCACAACCCGTTAACATAAAAATGTGTCAAATGGATAAAAAAAAGTTAATTATTGATTAATATTTAAGTTTAAAATAGTACCCCCTAGGGTTTTATATTTTTATTTGGGTTTTTTACTGTGTAGTACAATTTGTTTTTATTTTATCAAATTCTAATTTGTTGAAAATAGAAAAAATAAATTATTTATTGAAAAACATTATCTAATAATCCATTTTTTAATCTAACAGTGATTGAGCTGACTGTTTCATAAACAGTCAAATAAGATGACCCTTCCAAAACACTAAAAAAAAAAAATAGAAGTGTGGGACATATTCATTGAATTTGATGGTACCCTTTTAACAACTTTAAATCTGAATCAGGATCAATGTTATGATCAAAACTGGACAATAGTCGGTTAAGTCGTCGGTTCTAATCAAGTTTTCTTGTCACGAAAGGTCAATAGAAAACGTAGTTCATCCATTTTGGTATGTTTTATTCAAAAATGATAAAATTAATATTACGTTTCATACAATTATCATATAAATCCAGAGAAGGTTTGCAGGTTTCCAATCTTACAATTACGGTTAGCATGTCAATTGTACTATTAATTTATGCGTTGTGTTTGTTCAGCTATATATATATATATATGTTCATACCTTAATTATTCTCTTACTTTGTTGAACAAAAGGAACAATTAAATTAAGAAGACAAGGCTAGTGTTTAGGATCTAGATAGGCAGTTAAAGGTACCGTTGAAGGAGACAAATCCTTAAAATACCAATATGCGAGTCCCTTGAATCTAGTTTGTAACTAGTATATGGTTTACTAGATTATAATATTTTGAAGTTTGTAGCTTAGGATTTTTTTATTCTAATTTGATTGTTTTCGAGCAACTAGTTCAAAGAACCTCGTTACAATTATTAATTAGTGTATAGCTATGAACATGTCACAGTGCCACATGCATGTTGCAATTATTCGTTCTATTTTTGAGAGGTTAATTAATTCTGCACAGGTATGTTAATTCCTTGCTTGTATGGCACTAATTGATCCTTTTTTTTGCAATTTAACGGAAAGTGTACCAGCTAGGGTTGGGTTTAATCGATCTTTTTGCAATTATTGAATGCTACTTAATTATGAACATGTCACAGTGTCAATAGTTAGAGCATCGTTAGCGTCCGAGCTTGCCGTTCCTAGAGCTCCGCCTCCTCAGTAACGGACTAATCTGCCATTCGTGGAGCGGAGTATATAAAGGTTTAGGCAGGGTTGGGTATTGAGAAAGTCCAGCTAATTTGGAGAAGCGATTCTGCTATTAAAAACAACAAAACTCAATAGAATGTCAAATAACAGACCGTTGCAGCTATTTTGAAAATTTACAAAAAACATTAAAAATCACAAAACTTTGATTCCGTTTGAATTATAGAAATCACAAATAATACAATGTCTCTCTATTTATTAAATTATCGAAATGGTCTCTCTATTAACTACTCCTGTCCATGAATAATTAACTCTATACAATTTTTTTCAATTAACTCTTTACAATAACTTTAGACTAATAAAAATATAACCTGAGAACAAAAATTAAGATAGCGTGGCCGTAAAGAATTCAAAATAGAGGAGTCCTCGTTAATCTGGACTGATGCACCCTGAACAAGAGCAAGTTGCGGAGTTCCCAACTCGATCCGTTTGGATTGGGTATAGATCATTGCCCTGTATGGCCTTGTAACCATTAAAGATCGTTTCTATGCAACTACATTTTGATTTAGTTATCGATTAAATTGGATCATTTGTCCTGGATTATAATTTCAGATATCTCCATATTATTTGATAATTATATAGCTAGGCACCTTTTAAAATAATTGCAGTCTCCAAAAATAGTTTCATGTTGTGAAAAAAAAAATTGCGAGTTCTGGATCGTCGTACTTCATTTTAATTTCGTGTTCAACTTCATTTCTTAAAAGTATGCATCTTGAGTGATGAAAATTTCGAAGTAAATACAATTACGACGAACATACTATTTTTGGGAGTGTGGCAGACAAATTTTCTCGACAAGAAAAGTGATATTAACAGAAACCTTTAGATAAAAATGATTTAGGAGCTGAGTTTTTTTAGCCGATGTAGCACGTACGTAATTTAGGGGTCATGGTATCCTCGTTTTTAAGCGTAATTTTATATCGAGTTAAAGTAAAAATAATTATCCATACTTTATTTAGGTTACTGAATTTTTTTATTTTCTTGAAACTTTGAATAAGGACTCAGAAAATGCATCATTGCATGGGATATATTTTAGTACTTCTGATTTATGTCGTGTATATATATATATACCCATATGTTTCATGAATCTTACAACCAAACGTTCATACTAGGGCAGGATTGTAAGCTATTTATCTTACGTGCAACGTTTTATCACAGATTAACGAACCCTTTCAGATACACGTATAGTCGTGTGAGATGAAGTATTGAGAAATTCTGAAACTATTGTAAAATTATTTCATAGTCTAATTAATCATGATCTATGATTTGTACTGCACGAGTTAGCCAAAAATAAAGTGGTCAATGCAGTGGTTTATACTCCGAGTTTAAGCTATAATTTATAAACATCTATTTTATTGATTTTATGGAATCATTTAGCTGGACAAAAGTAACAATCTATTGTGGTCTATATAAATGGAGAGTTACTTATCATTAGTTCTTTCCTAAGCCGAAAGTTTATTATCCTCTCTCTGCTCGTTAATTACTATTTTCACACTTTGAACTCTTAATTAAATTTTATGGAAAATATTTTTACTCACACATTTTTCCTATCAAAAAAATCAACTCACATTACATGGCTGGTTATTGTGGTCTATATAAATGGAGGGTTACTTATCATTCGTTCTTTCCTAAGCCGAAAGTTTATTATCCTTTCTCTGCTCGTTAATTACTATTTTCACACTTGAACTCTTAATATATTTAAGAAAAATATTTTTACTCACATATTTTTTCTATCAAAAAAATCAACTCACATTATATGGTATATCCAACTCGTCAAAAGTTTTGATTTTTATTAATATTAAGTTTTACATTTTTTTTATTTTTATTTTTAATTAATATTTAAATTTAGGTTAGATTCAACTAAGATTCTATTATATTTTTATTTGAGTTTTTTGTGAGTTGTATTTTTACATTGAACAATTTTGTTTATTATTAATTATTATTTAAATTTATGGTAGACTCAATTAGGGTTTTAGTATATTTTTATTTGAGTTTTTAGTAGGTTAAGTTTTTATTACGTGGTGTGACTTTTACTGTTATTTTCTAATTTTTTTTATTCAAACGTTAATGTCAAAATTTGAGCACAAGTTTTTTAATAGTAATATAAATAAACGATATGTATAAATGAATAAGTAGAATAATTAATATAGTAATTAGTGTTGAGAATGACATAACTCTTTTTTCTTACTTAGTACTGTTATTTTTTTAACACGTGTTAAAAAAATTGAATAACATTATTCCATATCATCGGATAGAGTTTTTGGATAAATTTTATGTACGTTGTCACATCCCACGTGTTAAAAAAATTAAATAACATTATTTCATATCATCGGATAGAGTTTTTGGATAAATTTTATGTACGTTGTCACATCCCTGTACATTTAAATACTCAAGTCTATGGGATTACGAAGCATATATCAACTTGAAAGCAACGCTATTATCCGCATTAATTTATCTTATGAATAATTGGAAATTAGAAAATTGAAAGAAAGAAAAACTGGCACATTCTTAAAAGTGGTCTTATATTCTGCCATGTGTAGCATTTAATTTTATTTAACCTCCCAAGTTACAAGGATAGTGAGATAAATTGGGTTTGAAACATTTGACACGGTACACTTAAAATTTAAATAACTAAACGCTATATAATACCAAGTGAAGTTTCCATTTAAGCTATGAAATTTCATAGATGACAATTTGGGCAAACCGTGAAAGTCTTTAGTATAGTATTTAAACAAATTCGAAGTTCTAATTGCTTACTATGCTGGCCCATCGTCTACATCTATTTGAACAAATAAAAAGTACAGAATTGCGGAATAAAAAGACCATGCATGTGTGATTATCTATGAACATGTGCTCACAAATATAAGATTCCATGACTGATACGCATATAAGAGTTTTTTTGTTTTGTTTTCTGTATCGACTATAACTTGGTCATTGACTCACTAGATTTTTTTTCAATAGGTCGGGATTTCGACACCGAAGCCGAGGGTCATTCTCAACTTCAACAACTCTTTCCGGTTGCTAAACCAATAATTGTGATTATAGTAAATCTCCTGACTTGAATGAATTGTAAATAAGAAAGTGCGATATATATGTTTCTTATTTATACATGTGTTTACCATATATTTGCTACATAAACCTGTTCCTGAATTAAAAAAAAAAATCATACAAAATTCATCAAAATGATTCCAAATAGCAAAGAAGTATAAAAAAGGGGGAGAATGGTTTTTGGAATCCCATGTCTAATTAATTACATGACAATGTACTTATTTCTTAAAATCATAGGGGCTACTGTTTCATTTAATTAAACTTAAATGGACCAAATAAAAACAAGTCAAATAATTTGAGGTGTAGATGTAATTTTTAATTGCATATTCGGCTCAAGTTTCGTATGCCACTATCTAATGTCAATTCCTTGCAAGCTGCCATCTTTCTCTCTCAGACCCTTCATTATCTCTATTACTTGTGTTTTATGAAATAATTTATTTCACTATCTTCTTATTATTCATTGTTTGGTAGAGGGAACAATGGGGTTTGTTAGCAGCTTATGGGAGATTATTGGTTTTGGAATTGGAATTCCTATAGGACTTTTTCTTGGCTTTCTCATGTTCATTTATTTCCAACCCAGAGAAGTTGAGGTTATAAATCATGAACTTATTGTATTTGACTTTATTTATATTTACATCTGATTACTCAGACTTATTTTTTCCTCTAAATTCCGATGAATGAGAAAGTAACTGTCTTCTCAATGTGACACCAACCTCTATAAATTTCAAAAAAATCATGTACCAATATTAAGATTGTTTTTCACGATTGTGCTTATTACTTGTTCGGTTGCAGCTATTAAGCTCATATTCATTATTTCACTACGTACAAACCCCGGTATATTTAGTTCCATAGCTTCGAATTTAATTTCATTTTGGCTCTTAATATGGAAAATCCAGAAGCTTAAGCTGTAATGCTGTATAGTCTAATACTTTTTGTCAGCCTGATAATAGCCAGCTTATTTAGTTATTTGATTACAATTGCAACTAAACCAGCCAATATGGCAAACAGGAACAAGTATGTGTATCTAAGACTAGAATGAATCAGGCAAAACAAAATTATGTTGGTCATTTAATTTATACATTATACTTGCAGGAATATCCAGTTATTAGGCCAATTGAGGAGTTTGATTCTAGCTCATTGCTTGATCTTCTACCTGAGCTCCCATTATGGGTAAAAAATCCAGACTATGATCGAGTAAGTGCTATTCCCTTTTTTCCTTCTCTTCACATTAAACTTTTTAGCTCTCTTTTGCGACTAAGTTTTCCAATATATAAGGATGCAGGTTGATTGGTTGAACAAGTATATTCATGATATGTGGCCTTACCTTGATAAGGTACTAACTCGTGTCTCGTGGTATATATCTTTCTTGTTATGGTGTGATGTTTTGTATGGCTTGATTTAATGCCCTTCCGGTAGGCTATCTGTGTTGAAATCAAGAGCATTGTGAAGCCATTCATTTCCGAATACATTGGCAAATACATGATCAAGTCAGTAGAGTTTGAGAGCCTCACTCTTGGAAATGTTCCACCTACTATACTTGGTAAGTGCATGATTAGCAAATAATATAATATTGTTTTTCAATCTTCAATAATCTTTTCCGCACCATTCTCAAATGTTAGTAATCAACAAAGCAAAAGATGCATTATATTATCTATGCTTTTAACGCTTGGTAAAATACTAGAACCATGATTTAGTCATATAGTGTTTAAAACGGAAACATTGCAGGAATTTAGTCTGGAAATATTTGATGATGTTTGTTATTACTTGAGAGAATAAATCAGGAAATTCACTCGGAATTAAAAATAATCCGACTTTTTCCCAATTACAGTTACGTAAAGATTGAATTGTCAAGATTTGGTCAGTTAAGGGAAATCTGAAATTCCGAAGAAAAAACAAACAAATGATTTTTAAATATTTTGCAATAAACCACTAAGTTGTCGAAGTAGATGATGCTTTTCAGGGAACTCATGTTCCCAAAATGATAAGAGATTTGGTATATGGGTGACAATTTCGATTTCTATATGAATTTGACTAGTTGTTTTTTATGTGGCAGGTATTAAAGCATATGAATCGAATCAAAACGAGTTAATTCTAGAGCCTGCTGTAAAATGGGCTGCAAGTCCCAACATTATGTTGGTTCTAAAGATTTTCTTCCTTCGAATCCCTGTACAGGTCAGCAGAGCTCAAAACCCATAACTGCGCATTATAAATTTCTCCTTTGTGTAGTGATATGAACTTAATTCGGAAAAAAAAAAGTAAGTTGGTATATTTTGAGCCTAGGCCTCAACAATCTTCTTGAAATTACTATGACGTACAGATATCCTAGCCAAGTTACCAGTTATCCCCTGTCCTATCTTGGACAAAACATTAGAGGAATTCTCGTTTTAAATATACACGTGCTGAATATATTTCTTGTTTAGTTGATAGATATGCAGATAAACGTTCAACCAAGATTAGTCTTGAAACCGTTTGTCCCAACCTTCCCTTGCTTTGCGAGCGTCTCCATGTCTTTGATGGAAAAGGTATGCAGAATCTCAAAATGTGAGTAATTATTTACAAACTTATACACAGAAGCTTGCAGACAGAATGATATATCAGCATTGTATTACCATTAGAGGTCCAGCATTTTGGTTATGTAACCAAACTATATTGCCATATCTGTTTATTTGAAAATCTTGAAAAGATTTGTTTCTTTACCTATCAGGATTCATTTCTTATGATGTTCTATGTTTAGATATTTTACCTCAGGTGCTTAAATGTCAAAACATTCATTGTGATTGAACACTAACAGCAACAGTTTATAGCCGTGTGTAGATTTTGGGTTGAAAATACTCGGAGGGGATTTGATGGCAATTCCAGGTTTATATCAATTTGTTCAGGTATCACTCGTCCTCTCTTTTTTTACCTGAAGTTTCATAAATATTTACAGTCATTAGTCTTGTTTTAACCCAACTTTTATTGTTTTTTTTTTTTTTTGGAAATTAAGCTTTAGATTAATATTAAAAAATTACAAATTTCACGGGGCATTCCCCGCGATACAATTGAGCTCAAAACACAACGACACGCTCCGTAGGGAGCAAACTCATTCTAGCTTAACCACAACAAATCAATTACATTCACCGAGCATAAGGTTAAGCTACGAAAACAAATACTAAGACGGCCTAAAAGCGGTCTCTAAAGAGGGCCACTCATCGTCATCATTTTCTTCATCATTACACGGCAAGTAATCAAATATATTATCCGTTATAATCCCGCCCTTTGATCATGCCTCTTTGAACCCCTTAAGTTTCCCGGCTAATATCATCTTGTTGCAATTTTTTGAAGAGGTAGAAGTACCACCTTTCGCTTGACCTCGTGCTCCGGTCATGCAAGTGATAATCGGAGAGTGATGAGCTTCTTTGCCTATGAGAGTGGCAACTTTTATTGTTATTATTTCCACATTTGGCTTATTTGTAAAAAAAAAATGCATTGGTGGCAGGATATGATAAGAAAACAAGTTGCTAGGCTCTATCTTTGGCCCCAAAGTCTTGAAATTCCAATTCTCGACAACTTCGAGTAAGTCTCTTTAGTTTATATCAGTGATTTCATGATATAACTGATTTTTCTGGAAAAAAGAAAAGGAATGTGAAAAAAAGTGTTCTGTATTGTTCAAGGAACTTTCTGTTTTTGTTTTCAGTTCTCACCCCCCCAAACTGAAAAAATCAAACTTTACAAAAGTCAGTCTATTCCAGGGTATATTTGGTAAACAATCTGCAAGATACACAGTTTCTGCAGCATGTCACCGGCTTCTAAGAACCCAAAAACTGTTTCAGAAACTTAAAAATTTCTCCAAACACTCCAATCTTTAGAAACTTGAATCTTAACATAGATGAATTATTAATATGAAAGCTCTACAGACTACATATCCATTTATTAACAATCTTACGTGTTAGTATATCACCACTCAATTGCAAAAGGATTATTAAAAAAATTGCTGTGTACACAAGTTCACAACACACTGCTGTAGGTGAGGAGATGAACTAGGTGGATACATAAGGGATCCAGACCCCTCCCATATTGACAACCAAAAAAGAAAATTGAAACTTCATTATATTACTTAAATATTTCAATTATAGCATTCTGGTCCCTAGACTAACAAAATATCCTCGTTCCGCCACTGATAGGGATGCTGCAAAGAAACCAGTGGGAATAGTACACGTGAAAATATTGCGGGCTCACAGGCTCTTAAAAAAGGACTTGATAGGGTCTTCAGACCCTTACGTAAAGTTGAGCCTCAGCGGGGAAAAGCTCCAATCAAAGAAAAGTTCGGTGAAAATGAACAATTTAAATCCCGAATGGAATGAAGACTTTAAACTCACAGTGAAAGACCCACATTCTCAAGTCCTTCAGTTGCACTTATATGACTGGGAAAAGGTACTAATACCTGTTTTTTTTTTGTTGCATTTTTTAAGTCATTATTCTGAGAATTGTATTTTGGTTACAGAATAAACGAGTCTTTACCTTGGAAAACCAATGTTAGTAGGTACTTAAAGGCAGCACACGGGTATTAGTTTAGAGTGATCACTTGGCCAGATGGTTCGTTGGTTTGAATTTTGTAATGATTTTTTGACGGATTCCATCAATCGTTTTAAACCATATGTAAGCATGTTACGATACAAAATGATTAGGAAATATCTGGGGAAAACGGCAAATTCCACTTTTCTTTCAAACTTTGTTTTAACCAAATCCGATTTATTATGTACACAGTTCTAGCCAAACATCTATGAATTTCTGGATTTAGTACGAGTGACAGTTTAGAGAAACATAGCTTATGGTTTCAACTGTTTCATTAATTTGATATAAACCCTCTTCACTTTATTAATAAAAAATTGGACAGTTTTGTAAATGTTTTGGGCGTCATTATTACTGAAGTAGCATAAGTTGGGAACAAAACTAGGCTCGAAAGGGTTGAGTAACAAATGGTAATTCTGGATGAAAAGTTAATGCTATCTATATGCTGGTCTTTATTTACATCTCATTTCTGATTTAGGTCTAGAAAAATCATATGCAATTCTGAATGTAGAAAATTTTAAGAATTTGAATTGCAGGTGAAAATCTGATCAAGGGTAGTACGTTAGACTTTTTTTATGGTATTTATTGGATAGAAAGTATTCATTTCAAGTAAACAACTTCTACTCTTCAAAATTGCAGTTTAAGCCACATGATAAGCTAGGAATGCAAGTAATCCCGCTAAAATGTCTCACTCCACACGAGCCTAAACAATTTACACTCGACCTCCTCCACAGCACTAAACCCAACGATTATCACAACAAGAAATCACGAGGACAAGTTATGGTTGAAATGACGTTCATACCCTTCAAAGAAGATCAAGAAAACCATAGTGGACTCCTCGTAAGACATGAGAGGAGGGATAGTATAGGAAAATCATCTACGGAAAACGAATTACAAGGAGCGGGATTACTTCTAGTTACAGTTGTTGGGGCTAAGGATGTGGAAGGAAAGTACCGTACTAACCCTTACGTGGCGGTGCTCTTCAGGGGAGAAAGAAAGAAAACAAAGGTACAATGAACGATTTGTTAAGAAAAAAAAAGCAAAACTTGTATTTTAGAATCCATAATATTTTGCAAAGTCACTACGATGGTCTTTATTCAACTTGATTCATATACTGATCACTGATAATTTTGTGTAAACTGACAGTTTACAACAACAAATTTCTCAGTACATTGATATCATAGTATGTGTGAGACTAAATAGAAAGATGGAATAGTTTTTGCTAGATAAGTCTTGTCTATTGTAGCGGACTGAATTTTCCTTTATCTTTACTTTAAATAGATGGTTCCACTTTTGGTTGTTAAATAGATAAGTCTTAGTGTTGTTAAATTTTAATAGATGATGAAGAAAACAAGAGACCCGAGTTGGAATGAAGAGTTTCAGTTTATGCTAGAAGAAGCTCCTTTATGGGACAAACTACACGTCGAAGTGTTGAGCAAAAGGGCGGGCTTCGGGCTTTGTTCAAAGGTTAAATCTTTTCTCTGGAATCAGAAATGTGTAAGTGTACCAAGTTGTTAACAATTTGTTTTGTTGCAGGAAGTCTTGGGGTTTGTGGAAATTAATCTCGTAGATATAGTCAACAACGGCGTTATAAACGAGAAGTATAATCTTATAAATTCAAGAAATGGATTAATACACCTTGAAATTAGGTGGAGGGTTATTTGAGTATAATGCAAATACATGTCTTGATGGTAGTACCAAATCTTTGCAGATGAGAAAGGTGACACTATTTGTTTTTTGATGACTTAAAGTTAACTTAAATATTTTACATGATTACTCGTTTTTTTTGTGAATCCATGGTGTACATAAAATAGGAGCTGTTTTTGAATGTATGGCACCATCCCTTGTCTAAAAGATGGTAATAATTGGTAAATATATTTTACTAGTATATTATTTCTTTGAAATTGCATCATGTTTCTTGAATATTCTCACTTGTATTCGGGTCAATTTATCGAAGACAATTTCTTAGTCTATAAACAAATGCCCAGGGGTTAAACGTAGCATGACTATGGTGACAGTAAAAATCAAGTAATTAGTACTAGAAGGGACTAATGGCTCCCTGTCCAGATTGACAAACAATAGATTTGTTTTGTTGCAGGGTTTAAGCAATTTTCAGGTTGGCGTACCATCAAGCTTCTAAAGCTTTTTCAGCCGAGAAAATAGTTTATTTTTTAAAACTTATGAGCTGATAACCAAACACATCAATACGACTTTTAACAAAAGAAAGCAAAAAAGTTGAGATTAAAAGCTGCAATCAACAAGGCGAGTACATAGAGTTTCCAAAGCAAGTGTCATCACATTTCTAAGAAGTGTTGTAGTCAACACAAAAGAATCTAGTAAGCATTTCCACATTCACTTACATATAGCCAAATAGAAACCAAAACATATTCCATAGGAAAATATTAGTTAAACATAAAACTAAACATGCATAAAAACATAATAACTGAAAAGCCAACTAACCAGAAGCTGTATATCCAAAAAATTATAGAAAAGAAAGTATGCGTAATAACTATTTCGATTTTTAATGATGTTAATTGATGATTAATTTGAACGTAAACTCTATTTCAACTATTACTATTTTAGTTCATATTTTAGTGGAATTTACAAAATGACTAATTAATGAGATTTCAATTAATAATTAATTTTAATTAAAATTAGATAATTTTGTTAAATTAATACACTAATGTGAATGTTAAATTTAAGTTACACATGTGTCATTTAACATATAATTAAATAATGATGTGTCAAAGTTAATATTATTAAAATTAACACAATTATTGTGGATAATCTTACCTAATCGAGTTTTAAATTTAAAAAGTTTTCTATAGTTTATGCAAAAATAAAAAGTAAAACTAATTTTAATATATACACATCGTCTTCATCTTTCATCTAAACCCTAATCTCTCTGAAAAACCTCTCTCTCTCTCTCTCTCTCTCTCTCTAAATGGAAATCAAAGCTTGACCCATTTTCAAAAATCCCATCTTTTCCCCAATCTCAAAACACCTCAAAAAATGGGTTTAGTCACAGCACCAAAACCCTCACATTTCACCATCATAAAAAACCTTAACAAAAACCCAATCTCACTAAAATCCACCTCCCAATTCTGCTCATCACTGTCCCCGGACCCATCTCCACCGTCGCCGTCGCCGTCGCCGGAGGCGTCCGCCGTGCAAAACCCTAGCTCCGACGAGGTGCCGAAGCCCTACGTTAGACGCCCGAGAGGTAACTATCGTAACCATGAAAAACTTGAAGATACTATTTGTAGAATGATGGCGAATCGCCCTTGGACGACTCGTTTACAAAACTCGATCCGTAGCTTAGTACCTGAATTTGATGATAGTTTGGTTTATAACGTGTTACACGGTGCTAAAAAGCCCGATCAGGCTTTACAGTTCTTTAGGTGGGTCGAACGGGCTGGTTACATTCGGCCCAATAAAGAGGCCCATTACAAGATTATCGAGGTCTTGGGTGGGGCCTCAATGCTTAACCATGCTAGGTGTATTTTGTTGGATATGCCTAAGAAGGGTATCGAATGGGACGAGGATATGTTTGTTAAGATGATTGATAGTTACGGTAAAGAAGGTATTGTTCAAGAGAGTGTTAAGATTTTCGATAAGATGAAGGAGTTGGGTGTTGAGAGGGGATTGAAATCTTACGATGCGTTGTTTAAGGTTATCATGAGGCGAGGGAGGTATATGATGGCGAAAAGGTACTTTAACAAGATGTTGGAGGAAGGGATTTCACCGACTTGCCATACGTATAATGTTATGATTTGGGGGTTTTTCTTGTCGTCAAGGGTGGACACGGCGTTGCGTTTCTTTGAGGATATGAAGAGTAGGGGGATTTCGCCGGATATAGTTACGTATAATACGATGATGAATGGGTACCATAGGGTTAAGAAGATGGAGGAGGCGGATAAGTACTTTGTGGAGATGAAGGGGAGGAATATTGCACCTACCGTGGTTAGCTATACGACTATGATTAAAGGGTATGCTTCTAATGGGCAAGTCGATGATGCGTTGAGATTGTTTGAGGAGATGAAGAGTTTCGATATTAAGCCGAACGCTATTACGTATTCGACTATTCTGCCTGGTCTTTGTGATGCTGAGAAAATGGGTGAAGTGCGAGATATGTTGAAGGAGATGGTGGCGAGATTTATTGCTCCCAAAGATAATTCGATATTTATAAGCCTGATATTGGGTCAGTGTAAAGTGGGTGACTTGGATGCAGCCTCTTACGTGCTCAAGGCGATGAATAGGCTTACTGTTCCTGTTGAGGCAGGGCATTATGGTGTTCTGATTGAGAATTATTGCAAGGCTGAGGTGTATGATCGTGCTATTAATCTATTGGATAAGCTTATAGAAAACGAAATTGTTTTGAGCCCACAGAGCACTTTGGAGATGGAGGCCAGTGCATATAACCCGATGATTACGTATCTGTGCAATAATGGGATGACACCGAAAGCTGAAACCTTTTTCCGACAGCTGATGAAAAAAGGTGTTTTGGACTCGGTCGCGTTTAATGATCTTGTACGTGGACATTCGATGGAACAAAACCCCGAATTAGCTTCTGAGATTTTGAAAATCATGATAAGGAGAAGCGTTTCTTCTGAGGAAAACGCTTTCGAAATGCTTGTTAATAGCTATTTGAAGAAAAACGAACCAGCTGATGCTAAAGTTGCTTTGGAAACTATGATCGAGCAAGGGCATAGTCCAGATCCGGCCCTTTACAGGTCAGTGATTGATAGCTTATTCGAAGATGGCCGTGTGCAAACTGCTAGTCGTGTATTAAAAACCATGATAGAGAAAGGTGTGCAAGAGAATATGGACATAGTTTCTAAGATTTTAGAAGCACTTTTAATGAGGGGCCATGTTGAAGAAGCTTTAGGAAGAATTGATTTACTTATGCAAAATGGGTGGGTTCCGGATTTCGACAAAATATTATCTCTTCTTTGTGAGAAAGGGAAAACCATTGCGGCTCTTAAACTGCTAGATTATGGGTTAGAGAGAGATTGTATTATTGAGTTTTCGAGCTACGAGACTGTATTGGATGCACTGTTGTCTGCTGGGAAAACCCTTAATGCGTATTCTATATTGTGCAAGATAGCGGAAAAAGGAGGTGATACAAGTCTCAGTGGGTGTAAGGATTTGATTAAGACTTTAAATGATGAGGGGAATACGAAACAAGCTGATATATTGTCGAGAATGATTAAGGGAGGGGATAAAGGTATTGGCAAGAAAAGGGAGAAGAAACAAGCTGTCGCTGCTTAGTGATTTCATATATGTTTCCCCTCTCTTTTTTCAGGTGAGATTACTAGTTTATTAGTATTTTGTTTCCATCTACATCAGTCTTTTGAATATTTTTTATATGGCTTTTGATTCTGAACTTAGGGATCAATAATTAAACTTGTGCCTTGTTTTGTTAATTTCGAGTTAAGAGTACATTTTCTAGGACAATCACTTTTTTTAATGAATTTGAGTATATTGGTGGGTGGTGATATAAACTGATGGTATGTTGAAACTTGAAACACACTGTTTATGTTGTCCCTAAAGTGCACCGCAGAAATAATAGAATGATGATCATATTTGTGTGATTCAGCATATAATATTGATTTATGATACTTGTACTCAACATGAATAAGGAGCTTGATTATTGAGTTATGCATTGAGATCGTGGGCCATGTTTGGTGTATTGGACTTACGATTGTATTTTATGTGCATACATTTGAGTTTTTGCAGTGAGGAAATATCATAGTTAACTCAATAGACCTTTGTAAATTATGCTTCTATTCAGGGACATTAGATACAGTACTTGGTTTATCCTCTACTTTTGTAATCATGGTACATATATTCTACCATAATACTTGTTGGTGTTTTAGAGTCAAGATGTTTTGATATGTACAAGTCCTTCAGAAATGGTGGGAGAGAGTTGCAAGGAAATGAGATTATGATGAATTAAAATTCAGACCTAGTTTATAAGATTTCTAATCACATCTTGAACTTGTGGTTGGCAATAGAGTATTGTTAAGAAGGCCACAATAATTGAAGCTGATAAATTACCTGCATGATTTTATCCAAGACTCGAGCTTGGTGTGATTGTTCCAACTGTACATTATTTTCCTACGAGGGTCTTCGACTGGTCTGAATTTGGGTGTAGCTATTGGCTTGGGTAAAGTTCATTAATCTGGTAGCTTGATTTCTTATTGGAGTATTTGATGAGATTCGACACTTTATGATCCCCAATTTACCTTGTAATGGCATGTGCAATTTTAAATGGTACCATGAGGACTGGGAACACGGAGTAGTTAATAGGTTTCAGTTCACATAATTTCAGTATAGAGATTTAAGATATATGATTATCTGTGAAATTATTTTACTTATTAGTTTGGGGATAATTGCTGTTTTGTGCACTAAACTTACCACGTTTTGCGGTTTAGTACCCACAACTGGCAAAATTTCTAATTAAGGAATCTTATTGCCATAATTCTGTAATTTTGTACCCCTCAGTTTAAACTAACGGAAAATGGGACGTCACTACTTATTTTCCGTCCAAACTTAGTGGTCTAAGGGTCTTTTGGCTTAATTTGATAGGATCCCCAATACATACATACATAAATACATACATACACGACAGTACACACACATATATTGATATATACATATACTGGACATATACAATTAGCATAGATATATACATTACATATGTATACACACACACACACACACACACGCACACACACACACACACACACATATATATATATGGAGATGGGTGTGGAGTATTAGAGTTGAGATGGAGATGGTGTGACGGAGAGTATGCTACAGAGGCGGAGGTGGCCGTCATGACGACGGCGCATGGAGGAGGCAAATTGTGTCCGTGAGGGATGAAAGTCATCTCCATTATTGTGTATGTATATGTATAGATTTAGATATATATAAATAGATATAGGTATAAAGTCAGAGAGAGTGTGTGCGAGAGGAATGAGGAGGACGAGTGAGGTTAAAATTGTATTTTGGTAAAATAAATGTTGACTTGGCTGTATTCTGTTAAATTTTTGACGGAAGGGTACAAAACCGCAGAATTATGGCAATAAGGTTCCTTAATTAATTTTTTTGCCAGTTGTGGGTACTAAACCACAAAGCGTGGTTAGTTTAGTGCACAAAACAGTAATAACCCTATTAGTTTCCTAATTCAAGGACTTTTATCATATGATATCTTTCCTCTTTGTGAGTTGTTGAATAAGAATTAACTCTTTGTGTAGATGGCGTCATTAGCACGCTAGTTTGATTGTATTTAGTGTTTGATTGCAGCTATGGTAGTCCCTAGAGTGATCCGAATTCTGTTTTTTTTTCTTGGTGGCTGTAGTTGACAAACAGAGCTTATGACAGATTGGTGCGCAGTATTACGATTTTTTATTCTTGAGGGTAAAATTTTAATGATTGGCAGATGATGTATCAAAAGATACTAGATATTTTTTTAGTCTGTAAAGATAGTTGATATGTTTTTTCTTCTTGATTTGTCAAAATAAATGGCTTGGTTAAGCAGTAGTTATATGGCATCGAACTCGGCAAATATTGTGATTGTCATCGAATAGAGCTAACATTATATGATTGACTGGGAATTATGTTAGAAGCAGTGTATCATCTTTCTAAGACAAGCTTTATGAAGCACTAAGCTCCAAGATTATGGAGTTTATTCCGTTTAGCCTTTTCCGTTTGGTTATTTAGACGAATTCATTTTAGAATCACAACCGGGTAGTTTCATCCTATATATACCCTGCCTTTTCAAGATATTAGTATTTTCCTTTGTCATTTGTTGTAGTTGGAGATCAATACGGTTTTTAAGTGGTTAATTAACTTTTCTGATTGTTGTATCGTGGTTGGTGAAAAGTTTTAGTATAGTGAGTTTCCTGTAGTTGGGGAGTGATACAGTTTTTTAAGTGGTCGATCAACTATTCTGATTGTTTTTTCATGGTTGGCGTCAAGTTTTAGTATAGGAAACAGATTTCCACTTGATTTAGTTGAAGTCTAGATATTTCCAGAGAGGTGGCATACCATCTTAAACGAATTTAATATAGATATAATAACACCATATTCAGAATTAGGTACTTGTTTAGTCTATTTAAACTTTTCTAGTGGCGTTGTAAAACTATTTGGGTACTGATTGTCTTATTATAGTAACAGCAAGTTCTTGTGGAGAAAGGTATTGAGGACGAAACTTTTACCGGATGGGGAAGTGTGTGAAGAGACGTCTTTTATATTATATAATTAGGAACTAATTAGTTGTTTTCTTTCTGTAGTATTTGTATATATATTTAATTGTTTATACTTTATAATGTACTCTTTAAGATAGCATCCAGTTGTTATTAAGAGTGAACATCGGGCCTCCTATGTAAGATGTCCTAGAGTTTGTAGGACACAAAAATATATATGGTGCTCGTAACACATTTTTACGGACATACAAGCTTAGTTTATAGATTGCTCCATGCGGCATAAACCCCTTTTTACTCGCTAGTTGCACATGACAACCTGGTATTGAACTGTATGAAGAGACCACTTGTTAGATAACCGTAATATATTGAAGGTCATTGGTGTTCGATTTTCCTCTGTTCCATCATATCCTACGTATAATAAGTGGAGAGAGTTTGCTATAAAAGAATCAGAGGGATAGATGAGAAACCGAAAAAATGCTACGGCTTGTAGCTTCTAGTCTTTAAGTAAACATAACCAGTGTTTCAAACGGCGGCCTAGCGCCTAGGTGGCGATTAGGCGCTAGGCTGGGCCTAGGCGGCCAATTAGGCGCCAGGCGGACCCTTTCCGCCTAGATCCCGCCTAGCGCCTTTTGAAACCTTGAACATAACATACTCAGTTGTCTGTATGCCTTTAATCGATTTTTAACCCTGTCTGAGGAGTTCTGAGGTAAACTAGGAAACCCTGTCTTTTGAGTTCTGGTTAATAGTCTGGTTTTGCCGTATAAGGATTTGCACTTTGATAAATGGATATCCTTTTTGGTGGTATGAAATTGAGGCTGAAAATGTCCATGGGCTCATGAGAAATTAGAGGTATACTGAGAAATAGTTTTATTTTAACTTTTTCAAAGTAACAACTTACTAAAAACACTTTTAAAGCAACAGTTTACTATAATTTATTGGAGAATTAAGTTACTCTGGCTTTTACATAGGAGAAGTATATTTGAAAAGGAACAAAGCAAGACAGGAAATAGGAACTTACTGTGAATCCTTTACTTGAGTTCATGTGTAGAGTACTAGAGTCCTAGTGGACTATCAGGTTTGTAAGTGGAATACTAATCGAGTATAGGTTAGACACATGTTGTCTTTGACAGGGGATCACAATTCCATGGACCCTGTTCCCTTTCAGTTTATGCATTTGTACTTTTTTTTTAGTGATGCATTTACAATTTGTATTTATAGAGTTTATGTACTTTCAGGCTGCCGTCTCTTCCATTACAGAAGCCGTGCTTTCGGGGTATTTCCATCCGATAATGAAGTGAGTGACTTTGCCTTATAGTATTATTGTATACATATTTATTGCATCTTTTCCTGATCTGTATTTTCGACTTCCATAAAGTATTTCCATGTACTGTTTGTATATATATATATATATATATATATATATATTGAATTGTATGTTAAAGCATAAAAAGTTACAAGAAATGACGTTAACTGCATGAAATGATTCATGTTATTAATAAATTGGAAGTTCGGTTTTCATTGATTTTTTTATTAGTATATGGTGTTGCTTTTGACCTTGGGTTTGTGAATATGACAAAGAAGTCCACCGGAGAGATTTTATTAAAGAAATGTCATTTTTGCATCAGAAACGTAATTTTTTAAAAGAAAAAGAAAAAAGCCTTTCGTTTCCCCTTTTCATCGTTGCGTTTTTTTAGCTCACTACCCCTTTCTTTTTGAATTTTTTCAGGTAAGCACGCTTGTACTTACAATGAGAGAGTCTACTAGTCAGTCAAGACCAGCCCGAAACTTGCACAAGTTATCTGTAGTTTATCTGCTGCTAATAAAGAGTGTTTTTCCAGTATTAAGAAGTTTTGTTCAGTTTTTTCTTTTGAAGATTTATATTGTTTAGAAGAAGTTAAGACATTACTTTTAATCTGCAGCTTTGTCGAGTAAAGCGCAATGCCTCATAAGCTGAAGGAGGTAAAAATAGTCGGGTGCATTCCTGCTATTAGACATGCTTTTTCATTGTTGTGTTTTTATTGTATCTCTAAAATTTGAGGTGGTTGGCAAGAATTTTGATGGTAGGTTCAAGCTATCATACTAGAAGTGTGTACAAATAATGAGGGTTTAATTTCAGTAACTGGTCAATTGTGTAGCTTAAATGATAAAAATAAGGCCTGGACTTAATTTCTTTTTTTAGTTTCGAAATTTATGGTGAAAATAATTAAGTATTGATCCAACATGCACCAATAAGATAAAGGCATGTGCGCACACCTGTCCTCCCTGAAGTTTCAGAAATTATTTGTTTCAGTCTATTATATTTCAATTGAATCATTAACAAGCCTTTATTATTGAAAATTTTGATATTTTAAATCTGAATAATTAAGCATGTTTATCAATTTACACCCATTACAATTTTTTATTTAACCATGTAAAATTAATATAAACCGGGTATATAAAAATCGAAGATGCAAAAAAATTCAATTTGACCGATTCTAAAACAGTCTAAACAACTAAAAGGATATGTTCATGTTGTGTAGCGCTAGCCGCTAATAATGAAGCCAAACGAATGAAAAGGTTATGTTCATGTTTGAAACTTCACATGCCAAAGAGAAATTTGTTCATTATCAAATCATGTTCATAGTTGCTATATTGAAATAGGAAACAAGCGGCACGGAAATAAAACGGTAAATAAAGCCTAAAATTTGAAACGGGAAATCCCGATATATTTGAATTTTTTTAGCAAAATATGTATGACACTATTGTATATTCCCTCCTTCCTAATTTATTGGGACTAACAAATATTAAAGGACCACCATCATTGTGCTTGTCTCATATGATAAATGAAACTTTTGGCCTTTATAAAATTGTTTACTATTTTTGATAAGCGCTTCAATAAATTGGGACAACTCAAAATAGTATACTGTTCCAATAAAATGGGATGGAGGGACTAACTTATATGAACTTGTATATTTCACGATGATAACACGATAGAATACTCAATTATTTTATGTTGTGAGATATAATAGCTAGAATTTGAATAACTAAACAAGTACATAGTATTTTTTGTTAACCTGATTTCAAATTTTATTATAAGCCTAGTATCGTAGAAGATTTCTTAAATTTTACTAGTATAATTTAGTTTTAATATTGTAAAACTTTGATTAATTATTATTATATAATATTTTACGTTGATAGCAGTATTAACTACGGGTCCCTCATTTGTCCGTTGATACAGTGAACGACACAATATACAGTCCAGATCTGGACCGTTCAATTATTTAGTTTAAATCTGAATATTTGGATGTAAAATAAAGAAAACCCCATATTACGCATCGATCCTCCAATATCACCGGTAGGGTAACGCAAACGGAAATGTGAAAAAAACACGCAAAACAACATAGATGAACTGAGTAACAAAATCAAATATTTTAAACGAGTTTTCTGATAACCAACTCTGCTCTCGTCCCCTTGATAAAAACCTCAAGAGTAAATTATTACTGCACTTGAAGAAAAAAAGACCTTAGAAATTACAAGTAGTAAAAAAAAAAGCTAAAACCATTAGACAAGATTTAATATATTTGTCAAATGATGTGAATACGAAAGTGAACAATTAAAGGTAAATTTACCTTCAAGTTTGTTCCCATTTCATGAAAGTAGACAAATAAAACAACAAATGAAAACAAATTTTTTACTTGTAGTTTGGAATTAAAGTTTTTTTTTTCTTTTGGAATTAAAGGTTTAAAAAATAGAAAAAAAAGTAAATCAATATATATTTACCTTTTTAACCCTTGAAGATTTTCATCACCTAGTAGCAACTAGCAGTACTATTATCTTTTCCCGGTATAAATACCCATCTACCTTCTCTATAATCCCAAAAATTAACATATACACATGAAATAATAAAAAATGGGAAACGAAAAATATGATTTTTAAAAGAGTATACGAGTTTTTAGATAAATATACTCACTACTTAATACTTACTCCATCCCAAATTATTAGGGCTATATGAAACTACGTACAATTTTGACCGACAAATAACTCATATTTAAATTATCGAAATCGAATTTTTCAAAATTTAATCACACAGTTCAAATGTTAAACTATATGAACAAACTTTTAAATTTTACATTTCAATAGTTTAAATTTCAACAGTTTAAAGACGATATATTTTTTGATCAAAGTTGCATTTAGATAAATAGAACCGGATGAACTATTATTATGCTTTAAACCCCAAGATTATTAGTTACAAATTACAAGTAGTAAAAGGTAAAAAATAAAGAGATATTTACTCTTTCAACCCCCACAATATAAATATCTCCTTATCTTCCCCATTTCATTTCATTTCACCTGTAAACCCAAAACCTTATCTCTCTCTCTCTCTCTCTCTCTCTCTAAAATGGCTGCCACCGCCTCCACTCTTCACTTTCTCTCTCTCCCCACTTCCCTCTCCTTGAAACCCAAAACCACCACCACCACAACAGTATCCCTCTCTCTACTCACCCTTCGTACGAAGCCGATAACCGCACGGGTCTCAAACAGGGCAAGAATGGTGGTGAGACACGTGGCGGTGAGTGAGTTTGATGAACAGGTGGTTGCAGAGACGGAGACGGAAGAGGAGGTTAGGTATTCGGAGGATTTGAAGTTATTTGTTGGGAATTTACCGTTTACCGTTGACAGTTCTACTCTTGCTGGGGTTTTTCAACAGGCTGGTAATGTCCAGATGGTTGAGGTATACTTTTTTTATTATTATATTGGTAATCGTGCCCCACGCGTTGTGCGTGTGTGACGCACAATGCAATTAAAATATAAAAAAATAAGTGTAGTTATGATACAAATACGTGGATAATAAAAAAAATAGTATAAGACTTAAAAAGAATGTTTGGTTGTTAAAAGAGGGACAAATAGTGTTATTAGTTGTTATTTTTATTTTATTTTTTTATTTTTTTACGTGACCATGATATTATTGTAATTAATAAAAATATATAGGGGTATTTTTGGAAAAAAAATGGCTAAATTGGGCAGACTCGGGTTGACTTATTATAATAGAATGATTTAAATCTCTCTCTATATATATATATCTATATATCTGTGTGTATCTATATACTTGTATATATGTATATGTGTATGTATGCATTTGGGGACTTCCAAAATAAGTGTGTACTTTCCTTTTTAGTAAATTTAATCTTTTATATTTTTTCAAAATGCATTTTTTGGTAGTTATTTGTATGTGTTATGTGTTTTATGCGGTTCAATTTCCATATGCTGGCCTTGTTTGATTGTCGAGAAGAAGTACAAAAATTGTTCGCCTTTAAATAAGATGTGTACTTTTTGAGGCAAAATAAGTAGGCTTTTGAAAAGTAAAGATTCTAATTATTTGGCTGGGATTTTGAACAAGCTGGGAATAGTTGAGGTATTTTGTTATTATCTCTCTCTATATCTATATCTATCATTATATCTGTATGTATGTGTTTGTGTGTGCATCTCTGTTTGTGCTTAGTGTTTTGCAAAGACGGAACAAGAAAGTTCAAATGGAAGGGAATGATACTTCATATAAATTCATTTTTCATATGATGGGGGGGAGGAACGCTATCTGTTACAGATTTTAATTCAAACACGTAAAAAAAAGTACTTTTTTTTAATCAAAATGGAGGCGATGCAGCCCCCCGACTGTCTTTACTTTTTTTGTTATTTGGTATATTATGTGTTGTGGAAGAGTAAATAGTTTTCGATTTCTATGGTTTTGGTGTTGTTGTGACCAGTTGCAGAGACACCAAAGCTTCTGGGTTATTTTAAAAGTTCATATAGAAAAATTAGCCGTTGCTGTTTGTGTTTGTATTTTTATTTGTGCCTAGTGTATTGTGTGGTTTAATTTGCTAAATGTGGTGTGGAGGATTAAACAATAAAGAGTTTTCTTTTATCTTTGTTGTATTGTGACTTACTCCTATTTGATATATGGAGTTAAATTATGAGGCTTTATTTGGTTGCATCATTTGTAAGTATTAGATTGTATATTGGATGTGCTTATTTCCCAGAAAAATATTCAAGTGTAAATTTGTTTGGTGCTAAAAAGGTTTACTTTTGAGTAATGCTTGTAAAATGGTAAATTTGAATGGTTAAATATGAAAGCTTGTTTTTTTATATGCCGAGTGGTGAGACCTAATCAGTGTTCTGTTAAAGTTGGGAAACAAAATGTAACTTGGTTGTGTTTGTGCCTTATTTGATATCTGTAAGGTGGATTATTTTTATTGTGCAAGTATAAGAATTAACATATGGTATGTACTTGACATACTTAGTGGCTAGTCATTGCAATAGATACAAAAATCTTGTTTAGTGCCAAAGAGATGATAGTATCGTCATCCATATGCACATTGAGGTATCTTTAGCAATGGAGGTTAATTTTCCTTGCAGTTTTAGCTCTGTTTGTGATTGGTGTAGTCTGCAATCATATCAACAGATAAATTTGTAGCTGGCAATTTTTGGATACACGTTTTGATCTCATTTGTTATATCATGATTATTTAACTGATTTTTTTTCTTTTGTAGTCCATTCTTTGATCAATGCTATTAGATTTAAATAGTTCCTTAAACCTGTGACTTTTGAGCTTATCGGTGTATATTCTAGGTTCCATTAAAAATAAACATGTGCTTGAAATATTTACACTTTTTGTATTGAAAGAAATCCCTTTTTCATCGGCATCTCTTTTAACCATCAAGGAAAGTTTTTCAAAATGAAGAATGCTGATTTCTCCTAGTAATGCATTGACAAGTGTGTTGCTTTTGTAGGTTATATACGACAAGCTAACTGGGCGTAGCCGAGGGTTTGGTTTTGTTACGATGTCCACTGTTGAAGAGGTTGAAAGTGCTGTTCAGCAATTCAACGGTTATGTAAGCTTCTTTATGCATAATTAAGTTATGCTTTGTTTCTAATAGGCGTCTCACAGGGTTTCTTTACTTCATGAATATACCAAAATACAAGTGTATAACACAAATAACCCCTTCTACCAAGTACCTTCCCTGCACTTTAGTATTTACTAATTTCTAATGAAAGTTTATGTATTTTTATTTTTTTCTCAAACCACCCCCATGTCCAATATTAACCCTGTTTACGATTATCAATTTTTGAAAGTTCAGAACCACTATCTGCAATGCTGCATAGATAATTAAACTGCAAAACAATTGGCCAAGACATACTAACCTACAATAGAGCTGCAAACTCCACTTCAACCTGGGAAGTTATCTATAGAACTTAGATGAGAAGTACTTGGTGGTTAGTTGCAACCTAAATACATTAGTTTATTTGCAAAACACCCATACTATGAAGGGGTTAAATGCATTTTTCCTGATAGTTAATGTGAATTGGTAGTGTGTTTACTATACAAGGATAATTGATGGGGGGGTTTTTTCTGACAGGAACTTGAGGGAAGGGCCATTAGAGTGAATTCTGGACCACCTCCACCGAAGAGTGACTCTCCATTTGGATCCCCGAGAGGAGGTGGTGGTGGAAGTTTTAATAACAATGAAAATAAGCTCTATGTGGGTAATTTATCATGGGGTGTTGATGATCAATCTCTTAGAACCTTGTTCAGTGAGCAAGGACAGGTCTTGGAAGCTAGGGTAATTTATGATAGGGATAGTGGTCGATCTAAGGGTTTTGGATTTGTCACCTACAGTTCCGCAGAAGAAGTCAACAGCGCGATTGAGTCACTGGATGGGGCTGTAAGTATCTAATTTCGATTCAGTTACTATAATATTGTTTTTCAAATATGAAGTACAATCTTCTGTTTGGTTGAATTTTAAACCATCCTTTGAAATTGAGAATTCCACGGTAATCAAGGTTTGTAGACTGAATCAACTAGTATAAGTCTATAAGATATGGTTTTTGTGCGATTTTTCTGTTCTCGATCACTTGGCTGCTTGTTTTCCTGTATACGAACAAATGCATGCATATTACACATCTTACTACTGAGAAATTATGAGATTTGAGTTTTGTGATGTTCCCTGTCTTGGTTGGAGTAATTACATTATCAAAAGCATCAGTCACTGTAATTATTAAGATCTTTGTTGAGGAAAAAACTATTGTTATGCTAATGCGGGGTATATACATTTTATGCAGGGCGAATTGTCAAACTGTTAATTTAACCCTCTTAATTACTGTCTCAGTAGTTTTTTTTACACTCTTCTGGGATTGTAATTTGAATTTTGATATAATATCATAGAGACATAGCTTACAGTAATCCCCTTGCACAGCTAAATTATTAATACGGTCCCCTTCCCCAATTTTATCTCATTTTTATTAATTTTGCAGGACCTGGACGGCAGATCAATCCGAGTAAACGTGGCCGAATCAAGGCCTCAAAGGCGTCAATTTTGAAAACCAAGTCCTTCAAACTGTTTGCGATCAAGAACACCCTTTTGGTAAGGATCTAGAGCAATTTTGTGCGTTGGTTAGAGATATATACCATCTCCTTCAACATGTTGAATTGTCCAGGAGAAAAAGACTCATCAAAGTGTTAGAAATTGTGCTTCTAAAGTGTTACTATGTGATCGAATATGTGCTGAGAATCTTTTGGATTAATGTAATTTTTATTGCTACTCGTAGGTTATGTTCTAGAATTTGGGAGTGCGTTCTTATATTATATTTAAATGTATTGCTTAAATCTTGCAAGAGCAAAAATATTGTTGGTGAAATTCATATTTGCTGTCATATGGTGGCTTGTTCTCACAAATTAGTTGGCAATCTTGGTCAAAAAAATGAAAAAAAAAAAGGCTCCTTGACCCAAGGCCGCTGAATAGTTCAGTTTGCCTCATATATAATAAACTTATTTATGGCGATTACAAAAAAAAATTAAATTATGTACGGCTTCTTGAGTGAGCAGGGAATGAGTAGAGCTTATCTAAGCTGCTGATTAGTTAGCTTAAATTCCACTCAACAACTCCAGCTTTTTTAAGTAAAGAATTCAAATAATCCTACTTTTTCTTCAACGAAGGTATTCAAATAATCATACACATGAAACTCGTCTATCTTTTTTAACAAAGAATATACTCTTTCAACATTCAAGTAGACTTGTCTATCTTTGTTATTAAATGAGTGGTTTTACTGAACTAAATCAGACATATTTAGTGTTATTAAATTCTCTTTAACCTATATAAGCGTGTTTGTTTGGGTGTTTAATCTCTTGTATTAGGATTTACTTTGCAGAAATTGCCGACCCAGCAAAAAGGTTCCAGACCTTTTGAGTATCGAATTTACTTTGGGTATTTTCCTAACACTGACTTTTACTAATACAAAAGTATGTTCAGTTAACGATGTAACGGGATACCTAAGACTGTTGAACATTTCATTCTCATACAACAGTCTTGTCAAAATAAAATTTCTGTTGCATTTTCCAATATAGGAATGTGTCATTTTCATCCCCAAAACACATCAAAAATGTTGCAACTCTCAACCCGTAAAAACTCAAATGAAAACAAAAATCCCTTCTACACAGCGTCGTTTATGAGTTTAAATTTGGATTCTAGAAGATTTCTACAGCTCTTGGTCGGCTCGAGTCCTTATTAACTTGGCTCATTGCTAAAAAAACTACGAAGATATAACATCAATATTACAAAAGAATAACATAAGTAAAAATACGACAACAAACATATTCCTGAGGACCGAGCCAAGATCTACTAAAATTCCGCTACTTTGCTTACGCATTCTATATTATTTGCCTGTTATATATGAACTTAAAATAATATCTACATATAGAAAAATCAAGTTTCAAGCGCAAAACACAAAACATAAGTTTGGATCCACTTGTAAATTCCATATTGTTTTATACTAGCAAGGCAGAAAGATTTGCATAGATTTAGCTTTCTGTGATCATACATTTTCTTAATGTGTTTATGAACGTGAAAGACATGTATATGTTTAAGTAAATATTGACATTTCAACCACCCATTAACCTAGCATAGAAAAGGATTGAAATTGCTCTACCTACTATCAGGCGATAATGTATAACATATTCTTCAAGAAAATGTTACTGACATTTTAAGTATAAAGGTATTAAGAAAATTACAATGTATGGATGGTCCATACGGTAAACTTACAAAGTACCCTTTTTTCTGTTAATACGTAAAACATCTATATAAATGTCTAAGCACCAAACATTACATGGATATTTCAACATACCCAATAGTTTAATTTGCTTCAAAGTTTTGTTTAATTCTTTGATATTGCTTTAAATAATGTCCCAAAATTCCTCTCTGTCACGTCTTTACATACCACCAACTTATTTTTCCTAAGTCAGCTTGTATAAAACCAATCTCAATAGAACTCAAAAAGCATATCATCATAACACAATTGTTCTCAAGAAACATTTTGAGTATTTACGAAAAATATGGCAGCTCATAGTATAGGGCTGCAAGCGCTCGTCTTCTTTATCGCCAACTTAGTTGTTTTCCTTTCAAGTCCCGCTGACGCAGCTGTGAAAAAATACGACTTCAATGTATGAATATTATGTCTTTTGGTATTCCTGACTACCTGGTGTTCTCGCTTTCCATTTCTTAGCTTGTTTAGCTACAGATTTTAACAACAAAAGTGGCTTATTTAAGTCTGGACAAAAAGTTATAATTAGGGTGGTCTAGCTTTGTGCTTTAGCATTTTCTGGCAAAAAAAAAACACAAATATTTCAGAAACACTAATTAACTAGACATTAATCTGGCTAGAACTCTAACCTTTGCAAAAGAAAAACCGAAATCGACGGAGAAGCAAACTCCAAAAGGAACTAGATATATTCTATAATTTGACATACGTCGTTCTTGTGTTTTTTTCCAAGTAGTAAAGCACTTGTTTTTTGAAATAAAATTGCCGTGTCTGGTCTCAGGTGCAAGTGGTCAATGTGAGCAGATTGTGTCATGCGAAGCCAATTGTCACAGTCAACGGATTGTTTCCGGGACCAACTATCTATGCTAGGGAAGGAGATCAAGTTCTTATAAATGTCACAAACCATGCGCCATACAACTTATCGATTCATTGGTAAAAGAATCAAATAATTCTTATTAAATTTACACACACACACACACGACATAGAGTAACATTTTCTTTATATGATTGTATAACCAGGCATGGTCTGAAACAATTTCGGAACGGGTGGGCTGACGGACCAGCATATATAACACAATGTCCTATACAATCGGGGAATAGTTATTTGTACAATTTCACAGTAACGGACCAACGAGGGACTCTTTGGTGGCACGCACATATTTTGTGGCTAAGAGCAACGGTCTATGGTGCTATCGTAATTTTGCCGAAACAAGGAACTCCGTTTCCGTTCCCTCAGCCCTATCAGGAAACCAACATAATCTTAGGTCCAAAATATACAAACTATTATTTTGTTTTCTTGCACCTTTTAAACAAAAAAGTAGCATTTCTGAACTATTATCTTGCAACTTTTAAACAAAAAAGTAGCGTTTTCACGATCGAGGGAAAAGGTTGACCAATCCATAGTGAAAAGTGTCTAGTTCAGGCACCATTTTTTTCCAGCTCGTCTAGGCCAGCAAATCTGGAAAAGCTCATGAGGTCAACAGCTGAATCACCAAATGCTTAAAAAGCAAGCAAAACTTAAGTCCAACTTAAAAGCTGCACCAGAACAAATATTGGTGCTTAGTATCGAAAAATTCTGAATGAAACGTATTATGTATATCTAATGTAATACGAATCTTTTTATGCAGGTGAATGGTGGAACCAAGATATTGAGACCTTGGTTAAACAAGCTAACTTCTTGGGGCAGCCACCACAAACCTCTGATTCTCACACAATCAATGGCAAGCCAGGGCCGCTTTTTCCATGCCTCGAAAAACGTAATATATTTTTTTTGTAACAATTTTTTTTTATGGAGTATTTACCATCTTTCGAACAAAATGTGTATACTAATCATCCTATTTTTTCCTGTTACAGATACATTTGTAATGGACGTTGAGTATGGAAAAACATACCTTCTACGAGTCATCAACTCTGCACTCAACGACCAGCTCTTTTTTGCTATAGCGGGACATAATATGACAGTCGTCGAAATTGATGCAGTTTATACTAAGCCATTTGTTACAAGTGCCATAATGATCGGGCCAGGCCAGACCACCAACGTCCTCGTTAAAGCCGACAGGTTAATAATTTACTAATTCGACTTAAATGTTTTTCGGTTATTGGGGCAGAAGACGAATACATTTGCAATGGATTTTGAGAAAAGCTCCAACTTTATTAGAGAATTTATTTATTTAGATAATTTTTCAACACAGGTCACCAAACCGATACTTCATGGGTGCACGAGCTTTCGAAGACGTGCCAATTTCCGTTGACAACAAAACAGCAACCGCTATATTACAATACAAAGGCATACCAACCACCATTACACCGATCTTGCCCCAATTACCGGCCCAAAACGATACAAAATTCGTATTAGATTTCAATGCAAAATTAAAGAGCCTCAACACCCCTCAGTTCCCAGCTAATGTACCTATTAAAGTCGATCGTCATTTGTTTTACACCATCGGATTGGGAATCAACCCTTGTCCAAATTGTCAAAACGGAACAAAAGTAGTGGCGTCGCTAAACAACGTAACCTTTATAATGCCTAAAGTGGGTCTTTTACAAGCTCATTACTTCAAAACCCCAGGAGTTTTTACCACGGATTTTCCAGATAATCCTCCTACTCCGTTTAATTACACTGGTGCTCCATTAACGGCGAACTTGGCAAGTACCACGGGAACTAGGCTTAGTAAATTGAAATTTAACTCTACAGTTGAGTTGATTATTCAAGATACTAACCTTATATCGGTTGAATCTCACCCTTTTCATCTTCATGGGTTTAATTTTTTTATTGTCGGGACTGGGATCGGAAATTTTGACCCAAAGAATGATACAAAAAGTTACAACTTGGTCGATCCACCGGAGAGGAATACAGCCAGTGTTCCTACCGGCGGTTGGACCGCTATCAGATTTAGAGCTGATAATCCAGGTAAATAATAACATTACAATAACACATATAAGGATAATGTTTATATATTGGCTATTGCAGTATAGGTTACAAGTAGAGGGATCGTTTAGCTGCAATTTGTGGGTAAAAAAGCTTGCGCATTAGAGACTAAAGCGTTGTTTGCTTGCAGCTTTTAAGCTTAGTTTTATTTGCTTAAAGAAGCTGGCTAGCATTTCATTGACCGTCGAGTCGTCGATTGAGCTTTTCTAGTAGTTGGCCTAACAGAGCCCATGCGACAGTTTTAAGCTGGATGAACTAAACTTTTTTCTCAATCTCAAAAACTCTAGCTTTTATTCCTTAAAAACTGCAAGCAGATTTGAGAAAAAGGTGTAAGATTATTCTCCACCTTTTTAGTTAAACTTCCGGTGTTGTCTGGTTACAATTTTTAACTGTGCAGCCAAATGAAATACTACTAGTAAACGAAAAGGTTAAGCTTAAAACGGTAACCAGACAACACCAGATATATAACTAAACAAGCCTCAACATTAAGCTCTAGCTCGGTTGTTCATGAAACGAACATGGCTTTATTCAAATTTTGTAAGGAGAAACTAACGAGTCACTCACTTTTCCAAATGTATGTATTTCTATAGGTGTATGGTTTTTCCATTGCCATCTAGAACTTCATACCATGTGGGGGCTAAAGACGGCTTTTGTGGTCGAGAATGGGAAATCAGCAGAACAATCACTTCTACCACCTCCAAAAGACCTACCAACATGCTAATACGACAACTCGAAGACTGAACTATTATGCATTTGTAGAAGAAAGCTCATATATATGATATATCCCTTCATTTGTTTGTTTAATGATCATTTGTAATATCTGAACCTGCAAAACTTGCAGATGAATGTTTGGAATGAGAGTGATGTCGGTGTTAAGGTGAAGTGTTGCTCTAGGGTCTGCAATTAGACTCTTGTTTGTGAAACAAATAAAATTTGATGAATTACTTTGTTTTGTACAACATAATTCTCTTAGTTCAAGGTCTTGTTTTTCCTTTTGAGATCTTTCATTATATTTATTATTTTGCATTGTATCCTAAGTTGTTATTATGCCATACATTTGTGATGTGTACCTCTTCATGAACATCCTCCTATTACAAGCCAGCTTTTAAGAAGGTGAAGTTCTAACTAAGGGTTAGTATAATTGTTATCCAAGCCCCACCATCTCACCAATAGCGACATCAAGTAGACATTGCAGTGTTCGATGTTAGTGTCAAACAGTTATACCACATTGGTATTTGGTAATATGGAAGCGAATGTTTTGATATAAATCGATAAGCAGCTTCAAAAATATAACTGTGAAGGGTGATTTGCACATGAAGTATTGGTATTTACAGATTCCACTATACTTCTGCCCTTTTGTGGACAATCATTTCGAATCAAGCTTTTACGAAAAATTAGACTTTTGCATATAACTGTTAAGGCATATATTTTATATGCGTCGAAGATAGGTTCTTCACAAGGAAACAAGTGCACTTATAATAAAGGGCTGTTAAATAAACTTTGATATAGAAAACGTGCTTCAACACTGATTTTGTTTTTTCCTGAGTTCAGTTGTTAGATGTTGCCGAAAACTTAATCCTTGAATCATATAGCAAGTCTAGAAAATTTTATCCAAACTTGAACATCAGTTCATGAAATAGGATAAGAATGTTAATTATATCCAACCAGATTCCAGAATGAGAACTCATAAATGATACTGTAGTAAAGAAATTGGAATTCATCCAAGAACTTGCTTGAGCCGATTTAATAATTCTTTTAGTTGCTTTTAAATACAATACTTAAAACTCGGCAATAAAACAATTACATGGATATCTCAAATTACTTTCAACGAAATATATTAAGAATGCATGTAAATATGTAAACAAATTACATTTTTCAATCTGATGGGAATATGTTGTGGCCCATATGTGCTATTGTCACTACTTAGCTTCCCCCTGGTCGACCTTATACTTGTGGCTTTAGATTCGGTAGTCTTTTCAGTTTGCTGTTTCCATCTCAAAAATAAGTTTCAACGTCTTCTTTCCCCAGTTTTCACATCTACATATTACATAAAACATTGATATAAAATCTGGTGAAACAAAAAGCTTGCAATACATTAATTTTTTAAGGCTTTTTGGGGTGTTTACTTTTGCCGTACTAAATTATCTGGGACTATTTTTGTCATAATAAGCAGAGATTAGGCTGTTAATCATAGTTTAGGAAACATTATCGTTCAACACCGGAGAGTTAAGGTGGAGTAGAGTTCCATCCTCTGGCCCTCTCCTAGAACAGACTAGTTTTTTTTTTTTTGAAAATTTTGAGATAGTCCAGAGTTTGACACGCGTTCATACCATTCGCTTTTTACACTTTTAGTTTCTTAGCACCAGATATTGTTGAGCTTCTTAAGAGAGTACAGAAGGTCATGCATAGTAATGTGATGACTCCTAGGTCTATATGAATGTAGTATTTAACATAATTAGTTTTGCGATTGAGAAAAGTCTAGCGGCGCAGCTTGTTGCTCGCTTGCATTACATCTGAATGTAATCATTTAATAATAATTACATTCGCTGCTAGATAAAAAAATAGCTATGTAATTAGTTAGACAAATTAAGTGCAGAGTTATATACACATTAGTCAAATATAACCCTTGAAAAATCATGCTCGTGTTCGAGCTCCTTTACGAGGTCTTTGCCATGAGCTTTGAGTTTGCATTTAGGATTTTGGGAGTTTTAAAGATTGTACCAAACAATACATGGATATCTCAACATCCCCCAATTTGCTTCAAAGTTTTGTTTAACTGTTTGATTTTGCTTCAAATAATGTCCCAAATAGACTCCATGCCACCTATTTACATACCACCAACTTATTTGACCTAAGTCAGCTTCTATAAGAACTATCTCAATACAACTCAAAAATCATATCATCTTAACACAAAAATCCTGAACAAATATTTATATCTTGTTTATATGGCAGCTCATAATATAGGGCTGCAAGCCGTAGTCTTCTTTTTCGCCACCTTAGTTGTTTTCCTTCCTTGTCTTGCTAACGCAGCTTTGAAGAAATACGACTTTAATGTATGTCTATTACGAGTCCTTTTTTTGTTATTACCTGTTGTTTGTTATTGTCATTCTCCATCTGGTTTGCAACTTCTAACTAAGTAACTGGCTTGTTTAAACTGAAAAAAATATGATCATCTTGCTTAGTACTCTTACCTTTTCTCAAGCCAGGAAACCAATAAACTGATGTTATAGGCTGTAACCAAACATACACTTGATCTGGAAAACTCTAATCTTGCCACATTTTAAAAGGAAAGCTGACCTTGAAAATAAGCAACAAAACAAGAACAAATGAATTTTAGAATTAACATAATGTCAACTGCATGAATTTTCAAGAAACAGAATTGACAATATCTGTTTTCTGTTTTTAATATTCTCGTGTCGGATCTTAGGTACAAGTGGCCAATGTGAGCAGGCTGTGCCATGCTAAACCAATTGTCACGGTCAATGGACTATTCCCCGGACCGACTATTTATGTGAGAGAAGGAGATCAAGTTCTTATTAACGTCACAAACCAGGCCCCATACAACATGTCAATTCATTGGTAAGAGAATAATTTGGGATTATTTCTTATTTTTTTATACTACGAAAGAAAATATTTAACAAGTATTACATTTTTATTGATTGTATATGCAGGCATGGTTTGAAACAATTTCGAAATGGATGGGCAGATGGACCAGCATATATAACACAATGTCCTATACAAACAGGGAATAGTTATTTGTACAATTTCACGGTAACGGATCAGCGAGGGACTCTTTGGTGGCACGCGCATATTTTGTGGCTAAGGGCAACAGTCCATGGCGCCATCGTAATTTTGCCAAAACAAGGAACCCCATTTCCGTTTCCTCAACCCTACCGAGAAACCAACATAATCTTAGGTCAATACATTACGATCATCTTGTTTTCTAGCATCTTTTAGCAAATTTAAAAACTTCAGGTCAAAAGCTGAATCAACAGATGAACAACTTAAAAAGCAAACAAAAATGAATAGCCCAGCTCAAAAGCTGTACCCAAGCAAATACTTATATTTCTTAGTATAGATAAAATCTTGATGTAGCATATTGGCGTGTATGCGTATGTAATGCTGTACATATTTTTTACTGCAGGTGAATGGTGGAACCAAGATATCGAAACCTTGGTTAATCAGGCTAATTACTTAGGTCAGCCGCCACAAAATTCCGATTCTCACACAATCAACGGCAAGCCAGGGCCGCTCTTTCCATGCTCAGAAAAGCGTAATACATATATTAACAATCGAAAATATACATTTCTTGCTTATTATTTTTCTTAAACATTTGTATCACTTTTCATTTTTTTTGCTGAACACAGACTTTAATTTTCTTCTCTTTTTTTCAGATACATTTGCAATGGACGTCGAATATGGTAAAACATATCTTCTTAGGGTCATCAACGCTGCGCTCAATGACCAGCTCTTTTTCGCGATAGCGGGACATAGCATGACGGTTGTCGAAATTGATGCAGTTTATACCAAGCCATTTGTTACAAGGGCCATAATGATCGGGCCAGGCCAGACAACCAACGTCCTCGTTAAAGCCGACAGGTTAATAATTTACCAAACTCGACTTAATTTTTTTTATAAAGTTTATTCGACTTAAATGCTCACCCTGGTAGTAGGAGTACCAATATGCAACTTTTGTATTATTTTCTGCTTGTATTATTTTTTTTATGATTCAAAACGATTATCTAGACTCTGATATCACGTCAACTTATGGATTTTGAGAAAAGCTCGAATTTTACTAGAAGAATTATTTATTTATTTCGAAAACTTTTCAACACAGGTCACCAGGCCGATACTTCATGGGTGCACGAGCTTTCGAGGACGTGCCAATTTCCGTTGACAACAAAACAGCAACCGCTATATTACAATACAAAGGCATACCAACCACCATTACACCGATCTTGCCCCAATTACCAGCCCAAAACGATACAAAATTCGTACTAGATTTCAACGCAAAATTAAAGAGCCTCAACACGCCTCAGTTCCCAGCTAAAGTGCCTATTAAAGTCGATCGTCATTTATTTTACACCATCGGATTGGGAGTCAACGCTTGTCCAAATTGTCAAAACGGAACAAAAGTAGTGGCGTCGCTAAACAACGTAACCTTTATAATGCCTAAAGTGGGGCTTTTGCAAGCTCATTATTTCAAAATTCCAAGAGTTTTTAGTACGGATTTTCCCGATAATCCTCCTACTCCGTTTAATTACACTGGTGCTCCATTAACCGCTAACTTGGCAAGTACTACAGGAACTAGGCTCAGTAAGTTGAAATTCAACTCTACTGTCGAATTGGTTATACAAGATACAAATCTTATATCGGTGGAGTCGCATCCTTTTCATCTTCACGGGTTTAATTTTTTTGTTGTTGGGACTGGAATTGGGAACTTTAACCCGAAAAATGATCCAAAGAAGTACAATCTGGTCGACCCACCGGAGAGAAATACTGTTGGTGTTCCTACCGGAGGTTGGACTGCTATCAGATTTAGAGCTGATAATCCAGGTAAATAAACTTGAAAATAAAATAAATAGGTTGATTCATCTCTAGGCTTTCCAATTTATTGAGACCAAAAATCCAGAGACCCTTTAAGTTTTTACGTTGATCAGCCAAAAGTTATTCCGCTTTTAAGCAAAAAATCAGGAGCTTTAAAGCTTCAACAAAACGAATGTACAAGGTTTAACTACTGCACACCATGATTAAAGTATTTGACTTGTTTCGCAGCAACTCTTAAGCTGGCTCATTTAAGACTAAAACGAAAAGTTTAGATCATTCTGAAGCTTTTTCAAGCTCAAAAATTGAAAAGGCTTAACTTTTAAACCGGAAAACCAAATGAATTACAATTAATAAGCAAAAAGAACTGAGTATATAAGCAACAACAAGACAAGCCGTAGTGGGTAAATGCGATTACCCAGGAGGCACAGGGTAAATTATGCTTTGATGACCTGTGTTTTGGTCAATTGATCTAAGTTTATATTTTGAGTTCTTAGTGACCCGTTGTTACATTTTTTGAATGAAAACCGTTTTAAAGTTTCAATTTAGTCTGTACAGTTTAAAACTTTACGATAAACGTTTAAAATTTACAAAAATTACACACATATAAAAACATTTATATGAAATCTTATAAAACTATCAAATGCAAATTACATCTTCATATGTAAATTGAAAAAAAAAAACATTTTTTGTTAATGCAAATTTAAAACTATCAAATAACATGCTACAAATAAAAAAAAAATTGTATTATGTAAGTTCATTATTAAATTTTTTAAAAACTAATAAATTTTTTGAATGACGAGTGTTATGCTAAAATAAAATAAGAGTCTAATTAGATTCCAACCCTTACATTGAAATTGAGTTGTTAGTAAATATACTTTCAATTCAATGGCTTTATAAATATATATTTATATCATCATAACTAATATAGTTCATATGTTGTTTGATACATGTATTCATTTTATTTGCTAATTGTGTAACTCGTTTAAACGCATCTTTTATATAAGTGTGTAATTTAAGTGAGCTTATACAAGTGTGTAATATTTATAATTTTTAAGCGTTTATCGTTAAAGTTTAAACTATACGGGCTAAATTGAAACTTTGAACGGTTTTCATCTAAAAAATATAACGGCGGGTTAATAAAACAAGTCAAACTATAAATTTAGTTTAGTAAAACGGGATTGTAAAAAGTTAGACCACCAATGCTAAAATTGGTCAAAACACATATTAGCAGACCATAATTAACCCTATTACTAAATAAGCCCAAACTCAAGTTCTTGCTCAGGTTGTGAGGAAATAACCATAGTTCTAGTCAATTTAAAAAAAATATCTCACGAGCCTCTTATAATTATTTGTGTATATGTTTTTGTAGGTGTATGGTTTTTCCATTGCCATCTAGAGCTTCATACTATGTGGGGGCTAAAGACCGCTTTTGTGGTTGAAAATGGGAAATCAGCAGAAGAATCGGTTCTACCGCCCCCTAAAGATTTACCAACTTGTTAAGAGACAACCTTCAAGAAGAATTCACGAGAAATTTAAAGAAGAAAGTTCATATATTTCAAACATTTGTTTGTTTTAATCATTTCTAATGAACTCAACTGCAAAACTTGCAGATGATTATTAGGTATGAGAGTGTAACCGTTAAGAACAAATGTTGTTTCCGGGTCTGCAATTAGACTCTTGTTTGTGACATAAAAATACAAAATCTTGACAGATAACCTTTGATTTCTAGTAAATTATCATCTCTTTGTTCGACATTGTTGGTACACTTTTTCCTTTGGGATGTTTCACTTGCTTTTCTCTTTACAGGTAATAAAAAAGATTAGCCATTTTCTTTTATGTTTCGCTACATAAATTACTACTATGCAAACAAGTGTTCTGTATTAATATTGGCCTAATGGGATTCCGGAAATAATTTTCTCGGGTATGACAGTTTCTACATGTAGCAGGCTGCAAATTGCATAAATAAAAAATTATCTCCCCAGACACCATCCGGTTAATATAGATATGCCCTATCCCGGCCGGCAAGCACCTTTTCTGATTTAAAGTTATAAAGGTAATTTGTGTAGTTTTTTTTATCATTCACTAAAGTTTAGTTTTTCATCTACATGCCTCCTTCTTCAATTGAGCACAAATATATATCATTTTTTTTTAGTTTAGCAATTCTGATTCGCCTAGGTTCGCACTGTTAAATTCTTTTTTACCTATTGTATACAACTCAAGTGATAACCTTTTGAAAACGATGCGAGTCTCTTTTACATTTTCCTTAAACTGCTCTTAACTTGGATTCTAAATTTGTTCTTAACGAGTTACTCTATCCTAATACCATACCCATACTAGTTACTTGTACGTAATCTGTATTGGTACCGTACTAGTGCTTCATAGGTTTAACTTAAATAATAGCGGTCTCGAATCGGAATAGACATATAGTTCCATGTATATTGTATTTCTATGAAATAAAATTTGCGCTGTTATAACAATGATGAATTTTCGTTTTCTTCTCACCACACAAGGTTCGAATTACGAACAACATGTTAAAGGATTGCTTATCGAAGCTATTAAAAAAAGGAGGGAGGGCACTTGTCCCATGTAAAAAGAAATTTCATATCATTAATAAAATTTCATATCATTAATAAAGAAATTTTATTAATGATATGAAACGTTCTTTTTATATGGGACAAGTACCCCATGCTAGCAATAATTGAGATCGAATCCGATAAAAGTAAACGCATTAATATAACTTGCCGGTTACAATAAAGCTAAAACCAAAAACTTGTGGGAAAATAAATTAGTTCAAAATCACTTTTCACATCCTCATTTAAAAAAGTAATTTGAACTCAAAAAACAACATGTTTCTCCTTATACCCCATAACCTTATGTCTCCCTAATTAAGCAGATCAATGTGATCAAAAACTGGTATTTTATGACAACAAAAAACTCTGAAAAACAAGGAGAGAGAATTTTAAAGCTAAAAATAAAAAACTCCAACTTAGGCTTATAAACTACCGGATAAACTAATTGAAACACTTATATAGCTTGACACATGAGAATGTACTGTGTTCTCTCACACTTGCTTGAGAACTCCAAATAAGCAAAAAGATGAAATTCACATCATTTTCAGACAAGATGCAACGAATCTGAGGAAAGAAACATTATATCACTATTATAATCCCAAAATAGCTCAACACATCTCCAGCCATCAAAGATGTTATCATAGAAGTATGAGTAATTTTCATTCTCCAGCCACTGTGAAAGTGCTATCATAGAAGAAAAAAAGAAACATAAGTTTCAGCAACATAACATCATAAGATTAACCAAAAAGTTAGTTTATACACATACAAATGTGATAACTCATATACAATAAGGGACTGCAAAGGGACCGGACCTCAAAGGTCTTAACCTCAGCTTTCATGCCATCATTAGTTAAACAATAAATTTAAGGGAAATGTTATATGAACATCATGAAAAACACCCAACTAGACACTTTTTCGTAAAAACGCTCCAAATCAAGATTTGGTTAATGCAAATCTCAATGGTTTCACGACGGGAATACAAATATGCGTCTTGTTTTTTTTTTTCCGAGATGTATAATGACATGTTTCGAAATTATGGTAAAATTTAAAAATTCAAAACATGTCATTATACATCTCAGAAAAAAAAAACAAGACGCATATTTGTGTTTCCGTCGTGAAACCGTGGAGATTTGCATTAACCAAATCTTGATTTGGAGCGTTTTTATGAAAAAGTGTCTAGTTGGGTGTTTTTCATGATGTTCATATATCCTCCCCTAAATTTAAATATTGAAATAACTTCCTCTCAAGCAAGGAGTTTCTATCTGATCAAGAGTGTATGCCGCATGTATATGACTATTAAGGTCCATTGCTCTGAAAAAAATTGAATTAGCCCCTCCAGAACCCATTTTCGCCAGTCCATCTATAACTTGTTTTGCTCCCTAAATACATGAGTTAAATTTAAACAAACTAAATCCATTAGTGTAATAATATCTTCTCAAAGCAAATTAAATTTAGGACCAGGAGATGATTTATTATTCCACCAATTAACAATTAATTCTGAATTTGTTTTAATCATAATATCAGTAATGCCCAAATTATAGCAAATAAGCAAACCGTTTTTTATGACCATTAACTCAGCAAAGCAAAGGTATTAGAGTGATTACATAAGTGACAAACAAAAGCAAAAAGTATGAGACCTTTTGAATCTCTTAATACACCACTGCAACCACTATAGCCATATGTACTGTGTTGTGAAGTAACTTCTACACTGATTGAAAATAACACCTATAGCTGGTCAAAGATCTGGCTCCATCACTGGTTGTGGTTAGTTTTAAGAAAATAAGATGATTATTACAAATGGGGGAGCCAGACTCCTTCATAGTGGGAGAGTTCTCACACTCCTAACTTATGGGTCACTGGATATGTTTTATAAATTGTTTAAGTCTTATAATAAAAAACCATTAGAAAAGTCAAAAGTATTATATTAAAACTCTCTTGCTTTTATTGTGTTTCATATTATCTTTAATCTTTTTTATTTAATATAATTTAATTTTAAGTTTAAAATTTTAATTTAATTATTATTTAAGTTTATGGTATTCAGGGGAGAAGCCAGGATGTGTAAATGGGGGTGCCAAAATATACCAAAAAAAAAAGCAACTTAAAATAATAATTTTTCATACTCACCCATAATCTATATATCTCATTTAAGTGTTGTTGAACAAATACCAAAGCATAAACACAAAAATTATTGCAAATAACTAACATGATACCTGATAAAATCAAAAGAAATGAACCCGACGGCTGCTCGCATTCGCAAATGCATCAATGATAGTTTCCGTGCTAAATTTTGAAGCAATATCTTTCTCAATATACATCATCATACAATCTTCAAGATAATCGGCTTCCATTTTATTACGAATACTAGTTTTGATGATATTCATAGCTGAAAATGATCTTTCTGCGGTGGCGGTAGAAACGGGAAGAGTAAGCACGAGAACCACAATTCTATAAACAAGCTGATATGTTGTAGACCATTTTGTTTCTACCAACCATTGACAAAGCTCGGAAATCGATGATAAATTCTTGTATTCAGGAAGAGAAATAACACAATTCTCGTAATGTCGAAGTTCCAATTTCAAGTTACTTTTCTCAAACTCCGTAAAGTCCTCCGGATAAAATTTGTCAACAAGTAGACAAATATCATCAATTTTGAATATTGAAGAGTGACAATTAGGATTCAAAGTAGAACTAAGAACTAACAATTCCATTACTTGCTCGTCAAAGCGACGATTTAGTTCTTGAATTTGAGAATCTATAGCACGATCGAAAATATCAACTCTATAGCGGTCAAGTACTGAAAAGTTATCACGAGTGGGATCATACCTCGAAGAATATTTTGCATTCAAGTTTGGGATATCAATGTTGCGTGATTCACAAAAGAGTTTGACGGTAGCAACCAAATCATCGAATTCATCATCTCTAAGATTTTGAAGAAGGCTTTTAGTAGATAAAACCATTGAAGTAGCCTTAAGAATGTTTTGAGTTTTAGATTGCAAAGCTAGACAAAGAGAATTCGTGATTTCTAACATTGACTTCATAAGATGAAGTATAAAGACAAATTCAAAGAAAGTTAATGCCTTATGTGTTGAACGAGCTTCTCCCTTTAGAGAAGTATGTCCATCTTCATAAATATTAAGTAAAACCGTGCAAGCAGCACTATACATTTTTATCAAGCTAGAAACAGACTTTAGGTGAGAACTCCAGCAAGTATCACCAGGTCGTTACAGATTACCAATTTGATTTAATCCTCTTCCAGTCTCAAGCTCTTCAATGGAAATT
Organism: Primula veris; assembly: GCA_963682055.1. Lineage (NCBI taxonomy): Eukaryota > Viridiplantae > Streptophyta > Magnoliopsida > Ericales > Primulaceae > Primula > Primula veris. The sequence goes on from OY821749.1 coordinate 28,589,497, forward strand.
AAGAAAGCAATATCATCGGCATTGGCAGCTTTCAACTCATCATTTCTCTTGCATGATGCACTAACAATATTCACGATCCGAAGCAATTTAGCAAAAAATCGGTCGACTGAAAGCACTTCTTTTGCTGATGCCACTAATGCTAATTGTAATCGATGTGCGAAGCAGTGAACATAATAAGCATATGGGCAATCACTTAATATCAAAGCTTGTAGTCCATGAAACTCACCCCGCATGTTACTTGTATCGTCAAATCCTTGTCCCCGAATATTCCGAATATCAAGATTGTGGTGATTGAGAACTGAGCATATGCTATCTTTTAGTGTCACTGCCATAGTGTTGGGAACATGAACAATACCAAAAAAACGCTCCCGTAAAACACCATTTTTATCAACAAATCTTATAACTACTGCCATCTGCTCCTTTTTTGACGCATCTCGAGCTTCGTCCACTATAATGCAGAATTTAGCATGTCCAATTTCTTCTCGAATCGCCTCTTTCACTTTTATAGAAAAGATATGTAAAATTTCTTTTTGAATATCAGACGACTTGTAAGTGGCATTCTTTAGAACATTTATCAATGCTTTGGTGGCTTCTTCATTATATGATGCTAATAAATCATAAAAATCAAGGAAATTACCACGGTTGTTTGATGTTGATTTCTCATCATGCCCTCTGAAAGGCATAGCTTGAAAGGCCAATCTTCGAACCAAGTCAATAGAAATTTTTAAGCGAATGCGATTGTTAAAAACTTGTTCGGCAGAAAATTTTACAATCACCCTTTCAATATTTTGAGTTGGGTTTTGTATTTCCTTCCATTTATGTTCAGCGGTTCGATGACAAGAATCGGAATTAACACCTTCATGCAAACGAAAAGAACAAGTTTTCCCGTTATTGACCTTCATCCAACCATCAAAACCTTCAACAACAAATGCACTATGTCCTGCAAAACTAGACCCATCCGGAGGCGCAAAAAGAAAACAAGGAAAACAGAAAGCCTTGTTCTTGGCCACTGAATATTCCAACCACGAAAATAAAGCAAACCACGGAGCTTGAAATCTTCGAGGACGAGCCTTGGCGGATGCAAGAGTATACGGATATTTTTTTCCTAAATCGGGACGATTTGGACCATGTAGAGTTATGTACGCCCTACAAACTTCGTCACGCCTATTAACAGGATACTCCCAAATTTTTCTACGTAATCCAGGATCACGCTCTAGCGAATTAATATCAAATTCTACTGTGTCGATTCTTTGAATTTTTGTTGGAGGACTAGGCGTATCGATTGTCACGTGATCAACACTACTACCAACATTCTCTTCCGTCGGAGAAACATTAACTCTCTTAAAGAACGAATTTATTTTAGGTGTCTTTCCCATTTTATACTCGATAAAAATATTAGCGATGCCAGATCTGCAGATTAAAACTCTAAGAGTTAATAGCCTATTTTTTTTTTCCCTTTGAGTACTTTAATCAAACACCTATGGTGCAACATAACATCAATACATATAATAAAAAGAAGCATATTAAAGGAAAAATAAATAGAAGAGTATACCTTGCCGAGCCAGAAGGATAGAATTGTTGATGTTTTTTTAATTAAATCTAACCCCAATCAATGCGGTGCACAACAGCACAGAGGAGTGGAGTTTTTCTTTTTTCAACTTTGTTTTTTATTTTGATACACACGCTGACACGCACGAAGAGAAGTGTTGTTGATGTTATTTTTTTTTTTAATTAAATCTTAAAGAGTACAATATCAAAGAAAAATATAATTGGGTCTTTCGGCCCAAATTTAATTATTGTGTTTTGGGTTCAAACATTAGCTATAAATATATGTACAAGTAACATATTTTTATGGGGGTGCCAAATCTACACCTAAAAAGAAATTGTACTAAAAAAAAATTGCGTCACTTGGGATTTCTAAAATTATGGGGGGTGCCGTGGCACCCGATCGTCCCCACTTAGCTTCCCCCTGATGGTATTTACTACTAGGGTTTTATATTATTTTTTTAAGGTTTTTATTGTGTTATATTTGAAACCTATATATATATATATATATATATATATATATATATATATATATATATATATTATTGTAATTATTATTTAAGTTTAGCATATAGTTACAACTAGGGTTCTATATTATTTTTATTTGGGTTTTCATGTCTTTGTCTTAGATTTAACAGTTTATCTCATGCAGATAGAAAATTGGGATGAAAAATGCAAGATGGTAAGCACAAGTCTGGGTCGAATATTGGAGTTACCTATGCATTTAATATCGTACATACTCTCGAGACTCCCCAGCCATCGAGACCATTTTTAGTTGCAAATGTGTATGCAAAACATTCTTGGAAATCCTTACAGATCCTCACCAGAGATATTAACAATAGTTTAATCATCCAAAACTGGGAAAATATATCTAATTTTTTGTTAATCTACAGCAATGAACTTGGGAAACCGCACTATGATAAAGCTAATTGTGATTCTCGTCCTTGCCAAACACTAGCAGTTCCTACATATGCATCTAAGTACTACAACAAATGGGTACATTTAGTTGGTTCATGCAATGGACTTCCCCCCATGTGCAACATATCGACCATGGTGAACATAGCTTTGTGAATAATTTAAAATTTAAAATTGAATAATTTTAATCCGAAACCTTTGATATACTTTCTATTTTTAGGATTCAGAAAACATATTATAAGTTATGCGAAAACATATTAAAATGTAAAAACGGATTATTTCGGATATTTTTTAATAAAAAGTCGTGTGTGTGTTTTTCATGTAAATGCAGTAAAGTTTAGAGTGTGTTGTACTTTGGCTTAATAAAAGTTTAAAAAATTGACCTTGCACAAATTGCCCCGTAGCTTTGTGAAAAATATTAGATGGTTCATGTTAATAAAATTCGTTCACAATTTTGAAAATCCAATCCAATCGGTGTTGGATTAGGAATTCGGCTTCTTGAACTCATATATAGTAACAAAAAATTAAGACCCCTTGCATGTTTTAGTGGCCGGAGCTTGTTTTCGAGATATCGTAAAGAAAAAGTCGAGCACATCCTACATATTGGATTTGATTTTAGTATAAAAATTAACAATCATTGGATTGTAAAGCGACTAAACAATTAGAAATTTTTCGAAAATACATGTACAGACTCCATTGGTTTCATCGTGGAACACGATGGACCAGAGTTGTAGTTTTTTATAACTTGGTTCTATTAATTTATCAAACTTTTTAGTTATTTACCATTTCAAACCGCTAAGTTTTTAAAACTAACAGTAAAGTCAAATAAAACTAACGAAAAACTTGAAAGATTGATAACATGACTTTTTTTCTATTAATTTATTTTTTGCCTTTTTTTTTAGTCATTAGACTGTTTCACTTCTAAGAAACAATTAATTGTGTAATAATAAATTATCTTTTGTGTTTTTGATATCATTACTTTTTTTCTCTAAAAGATGTTAACGACAATTTATGTAACTTATAGTCTGTTTTGAAAAACAGTCTACACACTATTTTGAAAAATAGTCTAATAAAGTAATTAGTACTAGACTGTTTTTTAAAACATAGAATGTGTTTAGAAGCTAAGCCTGTTTTTTTTTTTTTTAAACATAGACTATTTTTGAAGCATGGACTTTTTTTTTCCAAATGTTTAAGGCAGTTTACAATAGGTCATTGTTTTGTGTATTTTGAAATGAGTCTTAAAGTAACAGACTGTTTAACTTGTGTTGGCTAGTATATTTTTCAACACAATCTAATGACAAATTGTGTATTTCGAGCAATTTTTCTGTTTTTTTTTTTATAATCTTATTGTTTTTTTTTTTTTTAATATAGTTAATATTTCTGGACAAACAGCCCAGGACCACCTCTAACTCTAATTCTTTGGGCGTAAAAGAATTAAACATACTTATTCAATGAAAAAGCAGTACACTTTTTTCTCTTTGCAAAAAGCTAAAATATTGAAGTAGCAATAAGGTGTGGAAGTCTTTAACAAAACTAGTAGCTTAACAATCAAAGATGAAAGGTTTCCTAACAAATAAATTTGTACAAAAACGACTAGCCTAAATAAAATAAAACCAACAAAAAACAACTTAACGAAATGACTACACCGTCGTTCATTACAGTCTTCGAAAAAACCAGAAGGTGATTCTGTAACTTGCTAATATCCTAAGAAAATCAAAACTACCTACAATAAAGGAAAAGGTAAATAGTTGTTTGTTACGAAATGAAATAAAACTAGACAGTTTCCTAGAATTCAATTCGCCAACTTTCCAATTTTTTCGCCTTTTGCTGGTACAGTTACGGGAGCTTTTGCAGGTTTTGCTTTGGATTCAGTAGGCTTCTGCGGTTTCCTTTTCCAAAAAAAGTTCCATCCTTTTTTATTCCCCAGCTTGCGGATCTCCTGCCTATTATAAGAAATCATAGAATGATAAATTAAATTAAGGTAGATAAAATAACTCTCATAAAGTATCTTTAACGTGTTTGGTGGTCGTTTCATTATAAAGCTATAGACCAGAACATGATGTAGAACCATATTGCATAGATAATTTGATTCTCAATTTATGTTTGGTTGCATCTTTTATGCAATCAAGCTGATTTTCATTGAGATTTCAGAAAAAGGCTTTGCTTAATTTAGATTAAAGCTTCGAGCTAATTCAGGCAAAAAGCCACAAAATATCAAATTTTAAGGTAATCAACCAATTACAGAGAAATAATTTAAGCAAAAAAGCTGTTCTTAAAAGCTATAAACAAGGCCTATATGGCTATATTCGTTAAATACCTTATGGTTTCACATTCCTTTTCAAGGTCTTTTACACGGTCCCTAACATCATCGGCTTTTCCAAGGGTATTTATAGCACCATTCGCGTTCGGGTTTTGGGAATGATCAAGATTATCCGAGACAAATAACCAACCAGATATAGAAGTACGCAAACGAAGCTGTTCAAAGTAGAGGACTTGGACAATTACTCGTAGGGGTAGCCTCTCGTTTTGGGCGGCGTGAGTGCTTGCTTCTAGCGAAAGTTTTTGGCAGTTCATTAGGCGGCATATTTGCTCTCGTTCAGAGTCATTAAGCCAAGGATGTGCCTGAAGTTGAAATATGTTGATAATTCTCAAGAATACAAAATTCACTAGAAAAAACGGAATAAAAGGTAGTTTGAGCTTTGTACAACTTTGCTCTCAAAATAATATAAAAATAATATGACGAGTTCATACCGGTCTTGTTATAAATCAAAATAGCAACAAAACGAAAAGAAAAAAGTTGATACAGTAGCGAAGTTTTTAGGCTAAATTGTCAAGGATAAAAATGTGGGATATTTGCTGTATAATTATAAAAAACGACAGATAGACAAGGAGGCGCCTGATATTGTGAAATCGTAGAATTTCTCAAGATGCAGTTTTCTTTCTCTAAATAATAATAAGCATGCTATGTATTTAGTGATAAAGGAGAATTAGTTGTGCGTAACAAAACTTTGTTGTAATTAATTAGATTGATCATACTAAATCTTATCAAAAAAAGCTCGGTATTTCATTGAAATAAAACTAACAGTTTATAGAATGACTAGATTTTGTGTATATTCGTAATGAGTTTAGAATTATTTTCCACTTAAGAATTGCTGGCACAATTTATATCCTTGTTCAGGTATCCTGTTTTAATCGTCTTAAATTGGTACTGCCCTAAGATGCAATCAATTTGGTCCCTCAGCCTAGAAGTTCAGATTCTTTTTTGCTTCATGGATTGGAAAAGTTAAATGTTAAGACTGTTCTTACACTATGAAACGTTTTTTAAGCTAAATTTCATGAAGAATAAGAAAAGTTTCTAAAATTACTTTTTCAAGATTCAAATTTCTTGATCGCGTCATCTTTTAGCACAATAACGCATTTCCTAATACTTGTGTGAATTTAAGCCTTTGTTTACTAACCTTCAAGTATATATCAATAGCTCGGTAAATCCCATCAGCAATCGGCCTAGCAAAATCCGGGACCGCAGAAGCAACAGATTGAAACTTCGGCAGCTTCAAGTTAACATCAAGCGCCACCTCAGCAAGGAAAGCATCCACTAGATTTGCCACCATTGTAGTCGACATCAATGAAGTAGGAGCCTCGTCCATCTCCTCATCGACAATGCTTGGCGAAGCTTCGGTTTGCTCATTTGCTATAAAATGATCCAAAATCCTCTGAACACAATCCACGTCGTGAATTGTAATTGTCTCGCCGGAATCGTCCAAATTCGGGATTAGCAAATCATCCAAACAAGCTTGTTCAAGTTGAGCACCGACCCTTTAAATAAGAAATTGAATTAGAATAGCATTATATAGCCAAATCTTATTATTTGACATGCTACACTTATTTTCGATTTCCTTTCCATTTAGTTCCCCTGCATTCTATTCGGAATTCATACCTAAAGTCAGTCTATTGAAGTGAATGCACGTAAAATCAAAGTTCGTTTGTTGAATCATGTGTTAATCAAAATTCATATTCGTTAAAATCGGAAACAGTGTACTAAAAAACATGACTATCAAATTATTTTTCACGACCATCATAGTGAGAAAAATGATTTTTTCTTGTGAATAAATAAAAAGCAAGTCCTATATCTGTCACTTCATGGCATTTTGATAAAAATCAAGTAACTATTTGTAAATTTGTTTAGGCAAGTCTTGAGTATGTAACAAGAGACATATATCAGGATTATATGATAACATCATGTGTAACCAAAATAAGATATACAGTCTTACATCGCTTTTTATACCTTTTCTCCAAATTCTCCCTGCATGCGGGGCTCGCATGTAGCACCATAGCAGCTCGTAAGAGGCTAAACAAGAACTTAGTTTGGGTAACTCCTTTTTGACTCGGCAATAAGTCCACAACGTCTTCGAGCAGGCTCCTTTGTTCTGCAGACACTCCTTGTTCAGTCTCTGTTACGGTTGTTTTCTTATTAACTATTGGAATATGCCTCTTTGCGTAAAACACAACTGACCCAGCAACTGTCTCAGGTTTCATGCCACCTGACTCCACAGCCTCAATCAGGCGTTTGTAGAGAGGGAAGGAGAGGAAAGACACATTTTCGTACCACCAGTCGTCGCCAACAGGTGGAGGCTTGTTATTGGATGAGATGCCGTTCCATGAGGTTCCTGCAGGGTTTTGCATACTACTTGATCCTGAAACTGGCCAGTTGAAAAGTTTAGGATCGGAGCAAGCTTTCATGGCCAAGGAGTTTATGGACCGAGAGACTATGTGGATCTCCTCAGCAGGAGATAATACCTGTCGGGTTAAAGTATAAATGATTAAAAAATCGTGCTGTTCGGCTTTTAGTAGAAAAGGTGACTCGATCAATGAATATTTTGCTGCAGTATTTAAGACAATAAGCTGAATGTTTCGAGTCTGGAAGAAAAATGAACAACCAGATTAAAGCTTTTAAGAAGAAAAAAAAGTTGAGCTTAAAATGTGTAACCAAAAAAGGCCTTAGAATGGTTCCACAGTCTAGGTCAGGAGTTCTATCCTCCGCCCTCCGGATATCCATTAATTACACTACTCCGTTAGATTATAACAATAAAAATAACAAGGGAACTTTTTTTTCCGAGTCTACTCATGCAAGACCTCTCCAAAGTTGGGTCTACTTAAAATGTGATCATCATCACCCTGTATCTGACCAGTATTATTGGAGAACAATATAACGCTTGGTTTGTTTGCAACTTTCTAGATTTTTGTCTGAAAAAATTAAAAATTAAAGTTGGATGAGCCGAGGTGTTTTTCTGGATTTCAAAATCCAGCTTATTTGCTTAAAACATGCAACAAAATAACCACTAAATGAATAAATTTAACATAATAAAAATTTGAACTTCTAGTGAAAAAAATAATTTAACAAACCTCTTCACAAGTCTTGAGTGCTTTCACAGTGTCACCCCAACTCCCGAAAACTTCATTCAGAAAAGCTTCTGTTTGGGAAATCAAATTTCCCTCTCCGAAATCTTCGGTCATCTGTAGGTACTCAGCTGCACATCTAAGACCGACAACATTTAGAGCGGTTAATTCCATTTTTACGCCATAGCAAAATTTGGCAACTAGCTCGAATGTTTTTGCCCCGCCTGGAATTTCTGATAGTTGCAATACGCTATTTGATTCCTCAATGCGCGTTTCTAGTAGCCCGCTTCTTGACATCAGGGGAAACTACATAGTGCAAAAGATAGATACTTCAGCTTATAAGAAAATCATAAATAAGCTAAGCTCAAAAGATACAACCAAAAGCAAAGAAAAACATGAAGAACGACTATATAATTATTTTATTGCACTAAAAGTCTGCAAGGGAAACTGTTTGGCGCAAAAGAGAAGAAACCAAAAGGAAATGATTGAGTATAATAATGCGAGTTGTGATTTTCGAGCAAATAATTTCGGTTCATAACTTCATATATATGCAGCTAAGGAAGAAAAGGGATTTATTCAGATTATATTTCCAGTTTTATTAGAGGCTACAACTGTAAAACTCATATTTGAAGGTGCCAGTCAAATGCACTGCAACTTATATACATAAAAAAAATAAGTCGAGCCGAAAAACTACAAATGAACTAGCGCCTATGTAACAACTAAAAACTTAATGGAATGAGAAAACTGTATTGCACCTTATGAAGATGAAATGATAGGTCACCGATCTCAACTGTGATATCGCTAGGAAGCCCACTTGTACATTGCCTGAGAAACATAACGTAGTTCGGTTCCAGTGATTAGTAGAATTTTTGGTGGTAAAAAAATATAGGCTACTAAAAATCATTAACACCAAGTGAAATATTGTACTCGGAACTAAGAAGAAAACCTATCAACACACTAATAGTCACTAATGTACGTTTTCTACTCAAGCAAGATCTTAGAAATTAGATAATAGTAGTGGTGATCCTAATATAGTTACCGTTTCCTATATATTGTTGCAGCAAATATTCATTATAGTTAGCTAGAATGAAATGAATTTTTAGAAAAAGTGCATAGTTTTAAACTTCTCTGTTGGTTGTCCATAACTTTCATCATCTTGTTGGCAACTGAGCCTTTCTTTCAATTTCCTGCTACTGTAGTTTTTATTTTCACTAATTACCTTTTGCTTAGTGTTTCAACTTTCAATAAATATATACTAATTAACAACTTGTGGCTAGTACAATTATATGGAATTTTTATATGGTTATATTACTAGTTATTTTTCAATGAACATTACGAGTAAATATGAGCAAACACACGTTCAAGTATTACAAACAAGATATTCTCATTTCCTTTGCATGCACAACACAACCGATCAAATCTTACTTCTTCATTTTGCTAATTAAAGATCACATTTTACAAAGTAACATTATGCTATCGAGAGATCAGATTCTAAAAAGTGACATACTAGTCCGTTAAAATAAGTACTATCGTCGTATCATAAACATACTACTAAATGAAATGGTGTAGACATTTGTAGTATCGTTTAGCATAAAATTAAAAATTGTGAAGCTTAATTCTAATTTCCATCCTCTACCACTTATAAGTTGTAACAACAACGTTCATGCTAAAAACCAAAATAGGATTCATTCACAGACGTGAACAACAATTAATTACAGATTATGTCAAAAAATACTGAAAGCAATTATAAGAATGTAACACTGTCTTGGGTACGTTACCAAGTCTGTCCCTCGAGACGAAATGCTTCTGGTTTAGAACCGAGACGAAGAAAGGCCATTGTTTGCAATTTTTTTATTTTTTTTAGCTGTAGAATAAGAGAAATAAAACAACAAAAGTAAATTATGATATCAGTGAATGTAAAGAGGTTGTTTGTTTAATATTTCCATGAGAATAGAGCATGTGGAAGGTGTTTTAGCCCGAGTCTAATGAAAGAGATATATGAGGTGAAATATTAAGAATGACACATGTGGTTTTCATGAAGTTACAAGTGTCATGATTACCTTTTTATTTTCTCCTACTTAGATTCAGTCTATGCCTACATATCCTCTGCTGTTTTATTTGTATCCCTTTCGTGTCCCTGGGTGGTTTATTTAAATTATTTACTCGAAAAGATTTAAAAAAAAATCCGTAGTTACGATAATACATCTATCGCCGATGGCCCGTCCTCGGATGGATGGTATGTTGCAAAATGCTATAACCTTTTTGCTAATTTTATCTATAAACAAATGCTAAAGAGAAAGGTGAACTCTTTTCCCAGGGATAAGGATGAGTAAAAATCCTGTTGATACGGACAACATGACTTGTTTGAAGAATGGTAACTATGAGTTATCGTAAATAGATTGTTGCCGAAACTGATTACACACTTATCGGGTCATGCAATTGTATGGTCTAAACTATAAGTAAAGAAATACCATTGTAATTTTTCACTGAGCGCTGATGTATTATTATATGTAAGCCCTTTCCTTTAGTTAAAGCTAACTTGTACAAAATGATTTCTTATATGATTTCATTTCCTTACATTAGGTGGTATATGTAGCCGGAACAAGTCGATCTGTTATGGTACAAGGACGACCGGTACTCAAAGACGGAATTGCGCAGAACAGATATTTAAAGAGGTTAGTTTCAATTACAAAATAAACGTAGTTTGATACGCTTACTTAACTAAAAGGAAAAATAAAACTTGCTCTTTTTTAGGCCATACCTACCTACAGAAAAAAGCGAAAAATATCCAAGAAGATTAGGAGTGAGTGCGAGTAAAGACCTTTACAACATTTCTCCGTTCATTTCACTCATATTTCACTTGAGCTTAATTTCTCCAAAGTTAGTATACTGTTACAACTTACAAAATTTGATGTCCGAATAAAAATGAAAATACTCAAAGGAAGCGGCCGAACCTTAAACATGCCTCAGATCTAAGATAGCACTAGACACTAAAAGTCACATGATTAACACATGTGCCACTATCTGGTAATTTTTTAAAGCCCAAACTATTCGTCAAGTGAATGATTATGCTTTACAGTTCAACTTCACATCTTCAAGCTCTTGTTTTAAAGATTCCACCCTTTCAAGCAAGTCCATGTTTTCCTGAAAAGTAAAAGTGCATATACATCACAAATGAAGCACAAATACAGATGGGAAAGTACAGAAGTTATTAAGGTTCATGCAATTCCCGCTAAAAGGACATAGACTTATATTATTGTTCCGTCCAACTCTGAAGGAACATAAACCTCCCCTTCACCGCTTACTAAAAATTGAGAGAAATTTTGACATTTTTTTTTGCAAATTTTGATTTCTTGCCATGTATTTTAGTAAGAATCTTACTTATTTTATTACCATGTATTCAGTTATAGTCTTCATACAGGGAAAAAACAGCGGTCGCATTATGACTGAACTTTAGCTCACAACACAAAGGATGTGGGACAGTTAACAAACTCTTAACTAGTCCATCAATGGTGTAAAATGTTAAATATAAAGTGCATACACTCTACCCAAAACCAAACCAATCGTTAATATTCACCTTTTGTAGCATTTCTAATTTCTTGGTAGTGTCTGCGTTATCTGCGGGATTCTTCTCAAGAGATTCTTTCATCTGCCACAAAAAAGAATAAGAAAAAGAATGAACAAAAGACACGAGAGACTCAGAGAGACAGATTTGAAGGAAATATTGTGACAATATAGAATACATTGCAAACAGGAACTGCCCTAGATTAGTAACGATGAGCGACAAAAAACACTGCAAACAATATGTATATTTTACACACATTCCCAAGAAAGGACATACATAGGTGTCACGTTTCAGTTACAGGAATAATGTGCGTGTAAACTACTTTGTAAGCAAGGGCTAAGATGCATTGCGAGCCATTCCAATCCCCAATGAAATTATGAAATATAGACAATAACCATAATACTAGTACAGATTCTTATTACCTTAACTAATTTTTGTGAACAGGTATTAGCCCTTTCGAACTCTTGATCGAATTTATATCTCCATTCTGCAGATTCATCCATTGCTTCTCTGTTAGCCAGATCAAATTGTCTTCTGCAAGTACCGAGAAAAAAATGGTAACTATATAAACTTGAATGTGTAGGTTTTCCATACAATGTTTCCATAATATCAATATGTAGCTCTTCCATACAATAACCCAATAGGGTTTACCTATGAACTAATGAGCCCCGTGCTCCCATTATAGAAATTCATCTATACTTGTTTAACATATAAGATGATTTTGTTCTATTTTGGTTTTTCTGATTTGAAATATTATAAGGTCCAATGGTTGGCAGCAAGACTGAGAGAGAGAGAGCCATATAACCTGATTATTTCACTAATCTAAAATCTAGGTTTTACGTGACTGAATTAGATCTTAGACTATCACACATCAGTATGGTTGTGTCCAATAGTTAACACAAGCTTTATTTGGGAGCGCTTGTTTTGTTATATTTTTTTCATTGTTTCTGGTCTTTTGTGGAGCACGGTTAAATAGGTATCTTACGGAAGTTAGGGTCTGCCTTCTGCTTTGAAACCAAGTTGTGGCATTGGGTCAATTCTCAAACGCTTATTTTTATTTTTATTTTTATTTTGTAAACGCTAATTTATTAGGTAACTCTTTAATTAATTTTCAACAGCTGATGGATTATGGCTACCATACAGCTGGTATTATTTTGTATGTTGATAATTATTTTTCTACAAACGACTTTGTATTTAATCCTTCTATGTCAGTAGACTGAGTACTATGCAAACCCTGTAATGAGTTGTTAAAATTCACCACTATATAGTTCCAACTATCTTTCTCAAAAGAGTAAACAGTAAAAGGCAAAAATAATGTTCCATTTTGGCTGGAATTATGTTCAACCCGATAGAGCAAAATCCATTCTTCATGTAAATACCACTTCCAAAATGTAGAAATTCAAATTACTGCTGTTCTCAAGGGAGCGAGAATCTGGAAATTTTTATATTCAACAAGGTAATTTGTTGTTTGTCTCGGGTGTTCCAATTATAAAATCTCATCCTCAAAGAAACGGCATAACATACCTTAACGAAACTTACCCCCAAAACTAAAACAAAAGCTACAGGTTTCTCACTGGAATGAGAGAAGACATACTTGACAAACATGATATATTTTGTTATGGTACATGTTACCGGTAATAATGGGTATGTGCCTATGTGATACCCTATTTGTTCTGGAGGTGGTGTAGGCTTGGCTGAAATGTTATTTTGGGTTGTGATATATTCAAATTGATAAATGGTACGATGAGTGAGGAACACTAAAGTAGTTTACTTTACTTATTATTTTGAGGGGTGAAATATATCAATTTCCGGTTGCTTTTTAACTAGCTAAGTTTTAAGAATATTTTATCTCAAAAAACGACATCCTGGGACGCAGATATTACGGTTATTTTAATTCTACACCAAAACACAAACACGCCCCAGGACATATTTAAAAACAAAACCAACATTCTAGTAGAGTTTGAACAACATATATATGAACCAGCAGTGTGTTCAAGCACAACCATTGATTTGGATATGCTTCTGTTACATACCCCTGAAAACAAGGTTGGTATTTGAAAGATCGGCCACTCCTTTTGCATATACACCATTTTACTACCAAGTCAGGTCCACAGGGATCTTAAATGCCTATTCAAATTGCTAAAGATTTTTTAGGTCAAATAACCTCAGCGAAACTACATTCACAAAATTTAGGAATCGTAAATGATACTGTAATAGTGTTGATATATCTGTATATATTTCCTTTCCCAAACTGTTCTTGCTATTTTCCAAAATAGTCACAAAACCTCAATTCTTTACAACCTTGAAAGTGATGAGCATAAATTTGCTAAATTTAGGAAGTTTCTTAAAAAGCCAAGCATTAAAGGAAAAAGTATATACTTAGATAAACCTCAAAACCCTCTCTCTTAAGTTTTTCTTCTGGACTAAACCAAACAAACTTATCAGAAACATACTTTCTGAACTTAATAAAGATAACTAGTCAAATTGAGTCAGATTAAAGAGCAAACTCCAAACATATGTAACTCTAATTTGATGAAATTCCAACGAGGTGCAAGTAAGATTGATTTAAAATTTACCCGAAACAATTTTTTCCTTAATAATTTTAGAATAGGAACTTGTTTGGCCGCAGTTTTTCCACTTAAATCATTTTGTATATTTACAGGTCACTTATAAGTTAAAATAAGTAAAAAATCACTTATCAACATAAATAAGTTATAATTCACTATAGTAAAAAATCTAAGGTGGTGCCAAGCATTGCTTCTGTTAAGCAAGTTTTTTTCTCATTGAAAATCAGTTTTTTGACCAAAAAAGACGATGACAAACGAGTCTTCAGTGAGACATAAGTCAATAAAGATTCTAGTTTTCAAGGAAGAAACCCAAATAGAGTCTCAACTTATAACCTGATCATCAAATACATTGCATTACAAATTTACCATCAAAATAATAATAAAAAATAACCAAAAACAAAACCAGCACTAAATCAACCAAACTAATCAGATACTCATAGTTAACTTAAATTCTAAAAATAAATAAAATGAAATAAATAGACAGTGATGACACTGACCTTAAAGAATCAGCATCAACAGAAGAAATCTCAGATTGAAGAACCCATAATCTGAAATAAATAAAAATACCCAAAACCATAGCCAATATTAAAATAACTAAAATAGGTCCCCTCATATTAAACCCCCTTCTTTGTCTCCCCCTATTTCTGTTATAGATATACCCTTTTGTATCTATCATGTAAAATTGCAATCTTTTTTCTTATTTAGTTTTTTTTAAAAGAGAGGAAATAAAAGGGTCAGCTGGAAAATAAAAGACTTTAGCATAACATCGTCTTCTTCGTCACTTCTTAGCTTTATCATGTTAAATCATACAAATAGTGCTAATTATTTAAATAGATACTCTTTTTTCGATTTTTTTTGGTTATTTCATTAAGATACTCAAGTTATAGAAAAATTACATAGGAGGACTTGGGAGTAATGTTTATATTCCCTCAATTTATGTCATTTTTATAAATTTTATTATGCATCAAATTAACTTTCAAGATTTATTAGTAAATTATATGAAAAATAAGTTAATAAACTGAAATAAACTTTTATAGCTTACAAGATCACAAATGAACATGCTATTCTTTTATAAGTATTAAACTTAATAATAAACGACTTTATGTCAAAAACCTTGATGAGGCCTGAAACAGATAATTACAAAAATACCTTATGATTTTTCAAAATATTAAAACTATCGGCAAATTAACATGTAGTGGTCGCGATCTTTTGTTATACTTAAGTGACCAGTGTTTGATTCATGAGCCTTTGATTTTGTTAATAGGAACTAAAAATAAAATAAAAATACTAGGAATGTAATGAATGAGGTGAGAGTTCAGAGTTATTCATTTAAAAAAAAAAGTTATTCCCAAAATGAAATTAGGAAGTAAAGAAAGGATTCCGACAATAACTCAAAAGTTAAATTGGCTAACTCAATTGATATAATAGCTCATTTGAAGTTTGTAGAGGTAGGAAATGGGAGTGAAAACGTCGGCTATGGAGTTTGTAATCCCGTAATTGAGAAATGTAAAAATAAGAAATTCCAATCTTCGATCGAGAATACAATAGTAAACAAGCCAAACGAGTATATTCATAATGCTAAAAATGCGACAAACTTGGTGCCAATGTCGTCAACGACATATAGGGGGAAATGTTAACAAATATAAATCGGTGTATAAAACTACTGAAAATGATACATATACTACTCGCGCACTCATAACCATATTAATCACATCATCAATCCTATATGTGAGGGACCAAAACAGAGTTACACTAACACATGCTTGAGTGTTAAAAATTTTATTATATTTACGTTTCGACCCCTATGAGTGTGTCAAATAATTTAGAAACAGTATACATATCATTATCCGTGGGAAGCGCTCACGAGTTGTTTGGAAGATGAATTTTTTTGAATAACCACCGTTACTCCCACGAAGGTTCCAAATGGATTGTTTAGGAAATACTACCTAAGTGACTGGTCAAAACATGCAAATTACTTTAGAGGCAAAGGATAATAAAAATAAGCCACCGTAACTGTGAAGATCTTAAAATATTTTTATGTTCTAGCGCTTAGTCTTGCTACTAGTTTTGTAAATTGTTACTAAACTTAGTTGTTTTAGTATCCATTAAATTGGATTTTCAATTATGGTATTCATTGTAAATATGAGTTACGTCCTTTTTTTTGTTATATATATTCTTACTTGCTGAAGAAAAAAAAGCCCAAGTAGAACCTACACAAATGACGTTTTCATCAAAAAACACTACTCGCATTATATGTATATATATATAGAGAGAGAGAGCGCTGCATCGAATTTGGGGCTCTCGGCCCGATCATCTTAGCCCTATCCTGAAAATCAACCCAAAAATAAGAGATATGATCCATGCATCTCTTGTGACGGGTGATTGAAGATTGCGAATTATATCTGATCAATTGTAAAGTAAGATATCAGCTTTTTTATGCTAAATAAGTGCTCAAATTTTGCTTTGACCCCAAATGTTCTAATTTACTCTCACTAATTCACAAGTTCTCGGACAGTTTTTGTATTTCAAAGACCAATTATGTGGTGTTTTTTTATTGGTCCTTTTGTGATATGTACATATTAAATTGCAGTCATGTATGGATAATCCACATGAATGTTTTATAGGTTATACAATGACGTGGTAAGTGGTAACTGAGTCAAATGTTTGGTTAGAATTCCGTATGTGCCTCATTGTCAAACTAAAAACAAAGCACATAAAGAAAAGGAAGTTTTGTTTTTTATAGAAATAAGAAAGTGAACAACAATTTAAGGACCCAACTTTGTTAAACATTCATTGAATAGTTACATGAATTTTACTCCACGGGTTGTTATAGCTAGCATGTAGTTTTCTTACCTACCACCTACAAACAAAATAACCCATAATTTACATCACCCTTTTCCCTTTTTTTACACTTCTCAAAAAAGAAGAGTTTTGACTATATGAAACTGTTTAACAATAATATTCTTGTGGTTACAAACGGATCTATGTCGCTCCATCGACTTTGTAATTTTTTAATGAACTCACCGAGCGTTTCATTTTAATCGAGTTTGTTGTTTGGATAAGTTAAAATAAATTATTTTTTAAAGTTCGGGATAAATAGTTTGTAATTTAGCCATCTTTACTCTTTACCATCGGGTGCATTTCGGCTACCAACCAATTATTCAATAAAAAAAATTCATGTTAATGAAATTTCAGATTCATAAAATAGATATCATACTTCAATATGGTCTTCTGGATCGACCATGTTACAAATCCATACCAAAAAACAAAAATAATTAACTAGTTACAAGAAACAAGATGACCACGACCACCAAGAAGGCGTGAGCAATCAAGTGATGCAACCTAGCTATATCTTGTCAAACCAAAACTTCACATGATCACACATGATAATCTTTCAACTTAGATATTCAAAATAAATTAGTTAATATCTGCATTAATATTACCCTGGAGACGATCCCATCTCAAAACCAACCCCAATAACCGCATTAATTAGGAAGAACTGGTCATGTTTTTAGTCCCGGCTGTTTTTCGCATTGATCAGTCTAGTTCAAAACCGGTTTGTTTCCAAATTGCATTTCTAACCCTACTCAAGTCTCTCCCCTTGAGTGTCCTCCCGACACCTTCATGAACGGACAACGACGCCATTCGAGTCCTAGCCAAGTACACATGAGGAGGTATCCTATCATCTTCATCAACATCGTCGTCGTCATCATCGTACAAATCATCTCTCTCTCCTCCCTTATATTCCTCTTGAAGGATCTTTGACCAATCAGGGACGTTGACGGGCAATGAAGTGGCGGTCTTTGACCGCCTATCAGCTACGAAGCCAACACTCTTTTGGCTCCGTCGTGAGGTGTTCTTAAGGGAATTAGTTTTTTTGTATTGTTTGTTTTCAGCGATTACATTTTCATTCGAATCCCATAGCTCGGATTCGTCGAATTCGAATTGAGAACCCGAATGGATAGATGAACTATCTATCTCTCCTCCAAGATAGAGGTAGTTAGGGTTATCAAGGTAGCTATTCCTTGCCATTGAAGGGAGAGAAAAGGCTATGAGTTACAAGAGAAATATTGGTTTTTTAGTGTTTTGCTTTTTAACTTGCACTAGTTATTATGATCTCTGGTTGTTGGTTGAAGGGGTATATATATATATTGGCAGGTGCTATGGATAAGCTTTCGCTCTAAATTTCGTACATCTAAAATTTTAAAGTTATTGCTACATGATCAATAAAAATTAATAACAACAGCTTTGCAGCAGTGCATGAACTGAGTAGTAGTTAATTAGATTACACTATTACACACGTCATATATAAAAAGAATTATGGCATGTTTTTTTCTTCCTATATACAACTTATCCAAAGTATTAATTACTTATGATGAAGCGATTATATTATAGTAATATAGTCTATTGTGAAATACATATTTACACATTACGTGTGGAAAATTTAAAATAGAATCAAATATTTACGCAATTAAGGAGTGTCTAAGATTAAACTTTGAAAATTTTCAAAATGCCCTATTTCTTTTTATTAGGTTTTATTGCATTGCCTTACTCCAGATACTTCTTTTTAATCGGATATGGGGTTTAATTAGTTATGATTTAGTAAAATGAATAACTCCTCATTATTTTGAACAGTCTATCTAGCTACTTGTATTTCTGCAATCTGCCCTGTAAAAAAGTTAAAAGTTTTAAGCTAAATAATTATCTCTCTTTTTAGTCTCAAATATTTTAACTTGCTAAATCCAAAAAAGGCCCTAATATCAATTCCAATAGTGTGAACATTAGGACCGGCCAATGTAAAATCTTATCACAAATTTTGTACCCTTCCAAAGCACCAATGAGATTCCCACAGTTGCCCCCTAATCCTATGTATGTACTTCAATCGATGAACCAAAATTAATAAAAGAATAAAATTTATGCATCTTATACTTTTATGCACCAATGATTGATGTGTTCTTATAGAAGGGATTTCTACTATTGTAGGCGAGATTATCATTCACGCTAGTTAATTACACCAATTAAAGAGATAAAGTTTGCCATTAGAGTATACAAAAATGTTACAGCCCATTCTCTTAATTAAATGTTTCACGTAAGCATTATTATAATATTTGAGTTGGGATTCAACAAATCATGCACGTGCGAAAGATTCTCATTAAAATTTATGAGCATCGTATTTTCAAACATTTGTCAATCTTTGGGGCTTCAAAGAGAACTTCCGGTGGATATATATATATATTCCAATATTTTACATATTTAAAACAAGTTTTAACCATTATTGTAAATGTCAAAATAGGACAAGTCAACTATGTAGTTCATATCTCTAACACTCTACGAGCTTATTCAGATCCCATGCTTGTTTTGTTATCCTGTTGAAATGCACGTTTTTTTTACATTTTTTAAACAAGTTTAACCAATATATGGGGCAATGCCCACTCTTATTAAGATTCTATCATTTTTAAGCACTTCTCTCCTATGGTATTAGGAGTATCTATGCGAATTGCCAACATTATTATAAATTGTGCTCAATTTTCACTGGGCTGATGTGCATATTACGTCTGTTCCCTTTTAATTATTTATTACGAAACTACGTGTAATTTTGATCGGTTTATAACTTTTATCAAAATTGTCGAAATGATTTTTTTTTAAATCTAATCATAAAATTTAACATTTGAACTATACGATCAACTTTTAAAAAATTTCATTCCGCCAATTTTGATATAAATTATTAACCGATCAAAATTACTCATAGTTTCGTAATGAATAATTAATTAGGAACCAATAAAGAAATTATGAATAGACTAACAAGAATTGCTGCTTTCTAAAGAAAATGAAAGGAGTTATTGGCTTATTGCTAATGCAATAAAACTTAAACACGTAAACTCGCATGACTTAATTAATCATATATGTATATTATAGTTAAATACTGTATTCTTTCCGCATTGCATGGTAATTTAATTCGCAAATAGCGAACATTACCTCGCACAACTTCCAAATCCAATTTAGTTATAATATTAAACACACACGCTAATTCATTTTGTTTTAAAACACTGCTTAAGTACACCATCATGTGCGTCACAGTTGAGATTCAAGTATTTTATATCCATTTAGAAAATTACACGACACTAAAATTGTTTAATCTTATATGGTACACACATGTATAATATCAAATGTTACAAATTATCCAATAAGAGTTCACAGGGACACGTGGCTAATCTTGAGCGTTTATACAGCCGGGACAAGTTTCTTCTAATAAGTGATCAATAAGATTTGAGTAATTTTCCGATAAATGGGACCCTTTATTTATCCCCATCGTCTTATCACGACACGTCATGCACGAAGCTTTTTGTCTTTTTATGAATTTTATCTTTTAATCAAGATAAAGAAATACATAGCGACATGCAAATAATTTAGCTACTACAAAATTTGTTGTTA
Source organism: Primula veris (assembly GCA_963682055.1). Lineage (NCBI taxonomy): Eukaryota > Viridiplantae > Streptophyta > Magnoliopsida > Ericales > Primulaceae > Primula > Primula veris. The sequence continues at coordinate 28,609,918 of OY821749.1, forward strand.
TATGGACAAAAGATTAGCAAGGGATAAGCAAGTATTCTAAGTTATATACATCTTATATTATTGTTATATTATACACATTATTAACATAACTATTTAGAATCTTTTTTACATGATAATCATACATATTATAACATATCGAGGGTATGTCGAAACACATACCTTAAACTATGCGGAAGGGCGGTGGAACTTAAACCGGACATGATAGTTCAGTTCGGATGACGGATGTAGATCGCCGGATTAGAGACTTGGATTTCTCCTCCTTCGCCTATTATTACACTGCTTTATGTGTTGTTTTGTGTGTATGTTTTTATCACAAATTGCGATGGTATTGTGTCCTTTATACAGGTAGGAGGAGGACCCGAGACTCTTCATATACTTTTGATCTCTACCGTCCATCAAGGTAGGATCAATCTAAACCGATCATTATGGTAGAAATGTAGAGTTTCTTAACTCACAAATTTATGTTTAAATCATAAATTACATATGATAAAGCCATAACTTTGGTCGGTCGCGTTAGGCTTTTCAACAATGATATAATAGTAAATCAACCGTGAATAAAGGACACTTCCTGATCTTTATTATTGCTCGGATTATTATCCTTGTTCGGACTATTACACTTGCTCGGACTAGTATTTCGGTTTTGACAATTGTGCTCGATATGACTATTTAATCTCTCGTCTTGATCTTTCTCCCCTTTTATTCGGTGCTCGGCTGTCTTTTCTCGGTTTATTTCTAGAAGTGGTGTGCGTTGGTTAGTTTCTCTCTTTTCTCAACTTCTCTCTATATTTTTTGGATAGATTTTCTGGTCCTTTTCTAGGAGGGGTAGTTGGCTATTTATAGGCAACTGCGCCTTCTAGGATATTGACAAATGTCTTCATCCTAGGGATTTTTCAGACATGGGTCCCCATTTGATTGGGCTTGGGCTTTTAATAGTAACACCTCAATTCCTATAAAAAGTATGAGACGACCCATTTAAGCGTTGGATACCCATTTATAAAGTGGATTGATTACTACCCGAATAGAATATTCGGGTCTAATTTTTATGTTCTATCAAGTGCTCACTGACTTCCTCGGCGTGGTTTCCATGTCGGGGGAGTCATGTTCGGGTTGTCGAGAACGTTACTTCGGTCTTGTCTTTCCCAATGCTTCATCGAGAAACGCAATAGACTCATGACGGTTCCCAGGGGGGCACATTTAATGTTTCCTATCCTAATATCTTTCTTCGAGGAAAACTCCTATAAAGGGGTGTGCTCCCTCCATAATTAGGCATTTTAATACTAATTTGCCCGTGACATAATGGCTTCTTCAGGTTCTACTGGTGAGAGCTCCTTTAATTATATTTCATATTTAGAAATGGAAATCAAGAAATCTCGTACCGCGAATAAGAAACTCGTGGCCAAGGTTTCAGACTACAAGAAAAGGTTGTCTGACATGGATTCTGATCATCATGTGACGATGGCCGATCGGGATTGGGCTTACGAGCATATAAAGAAGCTCGAGGCTAATCTAGCTAAGCAGAAGGCAGCAAAAAGGGCCTATAAGCTTGCCTTCAAGGAGTTGCATGTTCGGTCTAAACCGAGCTCGGATGACGATGAAGAAGGCTCTTCCTCGAAATAATTAGTCTTTTGTAATTTCTGTCGTAATTTCTCTTGAATGGGGAGTCTTCTCCTCAGTTGTAATCGAAGTTTTTGAAATTAATAAAATATTTCCCTTTCCCTGTTCTTGTCTGTTTATCTTCTTGATGTCTTTTTGGATGACTTTAATTGGATTTGGAACTGTGGTTAATTTGCCGTAAATGCTCTTGGGAAGTTCACGAGGTTGTATTTCTTTGAGATGACCTTTGATCTACTTCTTGTTTCTTCCTATAAAAGGACTGTCCCAGTATTCTTTATGTAATTCACTCTTTATTAACGACCAAATGGCTTTTCCTCTTGAAAACTATGGTGACAACCTTCCTGAATACGTTGCTCGTCTTGAAGAGGAAGTTCAGAAGGTGCGTTATCTCGAGAAGAAGGTTGCCAGGTTGTCGGTAGAAGCTCGTCGGGCCGCCGAACTAGACGAGCGATTGGATGCCCTGGAGAAGGAGCATCAGAGGTCTTTGCTCGACAGTATTCGCGCTCGTGCTCGGATCAAAGAGCTCGAGGCCTCCAGAGATAGGCAACTTGCTTCCAAGAGGGCTTACAAACTGGCCTTTAAGGAAGTGTATGCTCGGTCGAAGGGGAAACCAAATGACGAAGCGGGCCCTTCCACGAAATGATTTTATTGTTTTTTCATTGTATTTCCTTTTATTGCTTCTTCTGTAACGAAGTACCAATCAATCAATAAAGACATCTTTCTCTTGTTTATATCTGAATTACTTTTCCAATGCAATTTATTTTGACTGCGCACGCTTATGGCCTCATCAATGCTTTTTCTTGGGCCTAGCGTTTGACCTTATCCAGTGGACCTTCTTACTCTTTATATCTGGGGACCAATAGGATTTCTTGAGCCCTGTGCATAAAAATCTTATTCACCAGAGTTTTCTTGATCTCTGTGCAAAAGATCTTAGATATTTATTTGAACTTAATGCCTTTCCCCAGAAATGACGCGTGTTTCAATGCCATTATTACTTGCCCTCTTTAAATATTGGTAAGAATCCAAGCGTTTTGTGAACAAGAGTGGCTTTTAATTACTCACGCTTTTTTAGAACCTTTGGGGAATCCAAACGTTCTTTCTTGAACAGACACATCTTTTAATTGCCATCGCTTCTTAGTACCCATTGGCGAACGGTTGCGACTCTCAATACCAGCCCTCATCTAATTGATCTATAAATACTTGCTTACAGCATGGTTACATCCACAATTCTCATCATATTATTTTCCCCCCTATATAGACCCTCATCTTATAATTTCCCTAAGATGTCTGGTCCTTTCACCCCATCAACATTAGCTTTGCAAGTCGAGGCTTTTGAAGCCTCTTATAGCCATGTACAAAGGCTGTTGAGGGATGCCGAGGAGGAACTGAAGGTGATGCGTTATCACCATACCGAGATGGTTCGGGAATTAACTTGGCTAAGATCTGAACTGGCTTATAGCCGACGTGCTCGTCAGGCTCTAGTCGAAGAGAATGAGATGCTAAGGGGGAACCCGACACTGAGGGACAGGGATGTCTCTGCCGGGCTCTCTCATCGATACCAATCGACTTCCCCCTAACCTTCCCCCTTCTTTTTTTTATCTCTCTATGCTTTTCCCCATCTTTTCTCATCTCTTCTCTTTCTATACTTTTTCAGTCTCTCTTCTCTCTATCCTCCATTTTCTTCTTACTATCTCTTCCTAGGTCTTTCTTTTTCTTCTTTTTGTTTTGTTTCTTTTACGTCCTTTTTATTTGTCTGTTTCCTTCATTTCTTCTTCCTCTGCTCTTTCTCTTTCTTTTTTTCTTCTTTTCTCAGTTTCCCTCATTTCTTCGTCTTCCTCTTTTGTGTTTCTCTTTTTTTTTTTTTTATACTCTGTTCTCTCTACTTTTCATTCTTTTCTTTTTCCTCTTTTCTGCACCACTATGATGTTACAATCAGCCCTGTGATCCTAAGGGTTTTTGTGTTACATCTAGGGTTTTTGTCATTTTTCTTTTCGACTCTTCTTTCTTATCACTTCTTTTTTTCTTGCACTTTTCTTCTTTTCCTCTTCTTGCTTTTCCTTTCTCTTTCTTCTTACTTTTTCTTTTTGGCGTCTCCTGCTCACTTGGTCAGCTTATATAGTTGATCCTTTGCCTGATCTTCTGTACTAACTCTTCTCGGACGTAATAGATCTTCTTTTCAGATGTAATAGATTTCCTTTTCGGATGTACTAGACTTTCTTTTCGGATGTAATAGATTTTCTTTTCGGATGTAATAGGTTTCCTTTTCGGATGTACTAGACTTTCTTTTCGGATGTAATAGATTTCTTTTCAGATGTAATAAACAATGATATATCCCATCTTTATTTATGAAAAGTATTTTTGCCCTTTTATTTTTGCACTTCTTTTTATATTGCACCTGTGGTTTGTTGTTTGTCGGGAAGTTAGATCTTTGAATATCTCGTCTTTTATTTCCTTCTGTACTGTTGTATCAGATGTCAGTAGATGTCCCCACCTCTGTCGTATATAGGTGCATGCTCCCTAGTAGGTCAGGAATATGCATGCTCCCTAGTAGGTCAGGAATATGCAAGCTATCTCCGTTCTATAAGTACTTCTCTTTTCTTTGGTAGTTTATCATCTCTCATTTTTCTTTTTGCTTCTCTCTTCCTCAGCCCTTTATTTTCTTCCGTACTACTACAATTTCCCAGAATGTCTGGACCTGTGGTGAGATATCATGCTCAGCTGAAGGGCTTGGACACTGAGGTATCTCGGGTCCGCCGTCGGATGGCAAAGCTTGAGAAAGAGTATGGCGTTTTGGCATTGAGCTTGTTCGACTCTTATCCCGAAGAGACGGGGAAGTGGACCGAGATCTCGGCATTGAGTCGCCAGCTCGATCACTTGTTGTTACAGAGAAACCATCTGGCCAACTCCTGGTATGATGTCGAGGAGATTTGGGACCATTCTCAAGATGAGTTTGACAACTCTCCTCAAGGCCTAGCTAGCATAATGGTAAAGAATGCTCGGCTCGTGGAGCGCGTCAGGGTTCTCACTACGGAAAACAATAGGCTCTCCTCAGAGAATGACAATTTGGTCGCCATGAACGATTCCTACCAAGCTCGGTTGAATTGTTCTGCTCGTTTTGCTTTCTCTCGGTCTGGCAGTTCGATTTTTTCCCCCATTGATCCTTAGATTGGGCTGGTTTTCTTATGTATTTCCCCTTTTTCAATTTGTGTTTTGTTTTCTGTATTTGATGAATCAGTTGTATCCTCTCGTATCTCGTGCCTGTCTTGTGAACCATTGTAACGCTTCGTACTTTGTGCCTTTTGATTCTCTATAAATGCTCCCTATTGCCTGTATCTCATTACCAATTTCTACCTCTCTCTTGTTTTATAATTTGCTTCTAACTTGCTTTTGCGTGAGATGGCTCCCATCACTAGGTCTGCCTCCAAAAAGAAAGCCCTTATGGAGGAGGAGCCTACTTTTTTGCTACCTCGTCCCCCTGGCTTTGGGGAGGAGGATTTGACTCCTCTTCAACTAAAAGAAATTGAGATGTCATGGCTGAAACATGATCTCGTGTGTGCTCGGACTGAAGCGAGGAGGTTTAAACAATATTGGGACGATGAGGGCACTGCTCGTTTCAAGGCCGAGCAAAAATGCGAGTCTCAGTCTTACGCCTTGAAACAGGCTGAGATGGCGATTTCTCGTTTGGTTAGGGAGAAGGAGCGTCTGGAGGAACTTTTGGCGAAGAGGGATGTTGCTATGGGGGATAGTTCGAAAAAGTAGGATGGGTGTATTTTCTTTTTCTGTTGTATTTTTTGTGTTTCCCCCTTTGTGGATGAATAAAACTTGTCTTGCACTTGATTTTATCCTATTTTACTTCCTGTTTGCTTCACTCTTTTATGTTGATATCATTTGATGTCCCTCAGCATACACCGAACAATATGCCCGGTTATCCCCCCGGAGAGCGTTGGTAGACTTGATGCTCCCTGCCGTCAAGCTAGAAACGGTCTTCGTCCACCTTGTTCGGTGTGCCCTTTGGGTAAGAATTGGTTTGGCGTCGAGGAACTTTAATCGGGGGACATTCTCGGTGTGATAATAGTGGTAGCGTATGTGGGAAGCTTTTCGTGGTAGGGTCCACTGGCCGTTTATTTAGGTGTAATGATGTGAACTGCCTTGGGTAGTGGGATACGCGCTGACGTGGCGAAATCTGGAGCGTTTATATGTTAAAAATAGCAGCGGTTGTTGACTTTTGGATGGTTGGAAAAAAGGTAAACCTCTGTTACACGAAAGAACGGTTATTATTTTATTCTTTTTGTGATTCCACTCCTTTCTACTGTGCCAAGTAATCCTTTTTTATTTTTATCACAGAATTTGCTGAAGAAAATATCTCTCTCTCTAAAGCATATTCTTCCCGCCAAAAAGGAAAAGAGTTCGGCCGCTTGATCTAGGGTTTCGTGGTTTTGTTGGAAGACTTGCTGCGGTGCGCGCTTGCTTGCTCATAATGAGTACTGTAAGTGATTTTTCGTTCTCCCCCCTTCCCTTTTTTAGGAGTTGTATTTGATTTGTCGTTGTGGTCATAGGTGTGGCGTTGGTATATGGTTCAGGTTATCTATATATGTCTGATGATTGTTATGTATCTGGTTAATGCGAGTGGGGGGAGGGGGGTGGCGCTCGTTATATTGATGTGGTTCTTGTTTGTGTATTTGGTTAGTATATTGATGGACTTTTGATGATGTTTGGATAGGAAATTCTGAGCCAAAGTGTGGCCCAAGTTGGCACATTCGTAGAAAAGGATTTTAAGGAGCTTGCCGGAATACCTGACAACATACATATCCGGCTTCCTATTTCTGACGAGGAGGTGCTGGGATTTGTTCCTGCCGGCGAGGTGGCCGTGCGCTCTTCGGCATTTTTTACTGGGGGTCTTCGACTTCCTTTTACAAACTGGGTGGCTTCGTTCTTTGAGGCCGTCCAGATTGCTCCAGCCCAACTGGCCTTAAATGGTTACCGTACTCTGAACGGTATTCAAAGGTTATCGGAGTTGGCCGGGATACCGATTGAATTGAAGGACGTCTTCGGAGTCTACAGTCTGAGCTTTGAGCGTCGCAGCTCGTATCTGAAAACCCAGCGTACCTATTGCCGGCTTGTTATCGGTTTGCCGGATACCAACAAAGAGCGCAATCTTGGTATCGTGATAGCTTCTGGTGAATGGGGCTGTCCGGGACACCAGATTCCTGGACCGGCCACCAACGCTCCCCCTATGCCCGACCTCGGCGCTCCTAATGTGGAGGCTCTGTTAGCTCTTTGGAAATGGTGGGGGCCGGGACCGACGCCGGATCCGGCGAGTCGTACTGCTCCGATGCTGCTCGGGTACCCTATGGGGTCGGTGACCAAGGGGAATCCTGCACCCGAGATCCCCAAAGAGCCCGAGGAAGAGTTCTTGAAAGTGGTCCGGGCTCGAAGTGCTGTTCGGCTCGGGAAGAAGCTCGTTCGGTCTAAGCGTCATGCGTCTGACCCTGTTGGTGGAGGAACGAAGAGGGCCAGGGGAACCGATACGTCGGTTACCAAGGAGGCTGATATCGTTGGCTCGGGCGAGGGGGCGGTTGCTGCCGCCGAAGGGGATACCGCCGAGGATGTCTCTGCGCCGGGCGAGGTATGTGTATATGTATTATGATTTTCTTGTCTTTTGGATATCGGTTTGTTCGCTAGTGCTTTGCTTTATTAGTTATCTTGTTTCAGCTACTGACTTCTCCATTGGTTACCCTCGCGCTTGCCCGGTCGATGGGTATTGTTGTGTTTCAGGGGTCGGTCGATAGCCTGTTCGGACATATCAACATGCTGGTGGCTATGGGGAAGGAGACGATGACCCTGCATGCGGTCTCGCCTGTCCTTGCCGAGGCCGCGTTGAACCTGTCTGGTATCTCGCCCAGCCGTACAGAGGATGTAATCGAACGCAGGACCCCTGAGACTAATGCTCCAGAGGAGGAGGCGGTCGAGGAAGTGGATATGGAAGGCGGCGAAGAGAGTGCCGATGATGTTATGACGGGTGGCGAGGATGAGGCTCTCGATGGATCCGAGAAGGTGTTGGTTGACGGGGTTGCAATGACCCGTTATATTGACCGATGTAGGGGTGAGCTGCTGGAGCAACCGCGAATCTTGAAGATGGGGTATACGGCTCTGAAACCCCTTGCGTTCAAGGATGCAGAAAGACTAGCTGCTCAACCTACAATGTCGGTTATAGAGCAGACCCACGCGGATGCGCTGAGGGTACGTGGGGCTCGTATTTCGCTATATAGGTCGGGTACCTGTATTCTGTTTAGAATCTAATGTTTTGAAGTGCAGATTGCTTTGAGTACCGTGGCGCTACGGGATCAGCTGGGAGCTCTAGGGGCTGAGAAAGAGAAGCTGGTGGCCGAGAAGAACGCCATAGTCGAGGAGAACAAGCAGAAGATAAAGGATCTGCTTGCGGCTTTCGAGGTCGAGAAAGAGAAATTGGTTGCCGCGAATAAAACCCTGGGCGAGAATTATGACAAGCTGTCGGTGGACTTTCTGCACCTGACCGAGGATGTCGATAAATTGAGGGCGGAAAAAGAGTGCATGGTCGTTAAGTACGGCGAACTAGAGGAGGAGAACTTGCTCCTGGCAGAGGACATGGAAACCGAGAAGGCTAAGGTGACTGCCCTGAAAACGGCACACGCGGAGGAGCGGACAAAGTTAGCAATGATGGCCAACTTCTCCGTATACTGTGCTCATGTGCGGGCGCTCAATTTTGCGAATGTTCCTTTGTCGGATAGGGCGTGGTCGGAGTTGGTGTATCCGTGCCCGCATGGTGCACCGCCGAAACCCTTGGACTGGGCGAATCTTCGTGAAGAAGAGCTTCCTCGGCTACCGGGACAGACAATTTCGACAGCGCTGCGTCCTCACTCTATGTCGGACCCGTCCACTCCTCGACCGGATGCTACTGTTGTGCCCCCACCAGTATCTCCTCAGGTGAAACCTTGACTATCTTTCTAGCAGTATGTATTTTTTTTTTTTTTTTTTTTGGTCTCTTGTGTATCTAGAAACAGATTCTTTTGGGGAAGTGATAACATAGGTACTGTGTTTTATTTCTGTTGGGCTTTCTTGGGTTAATTTCTTTTGATGGTCGTCATATTTTGAAGGATGTGAAAACAAAATATTGTCAGGTACCAAATAACCCCCTTGCCATGGTGGTCTGGACCTCGCCTAGTCGTAGTGTAGGTGACGTAATAGAAGATTTGGAAAGATCTAAGGCGTCCCTTACCGCGAAATTGACTTGTGCTTGTCAGGAAATCGAGGGTCTGAATATTCATATTTCCAACTTGGCGATTCGGTTACGTGATTTGGGAGAGAAATTTAGTAAAAAGACCGCCCATTATACGGCAAACAAGGGTAAAGCGAAGGAACTTCTCGGTGCCCTACGACGTTCTCGTGATAAAGCCCGAGGTCGTGTGACGAGCTTAAACTTGGTCCTTGGGGCCGTTTTCGAGGACGCGGACCTGCTGCTATCCTTTGCCAAAGCGTATTGGGCCCAAGCTCGCACTTTAGAGGTTTTGAGCATATAAAATGAATGAGTGGTGTATCCCGGGCAGAGCGCATGGTTGATGCGAAGGCCGGGGTAACTGAAACCACTGTCGCCTTGAACCGAATCAAGGCGGTAATTCGTGAGCGTTTGGGGACGCAAATTAATTCATTGCGAGATATTCATTTTGCCGATGTAGTAGAGACTTCGGCGTCTGTTGAGGGGTTGTCGGATTAATAAAGTAGCTTGTTTTGTCGTTTTCCTTGTAGCTTGTATAAAAAATTCTCTCTATTTTTTTTTTGTAGCTTCCTTTTTTTTTTTTTTTTTTTTTTTTGTATATTCATCTCTTCTCGTTCTTCTCTCCCCCCCCCCCCCCCCTCTTTTTTTTTTTTATAGGCACATGCTACTATGTCGCACCAGGCTGGTTCTCCATGCCTAGTTAACCCGGGGTTAGGACCTACGGGTGCTGCCCGGGACGAGGTCTTATCTGGTGCGGCTAGTGAGGTGCCTGACAGGTGGCCCTACATTGTTTTGATGAGCAAAAATGTCAAATTGACCGACCAATGTGCTCGACTGCGGACCAAGCTGAAATTGGCCTTTTTTCGAGAATACGTTCGCCGTGCCGAGCATACTGTTGAGGTTCAGGAGCGTCGTTTGGATCGATATTGGCGTGCAAAGGACAAGTATTTCGGCAAATTAAAGTTGCTTGTGACCAAGGCCAACGTGTTGGTGAAGTATTTCCGTTTGTCCCGTGCCAGATACGATGCTTCCGCAGCTATGATCGAAGCTCGCCGTAACCTCTCCTTTGACGATGATCGCCGTAAAGCGGCCTCGGATGCTCACGAGTTCGCGAAAGAAGCCGAGTTCAACGCGCGGCTTCAGACGCTGACTTGTGTTGGGGCTCATACGACCAATTTTGATGCCCTCATTTCTGAGGAGCGTTTTGATGGTGATGAGTCTGATGGGTACACAACGACGGATGACGAAGAGATTGAGCTCGGTCAATTACCGTCGTGCTCCTCCTGCAGTAGCTCTTCTTAAATGAATCTCTTTAGTGTCGTTGATCTTCTTGTTGCCTCCGTAATGCGGGCGAGGACTATTTATGTTATTTCTTTGTTCCTGTTTTGTACCTTTCCATTGCCGTATTGCTATTTGATTGATTGGATCGATTTTTCCTTGCTAAATCATTTGTTATTTCGTTATTCCTGTTTTAAAGATGCTTCTTGTTGATATTTCGTTGTTTAGATTGATTCTCCTTCATTGTTTTAGCCAATTTGTATTGTATCGCCGCCGTAATGTGAACCTGAATAATTCCTTGCTGAGAAGTCTATTGGAAGGAATTCCAATGTGGCCGAAACCTGTTCCCGCAATAAGCATGCATTGCGATAGTCAATCAGCTATTGCGCGGGCTCAGGATCATATGTATAATGGAAAGTCTCGACATATACGTCGGAGACATAAATCCGTAAGGGAATTGTTATCCAACGGTGTGGTATCCTTAGATTTTGTGAGATCAAAGGAAAACATAGCGGATCCATTAACAAAAGGCTTGACTCAAGTAGGAGTCGAGACGTCATCGAACGGAATGGGATTAAAGCCCATTAAATTGGTGGCCCCAACATAGGCAACCCAACCTAAACGGAATATTTCCTGATAGGTTCAAAGGGAAACTGAACTGTGAGGGCAACTGAACAAAGCACTCGGGAACCTGGGGTTCCCAGCCCATTTCCACGATGACAGAGTGATAGACCTGTACCATTGTAAGGGTGAGCTTGAGGCTCTTAATGATCCAAGTAACTCGACGGTCGAGTAAAGTGAGTCAGGACACTTTCGACTTGGAACACCTATAACGAGTGTGTAAGGCCGGTACCATGTGATGAGCTTGGGCTAATTCACTAGAGCACTCAGTTGAAGTTGCCAAGGCAGTCCAGGCCAAATATGGACAACAACTAAAGGGCCTAGTACGTGGGTAGAGAGGGCACTGTATGGGTGCCATTCTGGGATACACAAAGCTTGATGGTTCAAAGCTTTACAGCTACCTAATAGCAGTATTCTGGGTGGTATTCCGCTACGGCAGGTTCAAGGCGCGCGCTACCTGACCTTAGGCAGTGAACTTTTGCGGTTCTCTTGATTTGCATTTAGGACATGGGCTTTCGAGCCAATTGCATTCATGTGGGGGATTGTTGGAAAAATGTAGGAAAACATGTATTTTATACATGGTTGTTCTAAGTGGTCAGGGACCATCTTTGAGTCAATTTTCAATGTGACTCCTCAGTTTTTCTGAGGCCATACTCAATGCGGTTGAGTAGCTCGTGCGACTAGCTTCGCAACGGTATATCGCATGACCTATTCGGAGGAAGGGTGTGAATGATAATTGGACTCGAAGGTTGGTACTCGAAAGAGGCAATAAAGCCAATGCTGGAAAATGAGAAAAGAAATGGGATTTAACCCATGAGGGTTATCCCACATTGGAAAATCATGAGTGATTTTTACAATATATATACTAGGGTATCCCATGTGGATATCAAGTAGTGTGTCCATATACACATGTGTGTATTGTGTACCACACATGGGCTTGCTCGATGGGCGGGCTTGCTCGACGGGTTTTTAACTCAACGGGAAAAGTGCGCCTGTTCGGGAAAAGTGCGCCTGTTCGGGAAAAGTGCGCCTGTTCGGGAAAAGCGTGCCTGTTCGGGAAAAGCGTGCATGTTCGGGAAAAAGTGCGTCTGTTCGGGAAAAGCGTGCCTGTTCGGAAAAAGTGCGCCTGTTCGGGAAAAACTTCCAGCAAAGCTGTAACTGTTGCAATAAATATGATTTGATTGCAAAGTTAATACTGCAGTTTCGAATTTCAAAAACTGACAGTAGTAAAGTGACCTTAATGGCTGAGATACTCAGCAAGCCTATAAATAGGCAGACCCCCCACATGTCAAATAGACAACATTCTGAAATAAAATACAGAAGCATATATCATCTCTCAAAAACAGCATTACATTTTAGAACCAGAGAGAACCACCCACTAACAGCTCGACCTTGACTCGTCGCCAGTTTCCGGCGAGTCATCCGAGACGTTGTACCTTGGGATCGAAGCGCCAACGCAACCAGAAACCTTAAGGTGGTTGGGCGAATATCGGTTAAGGGCATACTGTTAACAGTAGCCTCGTCTTATTTTATTCTATTCTGTCCATTTCATTTACGTCTTTTAATTCTGTCCATTTCATTTACGCATTCAATTCTGTCTTTTTTTATTTTAGTATTTCAATTGCTGTCCTTAGCTGTAGCTTTATATTCTGTTTGTACTTATCTGTAATTAGTTTAAAGTTCTGTTTTTTGCTGTAATTACTATTCTGTAATTTAATTCTGTAATTAGAATACTTTCAATTCAGTCCTGTAATTTCAATTTCAAACAGAACAGTCCGGCTGTTAAGTTTGTACTTTCCAGTCCGGCAGTTTCTATTTATTGTAATTCAGTACATCAGATTATTAATTAATAATAATCTGATAACGTTTGCTTTAATTATTTTCAGTACCTACATGTTGTAATCAGTTTATTGTATTTCATTTGGAAATTAATAAAGATTACACTGGTTTTAATTAATTCTTGTTTAGTCCTTTTATTATTATTAATTGTTATTTCGTACACGGAAACCAACAATCTTAACCGATACCCTGTTGTTTCTTTCGTGTATTGATTAATACAATTATTTATTTTTTATAAGGAATAATGCTTTCTTGTTTTCAATTCTAAATTATATTAGAAATTGAATTACAACGAAAAAATTCCAAACAGTTTTAATTTTATTTTTGAATCTTGTTGATACCAACCGTATTGGTATTCAATAAGAATCGTTCAATCCTTTTAATATCAACCGTATTGATATTTAAAAGGATAAAAGTTTAATTTTATTTTGTTTGGTAATTCTTTTACAAACTCAAATATCAGTTTTGGTGTTTGTTTATAGAATTTATTGTACACGTATCTCATACGTTTTGTGTTGTCGTTTCAGATGACAAACACGTCGCCTATTCAGTTGCCTATCGAAAGTGAGCATGACCCAATGGTTGGTGGAGATGTCCATAACATTGGGGGCGATGCGATTGTGGGGGCTACCGCCGATGACGTGGCTGCAGCGGCTGCGGCCATGGCGGATGCTACGGCCAAAGCTGAGGCTGCGGCCGAAGCAGCGGCCACAGCCAAGGCCGCAGCTAAGGCTGCAGCAAGAGCCAAGGCTGCGGCCAAAGGCAAGGCACCGATGTATTCGGCTGTGCCTACTTTGCCGACTTCTCATCTGGAGAAACCGGAAAAGTTCAGGGGAGACAACTTTAAACGTTGGCAGCAAAAGATGCTGTTTTATCTCACGACCCTGAATCTGACCAGGTTTCTCAAGGAGACTGCTCCCGTCCTAAGCGAGGACGATCTGGACGAGCAGTAGTTCTCTGCGGTTGAGGCATGGAGACATGCCGACTACCTATGCAAGAACTATATCCTGTGTGCTCTAGATGACACGCTGTTCAGTGTTTTCGAGCCCAAAGCTACTGCAAAGGAGCTATGGGAGACTCTCGAAAATAAGTACAAAGTGAATAACGCTGGCACAAAGAGATTTGTTGTCACGGACTTTCAGGAGTACCGTATGACTGACAGCAGGGGTGTCATGGAGCAAGTTGAGGAGCTCCAACTCATTTACCATCGCCTTGAGGCTGAGGGGCTAGTGATAAACGAGCCTTTCCAGGTGGCACTCATGATTGAGAAATTGCCGCCGTCATGGAAAGACTTTCAAAACTACCTGAAGCACAAGCGGAAGGAAATGAGGTTGGAGGGGCTCATTGAGAAGCTCAATATCGAGGTGAGCAACCGTCGCTCCGTGAGGAGAGTCGGTGGTGCTGTCATCCCGATGGCAAAGGCCAATGTGGTCGAAAGCTCCAACGTCAAACGGAAACGTTTTGACACCGGAGGCAGTGCTGTTGTCGCAAAGAAATTTGCGGGAATCTGCTTTGTGTGTAACAGGACCGGCCATCGTGCCACGGACTGTTATGACAATAAAGGCGCTGCTAAGCCTAAGCCCCCTCCGAGGAACTTCAAGGGCAAAGGGAAGAGGAAAGCTCCAGCTCAGGCTCATCTGGCTGAGGGAAGACGAGATGATGACCACTTTACTGCTGTGGTCTCTGAGGTCAATCTCGTGGGGAGCAACCCCAAAGAGTGGTGGCTGGATACCGGCGCCACAAGCCACATCTGCTCAACAAGGTGGATGTTTAAGACCTACGAAGCAGTAGAGGGAGAAAGCTGCTTCATGGGAAATTCTGCTACTTCCAAGGTGGAAGGAAAAGGAATGGTGGTGATGAAGATGACCTCTGGAAAAGAGCTGAGGTTGACAAATGTGCTTCATGTTCCGGATATCCGCAAGAATCTGGTATCAGGATCGGTGATGGTGAAGAACGGGTTCAAACTAGTTTTGGAATCCGATAAAATTGTAATCACCAAAAATGGTGTCTATGTAGGCCGTGGTTATATGACCAACGGCATGTTTAAGTTAAACGTATGGACACCTGCTCCCAATAAAGGTGCTAAAGCTGAGACTAGCACTAGCAATGTAATGACTGTTGCCCAAGAGGCCAATAAAAATTCGGAGTTTAATTATTTATTTGAGTCATTTCATTTGTGGCATGGTAGATTAGGTCACGTGAATTATAATTCTTTAAAGAAATTAATATCACTAAAACTAATACCAAATTTCGTTTTTGATAAGCAGCACAAATGTGAGATTTGTGTAGAGGCAAAATTAACGAAATCATCGTTTCAACATGTTGAACGAGAAAGTGAACCTCTCGGTCTAATACACACGGATGTATGCGACTTAAAGTTTATACAAACGCGAGGAGGGAAAAAGTACTTTATCACCTTTATAGATGATTGTACTAGATACTGTTACGTTTACTTAATGAGAAGTAAAGACGAAGCAGTAGAGAAATTCGCTCTTTATAAGACCGAAGTTGAAAATCAACTCAATAAGAAAATTAAAACATTGAGAAGTGATAGAGGCGGTGAATATGAATCACCGTTTGAACAGATATGCGCTGAAAGCGGCATTATACATCAAACCACAGCCCCATACACTCCCGAGCAAAATGGAGTTGCTGAGCGTAAAAATAGAACGCTAAAGGAAATGATGAATGCTATGCTAATCAGTTCTGGTTTACCCCAGAACATGTGGGGGGAAGCGATACTTTCCGCTAACTATGTTTTAAATAAGTTACCACATAAGAAGCGAGAAAAGACTCCATATGAATTATGGAAAGGTCATCAACCCAGTTATAAGAACCTGCGGGTTTGGGGTTGTCTCGCAAACTTTTAATATACGTTTCTTTTAGTGAGAGAGAGTCCTCTTTACCAAAGAAAGGCGCTTTTTAGAAATACGTTACAAGACTCGATTCTTTCAGAAATACAAGCTCAGCATCACTGTAAGCTTCTAAATACAAAGGATAAAATAATAACAGTTTATCGCACACAAATTTAATAAGGTTTATGGGTATTTTTTTGTTGCTATAAAACTTTCATATATAATCATGAATTCTGCAGCCACTTTGCAGGAGGCCAATTTTCTTAGTACTGTATACATAACCTAATTAAGGAAGAGTTTAACATTTTAATCTTTCCATTATTTACGACTTAGAAGTCACATTCAAGTAAAAACACAAAAGAAACGAATTTAAAAGCCAAACTACCGGTTTATATTTTATAGTCTCTGCAAAAAAAGAAACAATAACACGAAAACTAAATCCCTAATTAGCTTTATCTTACTTAGATAAGATTTGATCTCATCAAACGTAATAAGCAAGTGATGTATAATCAGTGGGTTTTTTGTCCTTACCCCAAATCATAGACCAGTTGAAAAAATTTACGATAGTGAAAGGTAAATCAATTGGCAGATAAACTAGGGCTCTTTTTTAGACTCAATGGAACACGGTTTTACTTTTATTAGGGGGTTGAATTTTTAATCTGTGAGTATCTTTTGTTAATGCATTAACGTGACAAAGAAAAAATTAGAGGTTTTTAGATGCTTTCTGACTATTTTCTGATGGCTAATCCGAAATAGTAAGGAGTGCAACTAAGCAAGCAATATCTATTCATTAATTTTGTTTCGAATATCTAGCTAATTGGTCTAACACGACATGTTATGGAGATCATGTGGTGGCTTACCGGCTTTGACAATTAAATCATATTAATAATGAAGTTAGTCTAGTTAGATAATCTTTTAAATTTGAATACTAATATGATTCATATTCATTACGTTTGGTGCTCTTTGGTGGTCTTAGGAGAGGGTATAAGGAGAGGCGTTTGTTTTCTTTGGTGCTCTTTTTCCGGTGAAACATGAGGTTTTCTGGTTTTTTAAGTCATGTTTTTTCATCTTTCTAACAATAATCTTTTGTATGACTCTTTTAGTCAAATTTCAGAATAGTTTGTTGATGTAATGACTACTATGGGTGTTTATCTCATAGAGACCTTATTTATATAAGTTTTTGTTTGGAAAAAAATATATATATATATATTCATTATGTTTACGGGAGCTATGAAAGCAACTAGAAAAACGAGAATGATGCCCTTTGGTAAAACGTAAAATAGTACATAAAGTAAAAACAGCTTACCAAAGATTGCATTTAAACTATTCACTCCTATAATCGATGAATCTCTACAAGTTCTCACTAAGGCACAGTTAATTGGACGCTTACAGGATAATAGTTTATGAAATTAAAGTGTATTGCTAAAACAAATAAAAGATACTGGATCAGACCAATGCATTAGAAAATCTTTTGCTAAAACATATGGTCAGACCAATCACAACACCAGTCTCGGACTTTTGGATCTCGGAGGCGACAAAAAAATAGAAATATTATTTTAATTATAAATGTGATACAAAATTAATTTAATTTAATTATAACAAAACATTCATACTTTTCTAAAAACCACTCAACCTGTTTTGAACTGACTTATTTGTTAGTGGATCAAACCTTAATTATTATTGAAGCAGTAGACATTTTATTAATTATTATTAAAAAGAGACAATTTGAGGCAAGTGCAATTTTACATATTTTATTAAGCGTAGACTCATAACATACGTCTTATTTAAGTTGTAGTCTAAAATATAAAAATAGATAAGTTTTTTTTATAATCAAAACAGATAAAAATATAAAAGTATATGAAACATTAACATGCATATGTATCGAAGCCAATAATCTGTATTTTAAATTTGAAAGCTAATTTAAACGTGAAAATCTACTTTTAAGCGTTGAATCAGTTACAAAAGTCAATAATATGTATTTTGAAAAAGCTGATGGCTCGGGACTAAAATTTAAACAAGTTTTGGGACAGAAATAAAACTTAAATAAGTCAAACTTTTTTTAACATGTCAACAATTAACTCATCTTACAACAACGAAATAAGGCTCATTGGTGGAAGTCAAATTTAATAAAAAATTTGTTCATGTGCAACTATTCTTATAATTTTTTTAAATGTAGATCAAATTACAAGTGATAAAAAAATATTAGTAACTTTTTGGTATTTTTTTTTTACTTAATAATTCAAACAAACACTAAAAAAAACTAAAAAAACAATTTTTAAGTTATTTTTTTTACACTGATATATTTCTCGTATAGATTATAATATATATTTTTTATCTTAAAATTTTTTTTTAACATATTTTTTACATTTTGATATCTTTCCCGTATAGATTATAATATATTTTTTAAGGTTAAAAACAACTTTTAACCTTGTTTTTACATTTTAACATCTTTCCCGTATAGATTATAAGTTATTTTTTTAAGCTTAAAAACAACTTTTAAACTATTTTTTAGTGGACCAGATGAATAAAACTTAAAAAAGTTCCGACACATGACATATATTTAAAAAATCTTATAAAATATTACACGGGGATATTCATTTGGTTTTAGAAACGACTCTTTTAACTGAATCATTCGTTGGTGGACCAAATTTTAATTAAAACATAAACCAGCCTATTATTTATTAAAGGTTCTTTTAATACAACAATATCAGTCCAAGCCCAATTAATTAAAAGCCCAATATAAATCTCCTCTCACAGAAACCCTATCAACACTATTATAAAACCCTCGCGCCTCCACTCTCTCTCTCTCTCTATATCATTCTCTCTCTATATATATAACTCTCTCACTAGAACCACCACATAAGCAGGAAAAATGCCGCCAAAGCTAGATCCATCTGCGATAGTGGAGGTGTATGTACGAGTCACCGGAGGAGAAGTCGGAGCAGCTAGTTCTCTCGCTCCCAAAATCGGACCTCTCGGTCTTTCTCCTAAGAAGATCGGTGAAGATATCGCTAAGGAAACTGCTAAGGACTGGAAGGGCTTACGTGTCACCGTTAAACTCACCGTTCAGAACCGTCAAGCTAAGGTACCGGAATTATTATTTTTAGTTATTTAATGATTTTTATTATTATTGTTTTAAGTTTTGTATCTCTCATTAAAATAGTGTGTTACTTTACGGGTCGGGTTAGGTTAAAATTTAATTCAGTTGCTATACCTTTAATTGTGCTGATCTTATACAATGTTGTATACGTTTTTTTATTGAATGTGGATATTTGTTATTAATTAGGTGACGGTAACAGAATGCATTTTTTTTTAATTAATGGATTTATTTTTATTGTTATTATTGTTATGCTTTTAGTATCTTTCATTTTTGATTGTTTTGTATTTTGGATAGTACAATTAGTAAATATGAATGAGAATAGAAATAATGTTATTCTTTTTTGGTCGATAACTATTGTTTTTATTGTTATCATTTTGGCTGTTGTGTTTTATTGTTCATGAGTTAGTCGTTTGCATTTGGTTTAGAATTTGTAATTTGGAATTCTGTTTATGGTTTGGATGATTAAAGGCATGTAAGTCTATATTTGTTGATTGTTTGGTGAACTGTAAATGCGTACTTTAATAGTATTGATGAAGAGCAATGTTGGGCATTTTAACATTTTGAACCGTAGGAAAAGCTTTGTCTTGTGATTGAAAATTCATTTTGCTGAAGTTATTTGACCATGTCAGAATTAAGGATCTATAATCGAGTGAACGTATCAATGAAGTTCCAAGTAGATCTTTTGTTTAACTATCTGGATTATACTTATATTTAAATCTTTAGTTTTAAATTCATGCTTGAATATGCTTTGAAAATATATAACCCAGGTTATTGAACTCACGTTGTAGGTTTAGGCCGTGTTGAAGGAAATTAGTCAATAGACACTAAATTTTGATGGTTCAGGACACTATTTTATAACGAACGCTGTAAAAATATTAGGGACAATCCATGGAAATTGAGAAGTAGAATAGGACAGAATGTGCATATATTTTTTTCTAAAATGGGGATACTCCATTGATGTAAATGACTCCTTTAAATTTGGATATTTAAGATACCGAGTTAGTTTTTGTAGTGTGTTTGGGTTTGAATTTCAACTTTATTTAAATATTATGTTACATAAGCAATGCAATCCTAAACGTGCTTCCAGAGTTTTTTGGTGGCAGTGGCTAAATAATCGAAATGGTTGTGTTCATGGTCTATAGAGGGATACTTTACGAAACAATTGCTTTAAAGCTGATATTGTTTGACAGATTTGCTCTACGTACGTATTAATCTTGTGCAATTTTGATGTGAGGGAGTATCCTGCATTTGCTATTCATTTTTGCATATGTACAACATTAAATCTAGAGTAATACATTTGCATGTACAACTGCTGTTAATATTTTTTGGTTTTTATTTTGAGTTGATGTGTCGCTAACCCACTACTATATATATTTGCTTGTCTTTGTATTTTGTTTCCCTCGCTGGGCTTTTCCTGAAGTTGAGGGACCAAATTAATTTCACTGCTGAAATTAGGAATTTATGAATATTTCAAAGAAAATCTGAAGATAAGTAGAGATTTTGTTAAATTATGTGGACCATTGTCGTATTTGGTTCTTCTTATTTTAAACTAATGTTGAAATTGTTTAAAATGTAATGCCCATGCGTTATTTAGCTCACATGTGATTTTATGGTTTTAAAAAAAACAGGCAATAGGAACTTAAATTAACATTGAATTTGTTGGTTCTGGACAACAATTTTCAAAGGACCTCTGTTGATTTTGTGTAGGCATTTGAAAATGGCGGATAATCCATTGATAATATCATTTTGAGTTTGGAACTCCGTAGATTTATAGAAGGCTTTTAAAAATGGAGGATAGTATATTGATACATCGTGTTGTGTTTGGAACTTTTTTTAATTTTGGATGAATATGAACTGAGTTAGTTTTTGTTGTATGTATGGTCTGAATGGCAAGTTTATTGAAACAATACGTCCCATGAGCAGTTCAATCTAAAATCTGTTATTTGTCTGATTGTAGCAACTAGATGTCTTTAGCCAAGTAATTGAAATGGTCTTCTGAGTTCTGAGGGTTAACATTTATCAATGAACTTGCTTGTTATCTTTTCAAATTCCCCACTTTTCAAATACCTTGAATAACCATGTTTCTGATTATTATAGGTGGCTTTTCTAATGATGTGTTTTTGGTTAAATAGAAGCAATCGATAGCAAAAGTTCAATCCTAAAGTAGCACTTTTATTATCAAACTTGGTGAAAGGTTTCTGGTTAACATCAAATGGGTTTAGAATCTAGATTTTAGAATTTTGCTATTGGACTCCATTAAACATTCATAAATCATTCAAGGCGAGGTTTTTTTTCAAACAGATGCATTCTTCTTTATAATACCAGAAAGAATATCCAAAATTCAGTATTCTGCAGGATTTTTTCCCATGCCTACACTTCTGTTGGGCATTTTAAAATCCACATGTTTGCATTAACTTTAAATGCAGTACTATTGTTTTTTTACATATAACAATAGTTTTACTCCTGTCAGTAGAAATGGAATGATACCACTACTTTTAATTTACGGTCTTCTTTTTGAAGTGACTGCTAAGTGCTAATAATTTCATTTTGCATTTCCCTTCAAGGTGTCTGTTGTGCCCTCCGCTGCTGCTCTTGTGATCAAAGCCCTTAAGGAGCCAGAAAGAGACAGGAAAAAGGTTAAAAATATCAAGCACACAGGGAACATCACCCTTGAAGAAGTTATTGATATAGCACGGATAATGAGTCCTAGGTCCATGGCCAAGAGTTTGGTTGGTACTGTGAAGGAGATACTCGGTACATGTGTATCTGTTGGGTGTACTGTTGATGGCAAGGACCCAAAAGACCTCCAAACAGAGATTGATGATGGGGATGTGGAGGTGCCAGAAGTGTGATGTGTGGGCTTCTTTGATGTAATACTGCGTCTCTGTTTTTGATTTTGTTAAATTAGCCTGATTACTTTTGAAGTTCATGGATTGCAGAGATGTAGTTTTTGGATGGTTAGTGTTTTCTTGAAATGATGATTATTATGAATTAGCTGATGTGATTGATTTTGGTCACATATTTGCCTCTTCTTCTTTTTTAATCCTAATGAGAATCTTGTTTTTTTCACATATCTGGTTGGTGCTTAGTAGATTTTGCCTTTTCTTATAGTTGTAGCTGTTTCATCATATAATTCAAAACCAGCTTTGTTTTGAATTTCTGAAACTACAAGGTATCAGAGGTTCAAGTCTTTGCTCCAATTTTTGGATACGTTGTACTGTTGTTAAGCAAAAGTATTGAGGTTAAAAATGCATAATTTGTCAGGTTATTAAAAGTTGCGTCTTTTCAGCAGGAGATGTTAATTGTGATTCAACTCTTGAGGGGTTCTAATTGTGCATGAACCTATTTGTCTTTACTGGTTTGAAATATTACTCCAATTGTTTATTAGTTGTTGCTTATCTCATACTCCCCCGTCTAGCGTTCTTCTTTCCATTGTAGTACGTAGCAAAATAATTGTCCAAGTTTTTTTTTGAATTACTCGTAACCTCATTTTTTAAGTAAAAAATTGGGTTTTGTTTAAAATTGTTGGCATTTTTTTATATTTGAAATAAAATTGTGTCATTCTGTCAAAGTTTCAAAGCAGGATACTGGCTGTGTCGGATTTGTGTCAGTTGGCTATTTGATTTTAGTATTTATTGGGTTTTTGGAGCTGATGATTTAGATCAATATAATTTGAATTTTGTGTAGAGTTTGTACTTTCTATACATTTGGCTTGTGGGTTTCATACGAAAACTGTTGTACTGCTGCATTTTTCGGAAAATCTTGTGAGCTTTATTTATGCAATGTCAAGGGTGAACTTGATCGGCCAAAATCTTAATCTAATTGGTGAGTTAAATTTTTTTTAAATTAACCATTGTCAAGTTAACCATTTTAAAAGTTAAATTTTTTGATTAACTTTTGAGAATTTTCTCAAAGGGTTTGCCGTAGATGTTAACTTGTTAGGATCTAAATTTTTCCTGCTGTACTTGAGCTCAGTAGTTTAGCTCCATGAAATGGATGTTTATAGTATTTGTTGTTAATTCTGGAGTGTTGTCAGATTTTTTTGATACTGCTTTTACTGATCTACGAATAGCATGGCCATATTCTTCCTGCTAACCGAAGTGGTTTCATCATATAACCCCTGATATGGAGAAAGTTTGCATACGTATAAATATTAAACAAAATCTCATTTAAGTGTGTCAATTCAGAAGTGGGATATGCAGTGGTAAAACCCGGATTGGATCGGGAGAGGCTGAAATCCATTTTTTGGGTGAATCGGCTGAAATCCATTGATGAGTCATGTATCAATGTATGCTAAAGCTGGATGGAAATTAGATTTATATTCCATAATGCATGCATAAATTTTTACTATTAAAATTAGGAAGTCATTACCATCTAGATTTTCTCTGATTCTACAATTCGTGCAAAGTTATTTTCTCAAAATTTCCCCTCATATAGATGGAGCTCCCTCCCTCCCATGCATGAAATCCTATTTATGTGAGTAAAAAATAACCACAGATAAAAAGAATTACCATCCATCCAAAATACCCTCAATCATATGTGAGATCATAAGGCAGGAATTCACTGTACAATCATTACCACTCTTTTAATAGTGTTTTCATGAGCCATTATTCATGTTTCCAGTCCATGTTATACATAGACCATCACCCTTTATTGATTTCTCAATTCATAAACCATTCTGTTTATAGAAACATAATCAACCCATTGGACTTTGCAGAAAAAATCATCATATTCAATCTCTCTTTCTTCTGTTTATCATCAGGAGGAAGAGATTTTTTTGTTCCTTGGTTTGTTTTCCTTGTCATCACATTTGCTCGCTCTCATCCTTAAAGTAAGCCTGTCAATTTTCTCTAATTAGCTTAAAATGGCAAAGAAGATTAGGAATTCAAATGCTTGGATCAGAAGCCCAAATACTTGGGTCGAGGTTGCTCCTGCTCTGATGGCATACGTGCGTAGACCGTCTTGTTCTCCCCAATTAGAGACCATCAGAGAGGAAAGATACGAAGGACATGACGAAGATTAAATTTCATGCTCTTTCAATACATACGTTTTAGTTATATAGGTGCTAGTATTTCGTGTTTGTTTGATGCAGACCTGTAGTACTACATGTTGGTAATACGTGATGACTAGCTATCTATTAATGTAAATAATTCAATATAGTTTTGTGTTTTGCTTTGATGTGTTGTAACTAGCTAGTAACTGATGAAGGTGCTGCAATAGACGGGTTAAGTTGCTCTTAATTTTGGACTGGAACACAACTTCAAATTCTGAATATATACTTTTTCCTAATAAGTCAGGAAAATCGTTCAATTATAACCGATACATCCGTGCAAGGCAACGTCCATACTCCATAAGGTCAAGAAGAAAAAGAAGCCAGAGGCGAACATTCTTTCAAACTCGCTCCTATAAAAATATTTATTGAGAAAACGTCAGATAATTGCAATTATTTCCAAACTGAAAATAAATAAATACTAAACTAGAGAAACGAAAATCAAGGAAAGTCTGTCTTCCTATCACACAAGTGATTCCACGAACTAATGCTCCAAATGTTACAAGTTTTTTTTCAAGTCGTTTGATATCATAATTTTTAATTGGCATGTAACCTTATTGCATTGGCAACAGATCTAGACGAATTGAAAAAGGGAGACTAGCCGTTGATTAGAGAATATCAAGTCTTTTGTATAAGTTAATTTATGCTTGAAAAAAATATAGTTATGGTTATCAGATTGATTGCTAGCCATTTAAACGCGATGGAGACGAACTTGTTTCTGCCTACACGTATCTGCACGCAGACTGCCTTAGAGAGATGACAGAGCGGGAGGGTACATAAAGAGGAGAAAGACAATGAGACCATAATGAGAATTGAGATAGGGGAGAGAACATATTGCATACACTTATCAAGCATATCACTGTTTCTTAATCATATGTATGTATATATATATATATATATATGTATATATATATATATATATATTATTTTTTTATTATTATTTTAATATGACTGATAAACGCAATGTGTATTTTCGATTTTTTTCATCGACTATAATAATGTACGTATCTAATAAATGTTAACCATTTATAGTTTCGTCCACTCTTTATGGTTCTATAGAGTTCAATATGTGGACATCTTATCAATTACAAATTTATCATACGAAAGTTAGTTCGATAAATATTTGCAAAATAATAAATACGGTTAACATAAAACTTCTCAAAAATAAAAATCGATAATATCTACCTTATTTTACATAATCAAAAAAGGTAAAATTATTAATTTATTATCATATTGAATAATCGTAATGTCAATGTTCCAAAAATGATATATGCATCCCCTTTTCTATTTTGTGTTATATTTTCTCTCTCATCTACCGACATTAGTCTGAAATCACATCTGCCTGCATCTGCGATCCCGTCGGATTAAAAATACACCTCTCTATTATCAGTAAGAAATCTAAACCATCTCTGATTTTCTCTCTCACTTGATCAACTTGTATTAACTAAGAATTTTGTGAATTAAATAATAAAATAGGTTTCCGTATTTCGTTTATAGTGTACTTTTAAGGATATAAATGTTTATTTTATTGATTGTAATCTTGTCACATAGCTAAAAGACGGGCACTTCCTGTCTGGGCTATACATATAAGATAGAGTAAAATTCTTGTTTGATATTTGTGTACATTGAAATTTACATCTTCATTTTAAGCGATGAATGACCGTTTGTTACAAGAGAAAACGTACTGTAACTAAAATTAGAAAATAATAATATATGCATAATGACTATGAATTTTTCACCTTGTAAAAACTTTCATATTCTAATCATGCTAAGTAAATTCTTTTAGTTATGTTGAGAAAGCTTACCATTGAATTAAGTAAAAAATTCAACATTTTTTCAAAAGGCTAAACATAAACAAAAACAATGGATGGGGGGAGTCACGAGAAGTATTCAAAACACATTATTTTCATTAATACGGTGTATCTTTTGTATTTACGGCTTGTTGGTTTACCTTTTACCTTGTCTGTTATGTAATAATTTAGATATGATTTTATGTATATGAGGCATTGTGTATTATGTAACATTTGATTTTTTGGAAAGGACTCTTTTACTACTTGTACCCATTATTTATAATAATAATAAGTATTTAATTTTAAAAAAAAAACACTTGTTGTCCTATGGATAATTTAAGATAAAGTTTGAGTATGGTAGTATGTGTGTGTACGGGAAGCAGTGTCCCTGACTCTGAGTCAGGGTGACTCAGAATCTAAAATTGCTAATAAAACGCTCAATTTTATTTTAATTGTCTTTGATTTTTAAAGTTAAAATTATGTAAAACTTACATAAACTTACAAATATAAAAATAAACAACAAGCAACATTTTGTATCTATATATTATTATATTTACATATACATTTTTATAATATGTATGTATACTACATATATAATATTCAAAATTTTCAAATAATAGTTATAACTTGATTTCATTGAATTATGCAAGTTTTACATAATTTTGACTTTAAAAATCAAAGACAATTAAAATAAAATTGAGCGTTTTATTAGCAATTTTGGACTCTGAGAGTCAGGGACACTGCTTCCGTGTATATATATATATATATATGAGAGTATATTTTAGGTTCTAATTAATTTAGTATTAATTAAAAAACAAGATCTCTGTAGCTAAGAGGATGTAAAATTCTGTTGCAAATATCATGTCATATTTCTGAATAAGATGATGGATTTCTTTTAACTCTAAAGTGACTAAAGTGCTTTATGTTCAATTAAAACCAAGCCTTTCTCTATTTGAATCCTTGTAACCCATTCAATTCCCTCCCCAAGACACTGCTCATATATCTTTATAATTTTACCAATTGTTTGTGTAGTTTCTAACAATTAGATGTCGTTATTAGCGAGAAATACAATATGGCCACTATTTTCAGGCTTTGCTACAGCAAAAAAAAATTGGTTAAGGTACTTAGGGCTGCTTCATTTTCGAGAAGTAAAATATAGAAATTTAAAGACTTCTATTATTTTGTAGAAATGGTAGATGAGATTAACTACATGCTAGTTGCTATAATTAAAATTATACTTGCACAAGTTAAAATTTTAATTTTGTGTAAAACATTTTCGTAATTTTTTGATCTTAAAGAAATTAAATGCAACACCAATGTTTGAACAATTAGTTGTTATACCTAATGTGTTTCATTTTGTTTATAAAAGAAAATACATGTTCTATTTTCACAGGTTGAGCACATCTACGTACCATTCTACTTCACTTATCTTCCCCTACTCAGAAAATAATTGTAAGCATTTTTTTTTTAATTTAATGTTATTATTTATATGTTACTTTTTTTTAAGCAAGGAGACAGTACCCCATTTTATATACATCAAACTTGAGACCTTACCCAGTTTCTACATTCACGCATAGACTAAGTCAGCTTATAAGCTGCTTTTGCAGAGTAACACACCGGCAAACCTACACAGACAAAACTGAAAAATTTAGAAAAAAAACATAAAATTACAGTAGACCACTAAATTCTTCACTCATTGGGCTGCAATTTTAATTCAAAATCAAAAGCCCTCTCTTCAAATCTCTTTTTGGCACATAGTCTTCAAAATCAGCAAGAAAACACGAATTTATTTCCTTTTAAAGTTTACAAATCCTTCTCTATCCAAGCAGTAAACTTCATAGACTCGTCTATATATGGCCTTACCATGCATTATTTCCTTCTAAAACATACTAAATCAATTAAATCGGAGTGATAGCTGCCAAAAACTTTTGGTGGTAGCTCATTCGCACCCTCATAGTTTAGCCAACTTCCATTTAGCCACATACTAGCCAAACTATCCGCAGTGGACTTTTGCTCTCTCCAAATATGCACCAAATTCATACTGACCATATTTTTTTTTTAATTCAAATGAGCGATACTCCTCCGTCTTAGATTGTATTAAAAGATTGGGGCCTTACCCATATTACAATGAAATCATAGACCAAACTAAAACAGGTTATAGAAAAAGCAAACTAATTACAGACACTAGACATGCCTTAGTTTTCAGCCAAACAAGACTTAAAAGTTGCAGAAAAAAATAGTGGATAAACAAAAGGAGACATTCCCACTTTTCAGCTTAGGCAACTACTATGTACCCAAAAGAGACACCACCATCCTCTTAATGCTCTTGTTCAATCTTGAAGTGATTCAGCTTTTAGCATATTTACCTCATTTTTCAACGCATGAAAGAAGAAATAGAGGTAAATATATGTCGGAAGAATCTTTTGCTGTAAAAAAATCAACACTCCTTATTTGCCAAATTGGCAAAGTTCGCTTTTCACTAACATGAAATACATGCAGCGAGGCACACATTGAACGCAAACAGTAGCCCATTAATCTTTCTTCCCAATGGCCATTTATTTTCTTCTAAAATAGACAAAACCCAACTTGTCAATTTGCATCAGCCCAAACACTTTTGGCGGCAGCTCACAATTTTCAAAAAAAGTGCCACATTTTCCATTCATTCCTTCTTTAGCAAGACAATCCGCCACCATATTTTTCTCCCTCCAAACCTGGTTTATTTCTACCCCAATCAACTCCATTAAGTTCAGAATATCTTCCCATATATTTTCATACATCAAATGTATTTTACCTTTATTCTTCCATCAAATTTCAAGCAACTTTAAATCTACTTCTACTTCCAAGTCATAAAAGCTTAAACTAAAGCAGATTTGTAGCCCATATAGTAGTGACATTATCTCAGCTTCCAAAGCAGATACGCATTTTAACTTGCATGAAAAAGCCATTATCATAGTGCCTGTGCTATTTCTCAAGATACCACCACCTCCAGCATTTTCATCCCCTCTTTTAAAAGCTCCATCTATATTTAATTTTAATTTGCCAGTAGGAGGGAACTTCCACTTCAAAGCTTTACATTTTTTAATTTTGCAAGGTAGAATATATATTTTTAAGTTCAACAACACCTGCTTATTAAAGACAGCCATCACTCTTTTGGGCTTAATATTCCCTCCAGTTCAATCAACCATTTTTTGATCTTTAT
Organism: Primula veris; assembly: GCA_963682055.1. Classification (NCBI taxonomy): domain Eukaryota; kingdom Viridiplantae; phylum Streptophyta; class Magnoliopsida; order Ericales; family Primulaceae; genus Primula; species Primula veris. The sequence goes on from OY821749.1 coordinate 28,638,516, forward strand.
AATGATATTTTCGCTCTTCATATCCTCTTCCTTATGCTTATCATTCAATTTACTTATCCAGATTTCCCAAATAATCAGAAAAGGAACAACACAACCAACATTTCCATCTGAGTGGAGCCTTTGAACTTGTTACACTAGTCATTTATCAAATCTTTCCAAAGTTTCTCTTCATTGTACTTGAAACCAAAATTTTCACAGAAATACTTCTATACTTCCATGCTAATCTCACTTCTTCCAAACAAGTGATCAGTGGAGTCAGTTTTATGCTTTTTACAGCAAGAACATTTTGAAGCCAAAGCAATACCAAAACGCTTAAAATCTTCATCTAATTTCACACCTTTATTTCACAATTTTCAAACAAAAGCGGATATTTTTAGAGGTAGTAGTTTGTTCCAAATGAATTTAGCCATAGGCCATTTACCTCTTTTTTCTTTATAGTATTCCCAAGCTTCTTTTACAGAAAAACTACCATCACTGCTCAATGGCCAAAATCTTTTATCGAATCCATCTCTTAACTTGATATTGTACTCAGCTAGTTTAGTTATCAACATATCACCACCAAGATGTTGAATCATCTCTTCTTTAAGACCCCCATTTCTATCAAAGAACTGATTGAGAAGCAAGTCTTTTTTTGTCACTCCACTAAAATAGTGAGGAGCTTGCTTCCCCATCCAATTTTCATAACAAAATCTCATTGATCCTTTTTTGATCAACCATATACTATTCTTTACCAAATCCTCAAAAAAAACAACCAAGAATTTCCAGGAGCTTGAATGTCAACCCATTATTTTAGGATTAGCCCAATTCATATTCTTAGAGATATATTTTTGGTGCATAAAACGTGCCCACATTGTATCTTCCGTAAGCAGTCTCCAACTTAATTTGGCATGTAAAGATTTCATTACTTCATTTAAACTTCTCACACTTATACCCCCTTCATCGATAGGTCTAGCCATCTTACTCCAAACAATCCAGTGGTGATTATTCTTCCCATCAGTTGAGCCCCAATAGAAGTTAGAGAAAATACCCTCTATTTTATTAATAGTAGCTTGTGGGGGATTTAATACTGAGAGTAGGTAAATTGGCATGGTTGTCAAAACATGCCTTATTAATGTAATTTTTCCTCCAATTGTGAGCAATTGGCCTTTTCAGCTAGCCACTTTGTTGTTGATCTTTAGTATCAAATCTTCATACATTTTAGTGCTGAGTTTAGCATAGTGAAGTAGAATTCCCAGATAAGGAGTGGGAAAAGTCCCTTCACAAAATCCAGTTGTCTTGGCTATAATTTCTGTTCTTGTGCTTGTAGAATCATGGGTGAGAAAAATGCTCTTAGAGGCATTAAGAAGCTGCCCAGAGCACCTTTCATAATCATGAATAAAAAGCATCAATCTGTCTAGGCTTCTTTTGCTTCCATTTATGAAAATTAACACATCATCAGCAAATAACATATGAGAGACTTGCTCACATCTAGCAGGAATCTGATAGGGAAGAATTTCACCATTTGTGACTAAATTTATCAAAGCCCTACTAAACACCTCCTCAGATATAACAAAAAGAAGAGAGGACAAGCGATCTCCTTGCTTCAATCCTCTACTAGATTGAAAAAAGCCAGTCATTCCTCCATTAATGCTCACTGAATAAAAAGCATTCGACACACACTTCATTATTAGCCCAGTTCAATCTTCATCAAAACCAAATCTTCTCATAACTTTTTTTAAAAAGTTCCAATCCACTCTATCAAAAGCCTTTGTCATATCAAGCTTAAAAAGTACATTATCACTTCTACATTTCACATTCATATGTCTAACCATCTCTTGAGATAGCATAATACAATCGGTAATCATTCGTCCATTTACAAAGCCATGCTGATTTTTAGAAATAATTTTAGACATAATAAGAACAAACCTATTAGTCAAAATCTTGGAGAGAATCTTATAGGTTACTTGACATAAACTAATTGGCCTAAATTGCCCAAAGTTATTAGGAGAATCAACTTTAGGAATTAAGACAATTAGGACAGCATTCCAAGACTTTGGGACATTGCTGTAATGAAAGAAATCAATTATAGCTTCAAGCAGATCATATTTTTTAATATCCCAGCAAAACGTATAGAAAGATGCAGAGAAACCATCCACACCTGGGACAGAATCAATTGGTGTAGAGAAAGTTGCTTCTTTTAATTCCTCCAGATTTGACAACTTTTTCAGCATATTATTGTCCTCATCACTCACAAGATCTGGAATAACTTTTAACAAATCCTCATTATAGAATGTTTCTTCTGCAGATAGGTGCTTATGAAAATGAGCCACAACTTCGTCTTTTATTTCATTAGTATCCTCAGTTGCAGTTCCATCGTTTTTATCAATCTTGCTAATCACAGCTTTTTTCCTTTTATATTTCATCATTTGATGAAAGAAATTAGTATTTCTATCACCCTATTGCAACCATTTAATTCTTACTTTCTGTTTAACAAAAATCTCTTCTTCTAGTATGAAATTGTTATATCTAGCAAGACAGTTTTTATACTTTGCCACTGTGCTTCTGTCAAAATCAGATTCTACCTTCTTCTCCCAGTATAGTAGCTCATCTCTTAAATTAGCTACATTGCTGAACACGTTTTCAAAAACTTATTTATTCCACTTTTTAAGGCATACTCTAAGTCTTTTCAATTTCATTGAAAAATTGACCATTCCTGAAGCATAGCAGGGATCCTTCCAGTTTTGTGTCATTATAGAAAATGTTCATTCTTGGTCCAAGCTCTTTGAAACTTAAAAGGGCAAGGCCCCCCGTTCTTAAAAAATTTAGGAGACAGAAGTAAAGGGGCATGATCTGACACATTTCTATTCAAATGTGTGAGCTCATAACTCATTTCAACAATCCATTTTGAATTTATAAGAGCTCTATCTAACCTTTCCAGAATAGCTTCTCCTTTATTAATCCTACACCAGGTATATCTAGAGCTAGAAAAATTCATATCACAAAGGCCACAAAGCTGATACATTTCATTAAAATCATCCATATCCACCAAACCTCTTCCTTTTCCTCCCAACTTTTCTCCTTCATTTCTAATAGTATTAAAATCCTCAATAACCATCCAAGAAACTGAGTCTTGTGCCATATCGATTAGATCCTTCCATAATTCTCTTCTTTCCCCATATATACATTTAGCATAGATCCAAGATAGAAAAACTGTCTTATTCTCAATTTCAGTAGAGACAGTGAGCATTTGACTAGTAGAGAACTCCTTCTTAATGTTTACACTTTCTTTAAACAAACACCATATTTTTCCTTTCTCCGTTTCGTTGGTAATAATACCATCCATACCCAACTTCTTCATTATTTTACCAGCTTTATCTTCTTTAATAAAAGGCTCTAACAAGACAACCACCTTGTTATTATAGGTTTTAACATACTTACTTAGCTGAGAGAGTGAAGCAATATTTGCCACCCCTCTAATATTCCAAATGAGCATACTCATCTAGACTTTTTAGTGTTTTTCCCTTTTCTAGTAGCTATACTAGCAGGGGTGTAAACCTTGGCTTTTTTCCTTTTTATTTTTTCTACTTTGACAGGTGAAAGCATACTTTCGGAAGAGAAACCACTCTTTTCCTCTTCAGATTCATAGTTGTCTTCCACACAAGAGTCAATGTTCAACCTATCCATAAGTTGCGCAAAAGAGTTCTGAACAAGGATTTGCTCATCAAAAATCTCTTCTATAATGATGTTACTTGACCTCTTGTGGTTCTTCTTAATAGTTTCAAACATATTATCATTGTTTTTTCTACTGTAATCTCCTCTCTCCCCCTGTATAGTCTTAGACACAGATCTGGTGGGAGGGGATAAATGAGATATTTTAGTCTTCTCTTGCATAAAATATCCCTTTTCCCTATCACCATTTCTCCCTAAAACCGTACAGGTAGTTTCCTCCATATTCCTATTAGATTTTTCATTGGCATTAGTAATCTCATTCACAAGACTGGTCTTCTCTTGCACAGCGGTGTAATGAGAACCTTCTGCAATCAAATCTTTAATAGAATTAGAGCCGAAGCTATTCTTCTCCTTCCACCCAAACTCATACCAATTTTTCTTGTAGATCACCAAGGCGTTCTCAGTGTCTCTAACTCTAGAGCACTCTTCATCACAGATTAAAGCTTTTTTTCCTTTCCTTTTTTCTACAGCAACTTTTATATACTCCCCAAAATTGACATTATTCCATTTTTTTTATTAATATCCTCCTCATTTACAGGCTTTTTAGGTCTATAAACCTGTTTTATTTTAGATTCATTCTTCCAGCCACTAGTTTTCTTCCGGTCTGCAATACTATTATAGTCTTTATCTTCCTTTTTATACTCCTCCTTCTTAGCATTCTTACCAGCATAACCTCTCTTGCTCATACTTACCATATCTAGCAATTTATTGGTATCATATAAATTCCAAAAATGTATGAGAACATTAGATCTCTTTTTATGCCACTCTACCAAAAGTTTACAGTCTACCTCCACAAGAATGTTCTCCAACCTTAAAACATAACATATTTTCAAGCCATATAATAGCGACTTAACTTCAGCTTCAAGAGGACTAGTACATTTCAAGTGAACGCTATAGGCTATAAGCATTTTGCCTTTTTCATCTCTAATAATTCCTCCTCCTCCAGCACAATCTGATTATGTATTAAAAGCACCATCTGTATTTAGTTTTAGCTTACCAGATGGTGGCATTAACCACTTCACATGTATGATAACCTTGAGCTTACATGGGGTTTCTAAACATTCAAAGAGTGAAGAACTAGCTTCTGAAAGGGTTTAACAATTTTATTAGGTTTTATCTTCACATCTAGTTCAAGGATCCACTTCTTTACTTTGGCTATAATATTTCCTGCAGTCATTTCTTTTTCATTGAATTTATAATCAACTTTAGAAATCCAGATTTCCCACAATATCAAAAAAGCGGTCAAGATAGCTATATAATCCAATTGAGTTTTACCACTCATATGCATGCACCATTTCATTACAAAATCTCTCCAACCCATATTTTTAGCATAGCTAATCCAAAATACTCCACAGAAATGGGTCCAAACTTTTTTAGCTATGCCTCCAGCCCAGAACAAATGTTCACAGAAATTCTCTTAAGGTTTAACACAACAGGAACATTTAGAAGCCAGAGAGATCCCCATTTTTTTAACATCTCCATCGAAGTTAATACTTTTCCTCCAAAGTTTCCACACAAAAATAGCAATTTTAGAGGGTAAAATTGGGTTGCAAACATACTTTGCCATATTCCACTTTGTTCTCTTCCTTCTAGTTCTTTCAAAGGCAAGCTTAGCAGTCAAAACTCCATTATTTATATATAACTTGTTACATTTGAAATTATTTTAATAAATGATATATTCTTTCCATTTTTTTTGGCATTACCATCCTACAAACTGGGAAAAAAAAAAGAAACAATTAAAAACCAAAAATTAATTCCGAATACTGGAAACGGGTGGGGATTGGGGTGATGCGGTAACTGATCTCATAGAGAGCTAGGCTGGTACCTATTGTTCCTGGTGTTTCTCTTCCTGTGTTATTTAAAGGAAACTATTCTATATGTTGCTATATGATACTGTATAATACGAGAATCATGCTTGATGTACAAGTTTCTGCTTGGTTCTACATATTGGTAACTAATAGAAATCGAGAAAATATTATCTGAAAAACGTTGTTTTCTTAGAAAACATGGAACTGGTTTCTTATTCCTCTTCTTGCGGACATCACATGGGAAAGAAAACTCTTTCCTACTTTAGGCTGTATTTGTTTCATAGTAAAAATTTTACAAGCGGAAAATATTTTCGTGGGTTTCAAGTAGGAACGAAAGTCTTGAGTCCAAATATAAATTGTTACATAGACCCTATATAAAATTAAAAAATCGTTAATAATACATTGATCATAAAATAACTAAATTTATTCACTACAGTAACATGGCTCTTATTCCGGGGCTACACGATGTCCAAGCATTTCAAATCCTAATCGGGTTGCCTTATGAAGATCTCAAGAGAATGAGAAACGTGTGTCATCCGTGGAGGGCTGAGATGGGAAGCCCTGATTTTTACAGATCAAGACGAGCCCTAGGATTGACCCAACCCACCATAGTTGTGGTTCAACGTTGGGAAGACCCTTCGATGATGCACATTTATCCCAACCACTTTGACGCGAGCATATTTAGAATTGCTTTTTTTAGACAAAATGAAGATTGTTGGTCGTATCTGAAATATATCCCAGAATACCCCAAAAGTTTTCCACCTTACTGCACTATCGTAGGAGTTCGTAACGAAATTGTTGTCCTTGGAGGACAAGACCCAAATAATTGCGAAATGAACCTGGATTCAGTTTTTGTATATAATTTCTTTTCGGGTGAGTGGAGACGTGGCGCAAGCATGCCCGACCAGAGCCGGATATTGCACTTCGGATGTTGTTCAGATTCTGAAGACATAGTTTATGTTGTGGGTGGCTCAGATGAGAGTGGTATAAAAACTAGATCCGTTATGGCATATGACGTGACACAAGATAATTGGACAAGACTACCTGATATGACCAAGGCTCGAGAAAAGTGCCAGGTAACATTTCGCCAAGGGAAGCTGCATGTGATCCATGAATACAACATGTGTTACGGTACAATCAAGATAGATTTAGATATACTAGACGTGAGAGAAAGGCGTTGGGAATCTTCGGTAACAGAGAATGGTGTTTGCGAAGGAATATATGTGGACGACATAGATAAGGGCATGTATAAGTGTTGTTTGGAAAGTCGGGAGATTTTCAAGAGAGAGGGCTCTACGTGGAATGTTATGACAAACCTACCAGAAAAAGTAGAAGGCGTCTATTTTTCGACTATGTGGGAGAATAAACTAATGGTAATGTGTTCAGTTGAGTTCGATACGGTTGAATGTTTAACGGTTGATCTGAAGACGCTTGTGTGGAGTAAGTTGGATAAGGTCCCTGCCGAATATACTCAAAATATTATGTCGGGTTGTTACCTGGAAATGTGAAGTTGCCCTTGTCGCAATATTTTCTAATTCTCTTAACAGTGTTATATTATATCCTTGAATTAAGAATTTCTTTGAAAGGTTAGAGTAATAGTGAGTTAAAAACAACTTCTTGCTCCAGTTTTATATTTGATTGCAGACAAATTTATTGAAATTTGAAAAGCATGTTCATCCTGCTTGCATGCACAATATTTATTTCGTATGTGTATGATTTCACAATATCACCATGATTTTTTGCTTTTCAACAATTTTTTGTATGTTACTTTCGTAAGTAGTTTACAAAAAGCACCAACAATAATTATTTGTATGTTACGTCTGTTTAAGTAGTTATAATCTTTGATACACCTAAATAAGTTCTTTGTATACTGAGTGCTTTTTTTAAACAGTTTAGAAACGCCTATAAAACTGACCAGCCCTTGTTTATACAATGAAACAACGAGCTGGGGAAATTGCAACAATTTAGGTGTATTCAAGATTATAATTTAGGTGTATATATCTAAAACAATTATGACTGAAATCTCGAATGTGGTCTGGGGAAAGGGGGAAGATTTAGCATCTTGTAAAAATTTATGCGGAGCTTGCCTCTGGTTGATCACTCAAATATGTTTCTGTTTTTTCCTCCGAAAAAATAACTTGATGTTTGCATCTAAATCAGACGAATTGCGAAAAGAAATTACCCGTTGATTAGAGATTAATACCCCATTAAGTAATAAGTACGCTGTATAGGTTTCTGCATAATTATAAGAAAAACACTATATATAGTTGTCTGTGAATGTTGATCGCTAGCCATTTAAACGTGGTGGAGTCGAACTTGTTTCTACCTACACCGGACCGGCCTGTCCCTCCCAGACACAAATGTCAACAAGAGGAAAACTAATTAAGTAATATGTATTATTTCATATAATACCCTTTTAAAGCACCCCATACGCATATAAAAAACATGAGATTTCTAAGAGAACAAGTTTTTTCAGTCTCAAACTGTACATATTATCGTCGCATGAACATACCACACATTGTCTTTCGCATCTCCGCTAGTAGCAGAGTTCTCGGTCGATGACACATGACTATATTTGGGATGATCTATACGATTACGCCTTTACATAATTATCAATTTACCAAGACATTACATTCTTATTAAAACTATTGGAGTAGTTTTTTTCCTAATATTAAACAAATAAAGACATAATCAATAATATAGATTACTAATATTTATTTAAAATTGATGAGAAACTAAATAAAACATTATTTAAAAAGCTGAAACTATATTTATGATAAAATCATAAAACTATTTTCTAATAAAGAAATAACGTAGATCTATTTTTTACTAAATAGAAGATGTACCTTAGGAACCAATTATTCAAAAATGACTTTCATGAACCTAAGATTAGAAAAATATAGAACTAAAAGCGATTATTTTAAATAAAGCAATATGTTAACATTATGAAATTAAGTATCATAGCCTTAAGTATACATACCGGGACATATATATGATGTATATTGGTGATACAACCTAAAAAATAGAAATTGGTGACTTATTTATTATAGTACTTTATATACTTTTACAAAACACTCAAATCATCTTCTCTCTCATCTAGTGTGTACGGCTTTTTTCATTTTTATGCAAATAAGCTGAATTTTAGCGTCTCAAGGAAAAAACCAAAGTGATTATTCATCTTAAAACTTCTTTATCTTATTACAGACCAAAAGCTAGAAAACCACAGCTTTTAAGCTGCTAAATTAAAGACACCCTTGATTTCACTAAAAATAAAATAAAATAAAGCTGAGCTTTAATAACACCTCAAGGTCTTGTTTAGTTGCAGCTTCATAGCTCACTTTTTTTGTGTAGAGGCTGAGTTTGAATTATTGTTTAAAAAATCGCATTTTGTAGTAAAATTAAACTTGATTCAAAGCTTAAGAAAGGCTTAAAGGCTGCTTTTTATGCCGCGAAAAGCTTACGCTTTTTAATAGGCGGCTTACCCTTTTCATAGTTTGACAGCTTATTTAAATGGTCGATGAATTGTTTATTGAGTATTTAAGCCTCGTTGTTTCAAAAACAAACTCGCTCGTACGAAAATAAAGTCATACAATTTTACAAGAGTTAAGACTTTTTGATTTTTTCCGATTTTTCCATCTAAATAATATGTACTTCCTTATCAAGATTTTATTGACTATTTGACTTTCTATTAATTTCTCATTTTAAAACAAAGTATCTTTTTTTAAGAGCGTACTTATCAAGATTATATTTTTGTAGATTTTAATTTGAAAGCGGTATACACTTAGCTAGTTTTTAGAGTTGAGTTGTATTTGCAATTTCAGTTTTACCGGTTCTGACAATAGTCAGTGAAAAAGTATAGGATAAAGAAGTACCGGTTTATTGGATTCTTATTCTGTCTTTAACTTTGTTTTTTTCTTCTAAATTATTGTTTGGCATAAGGTTTATTATGAGTTTATTAGAGTAAACTAGTGCCCGATGGAATTTACAGAAGGAGACAAATTGTGTTTTAGCTTTGTTATGTTTACACAATTGTCAGTTGGCACATATAACGTATTTATATAGTTGGAAATTAGAAGTTAATATAGTTACAGAGAAATTGAAAGAAAGTCGAAAAATCAATATAATCTTGATAAAGTCAAAAAGTAAACTCTCGTAACTCCAAAGTATGGGTCTTTGTTTTAAAGAACCACTCTGCTTTTAAAACTACGAGTTTAATAATTTTTTGACTGTATAAAGACTATTTCCTAGGCTTTACCTAAGATTTTCGTTTTAAAACACTGATTTGAATAAAAATATATTCATGTTTGGTTTTGTCATAGTGTTTTGCAACAGGATGGCGTCGACCATTCGTGTAAAGAGAGAGAGAACAATGTCTGGATTGGGCAGCAGGACTTCCCTATGACCTAGTTGAGTTGGTTGTATAAAAAATGGCGCTTGTCGATTGCTTATCCTTTAGCAGCGTTTGTAAGTCATGGAGCAGTGTTACAATGAAATTTTTCGAGGGATCTTCACTCGGGATTCCTTTACTGGTGAAGTCTGGCCAGAGTGAGAAAATACTAAGAACCTGCCTCAACGTTTTAGACAAAATGAAGAAGAGACTAAAGTGCTCCATCTTTGATATATCAGTGTCAGACGGGAGCCATATTTGGGGATCTTATCGCGATTGGTTGATTTTAGAAAGGATACATTGTGACGACTACACGTACTCTTATATACACATCACTTTTCTTAATCCATTTTCCGGAGAGAAGGTTACCTTGCCTAAGACATGTGATGAGTACCACACGATCGTTTTGTTTTTGGTTCCATGCGACCCAAGATGTATTTACATACTTGTTGGATTAGAAGAATATGTTGCCTTCTAGACTTCTCCTGGCCAGGTGGAATGGCTTTGCTGTAAATTTCAAGAATGACGTAGAGTTCCCTTGACAAACAATGGACTAGTTACCGATTCTTTATACCATGATAGGCACTTACGTCTTGCGTAAAAACTGTGATATAGTTGTCATCGATGAAAGAAGTGTCATCGACACCATGCTTTTTAATTTTGATCGTCGTCACGATCCTGTCGAAATTGCGACTAGTTATATTGAGGTAAAAAATCTATCATTTTCAGGAGAACTGTCATCAAGCAGGCGTCTTAATACGAAATGTATTGTCGAATCAAGAGGGGACATAATACTTGTGGCTCGTATGTTCTACAATAATGGTCTGAAGAAATACCAAACATGTGACGTTCAGGCTTGACATATATCTGAAAGGGCGTGGATAAAGTTGGAGAGAGCTTGAAGAAAAACAAAATGATAATCTTGTGACGGTCATCTAGTAGATCTTTTGATGCAAAGGATGAACTAGATGACGATGCGTTGGCAAACAATATCTATTTTAGTAACAACTTTCCTTTTATTTGGTGTAATGAATGGGGTAGAACCCGTGAAGTTATGAGTAAGTATATTGGGAAAGGAGATGATGATGTTGTTGACGACCGGAGTGTTTTCCTCTTGGAGGAGGGACACAACAAAACAACAGAAAGTAGTACAGGTGAAAATAATAATAATTGGCCTCGTGCATTTAACACAAATCCTAAACATAGGGTAGACATATTGGTTACCGCACCAATTTGGTGGTGCTTGAGGCAGCAGCAAGAATATCAGACCCAGAAATACTTAAACCGCGTTTGTCGCAAAGGCTACATTAATCGTTGATCAAATTTTCATTATTAACTTTTATTTGTTTGAGATTTGGTTCTATTTAAGGTGGTTGTTGGTTGATTTTGTGTTCAACTGGTTTATGGTCTTTTATCAATAACTATATTCTTGGCATCTCATTTGCCTTGTTGGTTTAGTTTTTATTTTTCTTTTCGATACAAAGATTTGTTTTTTAATATTCACTAATTTCAGATACACTTTGATAATTATTGGACAGGCCTTAAACAGTTTGGAGTATTTTTGGCTTATTTTTCAAACTCCTTTTCTGCATGGTTCTTTTTACTAGTGTGCATATTGTTTTTGTTTGTTGTTTTTTTCAATCATTCAAAAACCAAAAAATAATAATATAGCATGTTCCCCCTATCTTTGTCTCCATCTATTTTACAGTATCTATATATGATTCTATTCTACAGAGCTCTCTCTCTCTCTTCTATATATATATAATATTTATAAACGCACAAATCGGTAACCTTGCCATTTCTACAGACTACAAGTGAACGAAAAAATTAGCAGAACTGAACTCGTATTACACGTAACTCGACTTTTCTTTTAGGCTCTGTTTGTTTCCAAGAAAAGATTTTATAATTTTGTTTTACTTGATAAATAGAATTTTGGAAAAAAAAATTCTTAAACCATGAAAAAAATAGGAAAATATTTTCCATTTTATCTCGTTATATACATAAATACAAATATACATATTTACCATCTCATCCCATATTTTCTTCTAAAACTAGAAAACAACAGCCTTTAACCTGCTAAATTAAAGACATCCTAGCTTTCTGTTTAAAAAAAAAAACTGAGCTTAAATTTCCCTTTAAGGCCTTGCTTGCTTGCAATTTGAAGCTTGCTTTTTTTGCTTAATTGCTAAACTGCATTCGGTTGACTTGCATAGAAAGCGAAACTTAACTAATGAGTTTTTGCTATAGCTACACTAGGCCTAAAAAGCTGAAAAAAGTATCTTTTAAAGCTTTTAATCGAGCTTCAAACCGAACTTTTTTACTACAAATGCATCTTTTTAAAAACAGTGGTTTTAATAGAATGTATTCTTGTTTTGGTTGGTGATAGTGTTTTGCAACATGATGGTGTCGACAATTTGCGCAAGTAGAAAAAGAAATAACATCAGGATTGGGCAGCAGGACTTCCTAATGATCTACTTGAGTTGGTTGAAAAGAAATTGCTTCTTATGGATTGCTTATCCTTTAGTAGAGTTTGCAAATCTTGTAGAAGTGTTGCAATTAATTTTTTCCAGGGATCTTCACGAGGGATTCTTTTACTTGTGAAGCCTGGCCAGAGTGAGAAAAGACTAAAAACCTGCCTCAACGTTTTAGACAAAAAGACGAAGGATAATAACTGGTCAGCCTTTGATACACCGATGTCAGAGGAGAATACAGGTAGCCATATTTGGGGACTGGTTGATTTTAGGAAAACGAAAACACATACTCTTATTTGCGCATCACTTTGCTTAATCCTTTTTCCGGAGAGAAGGTCGTCTTGCCTAAGACACATGACAACTACCACATGGTCGTTTTGTCTTCGGTTCCAAGTGACCCAAAATGTATTTACATGCTTGTTGGAAAGGGCCATTATGTTGCCTTTTGGACTTGCTTAGGTGGTGTGGAGGAATGAGTTACATGTGAACTTCGAGAATAGCGTAGATTTTTCGTGGGAGACAAGGCATCAGTTATTGATGCTTTATACCATGATAGGCACTTCTACGTCTTGCGACTTAACTATGATATGATTGTCATCGATGAAAAAGTGTCATTGACACCATGCTTCTGAAATTTGATTGTCGTAGACCCATGGGTCTTATCGAAATTGGGACTTATTATATCTTGAGTTAGTAAAACCATCATTTTCAGGAGAACCGACATCAAGCAGGCGTTTTATTAATAGGATTAATATTGTCGAATCAAGTGGGGATACATTATGTTTATATAAATAATTGGTCCCCACAATATCGTAAATTAATAATTATGACAAATAGTAATAGAACGATTCAGTGAAGTGTAATTCTTAAGTCGTTTTCTTCTTCTTAAAATTTAAATCTAGTTGTAGTTTCTCACTAGTTTAATGTATCTAACGTGTATTATTAGTTTGTAGACCGTTTAAGACATTGTAAAAAAAATTAGTAAGTTAAATAATGCATTTGATTTTACTAACGAGTATTTTTAGTAAACTATATATAAAAAAAAACTATGCTATTAACAATTATTATTATCGAATCGATAAAAAACCAATTTAAAATAATAAATAATAAATTTATCTATTATTTAACAACTCTGTAAATTAATAAATATATATTGTAGCAACAGTATTAATTTATATAAGTTTTATTATAATATTTTACAATGACGCATGTTGCCATCTTTGTCTCCATCTATTGTATTTGTATCTATCAATATATATATACTAGTAATCGTGTCCCACGCTTTGCGTGTGAGACGCGTAATGCGATAAAATTTAGAAAATAAGTGTAGTTATGATACAAATATTTAGAGAATAAAAAAAATATAAGAGTATAAAATGAGAAGACTCAAAAGAATTTTGAGAGTTTAAATAGTGATAATATAAGAGTATAAAATGAGAAGACTCAAAAGAATTTTGAGAGTTTAAATAGGGATAAAAAATGTTATTAATTATTACTTTTTCTCTATTTTTATGAGAATATGGTATTGTGGTAAATAATAAAAAATTGTAAGGGTATTTTTGAAAAAAAGTGATAAAATTTGACAGCAAATCTTGGGTTGGGTTATTATTATAATAGTATATATATATATATATATATATATATATATATCCTATCTCTACAAGTGAACGGACGATTTATCAGGATTGAACTCGTATTACAGGTATTTCGACTTTATTTTATTTTATTTCATTATATATATACAAATATACATATTTAGTATTTACCATCTCATCTCATATTTAGGTTTTACTAATGGAATCAATACCAGGAACTTCATCTTAAATCTTTTTTCAGACTAAAAGTTAGAAAACCACAGCTTTCAAGCTGCTAAAATTCGAAGACATCCTAGCTTAAAAACCGAGCTTAAATAACACCTTAAAGCCTTGTTAGATTGCAACTTTGAAGCTCACCTTTTTTGTTTAGTTGCTAAACTGCATTCGATTGACTTGCGTAGAAAGCGAAAACTTAACTAATGCGTTTTTACTATAGCTACACTTTAGAGGCCCAAAAAACTAAAAACATATCTTTTTACGATTTTAATCAAGGTTCAAATCGAACCTTTTTAAAATTTACTACAAAACCATCTTTTTAAAACAGTGGCTTTAATAGAATATATTCTTGTTTTGGTTGGTGATAGTGTTTTGCAACAGGTTGGCGTCAACAATTCGCGCAAGGAGAAAAAGAAAACAAGATCTGGATTGGGCAGCAGAACTTCCTTATGACCTAATTGAGTTGGTCGTAAAGAAATTGCCGCTTGTCGATTACTTATCCTTTAGTAGCGTTTATAAGTCTTGGAGAAGCATTACAATGAAGTTTTTCGAGGGATTTTCGTGCGGGATTCCTTTACCGGTGAAGCCTAGACAGAGTGTGAAAAGATTAAGAACGTGCCTCAACGTTTTAGACAAAAAGAAGAAGAGAAAAAAGTGCTCAACCTTTGATATACCGATGCCAAAGGGGAGCCATATTTGGGGATATTATCGTGATTGGTTGATTTTAGGAAGGCTACACATTGAAGACAACAAGAACCACTTTGTCCAAATCACTTTATTTAATCTTTTTTTCCGGAGAGAAGGTCGTCTTGTCTAATACACATGACACATGACACGTACGACATGGTCGTTTTGTCTTCGGTTCCAAGTGACCCAAGATGTATTTACATGCTTGTTGGAAAGGGTCATTATGTTGCCTTTTGGACTTGTTTAGGTGGTGCGGAGGAATGGGTTACATGTCAACTTCGAGAATGGCGTAGATTTTTCGTGGGAGACAGGGCACCTATTATTGATGCTTTATACCATGAAAGGCACTTCTACGTCTTGCGACTTAACTATGATATGATTGTCATCGATGGAAAAAATGTCATTGATACTATGCTTCTAAAACTTGATTGTCGTGGACCCATGGGTCTTATTGAAATTGGGACAGATTATCTTGAGTTAGTAAAACCATCATTTTCAGGAGAACCGTCATCAAGCAGGCGTTTTATTAGTAGGAATTATATTGTCAAATCAAGTGGGGACATACTCCTTATGTCTCGTGTGTTTTACAATGATGGGCCAAATATATGCCAAACATGTGCCTTTTAAGCTAAGTGGGGACGATCGGGTGCCACGGTACCCCTCATAATTTTAGAAATCTCAAGTGACGCAATTTTTTTTTAGTACAATTTCTTTTTAGGCGTAAATTTGGCACCCCCATAAAAATATGTTACTTGTACATATATTTTGGCACCCCCATTTACACATCATGGCTTCGCCCTGTTTGAGACGTTTAGACTTGACGTATCTAGAAGGACATGGATAAAGTTGGAGACCTTGAACAATAATAAAATGATAATTTTGGGGAGATCATCTAGTAGATCTTTTGATGCAAAGGAGGAACTATGTGACGATTCGATGACAAATATTATCTATTTTAGTAACGACAGTTATATTACCGAGCTTAATGAATGGGGCAAAATCTGTGAAGCTTTAACTAAATATATAGTATTTGGAGAGGGAGGCGATGATGTTGCTGATGACTGAGGTGTTTTCTGCTTGGAGGAGGGACACAACAAAACAACAGAAAGTAGTACAGATGAACATAATAATAATTGGTCTCGTGCCTTTGACACATATGCTAAACACTGGGCAAGCATCTGGGTTACCGCACCTATTTGGTGGTGCTTGAGGCAGCAACAAGAACATCAAATTCTTGAGCTCAATCTGTTCAAGCACGGAGATGGTTTTGATGAAACCCGGGTTCAACGTGCAACTCGGGTGCCTCAGAGATCCATTCGTCTCAAAGACTACGTTACTTTTTAATCCGATTTATTTTTTCACCTTTATTTGTTTAATATTGGTTTTATTTAAGGCAATTGTTGATTGGTTTTTTGTTCTAACTTCTAAGTGGTATGTGGATTTTGTCAGTAACTTTATTCATGGCATTTCATTTGCCTTGTTGGTTCAGTTTTTAATTTCTTTTTGATAAAAAGACTTACTTGTTTGATATTTCATTAATTCAGACTCTCAAACGAGCAACTCGGGCACCCCGGAGAACTATTCGTCACAAAGGCCACATTCCTCTTTGATCAGATTTATGGAGTATTATCTATCATTATTTTTTTAAGATTTTGTTCTATTTAAAGTGTGGTTGTTGATTGATTTTTTTTGTTTCTAAGTTATCTATGGATTTAATCAGTAACTTTATTCTTGGCATCTCAGAGCATCTACAACGGGAGAGTCAATACGTATGTGAGTGTTAGTCAATAGCTAAAATCAATTTTAAAGCTCTAGTAATGTTAACCCCATTATATAACATTGGAATTTATATTTTTTTACCATTAAAATAGCTCGTAATAGTAAAGATGGAAACTCTTTATAAACCACAGGCTTGATCGATGTTACATCGATGTGAGATAATATAACTCTGACACTCCCACTCGCTCGTGACCCGACATTTCAAGGACCCAACGAGCGGATATAATTAACATGTGGAGGTGAGACCCAACATCGATGGCCCGCTCTGATACCATATTAGAATTCATATTTTTTTAACATGTGGAAAGTCATAATACATACGTATTTAAAAAATCGAGTACATGTACGAATCAAATGAATAACAAGTCATGCATGAAGAAGAAATCGTTGAGTCAATTAGGTAGGAGCGAGAGAGATAATTAAATACAAAATACTTCATGTTAAAAAGCGTTAAACATGATTCACAAGTTAAAAATATTTTACCTTCATCAAAAAATATATATGTTGACGAGTTATTACGTACGTATAACTTAAAATAAAAATTAAGTAATTGTCGCAGATTATCTTAGTAAATATTTTAAACAGTCCTAAATTTCATGTAACGACGTATATAATTTTACATCTTTATATCATTTATTATCCATTACATAAAAATACTCAAATAGCGACGGTATTTTTTATTACGAACTTATTAGCGACGGTTTTTGTGACGGCTTCGTGACAGTTTAGTCAATTTGCGCCAGATTTATGACAGTTTTTTAATTAGTGACAGACTTATGATAACTTTTGACTCTCACTAAATCAAACATTATTTTGTAGTGATCATTTATTACTATATAGAGGTATATTTTATTAAGATATTACCATAAAAAATTAAAAATTATTACAATGCTAATGCAATTTCTCTTTATAACCGGAAATTTTTATTACTACGGTGGAGTTATATTAGAGTAATAGATAATAAATTTAAAAAAAAAAATTGTAATAGATAATAGAGTATTTCAACCTTTAAAATCAACCCAAAATATCAACTCGTTGAGCTGTACTTGTCTAACTCAGCTTAATTAATACTAATATCTCATTAATTAAAAAAAAGAAAAGAAAAATTGATGATTATTACAATATAATAAAAATACAATCTACTAAAAACTCAAATAAAAATATAGTAGAACCCTAGTTAAAACTAATTTAAATTTAAATATTAATTAAAAAAAATTGTTAAATATAAAAACTCAAACTACTAAAAACCCAAATAAAAATATATTATAACCCTAAATGAGGCTACCCTAAATTTAAATATTGATTAAAAAAATGCTTAATCTAAAAATCCAACATATTAAAAACTCAAATAAAAATATATTAGAACCCTAAATGAGCTTACCATAAATTTAAATATTAATTAAAAATAAGAAAAATTGTTAAATCTAAAAAATTAACCTATTAAAAACTTAAGTAAAAATATATTAGAAGTCTAAATAAGGTTATCCTAAATTTAAATATTAATTAAAAATAAAAAAATTTTTAAATTTATTATTACAAATATATATACATATGTATTAATATATATAAATATATATTAAGAGTTTATGTTAATATTGACTGCACAAACCATATGTGCATGTCAGTGCATAGAGTTGTTTGTTTTTAGGTAAATAAATAGGTCACCGAAATCATTTAGTATATAATAACCCATAATATTTTTCAATGACGCATGGTGCTATCTTTGTCTCCATCTATTAGCACAGTTTCTCCTTCTCTCTCTCCTATCTCTATCTCTATCTATCTCGTGTGTATATATATATATATATATATATATATATATATATATATATATATATATATATATATATATATATATCATACTATTAATACAAGCAAACTCAAGAAAAAATACTGTTCAATTTTACCAAATTTTTTTAAAAATACTTTCACCCTATCTTAATAATTACCATTATACATAATCTAATTAATTAATTATTTATTCTCAATATATTTTACTAATTACGGATGTACCCTAAATTAATTAACAATTCGTTTTAACCTTCGTAACTATAATAAATTATACCAAATCTGAATATTATGTTAAAAATAAAATATATTACGAGATTTATGTCGTTACGCGTGTCACACGCAACGCGTCAGTAACTTTTACTATGCGCACAAGTCCGTAGCCTTGCCATCGTATTAATTACAGGTATTTCGACATTCTTAATTTATCTCATTATATATATTGATACAAAAACAAATATTTACACCATCATCTCATATTTAGGTTTTACTGATGGAATCAATAATTCGTACGGAATTTCATCTTAAAACTTAGTTATATTCTTTCGGACCAAAAGCTAGAAAACCACTGCTTTTAAGCTGATAAATTCAAAGATATCCTAGCTTTCTGTTAAAAAAGAAAAAAAAAAACTGAGCTTGAATTACCCTTAAGGCCTTGTTTGGTTGCAACTTTGAACCTCACTTTTTTTGTTAACTTCTGGACTGCATTCGGTGGACTTGCGTAGAGGCTCGGTTTTAATCAGTGTTTTAAAAAGCAAGCACTTAACTAAAACGTTTTTGCTATAGCTACGCTTAAAGCGCAAAAAAAAAAAAGTAATCTTTTAGCGGCCTAGCAGAAAAACGAGCTTTGTAATTTTTTTTTAAGCATTGAATTGGGCAGCAGGACAATTCGCGTTTTGGTTTATAAAGCTTCTTCAGAAACAGAGTTTTTAATATAACATATTCGTGTTTTGCTTGGTCATAAGTGTTTTGCAAGAGGATGGCGTCGACCATTAGCACAAAGAGAAAGAGAAAACAACGCCTGGATTGGGCAGGACTTCCCTATGACCTAGTTGAGTTGGTAGTAAAGAAATTGCCGCTTGTCGATTGTTTATCCTTTAGTAGCGTTTGTAAGTCTTGGAGAAGCGTTACAATGAACCTTTTCGAGGGATCTTCACGTGGAATTCCTTTACTTGTGAAGCCTAACCAGAGTGAGAAAAGACTAAGAACCTGCCTCAACGTTTTAGACAAAAAGACGAAGAGAAAAAAGTGCTCAACCTTTGATATACCGATGCCAGAGGGGAGCCATATTTGGGGATCTTATCGCGATTGGTTGATTTTAGGAAGGCTGCACATTGACGATGACAAGAACCGTTTTATAAAAATTACTTTGCTTAATCCTTTTTCCGGTAAGAAGGTCGTCTTGCCTAAGACACACATGATGGGTACCAAATGGTCGTTTTGTCTTCGGTTCCAAGCGACCCAAGATGTATTTACATGCTTGTTGGAATCATGCATAATGTTGCCTTTTGGACTAGTTCAAGTGGCCAGGAGGATTGGCTTAGATGTAAATTTCAAGAGAGTGGATCAGTTAGCGATGCTCTATACCATGATAGGCACTTCTACCTCTTGTATGATAACTATGAATTGGTTGTCATTGATGAAATAAGTATCATTGACACCATGCTTCATCATTTTGATTATCGCCGGGGTCTTATTGAAATTGCAACTCGTTGTCTTGAGGTAAAAAAGGCACCATTTTCAGGAGAACCGTCATCAAGCGGACATCTTATTAGTAGGAATTATATTGTCGAATCAAGTGGGGACATACTGCTTGTGTCTCGTGTGCTCTACAATCATTCTCCAAAGTGGTACCAAACTTGTGCCTTTGAGACGTTCAGGCTCGACGTATCTGGAAGGGCGTGGATAAAGTTGGAGAGCTTGAAGAATAATAGAACAATAATCTTGGGGAGGTCATCAAGTAGATCTTTTGATGCAAAAGAGGAACTAGGTGACGATGCGTTGGCAAACAATATCTATTTTAGTAAGAACTATGTTAATCTTAGGTTTAATGAATGGGGCAATGCCCGTGAAGCTATGAAGTATATAAAACTTGGAAAAGGAGGCGATGCTGTTGTTGACGATTGGGGTGTTTTCCGCTTGGAGGAGGGACACAACAAAACAACAGAAAATAGTATAAGTGAAATTAATAATAATTGGCCCCGTGCCTTTGACGCACATCCTAAACATTGGGCAGGCATTTGGGTTACCGCACCTATTTGGTGGTGCTTGAAGCAGCACCATGAATATCAGACTCTCAAACGTGCAACCCGGACGCCCCGGAGAACTAATCGTCGCTAAGGCTGCGTTACTCTTTGATCAGATATATGTTATTTAGTTTTATTTGTTTGAGATTTTGTTCTGTTTAAGGTGGCTGTTGATTGATTTTTTGTTCTAAGTGGACTATGGATTTTACCAGTAACTATATAGTCTATATTCTTGGCATCTTATTTGCCTTGTTGGTTCAGTTTTCTTTTTTCTTTTTTCTTTTTGATAAAAAGACTCAGTTGTTTGATGTTTCATTCATTCAGATACACCAATGATGGTTATTGGAAAGGCCTTAATGGTTTGGAGTCTTTAATTTGTGTGTGATATTTTTGGCTTAGTTCGAACTTCTTTAGTTAGTTAGATGTGTGCATGGATTGTTATTTTACTCTATACAGGTTGCAGGCTTTAACTTTAGTCAGATAGATGCCTCATATTAGATTATTTCGCATCGCTTCCTGGAGTTACGGTTCACATATTTCAGATCATATAAGCGGAAACGCTTTTACAGGAACCAAACAACACACTCATACACTCAATCAAGTGCGAAACTTTTCCCTGTGACACTGAGCTTTTAAAACCATAAAAATAATAATTTTAAAACTATTTCTTTTTATCAAATCAAATTACAAATACATTAGTTATAAATTGTTTTTTTTTTTTAATTTTGAATATATTACCTTTGCGATTATTTGACATAGATCTAAAAACAGTATCCAAATAATTTATAAAAACACTACCGTATCCAAATAATTTATAAAAACACTACAAGTAACTTTTTCGAAAATAAAATAACTACTCAACCTTTGATATACCAATGCCAGAGGAGAATATGGGGAGCTATATTTGGGGATCTTATCGCGATTGGTTGATGTTAGGAAGACTACACAAAACATTGACGACAACATTGGCTCTAAATCAGTCCAATACTTACTATCAAAAAATTACATTTAAGTTTTCATCTAAATCAGTCCTATATTACTTATAAGAAAATTACATTTAGTACAGAATTATGAAATTTGCTAAAGAAAGTTTTAGTTTAAAATCTTTTTTTTATAATGAGCCTCCCTGTCTTTTCCTCTAATCATTAATATTTAAAGTTCAAACTCAAGTCGTAACCATGCTCAATAATATGCCCAAATCATACTCAATCTGTCGATCATAAACAAAATAATTTGTGTTTATTTTCTAAACATGGACTTTCCCATCATTTTTCTGCCCCAAAGAAATTTACTTTTTTTTTTGTAAACAAATAAATTTATTTGCATTAAATCGAGTAGAGAACAGTCTTTACAAATTAACTTGTTCAAATTGAGTAAAACAATTTCGTCACTTGGTTTTTTAAAATTTGAACCATGGTTCCTCTGCTTCACAAAAAGAATAAAACATAGTGCCAAAAGGCAAAAAATATATTGCCAGTATGGCTTCCTTTAAAGGCAAAAAATAAGTTCCATTTATGCTAAAACTCAAATTAATCCAAATTTAACCCAGATCAATCAGAGACGGAAACATTCATTTCAAATAAGAAAGAGCAATAATTAATAGGGGTGACACCGGTTCGCTACCCAATTTTTTTATTACATACTGATACCGTACCAAACTAGTTTGGTTTGATAATTTTTATAACATTACCGAACCAAAAAATTCGGTGTACCGAATTTTCGGTATACAAAACTATTCGGTTGGTTCGGTTCGGTTTCGGTTTTATGCCAAATTTTAGAGTTTACAAGTGATGATAGAAAAATGGTACGTTTTGGGAAAAAAATATAATATAAAGTTTTAAAAATAGCAGATTAAAACTGTATATTTATTTATATTATTATTACATTTTTTTTATTTGCATAAAAGAGTCAAAACTACTAGACTTTTATAGTAAAAGTTATAAATAAATAAAAATATTATAAGTATTTATTAGAAAAATTAATATAAGTATATTATAACAACGTTAATAATTAAGGGTATATAAGTTTTATTTTATTTTATTTTTCTATATAGTATATTTTAATATTTCGGTTTGAATCGGTATCATACTGAACTTACTAAACGAATACCGAAACCAACCGATTTTCAAATATCGGTTCGGTTGTACCATACCGTAATATCGGTATACCAAACTTTTTATACCAATTTGATTGGTTCGGCTTGAAAAACGATCGATCGGTAAAATTCGTAAAAAAATGTCACCACTACTAATTAAGACTTATTTAAACTTACTTATACGTCCATGTAGGATCAACACGTGGTGGTGTTACTAACCAAGTTTTTACATGTTTTTGTCCACTCAAAACACAAAAAATTTACTTTTGATGATTAGTCTGCGATTTCAAAAAAAAAAAAGTGAGAATGTGGCGGCACAAAGGTACAAACGTGTCGAAAATTGTGAGGTTGAGATCAATTTAGAGGTGAATGGACTGAGTTGGATGGACGGTAGTAATTAAGTGTTGTTATATTGTTGTTGCTATCGTATGATGTGGATTTTGAGATTAGAGAATTAGGCTGGGTCATGGTCGGTCTTATTTTTCTCCTAATCATGTTTGGTAGCTATTTCAAGATCACCTTTTCTATTCATAAATTGCTTTCGCTAAAAGTTAAATGTTAATATAGCCAAGTTTTTGGTTAGTCCCTCATTGAATTACTTTTTTTTTTTGCCACTTTTCTACTATTGTAACTTGGAGGAAAAAAAAGTTGTAAAAAGAGCTGATGTTACGCACATAAATGGCTAATATTTCATTATTAAACCACTATGTTTTTTTTTAAAGTAAAACCATTTTTAGCATATATCGTACCATCCATGTTAATAATTTCCAATCATCATATTACTGGCGAGTGAATGTCAGCATCCCCTCGATCGGGCCTTTACCATCCCTGAAACAGTGTATCCGGACCACCGCCAATCACGATTGACACGCCACCCCGGACCTGATGAGGCCGAGCTCTGTCCACGCCGGCCTAGAGAAGCGTATCGAGTACGCTTCCCTAATTAATGTTGTTGCTCTCTTGGGGGATCCCTCAGCGTTTCATCGACGTGACCCAATTACAGACCATCAACTGTGGGTCCCGGAAAAGGACTGTATCCTTGTTAGAGTCATAAATGTCCTAACGCCGTTAGATTAATACTTGATAGTACAGTGATCCAAGGGCTAATACGTCTCTAGATCATACTATAAATACCTCCACTAATACTACTTAGTGGGGGAGGAGAAAAGAAAAGGAAGAGAAACAGAAAATAGAGAGATAAAACTGAGATAACCCGACCTGTTCCATCATACCCCGTAAAACTCGATACCACGCTTTGTAACCGGTCCGACCCCTTTTACCCTTAACTACTTATTAGCCTTCAGTTTCTATCATACTGACTTGATCGTCGGAGAGGGAAAGCCTGTTATCAACCCGGGCCCCCTGTTCGTTACTTGTGCAGGTACGACCAGAACCTCTGTCGTTGAAGCAGATCACGTTCATACCGGATACCCCGTTCAGACCGAAGCAAACACGAATTAAGCCAAGCCTAGAAAGAAAAATAGGCTCGCCAATTACATACATGATGTTAGGCATATTTTATTTTTGGTACAAATGATGGTATGCATTTACGTAATCACTTTCCCAAAAAGCTTAATTTGTAAAAGAAGTACCTCGACTTTCTTTTACACCTACGTTCTATGAGCAATAAAACACATTTGACTTATTATATTAGTAGGGTTATCAAAAGATAAAAGCGGGGACAAAATATATAGGTAGGGCCAATAAACAATATGGGGCGGCAAGGCTAGAACCTAAATAATTACACTCCTCTTTGTCACACCTCGCAAATAAATAGACTCTCAAGCTCACTTTCTAAACTCATCCAAAAAACAAACAATACTTGAGCACTCGTATTATTTACACTCTCACACTCTCTTAATCCAACAATGGCGAAAGACATGGAGGCCGGACAGGGTGAATACGCATCTAAGGACTACCAAGACCCGCCACCCGCACCCTTCTTCGATGCAGATGAACTGACGAAATGGTCCTTGTATAGGGCGGTCATAGCCGAGTTCATAGCTACACTTTTGTTTTTGTACATAACGGTGTTGACGGTGATTGGCTACAAGAGCCAAACGGACCCTGACCTTCACCCAGACGGGTGCGGAGGTGTGGGTATTTTGGGTATTGCATGGGCTTTCGGTGGCATGATTTTCGTTCTCGTTTACTGTACTGCCGGTATCTCCGGTGAGTTATTGTCCAAGTCATCGCCAATTTTACTTCTACTAAAATATTTTAGATAAAAATGACATGACATTTTTTTTGGTGCATAAGTTTTTACTTGCTTGTTTTTGTAATGAAATAAAATAAGAGAATTCCAAAAATGCATGCTACTTACAGCAGGTGAGAACATTATATATATATATATATATATGACTAATGAACATAACTGAGATTAGTTTGGCCGGGTATGAGTGTGACATCTAGTTTAACACTTGGTTGAAAAGTGATGCACTTTCTTAATTGTCACCTGTTTGACTTTGATACTAGTGGAAATTTCAACATACAATACAAAATAATATTTAATTTAGTGAGAGTCAAAAACTGTCACAAGCCTGTCGCTAATTTAAAAATCTGTCACAAATTGACTAAACTGTCACAAATCCGTCAAAAAAACCGTCGCTAATAAGCTCGTAACAAAAAATACCGTCACTAATCTCATCGCTATTTGAGTATTTTTTTATAGTGATATTTAGGTGACAGTTTATAAAAGTGTCAGAAAGAAAACAAGAAACGGATTATAATTTTTAACGTATATTATATAAATGCTTTTATGAAAGATTACTGATAAATAGTACTCCATTAAAATATAATTAACATGGAACAATAAACTAGTTATATACTTATATCGATCTTTCTGATTTGTTTTTCTTTTTTTACCAAATAAAAAGGGGGACATATAAACCCTGCTGTGACGTTCGGTCTCTTCCTCGCCCGAAAGGTGTCCTTAGTCCGAGCCGTACTATACATGGTTGCTCAGTGCTTAGGAGCTATTTGCGGGTGTGGTCTGGTCAAGGCATTTCAAAAGTCTTACTACACTAAATACGGTGGTGGGGCCAACGAGCTCAGCGACGGTTACAACACTGGCACCGGTTTGGGAGCTGAGATTATTGGTACATTTGTGCTAGTTTACACTGTCTTTTCCGCCACTGACCCTAAGAGAAGTGCTCGCGACTCACATGTCCCTGTAAGTGATATATGCTAAAAACTACTTAAAAATTATTACGAAGTATTAGAGTTTTCCTCCTTTTTAGTAATTTTTATGACGTGATATTTAATTATTGAAGGTATTGGCACCACTTCCTATTGGATTTGCTGTTTTCATGGTTCACTTGGCGACGATCCCTATCACCGGAACTGGTATTAACCCAGCCCGTAGTTTTGGAGCCGCTGTGGTTTACGGCAAACAAAAGGCATGGGATGATCAGGTATATAATGCTATCAAAAATTAATTCCACTTTTCCCTACAAAAATATGAAAAGTAAAAGCTTGGAACGTCGCTACCATTATTTAAAGTCTTGATTGCTTATCCATTTAGCTTCACCGGACACAAGAATCGATTCGGTCATAGACGTTGGTGTACTTCAATAAAATAAAAATAAAAACTTCTAAAATACATACTAATTTGTACTATTATATTAGGTAGCGCACAGAAAACTACAGACAGAATGTAAAATTCTACCGATTTACTATTTGCCAAAGGGTAACACCAAAATACGGAAATAAAATGACTAATCTGATCTCAGTTTTTTATTTGAACCAATTATGCTAATTTTAAAAATCTTCAGACCCTTACGTTGGAATTTAAAATACGAGACAACTAGAAATGGATTTCTTGAAACTCTAAGGACCGTTACGAATGATTACTTGTTTCTAAATTTACTTTTTTTGTTGGTCTAGTGGATCTTCTGGGTGGGACCATTTATCGGAGCTGCGGTAGCCGCTTTCTATCACCAGTATATCCTCCGAGCAGCGGCGGTTAAGGCTCTAGGATCGTTCAGGAGCACGGCCTAAAATGGCACCTATCGAAGCAGTGGATTATTTCTCATGAGAACTTGTGTTTTTCTTTGGCTTTGATTGAGAGGATACGAGACCATGGGACCAAGTTGTAAATTATGTATTATGATATGCACTTGTTTTTTCTTGTGCTCAAATGTTGTCACTTGCTAATGTATCTTTGCTTTTTCTATTTTGTTTCCGTTACACGGTGTTGTAACTTGTACTATGAGAGTTTTGTAGCAATAATAAATTGTCATCTTGTGTTTTTGTATCCATTCATTTCATATAATGATTTTCCCAGGTGTTTCTTTTTCATGTTTCTTGAACTATAGTAGTATTAATTTGTCCGGAAACTAGTTAATTGGTCCAAATTTAGCTTAATTCTTTTTTCCGGAAGGATGACTATGGATACGGAAATAAGATTCAATAAATTAAGAAGTCAATTTTAAATTTGCTCGAGACGGTAGCGAAACCGACTCAATAACGGGTTGCCTAGGTGCCGAAGTTATTCGCATCCATAATTTCATTCGACAATTCGCCAGTAATACACAACAATTTAGAAATATCTACATTCACTGTGGAGGTTGAGGAAAACATCAATCTACATTCACTAAAGATAATGTGACTTTTTCAAAAATAAGTTACTATTTAAAAATAAGGTTTCTCTACTCTTTTTTTTAACTCTTTATTAATTGTCTTTTGATTTTTGGAAGAAAACCATTGGTATTTTATTGTCTCGTAATTTTTCTTCAATTGTAATTTCCAAACAGAAAAGAAATATTCCCGTAATAAATAATATCATGTTTTCACACATTTTTCAAATTTCAAACACGGTTCTAAGTTTGGAAAACGTTTTACAAACATTTCCTCTAAAAAATTAAACTTTATCTAAAATGGTTCTGAGCAAATGTGAGCTTTTAAAAGTAATAAAATATTGTGAAGTCACACAAACCATTTTACATTAGCTTGTTTTATTTTTCTGGTCAATTTTAGTTAATCCATTGAACATTTACTAATAAGCCCTTCAATTTTTTTAATAATAAAAAAAGACTCCAATTAACTAGATCTCTCTCTCTCTCTTTTCTCTCTCTCTCTCTCCTCTATATTTGTTTCGCTCTATCGATCAATCAATTAAGGTAAATTTATGCTCTTTTTTTTTTAATCTCAATAACATTCTCAATTTAACGTACAAAAACATCATCTGGGTTTCAATCTATTTTTTTTTTAATATTGGAAATCCAAACCAAGTCCATTTTTATTAATTTCATTTTATTTAATCTTGTAACATGCCAGATTATTCTCCTGGATACCCAATTGTGTGTCTTGTTTTAAGAATTATA
The DNA here is from genome assembly GCA_963682055.1 of Primula veris. Lineage (NCBI taxonomy): Eukaryota > Viridiplantae > Streptophyta > Magnoliopsida > Ericales > Primulaceae > Primula > Primula veris. The sequence continues at coordinate 28,666,620 of OY821749.1, forward strand.
CGGATAAAAAGCATTTGAAAGAGCTTGTTTTTTTCTTCCTATTTAATAGGAGAAATAACAGCTTTTTTCAAGCTTAAAAGTTAGAACCAAACGAACTTTGAGCTTTTGGATGTTAAATTTGTAAATGGGTACGACTCATTTAATTATATGGTAGTGAAAGATCTATTCTTTTTTTATAATGGGAACTTTAGTGTTTATTTTGTGGCAAATTTTTTGTTCCGTGATTGTCTCGTTTATTATACTCGTATGAATGTATATGCGGCACATTTCATACTGAAAAGTAATATTATTCTAAAATAAATTTTCACTTAATAAGTCTTCAGTTTTTCGGCTTTTTAAGATTTTTTCAGCTAGAAGGTTGGTTTTTAAGATAAAAGAAACCAGCTTTGAAACTACAGACGCTTTTCGGAATAGGCTGCTTGTGATTCGATGCGAGTTTTATTTTATTTTGTTGAAAGAATTATTATTATATCAGGAAGTGACCCGTGTTATTGTCACAGTGGTATTTCTTGATCTATTGTGATGTACGTTTTGGAGCTGGCAGTGAAAATTGTAGAAAATTTGTCATATCTGAGCAGAGATGTTGACATTGTTGAGGAAAAACTTACTAAGTTAAATAACAGATAATCCTTTTACTGACAAAAAAAAAGCAAATGTTTCCGGTGACGGAACTAAAACTGTTTTTTTCGTAATTATGGGGTGATGAAAGGCTAAAATAAATGGAAAAAATTAAGATACATGGTGAAAGATCGGGTTTTTTTCAATACGGGGAGTCATGGGGTGCCTTTTAGCCTACTACTAGTTCCTCCCCGGAATATTTCTGTTATTTTGGTATATTTGAATGTTGTTCCTCCGCGCAGTTTCACCATGGTTGACATTATTATTAGGCTTGAGTTAGTTATTGATGAGGTGAATCAAATCCTCCCTTTACTTTAGATTACTTCACTTCTGATGCTATATTTAATGGTCATTTTGGGTGACACCGTGACACACAAATTATTGTTCTATTTTAAGTTCTAATTTAAACCTTTGAAACCCGTAATTAGAAGGGGAAATTGGATCTGCTCATGGTTTTTAATCTATACTTCAATTGAGCTTTGTAAGTGCAGCAACGGAATGAACTTAAAGAAGGAAATTTTTCCGTCTATATGGTGCCATTTTGTCTCTTAATTAAACAGGTTATATGACTTATGCATAGATGGGTAAAGGAATGGTTTTCAAGTTTCTTGCTCTTTTGCGTTATTAAGGAGGGAATTATACTTAAACAAATGGTCTATCCCAAGATGCCATGTCATTAAGATATATGCATAGCTGATATGGATAGCTGGTTGCTGACTGACAATCTCCTAAAAATACTTTAATGTAGCTCAAATTTTCAGGCTCGAACACCATATGTCTAAATTCATTGTTATCTAATCCACTGAAACTGATGTTTCCTCTATAAGATGAATTGGTGACAGTAATTCGATCCCGTCTGTAGTTTAGGATTTGTGATCCGCAGTATTCATCTGACAGCACAAATCTATGGTTTCTAATAAGTATCTGAACTCTCTAGTATTTGATAAGGTTTCGCCTAAGTCAGAAACCTGTTTTGATTGTGCTTTTTATCTGGAAAAAAAAAAACAGAAATTTATTTTATCCTTTGTTGCAACATCTTTCAGTGATAAGTTTCTCAAGATTTCATTGTCGTGATAAGTTTTTGGAATCTTCTAGCTTTGTGCTCAAAAATGGCTTCTAGCGGACGTCAAGGTGGAATTCAGCTTCTCTTGTCTGCTGAACAAGAAGCCCAAGAGATCGTCAATGCTGCCAGAAGTGGTAAGCATTTACTACTATTCTTTATATCTTATCACCATTGCGGTTTTTGGTTTGTACTATACTAGCATATAAATTGATATAGCTGTCCTGTACATGGATCACCTCTTCGCCTGACCTTTTGGTTCTTTCTCTCATTTTTGTAAATATGTTGCTGATCAATCTGCAAAATATTGGTTTTCATGTTTTATTTAAATATTGCATCCACGACATGTCATCTTACAGTATCAAACTTTTTTGCTGCATCATTTAAAGTTTAAACAGTATCATAATCCATTCAAAAGTAGACTCAATAGTCCAAAGACTCCAAACATTACTTGAAGATGGCACTCCTTTTCTATTATTGCCTCTTTTGTAATTCTTTAATATGTTGATGACATTGTCATAAATACAATGGTCAAATTTGTCCCTTTTGTCAAAAAAAAAATCTTGTTTTTTCTTCTGCAAGTTAAGTTACAAAACATTCTACTTTGCTTCATATATATATTTCGATATATTCAATATTATTTACTTACATTTTAACTATTTGTTACCATTTCAGTCTTATTTTAGTGTTTATTTTACTACCTGAAGTGCTTTTCTGGTTTGATATATCCGTAAGTTCGTGAATTTAACTACTAAGATAACTGTCAGTGGCTTCACTCAAACTAGTTCCATAACATCACGTAATTTGTATTCTTGTAAGTTGTGACATTGTCAAAGCTGGGATTTTGGAATTTTGCATGTACAGTAATAGTATGATGAAATATCATCTACAAGCTTGTACCTTGCTTAAAGTTCTTTTATTCTTATTCCCCAGTTTTGCATAGTGAAGGAAATTTATTTCTGATACATTTTGCTTATTGACTTTTCATTTCTATTAGCGAAAATGGCTAGACTTAAACAAGCGAAGGACGAGGCTGAAGCAGAGATAGCTGAATATCGAGCTCAACTAGAACGTGAATTTCAGAAGAAAGTCACCGAGGTAAAAATCACTGCGTTTACCTCTTTGTGAAACTTATAATACGGTTGAAGTGCTTTTAATAAGTTCTGGATTTGGAATAGTTATAAATTGGAAAAGGTTGGTGAATTCATAGTCTGGTTTTATACTGTAACATAACGTTTTCTGCTAGGGGATGACAAAAGTTCCACATACGAAGCAATTTTCTTTGTGGGCCCCACGAACCTTTTTGCGTTTCTTCTTGGACTCGGTTTTCACTATCTACTAGCTAATCAGCTCGACTTATGGTAAACTGGTTTAACCAGCGTCCTGACTTAAATAAATTTTACTTAAGCTTATCAACAATCAAGTTATTGATTCTTAACCAAAACTATCACTGCAAGAGTAAGGTCGCATACATCCAAGCACATTATCAGTAATGTGGCCAAATTCTCCACCAGATTGTTATTTTCATTTTTATCCTTTTATTGGTGATTCACAAAGTAATCCTAAACTCCTAATGTATTTGATACAATGGCTTTTCCGAGTTGTAGCCAAAATAAGTAAATTAACTACATTAAGCTCATAAGGTATGAAGTCATTTGATGGTAACTTACCCATTTTTCCAGTCACCTCACGGGTCCTCACCACTGACAAGCAACGTGATGTATATTAAGGTTGCTTATAACTTATAAGTTTTTCAAACTAGTCGCAGCCCATCTTATAATTCACCATTTATGCTCTTCTCCAAGATAGTTTTACTAAATCATCATAAAAAAAACAGGGCACTGGAGATTCAGGTACCAATGTGAAGCGTCTTGAAGCCGAGACTGACACGAAAATCCATGATTTGAAAAAAGATGCTGGAATTATTTCTCAGGATGTATCCGGCATGCTTTTGAAGTTTGTTACCACCGTGAAAGTCTGAACTTTTTAATTTTGTGCGTTTTGCTCTATCTGGGATGCTAAGATTTTAAGTGAATTATTCCGCTTATCAATTTTTTGAATCCTTGATTCGTTCTCGGCCATAGCAAGAACTCGCTGCCCATTTTTTCGCTGTTGGGATTTGTTTCGAGAATAAATGTCCGAGACTGTTTATGCTTATAGGTGGTCTTACTATTATTTGCTGGTTCTCTCACTAGTACAATTATATGATCTTTTTCAAGAAAATAACAAGAAGTTGGAAGATGACGCAGAAACGCAATTTGGTTATTTTTTCTCCCGTATGTGTGTATGTAATCATTTCGGAGACTTTCTTAAGCACTATGAACATGTGTTAGTTTATGGATCTCAGAAATTATTACGTTTCGATTTTCCTATATGCTATCCCTTCTTAATGTCAAACTTACAAAACTTTCCAGAGGTTAAATAGAGAGCCAGATTAAGAGGTGAAAACTCGCTGCCTGTGATTTAAGAACCTTATTTAGCCTTGTAAATTGGTAATTGTGATTGGTTATAAACTTTCATAATATGAATTTCATTTATTTATTTTTCTGGCAAGATACTGTGATAAGTTTATATCACTTTTGAAGATTTGTTGTAGTGAATGCTGGTTTTTTGAATGTCTTGAAATGAAGGGACAAAACGATTAGGCAGCTTTAGTCTTTAATACTAAGTAGGAGTATATCAACATGGTTTGTCACATTTATTTCACTGGCATCGATGCTGATAATAATAAAACCTATGATAGAATATTCAACCAAGTTGCCATCCCATTATTTTTCAAAAAAAGTTGCCATATCATTTTTCTTGGATGTATTGCTAGTTGTTACTAGTCATCTCTTCCTGTATTAGCATCTTCTACTTCAATCTAAACATATTTTGAAGTGAAAGGAAATTTTCAGACGATATTGATTTGAAGATTGAATCACTTTTGGCGATTCACTAATAATGTAATTTGTCTTTTTTTTTTTTTTGAAACCTTAATAATGTAATTTGTCTGATCTTAAATCTTATAATGGAAGTAACAACAATTTAATATGAGGTTTCTGAATGATGCCCATGTTTTAGTTTCTTTTGTTGTACACGTATATCACCTGAGTATTTAATTACGATTGGTAATGATGTGTACACCTTTCATACTCATTCCTATTTCCTTGTCAGTCCTGGCGGGGACAAAAACGGCCGATAACCGAACCGGAAAAAAATCGGGTCGGTTTCGGTTTTTAATAAAACCGAACCGAAAAAAAACCAAAATCGAAAAAAAACCAAAATAACCGAAAAAACCCGAAACTGGACCGAAAAAAACCGGTCTGGTTCGGTCTAAAAAATAAAAAAACCGAAACCGAAAAATATGTTCGGTTTTTTAAAAACCGAACCGGACCGGATCGGACCCAACCTAGTCAGGCCAGTAAATACAAATAACTGTACAATAAATTATTGAGTTTTGATCTTCGCTCTTTTCACGAGCAATCCAGGGAATGGAGATTGTTGTGAGCACTTAATTATTCCAATATGATCCTTAAATTAAGTAAAAGCTTAATCTTATTATTGTACTTATTTGAGCAAAAAACATTGTTGCGTCACAATATGATTATTTCATATATTTTCTAAAGCCAATCGTAATTTCTTGGTATCGAGGCTTAAATTGATGATTATGGTAATGTTGATGTTGCGGCATTTATATTTTGTTTATAAACTGTGATGTAATTGGTTGGGTTAAATTAGAACTTGTGATTAAGATGGAACAAACAGGAGTTCTAAGTTGAAAAGGCCCAGCTTTCTTTCAACTTCAAAAGTGAGAAGCTTGTTTACTTAAAAATGCAGTCCAATTATACCCGTTAGTTTTGTTAATCTACCATGTGAAAAATCTTGTATTTGCATGACAAAATCTAAGTAAATTTTGCATTTGCCATTTTATATTCTGCAACCGAAAAACAGATCCACATGGAGGATGTGTCATTTGGGTCCCAAAGAGTGATATCAAATCTGGTAGCGATCCCCATTATATTCATTTTTATCAACTTGATCTTTGTTTTCTTCTTCCCCTACCTAGAGATTGTCACATAATTAATGTCCTACAAGACTTATTTATTTGGTACAAGTCACATAAGATTGTAAAACACATGATTGAACCTTACACCTCTCACCTCTTTCTGGAATGGTATGGTGGTATTCTAACATCATACTCTCAATTTTATAACATAGGATCCCTTTTCAAATTCTTCATTTTCACATTGTATATATATCTCCTGGTAGAAATCAAAAAGATTGAACCCCCACTACAACCTCGCTTATTACGGTCATGAGCCGAAGGTCATGATTCATGAACCATTGCTGTAGCTTGATTTATGAATCTAATGGCGCCTTATTCATGTACTCATGCTATTTCTAAGCTTTTGATCCGTCGTATAACGGTTGCATATCGTTTAGTTATGATATAACCCACGTGTTAGTCATATATTTCGGGTATATCCCTTGCAAACCGGTTTCCATAATGGATTTTTTGTATTAAAATTGTCGAAATGGATTTTTTTGAAATCTAATCATAAAATTTAACATTTGAACTATATGGTCAAATTTTAAAAAATTTCATTCCGACAATTTTGATACAAGTTCTTGACCGATCAAATTGCACGTAGTTTCGTAATGGACAATTAAATGAAACGGAGAGGGAGTAAGTTTTATGACAGCATTTTACCGTTACCAAGTTACAACAAGAGAAACTTCACATTTTCCTCATTATGTAGTGCTAATTTTCTTCATAGTGATACAGTATCTGTTTTTTCCTAGAAAAGAAATAATCAAGGGGAGCAATAAAGATATACCGTATCATATGTACTATCTGCATGTGTGATCAATTTGGCATGATGTGGTCCACTAGATTAGTTTGAGTTAAGACTTATTAGATAAAGTTTGATTGAAGAGGACATATTGATGTATTGTAGATCATATAAATAAAAACCATTTGACCAAAAGTACAATACATAATACATGATAGAGAGACATAGTCAGGCTGGCCAATCAACCATGTGAAGGACCCCGGATGAGGCGTTGTATAGGTACAGCAATTTGCACCATTGTTTTAAATAACTACTATTTAATGTACAAATATAAATACTATTCAGTTGTACCTTATTCCTTAGTATAGAACCCACACCATGTATTTGTCACATTGTTATTTCTCATATTTTTACCTTTTTTAGTAGGTTTCACATTTGATTTCACAAACTTCAAGTACAGTTCCTAAAATCTGTCTCACAATGTGATTTGTCATGAAACTCAATTACTCAAGTTAGGTCTTTCGTACTGTTTCAAAAATCACCCTCTTGTTTCAATTAATCCTCGTTGAGGCGCCCCGATATGACGTCCCAATTAATCTAGGCGTTTTAATATAGTCAAACCCGAGTCAAATGGATCGATCTAGTCGGAATTAGTGCATTTTTTTATTAAATCTTTTTAAAATTCTTAGTTCAAAAATCATGTTTATAATGTTTACAATTTGTCTTTGAAGGCATATATATATATATATATTTATTTTGGTTTATACTCGACTGTACATATATATTATTTACATACCATTTGTTCAATTATTGATAAACTAATGATGTATTAATGCTTAATTTAGTTTGTTAATTGAATTTACAATCTACATACTAAATGAAAATCTAAAAAACCGCACTAAAATATTTAAATATAATTTTTTCGCCTAGGCCGCCAGGACACACCTCCCGTTTTTAGTCCGTCTAGCAACTTTTTAAACCATACTCCTCAGTAGTTTATAGTGTTTAACGTGTTGGTCCCATGTTAATAAAAATAAGCTTAGGGGTTTCAGATTTTGCACAAAATGATCTCATAGTCTGGTTTTTATATAAAAGTGGAATTATATATGGTCAATTGAGTTCAACATTATGAATTTTAACTCATGTTCTAGGCAATTAATTTTCATCACTTTTTTTTTTCCGGCAAAAGAAGTGCCAATATGAAAATTTATATATATGGTCATGTAGATAGGACTACCGCAACAGATGTAATCAATCAAAACAATATATGTGTTATTTAGACAAAGGTTATAAAGTAATTTATATGAGTATATCCATAACACTAAATAGTTTCTATAGGTGAAAATAGCAAAAACTAAAATGAAAGTTTCCCTCTAATACACATATCACATTAGATGTAAATCCTGAAAATAGCAAATTCCCCAAGTATATAACTACCTAAACCCAAACATCTACCTTTCCTAACGGTCTAACAAACAATATTCCCCCCAAAAACAAAACATTAGAAAAATAAAATAACATTAACAAAAAACAAAAAACAAAAAACAAAAACCTCCCATGTTCTTCACTAACACCACATTCTCCATCAACAAAGCTCTAATCTTTCCACTCTCTCTCTCCCCATGTCAATTCTACTCAAAATTTTCAAAAAATGACGTCGACCCACGTCACCATTTTCCTAATCCTAATAAGCTTCACCTTTTCGGCTTCCGGGTACGGACCGATGGGCCCAATTGCTGCCGCATTCGGCCCTTCAGGCTTCTTCTGCGCCATTGACGCCAGCGGAAAACAAAACGTCGTCTGCTGGGGCAAAAAAAAAAATTTAACCGCCATCGCCGCTTTGCCAGAAAACCCACCTCCGCCGTTCGCCGCCGCCGTCCCACCCGTCGCCGCCCTTTCCGGCGGAGAAAACTTCCTGTGCGGCATTCTGTCGAACACCTCTCAGGTGTACTGCTGGGGCCCGGATGGAGCCCGCGTCGTCCCCTCTCCTGCCTTTGATACGACACCGTACGCGTATGTATCGGCTGGGAAGAGCCACGTTTGTGCTATACGAGGGTTTTACTACGCGGGTTTCGAATCGGGGTTGGTAGATTGTTGGGATGTTGTGAAAGAATCGGGTGATAAGTTGGTCGCGAAACAGAGTACTCTGTTTTATGATCCCAACATAAGTAGCCTTTCTTTTAAAAGAATCGTCGCGGGTGAGGATTTCACTTGCGGGGGCATGCACGAAGGGGGTGTCTTGTGCTGGGGACCGAAATCGTCAAGTTTCGGAGTTTCCAAAATTTCGGAGAATTTTTCGTCGTTAGCTTCCGGTTTGGACTCCGTTTGCGGCGTTTTGGAATCTTCGGACGAGATCAAGTGTTGGGGTAGTGGCGCATCGGTGACTACTCACCCGGTCGGGATCCGGTTCGTGTCCCTAACGGCCGGCGCGAACCACTATTGCGGGATCCAAGAGGATAACCACGAGGTGTCGTGTTGGGGTAGCTTCAACTCGTCTATGATCCCGAAAGTTTCCTCCTTTTCAGCCATCGCCTCGTCTGACTCCATCACGTGTGGGATTAGGGAAAACGATTTGGTGCTCGATTGTTGGTCCGGGGATTCGGTAGCGGCGGACTACGATGATCCGCCGCTACAACTGTGCAGCCCGGGGATTTGTGTTCCGGGCCCTTGCAGATCAGAGAGATTCGCATTCAATGCGAGCGCTCTCAACGAGCCGGACCTAACGAGCCTATGTGTGCATAAGAAGCTGTATATATGTTCGCCATGTGGGCTCACTTGCTCTAAAGGATTCTTTGTTTCGAGCCCGTGTGGCCCTAATTCCGATAGGGTTTGCACCGCTTGTTCCCTTTGTCAAAACAACTCTTGCTCGGGAGCCTGTTCGATAGAACGGAAACCCGATCATGATCATCAACTGAGGAAACTTGTCCTGATCCTAGGGTCTTCAGCGTCTGGTTTTTTATTGTTTTTAATTGCTTGTTGTTTATTAAATTATGTTGGTATAATGAAAAATAAAGACGGGAAGAAGTTCGGAGCTTGTATAGGAAAAGACGAGGCTGAAAATGATAAAAACGCTGATTTAGAAACCGAGGCGACTATATCTACTTGTCCTGGTATAGCTCAAGTTTTTCGCTTATCCGAGCTAAAAGATGCTACTAACGGATTTAAAGAGTTTAACGAGCTCGGGCGAGGTAGCTACGGATTCGTATACAAAGCTGTATTGGTGGACGGGCGCCAGGTGGCGGTTAAACGAGCTAACGCGGCTACTATAATCCATAGCAATACGTGCGAATTCGAAATGGAATTGGAAATTCTTTGCAATGTTCGTCACAACAATATCGTCAACTTGCTCGGCTATTGCTCGGAAATGGGTGAGAGGTTGCTAGTTTACGAGTATATGCCACATGGCACTTTACACGATCATCTCCATGGAGGATTGTCGCCCCTTAGTTGGACCTACCGACTAAAAATAGCTATGCAAGCCGCTAAGGGTCTCGAGTATTTGCATAACGAGGTTGTTCCCCCTATTGTTCATCGCGACGTGAAAAGTTCAAATATTTTATTGGATTCTGAATTTAATGCTCGTATAGCCGACTTCGGGATTATTGGTTCTAACGAGAAAGATTGTAATAAAGAGATGAGGGATGATGTTTATAGCTTCGGTGTTGTGTTACTAGAGATTCTTAGTGGGCGAAAAGGGTATGATAGAGAATCTACGCCACCGAGTATAGTCGAATGGGCAGTGCCATTAATTCGTAATGGTAAGGCGGCTGCCTTAATAGATAGATACGTATCGCTTCCACGTAATGTCGAGCCTTTACTTAGACTTGCTGAGATAGCGGAGGCTATAACGAGGGAAAATTCGAGTGAGAGACCGAATATGGTTGACGTGGCAGCTTCTTTGGAGCAACTTGTAAGGGATGGGTTGACCTTATAGTTTACGGCTTTTTGATATTCTTTTGTAGCATTGTAATTCGCACGTCGGAAAATATGAGGTAAAACTTTTTGGTCAGTCTTTTTTCTCTTGCAAATGTACATTTATTTTGAAGTTTAATCTTGTGTTTTATTTAGCTTAGCATATTTTTTTGTTACTTTTCAATTCACAAAAAGAGGAATAACAAAAAAGTTCAATGTATTCTTTGCCATCGTGATAAACTCAATTGAATGAGGTGTTACTCTTTTGGATGTTTATCTAGCAATTGATTACGCTTATATTGCAGTAAAGCATTTCAAACAGGCAAATGACATTTTGACAGAAGCGACTTCACAATGTTACGATTTTACAGTATTCATCGTTTAATGTATCTGAGAAAAGGCTTTGTATTTGGCTTTGTGTGGGCCCTCCTTTCTCAAGGAGCAACATACCTGAAATTTAAAGAACCGGTTCTTACCAATTCAAATGCTTTCTTTGAGATTAAGGTGAAGGGACGCGAACACCTTTTAAGTTTAAGCATGTAATACAATGGAATTGGTTTTCGTCTTTGTTAAATTTCTATTTTGTCTAGTGAAAATCTCCATGGAGATGTAAGAGGGCAAATGTTAATCATTGTTTGATTCTCATTACTTAGGCTTTGTTTGGTTGCATCTTCTGAGCTCAATCTTTTGTTTTTTGCTTAAAAGCTAGACTTTAATTGGTTGACTATTCTCTGGCATCTGAGTTTTTTTTTATAGTTTTTTGCTTGTTGCTTTGAGCTAGATGAACTTACCTTTTTATTGATTAAAAGCTAATGCCAAACAGGCCTTAGACCTCATACATCACATCTGTCTAGCTACCAGCATGTACATCACTTGGTATAAAGGTTTAGTTTCTTCAAATGTTTGTTGTTGTGATCGTGTCATAGTTAGTTAGAACCGACTTCTCATAGTATATCTAAATGTTGCAAGCAAATTAATCGTGGGTGCTGTACTGGTAGTGTGTTCTACCGTTTTTCTTTGTAGTTCTTTAACATGGTTATCGTCTTATTGACAATGCTGATATTGATGAAAGTTGGCAGAGATCGATCATTTCTCATAAAATTTTAGTCCCTGGAATTCTTCCACTAATGCAGTTTCATACTCGGTCTTGTTAGATATCATTTCTTGAATTTGTTGCTCTTGCAATATTTTAGATTTATTCTATCCAGTTTGTTGAATGATTGTTATCTTTGGTTGGCTAATAAAACTAAAAGTTTCTTATCTATTTTACGAGCTTGGTTATCTTTGGCTGGCTACTAACAACTTAATTATTAATTTATGTACTCGTGAGCTTTATTCAGAGTAGTTTACCTTTTTTTCAATCACCTAGAGATAACACCATCAAATCATTCGTCATTGGATCAATATTGAGAAATACAAAAGGAATAGGAATAAATAGGTCCAATGTTTCTTTCATATAGAGTTTGTGTTTTTTGCTTGAAGGTCTATTACCTCAGTTTTCCTGCTTTCTTGGTTATGTGTGTAATGTTATAAATTTTAGACACGATTTGAGGACTTGATTGAACATGAAAACTACGAGACCATAGTTGGATTAAGGTTGAAGCAAACGTTGCTATAATGAGGCTTACAAAGGATAAGATTTTTTTTTTAAAAAAACAGAGAAAAGGTGTGAGAAGGCCGAGTTAATCGGAGGTGAATAACGTTTTTCTTGGTTAGCAGTTTAATGTTGAACGGAATATGATTACCCGACTTAACATGTGACATTTTTCTCTAACCTAAGAAGTTTAATTATAAAAGGAGTCTACTTTTCCTTGGACTGTATTAAGCCAACTAATTTGCTTCCTGGAGGAAATAAAGTGGCATATGCTTACTGATTGGCAATTCAAAGTGAAACGGAAACGGCGAAAGTCATTAGCAGAAAGTTAGATAAAAGGAGAAAAAAGTATAGGAAGATAATATATGTGCTTCAGGAAGAAGGAATCGAACATGAACAAATAAATACACCATTGTTTCATGAAAAAAGTAGGTGAATATTTTTTTAAGTTACTACTATAAAGTATAATGATCCATAAATCATAAGAATTTAATATTTTTTTCTTTTTCTATCTCAGATGAGAAACACAACTTTAGCTCTACCTTTCTCTTTATCCTTTTAAATCCACCAAAATCCATGTAGAGACAAACAGAGAAAAGGTAGAAAAAAGTTGATTATTCAGTGGGAAGTAGCTTGGCTTATTCAATAGTGTCTGTTTTAAGTTAGTAGATATGCCAACTCAAAAGTATAATCTGTTGGTTTTTAAACAGAAAGGGGTAGGGAAAAGAAAAATTCATGGAGGTGCTATTAAAAAGCTAAATTGATCTATGTTGCTTAAGCTACAAGATCTTTCCCTATCCATCCTATATATAGATAGTGTTATATGGTATTGTATATAAGCATAGTATTACTGTGAGGAACTTGCTAAAACTTATTTGTGCAGTTTTCTAAGTTAGCGAACATACAATTGATATATACTCCATGTATACATATACGCGTGAGAGATGCAATCACATGCCTGGCTCCTTGCATGCCGTTAGCAAAGTCCTGCTTAAGAACGGTAAGTAGACTTTGTGTATGGCATGCAAGGACCCGTGCATGTTATGGTGTTGCTCATTTCCCTTCTTGCTCTCGCTCCGTCTCTCTCTCTCTCTCTCTCTCTCACACACACACACACACACACACACACACACACACACACACACACACCCCTATGCTGAAGTTCTGAAACATTAAGACAATATTTGTGCCCATGAAATCTAAATAATTTCTGCTTAGCTTACATAAGTTTTGTCTTAAATGCTAATCTATTTTCAGAAATTGGTGGAAACTGCAACCACCAAAGTTTTGTTCACCGAGATAAAGAAATACCTAAATCATTTTAATTGGAAAACAATGTATGATATTGTTAAACTCAAGTAGCACTCAGCTCATTTAAGTAACTTTATAAACTTACTTTTCACCCAACTCCCATAAGTTTGTTATAGGCTAGCTTCCTTATTCATAAAAATACAGACTTCTTGTTTGAGCGTTTTTGTGTTTGTAACTGATGTTGGCTTTTACCATTAACTCTCTTTTAGGTAGAGGATCAAAAAAAGGTACAATAATGCCTCGGCCTTTTAGTCTTGCTTTAGCAAGTTTGAAACCTGATGGTTTTTAAATTAAGAAAAATTGCGTTTAAAAGGCTTTATTATCGTGTGTTTGTTTCAGCACAGATTACACTGAATTCTGTTCTTGATCAGCTTGTTCTTGTGTTGGGTTCATAATTATTGTGATCCTCTGTGATTACGGATCGAGTAATACTACACGTATGACTTCTCAATTTTCATACAGTATATCCGTATAATTTGCTCAAAAGTTGGTTACTGCTTAAAAGTCTTTGTAGGCTTGTTCAATCTGATAGGAATATTTGTTGCCTACACTATCTGCATTGATGATGATGATAGTGATAGAACTTCAAAGTCACATTCCAGTCTAACAAAAAAGCCAAAATTGACCAAAGAAAACAATTACTAGACTTGTTCATTTTCTTGTCCTTTATTTCCCGATAAGTGCTTGTGGGTACTAAGAAAATTACAAAAACGAGACAAATTGCTGAAAAGGTGAAACTTCAAGACAAGTGAAATCTACATAGAAATTGTTATACTTCTATTCGAATCTACTACAACGGAATCAAAATTTGACCACTGATAAACCTAATTCTGTAAAACAATCACAAAAATAACAAAAATACGTAAAAGGTCAGGCTATACAGTTTTCTGTTCTAGATGTGATCTTCTAGTCCGATTTTTCCTAGTCATCAAGAAACCTACTTTTTGGGCTGTTTGTGCTTACACTTGTCGACCCTTTTGAAAAAAAGCTAGTTGGAGATTTTTCTTGTATTTTAACGTCCGTGAAATTATCCACTATCCCTGGGTGCAGTATATTTGAATCTGATATATCGATTTCGTCGTGTAAAATATCAACCACTGTAGACATTTTTGGACGTATTTTTGAGGTTTCTTGCACGCATAGTAGGCCCACCTTTAAGAACCGAAGGGCTTCTTCTTCAGGGAAATCTCCATTTAGCGCAGGGTCCACCAGTTGCAGTAGGTTATTGTTCTTGTACATTTCAAAAGCCTGCGATTGGGACATTTTCATAAGGCCTAACTATGAGTTCGATGTGGGGACTATCTATGTTTTTAGGTAATACGATTATATAAGCAGAGATTACCCATGACCTCGACAATGCCTAAGCCCTCCATGTATGTGGTGATATATATACGGCTATATATATTCCCTTGCAGCTTTTAAGCGAAGAAGCTGGATTTTTTTAGATTGAGAATAAACTAGGTTCATTCTTCTGAAAACTTAAAGCTCTTTCAGGCCAAGAAATCCAGAAAAAACCCCAGAATTTAATCCGATCAATCAAATACAGTCCAAAATTTCAAAGAAAAAAAAACAAATTTGCTTAAAAGCTGCAACCAAACAAGGCTACAAGCAAATATAAGTATGTGCATAAAGAATCATGCCTGAACTCGTGAAAGCCACTGCATCACAAATGTGATGTGCTACACTATATAATGTTCTTTTCCAATCTAGCTATTTAATCTTCATGCAAAAAACGTAAGACTGATAAACCATATGAAGCCAGTCCAACCAAACATATGCATGCATGATGAGAATCTATAAGCTCGTTTTCTCCGGTTGTACTACAAGTTGCACAGCCGATAAAGCAATATTTATTTGAAAAATGTGGTTGCAACGTGCAATGTTCTACACCAGAGTGAAATACTAGCTAGTATATGTATATCGACTTAATTTCCTTATACTCGCATATATATACGTTACGAATGTCCGAAAATAAGCATATGCATGATACTACCTTATCAACAAGGTATTGCTCTCCAATATTTATGTTGAAATCCACGATTGGCTTCCCAGAGACAATTTCAAGTAACAATACTCCAAAGCTATAAACATCTGATTTTCGTGACAAATGCCCGCTAATTGCATATTCTGGAGCAAGATAACCTCTGTAAGAAACCATAAATTGTTTTCAGTACCAAATACCACAACTTACGGAAATAATGTGCATTAGTATTCCAAGCAGTATACTTACATTGTCCCTGCAACACGAGTACTAATATGAGAAGTTTTCGACAGAAACACCTTTGAAAGACCAAAATCTGCAATTTTAGGTGTAAAATTCTCATCAAGTAGAATATTGCTCCCCTTTATATCTCGGTGTATGATGTAAGGTTGAACCCCCTCATGTAGATACGCTAGCCCTTTAGCAATCCCCAATGTGACCTTCCTTCTTCTTGTCCAACTAAATTTTACCCTGTTTTTCTGTGCACCTAATAAATTAAACAAAAATTAGAATTGATGGCAAATATATTGTATGTATGACTTGATTGCAGCTTTTTGCAAATAGTACATATTGCAAGAGCTATGCTAAAGCGTAAAAGAATAAGCTTTATGGGCGTAAAAAGCAGAAAAGCAAGCCAATTCTTCTTTTCTAAGCTTATATTGACTTTTTTCGCTTCACAGCAAACTTTTTTAAACAGTGGAAGAAACTGATTTCATTGCTTAAAACTACTAACATTTTCATGCCAAAAACCAAAAAATGTTTTGATCTTTTAGCTGCCCAACCAAATGCCGTAAGAATATAAGCTCAAAAGCTACAACCAAACGGTTTCGTAATACGATTTCGAAACTAGACTTACCAAGAAATGTGTGGGAGAGGCTGTTGTTTACCATATAATCATAAACCAAATATCTCTCGGTCCCATTAACACAACAACCTTTTAAAGTAACAAGATTTTCATGTCTAATAGTGGACAAAACTGCCAACTCAGACACAAATTCCCTTTCTCCTCTCATTGATTCTATTTCTATTGCAACAACTTTTATTCCAACAACTGTGCCATCTCTTAGCCGGCCCTAAATAAATTAAAAAAGAAAACATCAATGTCATCATTTTTATATCAATTCTAATCAGGGGCGGATTTAGGGGAAGGCGGTCGCCACCCAAAAAAATTTAAAAACCATTTTTTTATAGGGAAATTTTCAGAAAATTAAGTTATATATATTAATAGCCCCATTAAAATATACAACCATGCTTAGCTCATATGCTAATGCTACCTAAAATTGAATAATATATCATTGGTTTGATTCTTTATCATCACTATTTATTCTTTTTTATTTCTTTCATATTCATTTAATTACATGAGTAACACTTCATTGCTTATTATTTCAATAACATCTTTTTGTTTCCATATTTATTTTTAAAATCTACAAATACTATTCGAATACTTCATTTTGATGTTAAAAAAAAAGAACTTTTCTAATTTTAAATTTACTGTGTTTTTTACAATTACCAACTCGTTTTTTTTAACCTTCATAATAGACTTTTAAACTCGGTTTTCGATTATTTTAAACGTTGTTTTTCTTAAAATTCTAATAGCAATTTTTTTTCTACGGCCCCTCAACGATATCATTCTAGTTCCTCCCCCGATTCTGATTTAAAATGTTCATAAATGAGCAGAATAAATAACTACCCGATACACCGAGCCGAAACCTCCTTCTCCTATCTTTTCCGAACCGTGAAAATTGTTAGAGGCGGATTTTAGTTCATTGAGAGAAAATACGCGAAATTCCTGAGCCTTCTCTTGATCACCTGTCAAGTTTTAATTTTTATTTTTATTTTGACAAAATAAGATGGCTTATGCTGAATGAATACAAATGCAAAATAATAATAATTTACTTCTTCAGGAAAGAAATTAGAAAACTAATGTCGAAAGCAATATATAACTTACCTAATTTACTATATGAAAGCTTGAAAATGGAGTAATATTCAAAAGAAAAGAAAATGGAATATTACCTTGCTTGTTTCTCTTAACAATCATGGTATCATCTTTTGAATAGCAAGAATTGGAGCAGAGATAAAAGAGCTTCATGTTTATCTCAGGCACTTTAAAATTGTGATTTTCTTGATCATCTAAATTCAGGTTTTTTGGCACCTAAATTTGAAAAAAATAATACTTCTATATATAGGTTTATGAGATAGTATAAAAACCGCGGAGAGAGAGAGTTTTCATGGAATTTGACTTGAACTTCATTTTTATTTAAAATTTTCTAATCCATGTTGTTAAGGTCCTTAAGATAAAGATAAACCGTCAATATGGTCCCCCAATCCCCATGGTTTAGCCTAATTTCTATTTATATATATTTAAGGAAGTTGACCAGGTGTTTTTCCTTTTTTTCTTTTTTGAAAATTACCGTGTTTTTTCTTCTTTTAGAAAAAAGCTAGCTTTTTCCTTTTATATTAATTAATATCCTATATATGAGCATCTGCATTAGTTTTTGCTAGCTAAGTTTTGAGTCTTTTGACATATGGCAAAAAAAATGGCTTAAGTAACGCCTAAACACATTATATTTAGCTAGTCATTTTATTATACATCGGATTGGTTAGTTTGTCTAGCAAAACTTTTTTTTAATATTAAATGTAGTTAAAAATAACTTAGATACACTGAGAACTTCCAAACACAATGGAACAAAATATTATTTAAATATTAAAAACTCTCATGTCACCCACTAAGTTACACCTTAAGGTCTCGTTTGGTTGTATCATTAGTATCTCAGGATTGGACTACTAATCTCGTGGACCCCATAAATGCTATGTTTGGCAAAACATTAGAGTCCGGACTAGTTATCCGATCCGGATTAAAAATGATGGCAAAAAGGTGCATTTCCAATACCATAGGGGGTGGTATTAGGAATAGTTCAATCCCGGATGTATTACTTATCCGGACTTCGTTTCAAATCTCATTCATAATACTACCGGATTGTTAATACCGGGATTAGTAATCCCGCAACCAAACGAGGCCTAAAGTTAACATATGTTAGTCACTCACAGTACAAGTGAAGTTAATGGGTGTACTGATGTGTCCAATGCATATGGCAAAATGTGAAAATTATTTTACACACTGACATTTTTTGTGTAAAGTTTGACACTACAAGTGATTTTAACCAATCCAATGTTGTTACTCTAAGTAAGGACTAATCTTGGCTGTTTAGTATTAATTAGTCACCAACATGGTCCCCCGTATCTTTATATATTTGGTTTTGTTGTAGGATATTATTGGACTATTGGGCTTGTACTTTATGGGCCCAAGTGGGCTTATAATCCTACCCCTCTATCTATATAAAGAGGGTTAGGGGTCTTGTATTTTACATTCATTCACACATTCTGATTAATAAAGACTCTATTGTTGTCTCTCTCATATCTCTCTATATCTATACATATCTCTATATATATCTATAACGAGCTAATATGTCATACAACACGTTATCGGCACTTTGCTCGCGAAGAATAGAATATACGCTCACGGATATTGGAGATTTTTGGTAAACGGATGGATATTGGGTATTTATAAACCTTGAGGTTTATCCGGGTTTTTAGGGTTTTGCTATATCGACCTTCATCGACATACCGTGCGTAAGGTACCGAATTTAAAACTTAATTTATTCCATATATGTGATCGCACGTATTATTTTATGGATAACTAAAACATGATAAATATCCCGTAGTATATAATCCATGTGTATTAGAGTTTGTTACTTGTATGGATAACTATATATGATCGTAACACACATATTGTTGATTATAAAATCATATTTGTTGATAAGATCATACAAAATAACCCAAATCATGTAATTGTAAAACATGTATTAATCTGTCGGATTAAATCTGCAACAAACTGAAACGTATGTACTGATTTGTAATTCTCTGAAAGCTGTAAACTATTCTGGAAATTACTCAAGGACTAAACTGAAACTTGTCTGAAATTATGGACTGAAGCAGTAATAATGCTGTAAATATATATATAGTTTGCTGAAATTACACGGATAGTCCCTGTAGTATATTACATGTATAAAAACAGTATATATGTGTTATAAAAGTCAATATTCGGTCTAAATATTCACCCACATGCATATATATATTTATTAAAAAGGCAAGTGAATAAAAATTGCATGTTAATTGAATAAATTGATATGTTTCCATGTATATTTAACCACTTTGCATGTTAAAAATTACCATATATAGAATTAATTGGTAATTAAAAATATATTGTTTTGCTTGCATGTTAAAACTACCATGTATAGAATTATTAATATGGCAATAAACATAGATAATTGATTGATATCTTGTTAGCGTAATCATATCTTTTGATATTATTATATATAAATATCACATATGCCAGTAAATTATTGGATTAGATCTAATTGATAATCTTAAATTGATTTGATTTAATATGTTAGAATCTTTATGGATTGATTGATAATCTTAAATTGATTTGATTTGATATGTTAGAATCTTTATGGATTGATTGATAATCTTAAATTGATTTGTTTATAACATCAAATCTCCTGCATGATTAGATAGATCCTAAAATATATTTACTGCCTGTTTATATATATTTGGTTAATCTAGATAGATATTCTCTATGCTGTTAATATTATTGCCATATATAAAATGCGAAAATCGTATATATTCACATTTAAGTTGGAAAAATTATGAATCTTCCCCAAATAGGCTCACCTATTTGGATACGATGTCTAGGAAAGATAAAGGCGGAAGTCGTTCTCCTAATGAGGTCGGTTTTTAAGAGGCATTCGTGCCCACCCCCCTCACCGTCTTTCCTGGTCGTGTTCAAATAGAGCTACCGAAAGGGGTTGACTAAATAATAATTTCCCCGAGTGTGTTTATATAGTGATGTATGTTTCGCCGAATTGGTGTTTCAGTATCGACCCGTCGTTCGATCAATGAGAACCGATTCACATGAGAAGCAAAACTAATGTTTTCGAACCTGTCGTTTCGGAAAAAAAGTTTGTGCTTGTGCAAACCATAAACATATAAACCAGTCGTTTTATATGAAAAATAATCCAGAACTCCCAACACATGTTGGATGCCATCTATGATGAGAAAAATCGCAAAACATACTTGCGAAATGACTGTTTAGACGTTGATGTTATTCCGTCACCACATGTTAGTCACCCTGATGTGTGAAAATGTGATGCCCAAATTTTTTTTTGGATGCCATCTTTGATGAGTAAAACACGAGTTTGTTGTTACCCTCAGGATGAATGCTAAGGCGTTGATTTTATTCCGCCGTCACATTTGAGACGTGATGACGTCTATGGTGAACAAATTTCTGAAATTGACATATTGGAGCAATCTTTCACCAAAATACTAGCTTGGAAATTGTATTTCATAAGCAGTATTGTGAATTTATATTCACAATGTTCCTTTATCGCCCATCTGTTATTGGATAAGAAAATTACCCCGGTGAGTAATTTTAATCCTATTGGGTCAATGGCGAATTGTTTGCCTGATATTAATGCTCTTCGTGTATATTTTTTTTCCACGAATCGATAATCGAGACAAGTGTTATTTGTCTCGAACTGTCGCGATCCCGATGAATCGCTTAGCCAAGCGAAATTTTAGACAATCGTCAAAATCGAAAACTTGTGGCTCCAAGACAGTAATTGAACGGAACAATATGACCCGTTGTCACAAAGCAAGAGATAATGCCCAATGAAGCAACTCTATGCTATAAAGACAAATGTCATGCACGGTTACTCCTTAAATAGTTCATAACTATTATAAATGTGAAAAAACCGATGTTAATGTGGTTAAAGCTAACTGAAAGGAAACTCTTGAGACCCCCGGTTTTGTGGCTCAAATAAGTTTGGTACCTTTCTCTATTGATTTTGATAAATCATTGAGCCATTTTTTCGCTCATCTGGATTATGTTTTTCCATTTGGATTATGATTTTTTCCATTTGGACATACTTTTGGATTATGGTTTGCCTGTTTATGAAATTTCTCGAAATAATTTAAAGTGTTTTGAGCAAATTCCTTTGACAAATGTGACCAAATTTTAAATTATGAAATTTTAGGCAATACTTGTGGTGTAGTTGGTTTTTTTGGAAATAGTGGGTAACACGGTACCACATAATTTCACCAACTACTTGCCTAAAAGAGTACTCAGTGACAATGATTCTGGACCTGTCGTTCCAAAATCAAAATCTTTGGTAAAACCAAATTGATTTGTCAAATATGAGTTCTTATACTCATGTAGGTCCTGCCGTATCTTGCTGAGTTATAAAATATTCGAGAAAACCAGTGTTATCTGGTAATAGCTCATGAAAGAATTAAAATTTCTTTACATAGCCTCCATTCAATACGACCAAAAGCGTATTTTAGAGGAGTTGAAATGTCTTTCAAGTGGTTGCTACCACATTCTTTAAAGCATTTAAAGTTAACTTATCATTTCGCCTGTCGTCGAAATGATAAATGATTTAGATGCTAAGACATGATTGTCTGTACTATCATTCGCCTGTCGTCGATTGATAAGAGCATTTTGATATTGTGGCATTGACCGGATGAGATATTCCCGGGTCAAAAGACGATGCTTGATTTATAATCGCATCGCATTTGGATTCTCTCTGAGAATATATTTTGTAATTAATCCGAAATTCATGCCACTAATGCTCACTTTGAAAGACTAGTATGTGTAAAGATCACGAAAAGAACTCGTAGAATTCTTGTAAAGAATTGAAGGAGTTATTGTGGACTTATCCAACCATAAGACGGACCATAAATATAAATGGTTATGGTTGATGCATCGACAATAAGGTCACATGATTATTGTTGTCCACAGAAATGCAGCATTTCCTAAACTTCTAGCCCTATCATTAAGTTGATGGCTCATGATTCGGATTATCCTGAAAAGTCTAGTTGACTTGATAATTCTGAAGAGTAAAAAATCGAAATTTCGATTTGAATTACTTGAGTTTGGAAATTCAAATTGAACATCCTGTCGATTATGTTCAGACTCAAATGGACTCACGGAAAGTTTGATGATGCGACTGCAAATGATTGCACGCATTTCTTGGTCTTGCGCACCAACATTTATATTTCCGTGTGGGGTTATGCTATTTTGCTGTATTGGTCCGTTATGAGGCCCATAGACACTCAAACACCATATGCGTACCAGCTGGTTACTGGTTATGAGTCAGAAGTCTCATATTAACGCGTGTTTAGAGTGATTAATTAATATTTTGATTGAGCCGTTCTAGCGTTCAAAATATGGACCTCTGAAGGGGACATAAGTCGATTATGAATCTCCTGCCTATCATTTGATAGAGTAACCTTGGCAAGCGATCTCTTTACCGCATGATATGCGAAAGTCACATCGCTAAGGCTGTTCTCCCCATCTGTCACACAACAGGTTTTATGTTTTTCCTGACTAAACGCTTCTGGCTAATTGCGCAACATAATAGCAACTATTTATGTTGTATTTTTTTACTAATTTAATTACAACGTGTTCAACCATTTTATTGTAGTGATTTCGTAGTTTACCATATATAACGGTTTTCTTTCTCAATTATAGCCAATCCATAAATTAAGCATAATATAATTTTATTATGATGAGTTTTTAATGCAATTGATAAGAAGATATTAAAGCAATTGACCAGATTATTTTCAGATAATCTGGAAAAATAGGTCAGTATTTTTCTTTAGAAATTTTAGCTCGTCAAGTTATTAGCCACTATGAGTAGCAATTTAATAATCATCTATGCTGGGATTTCCTGAACTGTAATCCCGATACCCGTTTGTTTAATCTAGATATTTAAGGTGAATAAAGCCCAATCTATTGGTCGTTTCAAGCTTCGGGGGATCAAGTTATTCACTTTTGGAAATTTGTAGACTAAGGTCTTTTCGATTACAGAATCTATAGGACCGATAGAGCTAGTTCAAACGAGGGGTACCACTTGTGTACATCTCATTCTTAACGACTTCCTAATTAATAACCATGGGAAAAGACGCACAGTGCATTTTTTTTAATATTAGTTATGGCCTAATTTGACTTATTGCTTCTGAATTATGTGAAATAGATGGACGAGTAAATAAAATATTAAATATTGGAGTACTAATTTTCATTGATTTGTATTTGCTGGAACAGATGAAATGACTTCCCGATAGAATCGTGAAAATGATTGGTGATATATTGTAAAAACCCGTATTTTTCTTTAATTTAAATTCTTGTTCTTGTCATTTTATAATGATTTAAAAAGATTATTTTGCTCTACTACAATATTATTAGCAAGATGATTAGTCGTTTAGAAATTGTGCATATGAATTAGCCTTGTTAATTACCATATTTTGAGTTTATGGGTGGAAACAAAAGGGTAGGAAAACATAAACCGAAACAATGTTGATTGATGTGGTGTACTAAAAGAGACCAAATATTTTATCCAATTTTTCTATCATTTTCGTATCCTCTTGTTTATTTTATTCAAAAAAAAATTCTAAAAAACTTGAAAAAAATTGTACAATTACTATAATACATGTATCAATACATTCCAATAATTATTTTTAAAAGAAAATTCACACAAAATTTATTTTGGAATAAATGTATAAATTAGTGTAAATTAAACATTGAATATTAAAAAAATTGTCTAAAACAATATTATGTTCAAATGTTTTAAAATTTGAATACAATATAATATAAAAGTTTATAAAGTTGTGAAAATTTAAAATTTGAGTGAAAATAACAAATGTGCCATGGAATGAGTTAGAGAATAAGTGATAGAATATTTGTACTCGTATTAAAGACATAATTAATAATTACTTCTTGACCTTATGTGTAACGCCTATCATAAAGTTAATTATTTGCTATCATGAGTTAATGTTTTTATAAGATTGTTACGTTAATTAGATAAAAGAAATTTTTTAGCAAATTATAGAACGTAAGGTTTAATGTGAGCAATTAATGTCTTTTATGTATGGCTCTTGAGTTGGAGCTCTTATATAACCCGCTATGTTGTATGCATGTATATACTAATAATCGTTCGTCATGCATTCCGTCCGTCATATGTTACCTGTGCGACGCGTACTGCAATAAAAATATAGAAAATATGTATAATTATGATATAAATATGTGGATAATAAAAAAAACATAGTTTAAGATTTAAAATAATGTTTGGTTGTTAAAAGGGATAAATAATTTTATTAGTTTTTACTTTTTATATTTTTATTGGAGTATGGTATTATTGTAATTAATATAAATGTGTCGGGGTATTTTTAGAAAAAAATGACTAAATTAAGCAGACTCATTTGACTTGTTTTGGCTTATTATAATAGAATGATATAACAGTTACTTACATAAGAGAAAAAGAACTTACATTATAGTTATACTTAGCAATCATATCGCAACGGAGCATAAATATGATTCCCAACAAATCAATTTAAAATTTAAAAAAAAATAAAAAAATGATGGAATGAATATAGTAAATTAATAATTGTATATAATAAGTAATATGATGTTTTATTGTTGCAAAAGTATATTTTGAGAGATGAAGTGATGTGTGGAAAGTCGCATGTTTATTTAGTTATTTGTGTATTTGAATTCTATTATTATAGTATATGAGTAATTATTAAATTAGAATAGTGACATTTTAAAAAAAAATTAACAAAATTTGGCAGATTCATTTCACTTGTATTGACTTATATTAATAATATGATATGATATATATACTTTATTTTATCCTTAACCCACCACCACGGGAATTACTAGGAAACAATCAGACTATATGACTGGTTCACAATCCGTTAGAATAAAAAAATGTCAAATGCATAAAAAAAATTAAATTTTGATTAATATTTAAGTTTAATCTAGACCTCCCTAGGGTTCTATATTTTTACTTGAGTTTGTAGTGTGTTGTACAATTTGTTTTTAATTTATCAAATTCTAATTTGTTGAAAATAGAAAAAATAAATTAGTTATTGAAAAGAATTATCTAACAATCCATTTTTTAATCTAACAATGATTAAGATGACTGTTGCATAAACAGTCAAATAATGTGACTGTTTTAAAGATACACTCACCAACCACCCAGGATATCTATCAATGTTACCATGTACGTACAATTTAAAAATCGATGGAGCTGGTTAGAGATTGATAGAAGAGCATGTTAATTTACCAATACTTCTAGCAGTATTCAGAGACTTAGTAGTTGGATCCTTATGAATTTTCGTTCATTTTTACTTTTGCTATTATTAAAATCGCATTACAAGTTCTGACAAATGTTTACATGTTGAAGTTATATATTTTGAGTTATCAAAAAGATACATGTATATATTGAATTACAAGTTGCAGTTTTTAAAATAAGAAAGTGTTTGATACGTCGAGCAACGTATAAAGTTTAATGAAAATAATATGTGGATACGTTGATGACGTTAAAGCTTTTTAAGCATAAAATGTTTTAAATAAATTTTGTGTTTTAAAAGTGATATTTACTTTATTATAATTGTGAATTAAGTCTATCGAGAGATACTTGAAAAATCCAAATACACATAATAAAAAGATTCGGAAAGTCTGAATCCACATAATAAAGAGAATCAAAAAGTCTGATTTCATAGAATAAGAGAACCATGAAGTCTGGGTCCAACAGAATAAAAAGATTCAGAAAGTCTGAATTTAGCTTAATTTCTCGTTTATATTTATCATATTGATCACACAAGTAGGGGTGGGCAAAAAATCCGCAAACCCGCCCCGTAACCCAATCCGTGCGGATTGGGGCGGATTGGGGCGGGTTGGATGTCAAAAAAAGTTAAATCCGCCCCGCCCCAATCCGTAAAAAAATTCGTGGGTTGGGTTAGGGTTGGGGTTTACAAACCGCGGGTTAATCCACCCCAACCCGTTTCAATCCGCATATATATATTTCATATATATATATATATATATATATATATATAAATATAAATTTTCTCAAGATCTTTTTTTAATAAGAGTTTCTATATTATAATAGTATTGATTTAAGAAAAATTATATATATAGACAAAAAAATTTTGGATTGTCCAAACTTAAGCTTAATGATTCGATTGATATATTGTCTTATAAATTCAATTTATTATCTCGTACTTACAAAAAGAAGGAATTTTTAATCTGGGTCTAGGTAGTATGGGTGGTTAATTTATTTTTAAAAACTTTATTTGTAATTGAAGTATAGCCAAATATGAAGTTATATAAAGTTATTACGAAATCTGTAGCTATTGAACTTGTGGATTCAATTAGCTATTGAACTTTATTTTGATTATGTTGATGAAGAATAATTTGTTTTGTTTTGTTTTGTTTTAGCTTTGTTACTTGTTCCGAACATTCTAAACGTATTTTGGTTGGCTTTTAGTTTATATTTCTATTTGAAAGATTTTTTTAAAAAAATATTTAGGTAAATTATGCGAAAAAATGAAAAATTAATGACTAAAATGAAAATTCAAGAAACAACCCGCACCCAATCCGCCCCGCTTGATAATGGGTTGGGTTGGGTTGGGTTGGGGTTTTAATTATAATGGGTTGGGTTGAGTTGGGTTGGGTTGGGATTTGAATTTCACTAATCCGCCCCAATCCGTCCCGCCATTTATTTTACGGGGCGGATTAGGATTGTGACCAATCCGCCCCAATCCGCCCCGTGCCCACCCCTACACACAAGAAGAAAAATGTTTGAAAGATATTTTTGTTTAGTTTATTAAAATATGCCTTGGGAGTTTTATTTAAAATTAAAAGTATTGATTTTTTGAAAGAAAACATAATATGAGAAAAGCTATTTTCATCCCTATATTATATTACAAGTTTTATCACTCACTAAACTGTTTTACTTACCACTAGATTTAATAATGTTTTCAGATATATAGTGTTGAGATCAAGTTAGTATGGACCAGACAGACATTTTAGGATTTTGTATCAAATTTCCTGATGCGTTAATATATTAATTTAGATTGTACGAATTAAGATTTAATTTTTGAGTTTCTGAACTTGTATTTTGTAAGGATTTTAATAGAAATTGATCATTTTTACTGTGTTTGTTTTTATAAGCATTTTAAATTATTATTTGTTTAGCATGTGTTGTCGCACATGTTGTCCATGTGACATCCACTGAATCTGTAATGCAGAGACTCGCTTTCATTGATATATATCGATGTATATGAATGGCATCTTCAAACAGTGGAATTACTAGGGAACAATCACTTTATATGACTGGTTTACAAACCGTTAGTATAAAAAGATGTCAAATGGATAAAAAAAATATTAATATTTAAGTTTAACGTAGGCCCCCTAGAGTTCTATATTTTTATTTGGGTTTTTAGTGTGTTGTATAATTTGTTTTTAATTTATCAAATTCTAATTTGTTAAAAATATATAAAATAAATTAATTATTGAAAAGAATTATCTAACCATCCATTTTTTAATCTAACGATGATTAAGTTGACTGTATCATAAACAGTCAAATAGACTGACTGTTACAAAGAAGCTCTCCTTCATGTCAAATATTTTATACTTATATATGGATCCATTATCCCATAAAAATCGTGTTAAGACCTTCAAATTCATGACTAGATTTATATTTTCGGAATCTATAAATCTACATTTAATATAAAAGGTCAAATTCTGTGTAGGAAACTTCTTAAAATATCCATGATAGCAGTTTGAGGGTATGCTATGACTCACCCTCTTCTAACGTTGAATATATGGTTAAAGAAATTGAACAAACTGAGTCTGAGAGAAAGAATTCAGCATGAAAACGGGAAGAATTCAAAGCATGTTTTCTTGCAGCGTGTGAATAAATTAGTATATAACTCTATCCTAGTACCGATTTTAAAAAAGGTAAAATTACCAAAAATATAATTTTTTAATTCTAATTACTGACAACTATAAACCAAAACATTACTTATCAAAACATACAACTCTAATAAATATGTGTAATTGTATGTTTGTATGTTTTTTTAATAAATTTGTATACATTATATATTTTTATAACATATTTTAACTAATTGTATACTTTGAGTATTGTGAAAATTAAGGAAGACATGCACAGAATACAGAGAGCTCCTGCCAGTTTAATAATATATAAATAAATAGTTTGTTATATTCAACTTAGTCTCTAAAACTCAACCGTTCAAACCGGTTCTTGATGTTTTAAGAAGAAGAATATTAGTCTCTAAATATATTTCTATACAGATTTTAGTCATTATTTTTGTTATTTATATTCATACAAATAATATATTAAAAAATATTTTTTATTTTTTTATTAAACTTCATATTTAGTAGTCAATATATTTTTAATGAAAATAAATTTATTTAATTTTTATATTAAAGAAAAGTAGAAAATTGAACATCGTCACCGAGCTACACACCGTTAAAATTTGACCAATCGTCCACCTCGACTAAGTCTCACTTGCTGAAACCCACCGTAAACATGGTTTTAGAGAATCTCACCCTAAACCAGATTCTCCCAAAACCACCCCTCAAAACTCACAAATCCCAATCTATTTTATGACATCGAATTTGTTTTCAGAGCGAGCCGAATACAATTAGGCCAACTTTGCGGGATTCATAATACCGGTAATATGAATCCGTGGAGGATTATGAAAGAAAGTGCAAATGTTAATCTCAATGATGTAATACCATCACTGGTATTGCAAATGACCCTATTTTGTATCATTAGAAATCCCACTCTTTTGTAATCTCATTATTTTTTACGCAAACAAACATAACATTTATGGTCTCACGTCATTTGCAATACAATCCCACTCATCTACTACCCCCAACCAAACAAGACCTTAAACCGTTGTACATTCATTCATACATACATGCATATATGTATAAATATAATAATCACTAAATTCAACTCTTATAATTTTTTTGTTTTTCTTTTGGTATCTATCCTAGTGTGTAAATATATATTGATCTTAGTGGAGGAATAAACCTTCGTAGTCAGGATTTGTTTTCAGAAAAGGATAACCTCCCCATAGTGGAGACTACAATAATTATGAGAATTATTATTATTATTATTTTTCAATTTTTTTAAATAAGTTATGAGCATTGTTTGCTTCCTCATTTTTCCAAGTAAACTATGAAGAAATAAATGCTAGGAGAGGAAGATATCGCTATTTGCTTCCGTAATATATGATGTCTCAATTATAAGTTGCCAATAAAAACCAGTTGACTACAAATAATATAAATGGAGATCTTGATATTCATAAAGATTGATGTATACAAATATATACGGGAAAAGCAACCAATACCTCATAGTCAACGGTTAGTAATGTTTGGTTTGTGTTTTATACACAATGTTTAAGTACATATAGTAAGCTATCAATAACATTTACTTTATTTTATTTAATTGAACACATGATTTTGGTAATGATATAATATTTGCTTCCATAATATCTGACTTAATTACAAGTCAAAAAAGCCACTTGGCTACCAATAATATAAATGGAGATATATTGAGATACATAAACATTGATATGTAAATATATACGGGAAGAGCAACCAATACCTCATAGTCAATCGTGGTTGGTTTGTGTTTTACTTAATTACAAGTTGTCAAAAAAGCCACTTGACTACCAATAATATAAATGGAGATATTGAGATCCATAAACATTGATATATAAATATATATACGGGAAGAGCAACCAATGCCTCATAGTCAATCGTGGTTGGTTTGTGTTTTATAATGTTTAGTATATAGGTAGGGTAAATTTTGGATTGATATTTTATCTACAACTTAATTAACAACATATACCTTCTTAATCGGGATTTGTTTTCAAAAAAACAAAACAAAAACAACTCCCAGAGTGGAGACTACAATAATTATGAGAATTATACTATTTTTCCTTTTTTTAAAATAAAGTCTGAGCATTGTTTGCTTCCTCATTTTCCAAGTGAACTGTGGAGGAATAAATACCAAGAGAGGGAAATATTGCTATTTGCTTACAGATCTGTCATAATTATAAGTTGCCAAAAAAGCCAGTTAGCTACCAATATTACAAATGGAGATGTTGAGATTTATAAAGATTGAAGTCTAATATGTAAACGTGGGCCAAATAAAATGTTTGACGTGTGATGTGGAGTAATTCGCTAAAATAGTCGTACAATTGTGTTATGCCAAAATAATATATAAAAAATCTGTAATGTAGCAAGTGTATCATTTTTCTTAAATTTTAGGAACCCAAAGAAAGAGTATTTAATTGAAAATATGATGATACAACATTAAATATTGAATCTAATCTTGATGACCATGGTGGCCATGAATGAAATTAGTATATTATTTTCTCTATATATAGCTAATTTTTGACATGTCTGTTTTGGTCCGTCACTTTTGTATGCTATTCTTAGTTAATTAGCTGTGACTTAAATTTATTGACCACCAATAACTGTTGCACACAAATTATCAGTAAACTTAAGTACAGCAGCTTCTTTTAAGTCATTTGCTATTATATTTTCATTGATATTTGTACAGTAATTTGAGACCATAGCAAAACAATGGGGAGGCATCTGGATTATCGCACTTATTTGGTGGTGCTTGAAGCAGCAGCAGAAACGTCAGACTCTCGAGCTCAATTTGCTCAAGCGCGGAGGTAGTTTTGATGTAAACCGGGTTCGACATGCAACTCGGGTGTCTCGGAGATCTATTCGTCTCAAAGACTGCGTTACTTTTTGATCAGATTTATTTTTTTCACCTTTTTTTGTTTGATAGTTGGTTTTATTTATAAGGTGGTTGATTGATGTTTTGTTCCAAGTGGTCTGTGTTCTTGGTATCTCATAATTGCCTTGTTGGTTCAGTTTTTCTTCTTTTTGATTTAAAGACTTTGTTGTTTGATATTCTATTTATTTAGATACTTACTACTTGATGGTTTGGAGTGTTTTTAGTGATATTTTTGGCTTATTGTTCAAAGAGTGGATTGTTCTTTTCCTGTACTTGCTACTTGCAAAATGACGTGCATCTTTTTTTTAAAACTTGCAAGTGACTTGTAATTTAAAATGTAAATTTCTTGAAAGTTCCTATATTTGGTAATTTTGTGTGAAAAATCTAAAAGAAATAGCTCAGATTTCTGGCTTAAGCTCGTTTTCAGCTTTTTTTTTATAGCTTTTTTGACTCAAAAGCTTGAAAAGCTAACAAATCAAACATTCGTGCTTTTTTTTTAAGTAAAAAGAAAAAATGCTAAGAGACACGACAATAAGACTATTTTAATCAGATTAAAAAAAAAAAACTACTTTAATCAGATAAAAATTGGTTATACAAAAGACGTAGCTTAATTTAATTTCAATGGTACAGGTTCAACACTGAAGTCCTGACATATCTATGAGATAGCACCTTTTTCTAAATTGCGAGATCTGTAAATTACCTATTTGCATTTCCGAAACTCCTGTGATGATTCCGGAGATTAACCGTGACGCATTACAAGTTGATCAAAAGAACGAAAAATGTGATTCGTATACATGGACATGCTCAAGTTACTTGCTCAGTAATCGGGTAATTGCTATAAGAAATTTAGAAATTCACAAACTACCATAATCAAAACTAGAACAGTTTTGTTCAATCGAAAGCAGATGTTAACAAACTCAAATAATCAATTTTACATTCTGAAAACTTTATTTCAAAAGATTAATTTTAAAAATAACTAATGATGAATTAGCCAGAATCTATCCAATAATTTTAATGACTCAGATAGACTCAACCAGACTCTCAACACACCAGTGCTTAATGTAAATTTACAATTTCATTTTCATCCCGAAATTTAAGAGTCTGCTATTCGGTCATATATTTAATATTTTTAATTAATATCTAAGTTTAGGATAATCTCAAATAAGTTCTATAATATTATATTTGAGTTTTTATTTTGTTGAATCGTCAAATAAAATATATTAAAATCATTAAAATTTTAAATATTTTTAATTAATATTTAAGTTTAGGGTAGTCTCAAATTGGGTTCTATAATATTATATTTGGGTTTTTATTTTGTTGAATTATCAAATAAAATATATTAAAATCATTAAAATTTTAAATATTTTTAATTAATATTTAATTTTAGGGTTGTCTCAACTACAGTTTCATAAATATTATATTTGAGGTTTTATTTTTGTTTTGGTTGTATGTCAAAAGAATTATAAAAATTATATAAAGACTGTCTAGTAATCAGTCTGGTTGAGTCAGTCTGATTTTATAGCATTACCTGCCGTTCAAGAAATCCATAGGTATGAGTCGGTATGACACATTACCCCTCTTCCATAAGTACTACTATTATTTATTCAATTATTTGTATAATGTGTCTGTTTGGTTGAAGGTTTTAAGATTTTGCTTAATTTCAGTGCACTTAAATGGTTAGCTAATAAATAGCCTAAAAATATACCAAGTTGCTTTCTATAAATGGCCTGAAAAACTTCAAAGTTTTAAGTTTGAATATACTGATATTGTTTTCTTAATTAATGTACTCTCAAAGTCTTACTAAATCAGCTTATTTGCTTAAATGCGGTAGACAAGCCATTATTTGACATTCATTGCAATCGAATTTTAAGCAGTGTTCTACTACAATTTTGAGTCATTTTATTTATTTATTTAAAAAAGCTACTGCGACTTAACTATAGGCATGCATAATCTTTTCTTCATTACATATTTATATCCTAAAAACATGTATTTCCCTCATTTTATGGAGTTTTATCTTAAAATGTGTCTAGGTGAGAGCAGCCACTAATGCTACATAAGGTGATTTTATGCATATTATGGGAATTCATATATAGTTTTAATAAAAATTGGCACTTTACAGGTTGCTCAAATCGAACTTCAAATTATAAATATGGCTTGATGTTCCCTATAAGAAAGGAAGCAAAATATTTACCCATAATAT
Organism: Primula veris; assembly: GCA_963682055.1. Taxonomy (NCBI): domain Eukaryota; kingdom Viridiplantae; phylum Streptophyta; class Magnoliopsida; order Ericales; family Primulaceae; genus Primula; species Primula veris. Next base: position 28,699,763 of record OY821749.1, read on the forward strand.
TTTATAATAAATTTAGGGGCCAACTTTCAAAAAGAGTAATATAAAATAATTAAAAATAAAATATAAGGAATCAGTGACGAATCTAGCATTTCGAATAAATGTGGGCAAAAACTTAATGAATACAAAAATATTAAAAATTAACAATGGAAAAATAATAATAGATACACTTCACAGTGCATAGTAAATCAATAACTAAAGAATCATTTGTCAAAAAGTCATTCATAATTACTAAGTTAATTCTTTAATCATTATTATCATCACAACAAAATTTAAATAAACGGTGACTTGATACCATGCAAAACTATCCTTACATTACCATCCTAGATGTTTTCATTTTTTTTAAAACTAGTGAAATCTACATAGAAATTTTTATAATTCTATTCGAATCTACTACAACGCAATCAAAAATTCGACCACTGATAAGCCTAATTCTGTACAACAACCACACAAAAAAAAATAAAAAAATACGTAAAAGGTCAGGCTATACAGTTTTCTGTTCTAAATGCGATCTTCTAGTCGGATTTTTCCTGGTCATCAAGAAACCTACTTTTGGGGCTGTTTGTGCTTACACTTGTTGACCCTTTTGACAAAAAGCTAGCTGGAGATTTTTCTTGTATTTTAACGTCCGTAAAATCATTCACTATCCCCGGGTGCACTATATTTGAATCTGATATAGCGATTTCGTCATATAAAATATTAACCACTGTAGACATTTTTGGACGTATTTTCGAGGTTTCTTGCACGCATAGTAGGCCCACCTTTAAGAACCGAAGGGCTTCTTCTTCAGGGAAATCTCCATTTAGCGCAGGGTCCACCAGTTGCAATAGGTTATTGTTCTTGTACATTTCAAAAGCCTGCGATTGGGACATTTTCACAAGGCCTAACTAAGAATTCGATGTGGGCACTATCTATGTTTTTAGGTAATATGATTATATAAGCAGAGATGACCCATGACCTCGACAATGCCTAATCCCGCCATGTCTGTAGTGATATATATAGGGCTATATAAATTCCCTTGCAGCTTTTGATTGTAGAAGCTGGATTTTTTAGATTGAGAATAATCTAGGTTCATTCTTCTGAAAACTTAAAGCTCTTTCAGGCCAAGAAATCCAGAAAAAATCCCAGAATTTAATCCGATCAATTACAGTCCAAAATTTCAAAGAAAAAAAAAACAAATTTGCTTGAAAGCTGCAACCAAACAAGGCTACCAGCAAATATATGTATGGGCAAAAGAATCATGCCTAAACTCGTGAAAGCCACTGCTGCATCACAAATGTGATGTGCTACACTATATAATGTTCTTTTCCAATCTAGCTATTTAATCTTCTTGCAAAAAACGTAAGACTGATAAACCATATGAAGCCAGTCCAACCAAACATATGCATGCATGATAAGGATCTATAAGTTCGTTTTCTCCCGTTGTACTACAAGCTGCACAGCCGATAAATCAATATTTATTTGAAAAATGTGGTTGCAACGTGCCATGTTCTACACTAGCGTGAAATACTAGCTAGTATATGTAGATCGACTTAATTTCTTTATACTCGCATATATATCGAATGTCCGAAAATAAGCATATGCATGATATTACCTTATCAACAAGGTATTGCTCTCCAATATTTATGTTGAAATCCACGATTGGCTTCCCAGAGACAATTTCAAGTAACAATACTCCAAAGCTATAAACATCTGATTTTCGTGACAAATGCCCGCTAATTGCATATTCTGGAGCAAGATAACCTCTGTAAGAAATCATAAATTGTTTTCAGTACCAAATACCACAACTTATGGAAATAATGTGCATTAGTATTCGAAGCAGTGTACTTACATTGTCCCTGCAACACGAGTACTAATATGAGAAGTTTTCGACATAAACACCTTTGAAAGACCAAAATCTGCAATTTTAGGTGTCAAATTCTCATCAAGTAGAATATTGCTCCCCTTTATATCTCGGTGTATGATGTAAGGCTGAACCCCCTCATGTAGATACGCTAGCCCTTTAGCAATCCCCAATGTGACCTTCCTTCTCCTTGTCCAACTAAATTTTACCCTTTTTTTCTCTGCACCTAATAAATTAAACAAAAATCAGAATTGCAGGCAAATATATTGTATGTATGACTTGATTGCAGCTTTTTGCAAATAGTACCTATTGCAAGAGCTATGCTAACGCGTAAAAGAATAAGCTTTATGGGCGTAAAAAGCAGAAAAGCAAGCCAATTCTTCTTTTCTAAGCTTATATTGATTTTTTTTCGCTTCACAGCAAACGTTTTTTAAACAGTGGAAGAAACTAATTTCATTGCTTAAAACTACTAACATTTTAATACCAAAAACCAAAAAATGCTTTGATCTTTTAGCTGCCCAACCAAATACGATTTCGAAACTAGACTTACCAAGAAATGTGTGGGAGAGGCTGTTGTTTACCATATAATCATAAACCAAATATCTCTCGGTCCCATTAACACAACAACCTTTTAAAGTAACAAGATTTTCATGTCTAATAGTGGACAAAACTGCCAACTCAGACACAAATTCCCTTTCTCCTCTCATTGATTCTATTTCTATTGCAACAACTTTTATTCCAACAACTGTGCCATCTCTTAGCCGGCCCTAAATAAATTAAAAAAGAAAACATCAATGTCATCATTTTTATATCAATTCTAATTAAAAATGTTCATAAATGAGCAAAATAAGTAACTACCCGATAGACCGAGCCGAAACCTCCTTCTCCGATCTTTTCTGAACCGCGGAAATTGTTAGAGGCGGATTTTAATTCATTGAGAGAAAAAACGCGAAACTCCTGTGCCTTCTCTTGATCACCTATCAAGTTTTAAAATTTTCTTATTTATTTTGACAAAATAAGATATCTATATGCTGAATGATTATACAAATGCAGGTAACTAATTATTTAATTCTTTAGGAGAGAAACTAAAAAACTAATGTCCAGAGCAATTTTATTAGTGCTTACAAATGAACAAGAAAATGGGTAAGCTCAAAAGTTACAACCTACCTAATTTAATATGAGAAAGCTAGAAAATGGAGTAATATTCAAAAGAACAGAAAATGGAATATTACCTTGCTTGTTTCTTTTAACAATCATGGAATCATCTTTAGTGGAGCAACAATTGGAGCACAGATAAAAGAGCATCATGTTTATCTTAAGCCCTTTAAATTATGCTTTTCTTGATGTTCTGAATTCAGGTTTTTGACACCTAAATTTTAAAAAATAATATACATATTAGGTTTATGAGAGAATATAAAAGCCGCGGAGTGAGAGTTTTCATGGAATTTGACTTGAACTTCTTATTTCATTTAATTTTCTAATCCAAGTTGTTAAGGATAGACCATCAATATGGTCCCCATGCATGGTTTAGTATAATTTCTATTTGTCATGTTTTTTCTGTTCTAGATAATGTAGAGATTTAAAGGTACGGTCAAACCGAATAAATTAATAGTGTAGAGACCTCATAATTTATTAATTTAAAAAGTTATTAATTAATCGATAAATTAATAATAATTATTTTAAAGAGATTTTATTGACTCAATAAATATATTTGTTCATAATGTAAATTAACTCATTATAAGTACTAAGAATATTCGTTAAACTAGTTAGTAAACTCAAATACACTATTTTATTTGATTTTTTTTATAAATTATATTACATATTAAACCGCTTATCAAATTAAACAGACATGGGACATCATTAAATAAAGTAGTACAACTTGTTGTTTAATCACGTATATAACTATTCATAATTTTTGTATGTAATTCGAAAACACAATACCATAGCTTTTGGACGTAATAAGAAAAGTTAAAGATAATTAGCTCCAAGTAGATATAAATTTTAAGAAAAATAAAGTAATTATAGAGTCGTATTTCACTAAATCGTTTTACTAATGTTTGTCATTTTGATTAATTATTAATTTATGTTTCTGTTGGAACCAAATATTTATATAAGGATTTTAAAAAAAATTATTATTTTATTATTTTATCGAAATTGATGAATTTTTACATTTGTCCATGTTGTGACCGGAGAAAAATATTATTTTAGAGAATTTATTAATTTATCTAATATTAATTTATGAGGTTCTATTATAGTTGACCAAATGTTTTTGTTTCTTTCATTTTGAAAATTGCCTTATCCTTTTCTTCTTATAGAAAAAACTAGCGTTTATCTTTCATATTAATAGCCGGTCTAAGTAAGTTAGCATTAATATTGGTTGTTCAATATTAATCACCAACATGGTCCCTTGTGGTTTTATCCATTTGCATTTTGATGTTTTTTTTTTGACTAAATAATGTAGAGCTTTAATGGTAGTTGGCCATATTTTTTGCTTCGTATAGAAAAAGTTAATGTCCTTCTTTCTTAATTTTATCCAATCTAGAAATTAAGCATCAATATAATTTAAATTTTGATGCATTTCTGGTGTAATTTAATAAGGAGATTTTACAGTAATTCAATAAGGGTTGAAAATCGTTTTTCTAGTGTTTTGAAAAAATAGCCGAGGCCGTGAGTATTGTTCTTTTGAAATTTTAGCTAATCAATTGATTAGCCATTATGAGTAGTCATTTAATAATCATCTATGTTGGGATTTCATATATGTTAAAACTACATAATATAGAGTGAATGTGAATAACCCAATCTATCACCCATTTCAAACTTTGAGGACCAAATACTCACTTCTGGAGATTTGTGGACTAATACTTTTCGATTACAAAATCTACAGCACCAATAGAGTTAGTTCAAACTAGGGGTACCATTTGTGTACTTCATCTCATTTTTAATGACTTGCTAATTTAATAACCCCGGAAAAAGGCACAGTGCATTTTTGCATTAATTATGGCCTAATTCGATTTTCAACCCTTTGACTTAATGTTTCTGAATTAGGTGAAATAGATATACCGAATAAATAAAATACTAGTATTAAATAATATTACTAATTTTCATTGTTTTCTATTGTTGGAGCACTAGAAACGGTTTTGTTTCAAAACTAACCAACAGATTTTCTAATAGAATCATAAAAATGAGTGGTGATATATATATAGTCACGTACTTTCCTTTCCGATACGTACTAATGCAGAGACTCGATAAGAGTCGTTTCATCGTATATCGAGCTATATTAATGGCCTCTCGATCTCCAACAGTGTGTGTCAAATAATTTAAAATCGTCTCATAAAATTTGTAGTAAGACCTCCAAATTCATGACTAGAAATCTATTTTCAGAATCTCTAAATCTGCATTTAATACTATATAATTAAGAGGTCAAATTCTGTGTACTAAACTCCATATATATCTATGATAGCTATTTCACCGTATGATGACTCGTCCTCTTTTAAAGACGTTGAATATAGATATGGTAAAAAAAAATTGAACAAGGAAAAACTGAGAGAAAGAATTCAGCATGAAAACGGGAAGAATTCAAAGCATGTTTTCTTGCAGCCTGGGAATGAATAAGTTATATACACTATAAAAAAAAAATACTCAAATAACGACGGGATTAGTGACGGTATTTTTTGTTACGAGTTTATTAGCGACGGTTTTTGTGACGGTTTTGTGACAGTTTAGTCAATTTGTGACAGATTTGTGACAACTTTTTAAATTAGTGACAGGTTTGTGACAGTTTTTGACTCTTACTAAATCAAACATTATTTTGTAGTGATAACTTTATTTAGTATATATCTATAGATAAATTCGAGGAAAAAACAGTGTGAGGATATACAAATTTGTTCATACTAGCATAAAAGAGTATTGCACGACTATATTTTTTTTTAGTCTTGTGTACGTATATTCTATGTTCATAATTTGCACATGGCTTCTTTTTTGATTATTTATAATTTAGGTTTAGCTGATTCTTCTGGATGGAGTAAATTATAAGCTAAGCTACTACTAAAACAAAACAAAAATAATGAGTTAGCTATATACACGCTTCAATTTTCTTTCAAAGTATAAGATATACAATAAAATATATTGTCTGACAAATTCGACTCATAAACATGCATGAAGTCATTAATTAAGAGATGATAAATGTCAAAATTTGGAAACTTCAGTTCTAAAATTACTTTTTGTGAAGAACTTTTTTCGTGTTAATTAACCAGCTTCTTCACTTCTTTTAATTCCAACTTCCCCAAGCTCATACCATACACACATAAGGATGTCGGAGCAAATAGCCAGGCCATCCATTCGCTCATGCACACAAATTGCTAAAGAACCAAAATCGCAACCCCATGAACAATTCGCGGTCCCTAACCATTCCGACCATAAACAACTTTGATTGCGTTGCTTGTACGGTGAGAAATTGTTTCAGGTATAAATAAATAGGACCACCGTTTTTCTTTGTCAAGATTAAACTAAGTAAGGACCAATCTGTTACTTTTTAAAACGTTTTTAAGGGGGAAATTTGACTACTTTTTTTTTTTAATGAGCACCGGACCAACTTTTATTAGATATTCAAAAGTCTTACAAAACTGTGGAAAGCGATAATTACAATCGGAATCCGGTAACCAAACAATTACAAAACTAGGAAAATTACGCTTTAAAAGAAATTTTATTTTGAAAAACCTTTCTAATATATACAAACGTTCAACAGTAGAAAATTATACTGTTAGCAATTGATAAATGAGGGCCAATATATTAACAGTAATAGCCTTCCTTTTCTTTTTAGCATACAAAAGAAACCACAAAGGAAAACAAGAAGAAAAAAAACAAGCAAAGATAAAACCCCTAACATCGTTAGACTAGTAAGTCAGAACCCGTACTTTCAATTATGATGTGCGAGTTCTATTTGTATAAGAGATAGCTGTCACAGCTTTTGATCATATTTAAAAAAAAAACAAAAACAAAGAGAATATTTACCTGGCAGATAATAATTAACTGCAAATCTACTAAATAGAACAAAATAGGGTATATGAGCAGCACCTGATCAGAATGACCACTGTTAACACCTGTACCCTATTTACTTATTTCATTTATTCATTTAGGAGAGTGACTTTCTTACCACAGTAAGAAACAAAGAGGATGCTTTGAGAAGGAGATTGAACAATTATGTTAGAAACAAAAAATGGTTTTAAGAACCATGTTGGACTAAATATTCGAGTATATATTGTTTGCTTAAATATTTACATATTTTTTCGCTGCAACACGTACGGTGAGCTTAGTGAGAACTAAAACTTCAATTGTTCGATTGGTTAAAAGTTAAAACCATCATTAAATGTGAATAGAAATTGGTCTCGTAATGAGTTTTTTTGAAATTTGGGAGATGTGTAATTTGCACATAATGGGCAAATGTGGTACAATTTCGGCACATAGAAAGTGATAGTAATATATTATGTGACATAATAATTGCAATTATACTTGCTATACATTAAAAGCAAAATTATTAATTCATGTACTGATCCATATAGGGTGTATATCTCAGGTTAATTGGTTTTCAATTTACGACATGCACAACTACGGAGTATTTAGATCATTTTACGGATTTTGACCCTTTTTCATGTCTTTTTTTTTTGCGTGTATATCTCAGTATTTATCTTTTGTGTTTATACGCGTGCATCGAAATTAGGTAAAGATTTGGACATGAAGGTGGCCTTTCTTAATTTCTCTCTGTGTGAATAATTATCTACTCATTAGCTTGCTAGGGCTTGTTGATTGTAAGTCCACGGATAATTAGATATGAGGTGTACATGTTCATCGTTTTGCACTAATTAAGTTGGTACCTTAATTTATATTTTGAAGGGGATTAAAAGATTTGATCAAAGTACTTAAATTAATGTCTCCCCGCCTCCTCCACATCCCATAGTATTAATTTAATGGAGCGTCGTGTCTTTCAAGTTTTATGTAAATTATAATCTTGAAGAAGATAAATATATATATATGAGGATTTTACTTAATTCTTGTGGTAGCTAGCTACTTTATTATTTTATAACTGCTCTTAATGTTTTTTGAGAGTATGCATGCCACAATTATTTTGTGAGGCCATCAAATATAACTATAGACAAAAAAAGACAACTTAGTTATTTTATTATATTCTCAGTTATGTGATGGTATAAAACTAATAAAATGTAGAGTAATTAGTATGTTGCTGTATACTACTAACTTTAGTAGACACAAACAACTTTAATCATTCCGAGGGCCATTAGTAAAAACCAACCACTTTTCCTTTTTCTATTAGTGCCCAAAATAAAATTAAGTGCAGCAACTTGGGAGGTGTACAAGAAAAGAAGATGATTCGGGTTCTTCAGGAAATTGATAGAATAATTCAATTTTATTTTTTTGGATTTATATAATTAATTCATTACGAGCTTTATTTTATATCATTAAGACATTAACAATGAGATGTCACTTAGCAAAGGCTACATAAAAACCATACACCAGTAAAAAGTTAGCTCAGTGAGTGGCTTTAAAAATATTCAAGCTTAGCTAGATACAAAAATTTACATTTTTCTCATGTATTAGCCGATTTATATTAGCCATCACTAACTTTAATTTTACAAGTGACTTTATAATAATATCTATTTTTTCCTTGAATTTTGTTTTCATGTGTCATTCCAAAATCTCGCCACGTCCATATTTAAAAAGATGGAACTTCTACACGTCTCTTCCATAAATTGAACATCATTTTGTTTTGGTCATATTGGTTGACGTAAGAACAATACCTATAAACGCTTTTTGAACTCTGAATTAAAATACAATTATGATTTTAATAATTGTGTGTTTGTTAACTTTGTTGGGATTATAACCTTTAAAATAGAGTGAGTTTTCATACCAACTTTATTTAATCTACCTATTTCCACCATTATTTTTCCTAATTACCATCTATATCAACGCGTCAAATTTCAACGGTATTTACATTACTGACCAGTTACTTGTAATTTGCAATTAATTTTTCTCATGGACGCATAAGGAATTTTTCAATTTGCATAAAAAAGAGTAACTATATATTTTTAGTCAACAAGTATGGAAAAAAATATTAGTACTCCGTAAGTAGTTTGTAAGAGCATCCATAATAGTTGTGTTAATTTTAACAATATTAATTTGACACATCATGTTAAATGACACACATGTAACTTAAATTTAACATTCACACTAGTGTATTAACTTAACAAAGTTATCTAATTTTAATTAAAATTAATTATTAATTAAAATTAATTATTAATTAAAATCTGATTAATTAGTCATTTTGTAAACCCCACTAATATAGGAACTAAAACATGAGTAATTGAAATATAGTTCACGTTTTAATTAATTGTATTTTGCCACGTAATCCATTAACAACATTAAAAACATTGTTATATTTAACAATTTTTTTAACACCTATAAATATAACACATGATTTAACATAATTAATGAAAAAAAATACATTGTTAGCGAAGTATTTTAGTTAACAATAGAGATAATAACACTATTGTATATGCAGAAAAATAGATATTAAGAGGTTAGTCTAACACATATTTAAAATATTTAATATAAAAATAAATTATACAGTATTTGTTAAAAAATTGTTGATAAAATAACTCAACATACTACACTATTGACCTTAAAAATTTATCAAAATTTTATTTTGGACGTCAAAATCAACTTAATAAACGTAACGAATAATTTCTTTTGAAGTAAAGACATTTAATAAACTTATAACTACAAAATAATTTGTAAGACATTACTATATAAAGAAACCAACATTTATGGATTAGGCTCATAATCCAAGACAATTATTTATACCATTTTTTTCCTAACACCGCAAAACACTTAAAAATACAATAAAAACTAAAAAAATACCAAAAAAATTAGTTCCCTTTTTCATAGAATGATAATATACCAAAAACAAACGAATGATAATATACAAAAAAAAGATTGTGAGAAAAATGTAAATAAACAAAGCTAGCTTGTTTGTATATGAATATTAGCATAAATGCAAAATATTTTGGTTACTCAAACTTTATTTTACACCCCCTTTTTTTTTCCCCTCTTTTCTTTCTTTAACCCACAATCCATCATAGGATTCCTGCTCCCACTCTCTCTCTCTAAAAAACAAATCTTTTCTTCACCTTCTTTTTATATTATATATCTATAAGAAATACACTATTAATTGTTTGTATTATATATCTCCAATTATTTGTTCATCTGTTTCACCAAAAACCCACAAACCCTTCTCACCAGGTATTTTTTTTTCTTCCCTTTTTTAATCTGGGTTTTTTTGTTTGTATATAGGTTGGAATTTTATCAATCTTATTTGCCTTTTATCTTAAAATGAAAACTCGATTCTTTTGTGTTATTATTGCTGGTTTAATTGAGTTTTTTTAATTTCTGAATATGGGTTGGAATTTGTTTTTTTTTTGTTGCCTTTTTCTGGTTTCTTTTTCATTTTATATTTTACTTGGTGATTTTTGTTTGTCTTTGTTTTAAAATTGAATTGGGCATTTTCCCTAAAAGCAGATTCTCTTGCGTTATTACTTGTGGGTTTTATTTAATTTCTTCATTTTTGTCAATTTATTTGAATTTTCCCTAGGTGTTTTTTAGTATTTGTTTTTGAGTAATTTGTTTCCTCTATATATGTTGTATAAAGGTTGGAACTTTGAAATTTATTACTAGTTTCGAGGTTTGTTAGATATCTATTTGTGATTGCGGTGCAAAATGTTTCTTATGTGTCTCTTCAATTATTTGCATTTATTATATCTGTGTATTATTGAAATTTTCCATTCCTGTCATTTAATTGGAACCTCACATCAATTGTTTTATGGGTTTATTTTTTGTTTTTCATTACTTATGCAAATTAGGATGTTGCTTTAGTTTTGCCTAAAAATCTGATCTTTTTCATCATTCTTGTTCTGTTTTTTTTCCCTTCAGTTTTCACCTTTTTTTTAGCTAGATGGAACTAAAGAGTTTTCTGGGTCATAATTAACATGATGGGGCTATTTAATTACAATTTCCGTTTTCTAATTGCCTTGGCAGCTATTTCACAAACTTTTTAGCGGTTTTTAAACAAATCTCATCAAGAAAAGCAAGAACGCACCTATTCGTGTGGATACGGACACTGACATATACTTCTGATTTTGAAAGATATCATTTCAAAGGATATCTTTACTTTACACCTATTCGTGTAATTGCAAACTTATCTTTACCTTTTTTCCTTTTTTTTAACAGCCAGAGACGTAATCTTTTCATGGGTAATATATCAAGTAGTAACGTAAACGGCCGGCGTAGGCACCGCCGGAGCCACCCACTTCCACCACCACCACCTCACCAACCCTCACAACCGCCCCAGCCCGAAATTTCCGCCAATAGATACGTGTTTGCCGCAGCTACGCCTTACCCTGCACAGTACCCTAACAACCACCCTTACTACCATTATCCAGGGTACTACCCTCCCCCACCTCCAGCTATGCCAGTACCGCTACCAGCACCGTACGATCACCATCACCGCCCACCACCGCATATGTACCCTTGTGGGCCTATGATGCCGCCTCCCTTGCCTTACGTGGAGCACCAAAAAGCTGTGACGATACGTAATGATGTGAATTTAAAGAAAGAGACTTTGAAGATCGAGCCCGATGAGGAGAATCCTGGGAAGTCTCTTGTTTCATTCACATTTGACGCTACGGTTGCTGGAAGGTACGTTTATTTTGCTCTACTTTGCTCGATCATATTATGCCCATGGATGTGATGTTAACTTTACTGTGTGTTATATTTTGCAATCTGAATGTGAGGTGTCTTCAAACGTGAAAAGTAAGGGAATTTTTTTAATTAGACTTGACCTACCAAATTGTTAGCTAAATTAAATATTAACTTATGGTAGTCAGATTTGTATTATAGTGTTAAAAATGTAATTTTATATTTTGACGTGATTAACTTTATTTTGGGGTATATTTTTCAATCTGAATGTGAGGTGTTTTCACATGTGAAAAGGTAGGGAATTTTTTTAACTAGACTTACCCAAATTGTAAGCTAACTTAAATATGAACTTATGCTAGTTAGATCTGTAGACATAGTGTTAAAAAAGTAAATGTTTTTGTTTCAATTGTGATACCAAGGTGTGCGGAGGGTGCACTTTGTTTTTCTTGTCGAATTGTTTTGGTTATGATTATGCTTACAAGTATGGTGTAATTTGAATGAGTGTATTATTGTAATTAAACGTGAAATGGTGAAAAAGTTTTTTGAGCTTGACTGGGTGGAAGGAAATTGCATATTTAACCTACCCAAACTGGAAGTTAGATTGAAGATAAGATATGGTGGTTAACTTTGTAGATTCAAAGCGGTGAAATAGAAACTTGTTTCTTTTACAGTAGAAGGTATACTTTTTTTTTTTGTAGATTTTTGGCTCGACCATGGTTAAGCGTGCCGATGTATTATTTTATTTTATTTTTGTGTGGGTTGGTTTTTTCATCTGGAATGTGAAAAAGGTGTGTTTGAAGTTTGAACGGGAAAGTAGGGGGAATGTTCTATCCAGTCATCCAACTTTAACCGAATTGCAATTAAGATTTTGGTAGCTAGACGTGTAGATACATAGAGGTAAATTATGTATGATGTTCTGAGTATTTTGTATCCTAGTAGAATTGGGATCTGTTTTTATGAGATTGGTTTAATGTTTCTGATAGCTTAGTGTCATTGGGGTGCTATTCTTGTTTCTTTTTATGAGATTGGTTTAAGCAATACTTCATATGGAAGGACAATTAGTGTCATTGGGGTACTATTCTTATTTCTTTTTCGATGCATAGTTGATTGTGATTAAGAAGAATATATGTCATTTGTTTAAAGGGCTCGAGATCTCTTGAACTGGTATTAATGTGAAACTGAAATTTATGAACAATGTGTTATTGAACAGACAATTCAAAATATATTAGCTCGCAATTGGGTGGCTTAATAAGGTGAAGAGTTAAGTATGATAGTATAAGAGATGAGTTCATATCATAAAGATTTTGATAGTGTTATGTGCTGTTTAGGTATGTTAGCATGTGACTCTCAGAATCTCTCTATAATTTAAGACCATAAATTTGAGATCACAGCATTGAAGTGAAACTTTTATGCTGGTAATGCTAATCAAATTAGTCCATGTATTTACGTATTACTCATATCAACTTAAGAATCAATTTTAGATCCTTGATGATTTCAGAATGATTGGTGCAGAAGTGACTTTAGTAGAATTGAGAGAATTGTGGAGTTTAGTGTCTGTTTATAGTGAGTATGGAGCGCCTGTGGGATGATTAGAACTATGAACTAATTGTAAATCCTATGAGTTATGGCTGTAGGCTACACAACTGAATTATGCGGATAAGTATAGATGAATAGACTTATTAAAAAATCAGGAAATTTCGAGCTAAGACAGGTAGATTTGGAGAGTTTATCTTGAGCAACCGCATAAAGATTTTATAGAATTTAATCTGGAATTCATCTAACTGACATAATATGGTTGTTTTTTCTTTTTGCTTTCTTTTATCCGCTCGTTTTCTTATATATTTTTATCCCGTAATGAGTACTCATGTCATGAATAAAACAGTCTGTAGAGGGTGAGCCCTTTAGAAACCTTTAAGAACAGGTCATCAAATAATACTAGAGGTTCATAGTAAGAAATATGAATGTTAAGAGTTTGTTACGTGCCGTCATATACTCATAGGTAATCATACATTAATCTAGCTTGTTAGTTTTCAAAGGATTTCCTTTATTCTTATAATAGGTTGATATTTTGGTGTTCTGATATGGTGTTAGACCGGTTATCTTTAATGAGTTCTATCTCCTATTTGTTTCTTGTATTTACTTGATTAGGCAACCCACAAGTGAGGGAAAGTGTAAGAGTTTGTTAATTATTCCACATTGCTTGTACATTAAACATCATGTGGCTTAGAAAACTGTATTTTTTTTCTGGTAAGTAACTGTATATTGATTACTGAACATCATGTGTTTTGTTAAATCCGTTACATCTTCTCTGCATTCTTCAATGTAGCTTCTTAATTTATGTATCCTGTTCCTTCTATGGTTTCTATTTCTTATTTCATTCTTTGCTCTCTTAAACACAGCATAACAATCATCTTCTTCGCCAAAGAGGGAGAAGATTGCAACTTAACCCCTACAAAAGAAACCTTTCTCACACCACTAACCGTCCATTTCGAACAAGGCCTAGGACAAAAATTCAAACAACCCACCGGTACAGGTATAGACTTATCTGCTTTCGATGAAAACGAGCTTTTAAAAGAGGGAGAAATGGAAATATTTCCTTTAGCAGTCAAAGCTGAGGCTTCTTCATCCTCCAGTGGATCAACCGATGGTGTTGTTACTAATTCTCAGATTACCAAAGCTGTGTTTGAGAGAGAGAAAGGAGAGTATCAGCTCAAGGTTGTGAAACAGATTTTGTGGGTTAATGGGATGAGGTATGAGTTGCAAGAGATTTACGGGATTGGGAACTCGGTGGATAATGATTTTGATGGGAATGATCCCGGGAAAGAGTGTGTTATTTGTTTGTCCGAGCCTCGTGATACCACTGTTCTTCCGTGCCGTCACATGGTACACTCTTTCTTTCTCTCTCCTATTTTTGAGTGAGAAAATATGTTAGTTCAAGATTGTGTCCCTTTGAGAACTTATTTGTTCATCTTCTTTCATGTTTTGTGCCTGCATTGCTATTATAGCTCTTTGGTTTGGGGGTGGGCCGTTCTGGATTTTTGTGGTCAAATTTCTGGCTAGAGAATCTTGACGTAAAAAGCTTTTGAGTCTGGGCTTGTTTGTCTTCAACTTATAAGAAACTAACCTGCCTTATTTCAGGCTTTTAGTAGTAATGTTTTGTTTATCCAGGCCAACTTTACAACCTTTTCACAGCAGAAAACTATAAATTTTTTAGCTTTTAAACTGACCAGCCGAATGTGTTGCAGCTTTAAGCAAACACAAATAAGGTGGGTGTAAAAGTTTCAACTTGACAAGCCTATGTTGATCCCATTCTCATAATTGACAGTTTCTTTTTGTTTTTTCATTTGGTTTTGGAGCTGAAGGCAATGCTGATTTGAAAATTCTCTCTTTTCATTTACCTTTGGTTTGCATATGGAACTTGCAGAAACAACTTTTTTTGGTCATGCAGTGAAAGATTATGCTTAAACTAGTCAAAAGACTGTTATGCTTGTACATTATTAACTCATTTTTGGTCATGCAGTGCATGTGTAGTGGTTGTGCTAAGGTCTTGAGGTTCCAGACAAATCGTTGCCCAATCTGTCGCCAGCCTGTCGAAAGGCTTTTGGAGATTAAAGTCAGTAATGCCCCTGACGAATGATTAAAGAGAGCCGGTTTTGCTGCAATGTGAAGATACACGCTCCTCTCTCTCTGATGAAACGAAAACCAAGACCGGGGCCTTAAACGCGAGAAACTGAGAGAGCCCACCATATCTCCGTGAACAATTTTCTTTGTCCTAATATCTGAATACGCAATAATTAGGCATGAATTATTTCTTGCCATTTGCCCTGTAATAGTAATTTTACAATTTTGAGAGGGATGAGGAAAGGATCATATGGTGGGGATGCTTTTATAGCTTGGTATCTTTGAAATCTCAGTTGTGTGTAAAAGAAACAGTATGTGTGGTTATAATTTAATAATTTGGAGATTATCTAGTTCTCAGTTTTCAGTCTACAATGATCATGCGAGAGTGATTACAGTTTGGTTTACGTTTTCTGTTCATCTAATCATCTGCCAGGGATTCTGGTTGTTTCGGTTTAGTGTCTAAAAAGTTCATAATGCTATTCATGCCAAAAAATTATTCTTCTTTTTTTATAACTAGTAACCCTCATTTGGAGTAAACCTGCTTCTTAGGCGTCGTCAGGGTTCGAACCCTGGTGGTGAGCGTGATATACTGAGGTACCGACTACTTGGACCAACCATTTTTACTCGCCAAAAAATTCTATTTATAGACCATCTTTTGCAAAGAGAACGATTGGCGAATCTGCATGGAGTAACATCATGTAAATTAACCAAATCTCAAGTTATAAGAGAAAATAGACATCACGTCCTTGTATATGAAAAACTACTAACCGTGTCACATAAGTAGTGTGTGTGACATGCCGTACAATTAAAATATAAAAAATAAGTGTAGTTATAATACAAATATGTGGATAATAAAAAAAAATAGTATACTGTGATAATATTATCAAAGAATGTTTGGTGGTTAAACATGCATAAATAAATAGTGTTATTACTTATTATTTTTAATATTTTTTTATGTAAGTATACTATTATTGTAATTAATAAAAATATATGTGAGTATTTTTGAAAGAAAAAAATGATTAAATTGGATAGTCTCATTTGATTTGGATTGATTTATTATAATTGAATGATATTGAAAATTGTAATATGCTTTAATAAAGTTAATTTGCTTGCATGAGCTACCCTGCCCATGTATAAGAGATTCTTTTGGAGCTACAAATATTGAAAATTAAACACATCCCTGTTACAAAGTCAAAATTATGTGCATAAAATTGAGCTAATTGTAAAGAGATAAACATAATGACACATAAAGTAAACTAATTTTTCAACCATAACATTATAAACTTGTAAGTTATAGTGGAATGGAACTAGTAAGAAACACAAAGTGAAGTGGTAGGATCACTTTAGATACATATCAGTGGACTAAATGCAACTTGAAATGATAGATACGACCTCATTATCTTGTGCACTAACACGTGATTTTGTTGATCAACAACCACTTTATCAAAGCTATATGACTTATGGGTGATCATTATCTCAATTACTATAATTATGTATAGATTGGCCACTCCTTGTGTTTTCTAACGTACACATGAATGATTTTTTGTGTGAAATGGGACGTGAAAATTATTCCCCATACATGTGATACCAACATAGATGAATACGGATTGATCAATTATTAGTATGTTTTTTTTTTTAATTTATTTAAAGCAATTCCCGTACAATAATTGCGGCCAATTCGTGTGTCTTGCTCCAATATTTGGGCACTGCTAGTTTTATAAAGATAGAGATCAGTGGATGAAAATATGGAGACGTTTAATACAACTGACCAATATAGAGTTTGCATATTCTCTTATAAGATTTTAAGTATCAACATATTTTCTTAGGAGATGATTCATTTTTATTTTTTTTATTAGCTAAAGTCATGTGTTGGTAACAAAGCAGCAAAAACCACTCTCATCGTATATTTGTGATTATTAAGTAATCCAACTTTTATATAAAGTTGATACCTTTTGGTTGCTCGAAGAGCCGTTATTTTCTAACATGTCTAAGATTATATAGCATAAATAAAAGCTATTTCCCACTAATTTTAAAAACATTATCACACGTCTTTTGTTGAAGAAGATTTTTAAAAGTTGTTCTGGGCACCGTAACTATGAATAGCCTCAATACTTTGGACTTCAAATTTTGGAGCTGTTCATACGTGAATATGACATAAAATGATAAAAAGAGAGTAATAATATTACGAACAAAAAATTAAGGGTCAAATGAATGTGACGGGGGGTGGAATTTATTTAATTTTTATCCTAATTATATTTATCCGCCATCAACTTATTCTCCACGCTATGTTAGTTGCAATTAATTTAAGAACAGATAAAAGTGACTTGGTACCAATATTCTGAGTCCAGCAAGTCAAATTAGTGTGTGCTAATATGATTGGCAAAGAAATAACATATGGCCAAGTTTTCTAAAAACTACATGATATGTCGTTTAACCAAAACGACAACGACATATGGTCTGTAAATATAGCATTTAAGTAGTGCCTTTGCCGGTTAAACCTGCTCTTATCCTCGATACCATTGTTAATACACAGATTAAAACATAAAACGAATGATTTCGATGAGAAGAAGTCACTCGATATCTATACAGTAAATACTGTTTGTCGCTTAAAACTATAATATAGGAGGGCAAGAATTAAGCTAGCACCCGGTACATTTTATTTTTTTGCTAATTACTCATATTTAAAGTGTTAACAAAAAAATTAACTCCGTTTCATTATTCTAATATCCGCTTTGGTATAATTCATTCGGTTCAATTTGGACATTTTTTTTTCAACATATAGATAATGGTTGTAAATGGCCGGTTTATAAATTAATGTATGCAGTAACAGTTATTGTTGGAAAGTTGTTTGTGATGCAATTTATCTACACTTAATGACAAATTAGTTCGGAACTCTAAGTGACCTACCATGTGTGTGAAAGAGATCTAATTGCATTTAGTAATAAAAAGTCAGATTCTACTCTTTCTTTTATGGTAATCCGACTAAAGGATTGTTATGTCATGTGATGATATTAAAATCGGGAAAATCATTTATCTTTTCCGAGCAAATGTTTTATAATGAAAATTAGTGATTGCCGGCTATTGACAAGAATAATATAATAGTAGGTAAACTAAGGTGACGCGGATATATTCTCGTAATTGACTTGATTAAATTTAAAACAATATTATGGGTTGCTGTCGCGTGCTCGAAAATGCAAATTATCCATATTATTCGTGTTGCAGTACCGGTAACAGCGTATTCCTTATTGGACAAAGATTATAAAATTTTAATTCTTTTAAAATGCAAATAAAACTAAAGAATATGATGTTAATGTCATGTCTACTTACAACCTAATATAAGAAATATATTGTTTTGTTTAAACAGTCGTTTTAAACACAAAAGATATTATTTGAATATGGAGAGTGTACCCCCGCACAAAACATTGTTATAGCTCTTTGTGCAACTCTAGAATCGACTAGGTTCAATACATGTAATATGTACCCATAGTTGTGATATTGGTTTTCAACTAGATTTAGACAACTCCGTTAGCTAATCATGAAGGTTTGGGTTTACAATCCTAGCTATAGTTAATCTATAACATTTCAATTTTCTTTTGGACCTTTTCTTTACACTAAAATATACTACATGTACATAGTAGCGCCTAGCGACAATGCGACATAATAGAGCAATCCACATGTACGCAGTAGCGACTCTAACG
The DNA here is from genome assembly GCA_963682055.1 of Primula veris. NCBI lineage: Eukaryota > Viridiplantae > Streptophyta > Magnoliopsida > Ericales > Primulaceae > Primula > Primula veris. Next base: position 28,718,684 of record OY821749.1, read on the forward strand.
CCTAGCGACATAAGACAGTGCTGCGGCGTTTAGGTCATAAAAAACGTTGCAGTAATTTGCAAAAGTAACAATACGAAGTCATTAATACTAGAAGCCTAGAACGTTTTATATTATTTACCGTATTAGCACATTTGATCATGTAAAAATTAATATCCTCATATGGCATCGACACGATTTGAGATTTTAGATAGAAGGATGTTTCATGCCTCAATAATAAAGAACTAAGAAAACAAGATATAAAATCATTTAAAAAGTGGAAAAAATATTTTATGTTTCGTGGTCTTTTGGTTTAGTTTGGACGTTGGACGCATCAATAAAAATATTTTCCTTTAAAACTAGGAACATTTAAGATATTACATTGAGCACTCCTAATTTTAAGGTTTTTTCAACAACATCAATCTATCTAAGATTTTTTTTCAAATAGACCCCTTCCGACCTTACTCGCATACTCACATGACGTCAAAGGTCAGAGACACTGGCCGTCTACCCTAGACTTCCACATAGATAAAACAACATCCCAACCCGATGAATCATTAATTAAGAGAGGATTTAATGGCGGACACAAAGAAAGGAAATTACAAGGATGACGAGTGAACCCAATGAAGAGCTACCCGATATAAAAGAACGAAGATATATGAATGTACGACGACAGAGTCGGAGAGGTAGATCATACGTAGACATAAATGGACACTAAAAAAGGAAAGGGACAAATAAAGCATTCAATTGAATTGGTTATATTTTTTTGATAAATATAATTAAATTATGTTAACTATTAGAACACAACGCATGAAACGGACAATATGTATGTTTGGCAACTTTTTTTTCCTTAGCTCTTGTAGCTTTTTGACAAAGGTGTTGGCTTGTTAGTTTATTTAGATTCTAACAAGCTAGTTTTTGACCTTGGTGGAATTAGAATGTTGATATGGGTAGAACTGAATTATATATACGAATTATTTTTTTTAATTATGAGAGGTGCTGAAAGACTATAATATTTAAATTTTCACTTAAATATATGAATTTTTTTTTTAGTGTTTTCTCAACGTGGGAGTTGTTTTAGCCCATTTTAGCCCGAGCCTAGTTCCTCTCCTGGTTTTTTGGTCAAAAATCTAAAAAAAAAATTCAAAAGCAGAGAAGCTAGCCATATGCGGAATTTTTTAGTTTTTTCATATTAAATTCTTAAAAAAAAAAAAAAAAAACTTTCTAATTGAATATGTTTGCATATTGCATTTTTCTAATAAGTTAAAATGAGTGACCAATACTTATCAATAAAAATACAATAAGAACTTTTTGTCTTAAATCTGATTAGAAAAACACTTATAAATCTCATAAATAATATCCCAAAGTTGCTTATAAAAAAAAAAATAATACCAAAGACTTAAATTAGTAATAAAAAAAGGTTACTTAAATCACAGTATCTTTCCCGGGAATAAGTTGGCAGCTAAATCATCATCGGTTCACTCTTGTTGACCTCTCTCTCATTCCTAAATAAAAAAATACACAACCCATACAAAGTTAGATATTCGGTACTTAGTTGTTTTTTAATTACAATAATATTAAATTTCAATAAAAATACAAAAAATAAAAACTAATAAAATTATTTATCTTTGTTTAATAACCAAACATTATTTTAAATGTAAAACTATGTTTTTTTTTAATATTATATACGCATTTATATCATAACTATACATATTATTGAGCGGTCCTTCAGCATCACCAATATTAACAAGCTATCCATAATAGTGATTCAAAGGGTAGTGTAAATTACACATTACATTTTGAAAACAAATAGTAAATTTGTACTGAGATATGGAGGGTGATGAACAGAGGTCTAAAGCTAATGAGAGTATTCACAACAACAATAACCCAATTGTCTCTCCTCTTATTCACAAGGTATATACTTTATCTTTCTATATCTATAATTATATAGTTTATGTGTAATGTATAATAGTTAATACTTAATATCCTTTTCTAGATTTTTTTCGAAAGCTCTTCTTTTTTCTGGATCTGTAGCTACTCTTTTATTACTATTCTCTTCTTTTGTGAATTTTAGTTTACTGGCTATATCTCCTTTTTTTCTAAAAAAAAATTGTTTTGGTATTTTTCCATATCTAATTACTGCTTTTTTAGACTTTGTATAACTGGGAGTTCACAATATTTAATCACTTCATTCCAGATTGTTTAACCACTGCGAAATTTTCACCAATGAAAACTCGTATCTAAATTGCTGAAATAAAAAAAAATCAAATAATTTAACATTTAAACTTTATGATGTGCTTTTTTGAAAATTCCGTTTCGGCTATAAAAAAAATTCAAAAACTAATCAAATAATTTAGCATTTAAATTTTATGATTTATTTTTGAAAATTCCGTTTCGGGGATTTACATATCAGTTTTTTGAGGGATAAAGTTGCACGTAGTTTTGTGGTGGACAGACAAAGATGTCGTTTTTATAAGATTGAGTTATCTAGTGGATACTGTATGTGCATATGCGGGTTAGTTTGGAAATAAATATGTCATTTTTATTGGGTTAATATGACCTTTTAAATCAATCATTAGACTTTTATCACTTATCCAGGTTATATTTCTCAATTGAAAGTTGGAAGACTACTAGTCATGTGGGTTATTAAGGCCTAAATTTGGAAATTTGCACGCTAACTTTTCGTCTTTTCATAGTTTGTAACAACCTGTTTGTTTTAATGGAGTAATTATTTGACCTCTCTTACCAATTTACATTAAAGAGAAGTGATTCAATTGCGTAAAGCACATATTTCTAGTTACCAAATTAGAAATGTTGGTAGAACAGGTTACAGCTTGTTAAAAGTTGTTAAGAGATTGGTGTACAAAAATGCAAATTTTCATTTTCTGCTAACCCAATACTGTCACGCATTAGTCTATTCTAATTCTTTGACTGTGTCTCCTTTTCTGCTTTGCAATTTGATTTCACATATATATATCGGAACTATTATTTCTCATTCTTTGCTTCTAACCGGAAACTTAGTTTTTTAAGAAGATAAACTGTTGTTTTTATGTACTCTAAATTACTATAAAGCTTAGCTTTTCAAACTTAATTCATGCTGCGTGACAATAGGAATTAGTAATTACTGACATTTCTATCTGAAACGAGTAATGCTATACATCTTGAGAAAACCCTATGAAATTGATCCGCAAACTTAGTAACTTTGGATCAATCTTTCCCCCATAATCAAAGGTTCAAAGCTCACATATGCCCAATCCTATCATGATCATTAAACATTGTAGTCTTTGGGATGCATAATATTAAGATTATTATGGTTGACCCAAATTTTGTTATACTTGAAATTTTGAAAAGGATACTAGTTTGACAACAATAATATGCAGGTTGTAGTTTCTAATGAAATTATCGAAGAAATACCAACCAGTCCACATCAAATGAGGCAAACCCTTGCTCTAGAAATACCCTCCTCGAGTACAAATGAAACTTTCGCTGAGGATTATGTGAGAATAAACATGCCTCTAACTCCAGCTCGAACACCCAAAAGAGTGAATTTTTCACCTATGCCTAGCCCTCGTTACCCTAATTTCATCGAAACCCCCAGTCCCTCTAAAGGTAAACCTTCGATGAAAAAACTTATTCCGAAACTAAGTTTCAAGTTTCGGCATACAAATTCAGATATCGAGAGGGCTGCGATTCTGGCTTTGGAGGATTCTCCAGCAGAGTGGAGAGAGAAGACTTTGATACGGAGGACATTGTCTTTGAAAAATATTTTTGCGCCAAAAATGAATAGGAATGTATCTTTTCCTGTTAGGTCGACAGCCCACTCTAATCCTGAGTCTCTTCACAGTGGGAACACTAGTGATAGTGATGGTGTAAGTATATATCATATTTGTTTTTTTTTGTTTTGTTTTTTCCTGGTTGTATATCGTTTTGAAATGGTTATGTGCTTTTTGTGAAAGTTTAAACTTTAAACAAATCACTGATGTATTTTAGTGCATTGCGGCGGTATCATTCTTATTATTTCATTTCTATAATTACTGCTAAATACCGGCTTTTGTATTTGAGAAATAGAATGTTTGTCATCTTCAAAAAATGACTAACTGTCTTCAGTCATCACAAAGTATGGTGTTCAATTTTGTTTGTTGGATTTATATATCTTGTCTTAAAAAAAACATGGCTACCAAGTCCCTTATTAACTTATTATCATGAAAAATAATGTTTGAATCCATTTTTTATTATCATTTCTGCATTGAAAATTAGTTGATAGGTCCTCCTAGATTTTTACAAGCACTAACAGAACTGGATTTTACAATGTTAAATTTGTCAAATTCATATAATACACGTTTTCTCTTACAAATTTCTTTATAACAACAGAAGACTGGAAATTCTCTCTTTATGCACCGTTCCCTCTCAGTCCCTGAGTTGAATAAATATGGAGGTAGAAGGCTAACAAAGTCTCTAAGTGGTGTATATCGTGTGGTTGCCACAACTCCCCGTACAACAAAAGGAACCGAGTCTAATCCATCTTCAATTACAGATACTGGTAATTTTTTGCTACATATATATTAATATATATGCTCTTATAAGCACAAATCTATCATATTTTTAGAAACTACCGATTCTGATTTCTAGCAAAAGGTGTTTTTTGGATGGATCATCTGCCTTGTTCAAATGCTTAACTTATACAACCAATGAGGAATCAGAATTGAGAAATCAGTAATGTTAAATATCCTGAGAAAGCTTTTCATGTTTGGATCTCTTGGATCAAACTTTATTTTTCTCCCCAAAATACTATTTTTCAGCGATCATGAACCGTGTTTAGGTGTGATTTTCTGCGAAAGCTGGAATGGAAAATATTTGAATTGAATTACTCTGAGAGTCTGAGTAGACTTAGTCATGTTCCCTGCAGTAATGGTATTAAGTTTTTCAAAAACACTAGAAAACCAAAATCCAATTTCAAAATTTATGTCAAGACTTGTCTTCGAAATCGTATAATCCACCAATCCGAGAAAGCATCTAATGATCAGATCCTGAAACATTGGACCCCTGGATTATTTATATTTTGAAACGCAAAAAATTTGAATAAATAAAATTGACTTCATGTGGTGGCAGCATATGTGAGTTTGAACCTACTTCTTAAACCTTGGGAAACTCAAGATTGGAAAGTGTAATAGTTGGAATTATATCTAGAACACTTAACCGCTACCTGTTTCATACACTTTATAAACCAAAATCCATTTCCTGAATATAAGTTCTTACCCTATGCCTTAAGAGGTCTCTCTTTTCAGAAGGATATTTTTCAACTGTGTTATTAAATAAATGATTTTACTACTAACAAGAGTACATAAATTGAAATTGAGTAATGTTAAACATCTTAAGAAAGCATCACATGCTTACATCCTGAAAAATCTGGAACCTCAGATCAGTTGTATTTTTTCCCAAAACACTAAAATCTCGCCCTCTTGTGATCGCAAACCATTGTTGTTTGCAAATTAGTGGATATGTTCCAACTGATCCGAGGGCTTAGTTAAATGAATTAATATCTGGAATGACTTTGTAAAACACATTCCCTGCAGTATGATTTTTTTCTATCTTCCAAAAACATTAGGACCCAATAAATCCATTTTCTGAACCATAACATATGCCTTAAAGGTCTTGTAATTCAGAAAACAACAACGAAGATGGAGAAGATATACCTGAGGAAGAAGCTGTTTGTAGGATATGTTTGGTTGAACTAAGTGAAGGTGCCGAGACACTTAAAATGGAATGTAGCTGCAAAGGTGATCTGGCATTGGCACACAAAGATTGCGCTATTAAATGGTTTAGCATAAAAGGTAACAAGACATGTGACGTATGCCAACAAGACGTTCAGAATCTACCTGTCACCCTTTTACGAATTCAAAATAATCAAGTCCGCAATGTTGGAAATATGACTCGAACTGATATGGGTCGATACAGGCAAGTTAATGAAATATATATATATATACTATTTTCTTTTCACCCTTTTCTTATATGCTATATCTTGTTGTCTGGTTGAGCTCTGAGAAATTTAGTTTGACAGTTTGCTAGAGTGATATGGCAATTCACTGAAATCAGGTTTTCTATAATTCTGGTGTAGCTATCATCAACTTTAGTAAAATGGTAAATCACTCTCTTGACTGTTGCCAAATAAATCTTCTAAATTGTAGATTTTGCTACTTTTCCAGATGTAAATGTTAGAGATTTAGGGTATGATAATCCTGGATAACTTCGAAGAATCGTGTTCGTACACTTTCCGAACAAAGTATTTCGACCCTATTATTGCCTGGGTTCACAAAATCTTTGTGGGGATAATTCTTGAAGAACAATCTGTTTCTGGCAAGGAGAATAGATTAGGAATGTAGAGAGAATTTTCTTATATGTTTCTGTAACCAAAACCGAGGCCAAATGACTTCTTATATAGGAGATCAATAACCGAAACTGAAAGCAAGCAACTGTTCCGGAAAGGAAGCAACTGTTCCGGAAAGAAAGCAACTGTTGGGAAAGGGTCCAACTATTCAAAATTTTCCGGAAAGGAAGCAACTGTTCCGGAAAGGAAGCAACTGTTGGGAAAGGGTCCAACTATTCAAAATTTTCCGGAAAGGAAGCAACTGTTCGGAAAAATTTTCGCTCGGGGCGCTGCCCCGCACCCCGCCCGCTGTCCTGGCAGGGGCTCTCGCCCCTTGGACCCCAGCCAGGGGCTCTCGCCCCTTGGACCCCGCCAGGGGCTCTGCCCCTTGGAAGCCCGTTTCAATTATTCATATTCAATTATACGTTGGCTCGACAAGCGTGCACTCCGCACTTCCCTAACTCGTTTCCGAGTTTAACGCATTATTGCATCGGCCTATAATAAATCACATTACTACTAAAATACATTGATGATACTAAAATCACCAACAGTAAAGCCACTTGATTCATCTATTGTTTGAGCCTTTGAGGTTATTATAGGATCTACTACAAATTAACTCGACTTACTTGGCTAATTTATCAACCTTAAAGTAATTTTGCGAATATTATACATGAAGCTCGGAATGAGCTAACCTCAAATCTTTAGTTCCTAAAATTCAAAAAGATTGCAGAGTTTGGCAGGATGTTCCGGTTCTCGTCATTGTAAGCATGCTTGCGTATTTTTGTTTCCTGGAGCAGCTTTTGGTATGTTCCAACTCTTACTCTTTTGGATCCAAAGATGCCAACCTTGTATTTGTTCCTTAATATATCACTATGTTGTAGGTATCTAATATGGGTTCCAGTGCTATAGCTATATCACTACCGTTTTCGTGCATATTGGGTCTCCTTGCATCTATGACATCAACAACTATGGGTAAGTAAAATTTTAATTGTTATGCAGGAAATATCACCATATGACCATAACACACCCAAATCAGGCAATTAATTTACCATACAATTATTCTCAGAGACCAATCAGGCAATTAATTCACAAATCAGAGACCAACCCATACTAAATCGGACAATTAGTAACCAACCTATTAAAATTCACAATTTAAACGTCAATCCAAATAAAATCAAATAGTGAGACCTACCTATCAAAATTCACAAGTGCTCAAAAGTTCAAATTTTTGCATTTGTTTACTAATTGTTTTATTTTGTGTAGATTGATGATAGATTAGGTGATCCAACAATTCCTACATAGTTAGTGACTTTGAGTTGAAATTTGGAAGCACGTGTCTTATCTTGTCTTTTTGTATGGACTTGTGTCTAATTGTGAAACTTAATAGTGTTGTACACTAATTGTCTAAACCGATAGGTTGGTCAAGAAAAAAGATACTTTCCCAGTATGACATGAAAGTTAATTTTGCAAATTCAAAAAAATCTTGAATGGAGCTTAATTCTCTGCAATTTGTGTATAGTGATGAGAAAATTTGTCTGGCTTTACGCCTCGATCCAGTTTGCTATGACCGTCCTCTTTGCTCACCTCTTCTATTCATTGGTGAGGGTTGACTTAGACTCTTTGTTATCGATTCTCTAATGCTATAAATGAGCATATGTCTCATGTTTATAACTATTTTACTGATTTTAATAAAAGTCGGTTCTATGTTTGAAAAAAATAACTGAGAACCCATTGGGTTTCTCACTTTTGGATCATGGACTCTCAATCATGAATTCTGTATCTTTTGAACATGAGTTTTTTAAATCGGTTTTTTATTTAGACCGATTAAGAGTTTTTATAGATGAACTTATCAAGGTCAAGCTTTTGATAATTAAAATTAACCTTCACTAAAGGAGATTAATTTCTCCCAATAAAAAACAAGAAAGCCCGAATACAAAAGCAAAAACACCGCAAAGCTATAAAATCTGAACCCAAGCTAAATAGACTTAATTGGTCTCTTTTACATTTTGCCTTTAAAGATCTTACACTTTTACTATGTTGGATATCCTATTTATACTCATATAAGTATGTGTTGGTACCGCAGCTTGAAGTTCAGGCAGTTCTGTCGGTTCTACTAGCAACTACTGCTGGGTTTGGAGGTGCAATGTGTGGGACATCAATTCTAATAGAGCTCCTAAAGTGGCGAACCAGGTGCAACAACACTTTGTTAAATCAACAACAAAGTACTGAAGAGGTAACACCGCCACCTCAGGAGTTCCCTGAAACTTCTCATATTCCGCAACGAGACCTTCAGACAGAAAATCAAGACTCCGCTAGGACAGTATCGTAGTGAGTAATTGACATATTTGGTCATTATCTTCTGTACAAATGTATAAGATTGACTGAACTTTGTGATTATTTGTTTGAACTTCAATTTTTTCTGCCAAAAACTTGGCCATTTTCTTGCTTCTCTCTCTGATAAATTCTATCCAGTAGCTTGTGTAGTTGTATAGAAAACATATGGAGAAATTGAATCTCCCTATACCAATGTTGATGTTTTAGTTGATATTGTGTTTGTTTTGAAATTAAATTGTTTCTAAAATAGGCTTCTGATGGAGTTTTTCTGGCTCGCCTTCGTTAATATGAGCTTGTTTGCTTGCACGTTTTAAGCATTTATGCTGGACTTCTTGAGTTTATCCATCTTAAAGCTTCTAGCTTATTTAAGGCAAATAACCAGAAAAGCTCACGGCCTCATAAGTTGATCAACCAACTGTAGTCTGTAGTCCATCAAATAGCAGAAAGCTAAGATTATAAGCTGCATCAGCGACAATGATGATATTCACTACTTGATGGGTCAGAATTCAATGGACCGTTGTCATAGTCCATGGTTTAGTTTCTTAAACTAAGAAAAGCTTAAAGTTCATTACTCTAAATTTTTTGGCTTTTCTGAACCAGAATAGAAAAACTTAATTAAGTAGCTCGTCAAGTCTATTACAAATTCATATGCACGAGAACAAGAAAAAACTTAAGAAGCTTCTAGTGGTAAACTCGTATGATCTTACTTTTTGCCACAATTAACATTTGTGATAAGTGGCAATACTAAAACCATACATGTGTTTAGATAAATTAGTTGTACAAAAGTCTATCAATTCCAGATTAACTCATCACAAGAAATGAGGCATAGTTTAACACTTGTATCAGGTCAAAGAATAGAAGTTTATATAGCTATTAAGCTATCTTGTGTTTACTTCAACTCAAACTAAATGCATGTCTTGTTGCACACTTTGAGCTCAACGTTGTTGATTACTTAGTTAAGAGCGTTTTCCGTTGTTCAGCTTAAAATGTAGAAGTTTTAGGCATTTCTGGTTAAAAAACTACAATGCCTAACTGGATGAAGTCAACTGCTATCTTAATTATATACTCCATATTGTTGGACTCTTGCTAGGTGAGTTTTGAAAATTGGGTCTTTTAAAAAATTTATTATAGGTATGAGTTTTCTAAGTTGAAAAAAGTTTCCTAATTATGCTGACGGGTAAATTATGCTTTAGTGACATGAGTTTTGGTTAATTTTAGGATAAGTGACCTAAGTTTTTATAATTTCGGTTTTGTGACCTAAGTTTAATTTTGTTAGCAATTTAGTGACCTGTCATCCTATTTTTCGGAAAAAAAACATATTTCTTGCTAAAATGATTAAAATACCCTCAGATTTTACCCTTATAGTTAACAGACATGAGGGCACGTGAGGGCACGTGATAGCACGTGCACGTTAACGTATTCCGTCCATTGAATTGACGCAAGGTCACTAAAACAATACAAAAGTTAAACTTAGGTCACAAAACCTAAATTGCAAAAAGTTATATCACTTATCTTAAAATTGACCAAAACCAAGATCATTAAATCATAATTTACCGTTATGCTGACCATATAGAGTATTAGCTCTGAATAAAAACAAGGTTAACCACTTTGTCCCTGATCACAGCTTTTTCCCCTTAAAAGCCACACTTTGATTCCCCACAACAATAAGCTACTCCAAAAGGTGTTAGCTAATTGAAAATCTAAAGTCAAAGGATGATTATCATTGATTAGTTACAAAAACATTATTAGTATAAGTTTTTTAGCCTCTTTTATATCATATCAAATCAAATAGTCAAATCGGTTGGACATCCAACTCTCAAAAAGCTTCTCATAACAAGTACCAAAGGGAAAAGGTGAATCCTCATTACTATAAAGTTGAATATTTCTTTAATCTTGTAAAGTAGTATCCCTTCGTGTGCATATATAAAGTTGCATTTTTATTTTATTTTTATTTTGAAAGGTTATATAAAGTTGCATTGGATGCTTACATATTTATGCATGGGAGTAGTACATATTTTAAGCCTAAAATATATGTTATGTTGGGTTCTTCATCCTATAAAACACGGGATTCATTGGTTTTTCACTTTTTGTAAAAGGATTCCGAAAGGAAAGCCTACAAATAGCCTCATCGAAGCAAGAAATTAAAATTGATTTAAAAGTCGCCTTATGAAAAAAAAATAATACAAAGATTCAGTAATTTTAAGCTGAATGTTAAATTCATTTAGTGTAGTACTGCAGTCGCCTGTCTTGTAAATTAAACTACAATGTTCATTAATATTTTCTAAAATTAATGCTCGCGGTACAAACAATTCTACATTAACTGCGAGCTTCGCAATTTGATTTCTTATTCACAAATTTATTCTTCACGTCATCTGTTTAGGAAGGCCTAGGGGCAAGTCTAGTGAGGTTTGGGTTTTTGACAAAAATGATAAGATTTTTTTTTAAGGGCAATATGCAACAAGTAAAATATATTGTATATTTATTACATATTTTTGTATAAACCCAAATGGTTATGGGGCAATTTTTTTTTTACCTTACGACCATAGTTTGAACCACCTCAATAGTAATGTATTTTTTTACTTTTCTAATCTTTTGTCTTATTATTACAATTGTTTTATGCTTGGTAACCATATTTTTTAGCTTAATTTTATTTCTTTGTCGGAAAAATCATGAAATTTAATTTAAATAAAAGGGGAAATATTATTTTTTATCGATAATTTTACTATGAGCAAACAAAAATTTTGAGCATTGGGAAAGATTTGGAGTCGGGCCGCCCTTACGTCTGTTCCTAAACTACACCATAACGTGTCTAAAATTTTAAGCTCCAATTCCTTTGTAGTGTTTGATTTTTTAGACTAAATCCAATTGTGAACTAACATGAAAATAACATTTCCTGAGCATCGCCGAGCTCTGTTGAATTATCAAGTCCCAAAGCGATCATCAAGGTACCTCAGTACATAAAAAACTTCGACAATCGTTCGGAGCTCGATCTTTTTATAGCTTCAACGAAGCTCATTTAAGCTTTCTTCTTGGAAGTACATTTTGTAAACTAGCGTGATACGAAATTGAGATGGGTCAGGAGTAAGTATTCATTAACAGGACTTTTTTTTATACTTAGAGATGCAAATTCTCTTAAAACAATAAAATTGAGGGATCATAATTCATAAGTCATGTCTTTCATTCTAGAAAATACTCATTCCGTTCCGAAATATAAGTTCACTATGAAAAACTCAACTTATTAAGAAAGCACATTATACACATTTTTTACATTCTTTTTTCACTTTTTACCCTCATTCTTATTAATGCATAGTCTCTTATAAAGTAAAAGTATGGGCAAATATATAATTTTACACAATATTATTTTCTATTTTTAAAAAATAGACAGACCAAAATAATATAATAAACTTATATTTTGTAACGGATAGAGCATTGCTTCGTCTAACATAAAATTAACCAAATTTTAATCTTAATCTGCATTGGATACTTTTGGTTAGTCTTTTAAAAAAAAAAAAAAAATCAAAAGAATGAGAATTGAGAAGATAAGACCAATCCCATCAGAATTCCACCAAAGTTGACAAATAGCCTACAATTATGTTTGACGGCCGGTCAACGAATCTCATTGATTTTTGCGCTGAATCTCTTCCATTCATTTTCATTTGTAAGAAAATACATGAAAATTAAATAGAAACTTGTACTTGCACATTCTTAAGATGTTTTTAAAACTTCAAAAACGACATAAAAGCAAATATGCTCTTTAGCCAACTCGTGGAACAAAAGTACACGACTTCTTCACCATACATTTCCATTATGGAAAGCAAGTAACAAACAAAACATAAAAATAAATAGCAAACACATTAAGAAAGTAAAAAAAAAAAACATAACATTTTTAAATAATTAACTAAAAGAACTACGTTGAAAAGCAATGGAAATATCTCCCGTGTTTTTTCTTTATCAATAGTTGCTAAGATGTCACTTCACCAGTGGTCCACCTACAATTTACTCTTTTACCCCTCAGAGTTTCAAAATTGAACACTTAAGCCCAAGGCTGTGGTCCCATTGAGGCAAACTTAGCCAACTCCTGTCCCATACCAAGAAAATCCCTAGTCGACCCGTTATCGACCTGGCTCACACTAAGAGACCTGGCATTGTTTTGCATCATAATTTGTTCAAGACCCGTAGAGCAACTCATTAAAAAACTGGGGTTTGGGTTGTTGCTTATGGTGGACCCCATCAGAGCCGCCTTTTGCAAGAGGGCCGTAGCCGACATTGGTTCCGTCGGAGAGCAGTTGCTTCCCTCTCCTACGGATGCAGAGAGAGAGAGGGCCGCGGATTTGGTTTCGGGTTGATAACTTGAGTTTGGGAAATTCATCATTGGGTTGAAATTTGGTTGGAAACAGAAATTGGAAGGGGTGTTACTGTAAAGATTTGAACTCAGGGAATTATTTGTGTAGTTTGTATTAATATTAGGGGGTGGAGCTACAGAAGTTAGCCTGGCAGTTTCATCAGCTAAGGCATCGCAGAAGGCTCTGTGTGTTATGAAGCTGTCTTTCCTGACACCATTCATAAAAATAATACTAAAATTTACTAAAACTGTACAAATAAAATTATTATTTATGATGGTAGAAGGACTTTTTTTTTTTTTTCTTTTTTTTTTTTTATAAACCAAATTTCCCACAACTTGATTTATATATCTACATACATTATTATTTAATTATTCATTACGAAACTACGTGCAATTTTGATCGGATTATAATTTATATCAAAATTATCGAAATGAATTTTTTTAAATCTAATCATAAAATTTAACATTTGAACGTAGTTTCGTAATGGACAATTAAATAGGAACGGAATAAGTATTATAAGTACAGCATTTTATGAAATGGCTATGAATTATTTGTTCCAACTTAAGAATTCTAGCTTTTCTTACGAGAATAAACTACAAAAATAATTCCACGTTACAATTCGTTCAACCTAATGTAACAGTTTATAAGCTAAACACCATATAAGCTGAGCTTTAAATAAAAGCATAAACTGTCACTACCTTTGGCATGAAAACTAATTGCAAAATATGATGAACCAGTGTCCATAGTAGGAGTGAATTAATGTCATTTGAGTGTTTTCAAAATGTGGTTTACATTAGCCCGGCATATGCGAAAACTATTTTTTCAAAACCAATCCACATTTCAAATTAAATCTTGTATTCTAATTTACGGCTTTATGCTACAAGTAAAATGAGTGTAAAAACCAACACACCCATACAATTAAAGATGAATCAGATGATCATTCCATCAGTTCCCATAAATTGATAATACTAGTATTAAGGATAACACCACTTATTAGCCCCTAAACCAAAAATACTTACATGAAAATAAAATAAAATAAAATCTGAAACTGCATAAACTACTACTAGTAAATCAGTACCTGGAAAAGAGTGTGCCACAGTCACACTTGTACTCCCTAGTCCCACAGGTCTTCGAATGCGCCTTCCAATCCGATTGAACCGCATATTTTTTCGAACATTTGTCACATTTCCATTTTTTCTCCCCATGTTTTCTACTAAAATGTTTTTTAATTCCCGTTAGGTCGCCTAGGGCACGCGAAGGATCATGATGAACACATGATAGGTCGGGACATATATATACTTTTTTGCGGACTATTTCTTTGCTGCTCCTTTGTCGTAGTTTCCAAGGCAAATTGTGGCCTCGGCGATGAAGTTGTAGGTTTTGGTCTCGTTGGAAACCTTTGTTGCAAACCTCACATAAGAAGCGATTAGTGGCCATTAGGCTCTTTGGTGAGAGGGCGATAACCTCGGCATCAGGATCTGGTTAAAAAAATGCAAATAAAATTAACAAGTGATCTTGATGATCCAGGATCGATTGGGTAAAACATTTACAGATTACAACGAGAGTAAGCTGTTATTTGTGTCGATCAATGGACGAATATAAGAGGGAACTTGTAGCTCGTGAATGTAATTATTCAAATTAAAAAAACTTCCACATATACAACTGAATAAGGTAGTTTATAATTTCAATCTAGACAAGTTTTAAGAGAAATCAAGTTTGCTGTTAGTCCGGACAATATGAAACTATGGAAGGATAGAGTGAGGACTAAAAAATTGTCAGTTTTTACCCTGGATTTTAGAGTACTTTGCTTATACTTTGAAAAGTTTAATAATATAGTTTTATCAGATAAATTTTACAAAACATGAATATTTAGGTCCCATCGAAATATTTACTCGTGAGGAGGGAACAAAATTACTAGGGTTGAGAACTTGAACTAATCTTATCTAGGCATGTTGTGATTGAAATAATTTTTGGTCAAATTACAAGGCTAGTTGCTCAGCAGCTCAACTGACTAGATAATCATTTTAGTATCTCTGAAACACATTTAAAATATCATGTATTATATTAATTTCAAGCACAATTAACAAACAATTATCGAAGAAATTTGTTTTTCTCTATGATATAATATCCCTTGATGGACTTTAAATTTAACAAACTATACTCCTACTCTCTGTTTATTACTCCTATATGTATATCAAAAGTTCAAAACTATACTTCTTCATGATAATATGTTTTTCAGACCTAGATACACAGACCTATATGTATATCAGCATATGTCATGAGTAAGTACTATAAGTAGTAAGAGAGTAATATGGAAATATGGTAAATGCTTAATTACCTGGTGTCCCTGGGAGATTTCTTCTCTTTTTGGGATTAGGTTTAGGGCTAGGGTTTGAATATTCTGGATTTACTAAGTCCTGATCATGACCATCACCAAACACTCCCATTGGAATTGAAAACATGTCACTAGAAATCATTTCCATCTTATAAATTTTCAAAACTATTGTACCAGACAAAACCAAAAACCAGCACAAAACCAAAAACCAAAAACCAAAAACCAAAAACCAAAGCAAGGAGATAATTCCTTTGTTACTTATCAAAAACAACAAAATAAATCCCACACAATTATTCTAACACTTAAGACTCTTTAGGAGAAAACACCAAAGAAAATTGGGAGCTATTAGCTAAAGAATCTCTCTCATTTATCTCTATATATCTATCTTGTGAAGAAGTGAGTATTTTATTTAATTTATCTCTCCCTTTTTATCTTTACCCTGATGTCTCAGAGTCGGTCTGAAGTAGGCCCATTTCTAAATATATCTCTATGGATGCTTATATGTGTGCGTATATGTGTTGTCTGTACATATACTGTTTTGCTTGAAAGTAGCTTAGAATATGTTTGATATGTGTGATTAGATCTCTCGCTTTATTTAACTCCAACTAGTACAAAGGCTGTGGAATTCCCCTAAATAATTTAAAAAAAAACACGCTAACTACTTTGAAAGGTGAGTTTTGGAGAAAAGCAAACATTTTAATTAACAGCTACATTTGTATTCCAAATTACTTATTAAATCCTTTAACTTTCGCTCCATAAGTGCATATTGGAGGTGGGAATCAATTAGAATAGATTGTCTATTAACGTTAGAAAAAGTCAAAAACTGCAAAATTGAAAAACTAGACAGAATGAATAACTCTTGCGACGCTGGAATGGTTACTCGTAGACGGATTGGATCTACCGGAACAATTTTGGAAGGTGCCAAGTCAGTAGAGAGTTGATTTCGTATTATGTATTTTCTTGCATTGTTTATCGTTGCTACTGTATTCGTCGTTGTAATTCTGTTTGACCCATTTTAATGAAATATTGATTACAAAATAAATAAATTAAACGCCACATATTACATATGAGTAGTAGTTAATTATTATACATGAAAAAAAAATTCAAAATTACAGCATATATTGTCACTCAACTTAATTAGTAACTTACTATTGGCAATTTATTTTAGTTAGTAGGCAAGAGTTGTAGGAGATACTCCATTCCTTCATAAATAATTGATTATTATAAAATTAAGTGCGATTTTGACTTGTAAAACCTCATATTATAATTATCAAAATAATATTTTTAAAATTTTAATTAAATTTTTTAAATGCTAAAGTATATATATGGTTATATATTTTTAATTTTTTGTTTTGAAAATTTAAATACAAACTTTTTGTAAGTCAAAATTGTATGTAACTTTGTATGCATGGCTCAATTATTTAGGAACGGAGATATGTCAAATAAAAAATACAATGTCTTGGAATTTTCTGTGTGTAGAATTCCAAACCTCCTTTGTCCAAGTAGTTTGATTATTCATTCAATTGATTTGTTTTATTTAATTTATTTACTAGGAGGAGTCCAGGACTTCATAGATCAATAATCGACTTGGATGTTGATGTATTCGAGTGGAATTCCATTTATGATAATTATAGTGCATTAGAAAATGAAATAAAGCCTAATGACTTTGCAGATTTTGAGGAGGTAGGGTCAGCAACGGAATAAGCTAAATTCCTTTTAGATAATTGGTTTGTGAAGAAAATAAAAACTATTAGGTGCATATTTAAGGGGATGTTAAAAAAAAAAATTAAAAATTTAGGGGGGAGCTATTTCGTTTTGGAGAACAATGGGTCAAATTAAAGTGAGAGAAAATGAACAAATTCATTTTAATTTTTTCATATAACAGAAAGTAAAAACTATTATTTTCACAATAAAAATATTTTCCTTAATTGAAAACATTATTAGATTTATGAAAAAACTATGTTTGAATTTTAATTACATCTTTTACCAATTAAAAAAACTGTATTAATTAAAGAATTTTCTAACTAATTTTCTATTTTAAAAAATAAAATGGCCGGAATTCTTTGCTCTGAAAGGAACCGTTCTCTTTATCTCTCTCTATACCTCCCCGTGCAAACCCTTCCTCTTTCATTTCTTCGAACGTTAAGAATGGTATCCGCTGGCTCAGGTGGTTACCCATCTCATAAATATGTATCAACAGTTCAAAAGAAAAAATGGAAGCATATTTACAGATTTAATTGCAATGCTTACAAATCTAATGTACACAAAATCCTCCCTATATATCTTAATTACTGTAGACATGCACTGTTAATTAAGTTGATGACAAAATAGAAAACTTTACTTATGGCCAACCCTTTTCCTTCTTTACAAAAGTGCTCTTTGGTAACTTGAGTAAACTGAAACAAAAGGGAGAAAATTAAGTTCATCGAATAAACAAATATATTGAAGTCTTAACCACAAGATCAAACATTTCACAAAAAAATACCAAGAAAAAGTTAAAAATGATGGGATGGATAGACTTCACTAAACGTGTGCAGTTTGACTATACAAAATCGAAAAAGTTACAGCCCCTTCCTTTATTGGGCCTTAGATCGGATACAAAATGATTACCACATAATTAACTTATATGAAAATATGAAATGGTGATAAATTTAAATATTTTGTATTAAAATGGTAGGTCTTGGTTTTAGAGTCAGCAACCCGTGAAGCCTGTTTCACTGTTTGTATGGGTCCCAGTAATTTTGTTGTGGAATGGGACTGTCAATATTCTACCCTCTCATCCATGCAGAGAAAGGTAGTGTGCCATTTGTATACATATATACATATATATATATATATATATATATATATATATATTATCATCATCTATGAATTATGATGGTAACATTTCTAAAAACTAACATGTGAGACTCTATATATATCATCACCTATGATGGTAAAGTTTCTTCATCCACGCTTGTGTGAATCATCATTCTGAAATTTATTCGAATTCGAATAATGTACCAAAAAGTGCTTTTGTGAGTTACTGTACGGTTCATGAAATTATTATTTTGGAACATTTGAGTGGCCAAACTCTCAAGATCATAAATGTAGGATATATGATCAATAGTAAATTTTACATAGTTTTTTTTAAACAAACATATTAGGAAAAAAAAAAAATTATGAATACATATAATAAGTTCTTTTTTGTGTGGTAAAAGACTCAAATGTTATTGAAAGAAAAAGTCTTCTATGGGACAAGTTGTCCGAAAAAACACACGTCCCATACAAAGAAAGTATATAGATTACAACACTCATAGGAACGACAATGATAAGAGCCTTATAGCTGCATTTTGAGAAAAAATTGATAATTAAAGTTATGGTCATAAAACCAAAAAAACTAAAAAAACTAAAAAAAAAAACTAAGGAAAATGAGCTCAAAACTCTTGGTTCTTCTTATACCACTTAATCTTATCACTCAATTTTAGATAGATCAATGTGATCAGAAAAGTTTTAAGGCTTTAGACACGGCTAAAGTTAGCAACCAAAACATCAAAATAAAAATAAAGTTTTTAAACAAATGAAACTATACCAAATAAAGTGAATACAAAATTCTCGATAGTGATGCTACCAAACAGATATGAATTTTCTTCACACCACCAGTTTCAACACTTCATGTAATCTTTCTTGTCCATAAAAAATTCAGCATCAACGACAACTTGATCACTTAAATACCTACATTCCGAGACCAGTCCAAATTAAAAAAACTATATTTGTAACGACTCAGCCATACGGACCGAACCGTCATGCTCGTATCAACAATATTATCCGCTTTGACATAACTTCCCAGGAGGGTCATCCATCCTGATACTACTCTAAGCTAAGCACGCTTAACTGTGAAGTTTCGTCCTCGTTATTGTGCCGTACGAATTTAAAAGGTTTTATTGATAGGAAATGAATTTTTAAGCTCATATACCACACGAGTACTCTCATATCTTGACGATTTGGGACTGACGTACAACACCGCACCACAGAGTTTCCTTCATGAAAATATGGGTCGTCACAATCACCATCCCTTTAGGCACGACGTCCTCGTCGGGCAAGTCGGTCTTTCGGGACTCACACACTCGTGCGAGTCCCCACATTTCCGTCAGATAGAGGCTCTGATACCATCTGTAACGACCCGGCCCTACGGACCGAACCGCCGCGCCCGTATCAACAATATTGTCCGCTTTGGCACAACTTTCCAGGAGGGTCACCCATCCTGGTACTACTCCAAGCTAAGCACGCTTAACTGTGAAGTTTCGTAATCGATATTGTGCCGCACGGCTTTAAAAGAACTTGTTGATAGGAAATGGATCTTTAAGCTCATATACCACACGAGTACTCTCATATCTGGGCGATGTGTGACTGACGCACAACACCGCACCACAGAATTTCCTTCCTGTAAATATAGGTCGTCACAATATTTTTATGCACTTCTCAAACCTTTGTTATGATTGGAGTACAATAACGAAAAGATTCAAAAAATTATCCTCATAACCTTATATCAAATTTTCATTCATTCTATAAGTAAACGTGTCTATACTTTAGTATCTATTCCATCACTTTTCTTCAGCATGGCATCATAAGCACAAAATTAAGAAAATTAAAGATTGAAATGACTCCCTTAAGGCAAGGAGTCGTGGTGGTCCAACCAGTAAGCAACATAAATCATTTTGGCCAAATACATAGCCCTAAAAGTAGTGAAATTGATCCCACTTGAGCCTTGCCTAGCCAAGCCATCTCCAACTTGATTCTGTTCCCCGGATACATGACCTATATTGAAAAAAACTAATAAGTTGACCCTACTAAATTGAGAAAATTTGAACCCATGATCGATATACATTCATATGCTAACTTGGTAAGGGGCCTAGAGCCAGCTGAGACTAAAGCTAAATTAGAAAGAACTTGTTAATAATTGACAATTTTTCTTACTTTTTTTTACACTCAATTATTTTTTGTCAAACCACATGTATGATTCGTATTATTTTATTTTTACGCATGGACTACTTGATACATTTTACACAAATATTATGATGTGATATATATGAGTCCTGATACATCATGCATCTTTCACAAGATGTCAAGAACATTCAGTGTCAGTGTCGGAATCGGGATTCGGAAATGTGGGCTGATTTTCTATTAGTTTTTTTTTATATCTTATATGAATTTATTTTACGGAATGAGTGGACTGAAACATTAAAATTTACTCCATCTGTTCCTATTTAATTGTCCATTACGAAACTACGTACAATTTTGACCGGTCGAGAACTTGTATCAAAATTGTCGGAATGAAAATTTTCAAAATTTGATTATATAGTTCAAATCTTAAATTTTATGATTAGATTTTAAAAAAATTCATTTCGACAATTTTGATACAAATTATAATCCGATCAAAATTGCACGTAGTTTCGTAATAGACAATTAAATGAGAACGGATGTAGTAAATGTTTTGATCAAAATATATAGCAAAAATCTATTTTATTTTTTTTAATGATGGGATGTAGCCTCTGAGTGTGCATGTATAATTCCTCCGCGATCACATTGCTCATGAAAAATTTCGTGATAATTTTCAATTTGTTTGTGTAAACAGACACACAGTCAACATGTGCGTCTCAAATAAAATAATTCTCATGTTCTTTGTTTATCATTTTTCGGTATAATCATGTGCATCTCAAACAGAATATTTTTGCCATCAACGGCGTTTCTATATTAATATGGATACTTGACTACTAAAATATACGTTATGGATCTAAATATTCCCTTGAAATTTATACTACACATGCAATCAATTGTTTTCTCACTTTTGTTTTATATTGTCTTTAAGTAACAGCTTAAACAAATGAGGCTAAGATATATCTTAGTAATTTATTGTGTCAATGTTAAATGACTTGCAAAAATATGCAGTGAAGTCATTTGACCTTTTTATGCATATTGTATATATTGTTCGGTTAGCATACATAAGTTGTTTATACTAGTAAGACTTTAATGTAAATGACAATTAAGTTCTCGAACTAAGACAGTAGCTGGATTTTACTTGTAATTTAGACTTGACAGCATAGTTTCTTCCTATTCACGATTAATTGCAAAATGTTTAAAGTAGCATCTGTAAACCTATTCTAAGTTTTGATTGGAAATATTAAGCTTGATATATAGCATTTGATATTAATGTTATTCAGAAAACAGAGTATCTTCTTGAACAGATCTGGCACTATTGTGTCTTGATAAATAAAACTGGGATGGAAAAATAATATGTAACACTAAATATTTTTTTCTTTTAACACTAAATGTTTCTTAAAGATGGGGGCACCAAGATATTAAATTGTAAGGACCATTATGGAAAGTTTCCCATTAGCAATCATCATATTTTTTGTAATGTTTATTTGTAAAATTTTAATTTTGCAACCTGCTGATTTTAAAATATTGGATGTGATATATCAACAACCAAGTGGATTATTTTGGGTGTTATTCCCACTAATGGAAGGATATACTTTACCTAGAGGAGCTCGAGATCTAAATTTCTTTGTACCACGTTTAAGGAAAGTACTTGATTAATTGACACCAATTTACATTCATCCTCTATACATAAATTACGCATAAGTATGAGTCCAAATCTTCTATCATATTTTTTTAAGTTCTTTCGTGTCTCCTTTCTTATTTTATCTAAAAAAAAATTCTAAAAAACTTTAAAAAAATTATACAATTACTATAATACATGTATCAATACATTTCAATAATTATTTTTAAAATAAAATCCACACAAAATTTGTTTTAGAATAAATGTATAAATTAGTTTAAATTAAACATTGAATATTAAAAAAATTGTTTAAAACAATATTATATTCAAATTTTTTAAAATTTGAATACAGTATAATATAAAAG
The DNA here is from genome assembly GCA_963682055.1 of Primula veris. Classification (NCBI taxonomy): domain Eukaryota; kingdom Viridiplantae; phylum Streptophyta; class Magnoliopsida; order Ericales; family Primulaceae; genus Primula; species Primula veris. Next base: position 28,740,939 of record OY821749.1, read on the forward strand.
TTTATAAAATTGCGGTATAAGTTGTGAAAATTTAAAATTTGAGTAAAAATAAGTAAGAGGACACGGAAAGAGGTAGAGAATAAGGGGTAGAAGATTTGGACTCCATAACCAACATCCTCCAAAATGTGGTTCAAACAAAATACTCGTAACATATATATATATATAGTACATCAAAATAAAACATATAGTTACACAAAAAAATTAAATAAAAATAATAACCATTAATTAAAATGGTCGACGTATACGGACGGACTACGGACAGACTACGGACGATGGTTAGTCAAAGGAATGGATACTCTTTCATTTCCTCTTCGTACGTAGTTTTTTCTTCTTCTGTTTTTGTTGGCAAATTGGTGTTTGTAGTTGATACTTAATTACTCCATAAAAAATGACGTACTTGTTGAAATTGTATATGGTGCATAAATACTCAATACACATAACACGTTACTTACCTCCAACTAGTTTCCAAAAATGGAAAAGGTTGCACACATAAGATTCTTTTTTTAATGTGAAACATTGACCTTATTTGGAAGCATCTAGGTAACCTTTTCAACCATTGCAGATACTTTATTTCAAAACAAAACCGTGTCATAATTAAGCAGTCAACATGAAAATTACATTAATTCCTATTATAGGTCCATTAACTCTATTTTTATTTCTTGGACTTAGTTTGTATACTTTTACAAAATAGAAATAAATCTTTTCCAACATTGCAAAAAAGCATATTTTTTTATCGTTTCAATGTAAGTTATTATAAACAAGAATATATGAGTAGAATTGAAAGATAGTCTAAATAAAGCGTTATGATCGTTGGCGAGCCTAATTTTTTTTCTAAGCTCGGCTTATTCAACCGCACGCGTCGGCTCCGTACAAGACGGTCGGCTTCGGTGACGGGGTTCTTCTCGTGCCTGCATAAGAAACGAACAGGGGCCCGGGGTTGGTATCAGGTTTTCCCTCTCTAACGATCAAGTCAGTATGATGGAGACTAAAAATGAATATGTAATGAAGGATGAGGGATCGGGCCGGTTATAAATCATGGTGTCGGATGTCAGAGGTTGTGTTCAGGTAGTCCGGGTTGTTTCAGCTTTATCTCTCTTCTTTTCTTTTTTCCGTCCCCTTCTAAGTAGTGTTAGTGGGGGTATTTTATAGTATGATCCAGAGGTGTATTAACCCTTGAATCACTGTACTGTCAAGTACTAATCCAACGACGTTAGGTCATTTATGACTCTGACAAGGGTACAATACTTTTTCGGGGCCCACAGTTGATGGCCTGTAATTGGGTCACGTCGATGAACTACTGAGAGGTCTCCCAAGAGAACAACAACATTAATTGGGAAAACGTATTCGATACGCTTCATTGGCCGGTGTGGTCACACCTCGACCCCTCGGTGTCCGGGGTGGTATGTCATTCGTGAGTGGCAGGGGCCGGATAACCCGCTTCAAAGGTTGTATCGGTCCGAATGAGAGGATGTCAACATTTCCTCACCAATTGTGTCAGCTTAACTTGGAATATAACTTATCTCGTATAATAGACTTATTTTTCGGTACAAATAACTAACATGCCCTTTAAAAAAACTAACATCCCCTTCAACTTGGAACGGAGTGGTCCTACTTAACATGCAAATTACAAAACAAAATACATTTTCTTTAAATATATGAGTTACTACAATAATTCAACCCCTTTTGGCTCCACGTATTTGGAATTTCCTACCTAATCACTTATTCTTCTTGCACCCCCCATGCACCGCTCACATACCTATCTATTTTTCACTCTCAAATCAAAATAAATTATACAAAAAATGACCTATTTCAGATCGAAACTAATTATTGAGAAATCGACTTTACTAGTAAATCTATAACGTGTGTAGTCTGCCCAAAAATAGTAGATGAGTTAGCTTTTGGTATGAAAATCAAAGTTTTAAAGACTAGCTAGCTACTTGCATAAATTGCATAATGTTAGTAATCGAGAGCTTTTATACATCGATATCAAGTTATCAGGATATTTTAATTTATTCGTCCAAAAAATTGTAAAGGGATAATATATAGCCAATTATTTTGAAGAATTAAGTTTGATTTTTACCTACTAATTTTTGGTGCAAAGAACTAGATATTGATGTTCAAAACTATGGTATTGCCTTAGCTTCTAAGTAAGTGTTCCAAGTTGTGATTAACTATCACCAAATTGATTCGGCATACATGTTTTTGGAAATAGTGAGACTGCAGTTTATGGTATGCCAAATTTTTGTTCTGTGTTTGGGACTCCTTTAGTTCACAGTTAATCTTTGATAGAACATACATGAAATATTTGTAAAGGACTTTTGGTAATTCTCAACAAAGTTTCTGCCAGATTGTTTGGAGTATACATGTAGTATTTGTAAAGGACTTTTGGTAATGCACAAAATATACCATTAACCAAAATATATTATCAAAACATACAACATCTAAAATTTTCTTCTCAAAACATACAAACATACAATTACACATATTTATTAGACTTACAAAGTTTTATGTTTTGTTAATTATATTTTCTTTTTTTATTTTCACATGGAAACTATGAAAAAAACAAGTTTTGAACAGATCTGAAAAACCGAGCCGTAGCTAACATCGAAATGTTAACGAAGGTATCTGGATTCAAGTGAAGTAACTTAATTTGTTCAGATAGCTCTATTCTCATTGTGGTCATAGTGTAATTAAAACCTTCTTGGCTATTTTTGATCTAGTACGTGGGGTAGATGTGGTTGTATTTTCATGTAAACTTGCTGACATAAAATAATTCCCAGTTTGTAGTAATAATAAAAAAAGGGTCGATGTCCCAAGTGATTATGGCTATCAGAGTTGATACCGACATGTCAAAGGTGAATAAAAATGCGACATCCTCAATTTATATCTTAACCATGTTGTAACTTGTACGCTTCTATCTTAAATACATAGAATAAAATGTGTGTACAATATCCATCACAAATTCACAAGACTATAAGTATTTAAATACAAAATTAACAAATACGAACCCCGATCATCTAAGCGTTCAATCTTGTAAGTTGGAAATGAAGTTGAAGACTACTTTAGTTTCGAAAATTTGTCTATATCTTTTGTTTACAGCAACTAGGAAAAGTACCTAATTACTCCTTAAAATGCGTCATAATGTCAAAAAATTCAAGGGACCTAACTAATTAGATAGCTCCCTATTGCACTTGCACCCATATAATTATTAAATCATCATTGATAATTGTTGCAAAATCTATCCTTTGTCTATTGATGGCCGATATTTTCGGTGACAAATGAGCAAAAGTACTGTAGAGCCATAGGTGAAACTAGATGGAAGGAAAGTTCGATAATTGTTTATGTATATTTACACAGGATGCAAATGTAATTTTTATAATCAATATTCAATACTAGGAGTGTAATGATCAGGTCATCCGATCAGACCGTCACCATCTGCTTATTACCACAAATACTGTCCGCGTTGACCCAATTTCGTTATCGCTTCTTGGACCACATGGTTTTAAAAGGCCTTGGTGATAACAATAATAATACTTTTACCTTATATACCATATATGTACTACATACGTAGGCGATCTGTGATAGCTCACTTCTCTTTAATTACACTCTTTCCCCCTTCAGGCACGACGTCCTCGTCGAGCACGCCGTCATTTCGGGATTGTTAGTGCCGACATCGGCTAGATAGCGGCTCTGATACCAATTGTAACTACCCGGTTCTCCGATCAGACCGCCACTATATGCTTACTGTCCGCTTTGACCCAATTTCTTCATCGTTTCTTGGACCGCACGGCTTTAAAAGGTCTTGGTAATAAGAATGAGTATACTTTTATCTTACATATCTAGACGATATGGTATATCACACTTCTGTTTATCACGCTATTTTTCTACGAAAATCCGAATTATTAAAAGAATAACCACTGGACATGGGAATTGTAAGTTATTCCAACAATCATATTGGTGAAAAAGAAAATCTCAGAAATTACAATAAACCGGAAACCTTTGAATTGCTACTAATTTCACATCACAGATTCACATGTTTATTGCAAAATTTATTCATGAAAGACAGGAAGAAAAGTGGTCCAATTTCGCAAGGGACATATATAATCTTCGACCAATGTCTCCGTCATGACTTTATTTCATGAGTATTACAACGAAATTATGACTCGGTGCGTTGGTCCATATGGTTGTAACCCTTGCACACCTTGCTTACCGTCCTAGTTACTAACATGACGCTTACAAATGGGATACCTTCAGATGATAAGAGTTATCAATTATTAAAAGAAAATTACTACTCCAGTTAAGTTTAAATCATAAACATGAATTACAAGAAGTTATGCAGTGAGCACTTTTTAGTTACTAAAACCAAAAAAAACTAAACACAATGCGTTTGTGGGAGTAACCAAATCTTTGATTGTGTCGATTAGCAGGTGCACTAATTGCGAGATTTTCACTTCTTGGGAGTAACCCCACATGGGGCTGTCGATCTTGTGAACTTGTGATATACAGTATATTATACTACTAATATTATTGCACACATAATATACGTAATGTTACCCAATTATATATGCAGAAACTAATCTTTTTTCTTGTTCGAGTTTTTTGTATGTTTATTAGTTACTAGCAATACTGTAAATACCAGTCCTTGTTTTTCCTTTTGTGGTTGCAATTTTTAAGCAAATAAACTAGGTTGATAAGGTTGATTGAGAACCAGTTATTTAATTTACTGTGGGTTAATTATGTTTTGTTGAACTGTGTTATATAAGTGTGTAATGTAAGTGAGCTTATATAAGTATAATATTTACAAATTTTAATCATTTATCGTTAAGTTTTAAACTATACCGGCTAAATTGAAACTTTAAAACGAGTTTCATCTAAAAAATATAACGACGGGTCACTAAAACAAGTCAAATTATAAATTTAGGTCACTAAAACGGGATTGTAAAAAGTTAGGTCACCAATCTTAAAATTAACCAAAACACAGGTCAGCAAACCACAATTAAACCATTTATTGTTGATGCTAACTTGAATAACTATTTGTTTAGCCCTCTTGGAATTAATTATGTTTATCTCATTTATAATTCCTGCTTCCATCACTGCTTTTAACAATTAGTTGACAAGATTATTCCATCTCATTCACCACCACCCATTATTCATTGAAATTTTTTATTATTTCTGCCCGTAACGAGTTCACATTTTCTTTTAAGTAAGATTCAATTGTCCCTTGTCTTGGAATTAATGGTCCGGCTGCAAAGTATTTCTGTTAAAAATTGAGCACCTATCATATTTTCTGAAAATTGAGCACTAGTTTTTCAATACTTATCATTTCTGTTAGAAAAAGAAGGCTCAATCTTTCATACCTGTCTGGTCAAATTCGCTAGTTTTATAGATGTATGTTTTAAATTTTTATAGCTTAATTAGCAGTACCACACTTCAAATCTAAACAATTAATCCCCTTTTTTTCCTTCTTACTGAGATTATCAGATTACTAAGATTACTAAGATTTTAATACTATACTTAAAATAAAGGATAAAAGCGAATTAGCTAGGTAGTTATGTTTTGAATCGGATCGGCCTGCTAAATTTTGGGCCCAATTTGCTTGGTGTAATTATTACTTTTGGCCTGGTTCGAAACCAAACTCATTTTCAGACCTTAAAAGTACGAAATAATTAAAAAGCATTTTCGTCGCTTTTTTGTTCACTAATTAAAATGAGGGTCATTACACTTGTACTACAAAATACTGCCACATTTACGATTTTCACATTTTCTATAACTTTAGTTAGCGGAAAGCTCGTTTTCCCTCCCTCCAAAAACCACGTTTAATGTTTCACTCTTATTATTATTTTACGTGTAATAAGTTTTTCATTTTATTCGGGTCATGTTTTTCTTTACGTTTTCTGATAAAACATAGATTTTAGTCGGTTAAGTCGTGCTTCTAAACAACAATTGTTTAGATGATCGATAATAATAAATTGGACAATGTTATCTTTATTTATTGATTGAGTAAATTACAATACGATTTATTACAATAGTTTCTAACAGTCTAATGCTCGGTATAGATCTTCGGGTTTTGACTTGACTTTTATATGACCTGTACTTTCTATTGAGATAAGCTCTGAAAAATCTCTGTACTGATATATCTTTTTCTGCTTCGAAGTCAGATGATCTCATTGTACTGCTATTTGACTCTATTTATAGGGATACGTGCGTCATAAGATATTGACAAGTGACGTTTTCATTTGTCATATCATGAGATTCTTGTGTAATAAGTTTCGTTAATTGTAGTTAGTCCAATAAACAATCATATGTCGTTTCTTTACTAGCAACTACGATTACTATTAAAAAAGATTCATTTCTCCCCTACATATCTTTCTCGGCAACTTCGGTATAGGTAATCTGTTAAATACTTAATTTCTTTCCAATCATTCTTTTTGGTTAAATTTTTTTTTATAAGAATTCATGTTATTTTGTTAAGGCTTTTAACTTTACATCAGGTCGTACGTACGAGTACACGAATCACGTGGACGGTTTTTACTAGTGTATATATATATATTATCAGTTAACTGAAACGAAACTTCAAGATGAAATTTGCTTATATCGACTCGTTATAAATGATCTCTAAATTTCTGTTCATATGTGCGGTTTTAATTATAAACGAAACAAACATAAACAACACACTTTATGTGTCGGTTAAACGAAACTTTACGATAGAGTTTTACTTATATTGTCTCGTTTACCAAACGATCTATAATCTGTGTTCATATGTAATTGCGGTTTTAATTATAAACGAAACAAACATAAACAACACAATTTACGAGTGGAACACTAGATTTTTCTTGAACCTTTGGTCTCATTATCATTTTAGTTTCCTACCCTTCTCCTGCTTTGTGTGTTTCAAGTAATCTCTTTATCTTGATGACTTTGATCAATAATTTGCTTCGACTAACAAACAATAAAATAACGTGTTACATACGATGCACAAAGTAACTGCAGTTTAATTAATGCATCACACGCTACTGTTATTTTACAGCAAAATATTATTCCATAGTTATATTAGATAGGATGTGAACCTACACATCAAATTTTATTATTAACACGCCAGTGACTTTTCGGTGCCTTGCAAATGCTATATGCCAAACTTAAGCGATAGATTCAAATATTTATTCTGAGATATTCTTCATGATCAACAAGGATCCGATTCATTTATTTCATCTTTTTAATCAGACTAATTTGTTGTTATTCTGAGATATTCTTAATGATCAACAAGGATCCGATTCATTTATTTCATCTTTTTAATCAGAATAATTTGTTGAACATAATAATATTTGGAATCATATGAGATTTTTTCATTTTGCTTATATACCAACATAGGATTCATCATTCATTGGTTCTCCTCCTTTTTTTGCTTTGCCATTTCTTGGTTCTCTTTATCCAATTGTACAACGAAGGGACACCAACTTTCTATGCGATTTCTCACGTTAATTGCATAATTTGGATCACCAGCCTCTCTTCAGAGATACCATTAAATTTACACATAATTAAATTTATTATTTTCGCAAAATAGTTAGATAAAAATCTTTGGATAATGACAAACGATTAACTTGTTTGTGGTGGAAATAGAGTTTTCATTGTCAACTTATTCATTATCTGAGAAAAAATGTCAAAATTGTAATGATCTCTAAGTAAAAAGAAAATTCACATTTGATAAAAAGCCTTTTCATTTCACTCACCAAATTAATCAATTTACTCAATACCCATTCATTATGCATTTATGTGCGACCCTAATATTTACTATTCAAAATATTCTCTCATCAGTCATTACCAGTTTATAGAATAAATATATAATGATCTCACAATATAACTGATGATATTGTCAAACAGTCATACCTTATTCATTACTACTGATCTGATGCTAATTATTGGGTAAATTATAGTAATAGTTAAATACTTTTAAAAAGTTCTATAAGGTCCTGCATGTTTAGTACAAGTATTCTACAGTGAAATTGTAGTCCAAGTTATTTCGCAATTCAGAAATGGTTAACAACGAAGCTTTTGTTTCACGTTTGTCCTCCATCTCCGTGTAATTATTTAATTATTTAATAAAACTGCTTATAAAAGAAGTTTCTATTAAAAAGAGTTCTTTTTGCATAGACAAACGGACAAAAATCATACTACATAACTAAAAATCTCTTTTGGAGTAATTTAAAGAACGAAAGCAAGCTTATTTGAATCGTCAAAAAGCAATGAGAGTGCATAAAATCCACTTATAAGTTGGCTTATTCAATGCTATATAACTACAAAAAAAGTAAAAAATAAGCTCAAAACCGCCACTGAACAAGCCTACGACTCGACTAAATCTACCCATTTTAAAACTTGGTATCATATACGTCTCTAATCAAACCTTTCAAAAACCACAATTCAAAAGTGAGACTATTGTCTATTAGAACAATAATAAAAATCCAAACTATATGAGTGCTAGTATATATATAATCTCTTAAATTTAAATAAGTTAACTTTTGCCTACTAATAAAAGAAACAATTCAAACTATGGGGGCAAGTATAGATAATCCTTCATATTTGAAACCGTACGCCCGTATTTCAGCCTTTTCAACTTTAATCGGCAATTATCTCGTGCTTAACTGTTGAAATATAAATTTTTAAAATTTGTTATATAGTTTGACATTTGAACTATATGATTAATTTTTTAAAAATTCGATTTCGACAACTAAGATATAAATTATTAGTCAATCAATACGTAATTTCATATAATATAACAATTATATACTAATTTACACGGCATACAATAATTTATGATCGTAGAAATATATACATAATTCACCAGTGTCGACATTATTACGACACGTGTCATCTACCCACTTAACTGCAAAAGGTGGTGGGAAAAAAAAACCCACCATTTTTCCCTTTTTTTAAAATGTTTTTTTGTTTCTTTTTACAGACACAACCGAAAACTGCTTTATAGTTTATATATATAAATATAAATATAAATATATATATGTTTCTCTCTAACTTATTTTCATCTCTCACGGAACCAAAGAGCCTATCCAATCTTATCAACCTGGAAAAAAAAGGTATATACTAATATTACCCTCATCCTCATTAATCATTGATCTTCTTTTTTTGTTTTTGTTATTTTTGTATGGATTTTATTTCGTATCTTGTTAATTTCTTCTTGGGTTCATTATACATTTTTTGGAGGACTTCTTGATGATCACTTTTTATTTTTTATTTTATAGAAAATATTGCTTATTTAACACTAGAATTATTGTTGTTTTTGGGTTGTTACTTTTGTATGGATTTATTGTGTTATATTGTTAGATTTTTCTTGGGTTTGTTAAACATAATTTGGAGGTCTTCTTGATGACCATGTTTTTAGATTTTATTGCTTGTTTAACTCTAGAATTATTGGTTTTCATTTGGGTATTTAATGATTTGCTTAATATATGGATGATTTTGTTGTTTCTTTTATTTTTACTGCTAAAGTTACAAATTTTGGAGATTTTAAAGTTGTGGATGATCATTATTTTCTTGTATTGCTGATTATTTTATCATCCTACATGATCTTTTTTAAATAATATCTTTTGTTGAACTTTGTGTATGGGGTTTGTTTGGATATTGATTGACTTACTTATTTTTTGCTATTTTTGGTATTAAAGTACATGGATTTCATCATATACCTTGTAAAAGATCGTTTTTTTGTTTAGTTTTTTAATCGGTTTGATCATACGTTATTATGGTAATTTGACTCTCGTAGATGATCGTTTGTTTTGTTTTCCTGCTTATATTTTAGATGAATCTATCTATTTATCTGATTTCTTTAGTTTTCTTTTCATAAACTTTGTTTTTGTGCTTATAGTGTTATTTTATATTATATGTATTTATTTGGGTATTTACATATCTAATTATTTGTTACGCGAGTTCTATAGGTTTGATCGAATAGGGTTTCGTCCTTGATTTGAATTTTTGTAGATTGGAGTTTTCATGGATGATAGCTGGCTTGAATTCCATGCTTGTTTGTTGAAGATCTATTCACATGTATAACTAAATTGGTTTTCTGTTCGTCAACTTGTGTTTATGCTTATACTGTATACCTCATCTATTTACCTTCGTGACTTCCATGGTCGGCTTTCTATGTAAAGACTGTGTGCTTTTTAGGTACACCTAATCTATCCACCTATATGGCTAATATGGTGTTAGTTGAAATACTTTCTGTTTATGATTATCATGATAAACCAGGATTTTTTTGGGGTTTTCTGAAATCGATCATTTTCCTAAATCGGTAGTATTGTGTTATACTTCCTGTTTTGTATAAAATCAATAGTATAGAAGCAGTCCTTTTCCTTTTTATGTGTTAATAACTGTTTGTGTTTTTCAATGTTTTAGAGCCATAATTATTTAGCTCTACATAGCTGGTTCAGAACAATTTATTTGGTTTCAATGTTGAGGAATTTTATGTGCGACAGCAGATCTCTGGCTTGTTTAGGGTCCGTTTGACAACAGATTTTTTTAGTGGATTTTTGGATTTTAGATTTTAAAAATCCATGGGTGTTTGGCAAGTTAGATTATTCAGCTTCTAAAAATCTGATTTTTAGGCTGAAAAATCTAAATAATCCAGATTTTTAGAATCCAGCTTTACAGTGGATTTTCAAAACAGATTTTAGACCAAAAAATCTGTTACCAAACATAGCCTTAGTATACAAGAAGGGCCATGTGTGTTAGTGATGTGTGGTTGTGTTCAGTCAATTGTGCACATTTCCTCTAATATCTAGCCTAGGCTTTTTGAGGAACTTGTATTGATTTTTCTTGTCTTATAGACATATTCTAATAATGCCATGTTAATGGTGTTTTCAACTTTCTTGTGCTGTGGCCTGTGGTATATTGTGCGAAAAACTTGACTATGAGCTTGTTTTGAAACTGAGCTTCTTCCATTGTATATCTTCTAAAAATTGTATACTAATTATTGTTAACTCTCTTTTGATGTATTAGATTGTACTAAAAGCTTCCTTATGAGCTTGTTTAGAACCCGAGTTTCTTACTTTCTTACATAGCCTTACGTAGGATACTAAATTTAGTGGACGTACAGATAGAACATTGTCTGAAATACAAATGCTATTGCAGGAATATTTTCTTAGGCCGTATCAGCCAATCCAGTTGCAGGTGCCTTTCCGTTAGGCTTTCAGATTGAAGAGAGATTATATGATATTAACGTTTGACTGACGAAAATCTCGGAAAAGTTTTTATTACTTCTAAGTGGAGATTATCTCTTCCACTAGTAAGGCGACTTCAGAAATTACAAATATCTGACTTAGTTCCTTATGTTTTGAGGCTAAGGCTAAGCAGAGACCTTGAATTGTGAACTTAGTATGAATAACTCGACTCAGCAGATATAGATAGTTGGTGCGTTCATCGTCATTTCATCATTGATATGATGATTATCTTTTTTTTTTTTCCTGACTTCATAGCTTCTGAAGGTTTCGTAAATATCCATTTTATTCTTCATCTTAGTAGTTTGACAACTTCTGCTTTAGTGATTTGGGAAATTATTAAGGAAAGTACTTGTGCGATCACTGTAATTTTGCAAGGATGAGTCTGATATTATGGTCAATTGGGGATAATGACTTTATTTGTTCTTTACTTCTTTTAAAATTTACCTTCTTAGGTAGATGGCGTGTTGTAAAATTGTAAGGTGGATTGTCCTTACCGTACAATTTTACTATGGTTAAAAGCTTATTGAAAGGGATGACTGGTATTTTTAGTTTTCTTCATGTGACCATCACATCTTGATAGTATCATAGTATCAAACTAATGGTTTGAAGCTTTCGAAGAGAATGTTGTCGTAGTCATAAGACCACAATTTGCCAAAGTAAATGTGAGATTTTTAGCAGCATGGCGTGTGTATTTCCCCTCATTAGTTCATATCACTTTTATTTATTTGGTGTAACATCAACATGTTAGGAGGAGTAAATCATTTGGTTTAAGGTGGAGATTACTGTTTGCACCGCGTAAAGATTAGGTAGTGATTTAGACTGAATTGCTAGACTGCGACTCTCCACTTGAGTATTCGTAGTTACTCAAAGCAGTATAGAGTATCTGCTCGGCTCTTCCAAGGAGAGGACTATTCCCTTTCTTTGATGTGGAAAATAGATTCTACTTCTTCTGTGGTGTTTACTTATAGTACTTTTAAAGAAAAAGCGATTACTTCTGTCTTTGTAATGTGTGGAAATAGAAAAACTTCATAATGAAAATTTAGTTTGTCTTTTGTCTTTCTGTTCGTTATTTTTTTTATTACTATTTTCTTGAATGATCTAGTTAGCGTTGATATTATGAAATTATATTGTCTTCTTCATCCTGTCAGAAACTGTTAAAGTTGTTAGTTAACTGGTTCCACTTTTTTGTTATTTTTATACAAGTCAGAATTTTTTGTTAGACTATGCTATTATAAATCCTCAAATTGGAATATTGTTTACGTGCTTATCCTTCGTTCCTTTTTACCAAGTACTTTTTAAATAGGATTCTTCTGGAGGATATAGTGCTTAGCTATATACATTTTGATATGAATATTACACTTATCTTTATTATGTAAAAATAGACTATCCGTTTGATACAGGGAGGGCATAGGCGGGAAAAGGGAGGGGAGCCACCGAACTCCAATAAGTTGAAAATTATTTTCCAACTAGAATATCTCCTTTATCAGGTGAAAATAATAGGTGATATAAGTGCCATGGGAACCCCTAATGTTAGGAGATTGTTGGTTTCTTTTCCAACTAGGCTATCGTCATCATCATCAGGTAAAGAATAATAGGTGAATTTTGTTAAATAACCAAATTAGTTATTTGTAGTTTGTTTCTGTTTTGGTTCACTTCATGTGAACTTGTTTGGTTGTGATTTGGTTCGCAATCTGCAAGGCCTAAATATTGCCTTTGATACTGGTTTACTAAATTTTCTAAATTTTCATGTGCAGCTTATTATCAGCTTAACTTTGAAGATTCACCATTTAAAGTTTTTGAACTACAATGGGACATAGACAGATTTTCAACACCGGACAAATGTTTGATCCTAATGATGAACAGAGTTGGAAACATATGCATCCTGAGCAACCTTACGGGCAGTTTGGTAATTATATCTTTGGATTCTACACATAAATATACTTCGGTATACTCTTCTTTATATTTACTAGTTAAGCATTCGTATTTTATAGCATATAGTCTTATAGCTCTTTTAACAAGAGGGAATAGAATAGAAAACGTGTTATTTTATGGTAATAAATAACAACTGATGATGGTTTCCGGCAAGAAATTAGAAATTAATTGGCTCACCAAAATTTTACAAAAAACACGTGGATGCATATGTGGGCCAGTCATATAACTACAATTTATAATTTTAAGAAATCTTTGAATGCAAGAATGGTCACATATGCAGCGTAATATTTGTTGCCAAGATTTTCTGGTTGGTGTAGCAGTACTTAGCAAAAACACAGCTCCTACTTCGTAGCAGATATCGCCATTATCTAATATAGCCACGCCGCTTACGAGCTGCCTCCTCTGGCTGGTCAATCAATTTTTTGTGTGTGAAGTACAACAATAATCGCCATATTTTAGGTAGAAGATTCATTTGTTCCCCATGGTTTCAATTTGCACATTAATTGTCCCACTACCGGTGTAAAGGATACTGTTCAAACTATGGGAACCAGCGGTGTAACAAAAAAATTTTGAACTGCGATGACCAATAATTCTGCAACTAAGTCTATGGGTATTAAATTGGAAATTTTCTCCATCGGGGACAATTTCTGCTATTCCTCCAAATTTTGATTAGTTATATTATTGCCGTAATGGGGAGTTGCAGACTTGTAATGTTCAGTTAAACTTTGGAAGAACCCAAAAAAACATATACTACTTTAAGTTGCATCATTCTTTTTTGATAAAAATTAATCCTCACATTGGAGGTCCAAGAGATCAAACCCTGGCGATGAGCATGGTGTAGTTACTATAGTAAGGTCCTAACCATGTTAGACTTAGTTAAGTTGCATCCACTTACACTTTTAATTGTCAATTTTGCAGCTAGAGCCGTACCAGCTGAAAACAGTTCTTTTGTGTATCCTGATAATATGTCAATAGACGCGATACCTTATGGTAATCCCCACTGGAATTCTAACCTAAGGTTAAACCCACTTCCTACACCGAACCCTTGTGTTGAAATGCCATGTCATCAACCCGACAATTTAGGCCCTTCTCAAATCCCTTTCATGCCACATCATCATGAGGCATCTTCGTCCAATTATGGAGCACAAACGTTTAACCGCTTTGATGAGAGCTTAGTTGACTCTACCCTTAATATGAGAGGGGCATATAAGCGAAAAAGTCCTGGTGTTCCTAACGAGCGAGGTAGTTCAAGCAGATGCTATGATGCTACTGCTTCATCCGGTCTTTCTATTCCCTCAGAAATGTGGCAAGCGAAACAAAACACCGATTGCCATAATACACCTTGGGATAATGTTCCCGTTGGAAATCAAGGTTCTTTTAGAAATGTGAGAAGTAGAGCCTTGTTTGAAAGTGATAATGCTATTACAAGGACCAATTTAACAACAGCTCCATATCAACAAATTTATATGGGTCCTAATACTGGTGATGGTTCTTGTCCTGTGAAGTACATGGGTCAGAGCTCTAATTCTCAAATGCAAGATTCGGGATTTTATGGAAGGAGTCCGATGCCAGGTCAGTTATTATTTCTTTTGGTTTTGTTTGTGCTATCAGAACCTTTCTTTACAGTGTTTTTTCTTGATTTCACTTAGTTGGCACTATACAAATTAATGAATGTTGTTTCTTCTCCGAATCGGGTAGACCAACTCATTGGGCTTTATTAAGGTTTGTTACACCCGATTGTTATATACTTTCAACTTTGTACACTAGATTATCAAAGTTCAATTAAGTGTATACACCGCGTCAATTTTGTCCGAGCGACTTACATATTTTTTCAATTTTGTTATCTCAATTTACATGATATTCCATCTTCTATCTTCAACTTAAATGATTTTTCAGTTCTCAAGGTTATTTTTGTCATTTTTGAAAACTTGGCATTAGTAAACTGCAGTAAACCTTGATCACCCTCCTTAGTCCTCGTTGCAGGTCTTGAAAGTTTTTTTCTTTTTCAGAGAACACTACATGTTCTTTTTTCGTAGAAAATTGGTAACAACACCATCCAACAGCTTTTCCGCCATTCCGCTCAATGAAATGGGTAAAGTATCAGCCATCAAACGGAGTAACTAATTCACAAGAGCTGCTCTTTCAAATATAGTAGTTTACTATCTATCACCTCTTAGATCTTGAATGGCCGCAAAACAAGAACTAGGGTGCCGAATAAGATACACGCATTTACCGACTTCAATCCAGAGCAGTATATAAGTCTCCTAAAAAAAAAAGTAGCACGCCACCTGTTTGGGATTGCCATCTGGACTCATTACACTATCAAGGATATAACCATAATCATATGTAAGCTCCTGCCATGGCAGAAAGTAGCTGAATATCATGGTAAGAGCTTAGATGCATTGAACAAGCAGATTAGGTTGGCATCTATGGTTGATGATTCTCGTAATAAGTGCATCAATGCAAAACTCTGTTGCGCTAACTCTGGTGTGCTATCAGGGCGATTATCATTGCGGGATGATTAATTATTTCTTTCCTGCCATTAACAGATGCCAATCCTTTCAATCAGGAGACAAACAATCTCATAACAGGAGTCAATAACACTGGTCCTCATTTAGAGATGGAACAATATTACAATAATTTAATCCCTCAAAATCCGCCAGGGGTCTTAGGCCATTCTACGAGGGGGAGCAGAAGTGCTTATACACAAAGGACGCCCCCAAATTTTAACAGACCATCTTCGAGTAATGTATATTGGGGACATTCAAATGAAGGGATGGGAATGGGAAGTTATCATACAAGTAATTCTAGGCCTTTGTCCACGATGGGGTGGCATAGTAATGAACGGGGTGGAAGAACACGGATATCAAGTGACAGATTTCGTTCTATTTCTGGTGATCCTAGAAGTCGAGTTACACATGAGGTATGTGTCTTTTTGCCCTCAAATAAATATACTTTTTGTTCAACTGGTATTAGCCAGCTAATTAGATATGTTCATTCTGTGGAAACTTCACAATTGTAGAAGCTAGGGCCTAGAAGAAATGTCGATATTTGACCAATGTAGTCTCTAAAGTCTATACTCTCTTGGATTTAATACATTGAGATTTATTTTGCTGTCGTTAAAAAAAAACTCCTATAACATAATCTAATGTTGCGCTACCCCTTTAGAAAAATCTTTTGGAGATGACCATATGTAGTTTTAGTGGGCAAAACGAGGCTTAGTACTTTTTCTTTAATAATTTGCTTTACCTATTGTACGAGCAGGCTATAAAATTATACAACAGGGAAGGACTAATATGGAATGCAAATGGTGGCTATTCATGAATGATGTGTCATCGTTTAAAAAGATTTGATCTAAATGAGCACCTGGTGATCAGTGAGAGTGGGCCATGCGAGTGTGATGAGAGTGCTATTGACACAGTTCTGCAAATTAAGTGGTTATCTTAGATATCAAATTAGTTTGTAATTGGAGGGTAAATTTGGTTTGCATAACTTTCGGAACTTTCTGAGCCTCCCTTCTGATTACTCTTGTAAATACTAAATACTGGTAACTTGTATGAGAAAAGAAAGAGATGGCTGTAAACGTGCTAGAATGTTTGGAATGTTTGGATACTTTATTCCTCATAGTATTTGATATTTTATTTTGAAGGAGCTTGCCCTAAAGATTAGGCTTATTTTTGCTGCGTACTTTAGACATTGATTTTTCTTGCTCAACACATGCAGAAACAAAGAGGGTGAAATTCAACTTAATAGTGATGATTTTGGAAGATGCAAAAATAAAAATTGAACAAAAAGTCAATTGCCGCCTATGTGGATCTTAAGTTTTTCTATTTAGCGGTTCAAAGAAGTATGAGATAAGTTGAAAAAGTTCCATATCTCGACACTACAAGCATTTTAAAAGGAGTTAAATCTGAAAAAGACGAAATAATTCCAAATATCAATATATTTCTTCTATTACAACCTCGAAGGTTCTGATGCTTGTCCCCCTTTTGTTGGCTTGCTGATCTTGGATATTGATGTATTTCTTCACAGGGATAAAAATAGAATTCAATGTAGTTTATTGTGTATGCCTTTGCGGTTTCTCATATTAAATTAAAAATTAATCGTTAAGATGCTGATGTTTTGATCTCCTGGCAGGGCCTTATGATTGTGGATCATTCTGGCATGTACGGCCCAAGAAGTGCGTCTGATCAGCATAGAGATATGAGGCTAGATGTAGACAATATGAGCTATGAGGTAGTATGGAGTTTGCTTTTACCTATTATTGGTTTTACTTCTGCGAAAAGTTGAATTAATTCGTGTTTTTTTATTTTGGTCGAGTAGGAATTACTTGCATTAGGGGAACGAATTGGAAGTGTGAACACAGGATTGTCCGAAGATCTCGCCTCTAAGTGCTTGACTGAATCAGTTTATTGTTTCTCAGATCATGTCCAAGATGAAGAAAGATGTGTAATCTGCCTGGTGAGAATGAAGCTTTTTTTTTAATTATTATTGAAAACCTGTTTATGAGCCTTATTTTCACGCTTCCCTTGTTTTTCATTTATGTATCAGATCTAGGAGCAGCTTTTTATGTTTCATTTGAACAAGCTTTTAAGCTTTATGTTTTGGAAACTCGGGGTGGCTTGACTACCTGTGAGAAACTTGATATAGATTATGAGAAAAAGAAAAAACTAGATTAAGAGTTTGTTGTAAATTGAAATACCTTTTGGCGTTTTGAAAGTAAAGATGCGTCAAATTGGGTCGGTTGTATTTGAAAGAGCAGCTTCAAAGCTGTACCTTCTATGTTTTCAGGCCTCAAAGGTTGATAAAGTTTTTTAAGTTGAAAAAATCTACTTAGCCAAAACAAAGACCAGCTTATCGCTTAAAGCTGCAGCCAAACAAGTGGAATTACTACTTTTCTGAATTTTCTTTTGTGTTATGCAGGATGAGTATACGAATATGGATGATATTGGGAAATTAAGAAAATGTGGCCATGATTTTCATGTGGGGTGTATTAAGAAATGGCTGTTTATGAAGAACTTGTGTCCAATTTGCAAAGCTTCTGCTTCAGCTGATCAGTAATTTGTTTATGTTAGTAATTACCAGCATGTCTGGTAGTTTCAGTTTCATTCTTGTAAATATTGTTTAAATGACATTCCACCATTGGAAAGGAGTGACATATGCATGTAATTTGTAAAATGGAATAATAAATGCTTGGTTAATCTATATATATTTATTTATTTTCACCTCAGTTCTTCTTTTGTAACTCTTTACTTGGCCGAATTTCGCTACAGATTATTTTAATAGCAAGTATCCGTCATATTTTGTGAAGTACCCGAGCTTTGGAGTATGAATGAAACAGGAATTAAGTTGTTAACAAACATAGAAGATTCGGGTTATCCTATTTGATTATTTTTCCCCCGACCATTTTCGATTAACACATTTTGCAAGATTAAGGCAAACTCAGGCTTCGACTTATTTATGTGTTTTTATGAAAATTTAGATGTTTAATACATCACTCCTATTGAATCGTCCTACTATGAGATTTAACCCGTTAATTATAGATTAAATTATGAATAATAAAGTAATGCAAACAAGGTGGTTGACGAAATGCCAGATTCATTATATTGTTCTACTTACTACTACATTACTGATATCCAGCTTAGAACGAGAGAAAAAAAAAACTTGAATTAGTATAATTGTATACATATATGGTTATGTGGAGTGTTGAATTGAATCATCCTAAAAGGAATTGGTTAAATGAGAAACACAATGAAAATCCCTAATTTTAATTGGGAGTTTAGGAAATAAAGTGGGTTTTATATTTTTACAGTAGAAAGAGAAAGAGGTTAACTTGATACTTTTATTTTATTACAGAGTAATCCTTTTATTTTGTAAACATATAAAATACTCCTAGCTTTTAGTTTTTATATAACTTATTACTTAACATAAAAAGTTAAGAAAAATTACAAAGCACAGTTAAAAATCTTAAAAAGTTACATAATCGGTGCAAACAATTTACCACTATATTGGGCGATAAATCTGAAATTTGTTGATTCAGATGCTTTGACGACCTTGGAAAACAAGTTATATTTTTTTATTATCTCATTATTGCAATTGAGAAAGAGTTTCTAAATCATCTTAACTACGATAAATAATTGAACCATTTGCTTCAAATGATTTAAGAAGAATCCATTTTCTTTTGATGATTTTGTTAGTGTGTTATGTAGCGCTGTCAATTTTGACCACCCACCCAAAAACTTTCGGTTTTCGGTCGGGTCAGTTTTGGTTATATTCGGATCTTGGAAAATCTTTGGTCGGGTTTGGTCGGGTTTTTTGAGAAAACACTTGACAGAATAACTGTCCGGTACCCAGATATATGACCGGTCAAGCGGTTTTCGGTATTCGGATAGTTCGGTTTTAATCAACTTTTAGATTCTTTTTATGTTAGTAAATTTTGTTACTTCAAAATTGTAATTGTTGTTTATTTGTTTTGTTTTTATACTAATTTCCTTTTATTGTAATTTTTTATTAAGAACTTACTTATATAAGAAAATATGTCAATAAAATTATTGAATTAAAAGAAATTTGAAATATATTATCAATGTTGAACCAATTTTAGAACAATGTAACTTATAAGTTTCATTTAAAACTTACACATTATACATTATACATTATATATATATTATGTGTGTGTATTTTATAGTTAATATAAATATATAAATATTATATATATATATATATATATAGTTACTTTCCGGATATTGTTCGGGTTTAACGATTTGGTTTTCGATCACGGTTTTTCGGTCGGTTGACAATTATAGTTTCAAAACGCAAACCGTAACCATTGGTCTCGGTCCCGCCAAAACTTCATCCGGGTTTATAGCGGTTATCGGTTTTTAGCGGATTTACGATCGAGTTTCGGTCTATTTTGCCACCCCTGATGTTATGTAAAAGAAATGTTTTTTTATATAATATTGTGACAGATTATATATTTTTTGTATAGAATCACCTCTTTCTGACGTATATAATGTGAATTTTTTTAAATGATTAAATAGAAAATGTGCCTAAAATATTATATGACTTAAGGGTGGTAAAAGACGTCGGACATGCCCTTATTACATTTTTATTTTAATTAGTTTATAAACACAATAATACTTCTTATATATCTACTAATTAAAAATAATTATGCGTATATGATTCTTATCTAGTTATTGGTTATAAACCGATAAAGGTAGAGTTATTTCGGATTCCTTTTGGATTTTCTTGTCGTTAGTAGGACCGTAATAATAACCCATGGTTCCCGTCACGTACCAAAAAATAGTCTGAAAACATAAATATAACACATTAAAATTTTACACAATCCCATTTTCTTCATCTTTTGACTTTTGAGATGATTCTGTACAAATTTTGACCAAAAAATAAAACGCGCTTGAATGAGCATTAATCTTTCCTCTGGTGGGGTTTACACTATAGTTCTTCCAACCATTATAAGATAAGAGTAAATAAAAAGTTATTGTTCAACTAATTATATGGTGCACAGTCCTTGATTTTTGGAACATTACTTATACAAAAACTACCATTGTTGTTGTTTTGAATTTTTCTAGCTAATCAAAATGGCAGAACGATTTGCTTTCAACCTTGCAAGCACAATTATTGAGAAAATAAGCACCCCAATTATTGCGGAACTCGGCTTGGCTTGGGGAGTTAAAGATGATCTGCAAAGGCTGAAAAACACCATGTCCTCTGTCTATACAGTCCTTTTAGATGCTCAGGAAAAGCAAGAAACAAACCATCAATTAAAGGATTGGCTGGGAAAACTCAGCGAAGCTCTATATGATGCAGAAGTCGTGTTGGACGAGTTTGAGATAGATGGTCTTCGACGTAAAGTATATGGTCATAATATACCAAGGAAGGTAAGAAATTTCTTTTCTCCACAAAACCAAGTTGTTTTCCGTTTCAAGGTTGCTCATAAAATCAAGAAAGTAAGGGAAAAGCTTGATGAGATATCTGTTGATAGGAATAAATTTAATTTGATCCAGCGATTCGAGGATAGAATCGTTTTTTGTAGGGAGATGACACACTCGTTTGTCCGGCCTGAGGATGTTATAGGGAGAGATGACGATATAGCAGATATTGTCATGTACTTGCTTGAAGAAAATGGTCATGAAAATGTCTCGGTGCTTCCAATTGTTGGTTTAGGCGGTATGGGAAAGACTACAATTTCTAAGATGGTTTTTAATGATAAAAGGGTAATTCAAAATTTCGATTTGAGATTGTGGAATTGTATTTCAGAGGATTTTGATGTACTACTGATAGTTCGAAAAATTCTCAAGTCACTCGGGATTGTTATAAATTGTGATGTTTTAGAACTGGAACAATTGCAAAATCTTCTTCGTGAGAAGTTGGATGGTAAAAAATATTTTCTTGTTCTCGATGATGTCTGGAATGAGAATCGTGCTAAATGGATTGAGTTGAAAAACTTGCTGATGAGTGGTGCTAAAGGGAGCAAGATAATTGTCTCGACACGCAGTAAATCAGTGGCTTCTATTATGTCGACAAACAATTATTTCAAAGAGATTAAAGGTGTATCACATGAGGAAGGCTTGGCTTTGTTCTTACAGTGGTCTTTTAGGTCTGTTCAAGATTCAGAAAAACATCCAAATCTTGTCGAAGTCGGTCAAGAAATTGTGAAAAAATGCAAGGGTATTCCCCTTGCTATAAAAACATTGGGAAATATCTTGTACTTAAAAACAGAAATAAGAGATTGGGAACATGTGCGAGATAACGATGTATGGAAGATAGAACAAAAGGAAAACGATATTTTGCCTGCTTTGAAGCTTAGCTATCACCATTTACCTACTTACATGAGGCGATGTTTCTCCTTTTGTTCTCTCTTTCCAAAAGATCATATGTTCCGAAGCGATATATTAATTATGTATTGGGGCGCTAATGGATTACTTAGAAATTTACATTACGGTGAAGATGTGGAAGATCTTGGTATAAAGTGCATTGAACAATTGCGGTCAATTGGTTTCTTTCAAGAGTTTCAAGGGCGGGGAACATTTTTAAAGTTTAAAATGCACGACCTCGTACACGACTTGGCATTACTAGTGGCAAGACCTGATATCATCTGTTTGGATTCTCAAGAAAACCGAGACAATCTTATTACAAGAAAAGTGCGGCACTTATCAATTCCGAAGAATTATTTTATAAATAACGAAGATGTGAGATGGTTATTAAGACAAAATGATATACGCACTATTAGTTTTCCGAACTCGTTAGGTCTTGATAAGTCAGCTTTTGTTCAAACAGGCATCCCAAAATTTAAGCACTTATTTTACTTGGACATTAGCGCGTTTAAGGTGTTACCGAAATCCATTGGCAGTTTAAAACATTTGAAATACCTTAATTTGACCTACAACTTCAGGATTACGTCCCTACCTGATTCCATTTGCGAATTAATAGGTCTCGAGGTTTTATATTTCAACACCTGTAAGGACATCAAGAAATTGCCAAAAGGACTAGGGAAATTGACTCGGCTCAGGCACTTGGGGTTAACCACCAAAGAGAAGATTTTACCAGAGAAGGATTTTTTAAAGCTGACCTCTCTAAGAACTTTGATTATTGATTTTTGTCCAAATATTAAGTTACTTTTCTCGAACAACACGATGTTACGGCTTTCCTCTCTTCGTACATTGGTTGTTGGCGAATGCAAGAGCTTACAGTTTTTGCCAACCAAAGGTTTGAAACAGCTATCACGTTTGGAAATGTTGTCACTTTACAAATGTACAAAGCTCCAACTTAACAACACCGAGGATGACTTTAACTGTGGCAATGAACTCCTTAGCCTTCGTTTTTTAGAACTTCAAGGATTGCCAGAGTTGGTGTGTATGCCGTCGTGGCTTATTCTTGCGGCCAAAAATTTAAGAACAATGGAAATTGGTTGGTGTTCGAATTTAACGAACAATAGTCTAGAACAAATGCTTGGAAATTCCAAATCTTTAGAGAAACTGGAGATAGATTATTGCCCAGGGTTATTGTCTCTCCCACATGGAATTCAAAGTCTCACATCTCTAAATGAAATTGCCATAAGCCGTTGTCCGGAACTCATGAAAAGATGCCAAAGAGAAATTGGAGAGGACTGGGAAAAGATTTCCCATGTCCCAAATATTCGTCTCGATGACAAGCCGGTATTTTATTTTGTTTTACTCTCTCGATATTTTAGGTCTTGATTAACAATGTGAGTGCAGACTCGGAATACCATTAGTTTTTACCAATATTTTAAATAGCGTTATCGTCAGCATAGTTTTTTTTTTCAAATAAACACTAAAAGTGTAAATAGTATAGCAACGTAGTGCTTTACGATGTAATTTTTTTTACCTAAATATATAACAATATAGCATTATAGTCATACAATTTATGCTAATTATGTTAATAAAATTAAAAGTTAAAATAATCAGTTGTGGTTTTTTTGGGTAAGAAAGAGAGAGAGACATGTTTGGTTAAAAAATTTGTCGTTTTTTACAGTATTTGAGGATAAATGTGTTTGTTTATATATTAATTACTATGGGAGGAATTTAGTATATGTTATTTACTATAAGAGCGAATATGTGACATGTTATTAACTATATCGGCTAATTGTGACATGTTATATATTAAATGGACTAATTGTGATATGTTATATACTATAAAGGTCAATCTAGTATTTAGTCCACTGTATTCTGTTTTAAAAACTCGCTATTTACGGTATAAGTCCAATAATTTCGTGTTTTTTACGTTTTTAGTCAAAATAACACGAATTTAGCGCTTTTCATCCAAATAACGGTTTATCGTTTTTTTTTTCAAAAAGCGTTATTTCGCACAACATAGCACAACATAGTATATCCTGAATTTGTTTGAACCATTGCATAAAAAAAAAATTCAATTTAAAAGGTTACCAAAAATTATGGATGGTTATGTGGTATTTTTTAATAAATAATTTAATTTTTCTATTTTTAACAAATTAGAATTTGATAAATTTAAAACAAATTATAAAACTTACTAAAAAATCAAATAAAAATATGAAAACTTAGGAAGGTATATCCTAAATTTAAATACTAATCAAATATTCCGTATGATTAGTGATGTGTTTACCATAAAAAATTGTTCGATAAAATATCGTAGAGGAATGATCAACATTGTCTTACTCCCATTATTAATTTCGGTTCTATGTAAGATATATGGTACGGAGTATTGTTTTTCAAAGGTAACTTGCCTATTGCCTAACCTTCTCAAATTAATACACAAGCAATTTAGGATATGTAATCATCTGGCCTATTAAAAAAGTTCAATTACAAGAGATACACAAAACATGAAACTATATATGGCAGTCCTAATTTATAAGCATCTCCATTAAACGAAAGGTATATATGTGTGTGTATTTTATTATATCATTTGTCTTTTTTGATATATATATATATATATATATGTCTGTATTTGATTATATCATTTATCTTCTTTCTCCTTGGCTAGAGAACACCAAATTCCAGTTGTACACGTATAATAACAACAATTATGTCAATTTCGTTTGAAGTGGAAATTAGTAAATTGATTAGACAAAACATGTGGAGTTGTGAGAGTTAAAATGACCCATGACCACATGCATGGTTCCACCATAGCACACTTATCCAAAACGACCCTACCACTATATTACCATTTGTTTCCATTTGCAATTTTAGCCACATTTTTTTTGTTTTCACTACAACGTCCAGTCCACATCCCACAATATATGATGACACATATGATCACTGATCATAAATGAAACCAAAAATTATCTACATGATACTGAAAGAACAGCATTTTTAAATGGGAGAGGCCAATATGTTTTTTTTTCATATTTCATATGAGTTTTTTTCTGTGTAATATAAGGGAGGAACCCCAATTTTATTTAAGATTTTGATCGAAATAATCTTATTTTATTTCTACTTTGTCATTAATTTTTATAGGAAAAAAATAATGTAAAATCAAAAGAAATTATAGAGGTGTCAACTCATTTTCAACATAATGGAGTAAAATTACATGACAAAAACTGAACAAGTAGTAGCTAAAAGTGATTACAATTTACAACACCGTCATATTGTTTTTTAATAAATTTTTTTTATAATAAATCTTCTATATAAATATGAAAGAAATATTAATTTACACTTTCACCACTCCATGAGTAAAAAGAAAGATTGCGTATTTATACAATTATCTAAATCTTAATTAAATTTAAATGTCGTAATTTGAAAGTCATTGTTATTGTTCGGAAACCAAACTCGTATTTGATAAGTACTAGCCCCACTTTATTAATTTGGTTGACTAGTCTGAATTTCGTATAAATAAAACTACGAATATAATAACCAAATTTCATGCGTTGTCATTCCTTATTTTCTCAAACTACTAATGTTTACATAAATTTTACAGCTGTTCCAATCAAAGAAATTATAATATTATTACACGCGAGGTTCACCTTGTTCCCATTTGCCAGGAAATAAAAATTAATACGACCAAGTCAGCAGACCATTTTTTCAGTATTGCCACTTGCAATTTCACATAACATATACATGCAATATACATCTAATGTAATAAAAATATATAAAATAAGTATAGTTATGATATAAATATATATATAATAAAAATAAAATATAATTTAAAATTAAAAAGAATGTTTAGTTGTTGAAGAGTAATAAATAATTTTATTAGTTTTTATTTTTTATATTTTTATGGGAGTATGACATTATTGTAATTAATATAAAGTTGCAGTGGTATTTTTGAAAAAAAATAGCTAAATTGAAAAGACTCATTTGATTTGGATTGACTTATTATAACATAATGATACTATATATGTTTAAATGAAGACGTACAAAACATACAAAACATGGAGTGAACTAATAAATGAGATCAAATTTCATAAAAGCCAACGAAATCAATAAAGTCAAGCCTCGTATTTCTGAAGTAGTAGTTTGTTTTTAAAACAACGACTCTATCTTTCAAAATATACGATGTTTAATAGGACTTAATTAAGATTTCGCTGACCGAGTAAAAACGCTACTAAAAATAAATATTTATAACAACGGGATTATCCATTTATTTATCTATCTTCCCTTTCGCTACTTAAATACTTTGTTAAATATTCCATTTTGCTCCCAAATCTCTTTCCCTCTAATCTCTCTCCATGGCAGAGTACAGTACCATTTGTCTTTTGGGTACAATGGATCGTTTATGGTTTCACCAAATCATTTTTTCCTCAGAACCAACTACCCTTTTGTTGTCTAACAACAGGTTGAAAATACCAGAGCAACCCGACACTCTAGCGAGTACTTATCTACCGTCCGATACTTCACTTGAATACATTTCGGCCGCTGATGAAACTTCTTTCACTCCTTCAGAGGTAATCTTCTTAAAATGCCATTTATTTACACCTCTCATGTTAATTTTTCACATTTTGCTTACTTGAATGCTTTTTATTTTTCCGGAATGGACCTTTAGTATAGTGGTAAGTATTGTTTCTTCTAGTTTAAACAAAACGACGAGTATATGTCGCAATATATATTATCAAGTTGATAATCAGTTAATCATATCTTCTTTTTAAAGATATATCAACTATTTTTTGGGTATTTGGAGCAGAAAAATCACAATCCCCAAAAATTGGACGACCTACGGACACACTCATCATGACTATCAAGTATCATCACATATTTATCGATATCGACTAAGCTCGAGAAAAAAAAAGGAGTTAATTGCGTGCTTTACCTGGTAGCTGAGTGAGAAGAAATTGGCATATAGTGAATCAAGAAAGGATCCAAGTCTAGCTTTCATTTTGTAGCATATTATGATGCACAAAATGTACCACAAACTTTTATTTTGTATTCCATGAGCTATCTCACTGACAACTTGGGGTTAACACTTGTGCATTCAATAAAATTTATTGTGAATAATACTCTAATTGATGAATCAAATTTAGCACTAGTCCTTTATGCTTTTTACATGTTGAAAAGTGTTGGTTCTATAGGAAGAATTCGATCAAGATTCCGACGAGGAGGAAGATTGTACAAAAAGCAAAATAACGAGGTCAAACCCATTGTTGCTGTCTGATGAACCCCGCCTCAAGACTATGAGTAGATCATTTTATTCAGGCCCTATGACGAGACTACAAAAGACCATGAGCTGCAAAACACTGTCAGAGCTTGAGCTTGAAGAGGTAAAAGGGTTCATGGACCTGGGCTTTAAATTCAGCCGAGTTAATCTCAGCCCAATAACTATGAGCATCGTTCCGGGCCTGCAAATAATTGACCGGTCTAAAAAAGATAAATCCCAAGTTGAGGCTCAATTCGATGAGGACGACATTTACAAAGAGGATGATGACGAGTCAGAGAATAATGATAGGGAAGTAATGAGGCCATATTTATCCGAGGCATGGCTTATAAAAAGACCTGATTCACCTTTGTTGAATCTGAAGCTACCGAGAGTGTATGGTACTACGGATATGAAGAAGCATCTCAAGTACTGGGCAAGAACCGTGGCTTCTGTTATTCAACAAGAGTCATGAAACGTTGCTATTATGGTGTGACATGATTTTGTGCATTAAATATTCTTGCTTGTTCATAATTTCCCAATGGAAAATAATCTATAGATATATATCGAGCAATTTCAGTACGATAACGAGCCATGCAGACCAAGTCTATAGACTCTGTAGATATATATACGTGGCAATGAAATGTTGTACTAAATTAAGCAATAGCTTGTAAACAGCACACATGTTTTTTGTTATGGGTACGTTTGATTGCAGATTAAAATGTTTATTGTTTTAGGCCAAGGAACTCAGAAAAAAGAAAACTTAACTTAAAAGCTGACCAAAGCCAAAAACAATGCAGATTCTAACCAAAAAAACCAAAATAAGTTGAACAGGAAAGTTGCAAGCAGACAAATTCTTTAGTCTCACTCAAGATAAATAAATAGATCACATTTGTCTTGCTTTCCAATGAACACCATGCTGCTGAGGAAGCTTTCAACACAATCTACTTTCTTTCCATAATAAACTAATTATAAATTCTTTACAAACAAGTTATTCCTTCAAAAATAAGTTTATAGGAGTACATTGTACATCCATCAATTACAACAGTCAGAATTGCAACTATGGGTAAAAAGTACTTTCAAGATGAAAAAGTTACAGAAAGGAAAACATCGTCTTTTAAAAGCTTACATCTCTGATAAATTCTAGGATTATATTTATTGGTGATTGAAATAAATTGAAATAACTCTTGCTTAAGCTTGAAGATGCAGTTACGCTTTCAATTGCAACTCAGTTATAACTCAGGTTTAACTGAAAACAGATCTGAAGTAAATAGAATATGAATTAGAGATTTAACAGACGTTTCGATACGGTGTTCCACCTAAACCTAATGTATAATCTGCAGGGCACTTTGCAAGTTTTATATCGATAACAATGATAAAATCTAAGACTTACAACGCTCAGAATCTCTCAAGTACATGGGTCATCTTAACATATCACACTTAACAACTACCAATGACCTTCGATTGTTTTCTCTAAATATTTTATCTTGTGTGTGAGTGTGTCTTGTGTTCTTACAAATGTAAAATGCTCACTCTTTTTCCCTCAAGAACTGAGTAACATTAGTTCACAAGGCCCCTTATATTCATTGCCGTTACAAGCTAAATCAAATCTTTCTAAATATTCAAAACTTTTTTGTTATCTTGAAAACTTCTCAATCTTGTCATCTTTAAATTGATTTGACTTCATCTTGTATGAACTATCTTCTTATCTTCTATGATCTCTTCTAATCATGATTCCTTAACTTATGGATCACGTTCATTCTTTAATATCTTTTTACGAGACTGTCAACGAAATTTTCAAGTGTTCACTATCTCGATCTCAGTTATAACCGAAATGTGACTTAGCTCATAGTCTGTCAAACACAACTTCAAGCACTTAAATGAACCTTTATATATATATATATAAAAAAAAAATTATAGTTGTTGTGTGACATATTAGCTCGTTATAGATATATGTAGAGATATGTATAGATATAGAGAGAGGTATGAGAGACAACAATAAGGGAGACTTTATTAATCAGAATGTATGAATGAATGTAAAATACAAGACCCGTAACCCTCTTTATATAGATAGAGGGGTAGGGTTATAAGCCCACTTGGGCCCATAAAGTACAAGCTCAATAGTCCAATAATATCCTACAACACTCCCCCTTTGGACGTCTTGAATTTTTCGTCTTCATGCAGTCGATCTGAGTCGAGTTCATTCACAATGATAAACACATAAAAACCTTAGGGACGGAAAACCCAGTGTGAAACAAAACCGGTACCTAGGAGAAACTGTGTAGCCGAATGATATAGGCCGAAATTCTATGTAATTAACTAACCATAAAACAGTGTGCCTCATCAAAACCTTGCCGGAGCAAACCCAATGGGAAAATCTCTGATCGAAGGAAAAAGAGTGCAACAGTGGTAGTAGTAGGGAATCAACCACAAAACAGGTGCCTCATCAAAACCTTGCTAGAGTAAACCCAGTGGGAAAAATCTCTAGTCGAAGGACAAAAGAGTACACAGTGGTAAGAAGTATACAACCGGATACTCCCCCTAATTTCGGCAATCTTAAGTGAGATATGATGGGAACGTGTCTCGCTAAAAACCTTGCTAAGGAAAACCCAGTGGGAAAAAACCTTGGTCTAAGGACAAAAAGAGTACACGGGCATGCGACTGGATGCTCCCCCTCACTTGCACACGACAGGATGCGAGGATTTCGACTAAGTAGTAATTAGTGCAATAAGCATTCACATGGATGCTCCCCCTCACTTGCACACGACAGGGTGCAATGATTTCATATTCCAAGAAAGAGTACGTGCATTCGACTAGATGCTTCATTTAATTGCACACGACTGGATGCAAGAAAATCTAACGTGAAATAGAACGAGCATTCGACAAGATGCTCTTAAACTTCATATGTGAAGATTTATTTCGGCGAAAAATGCTAAATAGCATAATCTAGTCATGTCTCTCTTGATCGATAATAACAAGTTGTCCTCAAATAAGACAAGTGTTTTATCTGGATCGTGAGACAGAGCATATGTAATTCAAATATGGCTAATACTAGCTCGAAGCCATATACACTCTCTAGTCGTCTCATAGAGCACGAATAGATCAGAGTGATTCGTTTGGAGTCATTCCAAGACCTCCAAGATATCGCCTTATTCCTAATGGCAAAGACATACCATGTTAGGAATATCCCTTATGCGGGTCTGATAAGTAACCAGCATCGGTATAACCGAAAAAGGGTTGCGTTAATTCGAGTACCGAAGGGGGTAGGTACACTCGATGACGCAAAATGGGATAAACTAGCCCACTTCCAAAATTACCTTAAGGTAATGGGAAAATGTCTTTTATGCCATTTCGATGGCAGCGTGTTAGCGCGATGCTGTGTCGAGCTATACCATTCACAGCAGACAAGATGTTCGTCCTAGTACATTAGACCAAGTACAATGATGCGCTTATTGTACTTAGATATGAACATCATGGTTCAATATCTCTTTGTCGTCTCATCAGGGACGGACCGGGTCTATATCAATGTCTAGTGATCGAACGATCATGGGAGAATCTGACGATTTAGCGTCATAATGACTAAAACGTCATAACACCTTCTGGGTGTAGTCTGAATCATGGACTTAGATTCAATCTTTACGGGACTCGATCATCAGGCCGAGTCACTACCGTTTCTTCCCAAGATCCTTCATCTCGAAGGCAAATCCAAAAGTGGATCGCATAATAAAACACGCAAGGGCATAATACTTGTTCAAGTATCCCAAGCTGATCAAGTACTCACTTAGGCGGGTATACCACATCCGCTCAGATTATATTAATCCATATAGTGAACGTCTCATTTAATTGAGATCGTGTTCCGTTATCAGGAACTACTTGATTCAAGCATTATGAAGTCACACAGGGACCTTCATCTATATCGCTTTGTCTAAATCCCCATAGAGATAAAATAGTGACCACAATCACATGCTGCATAATCAGTTTTCGGAAACTACTAAACTGATAAAGTAGGGGACCGTTATAACGTCCATTACGAGGAAATCAACCATCTCGTAATCAATTCCAAGGTGTGAGAGAAGCCTTGCGCTACTAGGCGAGCATTTAACAATCTCATTATTCTCATCACTTTTCCTTACGAATAACCAAATAAACGAACTCGTTTAACATTGGTGGTGTTGGAGCTACAGGTCCGAACACACTTTCGCTAAGGAGTCTACTTGGATTGCAAGTTTCTATTAGTCCAGTCTATTCTACGTTGACTTCAGGCAACGGTACATGGTTCCCTGTCATAATTTGCTCATATTATCAGTCGTCACCGAATATATGAACAAGTAATCAATGACAGTCTCGTTTCGCTTCAATATCGTCTAAGATATCATGATCGACAGATATTTCGAGATTCTTAGGATGAGGAGGAAATCACACATCTCCTTGATCCTTTATAATCTCGTGCGACAAACGAGTTTCAGTTCACCACCTCTGGGGCTGAACGAATTAAGAACCGATCAACTTCCTCATATCTTAGGAAGGACGACAGACTGACGGCCGATGGCAGCGTCCTTTGCTTGGCGGGTTCGGCCAAAGCAACGTGTTACGACAGGAACACGGCGTCCGACAGGGACGTCTATCCTTGCAAGCATTTTGCAGCAGGTATAAATGATCTCGTGACATCTCATAAAGTCATTAAATGCGTCTGGCATTTAGTTAGATTTGAGGGAGTCTATGCACTTACTTATCACTAAGTGCAGTTTTGGGGATCAAGCTAAGACTGAGTGGGTTATGCCACGTTACTTCATGTCGTTCCTTATCAACGGTAACGTGCAAATCTCCCCCTAACGACGGGGAGAATAGTCTTAGCGATGTCACTTTCGCATATCATGCGGTAAAGAGATCGCTTGCCAAGGTTACTCTATCAAATGATAGGCAGGAGATTCATAATCGACTTATCTCCCCTTCAGAGGTCCATATTTTGAACGCTAGAGCGGCTCAATCAAAATATTAATTAATCACTCTAAACACGCGTTAATATGAGACTTCTGGCTCATAACCAGTAACCAGTTGATACGCATATGGTGTTTGAGTGTCTATGGGCCTCATAACGGACCAATACAGCAAAATAGCATAACCCCACACGGAAATATAAATTTTGGTGCGCAAGACCAAGAAATGCGTGCAATCATTTGCAGTCGCATCATCAAACTTTCCGTGAGTCCATTTTGGGTCTGAACATAATCGACAGGATGTTCAATTTCAATTTCCAAACTCAAGTAATTCAAATCGAAATTTCGATTCTTACTCTTCGGTATTATCAAGTCGACTAGACTTTTCAGGATAATCCGGATCATGAGCCATCAACTTAATGATAGGGCTAAAAGTTTGAGAAATGCTGCATTTCTGTGGACAACAATAATCATGTGACCTTATTGTCGATGCATCAACCATAACCATTTATATTTATGGTCCGTCTTATGGTTGGATAAGTCCACAATAACTCCTTCAATTCTTTACAAGAATTCTATGAGTTCTTTTCGTGATCTTTACACATACTGGTCTTTCAAAGTGAGCATTAGTGGCATGAATTTCGGATTAATCACGAAATATATTCTCAAAGAGAATCCAAATGCGATGCGATTATAAATCAACCATCGTATTTTGACCCGGGAATATCTCATCCGGTCAATGCCACAATATCAAAATGCTCTTATCAATCGACGACAGGCGAATGATAGTACAGACAATCATGTCTTAGCATCTAAATCATTTATCATTCGACGACAGGCGAAATGATAAGGTAACTTTAAATGCTTTAAAGAATGTGGTAGCAACCACTTGAAAGACATTTCAACTCCTCTAAAATACGCTTTTGGTCGTATTGAATGGAGGGTATGTAAAGAAATTTTAATTCTTTCATGAGCTATTACCAGGTAACACTGGTTTTCTCGAATATTTTATAACTCAACAAGGTACGACAGGACCTATAAGAGTATAACGCCTCATATTTGACAAATCAATTTGGCTTTACCAAAGATTTCGATTTGGAACGACAGGTCCAGAATCGTTGTCACTGAGTACTTTTTTTTAGGCAAATAGTTGGTGAAATTATGTGGTACACTGTTACCCACTATTTCCAAAAAAAATCAACTACCCCACAGTATTGCCTAAAATTTCAAAATTTAAAGTTTGGTCACATTTGTCAAAGGAATTTGCTCAAAAACACTTTAAATTATTTCGAGAAATTTCGTAAACAGGCAAACCATAATCCAAAAGTATGTCCAAATGGAAAAACATAATCCAGATGATGAGCGAAAAAATGGCTCAATGATTTATCAAAATCAATAAAGAAAGGTACCAAACTTATTTGAGCCACAAAACCGGGGGTCTCAAATGTTTCCTTTCAGTTATCTTTAACCACATTAGCATCGGTTTTTCCACTTTTATAATAGTTGTGAACTATTTAAGGAGTAACCGTGCATGACCGTTGTCTTTATAGCATAGAGTTGGCTCCTTGAGCATCATCTCTTACTTTGTGACAACGGTCCATATTGTTCCTTTCAATTACTGTCTTGGAGCCACAGGTTTTCGATTTTGACGATTGTCTAAAATCTCACTTGGCTAGGCGATTCATCGGGATCGCGACAGTTCGAGACAAATAACACTTGTCTCGGTTCTCGATTCGTGGAAAAACAAATATACACGAAGAGTATTAATATCAGGCAAACAATTCGCCATTGACCCAATAGGATTAAAACTACTCACCGGGGTAATTTTCTTATCCAATAACAGATGGGTGATAAAGGAACATGGTGAATATAAATTCACGATACTGCTTATGGAATACAATTTCCAATCTAGTATTTTGGTGAAGTATTGCTCCAATATGTCAATTTCAGACATTTGTTCACCATAGACGTCATCACGTCTCAAATGTGGCGGCGGAATATATCAATGCCTTAGCATTCATCTCGAGAGTAACAACAAACTCATGTTTTACTCATCAAAGATGGCATCCAAAAAAAAATTTGGGCATCACATTTTCACACATCATGGTGACTAACATGTGGTGACGGAATAACATCAACGTCTAAACAGTTATTTCGCAAGTATGTTTTGCGATTTTTCTCATCATAGATGGCATCCAACATGTGTTGGGAGTTCTGGATTATTTTTCATATAAAACGACTGGTTTATATGTTTATGGTTTGCACAAGCACAAACTTTTTTTCCGAAACGACAGGTTCAAAAACATTAGTTTTGCTTCTCATGTGAATCGGTTCTCATTGATCGAACGACGGGTCGATACTGAAATACCAATTCGGCGAAACATACATCACTATATAAACACACTCGGGGAAATTATTATTTAGTCAACCTCTTTCGGTAGCTCTATTTGAACACGACCAGGAAAGACGGTGAGGGGGGTGGGCACGAATGCCTCTTAAAAACCGACCTCATTAGGAGAACGACTTCCGCCTTTATCTTTCCTAGACATCGTATCCAAATAGGTGAGCCTATTTGGGGAAGATTCATAATTTTTCCAACTTAAATGTGAATATATATGATTTTCGCATTTTATATATGGCAATAATATTAACAGAATAGAGAATATCTATCTAGATTAACCACATATATATAAACAGGCAGTAAATATATTTTAGGATCTATCTAATCATGCAGGAGATTTGGTGTTATAAACAAATCAATTTAAGATTATCAATCAATCCATAAAAATTCTAACATATCAAATCAAATCAATTTAAGATTATCAATCAATCCATAAAGATTCTAACATATCAAATCAAATCAATTAGATCCAATCCAATAATTTACTGGCATATGTGATATTTATATATGATAATATCAAAAGATATGATTACGCTAACAAGATATCAATCAATTATCTATGTTTATCGCCATATGAATAATTCTATACATGGTAGTTTTAACATGCAAGCAAAACAATATATTTTTAATTACCAATTAATTCTATATATGGTAATTTTTAACATGCAAAGTGGTTAAATATACATGAAAACATATCAATTTATTCAATTCACATGCAATTTTTATTCACTTGCCTTTTTAATAAATATATATATGCATGTGGGTGAATATTTAGACCGAATATTGATTTTTATAACCCATATATACTGTTTTTATAGATGTAATATACTACAGGGACTATCCGTGTAATTTCAGCAAACTATATATATATTTACAGCATTATTACTGCTTCAGTCCATAATTTCAGACAAGTTTCAGTTTAGTCATTGAGTAATTTCCAGAATAGTTTACAGCTTTCAGAGAATTACAAATCAGTACATACGTTTCAGTTTGTTGCAGATTTATCCGACAGATTAATACATGTTTTACAATTACATGATTTGGGTTATTTTGTATGATCTTATCAACAAATATGATTTTATAATCAACAATATGTGTGTTACGATCATATATAGTTATCCATACAAGTAACAAACTCTAATACACATGGATTATATACTACGGGATATTTATCATGTTTTAGTTATCCATAAAATAATACGTGCGATCACATATATGGAATAAATTAAGTTTTGAATTCGGTACCTTACGCACGGTATGTTGATGAAGGTCGATATAGCAAAACCCTAAAAACCCGGATAAACCTCAAGGTTTATAAATACCCAATATCCATCCGTTTACCAAAAATCTCCAATATCCGTGAGCGTATATTCTATTCTTCGCGAGTAAAGTGCCGATAACGTGTTGTGTGACATATTAGCTCGTTATAGATATATGTAGAGATATGTATAGATATAGAGAGAGGTATGAGAGACAACAATAAATGAGACTTTATTAATCAGAATGTATGAATGAATGTAAAATACAAGACCCCTAACCCTCCTTATATAGATAGAGGGGTAGGGCTATAAGCCCACTTGGACCCATAAAATACAAGCCCAATAGTCCAATAATATCCTACAACAATAGTGATAATCTTTTTATTTTATTTTATTAATAATAATATGCGCTAGTACAAATGCACCGTCCTTTGGAACAAGCTCCAAAAAACTACAAATAACATAAGATACATCACAACACAACACTAGGCCGCAACTCCAAATAACCACCTAAATCATCCCATACAAAGCAAATTATATACAAGAAACCAAATAAAACGTAAGTAATAAATATGATCCATTTCAACGATCTTTTAAAAGCAGTGAAATATTGTCGTGAGAGCCGTATATCAGGCGAATCACCGAGTAATATGCAGAGGTAGCAAAGCAAGAGCAGCAGATAAATAAGAACTTCGAGAAAAGTTTAGAATTTTACCCGTCACGGTTCAATAATTACTATCGGAGTGCTAGCACACAAATAACCCGATATAAACAAGCTTATCGAGCCTAAAAACTTAAGTACAACCCGAAACTCGATTCCGTCCGCACACAACTCACAATCGCCAACCAAAACCTACCTTGTTGAATCACCAAAAAACAACAGCGTACAAGACAAGTTCTACCACCGCTTAATAATAAGCCAGTGAAACGAGTAACATATCATCCAAACAACTAAACATGATATATCTTATAATAACTTTCTATAAGCTATCAATCCACCAAATACTAACCTTTTTATATGAATAATACAGATATGTATGTTAAATTACAATGACAATTAACAGGGTCATTAGATACTGCAACAGGACTTAACATAAAATATTTGAGACAATACTGAAACATGACCTAACATAAATATTTCGGATATGGGAAATATTTTTCCAATCCTCCCCCACTTCTCTTTGACATCTTGTTTCCAGTCCTGGACAATCGATTATCACAAGTTCAGTTAAAGCCGTGAGATTTTGCATTCCATCGGGGAGAGACGATAACTCCCAACATCTATTTAGCTCCAGTCTCTCTAAATATTTAACATTTTTAACCATTCGCTCCAGCATTACGTTTGTAAAATTATCATATCCACCAATGATCAAAGTTTTTACATTTTTAGCCCCTTCAATAAGCCACAAGGGCAAATCCATCAACTTGTGCAATGCATCGAGCTCCAAAATGCGAAGGTGGAGGAGTTCATTATCACATCTAAAGTCATTGTCATTATCTTTAAATTGGAGGTTTGTGCAGTCTCGAATCGACAAAATTTCCAAACATGGTAGTTGTCTCAAAGCTTTGGTTGGTAAAGATTCTAGGCGCTCACATGCACCGATTGACAACTCTCGAAGAGAGGAAAGATGAAACATCGTAATATCCGAAAATAGAAACTTTAAATTCAGACAATTAGAAATGATCAATTTTTTTAAAGAGGTTAGATTTTGGAATTCTTTATCTGGTAAACTAATTTCATGTGTGGTTAATCCTAAGTGCCTAAGCCGGGTCAATTTTCCTAATCCTTTCGGCAAGTTTATGATATTTGGACATCCGTTGAAATATAAAACCTCGAGACCTACTAATTCACAAATGGAATCAGGTATACATGTAATTTCGAAATTAGAGTTTAAGTTCAGGTACCTCAAATGCTTCAAACGGCCAATTGAATTTGGCAATGCCTCTAAATTCGAATTGCCAAGATCCAAAAAGTGTAAGAGCTTGAATTTTGAGATGCACGTTTCAACGAAAGTCGTCATTTTAGGTTCTACCGAGAGTGTAAAATGAATAGTGCGAACACCATTTTGTTCCAATAACCAATTCGGAGGTTCATTCTGCATTAAATAATTCTTCGAAAAAGATAAGTGTCGAACCTTTCTTGTAATACGATTTTTTAAGACCTCTTGGGAATCAATACAGACTATGTCAGGCTCTGCTACTAGCAACGCCAAGTCATGGACTAGGTCATGCATTTTAAATTCTAAATTTGTTCCCCACTCTTGAAATTCTTGAAAAAAACCGAGCGACCACAATTGTTCGATGTACTTTATGCCAATAATGTGCACATCTTCATCGTAGTTTGAAATTTTAAGCAATCCGTTGGTGCTCCAATAGTCTATTAATAGGTCACGATCAAATAGATGATCTTTCGGAAAGAGGGAACAAAAAGAGAAACATCTTCTCAAGCTAGTGGGTAAATGGCGATAGCTCAACTTTAAAGCAGGCAAAATATCGTCTTCCTTTTGTTCGAGTTTCCATACATCGTTATTTCGTACATGTAACCAATCGTGTATTTCTGTTTTCAAGTACAGGATGTTGCCTAACGTTTTGATAGCAAGGGGAACACCCTTGCACTTTTTCACAATATCTTCAGCAATTTCCACAAGCTTTGGATGGTTTTTGGAATCTTCAAAAGACCGAAAAGACCACTTTAGGAACAAAGACAAGCCTTCCTCATGCGACAGACCTTTAATCTCTTTAATACAACCGTTTGTCGACATAGTGGAAGCTACCGATTTACTTCTCGTGGTGACAATAATTTTGCTTCCTTTAGCACCACCTATAAGCAAATTTTTCAACTCAACCCATTTAGCACGGTTTTCATTCCAAACATCATCAAGGATAAGAAAATACTTTTTATCATCTAGCTTCTCACGAAGGCGAATTTGTAATTGTTCCAATTCAAAATTGTCACAATTTTCAATCCCGAGTGACTTAAGAATTTTCTTAACTATTAGTAGTAAATCAAATTCCTCTGAAACACATTGCCACAATCTTAACTCGAAATTTCCAAGTACCTTTTTATCATTAAACACCACCTTAGAGAGCGAGGTCTTTCCCATACCACCTAATCCAACAATTGGAAGAACTGACACATTCTCATTACCATTTCGTTCTAGCAAAAACGCGATGACGTCTTCTATATCATTGTCTCTCCCTATAACATCCTCAGGTCGGATAAACGAGTGGGTCAACTCCCTACGTCTAAGAACTCTCTCCTCATATCTCTCAATCAAATTAAATTTATTTCTATCTGCAGCTACCTCATCGAACTCTTCCCTAATTTTTTTAATTTTATGAGTCATCTTGAAACGGAAAGCAACTTGATTTCGGCAAGAAAAAAACTTTTTTACCTTGCTTCCTATGTTTTGACCAGATACTTTACGGCGTAAAGCATCCATCTCAAACTCATCCAATACGATTTCTGCATCGTACAGAGCTTGGCTGAGTTTTCCGAGCCAATCCCTTAATTGATGGTTTGTTTCTTGTTTTTCCTGAGCATCTAAAAGGACTGCATATACAGATGACATTGTGTTTTTGAGCCTTTGTAGATCATCTTTTATTCCCCAAGCCAAGCTGAGTTCTTCAAAAATTGGTCTGCTTATTTTCCCAAGAATTGTTTCTGCAATATTGAAAACAAATGTTTCTGTCATGCTGATTTTTTTCTTCAGAAAACTGGGAATAATACTACTCCGTAGTATCTTTTTAATAGATGGGGTGATATGAATCAGATCTGCGAAGTGGTAGAGAAAAGTCATATACTTGATAAAATCAAAATCCAAGTAAACAATATAAAAAATACAGCAACTGCCAACTTGGTCATGTTTTTTTGTTTTGTTTTTTTTTATTATAAACTGGTCATGTTCATAGTATAATATTGGTTTGGCCCTTTCCTCAATATGCTTTTCGTAAACAAATATGATGCAATATTCAACTCATCCTAGAAAATTAACTTTAGAGGAAGTGCTGATCTAGTTCATAAGTTCCAAAAGTTTTATAAGTGACAGTTTGGTAGCCAATTAAAAAATTACATTTGTTTGTGGTCCTTTTATAGTATTTCCTACTCTCCTACTTTCTAACTTATTAATTAGTCTTTTAAAAATACACATACTTTGGTTCATATGATTCTCATGATTTCGATGGCCAATACTACAATGGCTATAAGTGTAGGGACCAAAATAATCAAATATAATATATACCAATTTTATGGGAACCCTTCGTGAACAAGAACTATGGAGTATGGACAGAGAAGTATTTTCAAATTCAAAAAAAATAAATATATAGTTTCAAAATTTTCATTTTGTATTTTCCTATTCTGTAGGAATGATAGGCAAAATGAACAATTATTTTTTTTCTCCTTACGTATATGAGCGACTGCTAATAATTTATTAGTTTTAATAAGATAAAAAATAAACTCAGAGTGCTGTTACATTTTTAAATATTAAGGGGTAGAGAAGTCAACAAAGTACAACTCCCAATTAAATCAATTGACCAAATAATATCATATCATCCGTGGCAAATAGTAAACTCGTTCATATGCATATATACAAATCTCAAATTTTTTCAACTTAAAATGCTGGATAGGGCTTAATCGTCTCCCAAAAGTCCCGTTTGATTTAAGTAACATAAAGCTTCTATTGCAATTTATGTGTTAATCGATAGTCTTACAAGTTTATCCACCACGTATGATTTTGGTCAAATGTTCAAATAACATAAGGATATAGAATAGAGTTCGTGCCGGAGAGGGAGCGATTATTTATCGTTTATGAATAGGAGAATAGGACCCAGTTTTTTCACAAATAAGGACTTATCATTATAAGAACGGTTTTGTTAACATGGCCTCCGGCATACATTTTAATGTACATTTTTATTTCTTAAATAAACATTTATGATGTTATTACATGATAAAGTGATATACGTTTATCATTTACTTATCATATTTCAATATCATTTAATACTTATAAAGATATTTATCACATTTTTTGTAATTTATTTACACACTAACATGTGTCATGGGTGACATGTTTAATTTATATTAACATTTCCCTTATAAGAAATCATTATTTTCCCAAGAATACAATGCGGCTGATGAAACGTAATTTTTTGTACTTAACTGGCTATTGTTAATTAATATTGTAAATTAGTTATTATGGCATTGGGAAAGAAAAAAGGGTATTACTATAGCCAACTAAAAGCCTTACTCAAAAACCTTACCTACTGACGTGACGGACTAGTTAGGTGGACCAATTATGAATTAAATGAAAATATGATTTCAATATCGAAACAAAAATGATTGCTACACTTAACTCGCCGCGGATAAGATTTTTTGATAAGTTTTTTGAGTAATTATAAAAAAACTGGACCACGAATCCACTAGAGTTATTTATTGTACATTCTAAAATCAAGCAAAAACACGTATAATTAATCAAAAAACTTATCATGGATAAGATTTTTTAATATGTTTTGTGAGTAATTATATAAAAACTGGACCAAGAATCCACTAGAGTTATCTATTGTACATTCTAAAATCAAGCAAAAACACGTATCCGTGAGGGGATTCGTGAACATCAAGTCAAATTTGCCAGGTAGAAATGAACATTTTTTCAAAGCAATTACTACAAAATTATATACTCCTAATTTTTGGCAGCGGTAGGCGGCATGTTATATGTTGTGACCACCATTGGTCACTCCTTATTTTTAGAATGAATTAAACTAAATTTACAATCAAATAATGATGAATAATAGTTTTAGTATTATACTCGTTGCCTAGTTGGGAGTGGATTCTATATTAATATTAATTTGTATCCGTAAAAGAGACGTTTTTGCGTATTTATTTCCTATGTTCATTCATACTATTCTTTTTTGCATCAAGCTAGAGTCACTCTTTTCTGGCTTAATTAGTTGCTTGTGTTTTCAACAAAATGAGACTTATTTAACTTAAATTAGTATATACAGTGGGGGTATAAAATAGTTTTTCTTTTTTGGCTTTGTTCGTGTCTATAGAAAAGTGATCATGGTGATTAAAAAAAAAGTGATCATTTAATTTGTTTAGGAAAATATTTTAAATTTGTAATACACGAACTAAAATACAAGCTGGGAGAATATTAAAAAACAATGTTGTGGATGTCCGATAGATTATATATATATAAGCCCAAATAGACAAGTAAACATAATGAAAATCCAATGGAGAATAAAAAGAAACATTCAGATTTGATTAAACAATTTAAACTCGAATTAATGACAAAATAACTCTTAAGAAGTTTTGGATTTTCATAGCCTCTCTTATAACCAACCTGCTCGACTAGTAAAAATATGTAAAATTAACAGCTACCGAGATAGAATAATATAAAGTTCAATAAAAGCTAAACTGTACTTCCTAAAGCTCACAAATGAAAAAAAATCTGAAGCTAGAAAACTGGCCTCTTCGAAAAACTATAAATAATCCAAATCCTTCTGAAAAATACTAATATTCTCAAGTCTTCATGTGAACCAAAAAGTAGGCCATTAACGTACATCATATATTTAGTACGTTTCTCTTTAGTTGATCAAATAAAATTACGAGCTGATCACCATCATAAATTCATAGGCCGGGCAGCCTATATTTATATTCGTTTTCTTCCCCACAAAACATGAAATAGACATGTGGTGGGGTTTGGTGGCTAGCTAGTGTATTATTGGTAAGTAAATTAAGCATTAAAATTCTTATAGATTTCAATAATTTAATATTATATTAATTTTGAGAACTTAGATATGTATCCATGCCAAGCATTAAAAGAAGAAGAAATCAAAAATTTAAGCGGAACATTTCTGGAAAAGGTTAAATCCATATATTCATGCATATTTTTTTTTTCATGTCACACAACGTA
Source organism: Primula veris (assembly GCA_963682055.1). Classification (NCBI taxonomy): domain Eukaryota; kingdom Viridiplantae; phylum Streptophyta; class Magnoliopsida; order Ericales; family Primulaceae; genus Primula; species Primula veris. Next base: position 28,783,674 of record OY821749.1, read on the forward strand.
GTTAAACAGTAGTGGGTTTGGTGGCATTTGTTGTATACAGAGTACTTGATAATGATTATAGACAAGACAAAGAAATCACTTACTTAAAAAAACAGAAAAAGGTATCGGTCTAATTAATACTAATAAAGAAAGTATATGAAAATCATGAGATGGAAGCCAACCATTTTTAAGCAAATAGTACTACTTACTCTTATCAATTTTTAAAATGAACATATTTTTTCAGAAGGTAAATAAATGTTGCAAAACCTTCGACATAATTTTCTAGTGGAAATTATGCATGGCATAATTTTAAGTAGAAGGGCGTCACCATTCTGAGATCAAAAACTTAATTAAGAAAGATCCTTTTAAGTTTAGAAAAATTTATTTGAAGTACAATTTCCAGTTTTATCGGACAAACACCGACACAGCTATTCTTCAACAGGCCAATGAAATGCAGTTCAAGACTTCAAATGATTAAGAATAAAAAGCAAATAGTGTTGAGGTAAAATTTTGTTAAACTAATAAGTTCTTTGGTGAAATTTTTTGTACCATTGTATTATTTGTCAATCATCAGTTCAGAAAATAGTTAATTAAACCCTTCACTATAATATTGTCACATTAATATTAGATATTTCAAGGTCCTATATAAGACATGGAGATTCACTCACTTCCAGCAATTCACTACAGAGAAAAATTAAACACTAAGCATATGGCTAGCACAAAGCATTTATTTAGTTTAAGCTTCCTATGCCTCTTATTAGCTATTCTTTGTCAATCTTCTTATGGTGCATTCACATTTCAAATCTATATATTATTCTCTTTTTGTTCTAACCCCTCTTTATTTATTATGGGGTTAAACTTGTTGAATTGATGCTTGGTTTTCTTACGGTTTGGTGTTTTACTTATTTGTGTTATATTAAAAGTGTTAACGATTCTTAGGCAGATCACTTTCGCTAAGAAATCAGAAAAGTCTTGGTGAACTCAGCTCATTACAAAATAAAAAAGATTGAGTCGAGCTCTTAACTTATAGCTTGAGACCATTCTTGAGCATATTTTATTCCTTTACATCCTGCTAATAATCAAAATCTAAAACTATTTCTTCAGTTTCAAAAGATAAGACCTTAAAATTATACTCCAATATGTTTAGATAGTGTCTGAAGAACAAACAAAATTATAAGATAGCGAGAACCTTTTTGTACTTCTAAAATTTGTTTTTTTTTTGGGAAAGTAATAATGGGATGTTGATCTGTTTTATCATTGTTATTAATTTTCTTACAAATTTAGGTGAGCTCCAACTAAATTACTATAAGGAGAGTTGCCCAAGAGCTGAAGAAATTGTGAAGGAGCAAGTGATCAAGCTATACAACAAGCATGGAAACACTGCCGTTTCATGGATTAGAAATCTCTTCCATGATTGTGTAGTCAAGGTATTCATAATGCCGAATTAAAAAATAGACTTCAAATTATCGACAAAAAAGATTTGGTCCCTTTCTGTTTAGTTACAGCAGTGCTATTGGGTGCCTATGTCTAAAAGAATTCTTAAACAGGCTCTCATTACGACTGGAATTATTTGTGATTATCTTGAAAATAAATTATCGATCTCTTCGTTGTAACTATTTTATCTTGCTATTGGTATTATCTCCAAGACCAACACTGTGAGTGGATATAGCTATCTTAAAATCAAAACATGAAAAAGACCAAATCTGTCACATTTCTTTTAATTTAAAGAGCAATTTCATCACATTTTCACATACTAGGGACTATTAGTGTTTCAGATGAAGCTATGAGTACCAAATCAAATTTTATTCCACACATTGGGAACCATTGATTTGATTAATTTACGCTGTACACAATAATTTCTGTCCCAATTTTTGATTATTTTTATATTTGACAAACCGTGGAGCATTGGCATCTGTCTTAGTAAACAACCCTTATCCTTACAATTTGGAGATTTTTTCAGAAAATATTTGCATTAGTCTCTCGAAGGCTCTTTAAAATTTAGAGAAATGTGATACCACTCTCTTTATATACGAGGATAGTGTACTCCTCATATATTATCAGATAATATGTTATCATTACTTTTGTTTTATAGTCTCTTACTTTAATCATCACACGTACAATATAAATGAACTTCATCTCTTTATTGGTAGTATTTAATTTAAATGGAGATGTAGATAGAGATTAGAGAGACTCATGTTTTCTACAAAATGTGTATAACTCATCAAACATTTAAAATATTTTTTTCTCTCGAGAGGATAGTAACGAGGCTGATGGAGTTGCTCAAATTTAACTAATTGGACAGAAACCCTAATTGCTAATCTAAATGTCCATTTGAATAAAAATACATATACAAAAAACACAATTATTTGGATTGTATACTAAAAAAATGTACTTTGGTATATTATAGTCATGTGATGCATCCCTATTGTTGGAGACAATGAATGGGATAGAATCAGAGCAATCATCAGGGAGGAGTTTTGGAATGAGGAATTTCAAGTATGTAAGCACAATAAAACAGGCTCTTGAAAGTGAATGTGAACTCACTGTTTCTTGTGCTGATATTGTTGCCCTTTCTGCAAGAGATGGTCTTGTAATGGTATGTCTATTGTCTTTTCAGCATTCTCTTTTCCTCTTTCGAAAAGTTTGAATTACTATGTTAAGGCTTACTCTTATCTAAAAAAAAATGTTAGCGCTGGTTACATGTTAGGATTTCATAGACCTTGCTTTTAACGACCAAAATGAAAGAAGAAACAAAGCTAGATCAATCTTCTCGTATGCGGAGCGTAATGAATTTTAGTATGCTCAAGATCTGAGTCTTGTTTTCGTTATCCGTAGCATCTAGTCACTAATTACATTTTTTGTAAGGATAGGCTTTCCATATGCTATAATTTTAATGGGCCTCGGATGAATAGACTCGTCACCAAGCTAGTTTATCAGATTTTATTACTAATTTTGGTGTCTAATGGACGTATTGCTTGAAGTTTGATCCCCACTACCAAGACAAAGAAAATCATATTATGTGCTTCCAGCCTATGGAACTATGACATCAAAACTAATGTTTTTTTTTCTAATCTTTGTTTCAATACTTTTTGGCAAACAATAGTTAGGAGGACCACATATTGAGATGAAAACAGGAAGAAGGGATAGTAAAGAAAGTTCTGTAGCAGTTGTAGAAGACTTGATACCAAACCATAACGATTCGTCGGCAGCTGTGTTGTCTCGTTTTCAATCCATTGGCATCGATGTTGAAGGCACTGTTGCTCTATTAGGTAAAATTAGAATTTTATTAGTTTCTCTTAAATCTAATACCAACAAAGGAACAAGCTCTAAAAAGAAGCTTTTTAAATTGACTGTACCTTCCCAACTCAGCTTTTTCACAGATTCTAAGCTTTAAAATGAAATATATTTCCTTATATCTTCAGTAGTGAACTCATTACTCTGGGATTGTTATTTTCTGTATGTAAGTTCTCCATTTAGTCCTAAAAGATCCAACGTTATAAATTCTGTCCAAAATATAGTTCATTTAATCAAAGTGGAATACCTTTTTCGGAGTACAATATTTGGTTAGCTTGAAAACGCATGAACTTCGCATCTCTGTCCTATACAAGATATAAGTTGTACCTCAAATGAACTCATTTTTTCTCGGCCACATTAAAGTTGCATCAATATATTAAAAGACACAGTGACGCGAGCTTTTTAATTGTATGAAATTTAATCGTGGTTGCCATGTGTAGGAGCACATTCCGTCGGCAGGGTCCACTGTGTTAACATCGTTAACAGACTATACCCAACAACCAATCCCACTCTAGACCCAGACTATGCCGAATACTTGAAAAAAAGGTGCCCATCATCAGAACCCGACCCAAAGACCGTTGAATATGCAAGAAATGATGGTGAAACCCCTATGGTCATAGATAATATGTACTTTAAGAACCTTTTGAGCCATAAGGGTTTATTGGTGGTTGATCAACAATTAGTGACGGATACTAATACTTTCCCGTTTGTTGAGAAAATGGCGGGGGATAATGGTTACTTTTACGAGCAATTTTCTAGGGCTTTGTTGTTGCTATCGGAGAATAATCCGCTAAATGGAGATCAAGGAGAGGTGCGTAAGGATTGTCGATTCGTGAACCGTGATTGAATCGGCGAATTTCTGTATGATTGTAACTAATCAAATAATTTGTCAGGAAATGCAAATGTTGTTGTTTTTGTTTTCTCCATGTGTGTCAAAAGATCCAAGTGTGTGATCTGGGTTATTTAATGTTAAGAAATAAAGTGTCGACTGTTAATTATGTTTATTAATTATCAATTGGGTGTGGAATTAAATTTGCGTTATTCTAGAACAATTGTTTGATGCTCGTGTGTAGTCAATTTCTATAATGTAATTATTTTGCTTCAGAGTGTTATAGAAAAAAAAAAAGTATTAGTGAAATTGAACCAAAATTGATCTTTCGGTTCATTATAGACAACTTTGATATGATGTAATTTGCAATATGGGAAGGGATCAAATGCACTAATGGAGCAGTAAAGCGACATGTATTGACTTTCTGAATCAAAATACGTAATTTCATTTAACACGTTGGAAAGTTGTTCAAGATCCACCCCAAAATTATTGATAGATAGAATTTCCTTCTTTACTCCCAAGTCCCACTACAATATGTTTCGAGTGAGTAATAAAGAAATAGGAGATTAATTGTGATCAAATTCACTCAAGAGGTTTGTATATGAAGAATGAGCTCTTCAGAGCCGGGAAAGGTTTAGTGAATTTAGCACCGTTTTAAAAAAGCGTGTTTCATAATTTTAAAAAAAAAAAACACCATAAATTTAAGCTAGACTCAAAGTTTTTTTGTTTTTTTTTTTAAAAAATCGTTAATTCCCTTTTTTAGACCTCTATATACTTACGTTTTTTTATGCTGTTAGCTAAGATTTCGCTTTTTAAAACACCTAAAAAATAGTACATTATTAGTGCAAAAGTAAATAAAACAGAAAATCCCTAACAACTTGTGTACGTAGTGGTTAAAATGTTCGTGGTATGTAGAATCATTCTAATGCAATTACACTACGCAATAATATTACCATATTTCATTGAGGGGCGGTGGTAGCCGGCCAAGTAGCTTAATTACCTTTTATATCATTGGTTTATATAGATGCACTAATTTACAACGAGTATGCAATTGGTTTACACCACAAAACATTCTCTTTGTTATCCTAAATATTGTTGTTCAAATTGCTTATGAACATTTTTTGCACTTTGTGGGGCCATAAGCGTGGGAAAAAGTTGCTAAAACTCTAAGAAAGCGGTATTTAGTGGAGTTTAGAAAGTGGTATTTAGTGGAGTTTTGAAGGCTCATGATCTTAAATATTTCTTCATTTTGCGCACTAGTTAAAAGCTTGAAAGTACTATATATATACATAGACATATAGTAACATTATAGTATCACAAAAAGAGCAATATTGAAGTTCAAAAGCTAAACAAAAAGAGATGGCTACCACCAACCTTATTATTGTTTCCTTTCTGTTATTACCGTTGCTCTTTCAGTTTTATTCTGGTACTATATTTTTCACATGTTATTAGTAGTTTTAGATACTTAAAGGACATGTTGAATACGGTTATCAAGTTTTAATATTCAAAAACATACTTCTTGTATATATGGAGAGTATAACATTATACTAATTGACTCGCATCATCATCCTCAAACTATACTTTAATCCAAATAATATGGGGTCGACTATATGAAAGTAGTGTCGTACTGTCCTGTCACAAACTGGTAAAAGTTTTTTTTATTTTAATATCATATGAATAATATCTAGCTTAACTATTTAGCCATACATATGTATATCATTTTAGATAATCTATATTCATATGATGGAGGCTCCTAAATTAATCATGTTTAAAGTTTTGATTTTATAAATTTACACGAGCTTGTGATAATGAACCCACTAAGCTGAACCAAACCTTTTCTTTAAATATTAAAATAAAGAGATAGAACCAATATTTAGGCAAGACAGTTATATTTTCTTGATTACACTTAATGTATTTTTTAACATGTTTTCAATTTGAATCGACTTTAGGAAAAGCTGATCTGCAATTGAATTACTACAAAGAGAGTTGTCCAAGAGCTGAAGAGATCATAAAAGAACAAGTTACCACTCTCTACCACAAGCATGGCAATACTGCTGTATCTTGGATTAGAAATCTCTTTCATGATTGCATGGTTAAGGTAATTTACACATTTTAAATTACTAGCTATAAATTGTATGTGGAGTTGTACAAATTAGTTAGTCTGTTTAAAAACTGTTTTTTTCAGTGTGTTCACATGAGCAACCTTTAAGTTTCAAGCAAAATCATCAAGGAGCCAGTTTTTTCCAAGGAAACTATAATTATATACTAAAAGGATTTCCTGTTTTTTTTTTTTTTTTATATTCTGCAAGCATAATAAAAAGGAAAATATAATTAACCTGACGGACCTATCCTATATGTGATAGTCATGTGATGCATCAATACTACTCGACACGAGGAATGAGATAGTTTCGGAGAAGACTGCCGATAGGAGCTTTGGGATGAGAAATTTCAAGTACATAACCACTATAAAAGACGCTCTCGAGAGTGAATGCCCCGCTACTGTCTCTTGTGCTGATATTGTCGCACTTTCAGCTAGAGACGGTGTTGCCTTGGTAATAAACATCTATAATAAGCTTTCTCTCTTTATCTATTGTGCACACATTTTTATAATTTTGCATGACCATGTTGCAATCATTATAGCTTGGAGGGCCAAATATTGATCAAATGAGAACGGGGAGAAAGGATAGCAAGGAGAGTCATGTAGCGGTAGTGGACGAATCTATTCCAAATTTCAATGATTCGATGTCTCTAGTTCTCTCCAGATTTCTGTCCATTGGCGTCGACGTCGAAGGGACCGTTGCTCTTCTAGGTAAAACTAAAAGACTTCTTTATTTTGTTCTGGAGTCTTTACTTTATAATTGTAACAAGTTAAGGAGAAAAAATAAAAGATTTTGTAATTAAAAGAATCATAAAATAATCATATTTGTTGGATTTACTTTATTTGTTTTTTTATCTTAATAGTAATTTGTTATGCAGGAGCACACTCCGTAGGTCGAGTTCACTGTGTAAACCTAGTAAAGCGGCTCTACCCAACTGTGGACCCCACACTAGACCCTGATCATGCCGGTTACCTTAAACGCCGTTGTCCCACTGAGGACCCTGACCCTAAGGCTATTAGTTACGCAAGAAATGATCTAAATACCCCTATGGTCCTGGACAATGCGTATTACAAGAACCTCTTGTCAAACAAAGGCCTAATGCTAGTCGATCAACAGTTAACTTCTGATCCGATCACGTCTCCTTTTGTGCTGAAAATGGCAGATGATAACAAATATTTTCACGATCAGTTTGCAAAGGCATTGTTGTTAATGTCGGAAAATAATCCGCTTGGTTATGAAGGAGAGGTAAGGAAAGATTGTCGATTTATCAATCGGGATTAGTTAACTAGTTCGTCACTATAATGGGTTCATGGATTACTATGCGTGCGGAAGTGATAAATCTTATAATGTTTCTTTTGATGTATTATCTGTTTGTTCGAGGGTTAAACTATCGAACTTGTTGCTGCTTAAAGGCGTGATCCAAGCCGTTTAATGAGGTCATATATTTATCATAAGCTCAGGTTGAAGCCTTTTTTTAGCGCAATTATAGCTTGGTGAACAACGAAATATGATTAAGCGCCTTCTAAATACTGTAAGTTTTGTTGATCTGTACTAGTAAACAGTACCCAGGAATTTGGTTCTTTGCATGTATCTCTCGCCTGGGAAAACCGTTAATAGAAATAACTTGCATAATGGACATTAACATGTTTATGCACCCCAAAAGTATTGAATTAGAACATCGGAATGATGAGAAAGACGTTACGATAAGACTGGTTTTGTTTTTAGTTTGCTAGATAATAAACAAGTAGACATCTATTATGTTGTGTGTATTAGTCAATCATGAAAAATCCAAGACATGCTTTAACATTACATGTGTAGCTCATGTGCTACTCATGAACAGAGTCAATATCGATAGTCTATCGTTTATCCAACCAAGCTAGGAGACACTCAGGTAATAAACCAAAGACCTTTTTTAGTTCCGATTCCATATATCTTCATCTCAGTTATTCAAGAACTTTGCACTGTCATTTTATAACACTATTGCATCAGTGAAATTGTATTGGCAGGCTCTGGTAGCCTCCACTTGCAACTTTCTAGCCTATTTTCTGAATGAGAGGTACATGACATTTTGAATCATTCCGTATTAGAGCTCACAATTAATGACAAATCTCACGAGTATATAGAAAAAAAGAACCAGTACTTATAATTTATAAGCCAGGTTAAGATTAATGGTAGGTGTCGTAAACTTCACGAGTATCTCAACCGGATTATGTAGGGATTCACTCCAAATGAACGTTAGTTGTCTTAAGACTTAAGATTAAATATGCAATTAGGAATGTATGCATAAGCTCATGAGGACCTTCATCTTGCAAGTCAGTCATTATAAATATGAGTAATTTTACCCAATGAAATTGTAATACAAAATGCACGACTCAACTTTTTTTTTTTCATGGAAAATTTAAGGACATTAAATATCTCCTGCGTAATTTTATTATATTGTCATCTTAAATCTAAGGACTGTAATATTCATTTGTTCCTTTTTTTGTTCTCATCAAACTACTGTTTAAGGTATTCGGCTTTGTAAAATACTCCGTATCTCAGAAATACTACTAATTTCTGATCAAACTATATGTTGCTTCAACCAAAAGGCTCAGTTAGTCAAAAATCAAATTATGCTATTTTATTAATCAAAATAAAGCACGTTTCAGTTCTGGTCTTATCGTGATATGATTTCTCTGATTTAACAAGAAAACCCTACTTCAACTTCCCTTTTTAATTAAGTATAATTAGCAAATGATCACCTAGCTTATATATATATATTAGAGTATAGAGAAGACATTATTACGCCCAAATGCAAGATTGCACCAAAAGTTGGTAAACCGATCTGCAAAGTTTGGACCATGGCCGAAACATTTACGATGTTTTGTACAAGAAATTGAAAGAAAATGGACAAATAATAGCGTTACACAATGAGACTCAATAAAGCTTGATCTTCACTTGAGAAATCAATAGAACATCTGGATATTGTCTAGAGTATACAGTTTCATTATAAATCAACACATAATATCTTCGTGTTCCTTTACCATAAGTTTAATATTCAAGCAAATTGTAAAACCATCATGTACACATCGATAGAAAATGTAACATAATAATTAGAATTAACAAAACCTTAGTACAGCTTTTTAATTTCCTCTCTTTGAACAACTTAATAAGTCAAAGAAAGAAACTTGACAATAACTCACTTCATGACCTAGGCCTTCACCCATGAGTTTTCTTACCCTGTCACAAACCCAAAAAAAAAAAAAAAAACAGGCATTAATAAACAAACTTGGTTTTACACATTCTTAGCCAAAATTTTCTCACATTAAATTTGTAGTTTGTTTATTTATACCTTTTCGACGTGTCTAGCTCTTAACACTTTCCATTTTCGATGATATTTAACTGTGCTTTCTTGACGAACTGCGGGCCTGTGAATGGTTCTGTTTGGTGGAGGAAGGTTTGAGTGTGTCTCCGGACCCCTATAATCGATATCATAAATTCCAGTGTCTAAATCTGAACATAACCAAAGCAAAAAACACAAATTAATTTAAAATATTAGTAATTATATTTAAAACAAAGAACATTTGCATTAGGAAGAGTGAAAGATTAACCTTTTGTGAAACATGGTGTGGATATGAGAAGAAAGAGCAAAAATGTTGTGATGATACTAGCTAACTTGAGTTCCATGACAAAGACAAGCTAACAAGTGTTTGTAAGTTGTAACACACTTGTGTATATATATATATTTATGATGAAGGAAATTGTATGAGCAAAAAGGACATATAAGGACCAGTGTAGAAAGGAAAACAAAAACACCTTAAATATTAAATGGGCCATAATATTTAACAAGTACTATTAAGCAAGTGAATCTATCTCTATCAACACAGCAAGGAGAAGTTGGGCAATGATGTGAATGTGTTTCGCTGGAACATTTATGTAGCACTCTAACTACACCTTAATTAACTAAAATTAAATAAATTTTTATAAGGTTTTAAAGGGCGAAGCCAGCAATCGTGTACGTGGGATGCCAAAAATTACACCAACTATTAAATTATGTGTAATAAAAAAAATAGGGTGCAAATTTATCATTTTTAACGTATTTTAGTGAAAATACATGGTCAAAATTTGAATAATTCACAATTAACAAAATTGTGGTGGGTGTCGTCGCCCCCGATAGTATACCAATAGTCGACGTCTCTATATAGCTTCCTCCACTTTTTGTTCACCAACTTTCATAATAGTTTTGACTATAAAAAAATTGGTTCAAAATGTTGAAATTGAAGGTCATGATATTGTTCTTATCATCGAAGCAAAAATATCATTAAATATCATTGTAAATGATAAACTAATATCAAGTTCTAATTTTTTGTTTCTAAACCCATTTATTTCATTTCACTGCACTATTGATACCCGTTTTTGTTTTTGTGGGGGTTTTTCTCCCACTTTTTTATTTTTCTCTCAATCATCAATAAATAAAAAAGTAGGTTTTTTCCCACCATTAATATACAAAAAAAAAATGAGATGACATTTGTTTTTTGAAACGTATAGGTAGATATCTCCTTATACCAGGACTTGGGTTTTTTTAACTTGATTAAACCAAATATCTCACTTACCTGGAACCTTATGGAGGAAATCTCATTCTTTTAAAATTTGTTCACTATTACTATAACACGTGAAACTATGATGACTAAGTTGAACTTTTTCTTTACTTATTGGACCAATAACCTACGGAATAATTAGTTGCCCCAGTAGTTTCTATCTAATTTCTATATAAACTTTATAGTTTACATCTAAACAATAGACTCCCTAGGTTTTGATAATGTTGTTACTTTTTCGTCATTTTTTTTGATAACAAATAAACTTTTCTTTTAATCAACTATAACAGGAACCTATTACACAAATACATAAAAAGTAAGTTTCCTGATTGTTTTCTTCAAACCCTAAGGGCCATATAGATGAACTATAAATATTTATATTTTGGGTTTTAACTTTGGCATATTAGGGAGAATTATTAATTTGTAGGTTAATTATTATAGTCCAGGGGACAATGCATGTGTGTATTATTGAAATGTGAGAATGTATTGAGGGACATATATGGTCCTCTCTGCCAATGAGCTATGTGCCAGAATGAAGTATGGAGGAGGAGGAGCCTTCAACTCTTACCATTTAATGTTGAAAAGATTTAAACCTTCTAGCTTTTAATATTTTATGGCTGAATTTCTTATTATTGTTAGTTTCTATTATCCATATTGTGATTATTAATTGGATCGAAAGGTGAGGAATAGTAGTCTGTTAGAAAATCATTGCACTCTCTCACACTTAAAAGAGTAATTAAATAATTATCATATCATAAAAACGGGGAGTATATATGGACACCATAAAAAATATTCAAATGGACATTTTTTTTGTAAAAACGCTCCAAATCAATATTTGATTAATACGAATCTCTACGGTTTCACGACGACAACACAAATACGTGTCTTGTTTTTTTTTTTTTTCTGAGATGTATAATGACATGTTTTAAATTTTTAAATTTGACCATAATTTCGAAAACATATCATTATACATCTCGGAAAAAAAAACAAGACGAGTATTTGTGTTCCCGTCGTGAAAGCATGAAGATTTGCATTAACCAAATCTTGATTTGGAACGTTTTTACGAAAAAATATCAAGTTAATATCTAAGTTGATGTTCATATAACCTCTCTCATCACTTCTAAAACACTCTATTAACATGTTGTAACTTTGTATCACTGGTGTAATTTTTTTAAACTTATCTTCCACTTTGTTCATTTCTGTGAATAAAAAAAATATTTTCATCATTTTTCCAAAAATAATGGTTGAAATGGACTGCTTTCTTTTACTAGAAAACTAAACAATGCGCCTCTAAAAAAAATTCCTCAACCTAGAATATTACTCCAAAAACAAACAAGCTGATGATCAATCTGGTTGACATGGTCAAGTAATTTTTTCAATTTGTATAACTTATAAGCAACTTATTTCTCAGGGCGGCACACCCATGTGACCAGAGGTTGCAACGGCAACCCCACAATTTTAAAAAATAATAATAATTTATATATACTGTATTTTGGCAACTTATTAAATATTTTTTTTTTACAATCACTCCCAAAATTATATATTGTTAGTGCAATAACATATCATGATTTTGTATGTGATGATAATATATAAGTAATACTTAAAAAACTAACATAGACAGCTGATTATAAAATGCATTTCACACCAACTTATCATGTTCACACGTAACACATCTTAAATTTTTTTTAATAATAATTAGAATAACATATAGTGATGAGCGCAAACAAAATTTATAAAATAACTTTTGGTGGTTTGTATTTTAATTGAAGTGAGTATAATGAAATTGTGTAATAGATATTTGATTATTCGTATATATCTAGTATTTAATACTATAAGTTTGGTTTTTTCAGGTTTTTTTTAAATATTTTTTACCTTCGTGTCTTAATCTTTTTACTTTTTATACATTGATTTCTTAAATTTAATTTTGGTATACTTTTGCTTTCTATTTTATTTATTTTTTAGTCAATTTTGAAACGCTTAAACTTTCGACACATGACTGCACGTGACATTACCGTTGTGGGTTTTTTAGAGTTTGAAAATAAAGTCGAAATTGTCAAAATTGAGAAAAATAAACTAAAATATAAATCAAATACATTTTAATAAATAAACCAAGGTAAAAAAAAAATGAAGAAAATATGATAAAAAAATCCGGCTTTTCCATGTTTATACTTTGAAAAATATTATGTGCTTCTATTAATTTGAGCAACCCCATACATTTAATCTTGGTTCGGTCCCTCTTTCTCTATATTCGAGTGAACCCATCGTATCACTTTTCTCTAAAAGAACATAAAGATAAAAATAAAACTGAATAGGCACATAGCATAAAAATATACCTCAGTTATGTGTTTTTCTATTGTATTTTAGCCTTCTTATCTTTCTTGTCTGTCTTTTGAATAGCAATCCTGGCAATCTATAAGAGGTGTTTTATGCAAACGAGGTGATCTATGCTAAATAAATTCATTCCTCTGAAATATTAGAGGTTCAATCGAATGAGATATAGTCAATGTATGGGCATTAATTCATGGTCCAAAAAAGTAGGATATTCTAGATATAGATCATAAGCTCAAAAGGGAGTTGATCATGATGTCCGGTTCCGGTAGCAAACGTTTGATGCCGTATAAGATAGCTTTTGTAGGTTAAAATAATAAATGACAAAGAAGAAGTATAACAGTGATGGTGACCTACTTGCAATATGTGATATTGTATTGTCGTAACTCGTAATCATATATTCATATTCAGGTCGGTAGCCACGACTGGTTGTTCATAAATTTGTTGTCGTTCAGAAGTTATGCTACCAGTTCCATAACTGGTTCTAGAATGTAGTTTTTTTAGTGCCTTTTAAATTTCCGGTTCCACAAAACCACAATTATAGGCGTTTTAAAGGTTTCACATGTGTGTACGTGGGTGCTCTATATAATCTCATTTCAGTAAGTTTTTTTTCATTAGGATCTTAATAGAGAATTCGAGATTGTCACTAGCTTTTCTTATAAAGATCTTTCTCTATTATTCATTAATGTCATATAATATAGAAATTGTCGATATATAATTTATTCTTAAGACAAATATATGTAGGCTGTAGTAGTCTTTCATTGTGGTGTATGGTACTATTCCACTAGCGAGGATCATAACAGATATTGGCTATATATAGCTTCTTTTTAAGACAAGAGTGAGTTATAGCATTTCTTCATATTTTATGGTAAAACAATTTTCGTTCCCCTTAATTAAGTGATTGCACATCACATATATTACCTGAGGGAACATTTAAGTTGTGAGCTTGTTTAATTAATTTTTTTCGTTTGTTTATATATGCACAAAAGCATTCTTACTTGGTCCCAATTCTATTGGGATTTCCGATTTCAAACTATCAGTAATTTTATATCGGCCGATGATTCACTCGATATCATACTTATTCTCTACTCAAGTCACATCTATTATATAAGGAGTCATGCATTGTTATCAACAAACTTTTTTATTCAACTGTTTATTGCTTACTGAGTTACCGTGTATTTTAACCCATAAAGCCAAAATATGATTGCTTCAAAGCGGATACATTTTTTTTTTGAGATAGCTTATAAAAACTAGAAAGGGGGAATAGATGATTTGTTGTATATATGTGCAACTGCATTTTAATTTGGTGTATAAGGAGTAGCGTAGCGGCGTATTGTTGTAATGTTTTAATTTAGAGAACACAACTACATTTTGAATGAGTCATTCGAAATAAACTGATGAAGGAGGGTAAAACCGTCTTATGAGAACTTATGTAACTACAATCTAATACAATGAACCACAATTGGGAATTTAAGTCATGTATAATGAAACACAATAAACACTAATCATATCTTACTACATCCTGAACTTCCATGACCACGATGAGGAGGAGCTTCATTTTGAAGATGACCATCCGGAAACGCATCCTCCTCAGCCGTGACCTCTAAGGATAATCGTTTATTAACCATCATTTTAAAAATGGCCCGTTGTACACATTCTCAGAAGTTATAGTCATTTAATTTCTTCCAATATCTTATACTAAGAAAGTTAAATAATAGTAATGAATATTTTGGTGACTTTGGACAAATGAACATATTACGGTGGGAGTCCACTACACTGCATGTATAGTAGTACTTCATACATGTTACATTTTTTTCTTTAGCATTTCAATCATGATAATTGAATCACCAGACCAGCAAAAACTTCATGAATCTAAATTAAAAAGAGGTCAGAGTTAGGGGATGAATGACTTTAGGTCTAAAAATAGTTAACTATAATATGGCTTAGGGAAAATTAGCTATAAGTACATTTTATTTTAGATGACGTATTAAGGTGAAAATCTATCCGGTGGACTTCATAATTTCTAGTAATCATTATTTCATATCATATCTATAATAAGTTTTATAGTGTATGGATTCGTCCAGATCCAATGATCTCTCCTCCTTGGTACTTTTCGAAATCCTTGAGCGGGGGATTACAGTTCCAATTGGTTGGACCGTATATGTGATGATTTACTTCGCCCTTAGAATGTATCACCTGTTCTCTTTAGCTCCAACCTGGAATTCTGAGCTTTTTAAAATATTATAAAAACGCCTTAAGAATTTCATTCGTGTGAGGTAGGGTTTGAACCTTTAACCTCCCCATACGTATACAACCAGTAGTACCTACAACTTTATTATCATCTCTCTCAAATTTTCATTACTCTTACTAGAAAAAACCTACTTTTTTTTACTTTTGACTCTGAAAGTATATATGGTGTTGGGTTGGTAATAAGCTTTTTTTTGAAGTAAAAGTTACAAAAGCTTACGTTTGGAGTAATGTAGCTTAAACGATGAAAGTTTCAATACTTCGTTCATCAGCGATGCTACCTCAAAACTTACAACTGGATTGAGAAATGTAGCCCCAATAGTCATTAAAATTCAATCTAAGCAGTTTAGTCTCCCTTCATTTTATTTGAATTGCACTGTTTTCTTTTTTTTTTTAGCAGAGTACTTTACGATTTAGTGTTAAACAAGTTGATCTATGCTAAAGAAATTCATTCCTCTTAAGATATTAGAAGTTGAAAAGAATGAGATATAGTCATGGTAAAAAATAGTAGGATATTCCAGATGATGTTCCCGTACCAAAAGTTTGATGCCGAATCAGATAGATTTTGTAGGTTAAAATAATAAAATATATAGTATATGTGACAAAATAAAAGTACCAACAGCTATGGTGACTGAATTGCAATAAGTGATATTGCATCGTCGAGTACGTAACTTGTAATCATATTCAGGTCTGTAGCCATGATGACCAGTTGTGTGTAAATTTGTTGTTTTTTACAAGTTTTGATACGAGTTCCAGCACTCGTTCTAGCCTTGATGGTCATTATAGTCGGAACTCGTTCTAGCCTTGATGGTCATTATAGTCGGAATTGTAGGGCTATACCATGACAAATTAATGGAAGCGGTTGCTATCGCAACCCCAAAATTACAAAATTAAGTAGCATCTCATATACTTTCAACGTAATGTTTTATAAATTAAATTTTACCACCTTTTTCAATAGTTTTTTTTTCCAACAACCTCAAAGTTTATAATAGTGCACCTAACGTAGCTCCGCCGCTAAATTATTTTCGTGTTCGACCTCCACTAGTTCATTCACTACAATTATTACTTTATTGAATCAAAATACACCATCATATACTATTAATAATTCTCCAAATATTACATGTCATTGAGAACAAGTATTTACAAGATGATAAAACCATTAAAGCTTGTAAAATGAGAATTTATGTAATCAGACGAATTGACTTCGAAGAACATCATGGTTTTTCTTTCCGTATTTTTGAAGGAGATAAAGACATGAAGCACACTCCTCTCTCAAAACATGTCATGTACTTCTACATGTTCTTCCACTGCCCCGACTTATGAGGAAAAGAGCAGCTGATAACCATTATTTTGAGGAGGACCGTTTTGAAACACATTCAGTTCTTCAACCTCCTGGGTGTCAGACTCCAAAGAGAAGCGTCTCATGACCATCATTTTGAGTATTACCATTGTATCCACTCCTACTTTCACTTCTTCGGAAGTTGTAGTCATTAAATTTCTTCCAATATCTTATATTAATTCAAGTTAAATTAGTTGTGGATATTAATTTTAATGACTTTGGAAAAAGAAACAGATAATTTCCTCCCATAAAAAGTTAAAGTAATAATGGATATTTTGGGGACTTTGGACAAATAAACGTAGTACTACCGTGGGAATCCACGAACTTATAGTAGTACCTCATCCATGTTGCATTTTTTTCATTTGCATTTCATTATTTTGTTTATTCATAATCATAACAATTGGATCTCCAGACCAGCAAAAACTTCATGAATCTAATTTAAAAAAGAAGTTACAGTGAAGGGATAATGATTTTATGTCCTGCATAAGAAAAAGACTCATTTATAGTATGGCTTTAAGGAAAAATTAGCTAAAAGTACTTGTTTAATGACTTATTTAGGCGGAGATCTATCAAACAGACTTCATTTCTTAATAATTATCTCATACTATTAATAATGAGTGCTAGTATTTTGTAATTTCATTTGTGGGATGTAGGGTTTGAACCTCTTTTGATTACTGCGATGGGCTTGTTTTAGTTTGGTTGGTAAGAAATAGGTTTTTTTTACAAGTAAAAGTTGTAAAAACTTACGTTTGGAGTAATGTATCACGAAAGAGAAAAGGTTCCATACTTCGTTCATTAGCAGTGCTACCTCAAAATTTACAAGTAAATTAAGAATTGCAGCCCCCGTAGTCATTTAATTTCATTTCAATATGAGAGCATCCGTATCTGCTTTCTCAAAACATATTTTTTCTTAAAATTTGATGATTATGATGATAAAAAGTGACATGCATGAACCCTATAAATTTCCTAAATTTAAGAAAACACAAAACTCACCTCATATACGAGTAATACATATGATTTCCTAGATTAATACTCTCTCCGTCCCTAAACAAATGTCCCTTACGAAAATACGTATAATTTTGTCCGATAATTTTTTCATATTTAGATTGCCGGAAAAAATTATTTCAAAAGTTAATCACGTAATTTATGGTTAGAACTATACGATGAAAATTTCAATTTTTTCATTTCGATAATTTTGATATGAAAATTTTGATGGTCAAAATTGCATGTATTTTCGTAGGAGATATTTGTTTAGGGAATGAGTAAGCATAATAGTAATAAACTATCATGGGATTCACATGTTCGTGGTTATAATATTGTTATGATTATTAAAATATAATAAATAAATAAATAAAATTAATGTAGGGTTATTATAAGGAAATAAATAAGTAAGTTGCAATTTTGTGTAAATGTAAACGGTTTTTTAAAAAGTATAAAATTTGTTAGGATTGAGTAAATGGTTGAGTTAGCGGGTGCGGATGGTCTAAGCAATTTAGTCTTCCTTTGTATACGTCTGGCTATCGTCCCACAGAAAATATATACATACACAACACATGCACATACAACAAAAGGACGACATCAATCAATAAATAAAAAGTGAAATAGCCAATTTTGTAATGGGGAGGAATTGGTGATACCGTCCTGGTTTTTTGCTCCAAATAAGGTCCCGTTTGGCACAGGTTTTTAGGCTACTTTTTTGGAATGCATTTCATCGTAGTTAGGAGAGGATCTATTTGTCGCACTCTGGTTGCCATCACAACTCCATAATTTACAAAAGTCGCACATTTTGAAACATTTAATGTATCCACATACAAGAAATATCTAATTCATAAACTATTTCAACATTACATCTTTTGTGCATACTCCTCGATATGTAACCTCCCTTTGCCAGTAATTGCGAGAATTCCGTTACTGCATATCCTCTAATACAATATGAACTCTCCTAATACATGTCACTGAACAAATGTTTATAAGATGCTAAAAGCTTGTAAGTCGATAATCATGTAGTAACTACAATCCTATACTAACAATGATTCATTAAAAAAGGACATTTCTTCCATACCATGCATGAACTGTGGGTTCGTCGGTTAAACAGATTTCAAGCAAAACTAGCAAGACTTTTCAAGTAAATGTAATGTTACGGAAAGCTCAACAAAATACCCGCTAATATCAGTTACACTGATGTAAATAGATCCACTCAATTTCATGTCCTCTGCTAGAATGCATACAACAAACGTCGGCTTTTCAAGTTGGAGGGAAAATATGTGTTTATGCGGTGAAGGTCGTAGCTTTTTAGGCCATAAAATCTACAAAATCCAGTTTCCAAACTGATTAATCAAATCAAATCCAACAATAACCAAAACAACAACAAAACAATTACCAAATTCTTGGGACCAACCAATTTAGAAACTAGCTTGATACATAAGTAGTACATAATTTACCACAGAACTAGTTACACTATATAGCATACAGTAAAAAAAAAATAAGTAAAATAATATTGAACTAATTACCCACCGAATCCAGGGCATGCTGGTTAAGTCTCTCCCCAGTTTTCGCCGGTTCCGACTTACACCTCATCAGCACCAAAGGCTGTGCCTTTATCCGAGACATTTCTTCGCTTTTTCTGCTTAGTATACTCTCCATTAATCTCAAATCCACCATTGTCTTCTCATTTGGTCCCAAATCCACCATTTTCTTCTCAATAGGTCCCAAATCCTTCTCTATTAGTCCCAAATCTCCCAATTTCTTCTCAATTAGTCCCAAATCTCCCAATGTCTTCTCAATTAGTCCCAAATCTCCCAATTTCTTCTCAATTAGTCCCAAATCTCCCAATTTCTTCTCAATTAGACCCAAATCGCCCTTTTCCAAAACAGTTTTTATATTTTCCCCATTTTCTCTCCCATTCTCAAAATCCTCTGTTGTATCCCCTGTTTTCTCCTCTGTTTCTAAAACAGAACAAAATCGACTAATTTGAGACGCCGATCGATACGGAGCCGATCTACACCTAGTCAACAGCAAAGCATTCTTAGGAGGATACGTGGACCCCAAATCCACACCCAATTCAGCACTTTCACTTTCACTTTCACTTTCACTTTCACTTTCACTATCCTCTTCTTTCTCTTCATTTTTCACCGAACCTACCAAAATCTCACTCTTTCGACAACACCCAGATGAAAAAAACAAAACCCACTTACTCCAATCAGGTTTCAACCATCTGGGTACAAATCTTTTCCCCAAAACAGGACACAAAAACACATTCTTCGAGATTTTCACCATTTTCGGCATTTTAAGCCTTTTCGGTTTTTTCGGTCTTTTAAGCTTAAAACAAGAACAGAACCGGTTCGAACCGGGTTTAGCTTTCCCGGTTCGGGTCTTGGACCGGACCTGCCCAATACAAGTGACCTTAGGAGAAGTGGGTTCTTGAACAATATTATTTTTATTTTTATTACGAATAAACATTGGACTAGAACGGGATTTTCCTCGGCTTTTGCTAGCGGCGTTGGACTTTAAAAACCTCATCAGCGGCGGTGGGTAATATTTTTCCGGCCGGCCTGGACTTGAAATGGGTTTTGCAGAAAGATTCATATTTTCTCTCTCTATACGTATATTTCTCTCTCTCTATATGTATATATGTATGTATGTGGTATGTGTGTTTTAATGTATGGTGAGTCAGGTGGAGAGTGAGTACACAGAGAAGATACTGGCTCATAAATCGGTTTTGATATTTTCGAGATGCTATCATGCTATATTTTTTTATTTGTATTTGTATATAAATATATAAAAATGTGACAAATTTATGTACACTAAGAAATTACAGATGGTGCATTGTTTGTTTTATTGTATTTTGGCCTTGTCTATGTTTTTTCAGTTTTATCAGTTTTGGTCCATGAACGGTTGAGGGTCAATGGGTCATGTTCATGTGCTTTAATTGGTGCTCAACAGGTCCACATATTTACATGTCCGGTTTTATGGGTGGGCCATAAGGACTCAGGCCCATGGTTTCCGAAAAATACCAAATTTAGAGGCTTTCATTTTTGAAAAAAATATGATTAATTAATTTTATATAAAATATAAATATATAAATCATTGTTTTGACACATGTAAGTGTGTTCAATATGATATTTTCTTGAAACATGGTTATATTTTACTATCGGTCTTGTAGAATGTGGGTTCAATACTTTGTAGTAACATTTTTGTATTTATTTTATTTTATTATTAAATAAAATTAAATATAAATACACAAAAGAGATCTTGTTTCCATGAAGTCTCAAGGTCTCCGAAACTCTAGTTTCACCGCTGCATAATTATGTAATTTTCAAATATGTGAGGAATTTAATACTAAAAATGATAATTTATTGTATGCTGTTTCTAGATATTATTTTAATTGGCAAAACAAAATTTATGTTAGTTTAGACAACCCGTTAAAAATATTTTTTTTAGCGAGGTTTGTTGGGAACATATTTAGGGCAATGTTTTAAAGATGTGAGTATTGTGAAAGTCTGGACCTTTTTGTACAAGCCATTTATTTAACTCAGGATCTTTACATTGTAAAATTACATTTATTAGTATGAAGTTCTTGGCTCAATATTAGAATTAAAGTGGTGAAACAATAGATTTTGATGAATTGATTCAATTGGTTGCATACATCAGTGTATAAGAGACTTAAAGAAATGACAATTAATCAAATTATAAATAATTGCTTGCTAAACTATTTCATCAGAAAGTTGGTTCCATGTTATTTTTTACATGCGTTTGAAGTATGAATGTCTCACACCTCACTCGTTCTGACAATAAAGCTTTTAATTCAAAACTATAGAAAGTTGTAAAAGATTGACTGAATAAGATCTTAAAGAACTACACAAGGATCATTGATGTAAATTTCTTCTATTGAGTGTGTGTACAAAATTGTTTTCTAGTAACTTTTCATAAACTTTTTCTTGTTTTGTTTACTATATTTACTCCGTATTAAATTAGTGCACGTACGGGTGGATCAGTCACATCAGAGTGATGGACGACTTTACTATCGAGGTTGGAGTCATCTGTTTGGCTTTTTGGTATTTTCATTGGGAACCATAGATCCAAAAGTTAGTTCTAGATTATAATAATTAAGAACAAAAAAAGTTGTAAACTACTGCTTTTTCCTTTTTATAATGTTCTTCTCTGGGTTAGTTGATTGTAATTGCTGATATATTAATTTAAATATATTGAACAAGTTTGTGATTGATTTTTAGTTAATTAAATAATCTGAAGAATAGTAGTAAACCAGTTCTCATTAAAAGTAGTATTAGAATGTTGCGTTTTAGTGAATAAAAAAAAAAGACTTTTGTAATATACAATTCTCACTAAAAGTATTACTTGTTAAATCAGCTGAAACTAGTCAGCTACATGGTTGTCACTAAAAAAAAAAAAAAAAAAAAAAAAAAAATACTCAAATCACGACGTGATTAGTGACGGTATTTTTTTTTACGAGCTTATTAGCGACGGTTTTTGTGACGGTTTTATGATTGCGACAGATTTGTGACAGATTTTTAAATTAATGACAGACTAGTGACAGATTTTTGACTCTTATTAATTCAAACATTATTTTGTAGCGTGTACTTGTCAGTTACTACTAGTATAAGTATATAGATGACTCTATATGCATATTTATGAACAAATTATGTCATACAGGTGGTCATAACAAAATTGTAAAATTATTCAAGAAAGCATCAATAATAGAATGTACAAATCAGATCTTAAAATGTATGGATCTTTGGATTATGGTGATACAATGAACCAAAACTCCAAAAAAACCACAATCCTATTATTGGGACACCCATTTCGAAAGTTTACCCCTGCATGATGATTTAGTATTGCAGTTCATGTCGCAAATTTACGACTCGAGTATTTAAACTAAATACTCTAGCACTCGTAGCCACTTGTCTCATTTGCTTGTACACAACTACTTGATTGGAATACCATATCGGAATGAGGAATGTTATATATATATTACCCAGATTGAAAATCAGATTAGTAACTAAATCGTGAATGATAGCAACGTACTATGCCGTTCAATTCTGTCCAATGTGGAGTTCCTTCGCAATCTGACCCTCGATTTCATTCGATCCGAATTCAAAGCATAGCTCGACAAAACGATAAATGCATAAGGTCGGAAGTAAGATGAAAACCAAATTAATTTATGGCCTTTGGTCAAAAGACTCACAACACCATGTTATTTTTTAAAATTAAAATTTTAATTTGAGACATGACCCGCAGAACACTTATGGCACACTAGACATTAGTTGACACTACAGTAATCTGTTTGTACATCATTCACACTCAACAAAAAAACCTTACAAGTCAACAAAAGTCTCAGAAGGCACTCTTTTACAGAAATCTTGTTCAAGAAGGAATTCAAACACAATCAAGTCAAACATAAATGTTAAGAGAAAAAAAGTAACAAGGGCTCAAAATTCTATATAGAAAAATTGTAGTACTAATTAAATATGGTAGTAAAAGCTAAGATGCTGTCACATAAGACTAAATTCATTAAACTTATACACAATGCACAGAGTGCACATGTCAATAGACAACAAATAAATAAGGTCAGCATAGAAGCAGGCAATCCTGTAAATAGTCCCATATAATACTGTCTCATGGTATGGACTATGGAGTATGGACCACATACATTTTCATACATACATACATACACATCTCAACTGTCTAATTGCCTGTTATATCTTGTTAATTAAGAACCCCACTTGGTTATGTAGTGAAAATACTTCCTTTTTTGCTCTTCTGCTTAGAGCTGGACCACATTTGGATGACCAGCTAAAAGTATAGTTTTTCTGATTTTTGGAATGTAAAAGCTAGAAGCTTTAAATGGATGGACCTAGCTTTTCTCAAGTAAAAAAAACAGGAGTTTGACATTTTGAGCCTGAGAAAAACTGGGCTAAGTTAATTTAAAATATCTAGCTTTAATACTGATAAGAAAGCAATGAGGTAGAGCTTATGGCAACCAAGCAAACACTTAGAGAGATTGTGATGTGATGTGGCAACTGTAGGATTCCAAGGACATTGTTCTTTTCATTCCAACTACTGGTCTCTGTGGCTCAGATCCAATCTTGGTATGGAAGTCATTACTCTTCTGTTCTTCCACCTGTTTTTCAGTTTCTTCATCTGCAAAACAATAAAAATGATGAATTATTAGTATTTTTGTAACTAAATGGGGAAAATATTGCAACTTTTAGACATTTCCTATTGTTATCATTCTAAAATTTAGATGACTGTTGACAACTAAACAAATATAGCTACATACTTTTGCTTGACTGCATAGAGTGCAATAATTGAAGAGAAACTAAGTAATACAACCAACATATCTAAGTACATCTTTATAATTAATGAACTAATGAAAATGTAACCATGATTTTCTAAAATAACCTAGAGAAATGCTAATAAGCTTTAAAAACAACACCCACAATCAAAATTAATAGTATTAATCAAGCAATGTCAGCTTGTGATCTGGGCCTCAACTCAAATACAGTGCACCTACACCGAGCAAACACCGGAGGTTGGTAAATTTGTTGGAAAAACTAATGGTTTTATGGAGTGAATGCTATTAAGTTTGTGGTTATAAAAAAACCATTTATTCCCCCATTTATGTGGGTCTTTTAATTGGTAAAAGATGTTACAAAGACATGGTTAAAAGGAAAAATGGTCTTGTAACATTAGGATATTTTTTTTTTTTCAAGACAAAGAAAAGACATACATCATATACACATCAAAAAACAAACACATATGCATACATATAGAGAGAGAGTACCGCACCACCAACGGCCCGACCGTGGCTAGGTGCCGTTTCCGCCGAGTCACAAGTGATAGACGTTGTACCTTGGGAACGAAGTGCCCCATGTAGCCAGAAGCAGAGGTGGCGGGGCAAATATCGTTTAAGGGAAACTGCTTGCAGTTACCTCGTCTCGGACATTAGTCCATTTCGGTATCATTTACATTAGTTTATGTTAATTCTTGTAATTGATAATTATATATTTGAGGAAACCATTTTCTGTTTATTTGTCCATTTCTTTTCCGTAGAAATTATTGTGTTTATTTACAACGTACCCAACAATCTTAAACGATATTTTTTTTTTTATGTTTCGTACGTTAATACAATAATTTTGGTGTTTGGATAAATAGAAAATTATTTCCGTTTCGAAAACGGTTCTTTGGAAAATCATTTTCTATCAAACATTGGTTTTAAGAAATTGATTTTTCCATTTGAATTGTTAAACGCGTTTTTCCTTTGGTTTACCTTTTTGGGATTTTATGAAAATCCCTTCTTTAGGTTGAAACCGTCTCCATGAATTTTGAGTAATATGTGCATTGTTTTCATAAGATATATGCATGTGAGTTGATTCTATGTGTAGAATTAAATTTGTACCATTTGTTATGGTTGGTGTTGTTGTATATATTTGCATTAAATAAAATACATGTAAAATTGGGTCATGGCTTGAATTGTAATTTAAATGAGTTATATGAGTGTAATTGGACGTTATAAGCATGTGCTATACTATTTGGTTGTGTTTTTAGAATATTTATCATCATTTAGATTTTGAGAAAATCTATAGTTTTTATTTTGGTGAGTAATGGCTGCATGTTTACTTTGTATACTTGCATGATTCGCATTAGACCAGATTGGTGCTAAGATTGGTGCTAATGTTAATTCTTGTTTGCTGGTTCTGGTGTACTAAATTACTAATGGACTACAAGAATTTTTCACTTTCTGTAATTTCCTCGTGTGTATGTATGGAAGCATATTAAGTTATGTACATGTTATTTTTTCCTATGAGATACATTTCTAATGGTGTGAGGTTCACACATGGTTAGAAATATTGCAGCAGATTATATATTACACTGTAGTAATATTATGTGTGAGGCCCATTAATGAGTACAATAATGACCATGTATTGGTTCTGCTTTAATTGTTTTGACGTTTTTGGTGAAAACTTCAATAGTTTGTTACTATTTATTTAGTAAGCAATGAGCCTTGTAGTAACCTTGCCGTTTTATGTGGTATATCAACTGGCATTATAAATAATTTGAAACTTGTGTTACGTTTTATTCCGGAAATTTGAGTCTGGTTTATGTAACAAGTATAGTTAGTAGTTACTGAGTTTATTAATTTGGTTTGTGAAACCGTGTAATCCGATTGAGCCGCATGTATAAGTGGGACTTGATATAATCATACTGTCTTGTTAATGAAATTGTTATAACCATATTATATTGTTACCCGGTTTATATATGTTTATTATTTTCATGTTAATAAAGGACTAACAATTTCCAATGAGTATTTGTGTAGATATGGATCTCTAACCTGTAATTGGAGGATTGGTGATTATTCGAAACAGTTCTAGTAAAAGCCATTAAATTGGCGATTACGACAGAACTGGTTTCGAAATAGTTCTTGTAAAACCATTTTCTGATTTTCAGAATTTGGGGCTTACGACAGAACTGGTTGAATTCTGAGATTGTTCTATGTAAAATCAGATTTATCTGGTGTTTACGGCTGAATAAATCTTTCAGAATTCGATAATCTTTTTCGGGAATGAACTAGAATACTCTTGCAAAATCAGTTTCTTGAAACCATGCGTGGTTATAGAAATTTGGTGTTTGCGAAGGAGGAGTTTTAGTTTCATTTTTCGAAATTAGATTGTGCGTGTTTGTTATTTGAGATAACAAACAGTTTCCTGCGGGAAATGTCCGGAACACAATGGGTGCTGGAACTGACCAGAACATTGTGGGTGCCGGTGTAACTCCTATTAATTTTGCATGAGTGCATATTAATGACGGGGGTTACAAATTTTAAACAACCATTATTAAATACATTTATGTGGTGAAATAATGGGTCGTAACTCCTTTTAGTTGTGATTTATTGCAATTTAATTTGGAGGGTTACAAATTTTGTAACGGTGATCATTAATGAGATTAATGACGAGTATTTATAACTTCTTATTAATTGTGGTTTAATCGCAATTTAATTTGAAGAGTTATAAAGTATTGTAACGACAGTCATTGTTGGCATTTATGGAAAGCTTTATTAGCTATCTACGAATTGCATTGACGAGTCGGTTACATATTTGGATGAAATGTTATTTAATAACAAACTTTGTTCATCCAGAAGCAAATAATTTGATAATTGGACAAATTATAAATGGCCGTTGAGTTATATTTTAAGAATAAACAAATATCGGCTAATTTATAATTTGTTGAAATAATATCTTATTAATTTGCTGAAAGAACATTTAATAATTTGTTGAAATTAACATCTTATTTATTTGTTGGAAAAACATTTAATAATTTGTTGAAATAACATATTATTAATTTGTTAGTAAAACATATTGTGAATATGTTGAGTTTACTATTATTGAGAATAGTAATTTAGTAATATTATAATACTATTATTGGGGGAGAACCCCAAGGGTCCCACAAATATGGGGGTAACCCGTCGATCTTGTAGACCGAGAATCCAAACATACCCCAAAGCGCCTACAGGCGAGTGAGAAAATACCTAACGGTTCAGTGGTATAGACCTTAAACGTCTGAAATTAATGATAAAATTCATTTACCACATTGAAAGCGGCTAACTTTCTCAATAAAATGTACATGTCCTGAGTGAGGACAGAGGGAATGCACGAACTGTGGGGGCATTAATGTGTGAAAACGTTTTAAACGTTTGGAAATCCACTAACAAATGCAAGCATACAAATCTGAATCATAACTAGTGGTTTTTGAAACCTAAAAGGCAGTAGCCTTTCGGTAGCCAAAACACTAGGATCAAATTGTGATAAGTTTGCTTGTTTGTGACAACACATGAGTGACTATTTGTTCAAAATGAGTATTTTAGTCGATACTCTTGTGGTCAATAATGACATGTTGAGTTATTCAACTAAGTCACTGATTTGACATGATATAGTAGGTCATGAAAATATAAAACCATAAATGTTTTATTTTTCTAAATCTATTATTTAAATTGAAACACAAATATGAGTTTGTGTTTGAAGCAATGTATTGCTAAGTCTTCAGTTCGAAGTTTCGAACGTAGTACATAACCAAATGGTTCGATGCATTTGAGATGAGTGCAAAACCAAGAAAGGTTTAAAAGATATTTTCTCAATTTATTGATGGATGTATTAAACACTGATATGTCTACTTGATGAGAAGTAAAGATAAATCAGTCGAGATATTCATTCAAGTAAGAATGAATACGTGAATTCTATTGTTGAGGATTAAGGCTTGTCAGACAACATGTTTAATCATGGGTGTTCTGTTGTGTTAATCTACCAACTTTAATCCAATGATTAAGTGTTAATCATTAAATGATAGACTATTTTTGGAAGTGTTAGATATTGTCTAACTAGTTCCGAAATGGTATATTCACATGGATATGAATACATGATCAGTGTGATTGAAACGGTGAATTTGAGACACCGTTCACATAATTGTGTTGATGGAATGACACCAATCGTTAAAGAACGACTTATTATTCTCTCGAGCAAAAAATGTAGTTCTTAAACGATGAATATCATGTTGATAAGTTCAGGATTAAACTCTGAATTTGTACGGGAAGTGAGCTTTCCTCAAACTATGTGTTGAACAAACTATCGCTTAGGAAGTTGGACCAAACAGTCAGAATTATAGAAGGCATGGTGCCTGACTATAAGTTCGTGAAAGTTTCTAGTGCATAAGGCATATGACTTTAAAGTGCATATAGAATATTGTTCTATGCCCGAGAAGCATATTTTTAAAAAGAGAAGTTTTCCGCAAAACTTTAACGCCTGGCGAGTGTAACCAATACGTTGAGGGTTCAAAGCATTACGCTACCCAAGACAAGTGAACACTCAAACGGTGTTGGAAAAATGTGGAAAGTGAATCTTTTAAGGAAGATGAAGTGCATCGGCATGGTAAAAGAGCAAGTAATGAAACTTCCTTTGTCCCTTGACCTTCATGAGTGAAGGTGAATCGACGACATTGAAATAATCAATGTTTTCCATATAATGTGTATATGGGAAGATGCCATCAACAATGAGGTTGATATGAACGTGATAAATAAAGTCAATTACTTTAAGTAAACTGACGGTTTTGATAATTTTAATGTCTATATTCGAATCTCTATGAAAAGACGCATCATTAATTAATGAGAACATGTGTTTTATAAATGGAGATCTAGAAAATTAGGAACAACCCTTTGGGTCGTGGTTCCGTGTAAAGTAAGCCAAGGTGTGAAAACTTGTTAAGTCGTTATATGGACTAAAACAAACACCTAACTTATCATAAGTAGTCTCTTGTGCGTCAAGAACTGCACTACACCAGTTATAGCCAACTCAGTGAGCAGACTCAGTAGGTTTGCCAATGAGGCTTCTCAGATACATGAGGTATACTGCCAATCATGAACTGCATTATATGAGATGTCCAAAATATTTGGAGGGTATTTAAATACCAAGTGTATCTCAAACTTTAACAGTACAAGGTCCACGAGTGGATATGTTTGTACTTAAAGAGGTTGCAGTCTCATGGAAGTCTGTAAAACAGACATGCATACGTGGATCAACTATGAAATCAGAATTCATAATGTTGTAGACACGGGAAAAAAAAAAAGGCAGATTGGCTGAGAAGTTTTGGGAGGTATTCCAAGTGGCCAAAATCTGTTCCTGCAATAAACGTGCACTGCTGCAGTCAGTCAGTTATTAAACGGGATCAGAATAATTTGTATAATGGAAAGTCCCGACAAAGTCATGACATATTCGTCGGAGACACAAATCCGTAAGAGGAATTGCTAGCAAAAATTGTGGTATCCATAGACTTTGCAAGGTCTAAGGATAATAATGCGGATCCATATACAAAATGCTTGACTCGTAGAGGAGTTGAAGCATCATCGAGGGAAATGGGGTTTGAAGCCCAATAAATTGGAAACCTTCGCATAGGTAACCCAACCTGAACTGGAAACTTCAGTCTCGGGTTCAATGGGAAACTGAATTGTGCGGGTAACCGAACAAAGCACTCGAGAACATAAATTCTCAGCCCATTTCTATGATGAAAGAGTGATAGACCTGTACCATTTTAAGGGTGAGCATGAGGCTCTTAATGAATCAAGTATCTCGAAGGTCGAGTGGGGTGAGTCAGGACACCCTTGACTTGAAAATCACCTATAACGAGTGTGTATGGCCGATACTATGTGATGATCTAGGGCTAAATCACTAGAGCACTCGGTTGAATTTGCCAAGGCAGTCCAAGGCCAAATATGGACAACAACCAAAGGGCTTAGTAAGTGGTGTAGAGAGGACACTGTGTGAGTATTACCCTGGTATGCACAAACGCTAAAGGGTTCAAGGCTTTAAGGCTACCCAATAGTAGCATATCAGATTTTACATCACTATGGCAGGTTCAAGGCGCGCGCTACCTGTCCTTATGCAGTGAATTCTCGTGGTTCTCTCGATTGCATTTAGTTGCACGTTGCATGTTTTAGATCGCATTCATGTGGGGGATTGTTGGAAAAACTAATGGTTTTATGGAGTGAATGCTATTAAGTTTGTGGTTATAAAAAAACCATTTATTCCCCCATTTATGTGGGTCTTTTAATTGGTAAAAGATGTTACAAAGACATGGTTAAAAGGAAAAATGGTCTTGTAACATTAGGATATTTTTTTTTTTTCAAGACAAAGAAAAGACATACATCATATACACATCAAAAAACAAACACATATGCATACATATAGAGAGAGAGTACCGCACCACCAACGGCCCGACCGTGGCTAGGTGCCGTTTCCGCCGAGTCACAAGTGATAGACGTTGTACCTTGGGAACGAAGTGCCCCATGTAGCCAGAAGCAGAGGTGGCGGGGCAAATATCGTTTAAGGGAAACTGCTTGCAGTTACCTCGTCTCGGACATTAGTCCATTTCGGTATCATTTACATTAGTTTATGTTAATTCTTGTAATTGATAATTATATATTTGAGGAAACCATTTTCTGTTTATTTGTCCATTTCTTTTCCGTAGAAATTATTGTGTTTATTTACAACGTACCCAACAAAATTTACTGAACAAAACTAGCTACCATTCCTCAACAAAAGTCAAGGCTTTACTATTAACAAAAAAGTCAGAGATTTAGATATGCAATCTCATTTATCGACATTCTGGTACATAGCGGAAAACCTAGAAAACTACGAGCATATAAATAATGAGAGTCCCATTCATTGGTTTCCTAAAAGGCTAAAAGTAAAAGGATTTTTCAGAAACTTAATTAATGGCATAAGTTAAGATATTTATGCGAGTTCCACTAGAATGCCTCTATGGTCCTTCAAACTTTTATGAACTGGGAATAGAGTTTGCTACATTTTCAGTGAATTATATTAATAGCAAGTGTAACAGCATGTAAATGTGACATTCTCCTACCTATAACAAGAATTATCCCTAAATACGATATAGAGTCGAGGTACTGATGTAATGTTGTACTCCAGACACCGCGTTTGTAGAATGTTACTTTCCTTCTTTTATATGTTCTTGCGCATAGAATAAGAAAATTGCTTGATAAAAAGTGGTGGCTTATTGAAAAATCTTTTAATTAAAGTATCAAACCCGTGATGTGTGTGTCTCCATTCTTTAAGGTAACTGATTCCAATACACTACAAAAATAATTAGGATCTATTAAGATTTTAGCTTAGTAGCACGAAACGGAAGCGGGATCGGCTTATAAGAAAAGTATGGGAACGCATCTTAAACGTCTAGTTAGAATTGTAGGTTTTCCCATTAATATACTGTATTTGTAACTTGGTATATTTAGGTATAAGTAAAAAATAAAAATAAAATAAAATTTAGGTATAAGTAAACTGTCAATTTAACTTAAACGATATTAATAGCCTAATGCTGAGTTTTCATAACATTGTACACAGACTAACATTTGGTATTCGACTATTCTATTAGCTCCATATAAATATGTACTACCCAATATGTAATGTGACAAAGAAATTTGTCGAACCTGATGCATTCGTTATTGAAAACTGAGACATTCTTCGAACACAGTCTTTCAATGCTTGGAGCTCAGCTTCTTTCTCATTTAGTTTAGTTTGGGCTTCGTGTAGTTCTGTTTCTAGTTCCACAATTTGTCCTTCCTGTTGTTTTATGAGCACATTGCACAACTTTTGGTTCAAAACAGATGGCATTACACCATTCGATAAAACTAAATTCGAAAGCTCGTTATATCCCTCGTAGATACCTTCAGTTGAAGCCTCATTCTGCACAATATAATACAGTAAGAAATCCGAAATTATTAACTACATGATATTCAAGCTGTTAAGAGTAATGGAAAATTATGTGTACTACCAATTGAACTAGCTTTAATACTAAAACTATTTGTACAAAAATTCAAGAACTGAGATTATCACAGGGATGAAGTCGAAATTTGATTCAGATCAAGTTAATATCACATCAATGAGAAAAAGAAGGGACAACAAAGATAAGAATGGGTATATACGAGGCTAAAACTATCAATTCTGTTGATGTTTAAATCTGCATTCATACTGTATAACTTTTTGGTGCTTTTATAATGCAGTCCCATTATTATAATACAAAATACTCAACGTTGCCAAGTTAAAGACACGCACAAGGGAATCATAATGTTATTTCAAAAACTATACTTTGTAAAATCAAGAAGAAATAAAAACTCAAGAATTCTAACTTTCATGCATCTTTACTGAAATATGCTTCACATTATATATATATATTTATATATATATATAAGAAAGCATGAAGAGACCCAGTGGGTAACTAGCTCCAAGTTTTTTAATAATTATTTAGAAAAGGGGGGACTTCTTGAAATATTTGTGGTTTTGGAATAAAACAATAGAAATGTTCTACTCCATGACAGGCTAAATTCATTCTCTACCAGGCAAGCAGTAACACCAGAGCATCCAGGTGGGCATAACAAATACAGAAAAAAAGCAGCAAAACGTGCATTGTAGGTTTTCTCACAATTCTGCAGAAAAATTTGTTGTTTTAAAATCAACGAAAAGATTGTCATGAAAAAAAAGAAAAACACATCTGTGAAACAATCTTACAAGTAACTTCTGTTGGTCAAATTTTCAGTACAAAGAACACAGAAATCAATAATATTAATCTCACATTTTGGCTTTCTTAGCTATATGGTTCCCGAAACTGTGTCACACTCTGCAATGGAAACAATATGTGAACATGCTATGTAAAACAACAGATAAGGTTTGAGAGAAGAAGAGATAAGAGAAGAGAAGTAAGGGAAAAATGAGAGAAGGCAATCACATTCTTAAAGAAAATAGTTTTATTCACCAATCAAAGTCTGAATTACAGTTACAGTATATGCATAAGCCTATTTGTAGACAGAGAAATGGCGAATGAAAACTTCAAATCATAAAGTTGTCTCTTTTCATCCTAAATGGTTAGGTTCTTTAAAGTCAAATAAATCCCTAATAGTTACAACTTTCAGAATTAAAGAACTCCTTCAAACTAATATCTTTTGAATAAATGGAAAGGAATCTAATTAATTAAGTAATCAATATTCCCCATTTCACCCTTTTCATCTTTTCTGGACAAATTTCCCATTTTACATTAATAGGATGCCGAGATAATTATATAATATTGATCATGCCAATAACATATCTCAATGACTATAGTAAGGTAAATTTCAACTTTTCAGATATTATTCTAGGATACCCGAATGGAAATAACATGGAAGAAAAGAAACTTCCCAGAAGTTCTTTTGTTCGGTATTCTCAAACCAGTGGTGGGGAGAAAAGCAACAACAAACACTTGGAAAAAGCACATTTTCAGATAGTTTTCAAAAAACAGAACACAATTTCAGGAGTTTCTGGAAAATAAATCTGGAAAAAATTTACCTCATAACTATCGAGTCTTCTTTCTTCAGGTACAGAAGCATCTGACTGGAAGCATGAAAGTTTTTGCAACTCGGACTCAAGTTCAGCTTCTAGAAAGTCCATTTCCATAATTTCTCCTTGTGATAGAGTGCTCCTATCACACTCGCCTTCTTCACTTACACAGGTACTGTAGTTTTGGACATTGTATTTGGCATATTTGCACTCAACGCTTGACTGTGGTAATAATGGGCTGTCTTTGCCTCTAGGCTCCTCTAAATCAGTATTTTTATCAAGTGTAGAACTTAAAACTTGACGATCATGTGATACCTTTCTTTTCGAAATTTCAAATTTCAATTCATTAACAACTTTTGCAGTTTCGTCCACTGCAGTATTAAGCTTACTGATTTCCGCTTTCCCAGCTGACATCATACACATGATTCCAACTCCAATTCCACGACTGAAATTTGAATTTCCTATAACATTGGAAAGGAAGAATTAGACTGCATACAAAAAATGATATAAAAAAATTCAACCTTATGTTGCCCTGCATTTGCTATGCTTCCAAAACTATTTGCTAGCCTCAAAATGCAGAACAGAAATACAAGATTGTTTATTCTTAAAGAAGAGCTTGTAGAGAAATATACTGATGATCCTTTCAGAAATCTATTAAATTTCTTTGTAAATGTTTCCAATTTTTTATCTTGGTACAGAATCAAACTATCTGGCCTTTGTTTTTCCAGTCTCATTATCAAACAAGAATAGGAACTTGGAAATCCAGATATAAATTACCAGAATAAACCATAAAGCTTAAACTACGATGTGCCAATGTTTAATTAGTGCTAATACCAAACAATATAAAAGTGCATCATCACAAGATATGCCAACACTTCCAACAAACTGTACTTTACAGCTGGTTGTTTGGTTTTGGCTTATTAAGCCAAATATCTGGGCTTGAAAATTCAAAGGTATACTGTGGTGGGTTAATTGAAATATCAGATCTTTTTTCGTTGATACTAACATACCTAGCACCATTATGGACCTTTTTTCACTCTTTTCAGTATATACTTACTCCAATAGATACTAATCAATTCATTTTTATTTTTATACTAAAAGATGCAAACAAAGAAGCACAACCAATCTCTAAATTTACGAATGTTTGTGATCTGTGAATTTTAAGAAATATTTACGCAATTCTGAGCCATATCCGTTTTCTTTCTAAAGTGCGCACATCGATTTCCAACCAAACATTTGGACATAATTTGGAAAACCTAGCAATTCCATCAACATACAGTATATACACTAAACATATACCTAACCTTTTGAAGAACAAGAATGGCATTTCCCAGGACCAAACTGCCAGTCCCTCTGTTTATTCACACAAAGATCAAATCCCTTCCAACCCTCTAAAACCCCGAAATTACATTTACCCATTTACCCCTTTTCTTAATCCCTTATCTGAACTCGGAAAAATAATAATACGTCTGATGGGTTACTCTAAAGACGGGATCTTTCGTCGATACTTTTATCATACTATATGACACCATTATAAAACTATTTCCCATCATTTTGAGAACCGTAATTAAAATCATGCCTCACCTACAGCAAGATAAATGTACTTCCAAACTAATAAGATGCAAAATAGAAGCACAATAAACAGAGAAGGAACTAAGTGGAGAGGCAGCCCCTGTTATGATAACACATTGATGAAAAACTAAAAAAAAATTTAATGTATTTTGACCAAAATCATAAAAAAATTAGCGTCCAGCCCCCCATTTTAAGGGGGGAAAAACTCATATAATGTACCAAAAAATTATATATAATATCGGCCCTCCCATTTCAAATTGTCCCTGTTAATGAATGCTTATTGAACTACTTCTATTTTTAAACAATAATACTACAAAAAATTGCATGCATAATCTGGAAACTTATCAATTTGCATCAAAACAATAAATACAAACTATAAATATACATTAAATAAGGAAAAAAAGAAACCTTTGGAAGAACAAGAATCACATTTGGCAGGACCAAACTTGGAAACCCTCCTTTTCTTCACACAAACACCAAATCCCTTCTTACTTTCAAGTTTACTCAAACTACCCACTTTTTTTCCACCAAACCTTTTTACCCTTTTATTTTTTACAACACCGTTATCTGGGCTTGAAAATTCAAAGTCATAATCAGATGGGTTAGTATAAAGATCGGATCTTTTATGGGTTTTTTGATCTGGGTCATTGTTGAATATCTTGGTAGCTAAAAAGCTTGACCCTGCTAGTGCTGCTGCTACAGCAAACTGCCACATTTGTAGAGAGAGATAGAGAGAGAGAGTGTGTGTGTGTGTGTGTTGTTGGGATCATAATAAGTGGAAATTTTAAAAAGTGTTGGTTTGTAAAGTGTGAGAAAATGGAGGTGTCACGTGACTTGTCACGTGCTTCCCGCTTTTGTAACCCTTTTTGCTTGGGTCAAACAGTCCCGGTAGTACCATTTTTACATACTTATAAATTATATTAAAATTGTTAAAATTAATTTTTTTTAAATCTAATCGTAAAATTTAACATTTAAACTATATGATCAAATTTTCAAAATTTTAATTCCGATAATTTTGATAAAAGTTCTTGACCGATCAAAATTACACGTAGTTTCATAATGAATAGTTAAATAGGAACCGACTGAGTAAAATTTAATAAATGAGCAATTAATTAAAGTGTACCACTTATCAAAATATGTACCTTCAATTTTTTTTAATTTAATAAAATAGTTCAAATCACGAAGTATAAGGTGAAATTTAAAATTTTAAAAATTTAGATACGAGAAACAGCAAGTCAAAGTTGCACGTATTTTCAAAAGTACATTTACTCATACACTTAATAGTAAAAAAAATTCTTTCTACATAAATTTAGTAAGAAAAGTAATGTTATTTTTTATTGCAATCAGTGAAAAGTAATTCAAACTCATACATTAGTAAAATAGAATTAGAGTTAAATTTGAAAATGTGTCTTCAAGTGTAATGTAATTAAACAGTATACGTTTATAATTGCAAACAACTTCTCTATTGCCTACGAGTGTTATGGCGAATGACGAATGGCGAATTATGTATGAATTTGGTGATCAACGACCTATGTGTTGAAGGGACGCTATTGATCATGATTGAAATGGAGAGGGTCCATACTAAATAGCTAATACGTACCTTCCATATTTACACCCAGTCTTTGTGTCGTCTTTGGCTGTATTTGCCGAAGAACATTCGGTCCTTCAGTGATCGTCAACGAGATGTAACCTCAAGAAACAATCCTCCAAATAGAAAAATTTAATAAAAACAACTAAATAGACACTAAGAGCGTATGGATCAATGTATGTTCTGTATCAATTTCTTCTAGATATCTGTATACTAGTTTTCTTTAAGTCGTCTCCTTGATAGGGGGATATCATAAGTTCAATATATAAATTAAATAATAAGTTATATAAGAGACAGAAAATGTTATTAGAGGTAAAAATGAATATGAAGAGTGAAAATATTACTGTAATAGATTATGATAAAATATATAGTTATTTATGATAGAAATATTAAAATAGTGATATTGATAACAAGAGAATGTTAAATTGTTGCCCTTAAAGGTATAAAAGCCTGTTAGTATAGCTAAAAATATATGATAATCCATATCAATTAATTATAGGGTTTATTTTTTGGCCTAGCTAAAACTATAGCTGAGTTCGGTCCGATTTAGTTTGGTTTTTGGCAAAACCGAAACCGATCAGATTTTCCGTTTCGATTTTTTTCGATTTCGGTCTTTTTAGTTTTTGGACCGAACCGAACCAAACCGGTTTGTTTCGATCCGGTTTCGGGTTTTTTTGGTTTTATTTTTGGTTTTTCAGTCTTTTTCGATTTTTTTTCATTCGATTTTATTGTAAACCGAAACCAACCCGAAAAAGCTTTGATCAATTTCGATTACGGTCTATTGGGTTCGGTTTGATTTTTTTTTGGATTTTAACACTGCAAGGACTACTTATCAAGCATTGAGCACCATTTGTTTTAATAATAACACAAACTATACGTGTTCATTTTACCACCAAGTAAAAAAGTAAAAAATAAAAAGTAACTTCATCTTCATCGCCTCTCCATCTCCCCTGCAATTACCCCTTTCTCTTTCTCTCTCTATATCTATATACCATTTCTCTTATAATAATTAACGTATTTTTTGGTCTAAAAAAATTGTAAAATGGGTCCTCAAACAAGAAGAATGACGTTTCCTAAAGTTATTATAGAGAGAGATACAGATTCTGAACAAAGTTCATCTGAAGAAGAAGATTATGAAGAAGAATATGAAGAAGAAGAAACCCTTTTAAGTAATAATGTAAAATCCAAAGAAGAAGAAAAAGAAATGGAAAAAGTTGGTTTTGTTGCTAATAGTAGTAATAGTAAGAAAAATATGGTTAATAAACAGCAAATTAGAGTGCCTATTACTATGTCTCTCAGCAAGGTTTGCAAGGTATTTTTTTTAATTCACTTTTGAGTTATGAATATAGTTGTTTACTTATGTATGTTTATAGATACAAACTAATAAGTAGTTTTTGTTGGAGACTTGGAGGGAAAGAGTACACTTTTATGAATAATTTTTGTGTTTTTTGGTAAAAATTGTTAAGTATGGGAGTAAGAAAGTAACTGATAGTGGGTAAATTAAATGAAAAGTGAAATCCATGTACTTTTTTTATAGTCATAACTTATAATGTATAAAAGAGTAATTTTTGTTGCTACTTTTAAAAGTAGAGAAGTATGTGTTCCTTCCCAATGGGAAATGAATAATTATTTAGTGTTCTGTTGTGTTGTATTGTTGTGTTATTGGTACTTTTGGATATCTCATTTGGTTAGGCTATTAATGGAAAATGGCAAAGAATTTTAGGAATGAGTTTTGAGCATAAGTGAGTTGCCAGTTGGGTTACAAGGGTGTGAATTGTGATATTTCCATTTTGAGAAAAGGCGACACAAGATATAATTTGTTTTTTGTATTTTAGTTAAAGTGTTCCTATTACAGCACTTGAGTCGTAATAAGAAGAAACCTTCACATAGATTTCAACCCATCCATGTTACAGGTTGGTTCCATCACTGGTTTTGTGATTTAAGGAGTGTGAGATTTATAACCTCGTGCGGAAAATATAAGAAACATGAAAGATGAAAGACAATGTACCCTTAAAATTTTGCATCTTCTGATGGAGTGATATGCACAAATGGCAATTCAACATTAAAATCGCATTTAAAGTTTAAAAAAATTACTTGCAAAAATCAGGAAAAAACATACCTTTTTTGCAATGGTGTTTTAGTTTTCAGTATCTGAAGTATGATGGTTTGGGTAAACTAGTTGGGCAAGTACATTTCCCTTGTGATAGTCTAAATTTCCAATTGCATAGAACAGAACAAATGTATATCTTGTTACTTTATATTTGTTCAACTTATATTGTTTTTCTTTATCATTATTGATAGGTTTGTAAGCAAAAAGGTCATGAGGCAGGATTTAAGGGGCCAACTTACATTGATTGCCCTATGAAGCCTTGTTACCTTTGCAAATTGCCTGGTAATAACTTGTTCCACCTTTTTATTCTGAAGTGTTTTTTATTCTTTTGTTTAGTTTGCTTGATTTTTAGTAAATCTGCCTATATTAGAAATAATTTCACATGTTTGTTTTTAGTTAAGAGTGCCGTTTGCATCCATTTTCCTTGTTTAGATTTCCTTACTATGTATATTCATTTACATGTGGTTTCAACATAAGCACATTTATCATCCATCCAAGCCAGCTAACTTCATTCGTTATAACTGGGTTGATTAATTTACTGATTATATTTTTCTTTTTTGGTTTTGTTTCTTTGAAGGTCACACCACAACGACTTGTCCTCACCGTATTTCTTGTGAAAATGGAGGCGTACCAGCTTTGTGTCGAAAAGACAGTAACAAGTCCTTGCATTTTGTGTTTGAAAGACAGCTCAGACCTCATGTACCTCCAGTGAGATGGAATCTTTGTCATACTTATATATGTTTATATATCAATAATCTTAGATCTTATCATTTAGCAGGTTTTCTTGAACCTCATTATACTTGATTAAGAGAAGCTAACGAATGTTATGGAAAAATATGTTCATCTCTTTCCTGTAATTCCAGAACATTTTCTGTCATGCTTTTTTACTATTTAGATTTTTGCTTGGATCACATCTAGAAAAGTTTAAGTGGCGGCCAATGACATAGGTGAAGTTGTGGTGGAAAATATATTGCTATATAAAAATAAGTTTAATCCTGGTTAGGGTAAAGTACGGAAAATGATAAAGCGGCATAGACGAGTCCTGATATTCTACCCCCTCATTTTTACCCTCTTAATCATTTTTCCCCCAGGTTTAATGGTTATGCACTCATACTACATTTGTTCTTATATTTTTTCTAAGTTAAGTAATCTATGATTTTTTCTTAAAAATAATAAATGGAATATTTATTAACGACGTCTGTAAAATGGATAAAAGTATATGTACACGGGGTTTTGCATTTTTATTTTTTTTGGAATAGTAAATATGGGATGAAGCCAAGTTTTTTTTTCTTATATATATATTTTTTGGTTTTATCTTCTAGATTAAGCCAGCATTCACAATTCCTGATCAAGTGAATTGTGCAGTTATCAGATACCATAGTAGAAGAGTCACATGCTTGGAGTTTCATCCGAGTAGTAATAATATACTCTTATCTGGTGACAAGGTTAGTACCATTGTATTTACATTATTGGGGATGATTGTGTCTAAATTATGCTTATTGTATTTTGTTTTAGTAAGAGTTTTCTTCTGTATTAAAGTAACAATGTCTTTTTGGTGTGATTGTAAAGAAAGGACAACTTGGAATCTGGGACTATGCTAAGGTCCATGAAAAGACAGTTTATGGGAACATCCACAGTTGCATACTTAACAACATGAAGTGAGTGGTCCCTTCATTTGGTTTGTTTTTTAAGTTGGCATCTGAAAAAAAACTCGTCGTCTCATCTCTGAAATAAGTTGATCATCGTCCAAATATGTTCAGATTTAATCCCAGAAACGATGGAACAGTATATGCAGCGTCATCAGATGGAACAATTAGTTGCACTGATTTGGAGACTGGAATTTCCTTGTCATCGATGAACCTTAATCCTAATGGCTGGCAGGTATCTTCGAACTTTAAGCTTGATAAGTGGATTGTACTTTATATGCAATTTAAAAAATATATATTTTTCTACGGTTTCTGATGGTGGTGTTATCAATTACTCCTACTTTTCTATCTACTATAAAGATACTTATGATATATTTTACTTCGATATTACCATAAAACAAATATGCTGAACAGACTTGATCTTTGCTTCATGGTTATTATATTTTGGAAAAATATTAACTTTAAATTCAGTGAATTCATCTTCTCTGTTGTCAAGTCTCAAATGCTAGTAGTTAAACTTCAGACTTCAGTAGAGGCGTTTAGGCCAAACTAGGGTTTAATAAGAAATGTTTCTCTTATTATTGTACTTGAAATTGGTATGGAACCCACACTGTCTCATATTAATTTTACGGAGAAAATTACTGTCAAATTGGGAAGATTACACGAATTAAGTAGTATACTTAGTGTTCTACCCCATTAGGCTCACCGGGAGAAAGCATTAATTTTATGAATTAGTATGTACTATGTAGAATAAAGTGAAGTTTTGTAAGACTTGTCATACGAATTTCCTGTTCTGGTGCATAAGCAGCCTAGCTCTAGTTGTTTGATCATGCCAATTTGTATATTTGAATATCCATTTAAGTCCTTTATACGACTCATTTAAGTTCGTAATATGAAATGAAATTAAAAAATAATATGCTTTAGAATGGCTTGTTTATTAGAGTGATATTTTAAATTGAATTGAACATGATTTTCTGTAGGGTCCAAGTACTTGGAGAATGCTTTATGGCTTAGATGTCAACTCGGAGAAGGGTCTTGCGCTTGTTGCCGATAATTTCGGGTTACTATACATGTAATTCTTTTTTCTTCCTTATAGTTACAGTTAAACTTAGTTCGTGGAACATGTTTAGTTACTTAAAGCTCATGTTTTTACCCCTTTCTAGACTTAATGAACCTAAGAGCCTCTTCACTTACTTATAGATCATTACTTTTCCCTTTTTTTTATGTAATTAACCCATTTTCCTTTATGAAGTTTGATCCATGTTTCTGCCTGTGGTCCTTGTTAATGACAAATTAGCACCTATTTCTGAAGTACTCGATTAGTAACTTATCCAACACACAACTGTTTGAGTTACCTTTAATTCTTTAAGGGTTTGGTATCCCATATAAAATGATTGGGGATCTGACCCAAAAAAAAAAAGGTTCAGAAGTTTGTATAAAACTGGCAGTGGTAATTTTGATATGGTAGGATTTGATAACATGCTTATGTGTTCTTGTAATTAAGGCACTTGACTTTAACTGTTGTGTTAATTGTTATATGGTTTTGTGTAGGGTGGATATGCGCTCCAATAACAAAGTGGAAGAGGCTGTGTTAATTCACAAGAAAGGGACTAAAGTTGTGGGGTTACACTGCAATCCTTTTCAGCCAGACCTTCTTTTGAGTTGTGGCAATGATCATTATGTGAGTTCTTACATTTAGTTGATGAGTTTTTTTCCTATCATTTTCTGCACTTAAAAGTTCTATAAAGTGAGAGAACCTGTTCCGAAAATTTCTCAGTTGTTTACCTGTGTTATATTTTTATATTACATGTAAAGGCAGTGCATTCGAGAACCACAATTCACAATAGTAACTAGTAAGATTTAAAATTCGAAGCCCTTTTTATATTTATTTTCCACTTACTAATTTCCTATTTAAATAGCTCAGCTTAAAAAATGGTGAAGTTGGAGGTAAAAGTTTGTTTGACGACTTAATCCGCTCTTTCATGTTACTTGATAGCTTTTTAACATAATGCTAACTTCACCCGCCAACTGGTACCCTTCTGATTCCACTCTCATTGCATAATTGCTCTATCTTTGCCAATATTTGCAAGAGAAGACCATATAGTAAGAAAGCAAAAAGCGCGTAGTTAAATTTTAAAGAATTCCACGCTAATAGTTAGGTTGTTTTTCTTTATATGTAGGTCAATTTATTCTTTAAAACTGCTTTTTTGCTAAATAAATTAGATATAATGTTATTTTTATATGGCTGCGATTTTAGAGAGGAAGAGCAACACCGGTGATCATGGAATTTAAATTGTTCGTCTATTTTCTGGAAACTTATTAGTCCTTTCACTTATAATTAAATCTCACAAGCATCACACTCTGTCGCTGCTAGTTTATAAGAATGTAATTCATTATCTATATGTTGTTCTAACAGGCTCGAATATGGGACCTGCGGCGGTTAGAAAGTGGATCTTCCCTGTGTAATCTTGTACATGGACGTGTGGTAAACTCTGCCTATTTTTCTCCACAAACTGGGAGTAAAATAATGACCACTTCTCAGGACAATCGCCTTCGAGTTTGGGATTCTATACATGGTAATCTGGAGACTCCAAGCCGAGAAATTGTACACAGTCATAATTTCAATCGATATTTAACTCCTTTCCGAGCTGAATGGGATCCAAAGGTGATTATTTCATCTACAAGTT
Source organism: Primula veris (assembly GCA_963682055.1). Lineage (NCBI taxonomy): Eukaryota > Viridiplantae > Streptophyta > Magnoliopsida > Ericales > Primulaceae > Primula > Primula veris. Next base: position 28,826,852 of record OY821749.1, read on the forward strand.
GATCTGGAAATGCTAAAAGAATATTTAAAGGAAATTATTGCTTTTCTACAGACCGATGAGCTTTTTACAGTTTGTACACGATACTAAATTATTTTACATCTTAACAATTAGCGCTCTCATAGTAAATTTTCAACTCAAAAGCATTAGTTTATCTCACGTTGTTCAATGATTCGATCAAATTGCTGTACTATCTATCAATTTATGCAATATGGGATAGTTAGCACAACATCATAAAAATTGAACACTTGTAAATTTTGATGAGTTGGTGTAGTAATTGTTCGCTTTCGTATTGATTGTTGCTCAACATTTAAATTATGATATGTTTGAGTAATAACTTTTGTATTTTAGTCAAAAAATTAATTCATGGTATTGGTATGATATTATTATTAAAATCTGAAAGATTGGTGTTGATAACTGATGATTCTCGATTAAAATGGAATTTTGTCAATTGTTTTTTTTTTAGGACATGTCCGAGTCCCTAGTGGTTATTGGGCGTTACATAACCGAAACATATAATGGAGTTGCTTTGCATCCTATCGATTTTATAGACATAAGCACTGGGCAAATGGTTGCTGAGGTCATCGATCCAAACATCACATCAATAAGTACTGTTAACAAACTACATCCAAGAGATGACATATTAGCATCTGGAAGTTCAAGGTTTGATTTATTCTTTGTATTCTTTATCCAGTTTAGAAGCGTATTTATGCGTACCTAGAACTTTATACATATGAAACGACTTACAAGTGACTTTTGTGGGATAACATATGCAGAGTGACTGCTTATGTGATATATGTATACCACAATTTTTTATTTTTTTTTATTTTTTTTTTGCGGATGGTTGTACAAGCATCAAGTCCCAAGTTAAACATGTTTTTTGCGGATAGTATAACAATTGCACTGTGTTGGACTCGAATTCTTGAACTTATATAGTATTTTTTTTTTTTTAGAATAACCCCATAATCTTTTATTTTCAGGTCCCTGTTTATTTGGAGGCCTAAGGAGTCTGAAGAGGCGGTTCAACTCAAGGATGAAAACAAGTTTGTTATTTGTGGAAAAGACGAGAAGAAAAACAAGAAAAAAAAGTTTGATGGAGAAAGTGATGATTCCGAAGATGACTTATCTAAATTAAAAGGGAAGAAGAAATTAAAGTCCAGGAAAACATCTAGTGTTAAACGAGATCGTTAGTAAAGCTTGTAAATGCAATCAACTGTTTGAGCTGGTGATGACGTGTTCTCAGTCAATTTTGCTCCTTTTGCCAAGCTTCCTCACTTTTTGGTCAGTGCGTATTTTAGGGTGTCTAAGTTAGAATATCGAGCAGTTCTGTAAATTATCTTGTGCAGCCATGTATTGTTGAGCAATCTTTTTATTTTGGATGTTAAGGCACTAAAGACTATTGTTGAATATGCTTCTTAACTTTAAACCATAACCATTTTTGTTGTACGCTCTTTAACTTGGTATACCAGTGTTTTCTTACGCAGGTGCATTTAGGTAGTTTTATTAGCTTTCGCGTGCTATTCTCTTTCCCTTTTAGTTTGTAGAAATTCATTGATTCTATAGCCGCTATACGGAATGAAACGGTGCATCAAGCTAGTAGTGCTTCTTTGCGTCTCAAAAGAGACGGTCTCCTTGCTTGCTATTCTAGTAATTTAGTGTAATAATTAAAACTTTAGTGAGGGAGGGGGCAATTCGTGGTTAGCCGACATCTAAACAGATCTGAACTCTCTTTTCCTTAAATTCCTTTATAATTGTGTTGAAATGGAGAAGTCAGGACTCGGGATAAAAATATAAATTTGCTTTTTGTCGAGTTACATCACAATGAGTATATTGAGTTATATCTTATCTTCCCTATGCTATGCTCCTCGACACAGGTCTACCAATATTCGTCCCTGGGGCGTTTATGGAAATTGTAGATGTAAATCCAGTTTTCGAACATGAGTTGCAGCTCATAGCTAACACCCTACCCATCCAAACGAACAACAATGAAAGCATAAAAATGAAAGGTACGCAAACCAAGAAACGTTTTCATTGTTTGTAATCTGTGATCAACAACATGAACAATGTCATAACTCTAATGAATTAATAATCACCATTTATAAGTTCTCTGACGCTGAACAAGTACCATGAAATAAACCAAATTAACTCAACGTGAGATAAAAGTAAAAGGTTCCAAAAGGGAAAAAGAACATACAAGTAATAGATTTCTAATCTTTCTTTCAGATATATAGATAATCGCAAGTCTTCTCGTAAAATCCATGTAAATAGTAATGAAGTCGCAATTATTACATAATGCTTCTACTTTCCTGTCAACCTCTGAAACCAAATAGAAGCGATGCAACCAAAATACAATTTCAATACTGTGGAAGACCACTTCTCCTGGATAGAAGAATCAAACTGATCTGCAAAAGAAAAAACCAAAAAAGGAGAGTGCTAAGTGGTGTCTGTGAACCAAAAGAAGATATATGGAATCAAATTAAGTTCAATTGACTACAAACTAAGGAAACTAAGAGTCAAATTTGCAATTTACTAATAACAAATGCTAGCAGCCTAACAGCATTTAAATTATCCCTAGGTGGACATAGAAAACTGAAGCATTATTTCGTTTGATAAGCTAGGTACAGAGTTAGCTCAATTCCTTTTTAACATTTTTTTATATAGCATCTAATTTATTACGTTAGAATTTAAGCTACAGTTCAGGTTTAATTATAACAGACAAATTATTTAAAAAATAGCTCCTATCATTTGCATTTCTCATTATTTTGTCGATCTGGTTAGTGATATGATCTGGTTCATAACAGCTGCCCACAAGACAAGGCACGAGACAAGTGAATGAAAAGGATAAAAGGAACATCAAGTTATTAAGTATTTTTCAATTGAATTGCTCACATAGACCCAAACGAAACATTAAATTTTGTATTGCACATATTAATATGGAAAACAGAATAACTGATTTAAATAATAAGCATATACTTACCCAGTTAAATTTTGATCAATCAGCCCTTTTATAAGAAGGATGCTTCCGAGCAGCCCTGGCGTTCTCATACTCAAACTTCAATACATTAGGTATATGAGATGTATCCTTAACATAAAAAAATCTCCCAAAAACACTCTCTTCAATCATCGGGAAATAACTTTTGAGCACACAATTCACCACCCAAAACCACCCTCCACCAAGAAAAGCCCCCAAACCAGCACCAGCAAACACCTGTGCGATTGTGTGGTACCCTAAATAAACTCTAGAGTACATAGTAAGTATAGCCAAAGGCCAAATTAATCCCCCTGCGACCCACATCTGGTTTCTACTCAATACGCCAATTCTGTAATGAGTCAAAAGCGTGAAATATACGGCGAAGAAGAACATGTACTGAGAGTGGCTTGAGGGCCACCCGTGAGAATCGCACATCTCAAGAAGCGCACACGTGGCGGGGCGGGCTTGCTGGAAAAAGTCCTTGATAATTCCGTTGATGAATTGAGAGATGATCATACCTGCTTTTCCAGAAGGAAACTTACCATCAAAATCCAATAGTATAACGTAATACCAAATATAATAATGCTAATAAAGACAGTGACAAATATCACGCATTTTCATCACAGATTCCGATGTTGGATACAGACATTACATATTCAAATTCTTTAGTGCATACTTTGTCTGCCACTTTAAGAATATTAACTTAAAACTGAGACCGGTTAAGTTCATCTAATTAATAATTTTACGTTTCAGACAAGAACACCCTAATCTAAATGTTAATTTAAAAAAAAAAATCAACACAAATTTGTTTGTTAGACCTTTTCCCGGCGTAACAAATTTTAAATTTAAACGAAAAAGCATAAACAATATATCTTCTTTCATTTTCTTCTTAAAATGAAATAAGGACTCTCCTGCCTGTATAATAAGCAGTACACCAAACCCCATTATTAAATCAGGCTTTAATGTAAGGCAATAAAAAACATAAGCAGGAAAGATAACTGCAAATGTGAATGGTAACCGAATATTAGAAAATGATTACAGCTTGCAATTGACAGCCCAGCCACCCCACCCAAAAGGAAACAAAGCTTTTAATGCTGCTATGCTCTAAATATTTTGAACCACTACTAACAAACAAATCTTGTTTCAACGCTTGTTTTCTCCTCCCTATAACCCTATGAACAAAAGTAAGTTGAATCATCTTTGTCTCCAAATATCGGAACAAGAAACAAAGATGGTAACTTTAAACGGCTAGATATATCAACAAGGAGAAAATGTTGTTGAAATCTTCTGGGTAAGGACAAAGTAATGCATAGAGAAAACCATAGACCCAGTCCTAGGTGGGATAAGAGAACCATTGGGAAAAAAAAACGCCTCTACATTTTTTATGTAATGTAATAAAAATTTCCCTTGAAAAGTTTAGCCCCCAACTAGGGGAGAAATCTGGACACATCATCAGTTCCACCCCCTCTAGATACAATCCTGGTTACACCACTTTACACCAACTCTTTATTATCTTATCAGATCTGGAAAGATTGATCTTACTCCTGATCAAAACTGCTTCTCCGATTGCTGAAGACATCTATTCTATACCTACCCGAGAAGCCCCCCAAAAAAAACTCCGTTTTTTAGTCACGAAAAAACAGGATGGAATCAGGGGCACCCCCCATAACTAGGAAAAAAATACTATATTATATATATAATTTGACTTCAGTTTTTCTCAAAACGTTAATTTGGCACCCCGTTATTTTCCCACTTGGGTTCGATTTCTTATGTGAATTTCCGCACCCCTCATTACGATTCGAGGCTTCTCCACTCGATGACATGTGATATGTCAAACATAAGTATACACTAAACTCTCTGTTTCGCTACTTTAAAAAATGACGAATTTTGTTCTATTTTAACACCTTTAACCCCCAACAATGTAAAAAAAAAAATGGACACATCAATTCCATCCCCTCTCAACACAATCCTGGTTACACCATTACATACAACTCTTATCTGATCAGATTTTAAATCACATAATATTAAAGCAAGATCAAACCTTTTATCAAACTGCTTCTCCAAATCTAGTTTCGTTTCATCTAAATGTTGAAAAGGTGGATATGATTAATAAACTCAATTACAATATATCAAACTTTGTGTATATACTAAACTAGCAATTTCAACCCAGGAAACAAAACAAGATCATCTGTATCAATTAAACAACGGAAAAAAAAGTGGATATGATCAATACACTCAATTACTCGTACTACAATATACTATCAAACATGGGTAAATATAGAACTAAACTATCTTTTTCAACCCGAGAAACATAAAAAGATCATTTGTTTCCATGTAAACAATAAAAATAATAAATAAGCTCAATCACTATAATCTATCAAACAATGGTTATATACTAAACTAATGTATATTTCAACCTGAGAAACAAAAAAAGATAATATCTTTCCAATCAAATAATGGAAAAAAGGTGGGCATTACTAAGTATACTGAATTACTACAATATATCAAACATTGGGCCATATATTAAACCATCTTTTTCAACTTAAGAAACAAAAAAAAAACATTCTTTCCAATTAAAAAATGAAAAAAAGTGAGTATGCTCAATAAACTCATTAACTACAACAAATCAAACATGGGTAAATATTCCAAAGTCCAAATCATCTTTCCCACAGCTGTAATTTTGTAAAACTCGGAAATCATATCTCAAGACGATATCTTTTTCAACCCGAGATACGAAACAATAGCATTTAATTGATCTAAACAAGGGAAAAAATGGGTATGATCAATAAACTCAACTACTACAATAAATCAAACATGGGCAATATTCCAAACCATCTTTTTCACTACTGTAATTTACTATAAAAAAAACCCAGAAAAACTAAGCATTGAAAAAAAAAGGTGGGTATGATCAATAAACTCAATCACCACAACAAACCAAACATGAGCACTATTCCAAACCATCTTTTTTACGAAACTATAATACAGTAAGCACTAAATAAACTAAAAAAAGAATAATAATAATAAATAAAAGAAAATACCTCCAGCGAAGAAGATGACCTGGAGCTCACGTCGAAAAAGGAAATGAGTAATAAAACCACCTAAAGAAATAAAAACGGGTACCAAAGAAATCCAAGCTAAGAAATGACCCAGTTGATCACCTCGAGTGTACCGCACGTGCGTTAATGATATCGCTTTCAGACCAATACTCTCGTTGCTTTCCAAAGACATTTTTAATAAAAAAAAATGTTTGTTTGTTTGGATTTAAATTGGGGAAGAAAAATATAATCAAGAATGGGATTTAGATTTGGGTTTGGTTAGATAATAATATTTATCTGTATTGAAGTGTATATATATATATATAGAGAGAGAGAGAGAGGAAGAAGAAGATGGGAGAAGTTATATATGAGGCTGTATTTTTTATTGCAATAAATATCTGGTTTCAACTCAAAATCGTAAATCTTTAAATTTAGTATTTGTAATTCGGATTTAGGGTTATTTTGAAGTCGAAAAACAGAGCCCATGTATTTAGAGAAAATTAAGGATTGGTCCACGAAAACAAAAGTATTTAAGGATTGATCCAGCTATAAAATTCATTTAAGGATTGGTCCATTATTTATGAAACTAATTAAGGATTGGTCCACTATATATATATTATACATATTCTGTTTTTTTAAACAGTTGTATCTATCTCTCTCTCTCTAAACCGTTTCTCTCCATCTCTCTCTCTCTAAACCATCTATATACACTATTAGCTGTATATCTCTCTCACTGAACGAATTTTATCAAATTTCTGTATATCTCTCTCTCTCGACAGACAGGTTCTCTCTCTTCAAACTGTTTTTTTATTGCTAGCTTCGTTTTTCTTGCTGAGTTTAGCTCAAATTGCTTTGCTGAATTTAGGTTTTAGAGATTTATTATAATAAATAATAAATCAGAATTTTCTAACACAATGTATGATTTATTCAGACTGTTTTAAAAAAACAGTTTGAGCTATTGTATTCAAGAGTTACAGAAAACAGTCTGAGTTATTAATAAACAGTCTGAGCTACTGTATTTCTTGTTATATAATAACTCAGACTGTTTTCTGTAACACAATGCATGTTTTGGTTAGGTTTTTAGAGATCAATTGCGTTTATTATTAAAATTCAATACTTCATACTGTTTTTTTCTTGCATTCAGACTGTTTTAAAAAACAGTGTTTATTATAATAATTCAGACTGTTCTGTATGATTTTGTATTGTTAAAATTCAAGAGTTCATACTGTTTTTTCTTGTATTCGGACTGTTTTTAAAAACAGTCTGAGCTATTTATTCTAGAGTTACAGAAAATAGTCTGAGTTATTATAAACAGTCTGAGCTATTGTATTCTTGTTATATAATAACTCAGACTGTTTTTTGTAACACAATGTAGGTTTTTGTTAGGTTTTTAGAGATCAATTGCGTTTATTATTAAAATTCAATACTTCATACTTTTTTTTTAATGTATTCAGACTGTTTTAAAAAACAGTGTTTATTATAATAATTCAGACTGTTCTGTATGATTTTGTATTGTTAAAATTCAAGAGTTCATACTGTTTTTTCTTGTATTCAGACTGTTTTAAAAAACAGTCTGAGCTATTGTATTCTAGAGTTACAGAAAACAGTCTGAGTTATTATAAACAGTCTGAGCTATTGTATTCTTATTATATAATAACTCAGACTGTTTCTGTAACACAATGTAGGTTTTTGTTAGGTTTTTAGAGATCAATTGCGTTTATTATTAAAATTTAATACTTCATACTGTTTTTGTGCACAGGTATTTTTTCTGATGGATTCGGTTGATTTAGTAATGTATTGTCGATATAATGATCAATGTGTCCCTGTTGCTCTGAATAAGCGTATGACCTATGCGGAGTTATTACATACAATAAGTAATAGGTTTAGCTTGAATTTGGATTCAGTGTCTCTAACCTACTTAGCAATTAGAGATGAGCGATGTTTATTGAGATCGGATGATGAGTTGAAAGATATGGTCGCTCTGTTTAACGTGTTGGAAAAAAAATAGTAGAGATTCTAGTTTTTGTTGGGACTGTATCCACTTGCACTGTTGGTACTTCGAAGGAAATAAGTGCTGATTGTTCTGAATTTTCGGATGATGATGATTGGTGTGATGCAGGTTCTAGTTTAGCTGTTAGGAAGGTTTATAAAACGAGTGAGTGGGCAAACTTGATAACTGGGGTTGGGCAGATTTTTAGTTGTGCTGATCACTTTAGAGAGTCATTACGGAAATTTTGTATATATGAAGGTCATGTCCCCTGGTTTGGAAGGAATAACTCGGTTAGGGTGGTCGCTTATTGTGAAGAGAGGGATAGTATTGGCTGTAGCTGGTACATATATGCTGGTGTGTGGACCTCAGACCAACAATTTAAGATTAGAAAGTTTGAATCACAACATACATGCAAAAAGTTAGCCCCAGGTGCTCTGAACAAGCATGTAAATAGCAAGCTCATATCGAAAATAATGGATGAATATGTGAGGGAAAATCCAAATTTAGCCCCTTCTGCTATAATATCGCATTTAAGGATTGGTTATGGGTTGGAGATAAGCTATTATAAAGCTTGGAATGCTGTCCAAATGGCTAGCGGAATGCACAGTGGGGATATCGATGAATCATACAACCAATTAGAAAGGTATTTTGTGGGTTTAGAATCGACAAATCCTGGGAGTCGCAGTGTCATGGAACTTGATAAGGATGGGAATGGTTCAAATCAATTCAAAAGGGTATTTTTCTCTCTTCATGGCTGCATAAAAGGGTTTAGGGATGTTCGCCCCATGCTTTTCATTGACGGAACATTTTTAAAAGGAAAATATAAGGGTGTTTTATTGTCTGCAGTCGGCAAGAATGGCAATAAAGGTTTGTTTTTCCTTTTTCAAGCTCTTTTTTTGTTTGTTTTTTGCTACATTAATGGTTTATATAACTCAGACTGTTTTTAAATTTAGTTCAGACTGTTTTGTTATACAAGCCTAAATTGTGTTGTTATCAGACTGTTTTATATACAACTTTTGTTATATCAGACTGTTTTTGTTATAAAAATGTTTTTGTTACCAGATTGTTTTTGTTATCAGACTGTTTTTGTTATCAGATTGTTTTTGTTATCAGACTGTTTTTGTTATCAGACTGTTTTTGATTTTCAGACTGTTTTTGATTTTCAGACTGTTTTTGATTTTCAGACTGTTTTTGATTTTCAGACTGTTTTTGATTTTTTTAATGTTACAGGGTTGTATCCACTTGCTTTTGCTATTGTTAGCAGTGAGAATATTGATAATTGGGGTTGGTTTCTAGAACAACTGAAGTTAACTATAGGTGATGACCGTCCTTTGACATTTTTCTCGGATAGACATATTGGGTTGTTGGATGGTATGTCTCGGATTTTTCCCAACGCAGACCATTATTACTGTCTACGCCATTTGAAGGATAATTTGAAATTGAAGTTTAGTGGGGGTGATGGAACAAAAAGGACTGAAATTATTAATTTGTTGCAAACTTGTGCAACTTCTGCTACAATTCCTTTGTTTGAACAGAATATGAAGTTGTTGCGCAATATGGGGGGTCGTAAAATAGATAAATTTATGGAGAATTGCAATCCTATGAAATGGGCCGAAGCATATTGTGTAAAGTCGCGATATGGTGAGACAACTTCCAATGCTGTGGAATCATTCAATAATTGGATCAATGATATTAGAGAATTACCTATCACTGAACTGATTGATAAGCTAAGATTGAAATTGATGAAATGGTTCGATGAAAGAAGAATCAAAGCAGGTTTGTGGCAACTCAGACTGTTATGTGAATTCGTGTTTGTCATCATATCAGACTGTTTTTACTAGGTATACGTTTTTAAGAGATTTTTGGTTATGTTTTTTTTTTTTTGCAGCAACATGGAAAGGTGTTCTGTGTCCTTTCTACCAAGAAAAATGGGACACATTCATTCACAACGGTCTGTCGTTTTTGGTTGTGAGGTCAGGGTTTTGGAAATATGAAGTGCTGTCAGCTCCATCCGAATACGTGGACCTGGGACATCGGCAATGCTCATGTCATGAATGGAAGAGGACTGGGTTCCCGTGCCAACATGCAGTTTTGTGTATTTCTAGGGACAAACTGCCTATGGAGAATTTTGTTGAAAAATGGTTCTTTGTGGACATTTATCGAAGTTCGTACAATACGCCAATCAACCCAGTCCCTAGTTCTATTTGGCGAGATTCTGAATTGATTAATGAGTCAAACATTAAACCTCCAGAAACATCAAGGCCTCCGGGAAGGCCTCAAAAGAAGCGTATTCCATCAGGTGGTGAGGCAAATCCAGTCGCGAAAAAGAAGAAAGCTAATCAATGCGGGAGGTGCAAGAAATATGCAAATCATAATCAACGGACGTGCAAAGAGAAGCTTTCTTCTGAAGGATGATCGTGAATAGATTTTTTAGTTGTATATTAGACTTTTTTTAGTTTTATATGATGTTGGCCTTTTTCAGACTGTTTTTAATAATACAGTCTGATTTTATGATATTAATAATACAATATGAGGTTCTTGTATTCATACTGTTTTACAAATCAGTTATTTAGAGTTCTTTTTACAGATCAATTGCGTTTTTTTTATTATTATTCTTATTCAGACTGTTTTCAGACTGTTTTAGAGATCAATTGCTGTTATGTTTGTTGTGCACAGGTATTTTTTCTGATGGATTCGTTTGTGCACAGGTATTTATTCAGACTGTTTACAGTTTTGATTTACAGTTTTATATTAAAAACAGTCTGAGATTATGATTGTAATACAGACTGCTTATATGTTTTCAGACTGTTTTTAATAATACAGTCTTATTTTTACGATTGTAATAAAGAAAACGAAGAAAACTAGTTACATCAATCATCATATTATTCAGACTCTTTTTTATTAGTCAATAGACTTCTTTAAAACAGTCTGAATTGTGAGTAATGAAACAGTCTGAGATTCTTTCTGAAAACAGTATGATACTCTAATGAACATAAAAACAGTCTGAGTTTCTAATGATACATGTCATATGATGTTTTTTTAGTATATTGTCGTAAATGATTCAGACTGTTTATAATAATACAGTATAATTGATAGTAATAATACAGTCTGAGATTTAATAATATATTTTCAGACTGTTTATATTACATTGAAATATATTAACGGAAGAAATAAAGTGAAGCAAACTAGTTACATCAATCATATTATTCAGACTCTTTTTTTTTAGTCAATAGATATCTTTAAAACAGTCTGAATTGTGTGAGTACTGAAACAGTCTGAGATTCAGACTGTTTATAATAATACAGTATAAATGATAGTAATAATACAGTCTGAGATTTTATAATATTTTTCAGACTGTTTTTTGTAATACAGTATAAATACGTTTTTATATGTTTTTAATAATACATTTATGATTGATAGTAATAATACAGTCTTAAGATTCATTGAAAAATATATTGGCGAAAGAAAATGGAAAAGAAACGAAATCATATTCGAACAAAATAATAGAACTCTTTTCTATTCAGACTGTTTACAAATAATGGAACTATTTTTACATTCAGACTGTTTACAACTAATTTTTACATTAATCAAACTGTTTTTGTTAATTCAGACTGAATGTATCGATTGACGATTCTCGTTATTATCTTGGCCTTGAACTCTAGTATCTTGTCGGAAGTCGTCTCTCTTGTGACAGGTTCACCATTGATGATTGTCTCCATGTTGTAGCACACATACAATGCACAGTCTGATCTGTAAAAAAATAAAACATGTAAAATTAATTTTGATTTATATGAATAGTAAAAACAGTCTGAATATCAGTAGGCACATATTTTTCTTACGTGGCTCCTTGATAGGGACAGTCTGTTACAACGTCTAACGTGTACCCATCTTGTGAATCAAGTGAGAAGGAGGGCACATCAGCTATCATTTTCAATTTTTCTTGTACAAAGGCCATCTGTAACATTAAAAAAAATATATACATTTAAAAGATGAATAGGGTAGTTTTTGCAAATTCAGACTGTTGTATTTTAAAAAGAGTCTGAATTACCACTAGTTTGGCGTCATCAAGGTAAGGGTCTGGTCTGTTGATATTGCAAGGAGGTATGTTGCTATTATAAAAACCCCACTTCTTCGATTCGACGTTCAGAACCAATAGAGTCCAGTGGTCTGCCTCTACGTCAATGGGTCGGTTCCTATTCGAGTTAATAGGGAAGAACAATAACTTGTATCCGTTCTGAACGTGCTTCCTCAGCTTATCGGTGATTTTCGCATCGAGCTCATCCTCGTATCTTTTCCTGTCTTTTAAAAAAAACTACAAACCAAACAACAACGAAAAGGTTTAAGATAAAATCTCAGACTCTTTTTGTAAAGAAACAAAGTGATGCATTGACAACATAAAAAGAGTTTGTGTTTTTACCCATAATACGGAGGTCAATATCTTGAATGTTTTTGTAGATTTTGCCTGGTATTCTTGCCTCAATATGTGGGTATACCCATTTATGATCTGCGATAAGGACAAGTTTTAGAAAGAGTCTGAGTACAAGAGCTTGTAAGCAAGCAATTAAATTGTACGATCCTTGTATACTTACATTACAGCATAGCAACTGGCCATTAATTAAGTTGTAGATGTCGTTGAGAGTGATGAAGTAATCCTTATTGTTTGAACCGAGTTTTGAGAACAAGGCGGCACTGTAAATTAAAATTTTATAGTAAGCACAAAACAGTCTGAGATTGAAAAAAACAGTCTGACAACAAAACAGTCTGAGATAAAACAGTCTGAGATTGAAAAAACAGTATGAGATTGAAAAAAACAGTATGACAACAAAACAGTCTGAGTTAAAAAAAAACATTAAAAGTTGTATATAAAAGGGACACAATAGATCATTTTTTTTAAAGAGTCTGAGCTATATAAAAAAGAGTCTGAGCTATTAAAAAACAGTATGGGGCTTGTATAAAAAAACAGTCTGAACTAAATTTATCATTCTGAACTAAACAGTCTGAACTAAACTTTCTAACAAAAAACAGTCTGAACTAAACAGTCTGACAAAAACACAATTGATCATTTTTTAAAAAGAGTGAGCTATATAAAAAAGAACTAAAAACAGTCTGAACAGTCTATAAAAACAGTCTGAACTAAAATTAAAAAGAGTCCAAGCTATATAAAAGTATCATAAATACAAAACAGTCTTCATTAAAACAATTCATACTGTTTTAAACAGTCTGAGGTAAATGTAAAGAGTGTGAGACCTAATTGTATCATAAACACAAAAATAAAAAGAGTCTGACTTACAATGGTCCATTTGCGTTGTGAATTTCTTGAATTTTGCTGAAGATGTTGTCAGGGAGCTTTGTTGTGATATCATTCTCATTTTTATTTGTGATGATATCGTGTGCTCTCTCTGTTTTGTCCGGTACATGGTCTACTAGACTACTGAAGTCGATTTGTGGGAAATAGCCTTCGTCACCTTGGTCGTCCAGTACAGGAGTTTTCTTTTTTGATGCTCTCTTTTTTGCTGTTCGTCCACCCTTTGGTTTTTTATTTGGTTTTTCCAACAACGGCTCAGGAGCGCCTACGTCTGCGACCATTTCAGACTTGTCATCTTGATCAGCTTGCTTACGTTTCCGTAGCTGGTTCTCATTTTCTTGGATTTTTGTTGGAGAGTCTATTTTACTTGGTGTGTACTTCACTGGTGGTCTCCTATCTGTTCTTGCTCTGATACGGAGAATGTTGGATCCCGGACCATCATACTCATAACCGAGTCTTTCCAGAATTTCTTTGCGGATTAAATCTAGCTGTGGAGTCTGTATATCCGCATTTAGGAGAGCATCAGTTATAACTTCATCGATTCGGCACTTTTGTGAGTAGTCGTGTGCCGCATACACCTGTGCATCATTGTATAGCCCTTCTTTTAGCTCATGTTCCCCTGCAACAATAGGAGGAAAAATAGTCTGAATAATTCATTGAAATAATACAGTCTGATTATGATAGTAATAATACAGTCTGAGGTTTCTATTTGATATATTTCATTGAAAGAAGAATTTACTAAGCAAAAGAAAGGGATTCAGACTGTTTTTAATAATACATTACGAATGATAGTAACAATACAGTCTGAGATTTTAATAATATATTTTCAGACTGTTTTTAGTAATACAATATGAATGAAAATAGTTGCATTAATATTCAAATAATTTTTGTATTATTCAGACTCTTTTTACAGTTTTGTACTGTAATAATTCAAAAACAGTCTGAATAATTCATTGAAATAATACAGTCTGATTTATGATAGTAATAATATAGTCTGAGGTTTCTAGTTGATATATTTCATTGAAACAAATTTACTAAGCAAAATAAAGGGATTCAGACTGTTTTTAATAATACATTACGAATGATAGTAACAATACAGTCTGAGATTTTAATAATATATTTTCAGACTGTTTTTAGTAATAGAATATGAATGCAAAATAGTTTATATGATTACAATAGAGGTACTCTACCTTTACCTTGTAGGTCTTCCTCAAGCTGCTTTTTTTCATTCTCCAATTTTTCCATTCTTTGCTTCATCTCGACTTCTTTGTTTCGCATTTTATTTTTTTCTACATCTGCCTCTTGCTGGAGATCAGAGACAATTCTTTGGTATTTGGTGATCATCTCCTCCTTTTCTATAACACAAACAGTCTGACTTAGGGAAACCAAGCTAATGGAAAAAAAATTAGACAAGAGAGGAAGAGTTTGAATTGCATTTTATGGCGTTTACCTTTTATTTCCTTCTCGAGCATTTTCTTTTCCTCAACCATTTGTTCAATCTTTTGTTTCCACTCAGGTACCCACTTGGACTTTAATCTTTCTTCTAAAGCCAAAGATTTCCCAAGGTCGTTGATGCTTTTCTGCATTGTGGTTGTTAGGTCTTTATACTCTTTAATTTGCAAAATTGCCTCATCTAGGTTTTTCTGCAATTCAGCCACTTTGGTCTCTTCTTTTTCGGACTCTTCTTCTCTCCTCTCTTCGTGAATTGGACTTTCATTCACATGCATATCATCGGCACTGTAATTATAACAGCCACCACCTCCAGAGGGACCTCCCTCGTCATATTCGGTGCTCTTAGATGTTCCCATTATTTCATTGAATTTTGGAGTTTTTGGTGTTCCGAATTGTTTCCGAAGGGAGATGGTAAAATTGTTGTCTGACTCATTTTCGCTCTCAGAGTCTTCTTCTGTGTTTTCCGAGCCTTCATTTTCAGAGTTTTCCAAGCCTTCCTCTTCTGTTGAACTAGAGTAAACATTCTGAGGATCTTCAACATCTTCGTCTATCTCTTTCTCCAACTCCTCATCTGTTAATCGCTTTGGTTTCGGAGGTAGCTTCTTTTTACCATCATAAATAACGAGGTTTTTTGATTGTTTTCTACATCCCTATGATGATAATTTAAAGAATGAAAAGGTTTTTAGAAGCAATTGTATAGATAGAATAAAAACAGTCTACAATTGTATAGAAATAGTGTTATACCTTTTCATTGCACAGGTCTACAATTGTGAACCTTGAGGAACACAACTTGAAGAATGAAAAGACGTCCCATTTGACACACAAAGCCTTTGTGGATGCTTCTTTTGTCATGTCCGGTTTTGAAATATTGAACTTTTCAAGGATGACATACTGTACAGATGGAAATACAGTTTTTAAGAATACAGTCTGAGATTTAAATGATAGTAACAATACAGTCTGATTTTTAATAATATATTTTCAGACTGTTTCTAGTATTATTCAGACTCTTTTTACAGTTTTTGTAAAAACAGTCTGAGATAGATAGAGCAATAATATATTGTCTTAAATGATTCAGACTGTTTTTAAATGATTCAGACTGTTTTTTAGTATATTGTCTTAAATGATAGTAACAATACAGTATGAGATTTAATAATATATTTTCAGACTATTTTTAGTATTATTCAGACAGTTTCTACAGTTTTGTAAAAACAGTCTGAGATTCTTTTGTCATGTCCGGGTTTGAAATATTGAACTTTTCAAGGATGACATACTGTACAGATGGAAATACAGTATTTAAGAATACAGTCTGAGATTTAAATGATAGTAACAATACAGTGTGATTTTTAATAATCTATTTTCAGACTGTTTCTAGTATTATTCAGACTCTTTTTACAGTTTTTGTAAAAACAGTCTGAGATAGATAGAGCAATAATATATTGTCTTAAATGATTCAGACTGTTTTTTAAATGATTCAGACTGTTTTTTAGTATATTGTCTTAAATGATAGTAACAATACAGTATGAGATTTAATAATATATTATTCAGACTGTTTTTAGTATTATTCAGACTGTTTTTACAGTTTTGTAAAAACAGTCTGAGATTTTTTAATATTTTTTAAACATACTGAGATTTAATACAGTCTGATTTATGATAGTAATAATACAGTCTGATTTATAATGGAAATAAATAAAGAGTCTGATGTAATAATAAACAACTTAAGAACATTATGAACATATAAAAAGAGTACTAGCTTATAAAAAAGAGTATGAACTAATAAAAAAAGGTCTTGAGAAGTAATTTTATTGTACCGGTATCGTGAGTAGACACGTGGACAGTGATCTTGGGTCTTGGTTGTTGAGCGACTCCATAAGCTTCTCATGTATATGAGTTGCCCAATCATATTCCTTTATCTCTTTGATGTCACCGGCAACTATTTTCAAGTACCCCAATGCTATGGTCATGCCGCTCACCGTCAAGAAAAATGCATTTAGCATGTACAATGTTACCAGTCGGACGACGTCCTCTCTACCAACTTTTGTTGTTAATACCAATGCTTCGTTCAATGCCTTTACGATAGCTGTTTTGGTTAGGTTGGATTTGTTGAGTTTATTTGAAAAGCATCTTTCAACAAAGCTGTGGTAGGCTTCTTGGTTTTTAGCAAAGCTTGTGAGAGCTATTGGATTTTCAGCATTACCAGAAATTCCATAAATGTCACGCACACGGTCTCTCTCTATTGGAACTGTGAATCTACCTAGCTTAAGGGCCTGTGAGTTTCGGTCGTACCTCAAGGCCATCTGGTACAATTCTTTATCACTTTTCCTAGCCTGGTTAGTGGTTAATTCTCCATTTCTAGAAGCATTGATCAATTCCCAGAACGGACAGTGTTGCTTAACTAATTCAAGTTGTGCCGGATTGAAATTTGTTTCGACAAAGAACTTGATTACAGTAACCAGGTTTGATTTGTACTGTATGTTGCCTTTTTTGGTGTTTGTGGTGTCAGATGGTTGGTTTTTGGGGTTTGTCGAATGTTTGATGGCAATATGTTTCTAAAAACAATAACAAAAAGTATGTAAACAGTCTGTGTAAACTCATGCACATATTAAAATACAGAGAAAGTAAACAGTCTGAGTATTTTTCCAACATAATCCTATTAGAATATAAACAGTCTGAGTACCAATTTTATTAGAATCGCTAAACATAAAAACAGTCTGAATACTATTTTTACCAATTTTATTACGAACATAACTGAATACAAACAGTCTGAATACCAATTTTATTAGAATCGCTAAACATAAACAGTCTGAATACTGTTTTTACCAATTTTATTACGAAAATAACTGAATATAAACAGTCTGAATACGAATTTAATTAGAATCACTAAACATAAACAGTCTGAATAATATTTTCAACAATTACATATAGATCACTAAACAGTCTGAATCACTAAACAGTCTGAATACTTTTTTCCAGGCTGTTTTATGTTTTTATTCCCAAAACAACTGAATATAAACAGTCTGAATACTTTTTTCCAGGCTGTTTTATGTTTTTATTCCCAAAACAACTGAATATAAACAGTCTGAATAATATTTTCAACAAATATTATTAGAATCGCATTTTTTATTTAAAAATAGAGTATGAACAATAGAGTATGAACCCTAATTTATATATAAAATGGGTAAACACAATTAATAACCCTAATTTATGTAAAATGTCACTGAACTTACCCTAATTAAATTTATATATTTTTCAGACTGTTTTAATAAAAACAACGATTAATAAACTTACCTTCACCATGTTGTTTTCTGAAATCAACGAAGAGAGGTTTTTCAGTTTGATAGCCGGATTTGTTGGCGGTTTAAAGAGAGAAAGTTTCAGGGTTTTCGGAGAGAGAGATGAGAGAGAGAGGAGAGAGAGAGAAAAAAAGTTTTTCTGTTTTTTTTAATTGTGTTATGATGACGTCAGCAATTTTTTAATGATGTCAGCAAATGGACCAATCCTTAATTAGTTTCAGTTTCATGGACCAATCCTTAAATACTTGTGTTTCATGGACCAATCCAAAATTTACCCATGTATTTATTTATTCATGACTTCCAATAGTTTAGAAAGAAGAGCTTCTAGGTAAGTGACACATGGCTGTGTAGGTGTAGGTGTAGGTGTAGGTGTAGGTGTTTATTTTCATATTTTGTACTGTTTCTTTTTTTTTTTTTGTTTATTGTTGATAATTGAAAAAGCATTTTTCTTTTTAGTTATATCCATAGTTAGAAACGAAAACGGCGATCGAAACCATAAATCGAAATGTGAAACGTACAAAAAATTAAATTAAATTTTACACGTGAAATAATGAGAAAGTAAACGGGTAACAAAGTTTTTAAAGGCTGAATAGAGTTTTTCATTAACTATGGTTATATCATATATAATATCAAGTTATCTTTTGTATTAGTTTATATCCAGGGGTGTATGGCAGGAGTTAAGAGGCTAATTACAATGTGTTTTATGAGTAAATTATCATAGATAATGATTTTCGGAAAATAATTTGGTAGTATTTCAAAATAATCAAAATATTAGAAATATAGTATATATTTTTTTTTTAATTTGAACAACTTATATTGAACACAAGTTTAAAAAAAAATGTCTAGAAATAACCTTCACCGCTAATTAGTGTATCGTAATTGGAAGTTTTGAATTCATATAGTGTGTGATATAAACTGATACTATTTGACACACATTTATGTAGAGACTCGTTGAGAATAGTTAAATCAATGCATATCGAGGTTGATCAATGATCATCGATGAATTTCTACACATGTATGTCGGTTGTGTCAAATAGTATTTGACTTTTAATTCAGATTCTCATCTTCTTTACTTTAGCTTGGCTAATAAGATGCAAAAGATTGGAACATCCGACAGAGAATCCTAATAAACTTTCCTAAATTTTGAGCAAAAAGATCGTTATAAATTTTAGTTGTCAATATAAAGTCTAAAATTAATCAAGCATGTCAATTTTTTCTATGACCCTCATGATCAATAAATACTAGTATTTATATAAGAACAAATATACTGTCAACTAATTATGGATAGAGCGTGCCTAACTCCTCTCGGAGAGTACTCAAACTCTCCTATCATGGTGGAGGCATTAAAGACCGTGACGAATAATTTTTGACCAGCGTTGCAATGAGCATCAAAGGAGTAGATGAAGTAGTGGTCACCTGCTGTGGTGAGGTTGATGTTTGCGGGACATGTGGTGACCGATGAGATGAGATATTGAAAATAATATACGTATTTATCAACGAATTTAATTTTTTTTTCACAATCAATGTATTTATCAACGAATTTTTATTTTATCTATATTTGGACTCAGATTTTGGTTCCTAGCTACTTGAAAAGAGAATAAAAGTTGGTCTAGAATTACATTCTAAGTTCGCAAGAGTTTCCTCTCCCATGTCCGCAAGAAGAGAAATATAAGAGAACCAGTTCTATGTTTCCTTAGAAAACAACGTTTTTCAGATAATATTTTCTCCATTTCTATTAGTTACCAATATGTAGAAAGAAGCAGAAACTTGTGGATCAACCATGTTTATATAACATCATATAGAATAGTTTCCTTTAAATAATACAGGAAGAGAGCCATCAGGAACAAGATGTACCACTTACCAAACTAGCTCCCTAGCTATGAGAGTTACCGCACCACCCCAATCCCCACCCGTTCCGGTAATCGGAATTAAATTTTGGTTTTTAATTGTAGGATGGTAATGCCAAAAAAGTGGAAAGAATCCATTTTTTAAATATTTTCAAATGTCAAGTTATATAAAAATAATAAAATTAAATGAAAAAAAATGCTTCAAATTATTTTCTGAGTAGTGGAAGATAAGTGAAGTAGAATGGTAGATGTGCTCAACCTATGAAAATGAAACACATATTTTCTTTTATTAACGAAACAAAACACATTTGGCATAACAACTAATTGTTCAAACATTGGTGGTGAATTTAATTTCTTTAAGAGCAAAAAATTACGAAAATGTTACCAACAAAATTAAAATTTTAACGTGTGTACGTATAATTTTAATTATAGCAAGTAGTTATCTCATCTACCATTTCTACAAAAAAATAGTAGTCTTTAAATTTCTATATTATACTCCTATAAAATTACCTAGCCCTAAGTAAGGAGGTATGCTATGGTCACAGATGAACCAACCTATTGGGTTACAGACATGGCTTATATGGGAATGAGTTCTCATTCCCATGCTTTAATACAGCAACAACAGTATATTTTTGGAAGGATTTTATTTGGACTTTGGTGGTAAATTTGTCAGTTAATTTAATCTGTGAGTTTAGCATTTATTTTTTTATTTTTTTACTAAATCAAAGTCTTAATGGTGAGCACATTGTCACTACAAAAAAAAATATCAATTTACCATCAGACATATTATTGTTAAACTGATGATAAAATGAGTATTGTTAAAATTAGTAACAGTTTTTATTGTCAAACTGTTACTAAATTTGGAAACACTCGCTGCCATTATTTTAGCAACTATACGTCTGGTGGTAACCGACATTTATTCTGTAGTGACTAGTGTGTATTCCTCTTTAATAACGAATTGTTAGAAGCTACATAAACATTTTTTGATTTATTTAAATACATTTTTTGTAACATTTTTTCTGTAGTGACTAGTGTGTATTCCTCTTTAATAACGAATTGTTAGAAGCTACATAAACATTTTTTGATTTATTTAAATACATTTTTTGTAATAGAGCGGACATAGCCATTGTATAAATTAATATGTTATCCTAAGAAAAATACATTACGAAATTAATTACCACATATGCATTGCATGAAAGATGAGACCCCATACTAGTATGTACTTAGTATAGATAAAAGCGAATGTATAATTGTGCATAAAATAAAGAAATTAAAAAGATACATAAGCAGTGCCTTTGGAGAAATAATTAAATGGTTACAACTTACAAGGATTCAAACAGAGAAGGCTTAAGTTATCCAGAGGACAACAAGTATCTAAAATAATGGGTTTCAAATACTTCTCATGAGTCTGCCATTGTTTTCTTTATGTTTAGCCTTTTAAAAAATGCTGAATTTTTTACTTAATTCAATGGTAGTTTTCTCAACATAACTAAAAGAATTTCCTAAGCATGATTAGAATTATAAAAGTACGTTTTCTGTTGTGAAACAAAAGGTCATTTATCGCTTAAACAAGAATTATAATTTATCTAATATGTATACCCTAGGCGGGAAGTATACATTTTTAACTATACGATAAGATAACAATCAATAAAATAAACATCTATAGCCTTACAAAAATATTATAAGATACCCTATAAATTCTTGGTTAATACAAGTTGATCAAGTGAGAGAGACAAATTAGAGATGGTTTGGATTTCTTACTGATAATAGAGAGATGTATTTTCAATCCGACGGATCGAAAATGCACGCACATGTGATTTTAGACTAATATCGATAAATGAGAGAGAAAATATAACAAAAAATAGAGAAGGGGGATGCATATCAATATTCGGAACATTGACATTAATATGATTGTTCGATAAAATAATAATTTTACCTTTTTTGATTATGTACAATCGGGGAGTTATTACCAATTTTTTTAAAAGTATTATGTTAACCGTATTTATTATTATTTTGTAAATATTTATCGAACGAACTTTCGTATGATAAATTTGTAATTGTTAAGATGTCCACATATTGAACTCTGGAACCATAAATATTCGACGGAACTATAAATGGTGCACACTCATTAGATACATTATTATAATCAATGAAAAAAATTTAAAAATACACGTTGCATTTATTAGTTATATTAAAATATTATTTTAATAAATACATATGATTAAGAAACTGTGACATGCTTGATAAGCGTATGCAATATGTTCTCTCAAGGGCTTATTGGTGGGAGGAGATTTTTTTCATTTGTCACTATTCTTATAATATTTTTAAGTGTAGATCACTTTATAAGTTATAAAAAACGTTATTATTTTCACAACTTTTTTGTATCTTTTTTTTACTTAATAATTCAAACAAACACAAAAAAAAAATAGTTTTTAAGTTATTTTTACACTTTAATATATTTCTCGTGTAAATTATAATATTTTTTTCTTAAGCTTAAAAACAACTTTTAACATCTTTTTTACATTTTAATATATTTTTCTTATAAATTATAAATTTTTTTTTTAAGTTTTTTTTATTGGGCCGAATGACTGAAAATTAAAAAAAATTCGGCCCACAACCTACATTTAAAAAATCATATAAAAAGAATCATATAACTAATATTCTATAGTATTAATTGCATTGTATCTTGTAACATGGTGGTATAATTTAGGGGTAATATCATTTTATTGCCCTGAATTTTGGGTCATATTTATTTCAGTGACATGATTTTCAAAAATGTTGAATTAGTGACCCATGTTTCACATATACTTTGATTTAGTGACCTACTTAAATTCACAAGTTTTAAACAATTGCAATACAACCCACTTAATTTAAAAATGAATAAAATAGACATCGATTTGTTGAAAATGACAAAATTAACTATTTAATTTTACAATTTTTGTAAAACATACGTTTTCCGATAAACAAATTTTTCTTTATAATAAATACAATTTTAGACATAATTTTTGTTCTTTTCAAAAAGGTTTTAATCTGTAAAAAAAATGTTTTAATCAGTAAAAATTACATTACATCCGTAAATAATTTTTGATAATTAAAGAAAAGTGTACGGATTAATATTAAAAATTGTCTGGTAAATTACAGAAAATTATTAAAGAAAATTAAACGGAGTTATCGCACATAAAATTTTACGTTCCCACGACTTCAGCATAGGGTTATATTATTTTTTTCATAACAAAAAGGTTCACAAAAAAATAAACTGGCACTTTTACCAGACTATCAAATAATCAAGATATGCGTAGTGTAATTTTCTTTAATATTAATCAGTAAAATTTTCTTTAATTACCAAAAATTATTTACGGATGTAGTGTAATTTTTACGGATTAAAACAATTTTTTTACAGATTAAAACCTTTCTGAAAAAAAATAAAAAATAAATGTAGTGTTTATTTTGTTGGAAAATTTGTATTCAAAGTCGTTTTTTTTTCCAAAAATTGTGTCTAAAATTGTATTTATTATAAAGAAAAGTTTGGTTATTGGAAAACGTGTGTTTTATAAAAATTGTAAAATTGAAGAATTAATTTTATCATTTTCAACAAATCGGTGTCTATTTTATTAAATTTTAAACTAAACGGACTGTATTGCAATTGTTTAAAACTTGTGAAGTCAAGGATGTAACTAAATCTAAGTATATGTGAAACATGAGTGTCACCAATTCAATATTTTTTAAAGCCAGATCACTAAACTAAATATGAGCTAAAACTCAATACAATAAAGTGATATTACCCCTATAATTTATTTAACTAAAATTACTCTAACAAAATATCAGCCACCATCACACGTCATATTACTAAATTTATGATAAACGGGATGTTATTAAATTTACCATAATATTTAGCTAGCTATGTATTTGTTGTGTGGGGTAATTTCCGGACCTTCACAATTGGGGCTTGATCGATACCATTTAGTTTTTACTACTGCTACTACTATTTTTTTAGGCTTAATCACGTCAAAACAACCCGTCCCCGACCTAATTATATAAATAAATACCAACAATTTGTAATCTAACCCGTCCTTAAATAGTGGTCTAATCCAAAATTTACCCTCATATAACCAACAATTTGTTACATAACCCGTCTCTCTCGAGCAATGCAAATTTTCCTCTCTCTCTAGCTATACAAACAAATTAGGGTTCTATGGAAGTAAAATAATAAAAATTCTCTGTCCATACACGGGTTGATAAGAGTTGTGAGACGATATAGCCGATAAAGTGAATGATAACATAAAGATGATCCAGACTGTAGGAGGGAGAAGGGGCTGGGTTTAAGGATGCAGAAGGGGCTGGGTTTAGTCCGTTAATGACAGGGGTCATGAAAATCTGCCGTATCGCATTTCCTGCTAAAGATCCCCTTCTCAACGAGGGTGATACAATCGAAGGAGTAGAAGGTAAACAAATTTCGATTGTTATAAATTTGATTTGATTTTAAACGCTGCTTGTTATAAATTTGATTTCTTCCCCTTTGGTATATATCGTTATTATTCAAGTAATTGTGGCGGCGAAACGCAGACTTTAGGTAGAGCTTCACCAATTTTTGATGGCGTGTATAGCGGACAGTCACATTGTCAGCTGTAATTTCAGGGTAATCGCAAGTTTTTGCGTTGGAATTTATTACAAAGCTAAACTTACTAATTATTACTGTATGAAAGTAATATCGCCAACCTATTGCACAATTGCCTCTAATACAATCACATATCTAACCATGGGACTAAACTTTGAGACTGATATGGGGTTGCATAGAGAGAATTTTCTCAATCTTTTATTATATCGTCACAGATCACTACTGGCCGATAGGCTTTAGGTACTTTCTATATGCTAAATGGTTGTACCTGATGGTTTATTGTTCTTATAATCAGTGTTTTAGAAAGCAAAATCTTAGCTAAAGCGTTTGTGCTAAAGTTATGCCAAAAACATAAAAACGGTATTTTAAGTTAGATGTAAGGTTTATTGATATTGATTTTATGATATATTATATTTTGATTTATATTAGTTGAAATGTTTAAAAGTGAAATTACGGATGTAGGAGTTTCATGGTTAGATATTTTAAGAACAAAATTATCATGCTGTGAGGTTATTTGAACATGCTTTTCTATTTAAGTAATTATGAAGAGTAAAGGTTAAGAATGAAGTATATAGCTAGAACTCGGCCACAGTCAGAGACTTTGTACTTAATTGATATTAGCATCTAAACATTTGGGTGGTAAGTTATAAGCTGGAATAGTTGATCTGATTCCTATTATGGATGCATTAACATGTGAATTTGGTATGACAACTGTCTTTATATATATCTCCATGTTAGCTTGATCAGGTTATATGATGGTAAAAAGAAAAAAAATGTTCGAGTTGTGTGAATTTATCTTTGATGAACATCAAGGGCTAGTAACAGTAGTAATGGTTATGTTCTAGTTTTCATGATCCAATTGGATGAGTTTTGGAAATTAGTGAAGATTGCTTAGAGGCGGGTTGGCAAAAAATAACATTATATGTAGTAAGCATGTTTAAGGTGCCAACGAGTGATTGTATGTATTTTTGTCGTAGCTTCAGCATTTTTGGTATTTTAGTGATGGTGAAACTAACCTATAATGTTGATACTGTTAATGAATTCCTGGTCCAAATAAGTTTGAGCTTAACCCATTAAAATGCTTGAGTTTATACATTACTGTGTCCTAAGTGTACATTGTTCTTGAATAGTATAAATGTTGAGAACTAATTATTTCGGATGTTGATCACTAGCTCAGATAATTTGCGATCATTATTCATTGTTGAATTTTCTAGGCAATTTAACACATGCGTGAACATATTAAAGGAAAGTGATGCAAAATTCTGGTGTCTAGTATTAGGTGTGGTTAGTCCAAAAATTAGTACTATTTTGAGCGGTCTGGTATAGGTTAAAAATGGGTTTTGATGAAATTAGAAACATAATACAAGGTTAGCACCTTTATTACTAATATGATTACTTTGTCAGAATGTGCAGCGGAAGCTCGGGAAATAGAAATAGATGTTGAAGTAAGGATTCATTTTTTTTTCTTTTCTAGGTAAATTTTCCAAACGGGAGATAGCGTGAAAAACAAGAAATTATTCTTAAGTTAAGTTCTAGTTTACGTTAATAGGAAACTGTTATACTAGTGATACGTGACAAGTGGAGATTAGCAAATAAGTGGTTTTGAAGTTAAGTTTCGGGACGAAACTTCTTTTAGTGGGGATGAAACTTCTTTAAAAGAGTGTTAAATCTCATATTTTGTTTTATTTTATTTTGGTTATTTCTTACATAAGAATTTCTTTGATTAGATTGGTACTATATGATTTTAGGCTAGTTGCTCGGCTATCTACTAATTAACACTTAGCAGGAGTTACATGAGATTTTTTTTAATTAAATTAGAATGTATTAAGAGTTACAGTTACATTTGGTCCTTCATACACACGTTAGGTGTATTTACTTATATAACTTCACATGTATGAAACTGCCACTTTTATTGATATATATAGGAGATTGATTAGCTTAATTACATTGGATTTAAGAGTGTGAAAGAAAGGGAATTAGAAACAGCATAAGCAATAACATTATATGTTGATGGAATTAATTAATGAGCCTATATGCATACACACGAACGTGTAAAATAAGATGGAGAGGTGCTAGCTATTACTTAGGAGTTTTATTCCACATGTAAACGTAAGCTTGGTGTATGTAATAAAGGTCATTAATGTATAATTAATTTTAATCTGTATGCTTATCAGCTTATATTATATATAAGAGTACAGGTTTACTGGGTTAGTAAGGTACTTTGTTTTGTATTATTTTAAAATTTCAGTATCCCTTGTACTGCTATCCTTCTTCTACTGTCCCACACACTTAAAAATATAGAAAGCCGCGGAACCGGTTACAGACTAGGGGAGAGCATGTCAATGCGACGGTGTAATATTCGAAGGTTTTGGTAGTTGCTTGGCTTTGAGCAGCCTGAAAGTGGAAAGGCGAGTTATTTAATCTTTTTTAAAGATTTGAGCCGGGCTTCAAAAAGAGTTTCTTTTACTACGAATCGTGTTTTTTTTAAACGCTGCTTATAATTTTTTTTGATGTTTTCCCCTTTGGTATATATCTTTATTATTCAAGTGACTACCTTCTGAAAATCCATACATCTCTAAGTAATTGTGGCTGCGAAACGCAAACTTTAGGTAGAGCTTCACCAATATTTGATGGCATGTATAGCGGATAGTCACAGTGTCAGCTGTAATTGCAAGAAGTTGCATTGGAATTTATTTCAAAGCTAAACTTGCTAATTATTACTGTATGAAAGTAATATCTCCAACCTATTGCACAATTGCCTCTAATACAATCACATATCTAATCGTGGGACTAAAATTTGAGACTGATATGGGGTTGCATAGAGAGAATTTTCTCAACCTTTTATTATAGCATCACAGATAACTACTGGCCGACAGGCTTTAGGTACTTTATATATGCTAAATGATTGTACCTGCTGGTTTATTGTTCTTATAATCAGTATTTTAGAAAGCGAAATCTTAGCTGAAGTGTTTTTGCTAAAGTCAGCCAAAAACGTAAAAACGGTAAGCTTTTAACAGCCTAAAAGTCGAAAGGCGAGTTATTTAATCTGTTTTAAAGCTTTGAGCCGGGATTTGAAAAGAGTTTTTTTTTACGACTGCCTTCTGAAAATCCATACATCTCTTAGTAATTGTTACGCAAATACATAATATGCTTATCATGACTGTTAATGGTTTGTAGGAGTACCCTTTGCTGATCTACTCAAGCCACAATTACACGAGTCGCCGCAATCCTCGAAAAGCTGGGCAGCTATGACCTCACCGTGTCTGAAGCGTACTATAAGATTGAGGGTAAGAGTACTACTGAATAGCTTATGATAATATTTGTTGTTTCATTTTAATTATAAATACATAATAGATAAGTTATTGCTGGTGTAGTAATTGGTCAATTCATATCTTCATTATTCAAGTGACTGCCTTCTGAAAATCCATAATGGTTTGTAGGAGTACCCTTTGCTGATCTACTCAAGCCACAATTACACGAGTCGCCGCAATCCTTGAAAAGCTGGGCAGCTATGACCTCACCGTGTCTGAAGCGTACTATAAGATTGAGGGTAAGAGTACTACTGAATAGCTTATGATAATATTTGTTGTTTCATTTTAATTATAAATACATAATAGATGAAGTTATTGCTGGTGTAGTAATTGGTCAATTCTTTCTGAAAATAGCAGTTATTAGGAGTTAGTGTTATCAATATTAAGGAGTTAGATCCAACGAACACCTAACTGATTATAAGTTTTAGAGACCTATGATTGCACCAATACATAGCTGATTTTTTTTTTTTGATTAAGGTACTGGGAACGCTGCTCTTAAAGCTTTCTGTGCCGCTTTTCACGATTCTACTGTGACGGACACAGTCTTAGCCGAGTATTCGAAAGAATCGAATGTGGGTACAATTCAACACACGCTGCAATCTTTTAGAGAAGCATATCTTAAAATTCAAAAATGCAAGGAAGATATCAAGAAGATTGAAGTAGAAATTGAGAACAAGAAAAAACCATAGAGCGGTCCGAGGAGGTTTTTTTTAATCTTTTCGTGGATGACGATCCCATTTATACCATTCTGAACTCTTATTCTACGGTTCATTATAAGGTGAGCTCTGAGAAGACGACTGCTTCGTTGATACTTCTTAGAAACTATATATGAAGACCTTATACAAGTGAAGAGAGTTAAATATGAATGATGTCTGGTACAGAAACTCATAGGTTGGAATGTTAAGTAATTGAGAAAAAAACAGATAACAATAAGTTTTTTTGCCTCTGTACTCAATGGTAGCACTTTTGTCCTCTCTAAGTGACCAAACCACGATATTTTAGTTATTGCTGGTGTAGTAATTGGTCAATTATTTCTGAAGCTAGCAGCTAAAATATCGTGGTTTGGTGACTTAAAAGGACAAAAGTGCTACCATTGAGTATAGAGGCAAAAAAATTTCTTGTTATATGTTTTTTTCTCAATTACTTAGTATCCCAACCTATGAGTTTCTATACCAGACATCATCCCTATTTAACTCTCTTCACTTGTATAAGGTCTTCATATATAGTTTCTAAGAAGTATCAACGAAGCAGCCGTCTTCTCAGAGCTCACCTTATAATGAACCGTAGAATAAGAGTTCAGAATGGTGTAAATGGGATCGTCATCCACGAAAAGATTAAAAAAGACCTTCTCGGACCGCTCTATGATTTTTTCTTGTTTCTCAATTTCTTGCATTTTTGAATTTTAAGATATGCTTCTCTAGAAGAAGATTGCAGCGTGTGTTGAATTGTACCCACATTCGATTCTTTTGAATACTCAGCTAATACCATGTCCGTCACAGTAGGATCGTGAAAAGCGGCACGGAAAGCTTTAAGAGCAGCGTTCCCAGTACCTTAATCAAAAACAAAAAAATCAGCTATGTAGTGGTGTAATGGTCTCTAAAACTTATAATCAGTTAGGTGTTCGTTGGATCTAACTCCTTAATATTGATAACACTAACTTCTAATAACATAAAGAATTGACCAATTACTACACCAGCAATAACTTCCTATATTATGTATTTATAATTAAAATGAAACAACAAAAATTATTATAAGTTATTCAGTAGTACTCTTACCCTCAATCTTTTAGTACGCTTCAGACACGGTGAGGTCATAGCTGCCCAGCTTTTGGAGGATTGCGGCGACTCGTGTAATTTCCCGTGGCTTGAGTAGATTAGCAAAAGGTACTCCTACAAACCATTAACAGTAATGATAAGCATATTATGTATTTGCGCAACAATTACTAAGAGATGTATGGATTTTCAGAAGGCAGTCGTAAAAAAAAACTCTTTTCAAATCCCGGCTCAAAGCTTTAAAACAGATTAAATAACTCGCCTTTCGACTTTTAGGCTGTTAAAAGCTTACCGTTTTTACGTTTTTGGCTGACTTTAGCAAAAACACTTCAGCTAAGATTTCGCTTTCTAAAATACTGATTATAAGAACAATAAACCAGCAGGTACAATCATTTAGCATATATAAAGTACCTAAAGCCTGTCGGCCAGTAGTTATCTGTGATGCTATAATAAAAGGTTGAGAAAATTCTCTCTATGCAACCCCATATCAGTCTCAAATTTTAGTCCCACGATTAGATATGTGATTGTATTAGAGGCAATTGTGCAATAGGTTGGAGATATTACTTTCATACAGTAATAATTAGCAAGTTTAGCTTTGAAATAAATTCCAATGCAACTTCTTGCAATTACAGCTGACACTGTGACTATCCGCTATACATGCCATCAAAAATTGGTGAAGCTCTACCTAAAGTTTGCGTTTCGCAGCCACAATTACTTAGAGATGTATGGATTTTCAGAAGGTAGTCACTTGAATAATAAAGATATATACCAAAGGGGAAAACATCAAAAAAAATTATAAGCAGCGTTTAAAAAAAACACGATTCGTAGTAAAAGAAACTCTTTTTGAAGCCCGGCTCAAATCTTTAAAAAAGATTAAATAACTCGCCTTTCCACTTTCAGGCTGCTCAAAGCCAAGCAACTACCAAAACCTTCGAATATTACACCGTCGCATTGACATGCTCTCCCCTAGTCTGTAACCGGTTCCGCGGCTTTCTATATTTTTAAGTGTGTGGGACAGTAGAAGAAGGATAGCAGTACAAGGGATACTGAAATTTTAAAATAATACAAAACAAAGTACCTTACTAACCCAGTAAACCTGTACTCTTATATATAATATAAGCTGATAAGCATACAGATTAAAATTAATTATACATTAATGACCTTTATTACATACACCAAGCTTACGTTTACATGTGGAATAAAACTCCTAAGTAATAGCTAGCACCTCTCCATCTTATTTTACACGTTCGTGTGTATGCATATAGGCTCATTAATTAATTCCATCAACATATAATGTTATTGCTTATGCTGTTTCTAATTCCCTTTCTTTCACACTCTTAAATCCAATGTAATTAAGCTAATCAATCTCCTATATATATCAATAAAAGTGGCAGTTTCATACATGTGAAGTTATATAAGTAAATACACCTAACGTGTGTATGAAGGACCAAATGTAACTGTAACTCTTAATACATTCTAATTTAATTAAAAAAAATCTCATGTAACTCCTGCTAAGTGTTAATTAGTAGATAGCCGAGCAACTAGCCTAAAATCATATAGTACCAATCTAATCAAAGAAATTCTTATGTAAGAAATAACCAAAATAAAATAAAACAAAATATGAGATTTAACACTCTTTTAAAGAAGTTTCATCCCCACTAAAAGAAGTTTCGTCCCGAAACTTAACTTCAAAACCACTTATTTGCTAATCTCCACTTGTCACGTATCACTAGTATAACAGTTTCCTATTAACGTAAACTAGAACTTAACTTAAGAATAATTTCTCATTTTTCACGCTATCTCCCGTTTGGAAAATTTACCTAGAAAAGAAAAAAAAATGAATCCTTACTTCAACATCTATTTCTATTTCCCGAGCTTCCGCTGCACACTCTGATAAAGTAATCATATTAGTAATAAAGGTTCTAATCTTGTATTATGTTTCTAATTTCATCAAAACCCATTTTTAACCTATAACAGACCGCTGAAAATAGTACTAATTTTTGGGCTAACCACACCTAATACTAGACACCAGAATTTTGCATCACTTTGCTTTAATATGTCCACGCATGTGTTAAATTGCCTAGAAAATTCAACAATGAATAATGTTCGCAACTTATCTGAGCTAGTGATTAACATCCCAAATAATTAGTTCTCATCATTTATACTATTCAAGAACAATGTACACTTAGGACACAGTAATGTATAAACTCAAATTGCCATCATCCACTCCCCTATTATTATCTTTTTGCAACTCAAGCATTCTAATGGGTTAAACTCAAAAACTTATTTGGACCAGGAATTCATTAACAGTATCAACATTATAAGTTAGTTTCACCATCACTAAAATACTAAAAATGCTCAAGCTAAGACAAAAATACATACGATCACTCGTTGTTACCTTAAACATGCTTACTACATAGAATGTTATCTCACCAAAACAAACAAAACAAAAGAAGATGCGGTTTCAATGCCAAAATTAAATAAATGTAAACTTGAATCAATTTTAATAGTTACTAAGTATTGGAAAATATTGTTATGATACACAATAACTCAATACATGTTCTATATCACTCTATGCACAAACAACAGTTACATAACTTACATTCACGGCCTATTACAAATAAACTAAAATTATATTTCACCCTTTCCAATTTTAATTTTTTGCCAACCCGCCTCTTAAGTAATCTTCAATAATTTCCAAAACTCATCCAATTGGATCATGAAAACTAGAACATAACCATTACTACTGTTACTAGCCCTTGATGTTCATCAAAGATAAATTCACACAGCTCGAACATTTTTTTTTCTTTTTACCATCATATAACCTGATCAAGCTAACATGGAGATATATATAAAGACAAAGTTGTCATACCAAATTCATATGTTAATGCATCCATAATAAGAATCAGATCAACTATTCCAGCTTATAACTTACCGAACCGTTCGGTTATTTTCGGTTCGGTTCGTATTTTTGGGAAAAAATCCCACCCCTAGCTAGACTAATAGTAGTAATAGCTAGATGTATAAGTATACAACACATTCCAAACAAAAAGATTGTTAATGTAGCAAACTTAAAGTAAAATAACAAATTTAAAGTAGTAGTGAAAATTTGGATGATTCTTTGTAATTATTAATGCTTTTGTTCGGTCAAACTGGAACTAAACTAACTGTGTTCCGGTGAAAGTACATTGCATATATATCTGTCTCTATC
This sequence comes from Primula veris, assembly GCA_963682055.1. NCBI lineage: Eukaryota > Viridiplantae > Streptophyta > Magnoliopsida > Ericales > Primulaceae > Primula > Primula veris. The sequence continues at coordinate 28,859,648 of OY821749.1, forward strand.
TATTGTATCTCTCACTCCTACTACCAATATATATATCCTTTTTTTTATTTTTTTAGAATATACCAATATATCTATATATATATATATATATATATATATATCGACATATTTATATGCACAAACAGGTAACATTGCTATCTCTACAAGTAAAAAGACATTTATCAGAATTGAAATCATATTACAGGCAATTCGACGTTTTTATTTTATCTCATTATATATATAGATACAAATAGATATTCTTATCATCTCATCTCATATTTGTATACCTCATATTTATGTATCTCATGGTTTTATTGGGTTTTACTAATGAAATCAAAAGTTCGTATGGAATTTCACTTTTATATACACACCACGTCACCATCAAGCATCAACTATGAAAATTTTGACTATTATTCGATTGTTTTTTAAATTACACCATCAAATTAAGAAAGTTTTGACTTTTACCGATTGATAATCTATCTTATGAGGTGAGAGCAAGTCTTGGGACAGGCGTTTTTACAGTCTAGCGACCAAGCCCACGCGATGCGTGGTGTGATATGTAGGTTATTGATAACCCGTTTGAAAAACTGCAATCAATTACTCTGATACCAAGCCCACGCGATGCGTGGTGTGATATGTAGGTTATTGATAACCCGTTTGAAAAACTGCAATCAATTACTCTGATAAAATAATTTACAGTGAAAAGAAAAGAGAGAGAGAGATACACGGAGTGAGCGGAAGTAATAGTAATACAGGGGAGGGGGGAACGGTTATTGTGAATGAGAGCAGTTATTTTTATTTTTTTAATTAAATATCCATTGATTTTTTTTAATTAGTTAAAATTGCGAAGGGTATTTTCGGAATTAAAGTGTATCAAGGCCTCATAAGGGGTCTTCATCTAAATAATAGTATGATAAATATGGTATTTTTGAGTATGATGAGGAAGAAAAACTATGTTTAGTTGCTTTTATCTTTTCAAACCAAAATACGGAAACCCGCAACTTTAAGCTGGCTGCTACAGTAAAGCCCGTTTAGTTGCAAAGAAGCCAAAACAGGCCGATTTTAAAATCTGCAACCAAATACGCCCTTAATGCCTTGTTTGGTTGCAGCTTAAAAATCTGGGATTTTTTGTATTTTGGCCGGAAAAAGCTATAAGCTTTAAACTGGATGGGGCATAATTTTCCTGATACTAAATAAAAAAATCCAGCTTATTTGCGGTGCTCGGTAAAATTTTCACCTTTGGATTGTGTTTTTATTCCTCATGTAGCTTCAACGTGAGCAGAGAATTGAGTTTTGGGGGAGTTTGTACTCTAGTGCATAGTGATTGTTTGGCAGCAGCTTTAGATTAAATAAGCTGGATCTTTTGAGTTTGAGAAATAGCTGATTTCACTCAGCTTAAGGCTTCTGTTTTATTCAGACCAAACCCTAGTATGTCTTAGCTCTTAAACTTATAAGCTGGACTTTTACTTTTGCTGTAAAAGCTAAGTGCATTCAGCTAAAAAAATCTATCCTTTTTAGACCAAATGCTGTTAAATCAAAGACAGTCCATTTTCTAACTAATTTGAGCTTAAGATCTGCCACCAAACTGCCCAATCCTATGACATTTCAACCTATTTGGTGGTGCTTGATGCAGCAGTGAGAACATCAACCTCTCGAGCTCAATCTACTCAAGCACGGAGGTGGTTTTGATGAAAACCGGGTTCGACATGCAACTCGGGTGCCTCGGAGATCCACTTGTCTCAAAGGCTACATTACTTTTTTAGAATGTTTATCAGTTATTATCTCCCGTGAGTACTCTGCTTTTTACTCTAAAAATTTTCAAACCATTTTCCCTTCTGTTCAATCAGTGGATGATAATAAGTGCCGATTATGAAAAACCAGAAATGATTGAGTCTTTCACATGACAAATAACATAACAGTTAACTCAACTAAAAAATATATCAGATAAACTCTAATCCGAAGTTCCAGCAAAGAAAGCAACAATTCAATTTGACATGTTCACTAAATAAATTCACTTGTCAAAATAAACCAAAGGATCTTTACATGATGGGTCTTTTACATAAGAGATGGTCTTAAGGTCTTCACATATCGTTCCTAAGAAGTATCAACGAAGCAGCCGCCTTCTCAGAGTTCACTTTTATATATTGACCTGCAGAATAAGGGTTCAGAACTACGTAAATGAAATTGTTATCCATGAAAAGATTTAAAACCTCATCGGGCCGTTCAATAGTTTATTCTTGTTTCTCAATTTTATACTTGAATCTTCTTGATATATTCCTTGCATTTTTGAATTTTCAGGTATACTTCTCTAGAAGATTTCAACGCGTGCTGAATAGCACTTTCATTGGATTCTTTCGAATAATCAGCTGAGAATGTGTCCGTCACGACCGGATTTTGAAAAGCGGCACGGAAATCTTCAAGAGTAGCGCTCCAAATACCTTAATAAAAAAAAATAAAAAATCAGTTAGATATTGGTTCAATTAGTTAGTTAGTAACTGATTGCACCAATACCTAAGTGATTTTTTTTTTTTGATTAAAGTCTTTGGAGCGCTACTCTTGAATCTTTCCGTGCTGCTTTTCAAGATCCGACCGTGACGGACACATTCTTAGTTGATTATTCGAAAGAATCTAATGTAGATGTTATTCAACACGCGCTGAAATCTTCTAAAAAAGCATACCTGAAAATTCAAAAATGCAAGGAAGATATAAAGAAAATTCAAATAGAAATTGAGAAACCATTGAGCGTTCCGGGGAGGGGTTTTTAAATCTGGATAACAATCTCATTTACGAAGTTCTAAACTCTTATTCTTCTGGTCAGTCAATATATAAATGTGACTTCTGAGAAGACGGCTGCTTCGTTGTTACTTCTTAGGAACAATATGTGAAGACCTTAAAACCATCTCTTATGTTAAGAATCTCTTATGTTAAAGACTCATCATGTAAAGATTCTTTGGTTTATTTTGAAAAGTGAATGTATTTAGTGAACAGGTCAAATTGCTGGAACTTCGGATTAGGGTTTATCTGATACATTTTTTAATTGTGTTAACTATTATGTTATCTGTCATGTGAAAGATTCAGTTATTTCTGGTTTTTCATAATCGACACTGATTATCATCCACTGATTGAAGAGAAGTGAAAAAGTCTAGAGTAAAAAGCAGAGTACTCACGGGAGAGAATTGCTGTTAAACATTTTGTGGCTGTTGAACCGGATTGTGCAATTTGATTATATTTAAGGGGTTATCTGGTGTTTTCCTTTGTGATACTGAAGTTGTGGATATTGAGTTTTTATTTACTTATTACTCCCTCCGTCCCTAATGAAGTGTCCACTATTCCATATTGGGTTGTCCCAAAATAAGTGTTCTCATTTTCAATATGGTAATTATAATGCAACAAATTTACTCTCTTACCCTTTATATACTTATCATTTATAACTACAACAATAATTTTTAGGAAAGAAGTTATCGGCATTAACTTTAATTATAATATTTATAAGGGTAACATTGATAATTTATGTATCAAAAAGTAGCAATTTATAAGGGGGACACTTTACGGAGGGAGTAACAATTTACATCTTGTGACTAAATGGAAGAAAAAGAAAAATACAAGAAATTTGTGTAGTCTGGTTTGGATAGATGAGAGAGTTTATAATGCCGGGCGGTGGAAATTTTGGGTAGTGTTACTGTGAATCATTTTTGTTTTTCATCGGAACATTCTAGAGCTCTTAACAGGGGAAAATAATATTGGATGGTTGATGACTAGATTTTCATGGGGGTTGAGGACTTTAATTGATTTGTTGTGTTTAAAACATATCATGTTCACTTTAAGGTTTATTTTTCAGTAGGCAAGTTAAATAGCGAACATGAACTATTTACAGTTTGAATTATGGGCAGCTATGCAATAAAAAGAAACCAATGAATTGTTTACTGAATTTCTAAGTACGATAGTTAATTGCATTGTCCTTGTAGTGGATTCATGTGAAGGCCCTACCGATCTATAGGTTTCCATGTTTATTTAGTCTGGGGTAATAATAGTGATAGAAATCCATTTGCTTGTTGTTTACAGAAAATGAATCCCTTTTCTAATCTTATCAGTGCCCTTAATTTCTGATTATGGTTTTGCATATTCTTCAAATTCAGATGTTCAGTATAGAAATCCATTTGTTTGTTTAGTACTGAAAATGAATACTTTTTTGCTAATCATATTAGTGCCCTTAATTTCTAACAATAATTTTGCTTGTTCTTCAAATTCAGATGTTCCGTAAAGATAACAGGACCATGCTTGGTAGAATATACTAGTGTCTACTGTTATTTATAACTTTTATCTTTAATTCATGTCTTTCAATAGTGTTAGTCCTGTCTTTCACTTTTGAATCATAATAGTATGTTTTTATTTTAATTGTTGCAGTAGAGAGGCATACATTTTGAGGAAATATGTTGATGAAGCTGCATATACTGATCTTCACTGGGTAGATTCAACCTTTCTGCTTTAGATGGCTATATGTGTTGCTTTGATGTTGAAGAGTTTGAATTTGTCCTTTTTTGATGAACTTATGAGACAAATATGTTTTGTTGCTCTTCTTTTTGTGATCTTTTATATTTTTAATTTTTGCAGGAAATGTTTATACCTGCTATTAAAGGGCAAGGTACTGAGGAACAACAAAAGAAATGGTTGCCAATTGTTAACATAATGCAAATAATTGGCTGCTATGCACAAACCGAGCTTGGCCATGGATCTAATGTACGAGGGCTTGAGACCACTGCTACATTTGATTCCAAAGCGGTGAGTTTATTATTCATAGTCCTACTCTGACTTCAAGCAAAGTGAGGAGTAAATTTAGAACAATTATTTATTTATTTAGATAACTATTCAACACAGGTCACCAGACCAATACTTCATGGGTGCAGGAGCTTTCGAGGACGTGCCAATTTCCGTTGACAACAAAACAGCAACCGCTATATCACAATACAAAGGCATTCCAACCACCATTACATCGATCTTACCCCACTTACCAGCCCAAAACGATACAGAATTCGTACTAGTTTCAACGCAAAATTAAAGAGCCTCAACACGCCTCAGTTCCCAGCTAAAGTGCCTATTAAAGTCGATCGTCATTTATTTTACACCATCGCATTGGGAGTCTAACGCTTGTCCCCAAATTGTCAAAATGGAACAAAAGTAGCGGTGTCGCTAAACAACGTAACGTTTATAATGCCTAAAGTGGGCCTTTTACAAGTTCATTATTTCAAAATCCGTGGAGTTTTTAGTACGGATTTTCCCGATAACCCTCCTACTCCGTTTAATTACATTGGTGCTTCATTAACCGCTAACTTAGCAAGTACCACAGGAGCTAGGCTCAGTAAGTTGAAGTTCAACTCTACTGTCGAATTAGTTATACAAGACACAAATCTTATTTCGGTGGAATCTCATCCTTTTCACCTTCACGGGTTTAATTTTGTTGTTGTTGGGACTGGAATTGGGAACTTTAACCCGAAAAATGATCCAAAGAAGTACAATCTGGTTGACCCACCGGAGAGAAATACTGTTGGTATTTCTACCGGAGGTTGGACTGCTATCAGATTTAGAGCTGGTAATCCAGGTAAATAAACTTGAAAACAAAATAGATAGGTTGATTCATTGACTTGTTTCGCTGCAACTCTTAAGCTGGCTCATTTAAGACATCATTCTTAAGCTTTTTCAAACCCAAAAATTGAAAAAGGTTAACTTTTAAACCGGTGAACCAAATGAATTACAATTAATAAGCAAAAGGAACTGAGCCTAAAAGCAACAACAAGACAAGCCAGAGTGGGTAAATGTGATTACCCAGGGTATAAAGGAGGCATATTACTAAATAAGCCCAAACTTAAGTTCTAGCTTGGATTGTGATGAAATAACCATAGTTCTAGTCAATTTTTAAAAAGATATCTCAGGAGCCTCTAATGATTAAATGTGTATATATTTTTGTTGGTGTATGGTTCTTCCATTGCCATTGTCCTAAATAGTAATTTTCTGGAAAAAAATATGCTAAACCGCATAACTGCTCTAGGCTTCCTCGAAAACAAAAAATCAACATGCACTCACTTGATACTTCTTAAGCTGTACACTGTACTTGAACAAATCAGACAAGAAAACTGACTATAGTGTTCATCCAAGAGAGAACTGAAGAAAGCTCAAAGTCAACAGCCACGTAAAAGAGGCCATAAGCAATCTGGACTGTATATATTTTTGAACATGTCTTTAGTCGGTGTGCACATATTCCCACTTTCTTGCTTGTACATGAACTCATGTACGATGTGCACAAATGTGAACTATATTGCTTGTATTAAACTAAACTCGAAGTGAAAACTTGTATGCCAGTACAACCACCCACTGCCTGTGTGCACGAATACCCACTCTCTGGCTTGTACATATATAAACTCATGGGCGACCGAATGATTGTTAATCATTTTGCTTGTTTATAAACTGAACTTAGACTTGTATATATATTCTTAATGGTCTTTTCCAAAATCCGTTTATGCATTATTAGCAAGATGTCGATTCGAAGTTAGGTACATTCGTTGTTTTTGTTCATATTTTTTTAGATAGAAAATAAATCTGCAGATAGTTGAAAAATGAAGCTAAGGTTTTGCCTGCTACTCAAGTGTCTGGTCCTTGCAGGTTGCAGTGCAGGATGAAAGAATAACTTGCAAACTAATAGGAAGTAGATTTAAGAAAGTGTCAAGAAAAAGTGAATCTTTAGTATGTGTTTGCGACCTTTTAAACTTCACTTGTTTTTTCATACTTTATGTGCTATAGTTATTACAATGTTGGGTTGTTGTAGTTAATGACTTGTTATAGATTGAAAGATCCGCCTAAGATATAAACACAAGAATTCGAGTTTCTTTTCAAGGGTACAATTTAGAGCAGTTTTCTGAACCCTGCGCCTTTCACGGGGCAGTCCCCACTAGTAATGTTTAATAAATTGACTTGGAAATATGTGAACTGAGTACCTACATAAGGTGAAACAAATGGTCTAGAATATATGTCATCTGATCCGACTAAAGTTGAAGCCCCCAACCTGTAGAAGAAAAGAACAATACACACATTTTTCCAGAAAACGAAGAAGGGGGGCTAACACTCCCAAATAAGGTGTCACGTTGAATATTACGAAAAAAACACTCCAAACCATTAAGGTATTTCCAATAATTATCAAAAATGTATCTGAATAAATTAAATATCAATCAACAAGGTCTTTATATCAAAAAAACCGAACGACAAAGCAAATAAAATACCAAGAATAGAGTTATTGATAAAATACATAGACCACTTAGAAGTTGGAACAAAAAATCAATCAACTGCCTTAAATAAAACCAAATACCAAACAAAAATAAAGGTGAAAACATAAATCTGATCAAAAAGTAATGTAGCCTTTGAGACGAGTGGATCTCTGAGGCACCCGAGTTGCACGTCGAACCCGGTTTTCATCAAAACCACCTCCGTGCTTGAGTAGATTGAGCTTGAGAGTTTGATGTTCTCGCTGCTGCATCAAGCACCACCAAATAGGTGCAGTTACCCAGATGCCTGCCCATTGTTTAGCATGTGCGTCAAAGGCATGAGGCCAGTTATTATTATTTCCACTTGTACTATTTTCTGTTGTTTTGTTGTGCCCCTCCTTCAAGCGGAAAACATCCCAGTCATCAGCAACATCATCGCCTCCCTCCAAATATTATACATTTAGTTAAAGCTTCACGTATTTTAGCCCATTCATTAAACCCGGTAATACAACTGTCGTTACTAAAATAGATAGTATTTGTCATCGAATCGTCACATAGTTCCTCCTTTACATCAAAAGATCTACTAGCTTCGTCCCCTCACCATTAGGCATCCCCCTCAAGACCTGAAAAAATACAGTTACACTTTATAAAATAGAACAAATTAGAACCTGTTACTAACACTCCACCAAATCGACTAGTATAGATGTTTATACAGTGAAATAAAGAAACAAGAGGAACGTAACATTACTCTGAAGGACCGGAAACAAACCATCTCAAAAAAGAAGACACCTAGGAATGTAGACCTTCAGGACATGAATAAAGTTTTGACTAGACGGTCATGCATTCTCATAGGGATTCCATTTTCGGGAGGAACTGTAAGGTCACATAAGATTGGACTACGGCTCTCAATTGTAACAGATTTTAAGCAAATAAGCAGAAAAGCTAAGCCTTTAAGATGGTCAACAGAATGCAGTCTAGCTCTCATGTGTGTGTGTGTGTGTGTGTGTTGGGGGGGGGGGGGGGGGGGGGGGGGGGGGGGACTACAAAATGAAGGCCTCAATAAGATAAACCTTCTTTGAGACCTTTAAATAACACACAATGATCCGAAACTGGGTTTGATATCTATCTGTATCCGATGTACAAATGATATACTACTACTATAGATTGAGTTAATTTTCTTACCAGCTCAAAGAACTGTAGCCCAAGTCTAGCAGCCTCTGTATCAGCTGATTTTACTAAATCTATAAACCCAGGTAGACATCCTCTTCTGACAATGGACACCAAATGTTCCAAAATCAACTGTGGTCTCCCATCACCTTCAAATGGAGCAACACATATATTACCCAGTACGTATGCAACTTCTTTTCGTATATCAAAAGGTGCAGTTACAACTAGCTGAAGTAACCCTGACGTGGCCTCGTTTGAGAAAATTAATTTTTTGCGTTCGACAGAACCAGCTGCAATGTTAGATAGGACCCAAGCAGCTTCCTATACAAGCGAAGAGAGTTAAATATGGCGATGTCTGGTACAGTAACTCATAGGTTGGGATATTAAGTAATTAAGAAAAACAAATATTTCATCCACTATTCCATACTCCGTATTTGCCTCTGTACTCTATTGTAGCACATTTGTCCTCTTTCAGTCCCTAAACCACGATATTTTGTGTTAAAGAAAATCGAACAAAATATAAAGTACTAGCTGCTAGTTTTTCAAGGTTGGTGTGCAAAGTCGAAATGGTTATCATTATTGTAGAAAATTGCAATTTTTTTACGCAATTAGAAATGCAACATAAGATTGAGTGCCTATGAAGATACCTTTTTCAGAACCCGGTGCTCACTCTTCAGACATTTGGCAGTGCTGCTATAACATTATCTAGTAGTACATTGAAAGTAACATTTTGCAGAATGTCAACTGATTAGTGATTTTTAATTTTTTTTCTGTTAGAAAGTAGAAAATAATTAGAAGAGAAATAAACTAGCCTGTGATTTCATTTCCAGCAACAAGAATCGCATTAGTGGTGTAAGCATCAGTCGCTACCAGATTTCCCAGGCTCCGAAGTATCTGGAGCAAGTTCAAAAGGAGTATATAGATTGGTACTAACTAACAAGATGTTCTTGAGGAACTAAAGCTTTGTAATTTCTGAGAATTGATAAAAACTTAAGACAGAATGATAATGAAACAAGGCAATGCTTTGGATAAAGAAGCACTGTATAACAGTTCCCATGTTACTATTTTCTGAACTGTATTAAGATAACCACCATGGACTGAATCAACGGGTGTTAGGAAAAACATGTAAAGGAACTTTTAACTTTTTACGCAGTGACAACTTCAACATGAATTACGCATATTAGCTTATGCCCTCCTCCCTGAAGGAGGTATGTCACAATGTCGATGTTCTCATTTCATGAAACGAACATGCAAAAGGACTTCTTTTCCTACTTTTACTCTTTCTACCACACAATTGACCAACATCGAGATCTCTTATACAATGCATGCTTGCTTACGTACATCATAATACCAGAGCACATCACATTCAAAACTAATTCATATCATTTAGCAAATATTTCCTTCCAATCACCACAAAAAGAAGAAATTACAATACAAGGAACCTCGTTCTCCTCCAAGTCGTGGTTACACTAGGCACTAGCCTTAGTCTAGTTTGATTGTAATTACTAATAAACTATATTTGAAACGTGAAGGCAGTAACTGTACACAAAACGAAGAATATAGACAAGTGGAATGTTATGTTTTCTCAGTATTAAATGAATATCAACAAATCTACCAAACAACATAATTCGTTGCGTATTTTGAAACTTACAGGAATGAGCAATTACAAACTGTCTGAAGTTGCCAATCTTTCCACAAGTAACCGAAGGAGATCACTCTTCACCATTACGCTGGTGGCAAAATTCGAAAGAGCAGAGAGATATACAACTACCCATGCTATCTCTGTTGTCAACTCTTCATCTCTGATCCCAGCCATAAATTGACATATTAGATCAAAAATATTCAAGAGGAGTATAATTATGCATAGCTTGGATGTAGTATTTTGATCCATAGGTTTCAAGGATTCATGTTTAGTGAGTCTCTTTTCTATTTGAATCAGAGTCGTCCTTTCCAAAATATATTTTAAAAAAAGTCTCATGTTCAACAAAAAGTAAACAGACAAGAAGTTAAGGATGAAAATGAAGTTTTAATCAACCTTTTCATGCTGTAATCTAAACGAGTTATCGGAAACGGTCTAAATGAATGAAGTCCAGTATTTCAAAAAGCGGTCTAGGCAGGGACCAGATGCCTAGACATTAGGCGGACTAGGCGGGAAAAAATGGGGCTAGGCGAGAAAAAGGCAGCTTAGGCAGCCAATTAGGCGTCAAGCGGACTCTTTCCGCCTAGCGCCTTTTGAAATCCAGATTAAGTTTAGGAAAACTTACGGTTTTCTCAAGTGCCGAATTATAGCATCAAGTACACCTTCAATTTTTATGAGTTCCGTTGCAGCTTTTGGTTCAGGTCCCTGCGAATGCAGATTTGATTATACAAAAAATGAGCATACTGAAGAGACTTTTAAGGAAAACAAATGAATGGCCAAAAATAAGGTAACTCAATGCACAAGGCTCTTGAGAGATCGATTTGTATTTATGTATATATATATAAATAATAGTAAAGGTGACCATCTTGACCTCCAATCTAGAGGTTTCCAGAAGAGTTTGTTAAGCTTACTTTCAGCATGCCTACTACTCAACTGCAGTACGACATAGTAGTAAGCAACTTGGTTTTGTTTTCTCCTACATTTGCTCATTGAACGAACGCATACTACTGACAGATTTAATGATCAAACCATCTAGACATCCTAGAACCGAACCACTAATAAACGAAAATGCTGGAGCAGATGCAGGTCACACATAAAGTACCGAAAATGAAGGATAAATAGATAAAGCTCCTTCAATTCTCAATCTGTAAACGAGCACATGCCATAAGGTCATAGAGACCATGGAGATATCAGATATTAGAAAAAGAAAAAGTTGACTTACTGCCTTGTTTATCTTTACCATTAAAACATATGTGGTGCAACAACAATCAATAAGGTACAAAGAAGCAGACATGGTATGGTAGCTTTAATTCACATACATAATTAATGTCAAATTTAGGCTAAAGATAATGTCTTCTGAAGGGTTTATTATAAGGATAAGGAAAAAAAGGGAAAATAATTCTCATTCTTCTCAAAACTTGCAAGTATATAGGATGGACAATAAGCAGGCTAAGCGGAAAAAACGAAAACCTCAAAATATAAATAGAACTTGTCACTTGACAGTAATTACAACATGTTAATGAAAATGAGGGGTTCAGCATCTAAAGATATGGTAGACTAAGAATACCTTAATTAAATTAGAAAGTGCCCAAGCAGCAGTTCTCACAGCAACATTTCCAAGTGCCCAGGCACATTGTTCAGCAACAGACACTACACGTTTATCATATTAAAGAAAAACTTAAAATTGCTACTGATATATGGTTACAAGAACATAGTTATAGTCATTAATTAGTAAGAGGAAATGGCCCTTTTGTAAACAGCCTTATTGGTTATTAGCAACTACTACATCATACTTATTAAATTCCACAATTTAAAAATCCAATCTATAAAAATTCACAAATGAGACACCAATCTACAGTCTAATAGTTAGTTACCACTATCAAAATTCACAAGTGTTCTAAGGTTTAAATTTTATCGCTCGGGTACCAACATGATCGAACATTAGTACATAACTAGTGCCTTTGAGTAAAAAGGTGAAGAATGGGGTCCTATTTCTTTGATTTTGTCAATAACCTCCTAACTTCACGAAGAGCCCCTACTCTTTTCTGCACCGCTCCTTTACCCCTAAGTTTTTCATAGCATAAACACAAATTTATCAGCTGAAGTTCAGATACAAAAATTAAAGACAACAAAATGGTTTGCAAATGTAAGAGCATAAGTCGTAAAGATAAGGCACAGAAAAAAGAATTGAAGATACATCAAAATACTGGTGGGACAGTTGCATTTTATCCCAGTATTGTACAAGTTGTTCATTTCTTATAAACAGTATCACACGAAGAACTTAAACAAACATTAAAATATATAACCAGGAAAAGAATTTTATAACTAATCCCTGCGCGATTGTCATTCAATGGAAATGAATATTTGTTTCATAGTACTTTAACTCTGGAAAAAAATGCAACTTGACATTATGTAATCTGTAGAAAGCTGAATCTTCTCCCAGTATAACTAAAAGTTCAATTCCTATACTGTTTACATTGTCACACAAGGCACTTGGCAAATACAAAAAGTAAAGTAATATAAAATTTTCCAACACCCCCACCTAGGGGCAGAACCACATTAAAACACGGGAACCACTTTAATTCGAATGTATCTAAATAGTTATTATAATGTTGGGTTGTTGTAGTTAATAACTTGTTATGCTATAGTTATTATAATGCTGGGTTGTTGTAGTCAATGACTTGTTATAGATTGAAAGATCCGCCTAAGATATAAACACAAAAGAATTCGAGTTTATTTTCAAGGGTACAATTTAGAGCAGTTTACTGAAACCTGCGCCTTGCACGGGGAAGTCCCACTAGTAATGTTTAATAAATTGATGCATTCTCTTCTGTGCTTGGAACTATGTGAACTGAGTACCCACATAAGGTGAAACAAATGGTCTAGAATAAGAGTCATCTGATCCGACTAAAGTTGAAGCCCCCAACCTGTAGAAGAAAAGAACAATACACACATTTTTTCAGAAAACGAAGAAGGGGGGCTAACACCCCCAAATAAGGTGTCACGTTGAATATCACGAAAAAACACTCCAAACCATTAAGGTATTTCCAATATTTATCAAAAATGTATCTAAATAAATTAAATATCAATCAACAAGGTCTTTATATAAAAAAAAACCGAACCTACAAAGCAAATAAAATACCAAGAATAGAGTTATTGATAAAATACATAGACCACTTAGAAGTTGGAACAAAAAAATCAATCAACTGCCTTAAATAAAACCAAATACCAAACAAAAATAAAGGTGAAAACATAAATCTGATCAAAAAGTAATGTAGCCTTTGAGACGAGTGGATCTCCGAGGCACCCGAGTTGCATGTCGAACCCGGTTTTCATCAAAACAATCTCCGTGCTTGAGTAGATTGAGCTCGAGAGTTTGATGTTCTCGCTGCTGCATCAAGCACCACCACATAGGTGCAGTTACCCAGATGCCTGCCCATAGTTTAGCATGTGCGTCAAAGGCATGAGGCCAGTTATTATTATTTCCACTTGTACTATTTTCTGTTGTTTTGTTGTGCCCCTCCTTCAAGCGGAAAACATCCCAGTCATCAGCAACATCATCGCCTCCCTCCAAATATTATACATTTAGTTAAAGCTTCACGTATTTTAGCCCATTCATTAAACCCGGTAATACAACTGTCGTTACTAAAATAGATAGTATTTGTGATAAAGCAATAACTTTGGTCGGTGGGCGTTATGCTTTTCAACGATATTAATAAAGATTAAAGAAAGTAAATGTTGGACAAGTTCTTCTTTCTTATTGATCGGTAATTATATTTGCTCGGATTACAACTTGTTATTACACTTATGATCGGTTATATTATCTTGTCTTAATCTTGATCTTGATCTTGATCTTTGTTCTTGATGCTCGGTCTTTCTCTTTAACTTCTCTCGGTAACTTTCTTGTGAGATAAACTCTGACAATCTCTCTCTTGTATATCTATTCTCTGTAATTTTTCTGAACCCTTTTCCAGCGAAGGTACTTGGCTATTTATAGGCATGTATGAGTTTGACAAGTGTCTCAATCTCGTCTGCCATCTCATGGGCTTTTCAGCTTGTGGGGCCCTACTCAAGTGGGCTTGGACATCTAAAGTACAATTGCCTTCATTCTTTAGTAAGGAGGCATGTTATACCCCAGTTTCTACTATTCAAGCATTGGATACCCATTAATAATGTTTGGGTTGATTTGTACCCGAATAGATAGACTCGGGTCTAATTTTTGTGTTCTATCAAACACTTTGGCATCGTATTCTCCCACCATCATATCTATTTCCGTTATAAATTCACCCGGGCTAATATTTACCTCGGTTTTGCAGCAGTTGGTACCTCCGAATATCCCCGAAGCAGTGACAAAGCCTTCATTTGTTTTACTTTCGAAAGCTAAGGAATTAATAACTTCCGCATGGGCAATCACTATCTTTGTTGTTAACCCTTGTGGTAAGTAATTCCATGAATTCACAGTCTTGTTGTCTAGTGCAATACCGGTAACCTTATCATAGGGAACAGTATAGATGCCAATACCATAGAATGAACCACGGAAAGTTGATCCAAAGAACCCCACGACAACCCCACCAATCGGAATAAAAGTTCTAGGTGTAGTGACGTCATTATCAGCATCCACACGGTATATCTTTTTATTGGTGTAGACCCGCAACCATTTTAAATAGGCAGCAGGACGTGGTAACAAGAGCTCTATTCCAATAATGTATTCGTCAACGGTGAAGACAATCTGTAGAGAGAGATTGATGGAGGTTTCGGATCTGCCCTTTCATAAATTTATATTTACTTAAAAAGAAAGATAGAGAGACAAAATTATTTTTGCCCATGCGGAAGTTATTAATTCCTTAGCTTTCGAAAGTAAAACAAATGAAGGCCTTGTCACTGCTTCGGGGATATTCGGAGGTACCAACGGCTGCAAAACCGAGGTAAATATTAGCCCGGGTGAGTTTATAACGGAAATAGATATGATGGTGGGAGAATACGATGACCAAAGTGTTTGATAGAACACAAAAATTAGACCCGAGTCTATCTATTCGGGTACAAATCAATCCAAACATTATTAATGGGTATCCAATGCTTGAATAATAGAAACTGGGGTATACAGGCCTTCCATACTAAAGAATGAAGGCAATTGTACTTTAGATGTCCAAGCCCACTTGAGTAGGGCCCCACAAGCTGAAAAGCCCATGAGATGGCAGACGAGATTGAAACACTTGTCAACATCCTATGACTCATACATGCCTATAAACGAAAAGGGTTCAGAAAAATTACAGAGAATAGATATACAAGAGAAAGATTGTCAGAGTTTATCTCACAAGAAAGTTACCGAGAGAAGTTAAAGAGAAAGACCGAGCATCAAGAACAAAGATCAAGATCAAGGTTAAGACAAGATAATATAACCGATCATAAGTGTAATAACAAGTTGTAATCCGAGCAAATATAATTACCGATCAATAAGAAAGAAGAACTTGTCCAACATTTACTTTCTTTAATCTTTATTAATATCGTTGAAAAGCATAACGTCCACCGACCAAAGTTATTGCTTTATCAATTTGTCATCGAATCGTCACATAGTTCCTCTGCATCAAAAGATCTACTAGATGACCTCCCCAAAATTATCATTTTATTATTGTTCAAGGTCTCCAACTTTATTCATGCCCTTCCAGATACGTCAAGTCTGAACGTCTCAAAGGCACATGTTAGGCATTTCTTTGGACCATCATTGTAAAACACACGAGACATAAGGAGTATGTCCCCACTTGATTCGATAATATAATTTCTACTAATAAAACGCCTGCTTGATGACGGTTCTCCTGAAAATGATGGTTTTACTAACTCAAGATAATAAGTCCCAATTTCGATAAGACCCATGGGTCCACGACAATCAAGTTTTAGAAGCATAGCGTCAATGACACTTTTTTCATCGATGACAATCATATCATAGTTGAGTCGCAAGACGTAGAAATGCCTATCATGGTATAAAGCATCAATAATTGGTTCATCAATAATTGATTCCCTGTCTCCCACGAAAAATCTACGCCATTCTCGAAGTTGACATGTAACCCATTCCTCCGCTCCACCTAAACAGGTCCAAAAGGCAACATAATAGCCCTTTCCAACAAGCATGTAAATACATCTTGGGTCGCTTGGAACCGTAGACAAAACGACCATGTGGTACTTGTTCTTGTCATATGTCTTAGGCAAGACGACCTTCTCCCCGGAAAAAGAATTAAGCAAAGTGATGCGCAAATAAGAGTCTGTGTTGTCGTCAACATGTAGCCTTTCTAAAATCAACCAATCGCGATAAGATCCCCAAATATGGCTCCCTATATTCTCCTCTGACATCGGTATATCAAAGGTTGAGCAGTTATTATCCTTGGTCTTTTTGTCTAAAACGTTGAGGCAGGTTTTTAGTCTTTTCTCACTCTGGCCAGGCTTCACAAGTAAAGGAATCCCTCGTGTTGATCCTTGAAAAAAATTAATTGTAACACTTCTCCAAGACTTGCAAACTCTACTAAAGGATAAGCAATCGATAAGTGGCAATTTCTTTACGACCAACTCAAGTAGGTCATTGGGAAGTCCTGCTGCCCAATCCAGATGATGTTTTATCTGCCTCTTTGTGCTAATCGTCGACGCCATCCTCTTGCAAAACACTCTGACCAATCCAAACAATATGAGCATTTTAAGGAAGTCATCGTGATGTTCTGCTGCCCAATTCAGATGTTGCTTTCTCTTTTGCATTGTGCTAATCCTCTTCTTGCCAAACACCATGACCAAACCAACGAAATAATAGGTCAATCCTGGTTGCTGGTCCGCATAATCATCATCAATCTGTCTATCTTTCATCCGTTGCTCCTTCTTCTTCCTTGTGCCCATTGTTTTCAGTCCAATCTTCCTTTTCACTGCCATTTTCTTCCTCGTCCTTGAAACGCTAGATGACCTGAAATTTCATACGGGTATATCTATTAAAACTCAGCATGCACGCAAGTCAACGGAATGCAGTCCAGCGGTTAAGAATAAAAGTGAGTTTCAAAGTTGCAACCAAAAGAGCCTTAAACTCAACTTTTTGTTTTTAATGGAAGCTAGGATGTCTTTGATCAAGCAGCTTAAAAGCTGTGGATTTCTAGCTTTTGATCTGAAAGAAGATAGGAAGTTTTAAGATGAATGACTTAGGTTATTTCCCTCCAACGCAAAAATCTAGCGTATTTGCATAAAAATTCAGCCAGTTAAGCCGTATGCACTAGATTACAAAAGCCGCAAAACTCACAAGCAAGCCCGAGTATGAATAGGAACTCAAATCAAAGGTGAACATGTAATAGAGCACTGCAAACACCTATAGACACATTGTCAGAAATTTGCTATTCACACTAAAACTGAACTTTCGGAATTAGGCATAAAATTGAAATGTTATACAATCGGGGAATGCTTGGTGGCAGATATAAGTTCAGAACCTTTCCTTTTTTATCAAAAAATAAACAGTCTTTGGTTTAGCAGCTTAAAATCTGAGGTCTCTTTCCTTCGGTCTCAAAAAGATTAAATATTTAAGTTGGATGCACTTAGCTTTTTTCACAACTCAAAAATTCCAGCTTATCAGTTTAAAATCAAGTTTTACTAGGTTTTTGCTCTTAAAAACGATAGAAGCATTAAGTTGAAAATGATTTCAGCTTTTTCTTCAAGCTCAAAAGAGCAAGCTTACTTGCCTTAGAGATGTAGCCAAACAAGCACTCTGCACTAGAGTACAAAACCCTTCAAACTTAATTATCCGCTCACATTCGAACTAGAAAAGGAATATTTTTTTTAATCAAAGTCAAAATTTCAATGAGCAGAGCAAATAAGTTGGATTTTTTTATTTGTTATTGTCAAAAGCTTGGTCCATCCAGTTTAAATGTTCAAGCTTTTCCAGGCAGATATCAGTTTTACAAGGAGCAACCAAACATGGCATTAAGGGATTGTTTAGTTCCAGTTTTTCCTCAACTTATTTAATTGAAAGCATAGCTGTCTTTGGTTTTAGCAGCGAGCTTAAAGTTGAGGGTTTCTTCAAGATTGTGGTCTGAAAAAGATAAAATGACTAAACATAGTTTTTTTTTTTGATTGAGACAAAAAAAAATTATACCTTGGTGTATAAAACTGAAATGTCATAGGATTGGGCAGTTTGGTGGCAGATCTTAAGCTCAAATTAGTTAGAAAATGGACTGTCTTTGATTTAACAGCTTAAAGCCTGAAATTTCTAGCATTTGGTCTAAAAAGGATAGATTTTTTTAGCTGAATGCACTTAGCTTTTACCGCAAAAGTAAAAGTCCAGCTCATAAGTTTAAGAGCTAAGATATACTAGGGTTTAGTCTGAATAAAACAGAAGCCTTAAGCTGAGTGAAATCAGCTACTTCTCAAACTCAAAAGATCCAGCTTATTTAATCTAAAGCTGCTGCCAAACAATCACTATGCACTAGACTACAAACTCCCCAAAACTCAATTCTCTGCTCACATTGAAGCTACATGAGGAATAAAAACACAATCCAAAGGTGAAAATTTTACCGAGCACCGCAAATAAGCTGGATTTTTTTATTTAGTATCAGGAAAATTATGCCCCATCCAGTTTAAAGCTTATAGCTTTTTCCGGCCAAAATACAAAAAATCCCAGATTTTTAAGCTGCAACCAAACAAGGCATTAAGGGCGTATTTGGTTGCAGATTTTAAAATCGGCCTGTTTTGGCTTCTTTGCAACTAAACTGGCTTTACTGTAGCAGCCAGCTTAAAGTTGCGGGTTTCCGTATTTTGGTCTTAAAAGATAGAAGCAGCTAAACATAGTTTTTCTTCCTCATCATACTCAAAAATACCATATTTATCATACTATTATTTAAGTGAAGGCCCCCTTATGAGGCCTTGATACACTTTAATTCAGAAAATACCCTTCGCAATTTTAACTAATTAAAAAAAAATCAATGGATATTTAATTAAAAAAATAAAAATAACTGCTCTCATTCACAATAACCGTGCCCCTCTCCCCTGTATTGCTATTACTTCCGCTCACTCCGTGTATCTCTCTCTCTATTTTCTTTTCACTGTAAATTATTTTATCAGAGTAATTGATTGCAGTTTTTCAAACGGGTTATCAATAACCTACATATCACACCACACATCGCGTGGGCTTGGTCGCTAGACTGTAAAAACGCCTGTCCCAAGACTTGCTCTCACCTCATAAGATAGATTATCAATCGGAAAAAGCCAAAACTTTCTTAATTTGATGGTGTAATTTAAAAAACAATCGAATAATAGTCAAAATTTTCATAGTTGATGCTTGATGGTGACGTGGTGTGTATATAAAAGTGAAATTCCATACGAACTTTTGATTTCATTAGTAAAACCCAATAAAACCATGAGATACATAAATATGAGGTATACAAATATGAGATGAGATGATAAGAATATCTATTTGTATCTATATATATAACAAGATAAAATAAAATCGTCGAATTGCCTGTAATATGATTTCAATTCTGGTAAATCGTATTTTTACTTGTAGAAATAGCAAGGTTACCTATTTGTGCATATAAATATGTCGATATATATATATATAGATAGATATATTTATATATATATATAGATATATATTGGTATACTCTAAAAAGAAAAAGAAAAAAGGATATATATATATATTGGTATTAGGAGTGAGAGATATAATAGATAGAGACAGAGATATATATGCAATGTACTTTCACCGGAACACAGTTGGTTTAGTTCCAGTTTGACCGAACAAAAGCATTAATAATTATAAGGAATCATCCAAATTTTCACTACTACTTTAAATTTGTTATTTTACTTTTAAGTTTTCTACATTAACAATCTTTTTGTTTGGGATGTGTTGTATACTTATACATTTAGCTATTACTACTATTAGTCTATCTAGGGGTGGGATTTTTTCCCAAAAATAGGAACCAAACCGAAAATAACTGAACGGTTCGGTTTTGTTCATAAAAAATACAAATCGAAACCGAAATAAAAATTCGGTTTGGTTTCGGTATACATTTTTGAAACCGAAACCGAAAACCGAGAAAAATCGTAAACCAAAACGATACCAAAAACCGAAACCGAAAATGATACTTAGACCGAAATAAAACCGTAAACCGAAATACAACCGTAAAACGATAAAAGTATAAGAAATAAAGGATATCAAACTATTAGTATTAAGATTAGTTTTTGACTTTTAAGTATAAACATTTGGGTAGATCAAAAGTTTTGTTTGATCATCCATTCAACTTGGTTATTTCTAACTTAAAATTTGTGAATTTTAGATAAAACCTATGATTAAGCTATATAAACTTATAAAGTGTTGTAATTTCTTAGCAATCCAAACACTTTTGGGCAAAATTGCAATTAATTAATGTGTATTTATGTGTTATTTGATTAATTATGTATGATTTCCGACTAATTTGTTATTATTTTGCAGATAAAAACGTTGATTTCATACGAAAACGAGACTTTGATGAAAATAACACCCGGAGTATGGACAAGTTTGAAAAAGAAATAACTTTAGAAGGTAAAAGATTAACTTCAAATGATATCGGGTTATAGTGAAGACCAACGAAGCAAAGATTCACGAAAATCTTTTGAAGCATAACACAATCCATTTTTCATTATTTTCTTTGTATCTCATTGAGCTCCTTAGAAAGGTTCTTGTTATATTTCTTGAATGTGATAATATGTAGTAGGGGCCGAGTTCGGTCCGATCCAGTTTGATTTTTGGTAAAACCGAAACCGAGCATATTTTTTGGTTCGGTTTTTTTCGGTTTCGGTCTTTTTAATTTTTGGACCGAACCGGACCGGTTTTTTCGGTCCAGTTCCGGGTTTTTTCAGTTTCGGTCTTTTTTGGTTCGGTTTTACTAAAAACCAAAACCGACCCGAATTTTTTTCGGTTTTTCCGGTTTTTCGTCCGGCTTAGCATAGTTCATGAAAATTCAGGACAATTTACCAATTTAATAGGAACCATTGATAATATAGTAACTATTTAAGAAAAGGATATTGATAAGTATTCACTACTCCCCCTTATTTACAACCAGTATATTTTATTTGGATTTCTATTATGAATCTATATTTTAATTTTTATTAAAGATTAATTTTAGAATAGTAATAACTTGGGTTCTATAATTTTTATTAGGTTTTTATTGTGTTATAAAACTAATTTTTATATGATCTTAATTATAAATTTAACTATACATAGGATGCATTTAATGACATCATAACTATACAATTTGTTGTAATCATACAAAGTTATGGTATATGTAGTGCTTAAAGATTGTCCCGAGGCATTGGTTAACAAGACCGCTTAAGAAAAGGAAAAGAGTAGGTGCAATTGTAATTTGTCCATGTGGCCACTTGGGGTCCGTTTTGTTCTTTCACAAATTTCCAGGAAAGGTAATAAAGTAATTTAATCACCTTTTGAGCTTCTATTTTAGGAAACTTTCATTTAAATTGTGACATCCAAAAATATAAATATGTAATTAATAGTATATATCAACTAGATTAGGACGAAGAAAGTTGATTTTACCATCTCTGAGTAATTAAAAGACCTGGCCTGTCAACAAGTTTCGGAGGACCTTTGCGAAATATAAAACAAGATAAATATTCAGAAAGACTCCCCACGGCATACAACGGTATTTTTTTTTTAACTCTTGTTTCAATTACTATTTGATGGTATAACAAGCGGTTCTGGAAGAAAAGATTCAACAAACCTTGAATCTTGTTCATCTAATTTCACTCACAAAACACTTGGTGAAAAACCTAGCTAGCTAAAGCACCAATCTTAGCATTTGATAGGAGCATTTGTATTATCAATTACACATTCTGCTGTCATAGTCTATCTCAGACCCAAATCCACAAGCCTACTTTTGTTTCACTTTTTACAACTCCTCAACTTAAAATTCGAAAAACTTGCCCAAAAGATGAGGAAAAGCATACGGTTTTTCCTAATAAACAAATAGCCGAGAATCCATAGAGTACTTGGTCCGTAAATTGCCTCTAGTCATCAAGCCCATAATCTGCACCAAAATACTTGTCAACTAATTCATTAGCCATATTTCTCAGGTCATCGTTTTCATGAAACTGAAATCTTTCCATGGCATCAATCCCGTCTTCTCCCTCAACTAGCTTCGTCCCCTCACCATTAGGCATCCCCCTCAAGACCTGAAAAAACATAGTTACATTTTATAAAATAGAACAAATTAGAACCTGTTACTAACACTCTACCAAATCGACCAGTATAGATGTTTATACAGTGAAATAAAGAAACAAGAGGAACGTAGCATTACTCTGAAGGACCGGAAACAAACCATCTAAAAAAATAAGACACCTAGGTATGTAGACCTTCAGGAGGAACTGTAAGGTCACATAAGATTGGACTACGGCTCTTCATTGTAACAGATTTTAAGCAAATAAGCAGAAAAGCTAAGCCTTTAAGATGGTCAACAGAATGCAGTCTAGCTCTCATTGGTGGTAGTGGGGTGTGTGTGTGTGTGTGTGTGTGTGGGGGGGGGGGGGGGGGGGGGGGGGGGACTACAAAATGAAGGCCTCAATAAGATAAACCTTCTTTGAGACCTTTAAATAACACACAATGACCCAAAATTGGGTTTGATATTTATCTGTATCCGATGTACAAATGATATACTACTACTATAGATTGAGTTAATTTTCTTACCAGCTCCAAGAACTGTAGTCCAAGTCTAGCAGCCTCTGTATCAGCTGATTTTACTAAATCTATAAACCCAGGTAGACATCCTCTTCTGACAATGGACACCAAGTGTTCCAAAATCAATTGTGGTCTCCCACCACCTTCAGATGGAGCAACACATATATTACCCAGCACGTATGCAACTTCTTTTCGTATATCAAAAGGTGCAGTTACAACTAGCCGAAGTAACCCTGACGTGGCCTCGCTTGAGAAAATTAATTTTTTGTGTTTGACAGAACCAGCTGCAATGTTAGATAGGACCCAAGCAGCTTCCTATACAAGCGAAGAGAGTTAAATATGGCGATGTCTGGTACAGAAACTCATAGGTTGGGATACTAAGTAATTAAGAAAAACAAATATTTCATCCACTATTCAGTACTCCATATTTGCCTCTGTACTCTATTGTAGCACATTTGTCCTCTTTCAGTCCCTAAACCACGATATTTTTTGTGTTAAACAAAATCGAACAAAATATAAAGTACTAGCTGCTAGTTTTTCTAGGTTGGTGTGCAAAGTCGAAATGGTTATCATTACTGTAGAAAATTGCAATTTTTTTACGCAATTAGAAATGCAACATAAGATTGAGTGCCTATGAAGATACCTTTTTCAGAACCCGGTGCTCACTCTTCAGACATTTGACAAGTGCTGCTATAACATTATCTAGAAGTACATTGAAAGTAACATTTAGCAGAATGTCAACTGATTAGTGAATTTTAATTTTTTCCTGTTAGAAAGTAGAAAATAATTAGAAGAGAAATATACTAGCCTGTGATTTCATTTCCAGCAACAAGAATCGCATTAGTGGTGTAAGCATCAGTGGCTACCAGATTTCCCAGGCTCCGAAGTATCTGGAGCAAATTCAAAAGGAGTATATAGATTGGTACTAACTAACAAGATGTCCTTGAGGAACTACAGCTTTGTAATTTCTGAGAATTGATAAAAACTTAAGACAGAATGATAATGAAACAAGGCAATGCTTTGGATAAAGAAGCACTGTATAACAGTTCCCATGTTACTATTTGCTGAACTGTATTAAGATAACCACCATGGACTGAATCAACGGGTGTTAGGAAAAACATGTAAAGGAACTTTTTAACTTTTTACGCAGTGACAACTTCAACATGAATTACGCATATTAGCTTATGCCCTTCTCCCTGAAGGAGGTATGTCACAATGTCGATGTTCTCATTTCATGAAACGAACATGCAAAAGGACTTCTTTTCCTACTTTTACTCTTTCTACCACACAATTGACCAACATCGAGATCTCTTATACAATGCATGCTTGCTTACGTACATCATAATACCAGAGCACATCACATTCAAAACTAAATCAATCATTTAGCAAATATTTCCTTCCAATCACCACAAAAAGAAGAAATTACAATACAAGGAACCTCGTTCTCCTCCAAGTCGTGGTTACACTAGGCACTAGCCTTAGTCTAGTTTGATTGCAATTACTAATAAACTATATTTGAAACGTGAAGGCAGTAACTGTACACAAAACGAAGAATATAGACAAGTGGAATGTTATGTTTTCTCAGTATTGAATGAATATCAACAAATCTACCAAACAACATAATTCATTGCGTATTTTGAAACTTACCGGAATGAGCAATTGCAAACTGTCTGAAGTTGCCAATCTTTCCACAAGTAACTGAAGGAGATCACTCTTCACCATTACGCTGGTAGCAAAATTCGAAAGAGCAGAGAGATATACAACTACCCATGCTATCTCTGTTGCCAACTCTTCATCTCTGATCTCAGCCATAAATTGACATATTAGATCAAAAATATTCAAGAGTATAATTATGCATAGCTTGGATGTAGTATATTTGATCCGTAGGTTTCAAGGATTCATGTTTAGTGAGTCTCTTTTCTATTTGAATCAGAGTCGTCCTTTCCAAAATATATTAAAAAAAAAGTCTCATGTTCAACAAAAAGTAAACAGACAAGAAGTTAAGGATGAAAGTGAAGTTTTAATCAATCTTTTCATGCTGTAATCTAAACGAGTTATCGGAAACGGTCTAAATGAATGAAGTCCGGTGTTTCAAAAAGCGGACTAGGCAGGGACCAGGTGCCTAGGCATTAGGCGGACCAGGCGGGAAAAAATGGGGCTAGGCGAGAAAAAGGCGGCTTAGGCAGCCAATTAGGCGTCAAGCCGACCCTTTCCGCCTATCGCCTTTTGAAACCCAGATTAAGTTTAGGAAAACTTACGCTTTTCTCAAGTGCCGAATTATAGCATCAAGTACACCTTCAATTTTTATGAGTTCCGTTGCAGCTTTTGGTTCAGGTCCCTACGAATGCAGATTTGATTATTAAAAAAAATGAGCATACTGAAGAGACTTTTAAGGAAAACAGATGAATGGCCAAAAATAAGGTAACTCAATGCACAAGGCTCTTGAGAGATCGATTTGTATTTATGTATATATATATAAATAATAGTAAAGGTGACCATCTTGACCTCCAATCTAGAGGTTTCCAGAAGAGTTTGTTAAGCTTACTTTCAGCATGCCTACTCCTCAACTGCAGTACGACATAGTAGTAAGCAACTTGGTTTTGTTTTCTCCTACATTTGCTCATTGAACGAACGCATACTACTGCCAATTTTAATGATCAAACCATCTAGACATCCTAGAACCGAACCACTAATAAACGAAAATGCTGGAGCAGATGCAGGTCACACATAAAGTACCGAAAATGAAGGATAAATAGATAAAGCTCCGTCAATTCTCAATCTGTAAACGAGCACATGCCATAAGGTCACAGAGACCATGGAGATATCAGATATTAGAAAAAGAAAAAGTTGACTTACTGCCTTGTTTATCTTTACCATTAAAACATATGTGGTGCAACAGCAATCAATAAGGTACAAAGAAGCAGACATGGTATGGTAGCTTTAATTAACATACATAATTAATGTCAAATTTAGGCTAAAGATAATGCCTTCTGAAGGGTTTATTATAAGGATAAGGAAAAAAAGGGAAAATAATTCTCATTCTTCTCAAAACTTGCAAGTATATAGGATGGACAATAAGCAGGCTAAGCGGAAAAAACGAAAACCTCAAAATATAAATAGAACTTGTCACTTGACAGTTATTACAACATGTTAATGAAAATGAGGGGTTCAGCATCTAAAGATATGGTAGACTAAGAATACCTTAATTAAATTAGAAAGTGCCCAAGCAGCAGTTCTCACAGTAGAACCCTTATCTGGAAGCATCATTCTAGCAAGTGGTAATAATGCACCTTGTGACAGTAGAACTTTTCTCAGCTCTTCTCCTTCACCAGCAACATTTCCAAGTGCCCAGGCACATTGTTCAGCAACAGGCATTGCACTCTTATCTACACGTTTATCATATTAAAGAAAAAAATTTAATTGCTACTGATATACGGTTACAAGAACATAGTTATAGTCATTAATTAGTAAGAGAAAATGGCCCTTTTGTAAACAGCCTTATTGGTTATTAGCAACTAGTACATCATACTTATTAAATTCCACAATTTGAAAATCCAATCTATAAAAATTCACAAATGAGACACCAATCTACACAGTCTAATAGTTAGTTACCACTATCAAAATTTACAAGTGCTCTAAGGTTTAAATTTTATCGTTCGTGTACCAGCATGACCGAACATTAGTACATAACTAGTGCCTTTGAGTAAAAAAGCGAAGAATGGGGTCCTATTTCTTTGATTTTGTGCAAATTGGTGGTTAGAAAAATATTACTCAATAGTATGGATTATTAATCGTAAAAATCTCATACATTTGTGTACAGAATGATCTTTTCACCACTAATAAATTAGCTCTACACAAATACATAAAGGAAATATGAAGCTTTATCACAGCATTACAGGCTGCATGGTAGTAACTAGTAAGTGACTTCAACTGATAGAAATAAAAGACCCTTCCACATAATGTTTAACAGATTGGAGATTTTTTTTACACTATAAAAACTATTTTGGGCATTAATTATCAGGTCCATAACCACCGACTTGTCAAGGCTAATATCGGATTATTTCTGCTTATCACACTTGTGCAATTATGATTCAAAGATATAAATTTAACTATTAAAAGTATGAGAAAAACCATCACCGACCTCCAAGATGCGCAATCAGCAAGGGTAAAGCCGGAATTAAAGCTTTGGTTTCTTCAGGCTGACCAGCTGCAATATTTGTAAGGCACCAAGCAGCTTCAAGCAACTACAATATGAAAAAAGAAAAGACAAGGGAGGCATCAGAGTAAGCCCGTATAACAAAAAAAGCTAAGGTCGCATATTTGAGAAATTCCCAGATCATTTAAGTTGAAAAGCATATAGCTTGGTCTAATATTTATATAAGAAATTCCAGGTTCTTAAAAGTTATGTCCCCTCCAAAATCTTAAAACCACAGTTTTTTAGATTTTATGGCTATTTTGCTTTCTAAATCCAGATACTTGGGCAATGTACTATGTTTTTCAACCACCATTCCCTGCAGTTACACCATAAGACTCACTCAGTCTACCAGTCTTGAGGAAATTGTATACTGATGCACTTTGAGGCTGAAAAACTAACGTTTTAAAGGTTAAGAAAAATTCAAATATTTGAAGCTCTTTTTACATAAAAAAAACATAGTACGTTTCTTTTTTTACATACCATGTGTACTTGATTTCTCTTCTGATTCATGATACAATTACATAGGTAACATCCAGTACATCCAACTATGTGCTTTCAATTTTGTAACCAAACTATAAAATTTTGATTCACACACTGAACATCAAATTCATTTCTATCTAGTACCATGGTGTCATTTTTTTACCAAATTACAAGATATTTAAATTTTGTTACACCAGTGACATTTTTAAAAAAAAAATTGACATAAATACCCCGATTTCGTAATTGAAACAAAATTAGTAGCAGTCTGCTTAATTGACAAAATGTGTTGAGTACACTAGATCAAGAAATTCAAAGTAGGGCATACAAGATCGAAATTACGAAAGAGTTGAGTCTACAAAGACACAATAAACCCCAGTTGCAATACAGTCATTAGACAAGAGAAGAAAAATGTATTATAGAATCAATCATGAAGCAGAGAATACTTTAATCACAAATAAGGACGTAAAGAATAAGTTAATATCAGAATTGAAGCAGCATAGCTTGATCCATAACAAACACGGTAACTGAAAACTGAAACAACGAAGAAGAAAATGCAAGTAATATTCGTAACCTGTTCATCTGGTGAACCAAATGAAAGGCACTGCACAAGGAGAGGTATTGCTCCGGCGCTTAGGGCGGTTTCTATCGGAGGGTATTCTGATCTTGACAATAACCTCCTAACTTCACGAAGAGCCCCTACTCTTTTCTGCACCGCTCCTTTGCCCCTAAGTTTTTCATAGCATAAACACAAAAATATATCAGCTGAAGTTCAGATACAAAAATTAAAGACAACGAAATGGTTTGCAAATGTAAGAGCATAAGTCGTAAAGATAAGGCACAGAGAAAAGAATTGAAGATACATCAAAATACTGGTGGACAGTTGCATTTTATCCCAGTATTGTACAAGTTGTTCATTTCTTATAAACAGTATCACGCGAAGAACTTAAACAAACCAACATTAAAATATATAACCAGGAAAAGAATTTTATAACTAATCCCTGCGCGATTGTCATTCAATGAAAATGAATATTTTTTTCATAGTACTTAAACTCTGGAAAAAAATGCAACTAGACATTATGTAATCTGTAGAAAGCTGAATCTTCTCCCAGTATAACTAAAAGTTAATTCATATACTGTTTACATTGTCACACAAGGCACTTGGCAAATACAAAAAGTAAAGTAAAATAAAATTTTCCAACACCCCCACCTAGGGGAATAACCACATTAAAACACGGGAACCACTTTAATTCGAATGTATCTAAATAATTGTGCACTTCCTCAAAATAATAGCTGAAAATGATGAAAGTGCTCTTTTGCCCTTCTATTAAGCAAACAACAACAAAAATGACTTGTAATGAGATAATACTAAAAGGGAAGTAATAGAATATCATCTTTAAATGTAATCATTTCATCTTTCGAATTTGGATTTCTAAAAAATGGACCACTAATTAGGGGATGCAGGGAGTATAACGCTACGAAAATGTACTTTACCTGTTATACATAAACTTATAATGTGCACATTGACTTACTGATAGGATATGACGATCTTTAATTCCTCCACTGCTGACAAAGTCTGAGCCTCTAGAACGGATTGATCTTCGTCAATTACCATATCATTTTCGGAAAAATTTACATCGTCACTGCTAACGCCAATTCTGCATAGCCGTTTTGCTCGAACCAGTGATTCCCTTCTTTCTTTTCCTACCGAAACCGCGTGTTGTTTCCTCCGTTGTGCCGCAGCATTTCCAACTGAAAGCAAATCAAATGATGATCAAGAGAGAGGCGACATTTAATTCATTATATTATGACACTACATAGGGCTGCTTACAACAAATATTAACCACATAATTATTACGTAATTCAGGCGATCTTAACTACATAGTGAAAGCATATATCACTACAGTTTGAAGAATACAAATACAGTCCGGCCTTTTATTTGAGTTTTCTAATTATGGTCTATAGACTCTACACACACACTTTGAAAATCTTGGAAGCTACAGAGAGTGGGATATAATTATTCCTTACTTTTGAAGATTTGAAATACAGCTCGGGATTTTATTTTGTTTTAAATAAAATTCTACACCCTAACTTCAAAAATCTAAAAGTCTTAACCCCATTTTCTGTATATATCTCATTTGTACTAAAAATTAAAATTAATGAAAGTAGTATCATTTTTCTTAACATCAGCAATTTAGCAAACCTAACCCCCGTTTAATAAATACTTGGACAATGCAATACTTTACCTTAAACCAGAATATTTCTTAAGATTAAGGCTTATTGGTGCAGTTTTGAAGCAAATACGATTACTTTTATGGGTAAAAAAAATGGGTTTTTTCAGCTTAAAGCGTTTATCTTTTTAAAGCCATAAATCCAAAAAGCACACAATCTAAGATAACCGACAAAATAAATTTTAGCTTCTAAGCGAAAAGGCTACTGAACACACAAGCCCTTAAAGTAGAATCAAGAAAAAGATTGGCTTTGTGAAAGATTAGACCTAGTAGTTGAAACCTAAAACATCCAGTAATGATTCAAAAAAAGGTTCAAGTATACAGAAATGAAAAAAAAAAAAAAAAAAACCAGAATATGTACCAAGAGTCGTTTATTTAGCTTGAAGCTTTTATCTTTCTCAGGCCATAAACCCAAAAAGCTCAATATCTAGGATAACAAACAAAATAAATTGTAGCTTATAAGCCAAAATGCTACTAACCACACAAGCCCTTATGAAAGATTAGAACTAGTAGTTGAAACCTACAAAATCCAGTTACTTTTCGGAAAAAGGTTACGAATACAGAAATGAAAAACAAACTAAATCATAATATGTTAAGACTAAGAGTCAATATTTAGCTTAAAGCTTCAATCTTTTTCAGGCCATTATCCCAAAATATTCACAATTTAACATAACCTACAAATAAATTGTAGCTCTAACGCAAAAAGGCTATTAACCACACAAGTCCTTAAAGTAGAATCAACAAAAAGATTGGCTTACGGAAGATTAGAACTAGTAATTGAAACCTAAAAAGTCCAGTAATTATTCGAAAAAAGTTTCAAGTATACAGAAATGAAAAAATAAACTAATATCAGAATATGACATCATATGTACTAAGAGTCGTTTATTTAGCTTAAACCCCAAAAGCTAACAATCTAAGATAACCAACAAATAAACTGTAGCTTCTAAGCAAAAAGGCTATTAACCATACAAGCCCTTAAAGTAGAATCAATAAAAATATTGGCTTTATGAAAGATTAGAACTAGTAGTTGAAACTTAAAAAACCCAATTACGATTCGAAAAAAAGGTTTAAGAAATGAAAAAACAAACAAAAATCGGAATACGTACTAATAGTCGCTTATTTATCTTAAAGCTTCTATCTCTTTCATGACAAAAAAACAAAAAGTTCACAATCATAAGATAGCCAACAAAATAAACTGTATATTCTAAACAAAAACACAAGCCAATAAAGTAGAATCAACAAAAAAAAAACTGTATTTGGAAAGACTAAACCAGTAGTTGAAACCAAAGAACCATTAAAACAGGCTCAGATATATCATATACACAAATAGAAAATTAAAAACAAAAAGATGAAAATATGTAAAAAGATTAAAATAAAAACTATATGCATATATCATTTAATATAAATATATGTATATGTAAGTATAGAAGAGTGGGAGAGTACCTGAAGACTTAATAGGGTCTCTTTTGATAGGGTCCGCCATTTTAACTGATATATATATATATATATATATATATATATATATGTATGTATGTATGTGTATGTGTATGTGTATGTATGTATGTATGTATGTATGTATGTATGTATAACACTTATCTGGGTTTTGGGGGAGAGTTGAAATTTGCTTTTTCTGATATTTCTAAAATGCTAATTAAACTGTTTTGTTGGCTTTGTTGGCGGTTGTAAGTTGTAAATTATTACAGGATTACTGTTATTTTTTATACTGATTTAAGTGGAAAATAAAAAAAATAACATAGGTGAATTCAATAATTTTGAATCTGTCAAATTTTGTTTAAAATTTTTAAAAATACATTCAATCTAGTATTGTAATTACTATTAAATATCATCATTCAATTCAAACACATAAATAATTTTAAAAAATATTATTTTTTACACATATTTATATTTTAAACAAAATCGTCATGTGTAATTTTTATAAAAATAAAATATCATATTACTATTTATATACGATGGTTAATTAATTATATTTAATCATTCGATATTTTTTTTTAAATATTAACTTTATTTGTGGTGAGTCTGGGTGTCAAAAAGACCCAAAACCCAACAAACTCACCGTAAATACCTAAAAACCGTAAGAACCAACCCGTCACGGAACCGTTTTTGGGTATACCCAATCCGACCCCGCTGGTTCGTGGGCGGGTATGGTTCTCAACTCTATATCATGGATCCGACCTGCGGAACCGAACCGAAAGATAAAACCGCAATATATACTCATATTTTAAAAAAAACGTTAACGAACGTTATATGTGATTAAAAAAAAAAACGTACGTTATATATAAAGCTCGTATAATATGATATATCTCTCGATCGTCCGGTTAATGTTAAGATGAAGTAAAAGGTTGATGTCGTCATGCGTTAGCGAAGGTGCTAAGGGTGTCACTCTAATTGTTCTTTTTTCTATAAGCATATCTATTGATCCATCTACTAAATAGATTTAAATTAATAAAATACTAGTTAAAGAAACCAAATATATCTCTTTTAATGTCAAAGACTAAATTCTCCCATTCCATAAAACACTAGGGACCAATAGGTACTAAATTTAAATACTAAAACCAAATAACAATAGCTATAAGTTTACGGTCCATTACTGTATATAACCATGAAACTGTGATTTTAGCTAAAACCCTAGCAAATTATACAAATTTCTCTCTCTCTCTCTCTATATATATCATATATATATATATATATATTTATATATATTGATTAATATAAAAAGTGATTTAAATATAACTTATAATGGACAAAGGAGGGTCTTTTCTGTTCTCAGGAATTTCTTTTGACAAAAAGAGATTTGCCAAAGATATCTC
Organism: Primula veris; assembly: GCA_963682055.1. Taxonomy (NCBI): domain Eukaryota; kingdom Viridiplantae; phylum Streptophyta; class Magnoliopsida; order Ericales; family Primulaceae; genus Primula; species Primula veris. The sequence continues at coordinate 28,892,093 of OY821749.1, forward strand.
CTTATTCAAGGTCACTTTTTTACTCTTTACTCAACATTTTTTTTGTCAAAATCATTAATGGGTCGCTTAAATATTTGAAAAATAAACAATATTTAGCTTATTGGTACACTTGTTGACCCTCAATTTGAAGAATGGTGGTGATTTGTTTTATTTTAATGCACACCCAAAAAGAGAGGTAGATAGGACTGGCTAAGTTTTGATTTTTCCCTAATTTTTTTGTTTAAATTTAATTTATTTTCATTATTAAGGGATTAACGTCACATTTTTATTTTCCTATCATTTTCCTGTATTGCAGTTTTTACATTTTCCAATTTGATAAGCGTGATAAAGTTTGGATTTTTCTATACATTTTCTGTTAATTTGATCCCATTAGTAAGGGATTCATGTTTAATTTGAATTCATAATTGTCTCTTTTACATATGTGTTTTTTTCCTCCTATAATATTTGCCTAATGAAAAAAATGGCATGTTTTATTTGATTCTGCAAGGATACATATATTTGTTGTACTCCTTAATCTGGACATTTGCTTATTGGTTGTATATTGTAGTTTTCGTATCAAAAATTTAATTCAAAAAGGAACAGTTACCAATGTCTAAATTGTGTTTCTAGGAAAAGAAGGAAAACAACGATGTGTCAAATGATAAAGAGGACTTGTTCGAAAATGAAGGTTCGGAATTAGAGGAGAGGCCTAAGCCGGTAAAGAAGAGGAAGAGAAAGACTGCCAAGTTAGGTAAATTGTTGGCCTTTCAAAAAAAATTGGCTGATAATTGAGCTTGATTTGGGAATAATGTTTCGATTTTGTTTTGTTTTTCTTCTGATTCTCAGATGCGGTTGAAGGATTCACCGTCTTCAAAGATTCGAAAACTGTAAATGTTATTGAGGATGATAATGACCAGACAAAAACAGTCGATGAAATCTCTCAAGGGAAAAAGAAATTATTCAGACTTATGGAGGTTTTGTCGCAATCTCTTGTCTTTTTTGTACCTATATCCTTGTGAGACGAAGACGCGTGATATGATCTATTGGGGTCTAGTGTTCGCGATAGCGTATATCAATAAATCAGTAACTAGCACACTCCAGGCTAATTTAACAAGTTCAACTACAACTTTAACTAACTGTAGATACAGCTGGATCTATGCTACCACTACTTTGCAGAAACTAAAGGAAAATAACTTGCATCATTATTTTTCATTCCCCTTTTCTGAACCCTAGACCAGGTTATATTGTAAGAGTTAAGATTTATGATAATTGGAAAAGAGCGCCCAGTGTGTTTATAGTTTTCACTAATCCCCCGAGGTTTCAATAGTTGACAATGAAACTCTTTCTTCAAAAACCTTTATAGAGAATGGGCCTTGTTTCTAGACTTCATTTGTCCATTTCTTTCTCTCTATTTATCCCCCAATCATTACAATGGCCCATGCAAGTGTCTTGCGGAATTACAGTATCAAGTTTATTGCGAGGCTCTTCAGTAATTTGTTATTGTTTTAGAATTACCAGGATTGCCATGTATTCAAGTAAACTAGAGTAACAGTAATGGTTAACTGGAAAGAGTTTTCTCATGTTAAATACGCATCACCTTATATGTTCATCTTCTATATGTGACAATGTGTTAATATTGTTCAGAACCTGAGTTTGAACCAATTACTTAAATTTTTTGCTTATATTTGGACTTTAGAGTAGGAGCAACTTTTGTTGAATTTAAAAAGAAAAAGTTTTTTTTCATGCTAAAGACGTAGTATTTTTATCTGTAAATCTTTTACCTTTGTTGATATTGTTCAGGACCTGAGTTGACACTAATACTTTGTCTTGGTTTTGTTGTTTCTTAAATTTAGAGGGACGCACTTTTCCGGAAGAAGCATAATATTCATATTTCGGGGACAAATGTTCCTGCTCCTCTACAAAATTTCAAAGAATTAAAAACAAGGTACTTACCACTCTTTTATAGTTCTTTATTTAGACACTTACGTGTTGTATGTATGTGTTACAGACTTACAGCAGTCTTTATTAGGTTAGCTTTTTGGCTACATCTGCCCTCAAATTGCCTTTACTCAAACTATTATGACCAAATTAAAAAAAATAACCACAGCAGGCTTCTAATGAGCTCCCATATAGCGAGAGCTCATTTCTTCAAAACCCCTCCTAAAATAGTGGAAGCCACTTTGGCCTCCCCTATTCTTACTTAAGCATATTTATGTAATTTATATGTTCTCTCCTCTATTTCATGGGTTATGTATGTAAAAGAAAATTTATATTATCGTAAAGGTATAGAATATAGTAACAGATAATATTATATTAGGAGTGTGATAGTCTTGTAAATAGATAGCTAAAGTTGTAAAAGAGAGATTTCCAATATAAATTTAAAGAGCTGGATGGGGACTGTTATCAATCATTTACCTTCTAAAGTTTTTTTATATTTCGGGTTAATTAATCTGATTATATGTGTATCTCTTTATCTTGTACAGATATGGCTGCAACAAGTATTTATTAAGAAACTTTGCGGAACTTGGGTTTAAAGAGCCAACTCCAATTCAGAGACAGGCTATACCAGTTCTTCTATCTGTATGTTTCCTCACTAAACCACACATCTAAATACAGTGTTATTATCTTCTTTTTGAGGCCTGAATTTCTAACAAACTATGTTAATTTTACGGCAAATTACAGTCTTATACTCTACTCTTTACACCTTGTACACAAATTTACAAAAAGCAAGTACTGCTCTAGTATTACACGTCTCAATGATTGTAGGACACTATATAGGTAATAAATTGTAGGTTTGGGGCTGAATTAGAAGAAAACCTTAGATTGGGAGATAAAATAGCCAAGGGGTAAAAATGCAAAAGTGTAAGATTTTCTGTTTGAGTAGCTAATTAGTATCCAAAGGCCCAACCTATGTGTTTGGCTCCCTTTCTTTGGTACATTTAGTGTACAAAATCTTCGAGAAATGTAACACTAGAGCAGTAAATGCTAGTTTTGTTAGTTGCTGAACAAAAATTATATTATGGTGGTACGCGAGTATATTAAAGTGCTATGATCCCATGATCGCAAAATTTTATCTTCATCAAGATGTTTGTTGAATGAGCAGAAACTAGATCTTGTTGCTACTTTGATTGTTCAGATCCTCTTTTTTTTACTGATGTATGCCTCTATAATGTATGTGAAGGGGAGAGAATGTTTTGCTTGTGCTCCAACAGGTTCTGGAAAAACGATGGCTTTTGTTTGTCCTATGCTTTCGAAGCTTCAGGTACTGTGATTAGTTTTAGAAGAACCGCTTTTGCATACTATTTTCCCATTCTATATTCCTTAATAAAATATTTACTTGTAACCAGCATGCTTCAAAGGATGGTGTTAGGGCTATAATTATCTGTCCCACTCGAGAGTTAGCTGCTCAGACGACGAGAGAGTGCAAGAAAATGGCTAAAGGAAAAAAATTTAAAATCAAGTCATTGACTAGTCAGTTGTTAAAAAGTGCCGATTTCTCAAAACTTCCTTGTGATATTATCGTATCAACCCCACTAAGGTTACAGGTTGCTATCAGGAAAAGAAAGCTCAATTTAAGCAGGTATTTCTCGATTTTGTTTTTATCTCTGCTTTACTTAATCCATCTCCTGCAAAACAGTAATGTCTAAAGATAGATATTATGGTCCATATCTGAAACAAAGGACATTTGACCTTGAGAATAATGTTAAGGTTTCAACATTTGTCTGTTAGTATGCTACAACCCAGCATATGATAAACCTTTCATGCATGTTTCTGGCTTTCTGGATGCAGGAGTGAGTATAAATGATTTCTAAAAGTCGAATTATAAGTATGAAAACAAATACTTTCAGATAGGTGAACATATTGTGTGCCGTCATTCATCTTGTAGCCAATAGGATAGGTTATTCGATCGGTTGGTTTTGGCATTTACATTCAGTGTCTACCGTCGTTACAGCGCTTCAGCGTAAGTACTATTACAAGGATTTCAGATAGGCGAACACATTTAGCCTTCATCCATTTCATAACCAATAGGTTATTCCATCAGTTGGCTTTGGCATTTATAATGGGCATTCACTGTGTCGTTATTACGTTCCATCGATTATATTTTTGATTTCTACTTGTAAAATTTGTAGATAAATAAATTTTTGGAATGGTGATAACATATGAAATAATTTCGAGACCCTATAAATATTTCATGTTCATTTGCATACAACTCGTGAAAGGATACAACTTCTGGTGCTTCGTGAATTGAAAATAGAAACATCCTTACCTTATTTTTCATGTGGGTTATTTAGATCTTAATTCATTTTTTATTTTATGGGTGCTTTTACACAGGGTTGAGTACCTTGTCCTGGACGAAGCAGATAAACTTTTTGAGCTTGGATTTGTAGAGCAGATTGATTCTGTGGTAAAAGCATGTTCTAATTCTTCGAAGATATGTTCATTATTCAGTGCTACTTTGCCTGATTCAGTTGAAGAGCTTGCACGCACAATAATGCATGATGCAGTTCGTATCATTATTGGCAGGAAGTAAGCAATAATTGTGTCTTTTTGTTAAAAGTAACGGAGAATTGGTCATTTTTCTCCACTAAGCTATCATCTTCTAGCAATCTATTAGACCGTATTATTAAATTTCACAATTTAGACATTAAACTAAACAAGCGTGAAGAACTTTTAGCGATCAAAATTGAGACACTAATCTACACAAAATCAAAACCTCACAATTGGTACACAAACCTATTCAAAACTCACGACCGAGTTAAAGTTTAACATTTGACCCTTTAGTACAAATTGGTCGATTTTGTGTAGATGGGTGCTTAGTGGACTTGTGTGATGGAACAATAATATACATAACTAGTTATTTTGAATTAAAGTACTAAAAATGAGTTTCATAATTGTTCGATTTTGTACCAATTGGTGTTGAAATTTTACTATGTTTTACTAAGTCTTAAAAACTGGTAGATTGTTGTGTAGAAACCATATTTTCCCAAATTAAAAGCATTTAGTTCTTATGAAGATACTCTACGAGTCAGTTTAACTTTAATATTATCGGGTATCGTGGCCCGAAATTTGAAAAATGCTTACTTGGCTTAACTAATAGGAATTCTGCTTCCGAATCAATAAAGCAAAAACTACTTTATGCGGGAAATGAAGAAGGGAAGCTTCTAGCTCTTCGCCAAAGCTTTGCAGAGGTGTGTTGCTTATATAATTTTTTTTATTCATTAGCTGTACAATTATTAACATTTTTCTTTTGATATAAGCATTCATGGGGATGCAGTATTACCCAGACTTACCCCAGCAAAAAAAAAAACAGTATTACACATTTAAGTAAAGTAGTCCTATAAAGGGAGGAGAAGTCAGACCTTCCAAAAAATAGAATAGTTGGGAAGTCTGTACACTGGTTACTGCATCATGGGCTTCCATCGAAAGATTATGTATGCTTTCACATTTGTGTAATGAGGGTAACCTGATCTTTCAGCGTTCTAAAAAGTTGGCTTAAGCTCCAACTTTTAGAACCATGAATAATTGAGTTCTATACCATGTAGATGTAGGGAAAGGATTGCAAACAAAAAGTTGAATGTGTAGATGAGAGATGCATATGTTTGCTGATAACTGTGGGTTCAATTGCATGAAAGAGCTATTTAATTTGTGTTTAACTCGTTTGTTCGTCTTCCCAAGGCGTAACCATGCCATCTGTTAAGAATACCTGATACTCTCTATCTTTAATCCATACCTTATTTGTAACATGTTATGTGATTCAAATCTTTAGGGTGAATATCACTATTCTTTTAATGTACAGGGAGTGGGGACAAACTTATAGAAGTGATGTGTTTTGGTGTTTTCATTTCTATAATGTTTTGTTTTTCAGGATATCTTGTTGTCCTTCATGACCGACCATTTTATTTTCCTATACTTGTAATCTAGCTCATGCGCGATCTTTTTCTACCGCTTCTGATTTGTCTCATTTATAAACAGAGTTTGAATCCTCCAGTGCTAGTCTTTGTTCAAAGTGTAAAACGAGCGAAAGAGCTTTATAAAGAGTTTGAATTTTCAGACATCCGCGCTGATGTTATTCATGCTGATCTAACTCAGGAGCAGGTAATTCAAGGTTGATTGATTCAATTTTTCACGCACATGTTATTTATTTATGCCGTCTTATTTGTAGCTCCTTGGTTTCAGCTGTTTGCCATTTAAGTTATTCAAGTATTACAGTTGATTCCCAGGGATAATTGTCATAGTAAACTATGCAATTAGGTTTTTTACGAGTGCCTCACATTACTTTGTAAGATTCTTGTGAAAAATGATGGAACGTATTAGGCACTCGATTTAGAAGGTGATGGGAATCTATTTTTGCTTTTTGCTTTTTCTTTTTTCCTGCTTTATTTTATCAGAGAACACACAATCCCTACACGGATTTGATAAGTGAATAAAAAATTTGATGCGTTATTCATTGTATCTATGCAATATGCATGCACTTCTTCCGTCAATCACTTGGTTTTTCCCTTCATATATGGTTAAGCAACTTTGAAAACAGTATATCGGTATATGCACACGGTCTTTTTTTGCCAATCGCTTGGTTTTTTCCTTCATATACAGTCAAGCAAGTTTGAAAGTGCAAACTAACTCATATGTGTTCGTTTAAATGTAGAGAGAAAACGCAGTTGATAACTTCAGAGCCGGGAAGACATGGGTGTTGATAGCGACCGATGTAATATCCAGAGGTATGGATTTCAAAGGAGTCAACTCTGTCATCAATTACGACTTCCCAGAATCTTCTTCAGCATATATTCACAGGATTGGTAAGTTTCTGAAATTATAACCCGGAAAATCATTATTTATCTTTTTATGTTTTCATATTTTGTTTACCAAAAGATATACGCTTATATGCACTTCTCCTCATCTTCTTTTTGGTCAAAAATCTCTCGCTGCCATTTACCAAGTATTTGTTACATTTATACCCCTTAGTTCTCAGAAATTCTGATTTACCACTGCTTAGAGACATGAACTAACCACTGGTTGGTACAATATGCATTACAACAATGAATCGAGCCAATACGATTTGTATTGTTACTCATTTCCATTTAGAGTTCTTAGAAGGATTTTTTAATAGTTGATCACATCTGTAATAGAGCATGATAATCTATATCGACATTTTTTTATGGCACGCATGTATATTTACCATGCTTGTTTGCAGCTCTTAAGTTCAACTTTTTTGCCTTAGAACTAGATTGTATCTGGTTGTCCAGACTCCAGATCTTTGTATAACCTGTTTTGCTTCTTTTTTTGTCCTATAAGGCCAAGGCCTTCAGCAAGATGAGCGTATGTTTTCTCTCGAAGCTAACTTGTTTAAATTGTCAGAAAAACATGCCCATTGAACCAACTTTATTTGATATTAATTATACTATCACACATTGCTATATGTTTATTGTCCATGTACCTGTACATGCGCGATAAAGTGTTATGGCTTCGATTTTATTTTCAACATTTTTTTTCTGGTTTCACATGTTCGACTTCTACATGATTTTTTACTGTATGTTTCTGTGTTATTTAAATTGTATTTTTTTGTTTCTTTCTCATAGGCCGATGTGGAAGAGCTGGGAGGACCGGAGAAGCCATCACATTGTATACAGAGGACGATGTTCCGTATCTGAAAAACATAGCAAACGCCATGGCTAATGCTGGGTGCGAAGTGCCAGCTTGGATAATGGCATTGGAAAAGAAAAAGTGGAAGAAACATAGGCCAGAAAGAAAATCTATCTTAACTATACCAGATACTGAGTAATGCTTTGTAAACTAAATTTTGAGGCATTCAAATTATGCCCTTTTCTGTTCGGGGAGACTTGTATGTTCACTTTTGATCTTAGTGTAAGCAATGTTCATTTTGTTGTGATTAACAGATTTTGGTATAACTATATATTTTTGGAACGTTTTCATCGTAATTTCGTTTTATCTTTTGGAGTAGAAAGTCGAGAGGCGGCTCTCTTGGTTCATTATTCCAACTTTCAAGCTCTTTCAACATTCTACTAGACACGCTGTATCAAGTTATTGTTACAAAAAGTTATCGTAAAAGCCGGTCTGGCAGCCTATAACATGAAAGAAAGTGATTAAAATACCCAGATTCTATAATCTGCTGCAGGATATCGATACGAACCTCATTTTCTTATACATGGAGAGAACCTCAAACTAAAAAAAGTAAAACAACTATACAAGTTCATTTTAAATTAAAGACTAATCGAACCATTCATAACATATACGTAGTATATGTTCTTCTCTAGGTTAGTCTTTCTGTTTGCTTAATTTATTCTTATCAGTGTATCAGGACTTGATTTTAAATAAAACTGAACTGTTTTTTTATTAAAATGTTAGCCTTCCTAGTGTTTGGTCAGATCAAAGTTTAGATCTAACTGCTCTACTAAACCGGTAAGAGCATCCGCAGCATCTGCTACCTCAAAAGATACTTTTACCTAAAATTCGATGATTATGTTATAAAAATTAACATGCATCAAGAACCCTATAAATTTATTAAATTTCATAAAACACAAAATTCACCTTATATATGAGAATTGATTTCCTGGATTAATATAATAGTAATAAACTATGATGAGGTCCATATTTTTGTGGTTGTAATATTGTTATGATTATTAAATGATAATAAACAAAAATAAATAAATAATGTATGGTTATTATAAGAAAATTTATAAGAAAGCTGGATTTTGTGTAAATGTAAACAGTTCAGATATAAAATGAGTTAGATTTGAGGAAATGATTAAGATGTCTCATGCAGATGCTAGTAGTTTCAAAAAGTTTAAAGGGCCTGTTTAAATGTGAACGTGGAAGCCAGGGTTTTTAGTGCTACAACTAAAAGCTGAAGGATCGAAATGATAATCAGATAAAAACCAAAGGACGGTTTAAAGTAAAAGAACACTAAACTCTTAACATGTTAACAAAAAAACATCAATGTCTTCACTTTCTCTCTCATCAGAGTTTCTTTTCTCCCTCATAACGGTTTTTTCTCTCTCTCTATATATATATATGTATGTGTGTGTATAAAATATTAAATTATGTTTGTTTGTGTATGCAAATAGAACTTTTGAGTGTTTTCCTATAAGTTTAATTTATTTCTGATTTTACTGAGACAGTATCACTATGTGAGATTTTTGTTTCTTCAAATTTTATGAAGATTGAAAATTTAGGTACCCTTTTCAAGCTAGGTGCTAATTTAATATTCCAAGAGTGTAAATTAACCCTTTTTATTTTTGCCATTATTTGTGCCGATAGAAAAATGTCTTACTACTTTGTAGTTTAATTTCGAGCACCGTTTTGCTGTGTTTCTAAGCGTCTTTTTATTAATTGAGGGTATTTTGAATGGGTAAGGTAACCTTATTTATTTTTATTTTTTTGCTTTAAGCCAATATGCATTTAGGTGACAAGTATTTGAGCTGTTGTGCATTTAGCGATCGAGATTCTAAACCTAGCTTTATGTTTCTCTTGCCTAAATAAGCTTTCTTGATTTAGCAGTCTTTTTTCACAGTCTGGATAAAGTGGACTTTTTGTAGTGTTTTTTTCGCTTTTTTGCTTAAAGTGAACTTTTTTGCTTGGGATAAAGGCATAGTTTGATGATAATGATGATGCATCGTAGGGAGAACTTAGTTAGGTAACTTCGTAATATGATTTTCTCTATTCAGGAGAAATAGCTAGAAGCTTCAAACTCCGGCCTTTTTTTAAATTTATTTATGCCCTTTAGTTCGTTAAACTTTTCCCTTTTTAGAAGCTGTAGCGGAACTAGTATTCATTATTATTTTGGCAGGGTAGATAAAACTTGAAGCGATGAACATTGTATGGCCTAGGCTTCTAAATCCAAGACATGTCATTCAACTCATACGAAAACAGAAAAATCCAATAAATGCCTTACAGATATTTCACGAATCAAAAATCAGATTTCCAAACTATCGCCATAACGGGTCTGTTTATGCCACTATGATCAACATCCTCGCGAGTTCAGGTCGCATATCGGAGATGAGAGATATTATTGATCAGATGAGAGTAGATTCTTGTGAATGTAAAGATCACGTTTTTGCAAGTGCTATCAAGATTTATGTTAAAGCTGGACTTTTTGAAGAAGCAGTTTCACTATTCGAAGCTCTCCCTCAATTTAATTGCGTCAATTGGACAGAGTCATTCAATACCCTCTTACAAGTATTGGCGAATGAATCCAAGTTTGAAAGTGTCTGTTCTTTGTTTTTAGAGAACTGTCGTGGTTGGGAAATAAAGACACGTGTAAAAGCCTTAAACTTGCTTATAAGCACGCTTTGTCAGCACAAACGTTCTGATCTTGCTTTGCACATTTTCCAAGAGATGAGTTACCAATGTTGCCCTCCTGATAGGGAAACTTATCGTGTTTTGATGAAGGGTTTATGTGAAGATCAGAGGCTAAATGAGGCGATTCACTTGTTATACTCCATGTTTTGGAGGATCTCACAAAAGGGTAGTGGCGAAGATGTGGTTGTTTATAGAACTCTTTTGGATACCTTATGTGAGCATTCACATGTTGATCAAGCTATTGAGATCCTTGACAAGGTTCTGAGAAAAGGGCTTAGAGTTTCTAAATTACGCGGTAGACTAAAAATAGTTAACAGCTTTGACGAAGATATACAAAGAGTGAAGAATTCGATTAATGAAGCATTTGTAAAAGGTTTGGTTCCTAGCTCTGTTTCGTACAGTGCAATGGCTATCGATCTTTACTCTGAAAATAAAATCGACGAGGCTAACATGGCGGTTTCTGAAATGATTGGGAAAGGGTTTAGACCGCCTATTATAATTTATGAAGCTAAATTAGGTGCTTTTTTTAGGCAAGGTAGGGTAGACGAAGCTTTAAACGTGGTTGAAGAAGAAATGGTGAAAGAGAATTGTGTTCCTACAGTTAAGGTGTATAATATTATTATCAGAGGCTTGTGTGAAGAAAAAAAGTCGGTATCAGCTATAAAATATTTGGAAAAGATGTGTACACGAGTGGGTTGCTCTCCTGACAAAGAATCGTATGAGATTTTAACAAATGGGCTTTGCTGTGACGGTAAATTTATAGAAGCGGGTAGAATTCTTGAACAAATGATGATAAGATCGTATTGGCCTAGTTTTGGAACCTTTAGTTTAGTTATCCAGGGATTGTGTTCTTTGGGTAGGCAATATGAGGCAGTGATGTGGACAGAGGAGATGGTTAGTCAAGGCATGGTACCGGATTATTCTATTTGGGAATCATTGGTGGCTACGGTTTGTGATGATGTGGCAGCTGTTGATGTTTTCTCTGTGGTTCTTGAGCAATTGAAGGGACTCTCTTAAATATATTTGGATTGTCAAACTTACTTAAAACTATAATGGTATATAGGTCATTTGTGGTTGATCTCCCGAATCTCAAATGCATAATCTTCTTACCACACTTATCCTAGATATGCAAGAAACGGTTGTTTGATAAGATATCAACACCAATAATTTGACATTCTCTTTAGCCTGGAACAAGATTGGACACAAGGACTGGATCACTTTGTGTGGTGCTCTAATTCTATGCAGAAAAGCTAGCTTAATACTCTAGGTGGCTCGTTAATTTATACTGAGTTCTATGCCTGGGAGAATCTGTTTCTTGCACTATCTTAAATGGAAAAGGCATGAAACGCGAGAAGACACAGATGACGACGAATAAGACCATCTCTAATGGCCTTAATGCTTTTATTTGTTGGTTAAAGCTTATCGAAGATGCTCTTAGTTTTGATGGTTTTGGTGGCTGATGTCTTTTTTTCATCAGATTACCCCGGCATTGTATACCTTTTTGGATTTATTCTTTGAAATGAATCCTTGGAAAAAGAAAAAGAAAATATCAAGACTAGAACAAAAAGAGTTAGAATACTACGTAGTAGATGTGAAGAGTTTGTTTGTTGTTGCTTATCCAGATTACCTTCATAATGTGCCATTTTTAATTAATGAAAAAAAGGCAGAAGTGTTTCACTTTTACTAATACTGTACTTTATAGCTCCCAGTTCTGTTAGATGTCATTTGCTTTTTTCTCATGTTCTCTTTATGAAAATTTCAATTTCTTTAGCAGGTTAAAACATGGGTAAAAAGAAAGTTCTGATTGTCAATGGCCTTGATAGACAATGCCAGATGTAACTTTGTTGTTTCTTCAAAAAAATATTTGATCTAAAGTACAGTATTATCTTTATATATATAGTTTATACCCTCTAAAATTAATTACAAATAACTCTCTAAAATTATAACTAAAATATCAATCAAGACTCAAGAGTGATGAAGCTTGTCGGTGGGGCTAAGTTTGAACCCCAATAATTAGCTGAAGCTCACCCTTCCCCATTATTGTTCAATTTTCAATTATTAATAGTGCCTAAGTCTAAAACAATGTTACTAAATCTTAAATAATTAGTCAGCTTGAATAATTTGTGAAAGTTTGGTTGGAATTTTTAAATGTTGACATGAATGTGATTATGCATTTGTAACAACTGGCAATTGGCAAAAAAAGTTGTCCCAATGAAGATTTTGATGAGATGGCACTTGCTTACTAGTGTACACGTATTTGATAATTAGTTTCCGTGACAATAAAAACGACAAATCAATCCATCACATGAATTTTATGAGTATTTTACTAGAAAAATTATCCATTACTACCGGATGTTTTATGTAAGTACTACGTACTGTATAAGTATATATATTCGTTTAAATAATTTAAACATTTAACTTTTATTTTAAAGTGGCCGTGCATCCTATATATCACAATCAGTAAGCGAAGCCTAAAAATCACGCAATTAAACAGATTAAACTGTAATTAGATAATCAGAATTAGATATATATTTATGTCTAAAGTCCGTGTTACGCATTCTATATCATTGGGGACACAAAATTATTATTCTGTCACCGATAAACGGCAATCTTCGTTTAAGTCTGTTTTTTTTGTATCCACAAATATTTTTATTACATTCGTGTAAAATGTATGCATTTTCTATACCATTTCTCGTATTTGGCCGTTAGAGGTCCGACAAACCTCCGACGAATTGCATACTCAGTAAAAAGTCTGTACACAGTCGTAAAAAAATATTGGAAATAAAGATTTGGTTCAATAGTAGCATTTTATGATTATATAATTTGTTACTTGACATTTTTTTTAATCTACACTTATTTAAAGATCGACTATTTCTTTAATTAGGTTCAAACTCCAAAAATAACTAAGCAGTAAGAACTAATGGTGTGAAATTCATTGATAATTTTTAGTAATATTTAAAATAAAAAAAACTGTTTAATAAAATGGAATTTTAGCTTACCTGTAAATTAAATAAATACTAAATTACACCAATTGGTGATAAATAAATAGAAGTGGGGTTCAGTTGTCCAACTCCAATGAGTGAGTGGGGTTTCATGAACTAAGCAAAAAAAAAAAACAGCTAATATTATTATTATTATTATTCTCTCACTATTTTTCATTTTTAATCCCTTTGGAAACTATCTCATATTCTTTGGCAAGATCTGGGTTTCTTTCTCTATAGGGGTCCATACATACATAAGAAAAAAAATTGAGTTATCAATCAACTGTTGAAGAAGATATAGTAGATCTACAGAATTCTATTAACAGGTCTTCTTCTTTTTTCTTCATACTATTTTGTAGCTTTATATTATGGAAACAAATGGAATTTTTTAGTTGATTTTGATGGTGAAATTTTGTTTTTTTTTAATGGGTTTTTTGAATTTAGCAACTGTGTTTGCTCTTTTACCTTCCCTTGTTGTATACATAGATACACGTACATATACAGAAAGATACAGTTAAAAGCTACTGGTTTTTATACAAAATTCAATTATCAGTGGAAAAAAAATGAATTTTTAGTTGATTTTGATGGTGAAATTTTGTTTTTCTTATTGGGTTTTGTGAATTTAGCAACTGAGTCTGCTCTTTCATCTTCCATTGTATAAATAGATACATGCATACATAGAAAGATATACATTTATCTCCAGAAACTGCTGCTGGCTATTTATTTTCAGAATTCAATTTAATATGATTTTTTTTTTTGAATCTTTAGTAGATTCAAATATGGGAAAAAATGAATCTTTAGTTGATTTTGATAGTGAAATTTTGTTTTTCTTATTGGGTTTTGTGAATTTAGCAACTGGGTTTTCTCTTTTATCTTCCCTTGCATACATAGATACATATTCATTGATACATACATAGAAAGATACAGTTAAAAGCTACTGGCTATTTACAGAATTTAATTAACAGGTCTTTTTTTTTCCTTCCTATTTTGCAGCTTTAGATTTTGGAAAAGATTGAATTTTTAGTTGATTTTGATGGTGAAAATTTGTTCTTTCTTAATGGGTTTTGTGAATTTAGTAACTGAGTTTGCTCTTTCATATTCCCTTGTATACATAGATACATAAATGGAAAGATACTGTTAAAAGCTACTGGCTATTTACAGAATTTAACTAACAGGTATTTTTATTTCTCTTCCTATTTTGTAGCTTCAGGTTTTGGAAAATATTGATTTTTTTAATTGATTTTGATGGTGAAATTTTGTTTTTATTAATGGGTTTTGTAAATTTAGCATGTGGGTTTACTTTCAGTTATCACCAGGATAAGATATCGTAGATTATTTTTGCTATTTTTTTGCTAAAAATATTAAAAAGTAGAATCTTTAGTTGATTTGGATAGTGTATTTTTTAAGCTACTGGATTTATGGAGTAATTTTTTTTTATAGTTTGTACCTTCAGAATCGGAAACCTGAATCTTTAGTTGAATTCAATAGCAAATTTTTAATTTCATAATGAGTTTGTATATTTAGCATCGGGGTTTTCTCTCTTATATTCCTTTTTCTTGATAGATATACATATTGAAAGATCCATTTATTACCAGAAGAAGCTACTGAATATTCAAACTTTATTTTCCATGTGTGTTTTCAATATTTCCATTCCGGCTTCAGATATTTGAAAATCTGATCTTTAGCAGATTTTTGAAGTGACCTATTGTTTATTTTGTTTATGTGTTTTGGGATGTAACAGGCTGCTTTCTAATTCTATAGCTTTAGATATTGGGGGGGAAAAGGAGTATGTTGTTATGTTCAATACTACTTGATAGTGAATTGTTGAGTTTTGTATGTAAAAGAGTATGATTTAGTCATACAGGCTTATGTATCTATACATTATAGTGGTCGTACTGCAAGTTTTGCTCAGTTTTAAAGTTTTTCTTATACTTTATGAGCTCTCGTCAGTTAGATTTTATACAAACATAATGCTCTTCAAAAAGTTGTTCAAATTGAAAGCTTCTCATCTCACCGAGTTTTCACTCCTTCCAGGTCGAAGTACTAAAGACGAAAAACTCTGAGATGCCTTTCAAAAAGGTTTGTTTCTGCAACTTGATTATTCTTGTTCATTTAGAGTTTTTTTTTTTTTTGAGGATCCTTCTGTTTGTATCATGCATACTTGTGATTTTATTTCTAATTTGTAGAATTGTCATCTTCATAGTAAATGTTCATTACCTTTGTACTAACCTTTTATTCCCATCTAATGCTTATAAATATTCAAGCTCATAAGCTTTACTTGCTCAAACAATCAGAATACAACGTGAAACATGTCTTAATGCCTTAAAGCTTATAGCTTAATGATCAATGTTTTAACATGTACCGAATAACTAGCTATTAAGACCATTGGATGCAAATTTCGCGAGCATTCACATAAATACTACTTGATATTTTGGGTTGCAAAAACTGGATGTGGTTTTGCCCTAATTAACATTTGATATTTTGGTTGCAATAACAGGATAAATCGAGGAACGAGACACCAGTGAAGAAAAAAGGGAACTGGTTATCGTCGGTGAAGAAAGCTTTCAGCCCTGACTCCAACAAAAAGAAATCTCAGGTACTTAATAAATTATCTTTTTTGTGTGTATATTTTGCATTATTAATCTTAGACTTAATAAAGTAACTAATCTTATGACTTATTTCTTCAGAAAGTGAGATCAAAAGATTCTCCAGATGAAACATCAGTTGAGACAGAGGCGATTCCAATAGCGCCTCAGCTTGCTCCCCCACCAGAGGACCTGAATATAACAGAAATAGAGGATAAAGAAATTAGTAATGCCGATTCTGAAGCTGTCCCCATTGCCACTAACGATGACATTGTTTTCGAATCTTCTCCCGAGGTGGTGACTATCCCTGTGGTGGATCCGTTCGAGGGAAAGTCGAATGATGATGTGGCAGCAATTAAGATACAAGCAGCATTTCGTGGACATCAGGTATATAACAGGAACATGATATACAGTGTCAAATTGTTTCTGTATTTTATTTTTGATTTCCTAGGTTATGAACATGTAGTTGCCCAGTAAACACACACATCTAGATTACTGTATTGGAAATTTGCAATGTTGAATCATCAATTTTACTAATCTACTGTATTAAACTGGTCAAACAGACTGCCTGCCTTATGTAGTTTTTCGCTAAAAAGGACTCTGCTCCTCTGTATGTCTTGCGTGATTAATTTTTCGGCCAATATTGGACAATTGTCAAACACTATTTTGTCAGTATTCTAATCCAATTTCAGAGTTTGGTGTATCAAACGTGCATATTTGATTTAAAATTATGCAACCAGGAAACATGTAGTTAATGTACCCAACCTTACATTCTTCTGCTTTGGGAAATTGGCTTGCTGCAAAAAGTTCTTGATAGTATCCATACTATCTGATTTGTTTTTTGGGATGACTGTATCCATAGTAATGCTGTGGACTCGTGTGTAGATCATGATTGAGAACACGTTTGTTTTTATGTGGCATCGAGGTTATATCCCCAAATTAAAATTATCAGGCTCTACTTCGTACAAAAAAATTTGTATAAGGGAATATCCTGCATGACAATAAGCAGTTTGATTACCAGTTTTGATCTGAATCTGGGTACATAGCATAATTCTTCAATTTATCAGCCAATACGGGACGCTAGTTACACGAAATTACATCTTTTGCATGTGCATTTCGGAATTTAGTTTCCAAACAATTTGCACCTCTGCTCTTAAAATTAACCTTGAATTTGTTTTTGAGTACCGCCATTCTCCAATGAATTAAAAATCCTTTTTTTGCTTTCAATATTCTTCTCCCTTTGGTGAGATTATAAACTTATTCTTTTTATTCACATTTCATTATATTTAGGCAAGAAAGTCATTGAGGTCTCAAAGAGGGCTTACAAGGCTGCAACTATTAGTACAAGGGACACCTGTCAAACGCCAAACAGCAACTGCTTTAAAATGTATGCAAACTTTGGCTCGTGTACAAACTCAAATCCAGTCTCGAAGGATACGCATGTCTGAAGAAAACCAGGCCTTACAAAGACAGCTTTTACAGAATCGGGCCAAGGAACTCGCAACTTTGGGTGTTAGTTCTTAGTTTCTCTCCCTTTTAACTCTTCTTCTTCACGTAATGGCCATTTACATATTTTCAACAAAGTTATACTTTTGTTGGAATGCTTGGGGTTTGGGAAGAAAGAGTAACTTTTTTTTCTTTGAAAAAGACTGTCTAGGTTCTGTTATCCAGTTCCTGCTTTAATGTGCACTCAAACTGCTCCTTTTTTCAATTTCTGCACACTACTTGAAGGGCAATTCTTATTTAGTTTTCATGTTTGAGGACTAGTGCTTACTTCTCCTTGCTCAATTCGCACTTTACATATTTAGTTTATGGACTTCTATTTATGAAAGTCGCAAACAAATTTTGTTCTGATCTATCTGATGAACTTAATTTTATAGTCTGGGATTAGGATATGTCATGCTCAACAAGTACCATTCATTGGGTCGATTAGAAACTAAGAAAAGCTGCTTATACAATGCGGAATCCTATAGTATTTGGATGTCATGCTCAACAAGTACCATTCATTGTGCTCATGTGATTTGTTTTTATTTATTTGATCATTCTGGGATGCTGGTTGAGTTTAAAATTATGCATTTTATTATTTTAATTTTAGCACAATTGTTTTATCTTAATCGATGGGGTTATCTATGGTTTGGCAGGTTGGAGAGAATTGGGATGATACCGCACAATCAAAGGAAGAGCTTGAAGCTAGCCTGCTGAACAGGTACGAGGCAGCTATGAGGAGAGAGAAAGCGATGGCTTATTCCTTTACCCATCAGGTACGGTCTCTTATTCCATTTTCTTTTTCCCCTTAACTTATTTAAGTTTTACGGTCAGGGGAAAGAAACAGAAACAGATAAGACGAATGATGACTTTTTTCTTGTTAAAAAAATGGTTTAAATATTAAGGTTGCCAATATTTAAGTATGTATTTGATTAATAATATATTACCTATTTGATTAATAATATATTACCTGGGTCAAGTAACAAGACGGACAGTACTACTGTAGAACTCTATGCTCATTTGCAAAAAAGTTATGAAAAATATCCAATATGGTATGCTATTGAGATTTTTTTATGAAAATATAGATGAGTATTACCATGGGCTTTTTTTGTGAACTTTGCTAGTTGTGTAGAAGTGCTTGTGTGATCTTGAACTGATCTTTTCACAGCGGATGCAATGGAATGTGTATATTTATTCTTTATTAGGAGCAAATAAACTTAAGGCCTTGTTTCTTTGCATCTTTTGAGCTCAGCTTATTGGTTTCCCTTAAAAAAGCGGACTGCATTCAGTTTTAACAGTCTGAAAGTGGACTTCTGTTCTTCTTTCTGGTTTATAGAGTTAATCTTTTTACTTAAATTTTGTTTATAAACACACAGCAAACGTGGAAGAAGTCACAAAAACCGACGATTCTAATGTTTATGGACCCAAACAACCCTCAATGGGGTTGGAGCTGGTTAGAGCGGTGGGTTGAAACTCGTCCATGGGAAGCAAAAACAACTAACGAAAAAGAAACAGAAAACGACACCACTCTTATCCCAACTGGCGGTGAAATTACCAGAGCGTACGCTCACCATCTACTAAATGGCGATAAGCCTTCAACTCCCAAGTCAAAGGCAACACCTTTGTCACGAAAGCTAAAGTTCCCAAGCCCCAAAGAGCCCGTTTCGAGCCCAAAAGTCGACGACCCACAAAGCCCTTTGAGTTCAAAAACGGAAAAAAGCAATAGGAGGCATAGTACTGGAGGATCGTCCATAAGAGAGAATGACCCTAAAAGCCCAAGATCTATTCCAAGCTATATGGCTCCAACTAAATCTGTTAAAGCGAGGCTAAAACCGCAAAGCCCATTGGGCTTGGAGAATGTGACACCGGAAAAGAATGCTGTGGATCCTACCAAGAAAAGGCTCTCTTTCCCAGCTTCGCCAGCTAGGCCTAGGCGGCACTCAGGCCCGCCCAAGGTGGATCTTGACCCGGTTTTGGACCAGAATCTGGTTAGTCATGCGAATGGCGAATCTGTCTGATTCTTTATTTTATTGTCGAAAGGCGTTTATGAAGATTTGCTAACCGCAAGAGACAAGGTGCTCGGGTATCAACTATTTGCCTCCGTACATGTTAATTGTTGGATTTTATTGTACTCGTTGTGATGGTTGTTGATTATGAGGTTGAAGTGAATCTGCTTGAGTGAAGCTTGTTGAGGGGTTTGTTTTATTTCTCTTGTTATTTTCTCATTGTAATGATTGTGAAGATTTAAGTTAAGATCAGATGCAAGCTTTGTCATTTCTTTATTAAGATTTGTATTGTGATTCTTTTATACTTTGCTTTGATGTAATAATTAACATTTCTATGTTTACTGTTAATACGTCAATTTACAAAAGTTTTTTACTTTTTCATTGTTGATGTTGATGAGAGAAATCCATACTTTAGAAGTTTTATGTTCCAATTACGTGTCAAAAATATTTCGGTTATAAGAAATAGGGGTGGGTAAAAAATCCGCAAACTTGTCCCGTAACCCAATCCGTGCGGATTGGGGCGAGTTGGGTGTCAAAAAAAGTTAAATCCGCCCCGCCCCAATCCGTAAAAAAATTCGTGGGTTGGGTTAGGGTTGGGGTTTCCAAACCGCGGGTTAATCCACCCCAACCCGTTTCAATCCGCATATATATATATATATATATATATATATATATATAAAAATTTTCTCAAGATCTTTTTTAATAAGAGTTTCTATATTATAATAGTATTGATTTAAGAAAAATTATATATATATACAAAAAATCTTTGGATTGTCCAAACTTAAGCTTAATGGTTCGATTGATATATTGTCTTATAAATTCAATGTATTATCTCGTACTTACAAAAAGAAGGAATTTTTAATCCGGGTCTAGGTAGTATGGGTTGTTAATTTATTTTTAAAAACTTTATTTGTAATTGAAGTATAGGCAAATATGAAGTTATATAAAGTTATTAAGAAATATGTAGCTATTGAACTTGTGGATTCAATTAGCTATTGAACTTTATTTTGATTATGTTGAAGAAGAACAATTTGTTTTGTTTTGTTTTGTTTTAGCTTTGTTACTTGTTCCGAATATTCTAAACGTATTTTGGTTGACTTTTAGTTTATATTTCTATTTGAAAGATTTATTTTTTAAAAAATATTTAGGTAAATTATGCAAAATAATGAAAAATTAATGACTAAAATGAAAATTCAAGAAACAACCCGCACCCAATCCGCCCCGCTTGATAATGGGTTGGGTTGGGTTTGAGTTTTAATTATAATGGGTTGGGTTGGGTTGGGTTGGGATTTGAATTTCACTAATCCGCCTCAATCCGTCCCGCCATTTATTTTACGGGACGGGTTAGGATTGAGACCAATCCGTCTCAATCCGCTCCGTGCCCACCCCTAATAAGAAAGAAGGGAGGTTCATTGCCTAAAAGTTGCATATCTATTTACTTTGATTTTCTAGTCAGGTAAATTAGAGAAAAGCATGATATTCACGTAAGCAGAGTACCTGACTCTGAGTCAGGGTTATTTTGCTTCCACAGCCATTGGATCTGTTTAAATCTGCTATAGTTAAATTTTTTAAACAGATCTAATGACTGTGGAAGCAGAGCAAACCTGACTCAGAGTCGGGTACTCTGATTCCTGATATTCACATGAAATATCAGCCTTTTTAAATGAGAACTGATCGCATAAGTCCTAATAACGAAAAATGTAATGTGTAGATTGAATATTCAAATTTTGGTGGTTTAAAAGCTTATTAAAAGCATGGTTTATTTGAACTCTGAACATGAATAATCTGTTATTGTCTAAACTTGTTTTCGTGTTACATGCTGAAGCTTTTATTCTTTATTGTTTAAATTCACAAATCTTGTGAAATATGCTCATTTGAAGAAAAAAATGTCACTTCTCAAACCAAGCCACTAAAAAACGTAATGGTCTATGGACGAAGTTATATACTATGATATTGTGATTGGGTTCAATTTTAATTGCATCTAAATAGGAAATACAGTATTTAAAAAAAACATTAATTGATAATATACTTTCATATAGATTTGTAGAATAATAAAAGTCTAATATATTTTCACGTATTTATCAGACTCCGTAAGAAAACCTAAGCATTGACTATCAATGGGTTACGACACGCCGATACGCCAATCAACCTTAAAATTATATAAGAAACTGTTTTTTGATATTTATTTTTAACATAATTTGTTGAAATTGATATTTCAAATTTTAGAAATTGGTTTTCTAATTTACATAACCAAACTCATTATATTTATTTTACAGATTCTGTATATATTTTATTTTTATTTGATAAATAATTTCCCCCTGCATCACGGTTTTCTAGAGTCTTCTCTCTCTTTCTTCTCCCCCAAGCCCTAAACTACTTATATAGCATATACATACATATAAATATATATATATATAGAGAGAGAGAGAGACAAAGGGTTTTGAATAAATCCCGAATTTGGGTCATAAAAATCCAGTCTTTACAAATCTTCTTCGTCAAAATCACCATCTCTTTTAAGGGTTTAGTCAGCTCATATTTTGCAAATATGGTGAGACTTTTTTTTAATATTATATATTTACTTTATTGCTCTTTATGTTTGGTTATTTGAGATGGGTTTTTAAGGACTCAGATAATCTTGCTAGTATTTTTATTCTTCTAAAGATTTCTATTTTGTTTATTGGGTATGTTTAAAATTACCTCAACATGAAGGATTCAGAAATATTTAAGTTTTTTTATAGATTAATTGTAGCTCTAGTGAAGCTATTAATAATTGGATTTGTTTGGTCTTAGGTTTAAGCTGAATTTTTGCTTTTAAGCTACAAATAATCCTCAATTAAGCTATTTATTTCCTTGAATGTGAAGAAATAACCTAAAATCTTGTCTAATTTCTTTATTTTTAGGTCATTAATTTATTGCGTTTCAAAAAGGTAATTCTGGGCCGTAATGTAAAATAGCACATTTGGTTGTACAGCTAGATTAGCCAGTTTTTGAAGAAAAAAAACCCGAATAATCAAAGTAAGAAAAAGATTTTCCAAAGTGATATGTGAGATTTCAATCTTTTATCTTCTTCTAGTGTTTTCCTCGAAAAGATGTTTATCTGTGAGGTATTGAAGTAGTCTGAGATAAGTCTTTAAAAACTTTGCACACTGTTTTTTTTTTTTACTCAGTATTGTGTATTTTATATAAAGTATCTTCATGTTGCGACTAGGGTTGGGCAAAACCCCGGAAAAACCGAACCGAACCGAAAAAGATCAAAACTGAAAAACCGAAACTTTTTTGGGTCGGTTTCGGTTTACAATAAAACCGAACCGAAAAAACCGAAAAACCGGAAAACCCCGGTCCAACAAACCGGTTCGGTTCGGTCCAAAAAATAAAAAGACCGAAACCTAACCGAAAAATCTACTCGGTTTCGGTTTTGCCAAAAACCGAACCGAACCGGACCCAGCCCTAGTTGCGACAATACTTCGTCTTTTTGTAAGTAAATGGTAATGGTTATTGGATTCCTGTAGTTTGCATTTTCGTGAATTAATATATGCGGATTCCTGCACTTAATATTATTTCCATGTTACATATATGGTTGAGATATAGACTACTAGAGGCAATGATTACATACAAAGGAAACTAGGCAAATGAAAAGCAAAAACATAGCTAAGCATTTTGCTAAGAGCTATGCTAAAAGCACAAGCTTTATCAGCGTAAAAACGCAAAAAAAAGGGCTTTTTTTGCCTTTTTAAGATTTGAATCGAACTTTGACTCGAGCTTTTTCGCTTCGAAGCAAGTTTTTTAAAGGCGTGGTTTTTCTGTGATGTAGGATTTCACTTTGTTACTTTGTTTTGGTTTGAAACAAAGGGGGGTTAGGTTTGGTTTCTAGTTTCTAGTCAGCATGGAAAGCCGTATACAAATTGGAAGAGGATTTATATTTCGTTGTCTTTGATACTGCCTTTATAGAGTAAGGGAATAATTTAGCAAGTTCTGCTTTAGTCAGATCGAATTTCTTACCTAAAATTCTTAAATTTGTATAACCTTCTGGGTCTTTATTAGTGTATCTTCCGGGTTTTTTCACTTACATTTTGCATTATTAATACAATTCTGCCTCCAAAGCTCTATATAAGTAGATCCTCTTTTTTAACTCTTCTCTTTTCCATCTATGCTCTTTTTTTCTCTTATCTCCTGTGCCTCTTTCATGCCTTGTAAGTATAGCTGACTTGGTGGTGCCTTGGCTTGGTAGAAGCCATGTTGCATAGTTGGTTTTCTATATACATGCAAAAAATGGTCCGCATGTGTGGTTGATAAGTATGCCATTATCGTTTGTGATGTGTAACTTTGTTTTGATGCAGGCTACACCATTGGTAGTAGGACTTGCAGTAGGAGCATCTGCTTATGCTGCTAAATTTGGCATGAAAGCTTGGCAAGCTTTTAAAGCTCGACCACCTAAACTTCGCAGATTTTATGATGGAGGATTCCAACCTACTATGACTAGAAGAGAAGCCGCTCTTATCCTTGGAGTCAGGTGTGTGTAAATACATGTTCTTAATTATTTCTCTATCGGGAAAAAGTTGTTTATTAAACCAACCTATCGTCTTTTACCATTTTGGTAGTGAACCTTTAAGTTATTATATCTCCAAATGTGAGATATTATAACTACAATTCTGTCAGTTTTACTGATTTCGGACCCCCAACTGTATGAAATCTGGTTGGTTGCGATCGAAATTGTTAAAACTTATTATTATTGGTAAAACCTAAAGGTTAGGTACTAAAATAGTAAAAGCCAATAGTAGAGGGTTCTAAACAACTATTTTCCCTTTCCTCATTCATATCTTTTAAGTTCAAATTTTAATTAGAGCATCTAAGAACCTAATGAAAATTGTGAATTCTATTTGAGTGTAATTAATTTGCAAAATTTACTTGAATTCTATTTGAGTGTAACTAATTTGCAAAATTTACTTGAATTCTATTTGAGCACATATTTTTGCTGGTGGTAAGTTTTTTAGCAACAATATCACTTGGACCTTGTGATCTTGTTTATGCTATGTATGCTACAAAGTTACGAACTTCTGGTACAATGTTGATGTAGTTATTTAGTTAATGTGAACTACTCTAGTCATTGACCCTCCATGTGCATTATGCCTCGTGTTAGTTATAATGGAGCAATTCTTGGGTATGTACTGCATTATTGCCAGCTTATGGTAGGCATTTTGATTTGACGCCTGCATCCGAATTCTTAATTCGATATCGCTACTGATCTACCACTCTACCTCTCAAAAATTATTTACTTTTGAGGGTTGAATCTTTTAGTTAATTATGTAATATGCAGACACTGACCATAAAAATTCAGGAAGTGTTGTTATTTGCCTTGTTGAACTACCACATAATATCATGCTATAATGCTTCGAGAACTAAAATTCCACATGATATTTCATTCCTTAGTTCCATTTTTTTAACACGAGAAGCAAGTATGGTCATGTACTGATAATTTATATGCATGCTTTTGTACTTTGGTCTTGTAATAAGGTACATAATAGGATCTTTTCAACATCATAGGCCTATTGCGAACACTGAGTTTTTTATTATGATGTGCAAATTAGTAGCCAAGGAACCAATCCGAAAGGGGATACTGTCTAGAGACTTTCAATTTCTCAATACTATAGGAGAGACTTGTCTCGCATTAAAAAAAGTTTTTTTTTTAAAACTAAAGTATGTTTTTCTTAATTTTCTGCAGGGAAAGCCAAGCTACTACAGAGAAGGTGAAGGAAGCTCATAGAAAAGTAATGGTGGCGAACCATCCAGATGCAGGTGGTAGCCATTACCTCGCTTCTAAAATCAACGAAGCTAAGGAGATGATGCTTGGTAAAAGCAAGAATATTGACTCTGCATTTTAATCGGAAAAGATCGACCCCATTTTGAAGTGACGATCTTTAAGGGTGCGGTTCTTGGAAAGCCAATTTTTTTCTGAAATAAAACCATGTTATTGCGGATCTCCTACATTTATAACCCAATACTTGTACACTTGAGTATTTACTTTTATAAAATTTTCAATTCTAGATTGGTGTATTGTAAGATTAACGATTTGTTGTGTATGAGTGTTCATTCCTACTTATGTGCATCAGTGGTTTTAAGTCGTATTCGTTGCTCTTTTATTAAAAAATGGATTTAGATCCTAACTTCGTTTAATCAAGTCAAGTTCGATTTGGTTTTCAAAGAACAAAAAGGAATCCTTCTTCTCTTTCAGGCTTGTAGTGGCTTTCTTTCTTGCTCTTTGCATCTTATCATGGTATCAGACCATGGTAAGACTTCAATTTCTTTTTACTGTATTATCTGTGTTATTTGTTGTTAAATTTCTTTTTACTGTATTTTCAGCGATATATGTTGTGGGCATGGTACCCATTCATGTATGGTGTGACATTACAATTGTCGTTAATTGTAATTACTTGATAAAAATTCTGATGCATTCCAAGGAGTGGAAAAAATGACCAAACCAGAAAATTACCATTTTGCCAAAATAAAACAGGGCAAGTCGGTGCATAAGAATCACTTTGTGGGGTATGGGAAAGGGTCAGGTCAGCAGTGTAGATGGTCATCCCTTACATATTTTTTTGCGAGAACTGCTTTCATGACTCAAATTCATGACCACCCCCAAGTCACGTGGAGGCAACTTCATCGCTAGTCCAAGCCCCAAGGCTTGTATGGATTTTATGCGAACATGTATATTCTTAGATTAGATTTGACGATGGATCAAAAGTCAAATCGATTCTGATGTCACAAACTAACATATTTACATTATGAAAACATTTTACCGTGACAAATTAGGAATGTCGAGTTAATATAAAAAACATATCAATACATGAACAATTCTCGAGTTAAAAAGGAAAAAATAAGATTCTCGCACTTTTGTAACTCCAATCCCGTGTGAGCAGCTCACTACTTCAACAACATTACAGGGATTACGACGTGGTATCTATACATTTCTTTTAGAAAGAGCATTAGATCAGCTCTTTGTTCCGTGAGCGGGTTCGTTATAGAGGAATGAGTGAGCCGAATCAGCCTTTAACTGAGGATGTCCACTACTCGAAAGGGGACCTTGTGGCTTCCCGAAAAGGTTAGTAAATATATTATTATGACATTCGTCGCAGAAAAAGAAATACGAAAAGTGGCCTTCATTTGGGAGTTTATGCACAACTGCACTTGGTAAAATCCGCGCCACATAGTCAGTCATTGATGGTGGGACTACTTGGTCATCCGTTCCCTGTATTCCATTTGCATTATTAAATAAATTGAAATTCATAATACCATAGGAGTCTGGGTATGTTAACTTGGACCTTGTTTTCTGGTTCTGGAATTTGTATTATAGTGGAAAACACATTTTGTTGGCTGGTCCCTACACTACTTTTCGGAAAACTAATCATAATGAAACCATTTCCAGGAACTTCCACAGACTTGGTTTCAGTTATAACTTAAGTCTGTTTTGCAAGAAAGTGAAAGCAACTAAATTTTCTGAAAGTGAAATTAAACATAAAACAACAGATTCTTTTATACATCCTCAGCGCAACTTATTTATTTTGAAAATGATGTTTTATACACCCTCGAAATGCCAATTCTCGTAACCATAGTATTAAGTTGTCACGTAGCTTTTCTATATGAAGTACTTGTTCAGTTGCAGCTCTTAAGGGGATAGGTTGATATTCAAGCATCGGAAAAGGTTAGGTTCATCCAGCTTAAAGTTTCTGGCTTTTTTCAGGCTATAATCTATAATACCTTTGTTTTTAGCGGGCCAAAAATTTAAGCAGAAAATGAAAGAGCTTTAATGCTGGAACTAATCTGGCAAAAGTAAGAAATTTCACCTGCCATACGTGAACAGGACCAAGAAATCCAGACAAAGTACATTCAGGAGGAGTATACATAACATTAAGCCATGAGAAAATGCTTTTTCCTGGGCACTTTTTCTGCACTTGCAGATCTGATATTTTGAAACCCCAATCTGAAACTTGTAATACAGCTTCTTCGACGAAAGCTTTTGCACTTAGCTGGCGAACCGACTCCTCCACATCCCTTTGCCAAAATTCTTCAAATTTTGGTCCTTTAATGACAGTTTTATCCTGGACAAACATAATTTTTTGTTAAAAGTACCAACTTTTCATGAGGAATTTGTAAACGGACCCAAGTATTCACTAAAATGTTTGTCTTAGATTCATAAATTAGACTTGACTTATGCCTGATAAAAGCTTGTCTGCCAAACTGCCACAAAATAGTTCATTCAGTGTAAATGTTAAGATTTATGATTGTTTGCAATATTCAATTAAAATTATCAAAATGCTTAAAGGTCACGATCATGTTCATCACATTACAAGGGCCAATATCTTAATATAGCTAATTTCGCATCAAATATGAGAATAAGTATTCCTTGAAACAACTTTGGTCACATAAGATTTTTCAAATGAGACAAACAGATTCTAATTTTGTTCTCAAAACTAATTACTTCCAAACACAAACCTCAACTTTTGAAACTTAAATAAAGAACTAATGAAAATCCAAAACCCCCAATCATGACTTGAAGAAATCTTAGTAGTTCGAATATGTAAAATAACTAACCTTCTCTTCCAATGACAAAGACAGCCACTTATCAATCTGGCCATGTTTTCCAGATAAAAAACTTCTGCTATAAAAGCGAGTAAGAAATTTTGGAAATTTTCGAGCTAAAAAGTACATTAATTTCCTCCTCCTTGCCCATTTTTCCCATGTCTGCGACATCTCTTCTTTAGTCATGCTTGATTCATAAGGATTAATCAATGGAGCAATCAAGGCCACCCCTGCAGACAGCACATGTAAATCCATAAAAATCACAAAAAGTGACTGTTCTTTATCTAGAAAAAGCTGGTTTCCAATATTAAAATATGTCAAACAGCTTTACCCTTGTATTCCTAGCCATACAGAAACCATGAGATGAGATTTTCAATGTCCTTGACAACAAATAAATGATCAACTTGTATTATAAGTAAAATTGCCACTGTAAAATTAAGTTTATTGGTCGGACAGTAATTTAGAGATAGTTTCGTTGCAGTTTTAACATATAAGCTGGATCTTTTGGGTTTCACATATAAATCGAAGGTTCATTGAGCTTCTAGCTTTTTCAAGCCATAAATCTAGGAAATCTCAGCTTTTAAACTGCTTAACCAAATGCGTTCCGTCTTTAAGCAAAAGGTCACAAAGAACTTGACTATACAGTTGAATTCAGACAAGGTCTTAAAAGATTCACCTTCAACTCTATCTGGAATGTACTTGAGAGATGCCCAAGCATGTATAGCTCCACTAGAAAACCCCAAAACCCAGAATTTATTTTTAACTCCAATGGAGTTAGCCAAGTTTGCCATATCCAAAGCTGACGAGTTTAGGGTCCTTTTCGTATCAGTATCACTTTCTCCAAAACCAGGAATATCATACGTAATTAATCGCACCCCAAACTGTTCGAGCAGCGATTCTTTAACTCCCGGAATACCTTTAGTTAAAATCATTCAAATAATACCAAATATTAAGAAAAATTACACTATAGCTTTAGCTAAAACATTTTTTGCAAAGTTTCAATAAGATTATACTGATGTTCAGAAAAATAACTATATAATGTAATTCCTTTTCATTAGTTTTTTATAAGCCATAATTTAATGAAATAATTAAAATACAATCTGAATTCCAAGCTTTATAGATTGAAATTATGCAAAAAAAATCACTTAGCATTGGATCATAAAAAAGCTGTATTATATAATGGTTTCACTATTTATTGCAAATGAAAACAGTAGATTACTTTTATGCTTTTGACAGAAATAACAAAGCTTAAGCGCCATATAATTTGGAGCGAAAGCGATCCCCAAAAGGTGGAAATCTAATCTTTGAGCTTTTCTTCAGAATCTAACCAATTTTGTGGGAAAATATAGAATATCAAAACAAGCTAGAATATATCAATTCAGTATTAGCTTTCATATGAAAAAGGGAATGACAAACAAGATAAAAATCTTTTTTTTTTTGAGCGACTTGGGACCTGTTTGGTTGCAGATGCTAAGCAAATAGGCGTACAATTTTTGAGGTTTAGGAGAAAGCTGAGTTCGTCCAGCTTAGAGCTTCGAGCATGTTCAAGCCAAAAAAAATAATAAAGTACAGCACTTAAGCTGATCAACCATATGCAATTGGAGGCCTTACAGGCCTACACATATTTAACAGTGTTAGAAGCTATCTACCTGCTAGCCTGGAAGATAGAAATCCATGTGGAACAATCAAAGTATGCCTAGCAGTGTTAGCTGAGACGCCTTGATCGAGATATGCCAGGTGGCGACCATCTGGAAGAACTACACGTGTAGCACTAGGTGGATGAATACAGACTTTCTTTACCAGCGTAACAGGATCACGTTTAGTATTTACCTTCAACGCTACAAATTGATAACATATCCAATTAAAGGCACATAATTTTGAAATAGTTTTAATAATGCGATGACTGAAAAGATAAATCACCGACCTTAATGGCCAAAATTGCAATGAATGGAATTATTTCGGCTAGCAAGGCATTTTGAGTGCATAGAAAAGGAAATGTCATGGAAACTGCTAAAATTAGCCAAGTGCTAGAGTAAAAAATTTTGAAAAGATGGCTGATGTTTAAGTAAAATCATGGCACGAAATCATGGTTACATCATATAATTACAAAAATTCAATAGTAATGCTTAGCAAGGTTTGATTATACAATGCATCACCTCCTAACTCTACACAGTTTTATAAACAGAAATCCAATCCTATTAGTATTAATACATCTAAAAACATAGAGATCAACAATTTTCTGCAGAATCACAGTATTGAAATCAAAGCTTAATAATACCAAAAAATGGTCAGTGTAATAACCAAACAAGCTCAAATATTACCTGCAATTGCAAGCAAAATTACGAAAAATATCACCAACCACGAATGAACAGGATCACGATCTTCGGGTAAATACTCATTTACAATCCTAAAATTATGTGAAATCTCCCTAACAGGTCCCCTCATTTTCTTCACCACGAATGAGTCATCAGTTAAAAAGTTTTGTTGCACTATATCTTTACACCCTTTTCCAAAACCCAATAACATTTCCCCCCAGGCTTCTGCAAACCCTTTAACATGGTCCTTTAAGCTCTCGGGCTCCCTTAATTTCTCCTCCGATTCTATATTTTCGAATAAATCCGCTTCGAAATCATGGGTTGAAGCCTCTATTGTATCACTTGTGTATTTCACCCCCGTATCTTCTACGAGGGTCATTAGCTCTTCTCTCCATGATTTAGGCATTACAACTTCCGTCATTGTCATATCAACTAAAGATTGTTTGGCAAGAGCTTTAGGAAAATAAGCCGGATTTTTTAAAACTTGAGGGGAAAAAAAGCTGGTTATCCAGTTTAAAGCTTCCAACTTGCTTAAGCAAAAAAATCCAAAAAGCTCAGCTTTTAAGCTGGTCAACCAAATGCATTCCTTAGGGAAAAAAGCACCCAAACAAGGTTCATATATTTTTCTCTTATTCTCTATACCTATACAACAATAGTAGCTACAAACTAACTTAAAGTTCCATAGAAGTAGATAACTGCTTTTTGCATATATATAGAGATGAAAACTTACCAGTTGACTCAGGAATGTACAATAACCAATAAAAATGTACTGAGATCAACAAAACTATTAATACCCATGTTGTGTAACTATGTCAACATATATATAGGGATATAAAGATTTGTTCTTTGCGTGAAATGAAAGCAAAATAAGCAATAAAAAGAAAAGGTGAAGAACTGTTACTTTATAAGCGTGATTTTCAATTAAAATTTTAAAAATAAACAACAAACTTTAACCCACTATAGACCAACTTAGAGTGGGAAAAAGGGTAAGGAACATCCTGTCTCTCTCTCTCTCTCTCTCTCTCTCTCTATATATATATATATATATATATATATATATAAATGTATACTTTTACTTTCCGACAAGGACTACTTGTGAAACTGATTATTAAATTACTATATGAAGAAATGAAAATGACAGTCATGAAGTATATATTTTGGATTATTGTTGAATTTTTTTACTCCTTTTTTTTAGGAGGAAAAAAAAAGGTAGCAACTTAGCATCCTTATTTCACAATGACTCATTAAAAGAAAGTTATTTTTATCATTTAGGTTATTAATTTTGGTTTATGTGATATGAAGTGACATTTTAATACACAAAACGTAAAGAGTTATAGAGTCTATCGAATGACACACATGGCGGACCTTAGATTTTTACTATGTTTGTGTTATATCGAATTCGTGATGGATTTGACGAAATAGAAACATACGTTAAGGTCTTCGCAACAACTTATAAATAAGTCTATGTGTTTAGTCAATAATTTTTTTTTATCTCTTACGGTTCTTGAAAAGAAAAGAAAAATCAAAGTGCCAACTTTGTATCAATTAACTATGTTTCCTCTAGCCTGACATTAAATAAGTCTTAAAAATGTATCAATTCTATACATATATGTGATAGTACAATTAAGTAGATTTATGGGCATATAGGTCAATTAGATATGGAATCTTGAATCTCACATAACTATGTTGTTAACCATAATTGTGAAATGGGAAGACCTGATTTTGTATTAAAAAAATTATTTTACGAAATGAGGACTGAAACGTTAAAATTTTACGATTTTGAAAAAAATCTATTTTTTAATCAATTTTTTTTTTTAAGGGTTGCCGTACCAACTGTCATGTAATTACTTATGTGTGTCAGTTCCTTTATTTACACATGTGTACACGTAGGAATATATTATTACAATAATAATTTAAGATATAGTTACTTTAAGTTTTGTTTATAGGATTTTAAAGCAAATCTGTTAATGAATAAAGAATTTGGTTTTCTTACGAGGTCAGTGAGATCTGAAAGTCTATTCAAGTGGTACCAATGATGTGTATCTTTCCACGTCAATGGTACAAATATGAAATATGTATGCACATGATTTATTCACAATGTGCAATTTTGTTTTGTTATTTCTTTATCTACAGTATTGTTAAATAGTGGAGTTCATCCTTGACCGGAAGTCTAGTCTACATTAAAAAGAAGTACAGTTTTGTAACGGTGAAATTTGAAAAACTACTGTAAAGTTGGTAAAGAATCACAAACTATAGTACTAAAATTTAGAGCATGAACGAGTTAATTAAAAATGGTATATTAAATAACCACTATTGCCACTTTAATCACCATATTGCGACCAAATTCTAGTTATATGCTACTTGCTAGCAGGTTAGATATCGGATCACATCGATTGGATTATCTGTGGTTGTCGTCGACTTGTAATTGGACTTTAGCCAAGATCAACATTTTTAAATTGTTTTATTATTTTTATTTTGGTGAGGAGATGGACGCAAGTTATGAGGATATGTGTGTGTGTCAATGAATGTATTTTATATAAAATATATAAGGTGTAGTGTTAAAAAATTGATTATATTATCCGAGACCATATGAAAAGGTACGAAACGAGAAAAAATGGTTCATGAGACGAAACAAAACGAAATTTTCATATTTTTGACGAAACGAAAACGAGCAAAAGGATTTTATGTCGTCACGAAAACAAAAAAATCAATAACTAAACGAAATGAAAACGAAATTGGCTATTTGTCCCGTTTCGTCTCATTATCAATCTTATACATGATAAAGGGGGATTGGGATGACGATAGCAAGGAAGATGAATTAACTAGTTGGGACTAGTTAGGAGGAAAGGTAACAAAGTCATTCCGAATAGAATGGAAAATTACAACTCACTAAAATATCATGACAATGGGATATTTGTATCCTCCACGAAGGAACATAAATGTCACATAACTCTTCGTTACTTAGTGAAACAATACTTGAGTTATTAAGATGAGCTACACTTAAAAATTTATTAGAGTAGTGACACATGAATAAAAATATTATTAAAAGCTGACCGATCGTCAATAAGCCTAAAATAGTAATGAAACCTTATGTGACTTATCCTATATTAAAAGTAAATTTTTTAATTAAAATATTACTAGCCGCCTGGCAAGTACCCATTATTTTAGTGGATGAACATAGACCACTCAATATATTTTCGAGTTTATGACTATGGATGAAATCGGTATACTCTAGCTGTCTCCAAAGAACGGTCTCATCTGATTTTTTTTCCATTTATGATGTGATATTTTCAAATATACTTATATTAAATGAGTATCGATAGCAGCTAATTTTAATCATTGATACCAGTCATAGGTGAATTAGTAAAATTATAAACTTATCAATGGTTTTGTTGGAAATCAAACAAGAACTAATATATTACTAATGCTAAGTTTATATGTACATCAACTTGTATATTTTGTTGTACAAATATTTCAAATCAAAATTTGATTAATCTAAATTTTCACGGTTTTATAACGGAAATACAAATATACGTCTTGTTTGTTTTTTCCGATATCTATAATAAATTCAAAACATATCGTTATATATATAATAAAAAAAAAAACAATAATCATATTTAATAGCCCACCATCGTTAATATATCCTTGTCTTTTATATATATTGTTTATCTCTTTCTCCGTTTCTCTCTCTATCTCCTATTTTTATCTAGAGTTTTTTGCCAAAATGGTACAGTGGCTAGGGAAAAATCTCAGAATGGGCTACCTTTCTGTAATATTCCCAAAATGGTCTACTTTCGAAAAACGACCGATCGAAATGATAAAAACGACCGGTCGTTTTTATCATGAACTCTCTGGAACAATTTGGACCAAAAACGATCGGTCGTTTTTATAATTTCGATCGGTCGTTTTTCAGACCAAAAACGATTGGTCGTTCTGTACATTTCGATCGGTCGTTTTTATTGTGAACTCACTGGAAGAAATCATACCTAAAACGATCGGTCGTTTCTGAAAAACGATCGGTCGTTTTTCTTGTGAACTCTGGAAGAAATTTGTATTTATTAGATCGATCGTTTTTTCAGAACGATCGGTCGTCTGTGGAAAAACGATCGGTCGTTTTTCACAGTCGACCGATCGACTGTAAACAATTTACAGAACAAAGAATTTTTGGCACTTTTCGACACTGATTTGGAAAAAAATATATAAAAACATGATCACATTTTTGAACATGATCCCTTAAAAAATGATGTTGTAAATTAATATGTTTAGTACATCGGATTTTCCGGAAGATTTATATCACAAGTATTATCACATAAAATGATGTCGTAAATTAATATGTTTAGTACAAGATGTGTAGGTGACGTTTTACTAAACATCCGATTTAAAACAAGTAAATGTAACAACATCCGATTTAAAACGAAGTTAAACAAAGCTAAACGATTAAGGAAAACGAACGATCAAATGCAAGCGAAAAATTGACCATAGTTTTGCCTAAAAACGGTCAATCGCCACAAATGAAAAACAACACAAATAACCCAATCAACTATAGATATATATACGCACAAGTTATAATAACATCAAAATCGCATTTCTAGAATTATAAATACGCAATCTCACAACGTCATACAATTTAACACGTAATGATAAATAGCAACATAAAAAAGATTCATAACATAAATGCAAAGCGTTTGCTACTTATTACATAAAAAACAACGTAGTTCGAAAAGAAAATGAAAAACAAAGGAAATACAACGCAAAATAAAAGAGGGTATTTCTCCCCCTTTAACATCATTAAAAACATAAAAAAATTAACCGCCTAGTCGCGGTGGGAGGTCGCGTCGTCCTCTTCGTCGGCTTCATCGTCGGGACCGGCTAGATCGGGAAAATACCCGTAGAACTTTTCCCGTTGCTCGGCGCTTATCCTATCAATTTCATCCAAGTCTTCTTGACTTGTGTTCATGGAGCGAAACATGCGTCGGTGGAGTCGCGCATTTTGATATTGGTCGATGTATAGATCGTCGTAGAATTGTTCGGTGCGCGGAGGACGGTTGGAAGATCCGACTTGAGCTTTTCCTCGACCTCGAGTGGGACGAGAAGAGGAAGGAATGTGAAACGGGGGAAGGGACTCGGAGGAAATAGGCACGTCCTCACGAGCGGCTTGCGGTGTGGCCTTAGGGCCGACATACTCTTCCTCTTCGGGGGAAAGAGTAGTGTAGTCGGGGCCGGACACCCGTTTACCGGACCAAGTAATGGTCTTGGCGGTAGTGTTGAATTTTATTGACATTTGGGCAAGATAAGAGGTGTCCCAAATGTGTTTATCCTTATTCTTGAAAAGGGTTCCACCGGGAACAAGGTTTAGGTCCTTTAAGATGGCCGAAATCAAGGCACCGTAAGGTAGCCCATTCTTAGATTTCGTTTTGAGCGAATCCATCTTAAAGAATATGAGAGTCGCGAAGTCAAGCTTGACTCGGCGATGGATGCACCCTAGAAGGAAGATGTACTCATTGGTAACATCCGTGAAATTTGAAGTATGAGGGAGGACGATGTGAGAGAGGATGTGGTAGAAGGAATAATAACTGCTCAACCTTTAATATACCGATGCTAGAGGAAAATATAGGGAGCAATATTTGGGGATCTTTTCGCGATTGGTTGATTTTAGGAAGGCTACACGTTGACGACAACACGCACTCTTATTTACGCATCACTTTGCTTAATCCTTTTTCCAGAGAGAAGGTCGTCTTGCCTAAGACACGTGATGGGTTCCACATGGTCGTCTTGTCTTCAGTTCCAAGCCACCCAAGATGTGTTTACATGCTTGTTGGAATAGAGAATAGTGTTGCCTTTTGGACTTGTTCGAGGAATGGCTTAAATGTCATTTTCAAGAATGGCGTAGAGTTTCCGTGACAGACGGTGGAACCGTTAGTGATGCTCTATACCATGATAGCCACTTTTACGTCTTGCGAAATAACTGTGATATGGTTGTCGTCGATGAAAAAAGAGTCATCGACACCGTGCTTCTTAATTTTGATTGTCGTCGGGGTTCTTTCCAAATTGCTGCTCGTTATCTTGAGTTAAAAAAGACATCATTTTCAGGAGAACCATTAACAAGCTGGCGTCTTAATAGGGAATATATTGTCGAAGCAAGTGGAGACATATTACTCGTATCTCGTATGTTCTATAATAATGAAATGATAATCCTGGGGAGGTCATGTAGTAGATCTTTTGATGCAACGGAGGAACTAGGTGACAATGCGTTGACAAACAATATCTATTTTAGTAACAACTATGTTAATATTAGACTTAATGAATGGGGCAATGCCCGTGAAGCTATAACTAAATATATAATTCTTGGAGAAGGAGGTGATGATGTTGTTGATGATTGGGGTGTTTTCCGTCTGGAGGAGAGGCGTAATGAAACAATAGAACATAGTAGAAGTGAGAATAATAATAATAATAATTGGCCTCGTGCCTTTGACACACATCCTAAACACTGGGCAGGTATTTGGGTTACCGCACCTATTTGGTGGTGCTTGAAGCAGTACCATGAACATCAGACTCCTCAGCTCAACCTGCTCAAGCACCGAGGTAGTTTTGATGTAAACCGGGTTCGACGTGCAACTAGGGTGCCTCGAAGATCTATTCGTCTCAAAGGTACGTTACTCTTTGATCAGATTTATATTATTAACCTTTATTTGTTTGAGATTTGATTTTATTTAAGTAGGTTGATTAATTGATTTTTTGTTCAAGTGGTCTATGGATTTTTATCAATAACTATATTTTTGTAGCTCGTTTATTTTGCCTAGTTGGTTCATTTTTATTTTTATTTTTATTTTGATATAAAGACTTAGTTTTTTTAGATTTCATGAACTCAGATACACTATTGATGGTTGGAGAGGTGAGCATGTATAACTTTTCTCAGTGACCCAAATCTTAGGGTTAAAAAGAAACTTACTTCTCTTTAAATAGTACTATAGATAGATAAAAACAATAAAAAAAACTTAATTCACTCTTGGTGCTACCCCACTAAATTAATTCTCATATGGTACTAGTTTAATCTCTAGTAATTTACTCTTTATAAATGTTATTAAGAAATGATCCATGATTCTAATAATATTTTAAGCTTTAGCCCCATTGTATTTCCACCACTAGCACGTCGCCACGTGGACTCTAAAGTCAGGGAACAATAATTTCTTCGCATGGTAAAGCAACATAAAATTTAATTTTATATGTCGTATACTAATCAATAAAATTTGAAGTATATTAGTTTTAAAATGTTGTAACGAAGTAACTTTAAATATTTATTTAACAAGAAACTCACTCTTAAAAGTTAAAACAATGAAAAATTACAATTCAATGTATTTCGACCACAATGTAATTCGAAGATGTGCTAGTCAAGGACGTCGGTGCTTCCTGAAAGTATATAAATTTTTTTTAATCATGTTGATTTCCATAAACATATATCTATCTATCATCATATTATAAGCAAACTTAATATTTCTCTCAATCTGGCAAATTTTGGTATTGTATTTCAATAATATATCAACACCCTTTTATTAATTACTATATAAGGTTGGATTTTTATACTACACTTTTTCTGAAAAAACGCAAAAATCGTATTTTTTTTTACGGACCGTACTTTTTTATTACGAACCGTAAATAAAATGTACGGTTTGCATTTTTCAGAGCAAACCGTAAATATTATGTACGGTTTGGACAAAAAAATTACAACACAGGTCCCTGCGTCAATTACATGTCTCTTTCAAAAAAAAAGAAACTCATCTTTCGTTTACAGTCTCTTTTGGTTTACAGACTTTCTTTAAAAAAGAAAAACCCAAATCACCAAACTCAACCAAAATAAAAAACATAACCACCAAATTTCGTCCGATTAAACCACGTTTAGGTTTAATTCACCGAATTAGATACAGGTATTTCTTTATTCCCTGGTTTATTATTTATTTCATATAGTTTCAATTTGTAAAATATGGAAAAAGATATAAAATATGCCAATCGATTATTCACTTGGTGATTATAATTGCTTCTTATTTTTTATATTAATTAAAAAAACTTAGGATTGTTGATATTTTTCCCGTTTTATAAAAAATAGGGTTTTTATTCAAATTTGTTTATTTAGATATTTATTACTAATTGTTTGGTTTCCTTATCTTGTTTTGATTGGAAAAAATAAAAATAGTTAGGGTTTATTAATATTTACCCGTTTTGAAAATTAGGTTTTTTTTAAAAAAATTTGTTGATTTATATGTTAATTACTTTGTTTGCATAAATATTAGTTGTATATTAATTAAAAAAACTTAGGGTTGTTGATATTTTTCCCGTTTTATAAAAAAATAGGGTTTTTATTCAAATTTGTTTATTTAGATATTTATTACTAATTGTTTGCTTGTCATTAAGCTGTTTTTTACACAGCTTAAAAACTGGTTTTTACACAGCTATTAAGCTGTTTTTTACAAGTTTTTAAGCTGTTTTTTAAGCAGCTTTTAAGCTGTTTAAAAAACAGAGTACAAGCTATTTTAAAAACAGCTGTGAAATTGAAAAAACGGTTGGGTTTTGGAATGAAGACCAGGTTGCATTTGATGGGATTGCATGTAGAAGGGAAGGTAAGAAGTAATGACTTTTAATTCCTGTCCTGCACTATCAGTAAAAGTATCCATAGTGCATAATTTTACTCAAAGTAACACAAAAGATAAAATTAACCTGAGAAGGATAGCATCTTTATTTGACAAAACTTTATATGATTGAAATAGCATGTGGTTGCTTTAGTTTCTGCCAAGCTACTATACTTTGCAGTCAGAGGTGGAGCAACAATAATATTCTGGGGTGTGAAACACAAAAATTAAAGTTGTGAGGATTCCAAAACATTTACTTGATTTTTTTGAAAAAAATTATTTAGAAAAAGAAAATTTGGTGATATGTGGGAGGCTCCTGTTACCCTTTCGAGCTCCTCCCATTTTTGCAGTAACGCAAGAACTAATGTAGTGGTAGGATTTTCTTTTTTGCATTTTGTTGAAAAGCAAGAAGTTACATTTATGGGACCATGGATTATCTATTGCTTATAACCTCAGTTCTTTTGTCAAAACCTGGCTGTATTTGGTTGACTAGCTTAAAAGCTATGATTTTCTGCTTTTTTGTGGCCAGATTTTTTTTCTTAAAAGCTGCAAACAAATTATCTTTGAAACATTTATCGAAGAGACTGTGTTCAGCTAGCAAGCTCGCTCTTAAAATAAAACTTAATAGAAGACCTTGTACTTCTCAGGTTTTGGTAGGGTTGAAGTTCCTTAGCTACTGGCCATTTTTAGGGCGTTTGAGGGTTTGTTTTGCGGAGCCACCGTATTTTCAAATGACTGTAAAACCCATGTTCACTCGTGGCCTTGATGTTACGGAAGTCCCTGGAATTGCGGGATGGTTGGTAAGTTCTTTTCTTTCACATTTAGTATGTAACATCTTGATTGGAATGTTTATGTTGTTTTGTTCTCACTTTATCTATTTTATTTCTTATGTGACTAGGATAAGCTTCTAGCCCTTGCATTTGAGCAGACTCTGGTCGAGGTGAATTTCTTGGTTTCCATTTTTTTTATTCTGTTTAATTTCTTTTAGTTATAGAAAGTTTAATAGAATTGGTGAACTTAGATGGTTGTGCTATTGCTATAATAAAAGTGTCTAATAAGATTATCTCTAATATTTGCAGCCTAATATGTTGGTTGTTGATATGGAGAAATTTGTTTCACCTCAGCCAGGTACTTTTACATATTGTGTGTTTGGTTCGTTGTTGGTACTATAAGAGCCTAACTTTGTGAGCTTATTTTACCCCCATGTCCTTTGGATTTATGAAGGGTCTCCAGTACTCCGATTTATGTTTTCAATACGCAAGACTCCATTTTAGGCAATTGTTTTCTGAAAACTATATTTTTTCGTTCTTTCAACATAAACCAGAGGCGAAATTATATTAGTAAAGCACATGTTAGCGTTTTGCTTTTCCACATTGTTTTCTTTCTTTTGCAATTGCTGATTTATATTAAATGAGGTTTTATAATAAAAATATTCTAAACTCAGCATGTCCTTGTGGAATTGGTGAAAGTGTTTACCATAATCAGTTAATATCATTTTTGTATGTATCAGAACCTTGGTTTTTCGTCGATGAGAAGGAGCCTGTCGCCCATGCCTTGGTGGAAGTTATTGAAGCAGCAGATATGAAACCATCCGACTTAAAAAAGAGGACAAAAGGAAAGAGTTTCTTTTCTCTCCGCGTCCTAATATTAAGGCTGCCAATGATCAAAAGATCAGAGTGAAGCTCGTCTTGGAAAATGACTTTTCTACCCCTACTCCGGTTGACGGAAATGTGGAGGAAAGTGCGGAAAAGAGACACATGAAGGATAGGGCGAAGAGTATTTTGAAACATGCTGGGCATGGTGTTAAGCAAGCTTTTGCTCGTAAAGGGTCAAAAAACTCGGAAATTGATCCGGAGAGAGCTTCTTTAGAGATAGAAAGAGACATATCTTATGAAGAGTCTATTTGTCTTCTGGGCGAACCTCGGTTTCTGTTTCTGGAGAGCTATTAAATGATCAGCAAATTCAAAGAGAACTTGCTATGAACAATAATGAGTTGACAAACAAGGAAAATGTGGATAAGAATGATCTTAAAGTGTGAAAAAGTTAATAATGCAGGGCTTTTGTTACTGTATTGAAAGATAAAACATGACACTTTTGTTGTATACTACTAGATTTTTGCATACCCAAGTTTAGAAGAAACTTTTCCTTTTCTTCAATTTTCGCGAAAGTTATAATTTGATTCTTCTGTATGTATCTGCATAATTGTTTAACCAAAGGAGCATATCAATAGTTTAAAGTTTGTGCTGGACTTTTAGTGTTACATTTATACCAATGTCTTATCATCGTCAACGAGTTCTTATCTGAAAGTTGTAAGTTCGGGAACTTGGTTCCATACATGTTGAATGAATTACTAGAAACGCTGAATGCAAGCGAATGGTTTCATCAACGGTTTGTTGAAAGGGACCAGGTAGTTATGTGGTTCATTTTTATAAAACATCCCTTTCCTCTAACTTCGTTCTAATCGTCATTTGTCAACATAACCCTGCAAGTTCACTTTCTTCTATCTTGTAAGTAGTTTAGCATTCTACACTCCCTAATATGAATATATAAATATAAACGAACATAGCTAGGAGTCTTTCTTCTTTAAACAGAAATTCAAAAGCAATACTCTTTTGACCTATTGCACATTTTTTCTACTAGAATTTCAAGCCTAGTTCCAGAAAGCGCAACACTCCCCTAATTTTCATTAGATGTAGTATGTGGCAACTTACATCGAGATATTGAAGCATACTGTGGGAGAAGGTGAACCGTTACAGACATAGAAGTTTAGGCACTGACATCACACAAGTCATGAAAGCACAAAAATACAACTACGGCTCAGAAACAGGTCTGGTTTTATGAATGAGAGAAACCATTCAGCACGGATGTTTTCAGCACGGATGAAAGCACAAAACTACAACTGTTGGATGAATGCAGAATAACCAGGATTCAAGGGCCAAAGAAAAACATTCCGTCTTAACTTTCAGCAATCGTCATGAACTCAGATATAAGTATTCAAATCTTGGCACTAACTATTGTCTTACATTTTGCTTTAACACAAATCATATATTCTACCTAGATGGATTTCACAAAAAAATCCATAATCAACTTCTTCAAAGAACTGAATTTAGGATCTCATCATACAAAACAATCTAAACAATAAAACATTTCTTTCGAAAATGAGTTTAACAGTACAACAAAACCTTAGATAAATTATTTAGTCGTTAAGAATCTCTTCAAATATAATACAAGTAGAACTGTAACTAATGCTACCTCTTGGAAACACACACCAAATAATTTGTCTCCACATTCCCATCTTTGGTACAAAACCATGCCTTACCATTTGCTTCAACATCCAATCCATTTCATCCACTAAAACATGCTTGGAAAGCCCAAAAATCAACTTCTTAAACGATTCAAAACTCGGGTTTTCACCCTTGGAAATTATCCGACCCATAAAAGTTTTCGCTTCAACATATTTCTTGTCATCAAGTAAACCATACAATACCTCCAAATAAGTTCCCGTATTCGGTTCACACCCTTTATGATTCATTTTATGCATAAGCTCAATCGCCTCTTCAACTCTCCTTTGCTTTCTAAGCCCCTTAATGAGTATATTAAACATGACCGTATCGGGTTCTATACCCTCTCTCTCCATATTTTCGAATAACCCGAATGCCTTATCGACTCTCCCTTTGTCACACAACATATGAACTAATGTCGAATAAGTCCTCACATTCGGTCTAAACCCTTACTTAGGAAACTCATCGAGCACCTTAAACGCGGCATCAAACTCCCCACACCCACACAACCCTTTAATCAATATATTCAAACAACAAGCATCAACTTTAATACCCAACTTAGACCCACTAACGTAAACCTCATGTATAATATCGTATTGTTTCGTATTAACAAGCAAAT
The DNA here is from genome assembly GCA_963682055.1 of Primula veris. NCBI lineage: Eukaryota > Viridiplantae > Streptophyta > Magnoliopsida > Ericales > Primulaceae > Primula > Primula veris. Next base: position 28,934,856 of record OY821749.1, read on the forward strand.
TCAGCACGAAATTGAACGTTTTAACAGTCGGCCAACACTCGTACTCGGGAATACCGAAAAGGGTATCGATCACTAAATTTATCCGACCCGCTAAAAGCCCGTAAACCCTAACAACATTATAAAAAAATCTTCCGAAAGGTTGCATCTTTTTTCAATTTTAATAGTTTTCATCACATTTTCAATGCCATCAAAGTCTTTAGCTAATGTAAGCTGTTTTTAAAATAGCTTGTACTCTGTTTTTTAAACAGCTTAAAAGCTGCTTAAAAAACAGCTTAAAAACTTGTAAAAAACAGCTTAATAGCTGTGTAAAAACCAGTTTTTAAGCTGTGTAAAAAACAGCTTAATGACAAGCAAACAATTAGTAATAAATATCTAAATAAACAAATTTGAATAAAAACCCTATTTTTTTATAAAACGGGAAAAATATCAACAACCCTAAGTTTTTTTAATTAATATACAACTAATATTTATGCAAACAAAGTAATTAACATATAAATCAACAAATTTTTTAAAAAAAAACCTAATTTTCAAAACGGGTAAATATTAATAAACCCTAACTATTTTTATTTTTTCCAATCAAAACAAGATAAGGAAACCAAACAATTAGTAATAAATATCTAAATAAACAAATTTGAATAAAAACCCTATTTTTTATAAAACGGGAAAAATATCAACAATCCTAAGTTTTTTTAATTAATATAAAAAATAAGAAGCAATTATAATCACCAAGTGAATAATCGATTGGCATATTTTATATCTTTTTCCATATTTTACAAATTGAAACTATATGAAATAAATAATAAACCAGGGAATAAAGAAATACCTGTATCTAATTCGGTGAATTAAACCTAAACGTGGTTTAATCGGACGAAATTTGGTGGTTATGTTTTTTATTTTGGTTGAGTTTGGTGATTTGGGTTTTTCTTTTTTAAAGAAAGTCTGTAAACCAAAAGAGACTGTAAACGAAAGATGAGTTTCTTTTTTTTTGAAAGAGACATGTAATTGACGCAGGGACCTGTGTTGTAATTTTTTTGTCCAAACCGTACATAATATTTACGGTTTGCTCTGAAAAATGCAAACCGTACATTTTATTTACGGTTCGTAATAAAAAAGTACGGTCCGTACAAAAAAAATACGGTTTTTGCGTTTTTTCAGAAAAAGTGTAGTATAAAAATCCAACCTCTTACTATATTACCTTACTTTCATAAAAAAAAAACATGTAAAAATAAAAAACTACTTTAACCCTCCAAAATTCGTAGTTCTTATTTTCTATGTATTTTTCCACAATATTAATATTATTATGTGAAGACGTAAGCCTTGAAACAACTAATAATTAAAAGACTCGTATAATTATAAAAATTACAAAAATAGCAAAGATTTAACTGCTCTTTAAAAAATAACTTATGTTGCTGGATTCCACTCTGAATAATTTGTTGTCTCTCCTACGCCTACTATTTTAATTATTCCTCCATTCCTAAAAGATTTAACCGGTTACATATATAATACATATACACTTAATAATAATAATAATAATAATCAGCTGATTCTTTAATCTCCCTGGTTAGTCTCTCTCTCTCTCTCTTATTATCTTAATAATAAGCTTATTTTGTGCCTTTTTTCTATATTTTGATCTCAACTTTCTTTTTTGTTTGTGAATTAGGGTTCTGGGTTTTAGTTATTTAGGCTTTTTTTTTACTTTACTAATATGGGTTTTTCTTAGTTTGTGATTTTGGGTTTTTATTTTTATTTTTTAATTTTCTTATAATGCAGCTTCGAAAAAAATAATATATATATTTGGGGAATTAGGGTCCTGGTCTTTAGTAATTAGGGTCTTTTTTAAATTTACTAATATGGGTTTTTCTTAGTTTGTGATTTTGGGTTTTTATTTTTTATTTTCTTATAATGCAGCTTCGAAAAAAAAATAATGTATATATTTGGGGAATTAGGGTTCTGAGTTTTAGTAATTAGGGTCTTTTTTGAGTTTACTAATATGGGTTTTTCTTAGTTTGTTAATTAGGTATCTGGGTTTTCATTTTGCATTGATTTTTTGAAGTGCAGCTTTGGAGAAAATATTGATTTTTTCGTGAATTAGAGTTCTGGGTTTTCGTGATTAGGGTCATTTCCTAGTATACATATATATATACACCTCTCTCTATATATATAGAGAGCAAAACATCCGCCGCACCACCGTGACGCCGCCACGTCATCATATCCATCTCCACCTCAATCGAATGTGAGCTTAGATTCGTATATTATAGAAAGAAGGAGCATTTAACTAATTATGATTTATTATTGTTTTCTTATTATTTGTTTTCTACTATTGATAGTTTGCTTCATGAGTAGATTTTTCCTTATAATATTAAATAAGCTTATTTTGCCTGTTTTTTGCTTGTGTTGTTCACTGTTAAATTTTTGAACTGATTTTTTCTTGTTTTTATGCGTGAAATTACCTGTGAGCTTTTAAGTTTTAAGATGAATTTGCAAAATTTTCTATGGGTATGGAAAAGCTATATTGTCTAATAAACTTGAGCTATATTGGCAAACTCTTTTCTGGGTATGGAAAAAATGGCTCCTTTATTCTGAAAGTTGTAACTAAACAAGCATTACGTGAACTCCTCATAGGGAGATTCCGTTACGAGAATAGGCAGCAAATTCTTTCCGATTTCTGCATAAGAAACAGGTATAAGAAATAGGGTTCTTTAAAAAAAAGTGTTTTTTTTTAGAAATTTAAGGTTTTCACAGGATTAAGAGAACCAAATGCTGCTTTAGAAAAGTAATCTGTAAAAGGGTGAAAAGGAGCTATCTGGTTCTCTTTAGTAGCAAGGAACTAATTGTTTGAGCTTATATAGAGGCAATCAGGCAAATCATACTCATCTTTTTTTTTTAAAATGTTTACAATATTCCCAATGCCAATGGCCCTAAGACTTGCTCATTTTTTTTTATTAAGTATGCTTTTTTGGTAGCTTGACTTCTGTGTTGGTTTATGGTTTTAAACAAAGGTTGCATCTTTGACCATGTTTCTTGACTTCACATGCTTATACGACCGTGATGAGACTTGTAGAATTCAGTCAACGAGTAAATATTTCATTTGTACTTGTTATATATTTTCAATGCTTGTCCGTCAGTAGCTACTTGTATGATAAGCACTTAGCAATCAACTGGAGATTTCTGAGGCGTTCATCTGCTTCCCTTTGTTTTCAGTTATTTTGGGTAATGTAGAAATAATTAACATGTTACACATTGTTACTTTGTGGTAAATGTTAAAAGAATTTATCAAGTCAAAACTAGGTGGATAAAGAAGTAAATGAAGCTCCTTTTAAGTCAGGGCTAACTTCCAGAAAGAAATATTTTTTTGTTTTTTTAATGCTGGGTTAGGAGACGCTCTTTTTTTGGTATGGAAACGCTAGCATTTTCTCATGAAAAGCTATAAACAGATAAGCACTAAGTAAGACTTTCGAAAGTGAGTTTCCGTTATGAGTTCTCAAGGTGAAGAGTTTTTGTATCGGAAATGGAAATTTTGGAAATAGAATTATTTTGCCTGAGAGAGAAACCTACTTGCTTTGGCGAGTACTTTGTAAAAGTACGCAGAGAATAGCGATATTATTCCCTTAATTCTGTTATTTGGTTTTGGCCGGGAAATAAATTTATTTCTTGTATCAAGGCCTAAAGTAATAATGTTTCAACTTTGAAGTTAAATGCTAGTAGTAGTTGCAATACTGTCAATGGCACAAAGTCTTTCTCAAATATGCGTTCTCCATTAAGAATGCCTTTGTGTTAGCTTGACTTCTATTTGGATTTAACTTTAGAGGTTTAAAGACAGTCTCTAATGGGTTTTTGAAGTTTCTGCACCTTACATGTTTATAATATACTCATGATGAGTGTCAATGGCTTTTTCTGGAATTTTGATCTAACCAGATTCATTATATAAAAAGTGATCTCTGTTATTTTGGGGACTTGATCATGCATATGCACCTGATATGTGCCAAATATGCAACAGAGTATAGAGGGCGTGTCTTTTAATATGACTTAACAAGAACTTCTTTCATTCTTATTGATTCTTCTACTTATTATGATACAGTAGATTTTTCTAATCACACTTTTAGGGTAGATTATGAGCTTGTTTCACTGTAGGTTAATGGCTCAGGTATCAGCTTTTTTCACTCAAAAACATAACCTTAGGAAATCAAAGCCTAGTTTGTTTGTTTTCCATAAATTGGTGCGACAGAAGTTCATTGGTTGTGCTTTTTTATTACCAAATCAGCCATCAAATGTAACCAAATCGACAGAACGTAGAGAGAAAAAGGCAATAATATCTTTGTTTTTTTCAAAAAACAGAAAGCTTATTCTCGCACCTTATCTCTTACTTATCTCCATCTTCATTTTTCTCCAATACCCCACAGTTTTGTAGATTTCTCTTGATCTCATTAGAAAGCTGTTGTTTAAAATGATAAGTTCTTTCTCTCTATCTGGAATGTGTGGGGATAACTCCCTGTCGCAATCAGTCCTTTTACCCGTCTCCAAGTGATTTCTCTCCTTACGAATCAGAATTATATCATCTTAAGTTTTAGTCTGATTCGTTTAATTCTAGGGTCTGGAGATGAATTATAATACTGGTTTTTTCCTTAATAAGGACCCCAGTTTTTATTAAGTATCGGCCAGTTTAAATTTTGGTCCTGGACCGTGTCAACATAGCTTCTTGATTTAGAATAACGCTACATGTGTTGTCATGTATACAAATCTAGCTTTCTAGCTTTAAGCTGCAACCGAAAGAACCTTATGTTGATGATAAGCACTTGCCTATGAGTTAGGGCATTTAGTTCAATTACATTGTCTTGCCATTGTAACTTGTAAGGTAATAATTTAACTACACGTGACTTCGTTAGGTCATTTTACAGAGGAATCAGAAGATCTTCTTTAGGCCATTTAGAAAGGAATCAGATTTTCAAATGCAGCTCAATGTATGGTAACAATTCTAAGAAAATACTCATATAAGGTGAAAACTAAATGGATCAAGAAGCAAGGATTTTTTTAAATCTTTTGTGAGGAATTTCTTGCACCTCTGAAGCCTTTTGGGTTTCGTATTTGTTTTAAAATGTTTTGCTATACAATCATGTTTTGCTATAAAATGTTATGAATTTCTTTTTCCCACTCGTCTGTCATTTGGCAATACAATCATGTTATATTATCCTAAAATCACATGTTTGGAACATCTGTGTCACATGCTTCTTACTTCTAATCTTTTTTTCTTTTCTTTACTTGGCAGTTCGAGATCAAATTACTGCCATTAAACCCTTACACAAGTGCCTATACATAATGGCGGCAGATCCAGTTCTCCCAGACCAAAAGAAGCGGACAATGGAGGCACTAGAAAGACGGTTTGCCCTAGCAGAAGCTCAACATATTAGGCAACAACCTAGTTACAAAAAAAGGCCTCACGAAGAAGATAACAAACCAGTTGCTATTATTAATTCTCCGTCGGTCTCATTAATCAAGCCCTTCACTCATCCCCCAGCTAAGAAAGGTCTCTTTTCTACATTTCCGTGTTATGTATGGTTTATTATTTTTCAAGTTCTTTTGTTATCAGGGTCTGAAATTTAGACTTTAGATTTAGATTTCTCAGGCTGTCCATATTAGAGTTACAGAAAATAAATCGGCATGTGTAACTGTGTAAGTAAAAAAAATCTAGTTTGGTCTCTCCTTTAAGCTAGCTTGTATTTTCTTTTATTCTCTGTCTTTCTTATCTAAGTTTTATGGGCAATAGCTAAATATTTCTATAGCTTTTTGAAAAATGCAAAATTAAATATTTTTGGCTTACTATAAATTGACAAAATGTATTGTTTTTCAAAAGAAAATAATACGGTCTTCTAGAACTTGAGTCTTTTTTGACAGTCTGAATGGTGTTTTCCAGTTATATATTCACACCCTCTTTAATGTTTAATACATTTTTCTGTAGTTATGTTGCATCAGTCATGCTATTGTGAATGAGTTCCAATCTTTGTTGTGCATGATTGGTTGGTTAACTTGGTTTTCTCTTTATTCAGTCATTCAGTGTATCGTGCATGTTGACTTTGGGCTTTAATCTTTATCTGGAACTTTTCTGTTGCTTTTCCTCTGAATATTTTCTTCTTTTTTATTGTTCACTAGTTAATCCTCTTCTTCTATATGTGCAGGCCATTTCGCTTCTTCAGGTCAAAGTGCGACTCAAGGTTTGAGTTCTGTTTTCTATTTGTCCTATTGCTAACACAGGGCATTTTGAAAATTTGTATTCTCATTAGACTAGATGTTATCCTTTATGAGGTGTAGATGCGGAGGCAAATGGTCCAACATATTTTCGACTGACACATCATGTACATGATAATTTGTTGCGAAATAGTTCCGAGGTAATTATTGCTACTTCCTACTTCCTTTCTGATGATGGCTTCCCTCTTCTCAATCTTTCTGAATAAACACAAAACAGCTTCATGTGGTTGTTCATTATCTAATTAAGTATTCTTCACTGTTGAGTAACAGTTAGCAGATACTAGCAAATCAGTAGTCAATAAGGTTTTACATGAGCTTCTTCAAAGTGGCGACTCAGCTGAAAAGTACTTACAAGGATCAAAAACCAAGAAAGTAGATAATTGCATCCTTCTTGATAATCTTGATAAAGGCCGTGGTGCATCTCTAGCTGCTCGTTTGAAAGCCTTGCAAAAACACTCAAAACGGTCGAAGAAGCATATGTCTATGAAGCAACTTAAAAAAAATGGAGCTTATGATTTGCCTCAAGAGCTTCACAAGTGAGTTTTATGCATTTCAATGATTTTTATTTGCTTGTTATGGTTGGTCCAGTGATTTTTCATCGATATTTAATGTTCCATTGTGATATTAAATCTAGTTAAAATAATATCTTGTCTGCATTCATTTTGGTTATTGCTTTGTCTTCAAAGGGTGAAATTTGTTTCACAAGAAAATTGGGTGATGATAAAAAATTATATGACGGAAATTGAAATACTCCCAGACTTGTAGAAATCATCTTAAGCTTTGTCCGTGAAGGTGGACCCTAATTTGACTGTCAACTCGAAGTTTATGACTGAAATGTACAGATGGAAACTACTGTCTTGAGTGAAAATAAAACACAAGCTCATTGCATGAACTAACTTCGTTTGGTTGAATCTATATGGTGATGGAAGAATTGAATTGGAATGAGGAAGTTTATTGTTTATCTAAGCAGAAGAAAAAGGAGAGAGACGCATATTTAGAAACTAGGATAATCCAGCTTGTTTGGTCCCTTTTATAATTAATCTGCTTTTAATTTAACCAATGTTTTAAAAATCGCGCTATATGGTGCGAAATAGCGCTTTTTGGGGAAAAAACGCAACGAAAAACCACTATTTGGCTGGAATTGCGCTAAAATCGCGCTATAGGGGACCAAGCGCAAAAAGCGCGAAATTCTGGACCAAAAGCGTAAATAGCGAATTAGGAAAAAAAACAGCGGATCTAAATAATTAATATATAGTGTAATTTTCATAAAAGTGTGTGCAGTGCAGATGGTTGTGACAGTGCTTTAGTTTCCAGCAGACCCAAGTTCGAATCTCACCTACAACAAATTTTTTATTTCGATTTTTTTTTTATTATTACCTAATATAACTATACATTTTATCTTTTATTGTTATATATGCTAAAGTTTAGTGCATATTTAGGCAAAAAAAAGTACCCCGCAAAGCGCTAGGTAGCAACGCTATTTGCGCTTTTAGCGTTTCTCTCGAAAAAACGCTACGCTAGCGATTACGCTATTTAAAACATTGAATTTAACTATCAAAAGATCTGCATTGACTGTCAACACAATATTGGAGCAGTGTTGTTAACTTGGGTTTTGGTACTCATTTCAGCTTTGATTACTTCAAGCCAATGCATGAACTGTGGAAAGGATACCTAACAAAGCTCATTAAAAATGTCGGGTGAGTAATTTGATTTAGTCAACATCATAGGAAATGTGTGAAGTGTGAACAGCTGTTTTGTCATATGATGGTTTTCCAAATTCTGTGTCCATGCTGTCTTACAATTATTATTTGACGTTTTTCTTTATTCTTTTAGGAAGAATCAACTGGCACAGTGTCTTCTCTCTGCAGACCTACATGGTGCAATGCTTTTAGGTTAGACCCTTCATAATCCTATTCAGCAATCCCCTATTATAATTGTTTTTCTTTTCAAAACATATCGAGGGCTGAGTTCCACAATACTTTGTTTTTATTGTGTCATTCTGCTATCTCTGATCTGCATTTTGGATTCTTCTTTGTGCAGTTGTTCACTGTAAAGTAGATTCCTACACCGGATTGAATGGTATTGTAATTCGTGAAACTGCTGAAACATTTGGAATTATGACTCATGAAAACAAGTTTCGAGGTAAACCTAACAGAGTAAATGTCTGCATTTTTTATTCAGTAAACATCAACTTGTTCATTGTATAAGCTGAAAAAATATTTGGTCGCTAATTAAACAAACTAAAAATAGAAGTTACCCGTAGTGCGCAAACTGCTTTCATCTATGAGTGGATCTATCTAACAGTCCTTATTTCGATATGTTATCGGTGGGCGTTAGCCCTTTTGTATGTTGTTTTTTCTTGGCTTAATTTGTCCTCGTTTTTTCTTTAGTTGTACCCAAAAAGCCGTCAGTTTTCATACTTCAAGTTGATTGTTGGAAGATTACATTACATGGGGATAAACTTGCATCAAGAAGTATAGGATCGTAACACTGAAATTCATACCTCCAAGTCTGCAATTGGTGTAAGTTTTTATGATTACCCGTGTTATTTTTTTTCAATTTCGCCCATGTGATAACATTTGGTGATTCGATGGAGATACTAAGTACTCTTACTTCCATACAAACGTTAACAAGGTCTTTATTGCCAATTTTATTCATACGTACATTATAAGATGTACAATCTTGAACGATTATAGAAAGAAATTTGATTTCTGGTGGTTCAATCAAACCTAAATATTCCTTAAGAGTACAGCTGTTCATCTTCTTATTAACTTGATACAAGAAGTGTACTCAATTGAAAAACCTTTGGCTTTATGGGGAAGTTCTATACCCAGATTTAACTATAATGTGGCGTTAAAGACTAGTAAATATGTACACATAACGCAAAGTGAATCTGAAAATGTCATGTCAAGAAAATCAAATGTGGTAATTTTCAACTTATTTAGGAACACTTGCCACAAAATAACTAGTTAATACTTAATACTCTAGAGAACCTCATTGCTAAGGATAGTAAATTGCTACTATTAAAAGATGTAAGATGTTTGAGATGAAAATTCATAGGTAGCTTATGTTGAATTAGTCGTACTTCTGTGTGGTGTGAATCCTTTTTTCCTCCCTGTTATTTATGCCTTTCTTCAGTATTGCATCTATTGGTTTACTCTGACATCGATTAGCTAACATAATTGAAAAGTTCTAATCTCTGCTATTTATGTATAACAGAATAGCACAAAAGACGAGCTGCATACTGAGGAAACTCGTTTTTTTCACCATCTTCAACGACGAGAAACTCAAATTAAAGAATCGTCACTTCCGGCAGCCGTGTAGATGTCTGATATATTTATATTGAAGGTGATATGGCTCGTACTAGTGAAGAGTAAAGTTGAGAATATAAAAGTCTCAAATCGAAACTCGGTACTTAGTAGGCTTTGTATCTAAGGGCCTCTTTGCCAGCAACACATTTATGAGAATATGTATGAATGAACTTACCAAGATTTGGAGATCAAAATGCAATTTTTAGTTCAGTGGAAAAAAAAGATGACGGAATTTTATTTGGCTAATCTATGAGAACTTAGCCGCGATGTAGTTACAATTATTTATCATAACAGCTGCATTCTGGGGGTGACACATGATCACTTAAAAATATATTAAATGACACATGCATATAAAGTTTAATACCTACGTTAGTTTTAAGTTTAACAATGTTATCTATTTTTAATTAAAATTTAATAATCCAAAATATAATGTTATCTGTTTTTTATGTGTGGAAAATTTTAGGCGCCATACTTCAAATTCAGAAAGATAGAAACAAACAGGAAAAGAAGTTATTCTAATTTCAATATATATTTATTTTAAAATTCCAATTGTGAATAAAAGGCTGGGTCAAATAAACAAAAGGTTGAAACGATTTGGTGAAACCCACAGATTTCCATTGCTACAATTTTTAAAGTGATAAAAAAAAAAGACCCAAGAGAAATAGTAATTTGCGTTAAAAAAATAAAATGCACATATACCTAATTTTGGGGGAATAGTAGTTAATTGTAGATGCTCTGACACCTAAAAAGGGACAGAGGGAATATGATCAGTCAATACAACGAACCTAATTACACATTTAATCAATCTAATCTCTCACCATTTTTTTTCTATTAGGTGTATGAGTGTATCAATCAATAGATATATGTGTATCTTTGAAGATAAGTAATGATATAGTTTTTCTTTTTTTGTAGACGCTCCAGTGAAATAAATAATCAGGATGTAACAAATCCTCTTTTTCTTCACGGTTCGGACAGCCCTGGTTTAATACTCGCTACTAAGCCGTTGACATGCGATAATTATGCTATTTGTCTTGAAATCATTAAACGCGAAGAATAAACTTGGGTTTGTTAATAGAACTATTATATCTCCTTGTCAAACGGAGGATCCTGATGGTTATGCTTTGTGATCACGATGCAATGATATGGTTCAATCATGGATCGTCAACACTCTCGACACAGATATAACTGACAGTGTAATACATTACGCGACTGCATGTCAAGTATGGGAAGATTTCCGTAAGCGTTGTTCTGAATCCGTATTTATGAAATTCAAAGGGACATAGCCTGTCTTAGACGACCAACTATATGTTGCGGCTTACTAAACCAAATTTAAGAATTTATGGGACGAACTTTTGTTCTATTCTTCTTATTCAGAACCATGTTGTCAACGTGGGGAGCCCAACAACAACATCAACGACTTATTGACTTTCTAATGGGGCTATGAAAGAGCTTTGTTTTAAAAACTAGCATTTTGCCATCGGTTCTCTCTAATATAAAACCCAACAAAGTCATCAACTTTTTCAAACGACACAAACTAACATTCGACACCACATCAAAAATAACTTTTCTTTCCAATATTACATAGAATATGGCATACCGATAATGTAATAAAAGCCAATCATTAAACTATTTTCCCAACCCAAAACTTTGGAAAAGCTCTTGTACACGATAAAGAATTTTCCATGATAACTAAACTAAAACTAATAAGAATCTCATTCACCCCAACAAAAACAATAAAATTTGTACGATATATCTCGGACGACTAAGGAAGGGGATGTGCGTTTATACACGGGACACATCTAAATAACTCCTCGTAAATATAGTTTGTCGTTGCTAGATGGTGCTTCTCCACGTCATGTGTGTTTTTTGCGGATATGTGGTGTGATATGCTGAACCTTTGGTCTACCTCATAGTGTTGGAGATAGACTAGGTATCGGTTGTGAACTCCCTCACTCCATGTGCCACACAAGGCTAGTAAATTCACGCAATTAAGGGCCGCATGTGGAAAGATGGCTTAGGGTCGGGTTTGGGTTATGTGGTAGGTTAGCTTGATTCGGGAGAGAGTATACCCGCGGAACATGTCTGACCAAGGATTCGAATATATTTTTTGCGGTTAGTAAATGGTGTTTTTCGACATCGGCTTTGTTTTTACAGTCGTGGTCGGCGATACTACTCTTTTGTTCACCCCTGTAATGTTGGAGTTAAACTAGGTATACCTTATGGTACCTTTCGTGCCAATTGTTGCGGATGGCGAGTAGATTGCCCCAATTGATATTACGGTCGCCGTTGCCAAATACATTCTGAAACTGTCCCGCTAATTAATGTATTTGAAATTGAGTGGAAGGAGATGAATAGAATATATAGAGATGATATTGTACTTGAAAACCTCGCGTGTAATTTAATTGTTTTTTGCCTAATTTTGGAGTCAATTAGTTTTTATTATTTTCTTAAGGATATGGAAATACTTTCCTAGTAAATATGAATTTTCTAACAAGCTATCATCCATATATATAAATACCTATTTTCAAATGAAAGATTATCGATCCTTTCCTTATTTTCGTTCAAAACAATCAAAAGATGGTAATTCACCTAAACTGTATAGATCATAGCACGTATATCGGTAGTTTAAAAAATTAAAAACACTTTCCATATTGGAAATTGAAAATTATTATTGGTAATTTTAAATTAGGTGAAAGAAAAACTATAATTTTTCAAAAATACACTAGTAAATATAACAAATTAATAACCATCCAAAGGGTTTTGTAAACTTTTTTTTCCAAAAAAACACTTGCAATTTTATACGGATGGCACTCCATGCATGCAGCAGCTCTCGTATCAGGAATTCACACCTTGTCACCCTTATATTTTGTCTACTATTTCAAAAACTTCATGTATTTAATTGACATGGCACTACTAACCAGTTTGCCCTATTTTGTCAAAATTTAACTTTATGCATCCTTGTTTATTTTCTGTACTAGTGCAAAAAGTTCGAATTTCACTTTAATTTTTTCTTTTGAGGAGGTAATTCAATTTATGCGCGAATTCGGTCATTCGAGCTAGCCCTGATAATGAGCAAGATAAAGTAGGGTCTCTACCATTCGGTTCCCCTTTTGCTCAGCTCGAACGCCACTAGTTGTGTTGACTTCACACTTCGTTATACATGCCTTAAGAATGTCAAGGGCAAAGACCGATGTAGGCCAGTTGATTGGCAGAGTTTTTTAGAGTATATATAGCGGTCGTGCTTTTTTATTTTTCATGTATTAATGTAGGGAATAACGATCTGACCTTTTACACCAAAGTGCTCGCTAGTAATCTTTTGCAACGGAGACAAACTTCCGCCGCTATTTAGCGACATAATACCATTTTTCTAGTCGGTAAAAAGTTGCTGCAATTTAATTAGTTCTTTTGGCATGATGTAACTCGTTAGACTTCAAGATTCGGTATATCTACGCATTTGGTTGTCTTCAACAACATAAACACAATTTCGTCTTTGAGAACTTTAATGTTTCACTGTTTCAGTAAACCACCAAATATTTTTTTTAAAATGTTTCGAAAATTACATATAATAATGTGTAAGAGAATTGGGCATGAAAAATACTTCACAAAGGTACAGACGACAAGTACAACATCTATTTCCACGGGAACACCAAGAGCTACACATGAGCTAAGCCGAAGAAATATCTTTTATGGCCTAAAAAACAGTACAAGGAAAAATTCACATATCAATAGTTTGTTTTTTTTAAAACGGTCGATGTGTCGTTAAATTTTAACAACGTTTAACTATATTTTCAACGTCTTCTACATGCATCTCTTGACGCAAGTTTAACTCCAATATCTGTGAAATATAATTTCCCAACAATCAACTTCTTTTTTAAGCAACAACCAGGCTTATCATATTATTACTGTAAAAAATAAAGAGTTTGTGTTCCATGTACCATAGCCCCATGATGGTATGCATTCTCCTGCCAAAGCCAACAATCAATGCCAAAGCCAACAATCAACTTGAAGTATGATGGGCTAATAAGATAAAATTACACTACAAAATAATGTTTAATTTAATAAGAGTAAAAAACTGTAACAAATCTGTCGCTAATTTAAAAAGTTGTCACAAATCTGTCGCAAATTGACTAAACTGTCACAAAACCGTCACAAAAACCGTCGTTAATAAGCTCGTAAAAAAAAATACCGTCACTAATCCTGTCGTAATTTGAGTTATTTTTTTTAGTGTAGAATTGGTCTCATTTATATATTTATGTAGGAGTATCGAAACCAAATTAAATTTATTTAAAAATTACCTTATCATAATATAAAATATTATGATTACTAAAACCTAATAACTATTTTAAAAGGGGGCAAGCCTACTAGCCTTTTTTTTTTCTCCCCAACAATCGTACTATTTCATTTGGTAAAAATCTATACTTAATTCATGAGTAGAAAAAAACCGGTAAATATATAATTTATGCGTGAGAGTTTATTTTAATCCTCAATATTTCGTCAAAACATTGATTTGTGAAAATATAAATGTTACAAAAACACCCAACAAAAGTAAAAATATTCTGAAAACCGATAGAAACCACGAAATTTGACAAATAGCCATATATGATCCAAGAAAATCATAAGATAAAAAATAAAAAAAACATAAAACATAAAACCACTAAAAAAAGGGCAAAAAAAAAGGTTCATAATAATGCGCCAATTATCTGGGGAAAAATCAAAAAGACATTAAAAACAAAATTTTAAGAGAATAAAAAAAATGAAAATTATAATTAAAAAAACGATCTGAATCACAAGTGCATTGAACCGAATAACCACAGTATAACTATTTGCCAACTAAATTTCGAAAAGAATAAAAAATAATACAACTGAACAGTACATGATATCAACATAAAAGGGATAAGTTTCTAAAAAAATGCTAAACAAACTAACCACTAAATACTTATTTTCGCTTGTACTTTCATGGTACCAAATACCAAAACAGCCTCAAAAGTTTTTTTCCCCTTTAATTTGGGAAATCATGCGATATCATCTGATTTTTCCCTTGAGGTATTATGTACTATATATTTAGCACTCATGCGGTTGAATGTTCTAAAATGTACAATACATGATTCAAATGAAATTGATCGTGTGGCTTCTAATCAGTGAATATGTGTCGTTTAATTTATGCTCAATCCGTCTAATCTCTTAGGTTTCTGATCAGCTCCGTCTAACACCTAGACACCGTCTCATTTACACATAGGCGCGTCTGCTCATATTTCAAGGCCTCAACGGTGGGATTAGTAGCCCTGGCTATAGGTGAAATTTTGTATCACAATTTACCAGTCAACCGCAATTACCATGCATACCGACCACTTATACCGCACTTGCGGTACTACCACACATATGATACGTTATTACCGTACCTCTTAATTTAGTGGTACGATAATGGTAATTGATTTTCGATACCATGATATTGTACTATTTGTACCATATTACCATTTATATATAAAATACTCATATTCAAATATAATTATTAATATTCTTTAATATTTAAGATACAAAATAAGTTGCACAAAATAGAATCATGTTTATAATCTTGTTTAACTATTAATAAATGAAGTGCTATCGTTAAACTTTTTTGCTAATGAGATATTTTTTTCATAACATTGTGTATTGTTTTTCGAAATTGGTAATGTACCGTACCATACCATTACTATACCACACTTGCGGTATACCGAAAATACAGTATACAAAAGTGTGGTACGGTAATGATATTTAACTTTAGTGTACCATACATGTGCGGTACGGTAATGATATCATAAAAATTCCCACGATATTGTATCATTTCCACCTCTGGCCCTGACATGAACAATCCGGTCTGGATTATTACTGGGATTCGAAATGAATATCGATTAACAATCCGACGAGATGAGACTAATAATATCACACACGCCATGATATTCAAATACACCAAAAATATATCATCAATAGTCCAAACATCGGTTACACTTTATACAAGCTAACACATATATTGACATTTTATGGTCAGGGTATATTTTTTTAGTCAAATCGTGACATTTGAATGATGCAAACAAACAGGCCCAATTCTATTGTTAGATACATTATGTCATGTACTCTATTATTGGATGGTTTGAGCAACAAAATTCGTTTGGTGGCTTATTCATAGGAAGAGATAGGAATGTTCTGGTAGGGCTACAATATCTCATATATTTTGATCCATAATACATATTTTGCATATAAATTTGAATAAATAATGGACAATATCTCATATTTTTATGCGTTTGAAGTCATTTTTGTTAGAATTCAAGCACTCTCATTGTCTAATCCTAGCTCCGCAGCTGGGCTTATTAAAATCTAAGTTTTCATTCAATTGCTAATCTTCATCTGCTTTTGAGGTGAAGTTAAAGACTAAAAATGTACACACATCTAAACAAAATGCGAACTGAAGTCGACTTTGATTAGTTAATACTCTAGAGAAGTTGCGAATGACAGTAAAAATGAAGAGACTTACCTGCTACTACAGAAAAGATGGAAGAAGATCGAAACAAAAGTGTAACTTTGTAAAAGTCGAGTTACACGTTTTTTTTATATATTTTGTATCATTAGTATTGGCTAACAAGAAGTAGCTTTTCTAATCATCTATGTAAATCAGAGTTGGAGAAAACAACGATCTGGATGTTGATGGAGGATGCCTTTGCATGGGTTCGTCTTTCTCACTTCATACAGAAAAATGTTATATGTGTCCTCGACAAACTGACAAGGAAATTTTAATATGAAAGAACGTTAATCATTCTAAAGAAAGTGGAATTAACTAAACAAATATCACTATATATGATTCTTTTATTGTTGTGTGTTTTTGCCATTTATAAGCTTGTGGTCGAAACCTATCAGTGATATTATGGTCTATGTGCAAAAAAAAAATTACGAAAATTGCAGATAATTAAGGCGGAACCTTAAAACACGAATGAACAAAACATAGTGGATTCTTGAGAACGTATAAGAACAAGGATAGTAATTCTAGGAAAAGTAGAAATTGAAAAGGAACTTTATTAATGTCCTTACTGTGCATTACAATAGTAACTTCCTTCGAAGTGCAAATTCAAACCAAATAAGAGACATTGGAAACGAACAAACAACTAAGGCAAGACATCTGACGATTTTTTTTAAACAAATTCAAGACACTTGAATATAATAGTTATTTTGCATTCTAGCCTTCATGCGTATGCTCGCATTCAATTAGAACGAATTACATACGATCCAAGTGATAAATCAAAGGTTAACAAGAACGAAAATATACGGATACACTAAAAGCTCAGAAGGGATAGACATCGGGAGATAGACCTATATGATCTCGTAGTCTCTCATATCTTGACAGATTTGATCAACCCCAGGATAACGGACTTGCAAGGTCAAGAAAAAATGTG
The DNA here is from genome assembly GCA_963682055.1 of Primula veris. Taxonomy (NCBI): domain Eukaryota; kingdom Viridiplantae; phylum Streptophyta; class Magnoliopsida; order Ericales; family Primulaceae; genus Primula; species Primula veris. The sequence continues at coordinate 28,951,828 of OY821749.1, forward strand.
CAGTCGTCACACATTGAACAAAAATATTAAAAAAATGTAAGAAGAATAAGCTCAGGAGGGATATCGCCATAATCTACTTATATCTGTATACGTAGAAGTATCAACTTATGATCTTGAACCATACCAGACATGGGCATCATCACCAGTGGTTCATCGATCACCTGTTCTTCCATGGCCTTCCTGGGAGATATGTGAAGAAGAAAAAGATTTGAGAAAAGTAGGTCAATTGCTATGGGTTAAGTGAGCACGGTGGAGATTATATACTAGTAGTATATACAGCCATAATATAGGTTTTTATTGTATACAAGGGGTACAAATTGGTTGTATCAATAAATTGTAGGTTGATGGGTCACTTTCTTCTGGACCATAAGAATATGTTTCTTGGTTTTCGAGACTCTACTTGGTCGTCATTGATTTTCTTTTTCTTTTACTTTTTTATTATGTTATTAATACTTACTGTGTCCCTGTTCGTAATGCACAATTAAATGAGAACGGAGGTATCTTATTTGGCAAACTAACAAAAGAATCCGGATCATCTGTCTCTTATTCACTGCCTCCTTTCGTGCTCATTTACTTATTTTCGCCTAAAATTTATAATTTATCAACTTTTTTCGCAATTTTATAGACTTTTATAGTATATTTATACACACTTCATAATATTTGGACATAATATTACTTTAAATGATTTTTTTTAAGTTTACTAGTTAAATTATACCAGTTTTTGTATTTTTTCCAAATTAAATTGTGTGAGACTAATCGCTTAAAAATAAATGTTGGAGTGTATCAATATATGTATAATTGTAATTGTAGATTTTTTTCTAAATTTTTTTAATAAATATTTTGGGTTATAAAAAAACAAAGGAATATGAAATAGGAGACAGAGTATCCAGACTAACTTGGGAATTATTAAAGAACTAGCTAGCTAATTATTTCCTCTTAAAGGTTAAAGTAAGTTGATTTTAAAATATTTTATGTTCCCATAGACATTAGTTTGTAGCTTTGCTAGGTCTTTTGGTAGATTAAGCGTGGATATCTTGAAAAAATCCAAAATTACGAGTAATGAACTAATCATGATGATACATAAGGTAGGTTTAGGGAAACATATCGGTAAATAACGTTTAGTGAAAGCTTGTTCAGTATATATATCATTATATTATAATAAATCAATTTAAAGACAAATAAAACTGTCCAATTTTGCCCATTTTTTTCGTAAATACCTCCACTATTTTTTACTAATTACTCATTTACATTTATTGAATTCAAAATATAAAAAACACACAAAAATCATTATCTTTTCAAAACAATTATAATCATATATCAAATAAAATCGTTTTACGTGTATTTTGTATAACAAGAATATTATATTACTCATGATTTATAATTTAATATATTCATTCATCAATATACTTTTTAAAAATTTATTTATCCGGATAGGTGTATTTGTACCCCTTGTATACCTTAGATTCATCAATATACTTTATCATATCAATGCAATTTTCTTTACATGGTTCTGGATTATTGACAATTCGTTTTTCAAAAGCTTGTACGCTACAACAATACTTTTATATGTTACATTGGTCAATAATCAATATGTTAATACACCTTAGGGTGGAACATGGTACTATAGGCCCAAAATTTGAAGCAAAAAGCATGGGTATGATATCCCTGTACCTAATCAGAGCCCATAAATTGAGCATTAAAGAGCAACAGCAACTATAGCCTTAAATTCCTACCCTGTAAGACAAATATGATGATGACCTTTTGACCATTAAATTCACCAATTGATAGTTATACAAGTTTTATGTTTATAGGAAATTAAATGATTTTTGCAACGTTATTGTAAAATAGGTTTCATCTTAGTTAAAGATATATTTCAATTCTTGCTTTGTTGGAGACTTGGAGTAGAAAGCTCAAACTAAAAATTGCAAAAGTAATAAAAGGAGGTGGATATTGGTGAAATTTGTGACATAATTAATCTGCTGTTTGACAAGTTTGAATCATTCGTTTCCCGAAAAGAGAACTTAATTAAGGATCTTCAAATTTGCAGACACCAAAAATTAGACAAGTATTGGATAATTGGATATCTTATTACTGCTTACATATAAAGTAGTGAAATTTTGTGTGAAATAGCATTTCCTAAATTTTACTTTCACCAAGGATCAATCTCTTTCTATGTTTAATTCCTGTATCTGTAATCTGTGAAAATGTTATTAATGTTGAGGCAGATGGAAAAAGAAAGAGCATGAACAGACCCCCAAAAATTAGCTATTTAAAGGTTCTATATAGCTCTTAGCCTGTTTCTTTTTTGGTCTCATAGGGAGCTTTAAAACCGCCTAAATTTGCAATTATTATAGACAACTTGAAACATTAAACCGCCTATAAAACCTCTGAATAATTCTCACGTATAATTCGTACATAATAATTAGTGCATTTATTATAAAAGCAACTGAACATAAAATTGTATCAAAGGGTCTGTAATATGAGGTCGATCTCACACAATTACTTCCCAAATAAAAGACTAGTAAGAGTTATGCAACACTTGGTTTATATTACTAGTTTAAGTTTATATATACTCAGCAGTTTTACTCGCCACGTTGATTTATGCATGATTCAATTATGTTGAATGTACTTCTGTTCTAGTTTTGAACATCAGTGGTTCATTAAAATACATAGACAGTGGTTCATTGAACATTATTACCAGTTGTAAATAACGATTTTTTTTGTTTGGATTTACATTTTTACAAGTGGTTCTGACTAAAAATCTTTTATAGTTTCTAAAAAAAGTTCAGAAATAATAAAAATTAAAACCGTTAATACGTCTTCTATAGTTATATGTTATATTATATACCCGTTTAACCGAAATCCTGGCTTCGGTCCTGATTTGCACCGTCATTTTGCTAATATTTACTTTTTAGTAAAAATTCAATTTCTTGTTGGTACTTTTTTAGGGGGAGTTGGTTCGGGAGCAATTATAACAATGGGGTATCTTCATCTGACTCACTACTATATACTCCTCTGGGTACCCCAACCGCCCTCTTAATATTTCTGAACAAAAATCATCATGAATTTGTATTATTATACACTACCACGTCACAGCATTTATGTTGCATTTTTCAGTTTTGCTGATTTTGGAAAATCAAATGCCCCCCAAAACACAGCCATTTTTGTCTTGTTTGACCCTTTAGATTTTAGAATGAGTTAAAATCTTCTCCACACCTCCCCATACCTTCAATCTCGATCGTTCAAAAGCAATCCAATGGCTGAGATGAGAAGTATATAATAATTGTATATACGTACAGTATGACCATTACAATTTACAAGAGGTAATGCAATTCTCTGGATGCGAAAATCTTGGCAGTATAGCACTGGAACTTATTTCTACAATATCAAAAAGTGATTAGGACCATTTTTTTATTTTTTTTTATCCCTCATTTGGAGGTAAAATATGTGAAACTTCGCAGACTACAGGGTTCGAACTCTGACGGTGAGCGTGGCATGCTCGGATAACAGGACCACTTCGTCTTTAAAGTATAGGTTTCTGCTCACTACTTTTCATCCATTACATCCGAGTAGGTTACTTTTATATCGAAAAGAACCGATGTGCTACCTTCTTAAACCAAAAAACTGTAAAAAAAAATTATGGTAGAAGTTTCACCAATTTCGTTTCACTTTCAAGTTTCAAATAATCCGTAAAATTACCCAATCTTCCCGGACAAATACCATGGGGATTATACTCCAGTTGACAAAATGGATAGAATATAACGCTGCAGATGCATGATATTAACGTCCAAATAATAGACTGGAATCCTCTAACGAAGAATGAAAAACGGTGATAAGTGGCAGAACACAATCGCACGGTGAATCTGACCTTGAAACAAATTTATCTATACCCCATTTGACTTTTTGCTAGAATCCATGTTATATTGTTATATTACAGCTCAACTAAAACTTGTACAACTTTTACCCTATATACATGGACTATATACAACCAAGAAAACAAAGGCCTATATGTATAAGATGGACATGATTTACTTTGACAAAAGAAAATAAATGTCAGGGAAATAAAGAAATTTCGGTAATGTACAACTCATGGACTATGGAGCAGCTTTGCTCATAAAACTTGCCTTAAGATCATCCTTCACTCTACAGTTCAATATATGTTTCCTTTTGCTGGGCATATAGAGGCACTCAATGACTATATATATCAGTTTTCTTTTTTCTTGGTCTTCCATTCGTATCTACCTTCATCTGTCTGCAATGGCAAAAATAAACATTTCTTCAGATGCTATAATGCACATGCATAAGGCTTTTGAGTTATACCATTTTACAGAAAATACGCTTTTGACTTGTACCATTTTATAGAAAATAGAAGTGTCACGGACATGATACTATTTCATTCTTAGTTTGTGCCTTGAGAAGATCTACTATTTACAACTACGTAACTAGATTCTCTCATATTCTGTTAACTTCATACATTACTTATATAGTTATATGAGTATATCTCTAGCGGATTCAGTTTTTTTTCATACTAAAACTATGATAAATGTCGGCATACATCAAAGTTTAACTCAAATACTTATTGATGACCAAAAAGTATGCGTCGAAATTAGTGTACAAGTACAAAAATTTCCTATCGAGTCAGCAAATGCAATCTACGACCTCATAAAGGAGAATAAAATAAAGGTCAAAATAACTAACCAAATTTTGGGCTCCATCAGAATGTGCTCTATTATGAAAAGAAGCTGCAGGTCTTATTCTTTCCGCAGGGCGAGATAATTTTTGGGCAAGTTCCCTTGAATGATTATAAATGCTGCAAACACATGTATAGATATATTATATCACCCCCAAAAGAACTAGTATAAATGTCTGTATCAATATCATAAATCTCAGTAAGTTGTTAATCATTTGAAGAAAATTGCACAGCTCTACTTCTACAGTAAAAAAACTCAGAAAGCAGGTTAAAGCTTTCAACTTCTAATAAGTAATACTGCGACAGAAGCTGGACCTAAATATGAAGAGGAAATTTCTATAGAAAACACGGATTTCTGTTCGAAATAATAAAGAAACTGGCCTACATACACACTAGTATAAAGCCAATAACCTTGATGTGAATCCTATAACTAACGTCACCTGCAAAAAGATAGGCATTTAAGTGGTCCATATACTCGTTATTATAAAGTCAGTAAACACTTTCATGTGATTCCTATACAACATCTGCAAAAAAATACATGACCAAACAAGCAAATATCCAAACCAAGTAGCAAATAAAATAAAATTACTTTACAATTACGGTAAAAATGTAAAAGAATAATTGTTCTCCTTGAATATATCAAGTTTCAGCTTTAAATTTAAAAAATCAGAGGTTTAAAACAAAAAAACGATAGCATTAACAAAATTGAAAGTATATACTAGCAGGATAGTAGCTTAACTAATCCACAAGCAAAAACGATCAGAAAACATTACATAAACCGTCAAGACTCGTTTTGATCCACTAAGGCTTATACATGAAAGCAAGGAAAAATAGCACCAACTGTATCAGCCTAAACATACCTAAGTCGGTGCCTGTTGCAGGCTGCGAAAAAAGCTACAAATCCATTTAAAATACTCCGCAAAGCACGAAAGACCTGGCAAGAATAAAACAATCAAAAAAGAAATAAAGATCAGATAAAAGTTCTATAACCTTAAGGGCTTGTTTGGTAAAGCAAAGTAGGCTGGATTCTTTTGTTTCGAAATAAGCTAGGTTCATCGAAATTAAGGGCCTTTTTTATTGCAGTTTTTAAGCAAATAAGCAGAATCTTTTCAAGTTTCAGAACAAGTTAGGTTCATCCAGCTCAAGGCTTCTAGCTTTTTGAGGCTAAAAATTAAGAAAAGTCAAACCAAGCTAGTCAACCGAATGCGGTTCAACCTTCTAGCAAAAACCAGATGTTAAACCAAGAGAACGCATAATGCTTCTAGCTTATTTAGATTATAAGAAAAAAAAACCTTTAGGCTTTATTACAAAATGCAATCGAGCTTTTTCAGAAAAATGTAAAAGAAGTTGAAATTATAAGCTGCAAGCAAACAAGGCCTTGATCAGAAAATCAGAAAAAGAATATCAAATTAACCTGGGAAAAAAGGTCATCCCAAAGAGAACGCCACATGGAAACCTCGATTGTACTTACTGTAGCCTCAGCACTCGAAGCTACCTTGACTAGGCCACTTGCAAACAGCCACAAGTCTAACGTAACTTCATATACGCAAGTACATACGAAAACAATAAGATTGGCCAGTCCAAATATTAGGCGAATTGGAGCATAAAGTAACTCCCATATAAGCTGGAATATAGGGTATATGATGAATATAGCTGCAACCAAAGCAAAAGATACCATCAGTAACATATATAATAGAATAAAGGTACAATTACAGAACTTACAGACTTGTTCACTGAAGTGTCATCATATTTCTATCCTATTAGTTAACCTACAAGCAGGGATGGAGCCAGAAATTTTAAATGGGAGGGTCTGATATTTATACATTTTTTTTCATACTCTAATAAGAGTTTTATTTATAATACGGGAGGGGTTGAGGGGGATAAGTTTTTAGAGATTTTAATCAAAATACATTAAAAAGAAGTTTGCCTTTTCATCCTTTTTTGTCAAAATGGGGGTGCTGCCCCCGACCGTCTCCACCTGGTTTAGATTAAAAAAAAATACTCACAAAAATTACAATTCTTGACGATCAAGTCTATTTTTTGTCGGTTGCATACAAGTCTGTACCCTGATGTTAATTGGCCCAAAACAAAGAAAAACAAAATGTATCTGTCGAGATTGTGAAATTACCTATGTTCCAGAAGGAAATTAAAATAAACCACACAGGGGACAATACGATCTCTACCAAATCCTCAACGAGATTGAAAGAAGAGACGGCCACTAACGAAATTACTGAAAAAAAGTTCCCAAATATTTCACCACAAAAGTTCCAGAAAGGAAGGACTAATTCCAACAAGTCCATAAGTGGCCCGGCCATTGGTTGTGTAAAAACCGAAAGAAAAGACCGTATTGTCCGTGATACCATCAAGGACCACATAACCGCCTTTTCAAAGTTTTGCAAAAACAACATTGTACCCAAGTACTTGATCCTCGTAACCATCTCCCAGGTTTCTATCCAATCAAAAAGAGGACCACATAGACGAGATGCGGTAGCCTTCAAAACCGGTACGTTTTTGTATAAGTCATAAAATCCAATCAGTACAGTAACAACAGACACGATCACGTAAAGAGTTCTTGCCAACGGACACATCCACGGACGGTACAGATGGCAAAAAACAGGATACGATTGAAGGAATATAACCCATGATGGTAACCCAGCTTCTAATAAAGTGAGCAACTTTAAATCGGAAGTAATTATTTCCCTCAATTCAAATGGAAGGTCGCGATCATTAAATCTAAACAATATCAATATATCTTTATATTGTGTAGCTTCAACTGTGTCTTCACAATCACTTGAATACGAGGTATCAGGATGCAATTCCGATTGATAAAAATCAGTATCGTGATTCGTTACTTTTCTTCTTTTGTAGGGTCCATCGAGAAGAGGTGGGGTCTGTTGTAAACTATATTCAATACCAACATTTGGGGAGTAAACACTAAAAGTGTTTGTACCGATACAACTAGTAGGCTGTTCCTCATAACATTCATGGTCACTCGGTAATTTTTTCTCAGCATCATAATATACTTCTCCTGTAACAAGGTAATAAATAGTGATTAGATGCATAATAGATTTTACATGTTCAGTTTCTTCAGTCAATCCCTATGCAAAATTTCATAAACAAAACCTCGTCACTTTTTATGTGTCAAACAAAATGTGTCACATAAGATTTATAAAATACTGTCAAATAAAATAGAATTTTTTTAATGCCATTATATCATAAGAAAGTTTAAAAAGTCAACACACATATGGGCGGTTTGTTTGGTAGTCGCAGCTTTCGGTATTTTTGTAGAAAAGTATTAAAAAAAACTGTTTACACTAGCAAAAACATAATGTTTAAAAGTAGAGATTTTTAACAATGATTTAAAACCCTACACTTCTTCTCTAGTTTTAACTACGATTATTTATAATTCCCTGCTACCAATACAGAAAAGTAGACCTATTTTTTTCCGAACACACTCACAAATAAATATATAATAATATATTTCCTGACTCCACCAAAGCATCAAACTTTAAGCTACATGATCTGGTAACCAAACAAGCCCACTAATTAACAAACACACCCTTCATGCAAGGTGAGCATCAAACAAACAGTCGAAATTTTGATATATCCACTTACTTAAATAAAAGTATAAAACAGGCACCTAGAACTCACAGCAAACTAAACAACAAAGGTCAAGACCGAAAATCTCAATAATATTTTGTTTATTTTTCTACTACGAAATTGATGAATAATTAATACGGTACATACCAACAACAGAATCAAGATAGTCTATCAAATTAAGTTCTTCCTGAATAGTTCCAGGGAACCACGAGCCTATGAATTGCGCAGCTTGTACCACACTATCAAATTCCCATCTTTTCATGCATTTAGTCTCTATGGCCAGGGATGTATCAGTCTGCAAGTAGGATAAACCATTAATAAACCTCGTATATATATTCAAGGGATATACCATCACACCGACCTATAAAATTTTGCGATTAGTGCTCCAACTTCACATGTTTTCGCTATGTAAAATACATGGAAGTAATGCCATAGTTTGGTGACTTAAATAGAAAAATATTGACAGTACACAGTACAAAAAAGCGGGAAAAAGGTTTTCGAACAAATTAAAAGTCCCAGCCAGTGTATTTTTTTCTATTTGGTACACTGAGGCTACTGAATCATGGAGAAATGTAAGGTTATGCACCGACTGCTAATTATTAGGTAATTGTACAAGGTGATACATTAATGTACAAAACTGTAGTTAACACTAATTTCAATAACAAGATGCAAAGCAATAAAATCACCTGAAGTTCATTTAGATAATTAATTCCACGAACATTGGACCATTCGACTTCAAAAATAATAAGACCATGTAAGGTCCCACGCAATTTTCTATTTAAAATTAAAGAATGTTTCAGTTTTTTCACAGGGAACAAGCCCCTCTTTTGAGACAGTGCTGCAAGATCAATTAATGTGAACCATCTTTTCAATTTCTCCAATTTGCTCTTGCTTGACTTGGAATTAGAGCTTAACTCGAGCAACTCACTCGTCGTCTTTCTCCCTTTCCTTGCTTTAGTGTTTGCGAATGGGGATAACCTAGACTAGCAACACAGAGAAACAAAGCCGCCTGTATGGTTAATACTCTCTTTTTATAATTATAAAAAGTAGGGAATTACCACTGTATACACAAATTATAAAAAGTAGGGAATTACCACTGTATACACAAACCTATCTTATTTTCACAAGTACTAGACAATGCTATTAATTTCACAAAGGAGAAACCAATGTACCAAAAATCAAACAATAAGGATATGAGGGCCAAAAGCACTTGTTATGTACTAATTGTTTGATAACATTAGTTTACTATGTATCATTATGACATAGTCAAATAATTCATAAACCAGCGTTAAAACTAAACTTTTAAGTTTTAACTAGTCATGCACTACTAGTCCTGATTTTTGTAGTTTGGTTTCTAAATTGTGAATTTTGATCCACTAATGTATTAATATTTCTGATTAGTACCAATTGGTGTCTAAATTGTTAAATTTAACATTGAGTTGTACTAATTAAATTTAAAATAATGTAAAAGGTGATATTCCCCTAAAGGAGAAGTAAAAGGAGGATGTGTTTTTGTATCATAAATTCATTTATATCTTGGTGGCATAAATTGCCAAAGGTGTGCAGATCACACTAGTTTACTATGCATCTATACAGACATGGTCGAAGAATTAGCACACCAGCATTAAACTAGACTTTTAAATGATCATGCACTACTTGTCCGGTTTTTGCAGTTTGGGTTCTAATTGTGAATTTTGAATCCATTAATGTACAAAAAAAATCGATTTGTACCGTTTGGTGTCTAAATTGTTAAATTTAACAGTAAGGTTTTACTATCCATTAAATCTGAAATTGTGTAAAAAGTGATGTTTTTCTACAAAATTAAAAGAGAGAGGATGTGTTTTGGTATCATAAAATTCATTCCTACCTTGGTGACCATCAATTGCCATAGGTGTGCAGATCGCAAGCCGAGATCCTCTAGCCATGGTCTGTTATCCACTAAAATGAAAAGTCTTTTACTCTCCCGAGCTAGGAAAAGGCTACGATGAGATAGATACGACTGCAAATCCCTGCAAAGCATGACCAGATGTAGATATTCCAGTTAATGGATTTAGAAGAGCAAACAAACGGATAACAGACAAGTAAATATTATTAAGCTAGCCTATTTTAATAGTAGATACTTTTTCCTGTTTAGTTGAACAACTAGTGAAGCGCGACTGCTTAACCAAAACTGGTTCCAGTTTCTTCCAAAAATATAAGGCACAAATCCAGAGTCACAAGTCTGACTTGAGGGAACATAATAGATCAAGGACCACAACATAATGATTCAGTTATATATACTCCATAAAGCGTGTATACAAATTGTTGTTAAGCAAACACAACATCAGAAAGCATCCGTATTACTATTTGCCAAACGAGACTAGCTGGTTGATGGTTCCCCCAGACCACAGGCATGCAAATAAGATATTATATATATAAAAAAATCTCTTTATCTTAAACCCAAATTTGTGACAAAGTTACAGTATTCAAGTTTTATGACAAAATCTCAGAATCTCGAATATTCAGAATGGGAACCAACTGCTACCTAATAGATTCCCATTATTCATCATTCCACTCTAAAACAAAAAATTGGTGTTGCAGTTCCAGAAAATACAAGAACTGGTATTTGGAGAACCACAAAACATGTGCATCTAATTGTTGTTTTAGAACATAAAAGAATTCATACATTGACACGAGAAGTAATTATCAATCCCGTGAAGAAAAAAAACATTTTCTTGGGAGACTTAAGTTTTTACACACAAAATCGCAACAGAACAGGCACTAAAAATTGGATCAATTCAGTTAAATTTCATAAGAAAAAATCTCGAATGAAAGAAAATAAGTCAATTTTATGAAAGCATCTGTGCAGAAAAAAGAAGATATATACTCCATTATTAAACTCCAATCTTTCCTCAACAAAAAAAAAGGTGCCAGAAACAAGAGAAATGTAATCATTCCTACAAAACCCATGAAAATTTACTCACTCATTATAAAACTCTAAGCTTTCCTCAACAAACATCAATCAAAAAAATTGCCAGATCCAAGAGAACTTTTCCATCATTTAGACTCTTTCCTTATTGATATTACACTCTAATGTTCCCTTAACAAAATAATAATAAAAAAGTGCAAAAATCAAGAGAAATAACCATAATTCTTACAAAACCCATGAAAATATACTCCATCATAAAACTATAATCTTTCCACAACAACAACAAAAAACTGCCAGAAGCTAAAAAAAAAAATCATGATTACTCCAAAATCCACAAAAATAAATAACTTTAAAAGCCCAAAACTAATACACAAAGTAAAAGCATCAATGCAAAAAAGAAGAAGATAAACACTCCTTCGTTATTAAACTCCAATTTTTCTTCAACAAAAAAAAATGCTACATCAGGATAAATATTCATTATTCCAATAAAACAGAAATCAAAAAACAAATAAATTAAAAAAATCACAAAAATAATTACCCAATTTGCAAACTTGTCAATGGATAAACACACCGGAAATTATCTTTCTCCATGTAAATTCTTGTCCAAACTCACCATTAATATCTGCTTAATTCAACATATAAACACACCGATTGCATAATTGGAATTAGAATCCTAAAGAGTTATTTTACAATCCAATCGGTTTTTTTTTAAAACTTAAAATTCGACCAGTGGTGGAATATACATATATAAATTGCTTAATTGAACATTAAAACACACACACCAATTGCAGAAATAGAATTAGAATCTTAAAGGGTTGTTTTAAAATCCAATTGGTTTTTTTTTTTAAAACTTAAATCAATGGGGGAATGTATATATGTATAAATATAGAACATTTAAACACACCAATTGCAGAAATAGAATTATACTCCTTAAGGGTTGTTTTAAAATCCAAATGGGTCTTTTATAAAACTTAAAATTCAATTATATATGTATATATATATATATATAGAGAGAGAGAGAGAGGAAGGAATCACCGCTGAAGTACATAACAGAAAGGTGACACGTGGCGGGAGATGATTGGAAGGAACACGCGGCGTGATAGGAACAAGCCAACACAGATATATAAATATATATATATATAGATATAGGTAGATAGATAGATATAGGATGTATATATATATATAGAGAGAGAGATGACGTGTGAAGGGGGAGTTTTTTTTACATACTCTAAATGCTGTAAACTATAAGGGAGTGCTGCGAAATTAATTGTTTTTTTTTTTTTTTTTTTAGCTTTATGTTATTTCATTTTAATATATCAAAAAAAAATTGTTCAATTTTACTCAAAAACTTTTCTAATTTTATCCAAAAAAAACTCTAACCATCGATCATCAAATTCTTTCGTATATCAAATTAATATATTTTTTTATCAAATCAATATCACTCTACCACTACAATTATCCCTAATTTTAACAAAAAAAAAACCAATTATCCGGAGTGATAATTGTAGTGGCAGAGTGATGTTGATTTGATAAAAAAATATATTAATTTGATATACGAAGTAATTTGATGATCGATGGTTAGAGTTTTTTTTTGGATAAAATTGAAAAGTTTTTGAGTAAAATTGAACAATTTTTTTGATATATTAAAATGAAATAACATAACAAACAAAGTGAAAAAAAATAAAATAATTAATTTCACAGCACTATTCAGAGAAGAAGACAAAAGAAAAAAAAATAAAAAAATCAGCGGATCTCAAATCCCATGTCTGGTTTTCAGTATTTAGACCATGTAAAAAAGAATTCCCCGCTAGAAAGAGGACAAGATGGAGCACGCCTTCTCTCTGTCTTTCTAAATATCCGTGTCGTGTTCTGTAACAAAATATTGAATGAATACATTCAATTTTTTGCATTTATTTGCACATGATAGTTGTATCACAATATCTGATTTTTTAGTTTGGGGGTAAATATTTGGTAAATTAATTAGGGGTGAGTGTGGTTTATCACTTAAAAATAAAATTAAATTTGATTAATATTTAAATTTAGGTGGCATTAGTTTTCTATATTTATATTTGGCTTTTTAGTGCGTTCATTGACGGAGGCAGAACTTTAAACTAGTGGGGTCAGAATATTGACAAAATAAAAAAAGTTAAAATTAATAAAAACAAAACTGCAAAATGTCAAACATTGTTACTTAATTTACAATCGATCCATACGGTCACTCATATATTGAAAGCGGTGCATAGTATAATCGTTTAACAAACTTTCAAATATATACTTTTCAGTATAAACTATTAAATTATATAAAAAACATTGAATTTAACTAGTTAAGTAAGTTACAAAGTGAAACAACAATTTTATTCGAAATAAACTAAAAAGGTCAAACAATAAGTTTATCCAACTTAATTTATACGTGTAAATAACAAGCTATACATTCTGTAAATAACCTACTAAACAACTAATTTAAAAGGCACAATTGATTTATACATGTTCCATTAAGAATTTATCTTAATAAAAAACTAACTAAAATTTCATCAAATTTATATAGTACCTAGCATTTTCTAATAAAAATCTATTAAAAAGTACTATAACTTTAAGTAATTAACAATTGTTAAGCAAATAATAATAGAATCAATAAAGTACGGTAGATTATTAATTTTACAAACTAGTTGAGTAGTTATGATGAAAAAGAAAGACTAAAAAAAAGAAAAAAATAATTGTGACTCCAACTTAACTTGTGTTGGTAATAACATGTATGATTGGTTATCGTATAGGGTATTGACTTTGAGGTTTGTTAGTGTTTTAAAGTCATCAATTATATATAGATAGAATTTTGACTATGTATAATACAAACTCTCTATTTAAATGAAATGCTAATTTTATAATTAACTTAACAACCATGAGTATTTTGGTAAATTTTATATAAAAGTCAGGGGGGTCAAGAGGTCAGTTGAACCCCCTGCCCCATTGCAGTTCCGCCAGTTAGTGTGTTGTACAATTTATTTTTAATTTATCAAATTCTAATTTGTTGAAAATAGAAAAAATAAATTAGTTATTGAAAAACATATGTAACCATCCATTTTATAATTTAATGGCGATTAAGCTGACTGTACCATAGACAGTCAAATAATCTGACTATTCCAAATAGTCACTCAGGACTTACTGTATGAGACACTGATAATTGATAATTCAATTACAAATATTTGAAAGATTTAATCAAATAGTTTGAATGTTGAAGTGTACGATTAAGTTTTAGAAAAGTTGTGTTTATCCAATTTAGAACATATGGTATTTTTGTGAGTCAAATTTGCATGTATCTACATATTATTAATACGAGAGTATGATTTACGAGCTTGTTAAATCTAAAAATAACATTCACGTGTGATAAACAACCGACATAAATCAATAAATGAATTTTATCATGTGTTTAAACAAAATCTTATTGAAATTAAACTTTGTGATTACACGGTAACACCCTTGAAACCGAATTTATAGATGTCTTTTAAGGATTTTAAGGATAAATACGTAATTGATTCATGATCGTTACATAAAAAAAAGGATAAATAAGGTTAAATATCAATACAACATGTCGTTATTCCTCCCCATCTTTGTTTTCAATTGGTCGGCATAGATGATCTACATTGGTTTCCGTCCCATCGTATCCTGTGTCTCTCTTTTGACAATTCACTCTCTCTCATCTTCTCACATATGCAATCCGCTATCGTCATTTCATGCGGCCACAACCGAGCCGCAATAAACCACCGTCGTTAATAAACTCTTTGATCATGACTCGATAGATATTTGGTCAAGTCACCACCCACGAAACACAAATTTTTTCTATCTTGTGTCATCACAATCTTAATCGCTCTGCGGGAATCAATATCACCCAACACATTTTAATTCGTTAGATACTTATACATCTTATAGTTGAGTATGTATTTAATTATATATATGGATGAATCTGCATGTGAAACATAAAAATTGAAAAAAAACATGTCCAAATAGTTTACCAAAATATATGAAAGATTATCAACTTGTTTTTCCGTTAAATAGTTGTTCAAATTATATATTGATGAAATTCTCCCATTATTTCACCGGTAATCGTAACTAAGGCTGAGTTCGGTCCGGTCCGGTTTTTGACAAAACTGAAACCGAAATCGAGCATATTTTTCGGTTCGGTTTCGGTCTTTCAGTTTCGGTCTCTTTTGGTTTTTTTCGGTTCGGTTATTGATTCGGTTCGGTTTTTCCGGTTTTTCACCCGCCCTAATTGTAACAATAAGTAGTCCATACACGGTAAGGAATACGAGTGTTTGTGTTAATTTAGATAGGGGAATTTTGATAAAACGGAGGTTATGCAATTTCCGTCTCCAATCTAATTTGTATATTAAAAAAGTCCCTTAGTCAATATCATAACTATGAAATTAGATCTGAATACTAGTATTTATATCATGAGTATATATTTCAATTACTTATATTTAACAAGAAAATACACTAAAACTACAATAATGCGTGTTTTTTAAAATTTATGGCAAACTTTTCTGACCTATATAAAGTAAATTTTCTCATATGGACCATGCAGCAGGGTGGAGCCAACATGCCATGCAGGGTCACAGAATCCCTCTCAAATTATGACAATTATATCCCTACTTTGTATAATTATACTACTATTATTTATTTATTCGAACAAGTCTTATGAATCATTCAAACAATTATTTATAAAAAATTATTCATAGTTTAAAACAATATTACACATTAAGTAAAGAGAAGAAATAAAAGAAAACATTTGAAATTTTAAAAGTAGTGTAACTGCTCGTATCCGTTCTCTATATATTTTCATTATCTTTATTTTATAACTTTTATTTGTTTTACTTAATTATCTTTCTCACATGTATAATCCTCATTTTTATTCTATTTTGATTTTAAATATTTATTAATTTTATTTATTCTTCAAATTAATACTATATATGGAGTTGTTATTGTTTTTTTTTATATATATATTTTTATAATGTTGCATAAATTCACTCGTTTTATCACGTATCGCGTCGGCAGATTTGCTGGTTTAGTATATGTAAAGACAAATGTTAGATCTTGATTTTTTAGTAGTTAGTTTGGTGTAAACCTATGATATCTGATTGTGAGATTATATTAAGAGAACTGCAATAAAAAAAACCTTAATTTCAATGCCACATTTAGTGAATCCCTATATTTTTTTAAGTTCAATAGCATTAGACACCAAACTTGAAGAAAATAACATATAGGTCTATTTTATTTCAAGCCAACCATATAATTAAATTGTCTTAAATTGTGAGTAGTAAAATTTTCACTTCCATATTAATTAATGCAGTATTTTTTTTTGAACAGGTGGTTAACATAAATTTGAATTATCTTATATTGGTTTTCCGAAACCTTTTCCACGATCAAATTTTTATCAATATTATTGTAACAAATGTTGATGGACTCCTACTTTGATCTTGACTTTAAAATTTTATTTCTTGTTTATTTGTAAACAACAATCGTAACCGCACTCGTACAAATTTATGGTTCCGTCGCTGCCATGCAGCACGAGAATTGTACGTATATTCTTATAACATTCGTAATTTTAGGTCATTAAAACCATTGAGCGGATTAAAATTGGATGATACGGAAAATAAACGTTACGCCTCTACGTAAATGTAGTACAAGCTACTAAGCCAGTACTATATAGACTAGCAAAAGACTACTTGTCTCTAGTAATTAATAAGAGGTAATTAATGAAAGTATAAATTCAGACCTCAACATTTGCAATAAAATAAATATTTGTTGACGAAAATGGTAAACACTACACTGCACTAGTACCAGCTATACTCGAACTCAGCCTCTTTGGATCAGTTCCAAAACTCATATTCAGAATTTTGTAGTCCCAAAACTTACCAAGTAAATTAGTAATTTACTCCTCAAACTAATCCATTATGAATTATAATGTAATTTTACTAATTTAATTAGTTGCCAAAAATCTATTTTTAGGGGTAATAAGCCAATAATTTATCTTTGGCATTCCTTACTTTTGGATCTAAAGCTCGTTAACTATCTTTTTTACTTCTGTTACGTACTTTTTTGAAACCTAGCTATAATTGTCTGTCCTTGTAACTAGAATGGTCACTGTAAAGTTAATGAAATGTTATACTCATGATCAGAAATTTGTCATAGCTAGCCATTAAAACGTTGTTAAAAGTTGAGGTGAATGCGCTACTCAAGTCTCTCTCAGTTATATACGTACTCAATGCCATGCTGATTAGAAAATAAAATAAAAATGTTTGCTCAGCCATATCTTCCATATTTTTCCATTTACGAAATAGCATGCATGGTTTATATTCTGGAACTTTTTCCGTGTGACAAACTGACAATGACAAGACGAAATGTTGTACTGTAGTATATTTATTTTGTACATATTTTTCCAAAGACGAAAAAATAAAGATTGAATCTAGCTAATACTATTGTCAATAAGTTTTGAAACGGAGTTAATTGTTCTGCTCTAGTACTCTATACTGAGTCACTGACGTACTTCTCCTGTATGGTGCCCAATTTGTAACTCTAAATTGCTGTTATATATACCCTTATCGTAACAGGTATGATACACTTGTCCGTACCCTTGGATGCCCACTTACTTGCTGTTAAAATGATGAAAGATAACGAGGACCTACCTATTTTTTTTGGACGTATTTGTGTGCATCTCACCATGGTAGTAGCTAGGCCAACTAGATTCGATGAAAATCATTGTATAAATCAAAATATAGCCAACGAGTAATGATATGGTAATTAATAATAGAGGAAAACCGTGTTATAGCGTAAGCCACAACTGTCCCCGAACTAGATAAGAAAATGAGTCGATGCCCCTCAATGGTGATAGATTTGAAGATCGATCTTTGTTCTCTCAAACTCGGCTCGCACATGGCAAGATGCCGTGTATTCCTATTCCAATTTCGAGACGTCCCTCTCTCTTAGCAATCTCATCGTTTTCTCTTCTTATGTGTTTACATCAACGAATGATGTGATGGCTTATGACCTAGTTGTCAACATATTATATTATGTTAATCCAATTGTAAAAGTGAATTATAGCACTATACATATATGCCTCGTTTGATTACGAGACTAATGGTTCTGGAACTACATGTCCATTGTGATTAAAGTATCATTACAAAAGATGAGTGTATTATTAATCCATACTAATAATTTAGTACCGTGTTTGTTTGGCCAACTTTTATCATCAAACTATTTTATGTTAATTTATCAACTTACCCATTTCAAATATAAAAAAAAAAATGGGTCTATATGTCATTTGATTATTTAGGAAAAATACCATTGCTCGTAACGAAGGACAAATGTAATATAATAAAATAAAGTATTGTAATAGTCTAGAGTATGAGATAAAAAATAACCAAATAATAATTATTATATATGGACATAATATATTAATAGGTGAGAATGTGTGATATCAATTCATGAGGTCATATTTGACTTTTGCTATATTGTCCCGTCTTTCATTTTCTAATACCACCATACGATGATATTATAAAAAAACCGCTTTAACATCATTTGTAGTATAACCTTCGTTATTAATGTCACTCCACTACAAAATAATGTTTAATTTAGTTAGAGTCAAAAAATATCACAAGTCTGTCGCTAATTTAAAAAGTTGTCACAAATCTGTCGCAAATTGACTAAACTGTCACAAAACCGTCACAAAAACCGTCGCTAATAAGATCGTAACAAAAAATACCGTCACTAATCCGTCGTTATTTGGGTATTTTTTTTATTTTTTTTTTATTGCTCCAATGGTAACAACCAAACAAACTAACAAAGTATATGTTGGGAGACCATATTTTCTAATGGAATCTCATTGCCAAACAAGTTAAACAAACAAGGTCATGCATGCTACATAAATGTTCAGAGCGCACAATTATTTTCATCTTCATAGGATATTAGGATGGCTAACTAAAATATCGATATGCCACATATATATTGTATTTCTACTAAAACAAGTTGTTAACTTCCTCAAAAAACTTAAATTCCCCTCTTTTTGAATAATGCATAAACTACGAGGACTGTCATGTGTACTTAATGCCAAATATACTCCGGGTCCCAGCATTTACCCAAGCTAAAATGTGATTAAGCAGGTCTCGATAATTTAATTTAATTTTTTTTGATTAAATAGTGAGAGTACAAATATTATACCCTATTCTCTATCTCTTTCGTGTCTCTTTGTTTATTTTCTCTCAAATTTTAAATTTTCACAATTTATATCGCAAATTTATAAACTTTTATATTATATTGTATTCAAATTTTAAAACATTTGAACATAATATTGTTTTAGACAATTTTTTTAATATTCAATGTTTAATTTACACTAATTTATACATTTATTCCAAAATAAATTTTGTGTGGATTATCTTTTAAAAATAATTATTGAAATGTATTTATACATGTATTATAATAATTGTATAAAAAATTTTAAGTTTTTTAAAAGGTTTTTTTAATCAAATAATCAAATAAACACGAAAATAGATATAAAAATACAATAGAATATTTGTACTCCATACTACATCATATAATTAGAGAGGAATTGAAGAGGTGTCATTACATAATAGAACTTAGACATGGTTACATGACAAGTAGACTGCTACAATTGCCATGTGTCATCCCAGGGGCTCTTTTAAGTACCCACCTTTTCTCCATTTCTCTTGGCATAAATCTATTTTTGTTCCAAATTCAAGTATAATAAAAAGGTTCGTTTTTTTTTTTTGAAATAAAAATAAAAAGGTTCGTTTCTTACAACCAATTTTTTTGTTAAAGGCTGCAAAAAAAATAAGTTTTAAGATTTCCTATCTTTAGGAATGGCAGGTTCAGCAACTTTTCTGGAGATATTACTTGCTATATTCCTTCCACCAGTCGGTGTTTTCCTTCGATATGGTTTAGAGGTATGTATATATTTTTCTAATTATAGTTTCCTGTAATCTCGGTAGATATATGTAATGTGATGATAATGTGATCTACTATATTCTAGTTGGCAACTTTGCTTCGAGACAAGTTTATAGACTATAGTTAATTAATAGGAGTATGTACATGTTTTAATCACACTTTTAAAC
The DNA here is from genome assembly GCA_963682055.1 of Primula veris. NCBI lineage: Eukaryota > Viridiplantae > Streptophyta > Magnoliopsida > Ericales > Primulaceae > Primula > Primula veris. The sequence continues at coordinate 28,972,145 of OY821749.1, forward strand.
CACTAGTAAAGTTTTACTACTACTCTACTATACTACTCCATTATTCAGGAGCTGCATGCGCGCTTTTTTGAAAGTTATTATATTTATACTAGAGAAAAACATGGTACATAAATAATTAAAATAATTATTCATTAACGTTGTAGGGTCAGACCCGTTCAAACGGACTAATTGTCTAACAGTCACTTATGTATTTTTTTTTAAAAAAAATTACAGCTCAATCAAAACAAAAATAAAAAAACAAATATAATATTTACTGAACCCTGTCCTAAACTTAAATATTAATTAAAAATTTCTAAATTTTTTTTGATATATTTTATTTGATGATTCAATAAAATAAAAACTCAAATATAATATTATAGAACTCTATTTGAGAGTACCATAAAGTTAAATATATGGCCAAATAGCGAACTCTTAACTTTCGGGTTGAAAATGAAATTCTAAATTTGTTGGTTTTGGTACTATTTCGAATACAATAATGAAAGGACAATAAATAAAAGAGACAGGAACGCAAAGGAAATAAACAATTTTATTTCTCACAATTGGAATATGAATTACAATTCCTGACTCAACAAATAAATAAAACTGCTGGACTGAAATAAAGAAACTGCCGGACTGGTTTTACAGAAACTGCCGGACTGGTTTTACAGAAACTGCCGGACTGGTTTTAACAAACTGCCGGACTGGTTTTAAACAAACTGCCGGACTGGTTTTAAACAAAACTGCCGGACTGGTTTTAACAAAACAAACTGGACTGGTTTTAAAGCATAAAAAACTGCCGGACTGGTTTTTAACAAATAAAAAACTGCCGGACTGTTTTTTGTAAATACTGGAAATTACAGAACTGAAAAGTAAATAACAGAATCGAAAGACTGAAAGTAAACAGTACTGAAATGTAAATACAGAAAAGAAACAGTACAGGAAAGTAAATTACAGAAATGAAACGGTACTGAAATGAAATGGACAGAAAGTAAAAGACTGAAAAATAAATAACAGAAAGTAAAAGAAGAGGCAACTGCTGAGCAGTTTCCCTTAAACAATATTTCCCGAACCACCTTTAAAAGTTTCTGGTTTCGGGACTTTGTTCCCAAGGTACAACTTCTATCTCAGAGTGTTTCGTATGGAAACCGGCACCGAACCACAGGTCGAGCTGTTGGTGGTGCGGTTCTCTCTCACTAAGTGTATGCTTATGCTTATGCTGTGAGTTGTGTGTATGATGGTGTGTTCAAATGAGAGGGGGAGGGCTGCCTTTTATAGGCTCTATAGAAACCGCAGCCATAATTGTGGTCATTAATTCCGGGAGTTACACCCACAGAATCCGCTCAATTTAATTCTGAAACCGCAGCATTTAATCTCATTCATTGCTGACGTTTCTCTTGCTGGAAACTCTAGGGACTCCTTTTGTATTTTATACAAAACTCCCTATTCGGGTTTGGACCCAAGACCCAAGACCCGAGACATTCCCCAAATCCCAAATCCCAAATCCCAAATCCCAAATCCCAAATCCCAAGCCCACGCCCGTGCCCGAGACACGAGACACGAGACACGAGACACGAGACACGAGACACGAGACACGAGACACGAGCGAGCGCGCGTGTGTGGTACACACTAATACTCTTAGGTGTATGTGGACATGTTAGTTTAATAACTACATGGGTTGGTATGGTATATATATTGTAAGATTAACTCTTAATCTTCCAATATGAGATTATTCTAAATGGTTTTCTCATTAACCATTTCGTTTTTTTCCAGATTTTTTTTTTCCAGATTTGAGCTTCCGAGGTACCAACTTTGAAGCCACTTTGTATTCACACCCATTCTCCGAATAGGTCATGTGATATACCGTTACGAAGCTCGTCACACGGGCTACTCAACCACGTTGAGTACGGTATAAACAACTCAGCGCTGTTACACGAAATAATGACTCGAAGTTGGTCCAGTGACCATTCGGAAACACCCATGTTTTCACATGTTTTTCCAACAATCCCCCACATGAATGCAATTGGCTGAAAATAAAATGCTCCTAAATGCATACGAGAGAAAACCGCAAGAGTTCACTGCATAAGGACAGGTAGCACGCGCCTTGAACCTGCCGTAGTGACGTAAAATCTGATATGCTACTATTGGGCCCTTTAGCGTTTGTGCATACCAGGGTAATGCGCACACAGTGTCCCCTCTACACCACTTACTAAGCCCTTTGGTTGTTGTCCATATTTGGCCGTGGACTGTCTTGGCAAAGTTCAACCGAGTGCTCTAGTGATTTAGCCCATGGCTCATCACATAGTATCGGCCATACACACTCGTCATAGGTGATTTCAAGTCAAGGGTGTCCTGACTCACCCCTCTCGACCTTCGAGATACTTGTTTTCATTAAGAGCCTCATGCTCACCCTTAAGATGGTCTAGGTCTATCACTCTTTCATCCTATAAATGGGCTGGGAACTTAAGTTCCCGAGTGCTTTGTTCGGTCACCCCCACAGTTCGGTTTTCCCGTTGAACCCGACGCTGGAGAATCCAGTTCGGGTTGGGTTGCCTCTGAGGAGGTTTCCAGTTTAATGGGCTTCAACCCCATTCCCCTCGATGAAACTTCAACTCCTACCTGAGTCAAGCCTTTTGTAAATGGATCCGCTATATTGTCTTTAGATCTCACAAAATCTAAGGACACCACACCGTTAGCTAACAATTCTCTTACGGATTTATGTTTCCGACGAATATGTCGGGACTTTCCATTATACATATGATCCTGCGCCCGTCCAATAGCCGACTGACTATCGCAGTGCATGCTTATTGCTGGGACAGGTTTCGGCCACATTGGAATTCCTTCCAGAAAGCTTCTCAGCCAATCAGCCTCTTCTGTTGCTAGATCCAATGCTATGAACTCAGATTCCATAGTTGATCTAGCTATGCACGTCTGCTTGGATGATCTCCATGAGACAGCTGCTCCTCCCATCACGAACACATATCCGCTAGTGGATCGTGTACTGTTGGAATCCGAGATCCAGTTTGCATCAGAATACCCTTCCAGTACAGCTGGATATCTGGTATAATGCAACTCTCGGTCTGCTGTGTATCTCATGTATCTGAGAAGTCTCATGATGGCCTTCCAGTGTTCCTCATTGGGATTACTGGTGTACCTACTCAGTCTACTCACTGAGTTGGCTATGTCTGGTCTAGTACAGTTCATGACGTACATCAGACTGCCTATTATTCGAGAATATTCCAATTGTCTCACACTCTCCCCAAAGTTCTTTTTCAGGGTGGTTGAGATCTCTATCGGAGTTCTGGATGTAGCTCTACTATCTTTATCAAATTTGTCAAGCATCTGTCTGACATAGTGAGTTTGAGATAGCGCATATCCGTCTGATGTCTTGGTAATTTTCATACCAAGTATAACATCAGCGACACCCAAGTCTTTCATCTCGAATTTTTGTGACAACATTTTCTTAGTGGAGTTGATGTTATCAATACTCCCTATTATAATCATGTCATCTACGTAGAGGCAGACTACCACGTAGTCCTTTTCATTTCCTTTTACGTAGACGCATTTGTCACATTCGTTTATCCGAAAACCGTTTGATAGCATCACTCTATCAAATTTTTCGTGCCATTGTTTAGGTGCTTGTTTAAGTCCATACAAGGACTTCACAAGTTTACACACCTTGTGAGCTTTACCTGGAACCACAAACCCTTCCGGTTGTTCCATGTAAATTTCCTCTTCCAACTCACCATTCAAGAACGCCGTTTTAACATCCATTTGATGTATTTCCAGATCGAACAGTGCTGCGAGAGCAATGACTATCCGGATTGACGTCTTCCTGGAGACAGGAGCATAGGTGTCGAAATAGTCGACACCTTCGGTTTGTCTAAAACCTTTCACTACAAGCCTAGCCTTGTATTTCTCGATTGTTCCATCGAGCTTTCTCTTCCTCTTGAAGATCCACTTGTGTCCTAGTGGCTTACACCCGGGTGGTAGATCCACTAGTTCCCAAGTGTGATTTTGTAATATCGATTCAACCTCATTGTTGATCGCTTCCTCCCAATATTGGGCTTCCGGGGATGACATTGCTTGTTTGAATGTCGCCGGTTCGCCTTCTATCATGAAGGTTACAAAATCTGGACCGAAAGTCGTTTCCTTTCTAGCCCTTTTACTACGTCGAGGCTCTTCTTCTTCTTACTCCAACGGTTCACTTGCCCCCACATTTTCCTCACTGTTTGACTCCTCAGTCTCTACAGTTACGGAAGACTTGCGGGGAAAGATCTCCTCGAAGAAAGAAGCTTCTCGAGCTTCGATGATAGTATCTGTATGCACATCGGGATTATCCGACTTGTGCACGAGAAAACGATAAGCACTACTGTTTTGTGCATATCCTATGAACACACAGTCTACCGTCTTTGGCCCTATTCTCGTTCTTTTAGGAAGCGAGACAAGGACCTTCGCGAGACAACCCCAAACCCTTAAGAATTTATAGCTCGGCCTATGGCCTTTCCATAGTTCATAAGGTGGTTTATCACGTTTCTTATGTGGTAGCTTGTTCAATACATAGTTGGCGGAAAGCAGCGCTTCCCCCCACATGTTCTGGGGTAACCCAGAACTTATTAACATAGCATTCATCATTTCCTTGAGCGTCCTATTCTTACGCTCGGCAACCCCATTCTGCTCCGGAGAGTATGGGGCTGTCGTTTGATGTATAATGCCATTTTCTGCGCATATCTGCGCAAACGGTGCTTCGTATTCACCGCCTCTATCACTCCTCAACATTTTAATCTTTTTATTGAGTTGATTCTCTACTTCGGTCTTATAAAGAGCGAATTTCTCTACCGCTTCGTCTTTACTTCTCATTAAGTAGACATAGCAGTATCTAGTACAATCATCTATAAACGTGATGAAATACTTTTTCCCTCCTCGCGTTTGTATAAACTTTAAGTCGCATACATCCGTGTGTATTAGACCGAGAGGTTCAGTACTTCGTTCAATATGTTGATACGAAGACTTGGTTAATTTTGCTTCAACACAAACCTCACATTTATGTTGTTTATCAAATACAAAATTAGGTAGTAGATTCAGTGATATTAATTTCTTCATAGAATTAGCATTCACATGACCTAATCTACCATGCCATAAATTAAATGAATCGCAAGAATAAGCAAACGAAGTTTTATTGGCCACTTGGGCAACATTCACGATTACATTATTCTTGGTATTGGCCTCAGCCTTAGTACCCTCAATAGCTAACTCGGCTTTAGGAGCCGGAGTACCAACATTTAATTTAAACATGCCGTTGGTCATATAGCCACGGCCTACATTCATTCCGTTTAAAGTGATTACAATTTTTGCAGATTCAAATACAAGTTTAAATCCTTTGTTCACCATCACGGACCCGGAAACCAGATTCTTGCGAATTTTTGGCACATGGAGCACGCCATTCAGTGTGAGCTCCTTTCCCGATGTCATCTTCAGCAGCACGGTTCCTTTTCCTTCCACCCTGGAAGTAGCCGATTTCCCCATGAAGCAGCTCTCATTGTCCACGGCCGTATAGGTCTTGAACATCCATTTGCTGGCACAGATGTGACTAGTGGCGCCTGTGTCCAGCCACCATTCCTTTGGGTTGCTCCCCACCAGGTTCACTTCCGAGACCACAGCACTCAGGTGCATATAGTCCTGTCCAGCATCATCTCCTCCCTCAGCCACATTAGCTTGAGCAGGTGCCCTCTTCCTCCCTTTCCCTTGGAACTTCCTCTTTGGGGGGGGGGGGGGGGGGGGGGGTTGGGCTTGTCGGTGCGCATCTTACAATCCGCGGCACGATGGCCCGGTTTGTTGCACACAAAGCAGTCTCCTATGAATTTCTTCTTGAGAGAGGCACCGACTCCGCTGTCAAAGCGTTTCCGCTTAGACACAGCGTCCTCAACCACATGGGCCTTGGCAACCGCGTTGCCTGCTCCGCCACCGCCTTTCCTTCTGGATCGGCGGTTGCTTTGCTCAACATTGAGCCTCTCAATGAGTCCCTCCAAGGTCATAGCCTTTCGCTTGTGTTTCAGGTAGTTTTGAAACTCTTTCCAAGAAGGTGGCAGTTTCTCAATCATTAATGCCACTTGGAAAGGTTCGTTGATAACTAGCCCTTAAACCTCAAGCCTATGGTATATGAGTTGGAGTTCCTCAACCTGCTCGATAACACTCTTCCCATCAGTCATCATGTACTCGTGAAAGTCCGTGACGACAAATTTCTTTGCGCCAGCGTTATTCACTTTGTACTTTCGTTCGAGAGACTCCCAAAGCTCCTTTGCAGAAGCCTTGGGCTCGAATACACTGAAGAGAGTGTCATCCAGAGCACACAGGATGTAGTTCCGGCATAGGTAGTCGCCGTGTTTCCACGCTTCCACCGCCGAAACCGTCTGCACGTCCTCATCGTCCTCGCTTAGGACGGGTGCAGACTCCTTAAGAAACCGGGTCAGATTAAGGGCAGTTAAATAAAACAGCATCTTTTGCTGCCAACGTTTGAAGTTGTTGCCCCTAAACTTTTCCGGTCTCTCCAGTTGAGAGGTTGGCAACATTGGCATCGCCGGTGTTGCCGGAGCCTTGCCCTTTGCCCTGGCTGCAGCCACAAGCGCTGCCTTGGCCGCAGCCTTAGCAGCAGCCTGTGCTGCGGCCGCAGCCGCAGCCATAGCATCAGCCTCTGCCGCAGCAGCGTCGGCCGCAGCCTTTGCCGCAGCAGCTTCGGCCTCAGCCTGAGCCTGAGCCCCCCCACTCGCAGCGCTCGCATTGTTATGGCTACTGCCAATCACAAGTGCGCCCTGTACGTTTTCCGAAGAAACGGTGGGTATTTGGTCCTCATTAGTCATCTGAAATGACAATATAAAACCGTTTAGTTTCTCGCAAGAAAACTAAATTCTTTATCGCAAATACTAATTATAACTTAATTAGATTGCTTCAAAAGAATAAAAACCAATGAAAGAGATTCTAGCGTGAAAATCAAATCACTTTTGATTTCACTAAGAATTCTTTATATTATTCTAGAATAAAAAGATTAAAACCAATTCGGATTTATTCTATGTGCAAATTTCAATTTCTAGTAAACTAGCAATGATTTTGCGAGAATAAAAACCGAGACGTCAACAACAATAAAATAAAAAAGAAAAGTCCTTTCTTATTTCGAAAATAGAAAAACCAAAAAATGATATTGTTTAAGATTGTTGGTTTTGGTACTATTTCGAATACAATAATGAAAGGACAATAAATAAAAAAGACAGGAACGCAAAGGAAATAAACAATTTTATTTCTCACAATTGGAATATGAATTACAATTCCTGACTCAATAAATAAATAAAACTGCTGGACTGAAATAAAGAAACTGCCGGACTGTTTTAAAGAAACTGCCGGACTGGTTTTACAGAAACTGCCGGACTGGTTTTACAGAAACTGCCGGACTGGTTTTAACAAACTGCCGGACTGGTTTTAAACAAACTGCCGGACTGGTTTTAAACAAAACTGCCGGACTGGTTTTAACAAAACAAACTGGACTGGTTTTAAAGCATAAAAAACTGCCGGACTGGTTTTTAACAAATAAAAAACTGCCGGACTGTTTTTTGTAAATACTGGAAATTACAGAACTGAAAAGTAAATAACAGAATCGAAAGACTGAAAGTAAACAGTACTGAAATGTAAATACAGAAAAGAAACAGTACAGGAAAGTAAATTACAGAAATGAAACGGTACTGAAATGAAATGGACAGAAAGTAAAAGACTGAAAAATAAATAACAGAAAGTAAAAGAAGAGGCAACTGCTGAGCAGTTTCCCTTAAACAATATTTCCCGAACCACCTTTAAAGGTTTCTGGTTTCGGGACTTTGTTCCCAAGGTACAACTTCTATCTCAGAGTGTTTCGTATGGAAACCGGCACCGAACCACAGGTCGAGCTGTTGGTGGTGCGGTTCTCTCTCACTAAGTGTATGCTTATGCTTATGCTGTGAGTTGTGTGTATGATGGTGTGTTCAAATGAGAGGGGGAGGGCTGCCTTTTATAGGCTCTATAGAAACCGCAGCCATAATTGTGGTCATTAATTCCGGGAGTTACACCCACAGAATCCGCTCAATTTAATTCTGAAACCGCAGCATTTAATCTCATTCATTGCTGACGTTTCTCTTGCTGGAAACTCTAGGGACTCCTTTTGTATTTTATACAAAACTCCCTATTCGGGTTTGGACCCAAGACCCAAGACCCAAGACCCGAGACATTCCCCAAATCCCAAATCCCAAATCCCAAATCCCAAGCCCAAGCCCAAGCTCACGCCCGCGCCCGTGCCCGAGACACGAGACACGAGACACGAGACACGAGACACGAGACACGAGACACGAGACACGAGACACGAGCGAGCGCGCGTGTGTGGTACACACTAATACTCTTAGGTGTATGTGGACATGTTAGTTTAATAACTACATGGGTTGGTATGGTATATATATTGTAAGATTAACTCTTAATCTTCCAATATGGGATTATTCTAAATGGTTTTCTCATTAACCATTTCGTTTTTTTCCAGATTTTTTTTTCCAGATTTGAGCTTCCGAGGTACCAACTTTGAAGCCACTTTGTATTCACAGCCATTCTCCGAATAGGTCATGTGATATACCGTTACGAAGCTCGTCACACGGGATACTCAACCACGTTGAGTACGGTATAAACAACTCAGCGCTGTTACACGAAATAATGACTCGAAGTTGGTCCAGTGACCATTCGGAAACACCCATGTTTTCACATGTTTTTCCAACAAAATTTACATTGAAAACTGCTATATCGAGAGTCTGACTAAGCCTATCTGACTTATTAACATTACTGATAATTATTGGCTGAGCTTAAGGTAGGTTAGTGGTTGATGACGAAGATTAAGAACATTGAAGATTACAATTGATGTGTTCGAACTTAAATATTATAATTGCTTTCTTTTGGCGGTGCTAAAATAGAACAAGTAACATTGATTTCGTTTCTATCATCAAACTGATAACCTAATTGAGTGAAGATATTGTATTGAACAAGCGACCTTACCCGTGGTTTATTTATCTTTCTAAATGGCAATCTCCTAATACACACTAGGAGAGCGATTTATAGATTTTAAGCGAGGAGTGTCAAAGCCTTTGTTTTAAAAGGCTTCGCTAAAATCTCCCACTTTTTTTGTGTTGAAAATTTACGTGCCCATAGTTGCTCAAAGGGTCTTGCTTACAAATCTAGTGAGAAACGCTAATGTAAACTGTTTATTATTTCGATATAACAAAGTTCGTGACCTATTTCGGCCGACTGCCAAATTAACAAGGAAAATGTTCCATTTCAAGTATCCTTCACATTACCGGAAAGTTTTGAGCTAGCCCGAGTTTGGGGGGTATATTTTTTTCAAATTTAGAGTTTGTACTAATTAGTAATTAAATATAGTGAGAATTCATTGCAACTCGTTTCACATTATATAATTATATTCATTCAACATTTTAATGGTTTTACGCAATTTGCAGATGGAGTTTTGGATCGACTTATTGCTGACTATCTTGGGTTACATTCCTGGGATTATATATGCCATTTATGTCTTAGTCATATAATAAGTATAAATGCATATGGACAAGGGCGAAACTTGATATCAGTGTAGTTTCACTTTGGACTACTTTTAGCTTGTGTTCTACTTTAATGCCCAGTTTTATTCACATCATGGTTCGTCTTTTCTAGATTTGTTGTTGCGAAATGCCATGTGATTTCGATTGTAACACGCTTGTGTGTGGTATATGTTTTGGAATTTAAGATATTATTTTGTTGCCTAATGACATTGCGGAGAATGTGAACTTGAGGTGAGTTTTGCATACTTATTTCTTTTCCGGAGGTCACCCATCCTCAAAATATATTCGTATGGCTGCCTTGGTGTCAAAACTTGCATTATGTATAAATCAAGTGAATTAGAGATTGCTTTGTATATTCTAAATTGATTTGTATTACTTTCTCGATGGACATGCACTCTCTGAAAAGAGAGGACACTAGCAACTCTTGTTTGCAACAATTTACGCAATGATTTTAGGTTTTGAAGAAAATATAAGAATGTGTGGCCAGCAAGATGTTCCAATCTTCAATAGACAAAGTTCTATTAAGGTCTTTTGTCGCAAATTAACGAATCAAGTTTTCTCTTGAGTTTGCCCTTGATTCTATAATTGTTTGGAAAGTTGTAATGAAACAAAACTATAAAGTTCAGTTATTCCACCTTTTGTCTTTTGAAGGAAATGGGACAACAGAATGGATAATATCATAGAAAACAACTGCTTAATCCAAAATTGGGAGTTAGGCTTAACACTCCCAATATTTTATTTGGTGCATCTTTTTCGTTCTCATCTTTATTTACTCGACGACCCTACTTTGACCGCGTTCGTTCCGGCCATTGGAAATTCTTTGACCGCGTTTGTTCCGGCCATTGGAAAACTTGCCAGAAAACATCATACGAAGTCTCTAAAAAAACACAACTCAGATGAAATTTAATTGAAAACCTCAATCAAATCTCGTCACTACATATTTTAAGTTGATCGAATATGGGTAGATCTGGTAATGGCCTGTCGGCGAGGAGCAGACTAGAGATAGTTTGATGTAGGAATATGGTACTTGCAATTTATGCATATGCTACCTCGATATAACGTATATTTCGATATAAATTGTGAAAAAAAGCATATCGAAGTTTATATGGTAGTATATGCCATATGGGACTTGGGAGTAGAATACATGATATGTATGTATTTTAAAGACATAAGAAAGTTTAACATTATCACCATAATATAATAGTTTGGCATACAAGTACAGAAATTGATCATGTTTTGTCAACTTTTTTTTGAAAGGAACCAAGCAAAACAAAACAGGATGAATATACTTAATTTCCTCTCATTATTCTTAATTTTCGAAAAGATAGCCAATCAGTCGAGTTTTAGAACTATTTTATTTTTTGAAAAAACATTAGAAGTCTAAGAGGGTGTCTATTCTAATGTACTATTACAAGCAATACATTAGAATTAGTGTAACGAGTCAAGCTAACACCAAATTATCTAACGTATTCGACCATGTTTGGTTGAGATACTTGACATTGGCATTGGAATCCAAATGCAGCGGAGTCCCAAAATCCGTGCTTGGACTACGAATGGTCGGACGGTAAATAAAACCCAAGTGAATTTTGATTATGGATTTTACATGGTTCAATAAGTTTCAACTTTCAAATCTAATAAATCCGAATATATTTTCAAAAACTGAATTATAATCCGGAAGAGTCATGTCCCAGTCCCACAACCAATTTTATTTTGGTAAAAGAAACCAAATTATATGTACAATATTATTGTCAGGAAATTTGAAATTTGTTGAGGGTAAATAAATAGAGGAGCGTGAATATGACGTGACAAATCAATCACGTAGCTGGAAAAAACAGTACTCCGCACGTATACATACATACATATAATATATATATATAGAGAGAGAGAGAGAGAGAGAGAGAGACTTGGGGAAGTGTGTTCAAAGTAGTGTAGTGTACTCTCAAACCAATGCAACAAACTTAACTAGGGTTTTCACTCTTTTTTATTTATTTATTTTTCTATCTCTAAAACCCACACTCAAAAATATCTTGTCAAGTAAAGAACTAAACTCTCTTTTCTCTCTTCCTTTTTCTTCCATTTTATTTATTTTTTATTTTTATTTTTTTTACTTGCTCTACTATCAAATGCCCCTTGTTACTCACTGATTATTTTATATTATTATTTAATCTTGAATTTTCAGTTTATAAAATTGAAAATGTGTACTGCTGCATAAGTAGCCATTTTCTCTCTTCTTTTTCTTCTATTTATTTATTTTTCACTAATTTTTTTTTTGTAGTTCCTCTGTTCTTGAATGCCTCTTGTTATTTACTGCTTATTCTCAATAATTTATCTTTTTATATATTATTTAATCTTGAATTTTTAGTTCATAAAATTGAAAATGTGTCTCTTTTTGTGATCTTAGTTATGCTGATTAGTCATGACTACTAATTTGTACTGCTATTATTTATGAAGTCGTTTTTTTAGTTCTGGTTATTTTGTTTCTATTCGGATTTGGGTTTTATTGTTCATTTGTTTCCCAGATTTTTTGTTCTCTAGAGTGCTCAAGTTGTAGTCATGGAAAGTTACAGACTAATATTGTTAAATCTTTTGTTAAAATGGAACCCAAAATAGTTAATGTAGTAATTAGTGAAACAATAGTAGTAAATGTTTCGTGTGAGCCTTTTATTTGGGAATACATATGTGAATGCATCTCCGTTTCGGTATATTGTTTGCTAATTTATATATTTCATCGTTATTTGGTTATAGGTTTCCGCTTTACAGATGATTTAACCTTGTTTCTCTAGTCCATTCGCAGTAATTTGTTCCTAATGTATTGTAAATAGAAACTATTTCATAGATGGGTTTCATTGTGCTGTTTTTTTGTATATTAAAGCTTGCTTTTTTGCAGCACATTTGCTGATATTTTGCACTGATCTGGATGTTTAACTTGAGTATTTAGTTTAGTTTTGGGGTTCTCCTAAAAAAATAAGAAGTTTTATTCTGATTGATCTGATTTTTTTCTCAAACTCGAATAAGTCATCCTATAAGCTTAAAAGTCGCATCCAAACAAGATATTGAGTGATTTGGAGTGTAGGAGTAAAGATAAAGTAAAAGAAAAGACAGTACAACTTATACATGGTTCAACTTGTATCTCATCAATCATCATAGCTTGATAATTGATGACCTCTTTTAGGCATTAATTAACCCTGATTCTGGACCCATTACCTTTAGTAGCATATTGTCATTGAGGTACTTTTTCAATAAGTAACTTCATAAGATTGGTCTTTTAGTAATCTTCTAAGTGCATTTTCTCAAAGTAACAGAGAGAAGATAAAGTTAAAGGAGAAACTACCATACCTGAATTATGATGTTTATTGTTTACTATTTTTGCCCTTTTCTTTTTCTTTATTCCTCAATTTGCTTCTCAATTTTGGTGTGGTCTTTGGTTGGTGAGAGTTATGTTAGTTCCCCTAGAGTTCACTGGAAGATAATTGTTGTAACTTCCTGTTGCTTAGTTTAGTTTTAAATTTTAAAACCAAATGTGGTTTTTAATGTGTTCTTTAACCAGACTTTGTGGTTGCTCATTGGTTTTTGTTTAATGGCAGGTTTTGCGAGTTGAAGGATTTTTAAAATGCAGAGCTCGAAAAATAGGTATATTTTCAAGTTCTTTAACTTGTGATATTTATTTATTGGTTCAGTTTTGTCTACTTAAACAACTTAGTATATCTATTTGTCCTTCAGTCAATTGTTTATACTTTTAATTAGGGAATAATCAATGCTGTTGTAGAAGTTCCTTAAACTATTCTTACACCGTAACTTGGGATCCAAAGTATTAATATAATTTTAAAAAGCCATGACACCACCTTAGTTTTTTTAACTTTTTTACTTGTAATTATTTTCAATTTGGTTTTATTCTTTCACAAATTGGCTGCAGCTATGAGTATAACAATTTAAAACTCAGCAAGTTCTTTTCGTCGTTGATAATAATCAAACTGATATAGATCAAGGACCAAATTAATAAGTCTCTACCCACCTTTATTAATCTTGTTGTGCGAAATAAATTATCACGTTAGTAAATTACTAAATAAGGTCTAGTTTTTGCATATGTAAGCTCAGTTTTTGGCCTATTTGGTACGAATCTAAACTGCATTTAGTTGATGAGTTGATCAATTACAAAGCTGAGTAGTTTTTGTTTTTTGGCCTGAAAAATCAGTAGATTTTAAGCTGCATAAACTTAGCATTTTTCTCAAATTGAATAACAACTTGATTTGCTTTAAAGCTACCACCAAACCACACTTGAGAGCGATTATCTTTCTCCAGCTCTGTGCTCATTCTGATGTCCTTTTCTTTTCCATGTAACAAACAAGAATAGTAGCCCCCACCTTTGCTACAATCAATGATATCCTTGTTTAGAAATTTGAATGCCTTTTTTAGTATTGTGTTACTTGTTATATATTGACTTGGCTTGTTATAATATTGTTAATTTACTCGTATTTAATAGCAAAAGTGGATCCTTGGAGAAGCCTCAGAAATCCTCTCCAGTGACACCTCAAAAGTTGAAAATTCCAGCTTCAGATGCCGACCCAGTCCCCTCTCCTAACAGGGCAAGTAGAACCCCCAAAGATAAAAGCCCCAAGGTTCTTGACCGTAGATCCCCCCGTAGCCCTGCTAATCAGGTAAAAACTTAAAATTATATAAGGATATTCACCATCCAGACCTTTCTGTTAAGTAATGTGTTTTTTCAATTCTGTTTGAAATTTCCTTTGTGAGCTATGCTATTTGATACTGGCTGAGCTAATGCCTCAGAGTTCTTCTTGAAACGACACTTGAGAAGCTGCTGATGGAAAAAAAAGAACTTCTTACCGTACTAATTTACAAGACTTTGCTTTTATTTCTGGCTAATTCTGATTAATAGTCAATGAATAAATTGAACATGTAATTACTTAATTGACACTAAAAACTGTCATTAAAACCAGTTGGCTTGAGGCATTCTTAGATTATGGTTCTATAAGATGCAATGTACATACTTGTGCACTTGGGTCACATTATATATCATGATTTTCAAATTTTATGGTAGCCACATCTTAATTCTTTCAGTACTCGTCCTTTTTTCCAATTTTCAGAAGAAAAGCTCATCGAAGGTGCCTGGATTGGAATCTCAGCTTTCACAGCTCCAAGAGGAATTAAAAAAAATAAAAGACCAGCTTACCTCATCTGAATTAACTACTAAACGGGCCCAGGAAGAAGCTGAGGTGGCTAAGAATGAGTTGGCCGCCATGTCATCAAAGCTCGATGGCGAGGCAGCAAAACTCGACACCATGTCAGAAGTACCCCCAGCTGAAAACCTTGAGGCTACACAAAATCAGCACTCAAGCGATCTAGGCGATATAACACGTGAGCTCAATGAGACGCTCTCTCTCGTGGAGAAACTGAAATGCCAGCTCATTGAATCCGAGAAATCTGAGTCTCGGGCTTTGGACCTCTTGACCGACACTCAAGTGAAGCTTGAAATGGCGAAAACCATCGAAGAGAATCTGCTAGCTGAAAGGGTTAAAGCTGAGAAAGCTTATAAGTTGTTGGCTTTGGAGTTGGAAAAGCTGGAAACTCCAGCAGGGTACGACATTTTATTATTATTTTGATAAGTATATTAATCATCCAGATATGACAAATTTTGTGTGCTAGATTTTGTATTGTTCCACTTTGATGTAACTCAAGAGTTTATTGCTTTCCTTGTATAAAGTTGTGTATCACACCAAGCTTTTTTCTAAGTTGGTTTTTTGAAAAAAACAGGCTGTTTCGGAAGACTGAATTAATCTAATGTTTTCGCCAATTGATGTGTATTTCCATTAGGTTGGATTAGAGTACCCTTAGTTTGAATATATCACCAAGTTCTTAAAATAAAATAAATATTTACCATTAATGTTAATCTATAGTATCAATTTAAATTCTTCAAATAGAAGTAACGATGATAGTTGATGCCTTTACCTCCCCAAAGAGAATTAATTACTTCCAAAGATAAATAGATTGACACTAATTCCTATCTAATTGTTACTATATGATTTAATCAAGTCAAAATGAGGGACCGGATGAGCTCGAGTCTGAGCTTTTGGAGGCAAAAGCTGAAGTGGAGAAGCTGAAGACGGCTTTGGCTATAGCCGAAAGAATGTGCTATGACGAGAATATACAAAGCACTCTACTTATTAGAAGCGCTCATGAACAAGCAGAGCAAAGCAAGGCTGAGCTAGCAATACGAGAGGTGTGCTAAGTTACCAGATTATTATGTTTTTGATAAATGTGGTTTCCTCTATTTTTGTAATGCGTTTCTTTATCTTTATTTTCAATTGTTATAGTTTTAATGGGGTTTTCTAGTGCTTTTCGAGAGAATCCAACTCATGACATAGGGTTAAGTTACTGTTTCCAGTAAAAGCTCAAGTTGTTAGCAAAGTTTTTTTTTTCATCGTTATATTATTCTTCAACAGGTTGAGATGGGTGTCGAGTTGGAGAAAGCAAAATCCGAGATAGAAGAACTGAAGGCTGCAATTACGGCTTATATGGAAGCTGAAAATGAAAATGAAATACAAACAGAACTGAAAAAGTTGGCAGACAAGAATGAGGCGCTGAAGGCAGATATGGAAAGGAGGGAGATGGAAATGAAGAGAGAGAACGAGGAGGCTGTCGCTTTAGTCGAATCGTCTCGGGTTTCCGAAAGAGAGGCGCTGATGAAAGTTGGGTACATTACCGAAGAAGCCGACAAGAGTAACCGAAAAGCGGCTCGTGTGGTGGAACAGCTAGAGGCAATTCAAGGGACTAATGCCGAGATGGAGGCGGAACTTAGGAGGTTAAAAGTCCAATCTGACCAGTGGAGAAAAGCTGCCGAGGCTGCTGCTGCTATGGTTTCGTCGGGGTATAATGGTAAACTGGTGGAGAGGACGGGGTCGTTAGATAAGGGGTTTAATAACACGATTGGGTCTAAGCTAGGGTCACCATTTTCGGAGGATTTGTATGATGATTCGCCTAAGAAGAAGAACGGAAATATGTTGAGAAAGCTTAGTGTTTTGTTGAAGAAGGGACAAAAGTGATGAGCGCTGTTTGGCAGGTACTTTTTTATTGTCTATGGAAGATGTGCTGCTTAGATTTCCTTTTTTTTTGTGTCTCTTTGTTTTCGATCACTTTTTTAAGCCACTCATTGTTCGCCGCATCCTTTTTCACAATTTGAAAGTCTCACTTTCTGAAGTACAAAAGCATACATTGTAGACGAGCATGCTTTTACGTAAATTAAGTACACAAGCTGTTATTTCAATTAATAATGCTTGCTATTATGTTTGATGACTATTCCTAAGGAAATTAAATGATTTCCCTCATATTACCTATGACTCGCCGAAAAAGATACTTGCCATTGGTCCATCTTGGGTTCTTTCTGCAAATATAAAGAGACCAAGGTGTAAAAATTTGATTTGCACTTGGTCACTTTCACTATTCGGGGTCGAGGGAGCTAATTTTTCCCTGGAAAAATAAGTGCTTATTTCCTTATACCAAAAACAATGTCACTGCAACATGTTTATTTTCACTCTTTTTTTACGACCATTCATTGCTCGCCGCATCAGTTAGCGTTTGGTTATGTTTGGCAACTATTTTCCTATTTCTTGAAACACAGACGCTGCTGAACACTTGGTTTGATAATCCGGTTTGGAATTGTTTTCAGTAATTCATCCTGTTAACCCTTCGATTTTGGAATTCTGTAAGAAGTATTTTCTGCTGTTTTTGAAAAGAATTTCTGAGATTTAATGAAAAGAGATTAAAAAAGACTCGACGATGCAAATTACGATTCACTAGCTTTACCTTTAAATAAATAACATGATGAGATTAAGTCCAATAAATACCAATCATGGCTTTATATATGGTTTCTTCTTCGTTTCAGGTCCTGTAGCAATTTCGTAGGGAGGGCTCTATTGCATGTTTGTATAGCTATGAAGCAGGCATTGGCTGAAGCAGTTGGAGACCGATTAGTTTCTTTCTTTCTTTTTTGCCAGACTTGTTTAACTATTCGATAGTGTAATCCTTTATTTCGTGGCTGAAACTGGAAATCATCACGATAGGTTTTGATATCTAACTATGCTAGGCCTTATTATTACTTTGGCCTTTATGATGTAATCCTGCTTTATCTTGCTTAAATATGCCCATTTTGTGGCATATAAACATACTTTTATCTATGAATTACCTGTTATGATTAGGTTATTTAAATGCCTGAATGACTATTTTCGGTTGTGCTTGACTGGGAAGTGGTCATTTCTTCAGTTTCTTGTTTCTATTTTTAGAAAAAGAACAAGGGTGTCATATGAGCCTGTTTAATCTCACAGGGGCTGATCACATTTAAATAGATGATTCAACTATGGTGGATCAATACGCATATAGATACAATAGTCTTTATTTTATTTTTGAAGTTAATACTTTTTATTTATTAATTTGAAAATTTACAGATGGTATGTTAAAATTTTGAGTTTTATCTTGGCCAAAACCGAACGACCTTATCTCTTGTAGATTCTATGTCACACGAGTAAAGAACAGTAAGTTACGATTTAATTGTTTGCTCATAAAGTCATTTTATGTTTGGCTGGGTTTGTTTATAAACAATGGCGGACGAACCAAACGCATTTGTTCATGAATGATTCGTTAAAATTGCAAATTAGAGTTAAGGTTAGATTCGATCACATAATTATGTAAATTTCATCAAGATATAAATATCCAAAAGTTTGTAAACATTTATATGGTTTATTCCTCACTACTTAAGTAATACCTTCTAAATTATTAAAAAACTAATACCTTCTATACTGTATACTTGTTTCTTTTCTTTGCGAATTTGTATATGTACTATATTTGAGTTCAAGATTCCGAGTTCTTCCAAAACGTATCGATACATCATACTTATACATGTTTCATGTGCAGTTTTTTTACTTAACAAACGTTAAATTCATGTTGAAACGGTCTGTTTACGAGCCGAAAATGACTTTTATTCAGAAACGATTCATTTTAGTCTCCGCCGACCAATCCAGGCAACCACAATAAGTTATCTCCAGGAAAATTTTCAAACCGGTATAGTTTTTAAATCTATATGAATGAAAGGACCATTCTTTTAAAACTATTTAAATTTTAGCCCCATTCTACCTAATTAACCAAAAAAGAAAAACAATGAGAAAAAAAAAAGATAAATTTCTAAATATATTATTTTAAAACAAAAAAATCATGATTAATAGGGCTCATTGGTGGGATGTCACATTTTAATAATATTTTTGTCCATATGTCACTACTCTCATAAGATTTGTAAGTATATGTCACTTTACAAGTAATAAAAAAAGATATTATTTTCATAAATTTTTAGTATCTTTTTTTTACTTAGTAATTCAAATAAACACTAAAAAAAACTAAAAAAAGCTAAAAAAACAGCTTTTAAGTTATTTTTTTACACTTTGATATCTTTCTCGTATAGATTATAACTTATTTTTTAAGCTTTAAACAATTTTTAATCTCTTTATTATTGGGTCAGCTGACTGAAACTTAAAAAAAAATCGATCAAGAACCTCCATTTAAAAAATATTAAAAAACGTAACATAAGACTAAAATTTTCACATGATTAATGTATTAGGTGGGCTTAAAATTTCAATATTATGGGCCGGCCCATGTTGATTATGCCCATGAATATATATACATTATATATATATATATATATATATAATATATAAGCCTTAATCTGCAAATCTAACTAGGGTTTTGCTAAAATAAACTGCTGCTCTCTCTCTCTCTCTCTAAGCAACCATGGGGTAACATTTCTCACTTTTATTTTTTTAATACATTTGTATTGCTTAATTGTGTGTTAATCGATTTAATCATGTTTATATCTGTATCTGTGTTTTTTTTATACCCTTTAATTCAAGCAATAGAAAAAATAAAATGAGATTATGGGTACTTGTTTTACTTATTTATTTGATGTGTAAAAAAGTAATTTTTTTTTTATTTTATTGAAATAAGTAAAATGTATTCAACGGTGTTTACATTTGCTTATTGTGTATTTGGATTTTTTAAAATGTATTAAGAGACCCTTTAAACTAAGTAGAAGTGCAAATGAGATATTGGGTATGTGGATATTAGCTATTTTTATGTATAAAGGTAAACGATTTATAAAATGACTGGGTATATTTTACTTATTGAAAAGAAATTGAGATTTGGGTACTTGTTTAACATTGATTATACAAAAAAGTAATTGATTTATGAAACAACTAAACTTGCATGTATTTTTAGACCGAAGATAATTTAGAGAACCTTGTGACTTACTGGAAGAATAATTGAGATTATGGGTAGTTTCGTGTGCCGTTTTTGGAGAACTAACAGTTTTGTGGAAGAATTAATGCTTTTTATATATGAGGAATTTGAAGTTATATAAATAGGACCTTTGAACTAGATAGAGAGGAGAATACAAATTTGTAATATTGAGCTATTCAGTTTCGAACATGGATTTATACAAATATCATTGACCTGTTGAACTAAGTAGAAGAGATGGAGGTCATTTGCATTGAATTTCTTACCTATATGAGTAGAATAAAAAATGTTACTTTCTAGTTTGCATTTTAAAGTAAAATATATGGACCTTAAAATCCGAATAGCAATGTAATTAAGAACATGGATATTTGTTTGGCATCTTTGTCTTTATTGTTTATGACTACTGAAAGTTCAAATTTCTTCTGTTTTCCTCTCTCACTTCATTGCATCCGCTGGTGTTAACATTTGCACTTGGTGTATCTTTATGTATTTGAGATGTGTAAGGAGGACCCTTTCGTTTAAACTCGCTTAGAAAATGAGATTTCGGTGTCTCATTGTACTTCTGTTTTATTTATAATTAAGCTTTTCAGTCAAATTATGTGTTCTGAGGTATTTTAGTTAATTTTGTTGTCCCACTTTGTTCTTGAAAATTTGGCAAGTTTGAATTTGTCTATGCATGTCCTTGCTGGCATATCCTATTGGCTGACACGTTATTCTATGAATTACTAGTATCATGGGATCATTTTTTAGTTTTCAGCTTAGATAAGTCGTATCATCGTTGATATTTGAGTCTATGTAAATGGGAGATTAATCAAGTAACCCTTTATTCATAATAGAGGAAAAATTAGATTGTTGTCTTCTATATTGATCTGCTTTTGTGTCAGGATTATATGTATAATACCTCACAAGTGTAGTTGGCTATTGATGTTTGCGTTCATAGTACAAGAAGTTTATTTTTTCCTTCTAAAACAAGTTCATCTATGTCCTCTGACATCATATCTGATGAAGTTCACCCAAACCTTTGCCTTAAGAGGAAACCAATTCTCTTATTGTTCTTCTTTGGTTCCCTTGTATATACACAAGTATTGTATATTTCTATGTAACTTGACTTAAGTTTATTCATTTTTTCAGGAAAACACGTGGAATGGGAGCTGGGCGCAAGCTGAAGTCCCACCGTAGGAGGCAGAAGTGGGCTGACAAGTCATACAAGAAATCTCATCTTGGTAATGAATGGAAGAAACCATTTTCTGGTTCTTCTCATGCCAAGGGAATTGTTCTTGAGAAGATGTAAGTAAATTTATTATCATGTTTATATATTGCTGCCCCCTAAAGTTCTTGTTGGTAATTGATTATTTTGACAAAATTATATTCTACAGAGGTATTGAAGCTAAGCAGCCGAACTCTGCCATTCGTAAGTGTGCTAGGGTTCAACTTATTAAGAACGGAAAGAAGATTGCTGCTTTTGTTCCCAATGATGGTTGCTTAAACTACATCGAAGAAAATGTAAGTAACTGTTTGATATACAACAAAGTTTTGATAAGGTTTTAAAAATCGTGTTTCCTTTTATACTTGTTACCCTGTAGCTTTTAAGTTTCTGCCAATAAGCGATTATTCACAATCTGACTGCACCAGCCTAACCCTTTATATCTGCAGGATGAATTGATAATAGTTTATTTTTAGATCACTTTTGTCCCTGTCAAAAGACATCAGTTTACAAACAAGTTATGCTTATTGTCAAGTTGATTTTATTTGTTTCAAGTGTCAACCTTATTTATTTTGTTTTATGTGAGCTGTCAATTTTCTCAAGTATGCATTTAGTTCCCTCAAAACTATGTTACTCATAAGATGCAATGAGTAGAGGATCTAGTCACGGTCTCATTAGCTTTTCTCTTTTCCTTATGCATTGTAGGATGAAGTTCTGATAGCTGGATTTGGACGAAAAGGACATGCCGTGGGAGATATTCCTGGGGTTCGTTTCAAGGTCGTCAAGGTATCTGGTGTCTCTCTCCTTGCACTCTTCAAGGAGAAGAAGGAAAAGCCTAGATCTTAGATTTTTTCCATTTTTGATGAAACCATGTCTGTCTCCCTTTTGTTTGATTGTTTTTCTGTTGAAGTAGCTTAAATGTTATCCTCGAATATTTTGGGCCGGATTATGTTTTTTTCTTAAATCTTTTTAATCAAGTGTTTGTTGCGGTAGTTTTGCTATTATGGAAAGCTAAGTTTTGGTATTAATATCATCATACACTTCAATATCTTTATATTTCTGTTTTTTTTCTTCTAATAATATATATATTTACGTCAACTGGATTTCTAGTTTCGCATAGAAATCCGAAGTGAGGTGTTGATGTTAAATTCAAGCGAGCTTATTTAAAGCACTCATATCATATGTGGCCTGTGTGACCTGCCTATAGTCTTGTGGGTCTGTTAATATTAGATTTTTATTAGATTAGTTGATCTTTTCCGCTTTTAGTGGAATCAATATCATAAAAGGTTTTCTTTGAATGAATTTTGGACGTTTCAAGTTTATAGTATAATCGACTTAGACAGCACGTTTCATTTTAAAAGATAAACACATCCTGTACTATAATGACACCATACTCCATCTTCTGTTCTTTGAAGATCATGTTTGTTTGGGTGAGTTAAACCATATTATAGCATTTTATGATGTATGGCATTTTGTAAAATCTTTAATTGTCTCGAGCAATATCAACTTGATAACGATACATGACTCAGCTGCAAGGGCGACTTGGTTCAGTGTATTCACAATAAACAACACTGTTTGAGCATAAAAAAAAATGTTTAGCATAGAATGGCAATTGCATCTACGAATTCACCATAGTTGTAGTTTTGATTCCAACACTTACACACCCACACCATGCAACCAAAAATGGGAGATTTGGATTCTGGTTTTGGTTGCTCGAAATCCTCCCATTCCAAAAGACCAAAACAATTATACGACATAAAACAAGTGATATTTCCTTTTATACTCGATACATTTTCCAGTTGTTTTGGAAATTTTGTAACAGTAGTAAAGCAAGCAAATCCTTTCGGAAAAACTGATACTCTTGTAGTAACTAGTAATAAAGTACAAATGACTCAATTTAATAAAATTACCAAAATGCATCTGCTTAAGGTTAAACAGAGCTTAAAAGCAGATATATAAGAAACTGTACATATTCAACTTGTGTTGGGCCACGAAATGCAAAGACTACTTCGTGACAAGATGTCCGACTCATTATCCGACAAAGAAAAATTTAACTATGGATAGCAGTAGTTCCAACCTACAGCACAAGCATATTTCAGTGCTTTTAGATGTTGTTCTTTATCCATGTACTCATTTCATGTGTACTGATAACGAACTAGTATGCCAGAACATAAGACCAAATTTCTTTCATTACCAATATCTGAATGATGAAGGTGTTTCCAAATTCTTACTGACGAAGTGGGCACTAGATCCATCAGCAAATCAGCTGTAAAATTAACATAAAACTTATATATCAGCCGATTAACGAAAACTTCCAAAATTCCGTCGTATACAGTATAGAAAAACGGGTTGAGTTGGAAAATATGGTAGTGAACTTGCCCCAACCAGGCGTGGGTCGGGGATTTTGGTGTTATACTCTTCAAGTCTTGTCTAATACCAATTGAACCAACAAAACATACATACATACATATAAACAGTAAGTACATGCTGACATACATATTTTGCTTATAAAAAAAACAAATGCAGTCTATTAAGCAAAAAATGAGCATTATAAGCTGCAACCAACACTTTTGTCTTTTTTCGCCTGTCTATGTATTATATCCCATTTGAAGGAACAAAAACTTTTGTCCCTTTTCGCCTGTCTATGTAGAAAAAGGTTGCTGATATTATTTGCATCCTTGAGTTTATAGAGCTTCTAAGCAACCAAGAATAGCTAGCTTTACTTACCAAAAAAAAATAAAATTAGCTAGCCTTTTCAGGTATCAAGAAAAAAACTACTTTTCTTGCTTAAAAGCTGCAGACAAAGGAACCCTTCGTCTCACAATAAAATTACTTGCGAGCTGTGACATACCAGAACTAAACCAAGAAATATAAAATCTCCATAAAATATTGACTATAATTCAAGATTTGAATATGCTAAATCTCACAAAACAAGATAATACGTTACTTTCGAGTCTTACTTATCACAACTGAACTACAAACATACATATATTGCAGCTTTTAAGTAAAAAGCTGAAGTTTTTTAGGTTAAGAAGAAAACCAGGTTCATTACAGGTTAAAGCTTCTAGCTTATTCAAGAAAAAAACGCCAAGAAGAGCTTAGCATTTAAGGTGGTCAAGAAATGCAGTCTAGATTTTAAGTTCAAAATAGGTAAGATTGCAAGATGCAAGTATGCAACGGAACAAGTCACAAATCTGAAAAATACAATACTAAGACACTAATCTCGAGTCTCGTCTATCACAACTGAACCAACACTAAAACAACATCTGCATCAAAACCCAAGTACCCGAAACATCATACTGAACAGTATAACCACATTTACACCTTACCCGAACAAAATTAAAATCCACTTATCTGCAAATAGGATTAGAAGCATGACTAACTACCAAAATCTAAAAAGAAAATCTAAACCTGGATGCAATTATTCTCTAATAATATTAATTATTGATCTCTACGTTCACTTGTCTAAAGTAATAGTACTACGTAGTATATTCTATATGATATTTTCCCCATACTCTGTACAAGTTTTTATCATAATTTGGTAGAGGATGAATGTTTTTTTTGTTGTTTGAAGATTTTAATCATAATAAATAGCAAAAGATTACTTGTTTATCAATTTTACCAAAATATAGGAGGGCCTGCTCTCTCCGCCTAGTTCATTCCCTGAGTATCTTGCACTCCGATAGTTATATGACAAGAATGTCTTCTAATTGGAAAGCTACGTCCTTTAGCTTGAGGTCTAAGTTTCTTGGTCATAGTGCCTTGGTCGACTCGGGCTTCACTGATTATCAAATCGGTTTCCTTGGAACCCATAATGTAACCAGCATTTGCTGCTGCGGAACAAACCAGCTTAAGAACCGAACGACATGCTCGATAAGGCATGAGTTCCAGAATCATAACTGTTTCCTCGTAAGAACGTCCACGGATTTGATCAACGACTCTTCGTGCTTTATGAGCAGACGTATGTATGTATTTACCTAATGCGTATGCTTCTGTTTTCTTCTCCTTCTTTTTAACCTGGTAAACCAAATGCCATTCATACATAATAAGCACAAAAGAAAAAATTAACTCATAAAGTGTAACAATAGCTTTTTTTATAAAAAAAAAACTAAGGTGTTTGTTATGTTAGCTTTTTTAGATTTTCAAAAGCTAGATTTTGAGTTAAAAATTACCAAAATTACTTTATCTACCTACTTGCACATCAAAATTTTCATTTTAATCAAAATCACCAAAAGCAATTTGGTGATTACCAGCAGTAATTAAAAGAAGTTGCATGTTTGGCTCCACCTTAACTTCTTTACTTACAACTGACTTATAACTTATTTTTTGACAAGTCATTCTTACTTATTTTAACATAAAAATTACCAAAACTACTAATTTTGCTGATTTTTTTTAGCTTTTTCACATAAAAATTGCCAAAACTAGTAATTTTCCAATTAAATCATTTTGCATTTCTACAAGTCACTTACATAAGTTAAAATAAGTAAAAAATGACATATCAATAAAAATAAGGTATAAGTCACTTATAACTAAAGAAATTGAAGTGGTGCCAAACATGCAGCTTCTTTAAGTCAGTTATAAGTTAAAATAAATAAGAAAGGACTTTTTAAAAAACAATTCATAAGTCATGTATAGAAGTTAAGTTAAAATAAGTAAAAATTTAGTTTTAAAAAATAAGTTATAAGTCACGTATAAGTAAGGAAGTTAATGTGGTGCCAAACATGCAGCTTCTTTTAATCATTTTTTTTCTCTTCTCATTGCTATTTCAAAGCATCTCTTTTGACAAAAAAAAAAAAAAGAAGCCAAATGTGTCCAATATTAATAAAATATACCTTGGATTTTTTCTCATTATTTATGATGACTTCCTGAGTATTTACCACGGGAGTAGAAGATATTGTGAGTTTTAACGAAGGTGGTTTAGGTTGGTTTAATGAGGAGAGAGAGAGGGTTTTTGGGTATAGAGAGGTTTTGGTAGAGATAGAGAGAGATACGAGGGAGGATGATGTGATATTTGACATTTTTATCGCCATTTTTGTTGTTACCAGAGCTTTCTCTCCTTTTCTGTAACTATTTCAATAAACTTAGCGAAAAATAAAGTTTAGGGTAATATATATACTATTGGCTAGGGTTTGGAAAAAAACGGAAAAACCGAATCGATAACCGAATCGAAAAAACCCGAAAAAGACCGAAATCGAAAAACCAAAAAATATAATGACCGTAATGATTTCCCCAAACACAACTTCGAGCCACCCGATAGTTCTTAAATGTACTTAATCTGATGTTCTTCATGTTTGTTTGGATGAGTGATATAATATGATATGAAATCACGTTTGGTATGATGTATGGCATTTTCGTACAATATTTTAAGTTTATCAACTTAAATATAAAATAATTTGAATATCAATTAATCTATGGTTATCTTTTCTGATGTTCATCATCTGTACATCACTACCAAATAAGTAAGTACTAGTAGCTTAAACAAGCAGGGTTAAGTTTGATAAATGTTAGATGTGCATATTATAGTTAGAAAATTGTATAATAGTTGAATGTTTTAAAAGAAGAAAGTTGGAATGTAGGCGTAAGTTGACCGCCTAACGTCTAATCATGCCTTTTAGCGCACCGGGTATGCTTAACTCCTCAAAAAAGAATGTTTTTATTTTTTGCTTTTTTTTGAAAACCTCATAACATTCTGAAAACTGCACAGATTTTTACAGAATTCTATAACGCTAATAAGTACTACTAGTTTTGTTTATAACACTTCCACTCTATATCAAGCAACAGAAAATTAAACCTTGTGGGGGATTTGAATCTCCAGTTTCGGTTGCTCTAAATCCTCTCATTTCAAAGACCAAAATATTCACACGACATAAAAGAATATATATTTCCATTTTACAGTCATTCATTTTCCAGTCGGTTTGCATATGTTTTCAGAAAAAGTGATACACTCGTAAGAAAAGCACAAATGGCTAAATTTTATAAATTTATCAAAGTACGTCTGCTAAAGTTAAACAAAAATTAAGCAGATATACAAGAAACTGTAGCATATTCAACTTGTGCTGGGTCACGAAATGCGAACACTAATTTGTGACAAAATGTCCAACTCATCATTTGACAAAGCATAAATAAATTACAGTATAGTAGTAATTCAACCTACAGCACGAGCATATGTCAGTAATCTTCGATTGCTTTTGTTTTTATCCATGTAATCATCTTATGTGTTCTGATAGCAAACTAGTATGCCGGAACATAAGACCAATCTCTTTCAGTACCAAAAATCTGATATACAAAGGCGTTTCTAATCCTTACTGGCAAAGTGAGCGCCAGTTCCATCGGCAAATAAGCTGCAAAATAAGGTAAAACTTCTACTTCAGCAGATTAAAGAGAATTTTCAAACTTTTATCGTAAATTTCATAAATGAAACCTTTTAAGTTATACTTCATGTTCTAAAGCTCGATTATAAACTTGAGATGAGTGAAGGAAATCTTATTTTAACATACTTAGTGAACAAATTTAACTCGATAATATTCCAAAATTTGACAGAGCATCCGCATGTGTTTTTTCAGGCAAGTATAACTGCATATGCACAATAAACAATTAAGCATCAAATAATATAAATACTGTTCATATCCAACTCTCTACGTTTTATATGCAGCTTTTGACACCTGAGCAGACTAATCAGAGGTGTGTTATAATTAGACGGGGCTACAAAGACCGGTCAGTTTGCTTGAGTTGTATAACACTGAAAATAACTTTTAACTCTTTGCAGGGTTGGTTTTAAGTTAGTCCCTGAAATAATATGGTCTAAGCCTCGGTTTACTTTTGTATCTGCCCTTTTCGTTCCTAAACCTTAGGAATTGTGCATTTTTCGTCCCTAAACTTAACACCTGTTCTTCTAATACTATTCCAATTTCTTTTTCATCATATTTAAATAGAGATTAGACATAAAGTTGGGTAGATTATTAAACAGAAACCAATTTAATTTTAAAGTATATAATACTCGATCATTCAGTAGAGAACTGATTAAAAAAAATTAGGACAAAGTTCATAATTTTTTGACTCAAAATGACATTAATCCCTTATTTGCACGACTATGAGATCATAATATCCCAAGAGATTTTACCTTTCAACTAAATGCTGTGTTGTAAATATTTCATCAATTATCTGCTGGTGGATACTCCGACGAAATCAATAATGTCATCTTTTCCATTTCTTCAGCAATAATCCCAGTTGAAAAATCAACTCTTTCAGCATTGTTTGGAGAGTTCTTATCAGTAAAAGGAGTCCTTGTCTCGTATATCTGACTAATCTTTAACGAATAGCTCAATAATTCCTCTGTATGGCCAAAATTCTTATGATTGGAAAAAGAACTGATATCATTTTCTTTCTGGAGATCACATTCTTGGTTCTCCTTCTCGGCACTTTTATAAGGTGAATTCCAGCTATTACTAAGACGTTTTATCTCAGATTTATCATCGTCCGTCTTTCCTTGGCAAAGTATTTCTTTCTCATAAATATCTTCATCCGTCGGAGCAATCTTCACATTCGCCAAGTTGGCACTAATTTTTTCCTCTTGGTTCATTTCAACTCGCTGAAAGTGTAGGTACTGGCTGTAGAGATATTCGGCTAACTTTACTTCCAAGTTCATCTCACTCTCCACATCTTGACTAATTTTATCATCATTGGTCTTCTCTTCACATACTAGTTTTCTTTCACAAAGAAGACGTTTTGTCTCAGATTTTTCATCGTCCGTCTTTCCTTGGCACAGTATTTCTTTCTCATAAATATCTTCATCCATGGGAGCAACCTTCACATTCGCTAAGTTGGCACTAATTTTTTCCTTTAGATTCATTTCAATTCGCTGAAAGTGTAGGTACTGGCTGTAGAGATATTCGGTTAACTTTACTTCCAAGTTCATCTCACTCTCCACATCTTCACTAATTTTATCAACATTGGTCTTCTTTTCGCATGCTAGTTTTCTTTCACAGATAACCATCTCCATATTTCCTGAGTTCGCAGTCATGTTTACCCCTAAGTTCAACTCACTCTTTGAATCAACTAAATCAATATTCTCGGTGGTAAATATTGCATCATTACCCCCACAATCAAAATTTTCTCTATCCACTGGACCAATCTTAACATCCTCTGAGTTGGCACTCAAATTGAAGTCCATGTGCATAGTTTCCTTAACATCTTTTAAGCTAATTTTCCTGGTGATGGATGTGACATCACTGTTCTTTTCTTCGGATAACATCTTTCTCTCACAAATATAATTTTCTCCATCCGCTGGGACAATCTCGATATCTGCTGAGTTGGCACCCGTCTTTATTTCCAAGTTCAAATTATTCTTCAAATCAACTGGACTAATTTTCTCAGTGATAGATATTACATCTTTGTTATTTTCTTCAAATGCCATTTTCTCATTGCAATAATAACTTTCTTCATTCAGTGGGTCAAATGTCACAATGACTGAGTTGGCAATTGATTCTTTTTGCAACGTCGTTTCACCCTTCAAATAAAATGGACCAAAATCTTCAGTAATTGATTTTACATCATTGCTCTTTTCTTCAGATGCAATTTCCTCCCTGCAGTCATACAAATCTCCATTTTCTCGAACAATCTCCGAGTTCACCAGATTAACCTTCATATTCTCATCCAAGTCAACATCACTCTTCAAATCAGCTATCCTATTTGTTTCGGTGACAATGCTTACATCTTTGTTCTTTTCTTTCAATTCCATTATCCCATCGCAAAAAAGAACACCTCCATCTTCTGAGACAATCTTTGAGTTCACCAAATTGGCACTCATCTGTTCATCTAGATCAGCACCACTCTTCAGATCAGCTGAATGACTATTTTTCCCACTGATTTTTACATCATTGTACTTATCTCCGGATGCCGTTTTCCCCTTGCAATCACATATATCTCCAATCAGGGGAACTAATTTTAAAGTTACTAAGTCGGCACTTGTCTCTTTGTCCACATCTACTACACTGATCATTTCAGTCTCTTCGCAGTTTACAACTGAAAGCTCCTTAACTCCTGTTTCCTTGGTGTTTAAATACTCTTGTTCTTTTTTTTCTTTTTTAGAGAGAGGCGACAAGTTAAGAGGGGTTACGACATTTTCTGGAGAATCATAGACCTTGGTGGAAGCATTTGATACCTTTTTAGATGGTCGAGGAGAAGCAGATTTCTGGGTGTCACGCTTTATGTTCCCAACGGGGTTTGCAAGTCTGGCAGGTTGAAGCTTTGGAGATTTAGCCTTACTTGAAACACCAGTTGGGGTAGAGACGTCTTTTTCGACTTTTGGACTAGATGGTATACCAGAGCGAGATTGTGAACTTCCACTCGGGGTATTGGAAGCAGCTTTCACCTACAGCAACAAATTTTATGCACTGTATAAGTGTTTTTAGCGTAAGAACTTTTTCTGAAAGGAAGCTACACATGTTTTTTATGTGGAGGGATAGTCCCTTTTACATCATTTAAAGAAAGGCTAAAAGCAGGATCAAACTTGACCAAATCTTGTTTAGTTTTTCGTCTTTATTTTTGCAGTATAAAAAACCTAAATCTATCTTTCTTCTAATAAGCATATAACAAAAGAAGATGCACATGTTTATACAAGTAACAATCCCTACAACAACATAGCATGCATCAAATGCTCTATTTTAGTGATTCTATTAAATTTTAAACAATCATATATAGCTCCCTATAAAAAGAATAGATAGAACTAGTTGAAAAGATTTTGCTATTTGATCATTATCTCCCGTTAAAAAGTTAGGCTCGCAAAACTTAAGCTTATTTGGAATGGAAGGAGTATTATACAACACATTTACATCCTACCGTCCATGATTCTGTTATCTATTGCCAGAAAGTTACTTTCGTGCCATTCACGAAACAATAAATAAACAGAAATAATAGGCAAAATAAAACTTACACCATCAAAAAACCCGATCTTTGGCGATGGCATACGCAGGCCCGAAGGTTTTGCTAATTCTGATTTATTAGCCTGCCCCTTCTGTGTCAAACCAGCATTTAATCTTTCACTATTTAATGGCGGCATTTTCACACCTGAAGGCTTAGCAGATGCAGGTTTAAGGGGTGGTCCTCTTTGTGCATTTGTTTTCTCACTATTTGGCCGCTGCATCTTATTTTCATGTCTCTCCAAACCTCTATCATTAGATCTACGAACATTACTCAGAGAGGGAGCATTAGAACACTGATTGACACTGGAAGTTGACGAAGATGAAGCTACGGACCAATCACTAATAGAACTAGCTGGGGATATACTAGTAGAAAGCTTCGATGACCTTGATGATGATAAACCATTATTATCACCTTTTTTCTTCATAGCTAAAATAGAAGGTGGTTTTAGAATAGAATTCGTAGATGTTGGGTTAACAGATCTTGTAGAGATTCTCCTTGAGTTAGAACTATCAGATGAAGAATTTGAGTTTGGTGGATCTTTTTTATTTGTTGCACTAGAAGTACTAGAAGAGGATGATTTCGAAGTTATGACAGGCTTCAGCACAGTTCTTCTAGGACCAGTTAAGCTAGAGACTTTTGGTCCTTTTGGAAGTGGCGCCAATTTAGCAACAGCTGTCACAATGGCTCACAGTTAATATATGTCTAGAACTCTTAGCAAAGGTATTAGAAACCTTGTATGCAAAAAGGATATATAATTTTAGTTCACCGGGTTTACCATTACTTCAGTTTGAGATGTTCTCTTGTTACCTTCATGTGATTATTTATCGGGTAAACTGTAAATAACCCTCACGTACTATGGGTGTTTTGCATATAACCACATGAACTTTTGCAATTTGAATTTATTCCCATGGACTCTAAATAAGTTTTGCAACCGAAACTCCCATATCCAACTTTAAAATGACATAACTTTGCGCTTAATAATCTATTTGGGAGAACTTGATTTTGTTTTCATGTTTCCTTTTAAGATCTATGCAATTGGGAACAGCTAAATGTCTGTTGACACCAATATATTATGTAAATATCATTTTTTTAATGACTGTTTTCGTTAGGCTTACCTTGTGTGCAAAGAAAATGACAGGACACTGAATACAAAATTATGCCATTTTAAACTTGGTCATTTCGCTGTTTGCAAAAATTTAAAAGCAGCAATAGTACATGGGGGCCATTTGCATTTGCCTATGTTTTGATAAGAGTGAAAAAGAACAGAAAGCTCTTATACAAAAGTAATAAATGGCATGTTACCCTGATCCAACAAAAAGTTACTTACAGGAAGTGCCTTTTGCTTTATCATTTTCCAATTGGACTTGGTTTGCTCTCAGAGAAGACCTTCCCAGGGCAGCCGACGGTCCCGGAATAGGTCTATCATTTGGTCTTGTTGCCTTCTGAAGGGATGGCGTTGGGACTCTAGATCCAGCAACAGACTTCTTTGAAGTACATATACAATGTCAGATAAAACTTGAAATCAATATGAGTTGTAGAAAGGTGCATACAAAGTTAACTGACTGGTTTAAATTTCCACCACTCTGTACACACAATAATTTGTACTTCTTATTTTGTGCATGACATAGTAAAAAGTGAAAGAACATGTACGGAAAAAGAGAATTAAAGCCTTTAATTCTCTTTTTTCATACATATTTTTTAAAGGCTATTTATTCTCTGACGACAAAGATTTTTTGAGGAGTCAAAGGCAACCAAAAAGAAGCCTTCTCATTCAAATCTTACATAATTATATTTTGGAAAATAATCTTTTAAAAAGTAAGGTTTAAATGACCAACATCAAACAAGTATCAGTTTTAAACTTTTCGATACAACAACTCGGATAATTGACGTCGTAGCTTCACATGCAGTATAGAAAATATAGAAACATGTCTGCATCATCTTTACAATAGACATATAAACATCTCGAGAAAACACCTGACTTACATGTATGCCTTTAGGGCTGTTAGAGCTCTGTATGGTCAGCTTTCCTGCTGTCTGCATGCGACTAATTTCTTTTTTGGGACCAGTACTTGACTTTGCCTGCATAATTTCAAGCTCGTGATTAACCATTAACAAATTTAGTTATTAAGCTGGTAGATAATAGTCTTTATTTCTCACTTACCACGTTTTTGGAGGCCAAATCCTCATTTAAAGCTGCAAAAAAGTTATAATAAAATCAATAGGTTGTAACTGTAATCATCAAGAGTATGAGATTAGCTGATTCAGCTGTTGCTAAAACAAGATTGTAGTTCTTTTACCACAAGCAAACTTAGCAAATTCGAAAATCAAGTGGCAATGAGAATAAGGCTTTATCTGTTACAGCTTAGAAGCCTACTTCGTGTTTCTATGGATTTTTTTCCCTTTACAGCAGGATTAGATCTGGTTAACCATCTTCGGAGTTTGCTGGTCTAGTGACCTGAATAAGTTAGAAGCTTTAAGCTGAATGAATGTAGCCTTTTTCTATGAACCTCAAAAAATTCTAGCCTAAGTGATTAAAAGCTACTACCAAACAAGTCCTAACAGCATCCAATACACAATTAAAACACACAACTAAGGCGGTTGGTGCTATGGTATGTCAGTCGCATAAGGGAGACACTTTGGTAATTGCCAAAATTTTAAAAACATACAGAAATAGTTCCTGCTAAATCACTGGTATTTAAAACTATAGTAGTATAGTACTCAATTTCCAGTGCTGGTATACTTACGGGAGGTAGCTCTGATGGAATTATCTCTACTAGACTTTAAGCTTGATTTCTGAATCGAAGCTCTAATGTCTTCAAACAAATCAAGTTCAAGACTTTCCAATGTCAAGTTCTCACTCCCTAACGTAGAGAGAGAGTCAGTGGATCTGTATATATCCTCTTCAATTCCAGGAAGAACCTGGCTTTTGCTAATGCTGTCACCTCCGTCAATCATGCAAGACAACTCATCAGCGTCTAAGACACCTGATGTAGATAAATAAATAAATAAACAAGTGTTTCACTGGATGACCATGGCTTGTTCAGAACATTGAAAATAAGTGTGATTATATAACAAGTGTCAGCTATACCTGCACTTGTAAAGAAAGCAGCATCCCAAGCTAAGCTTTTGCGCATGTTACACTTTCCAACTTTCTTAATCTTTTCTACTTCACATGAATCAAGAGGTTGAGAAAAGTGTTCCATCTGTGAAGTGATTGTAGCACAATCCTCTGCTTTCCCTGCATTACAAGCTCATGCATCTCAAAACTCTATGTTTTATATCTAATTTTGTAAACAATACAAATTAGCATGGTCATACGAAGTACTCAAGAATTTGAATAAAGGAAAAGCTGACATCACAGATCTTTGAATACTATAATCCCAGCTGAAACAATCTGATAGCAAACATTTTTGCATTAATTTCAGAATAATCTAACCAAACCAACATAACACGCATTTCTGTCACATTTAAACTATCATTTTTAAATTCAAGCATAGTACATCGTAGCTTTCACAACTTGATATGTTTATTGGTCAAAGTTGAACACCAGGCTATGTCAGTGATAGCACTATGAGTATTCATTACGTCTTTAAAGCAAAATTATATAAGAAAAATACTCCCTCCGTCCCTATTAAAGTGTCCCACTTTATGAATAAACGTGAGCTAAATTATAAAAATTAGTGGATAAATAAATAGGGACGGGGGAGAATAAATCAATTTATCAAATCATTGATCGACCTCAGCATATTTCAAAATGGCTGTTGGAGCTCTCTCCAAACTTAAAATTTAATTGAAACTCAGACCCAAGTGAGAAGATTAAAACCTCAGTTTTTTTTTACTTTATGTGTCCCCTCCCCAAAGATATAGATACAACACTAGAAAACAAAATACAACATTAACCGGGATCCCGACCATTAAATTTCTTCTCATGCCAATTTTAACAATTTAGATTTGCCAAAAACATGATGCAAGTTTAAGAATGCAGCAAAAACTGAACGCTGATCATATGGAATACACTGAATGGTTTTTAATTTGGTAATACTGTATCGGGCAACAAAAACCATCCCAAATAACACTGAGAAATCACAAGTAGGGGGGAAATCATCTCATTCAATCAAGTGGACCTATGATAAACTCTTTCAAATCCATCTGTTGCAAATCATGCAACTCTCTTAACACCATTAATCATGAAAAATAAATAACAATAGAACTTGCCCTAAATAGGTACTCTTCCATTTGTAAATTCTTCTACATAAGGAAGAAAATCTGATTTTGACCAAAAATAGCATGTAAAATATAATATTCACCCTCAAACAGTTTACTCCCTCCGTTCCCATTTAATTGTCCATTACGAAACTACGTGCAATTTTGACCGGCTTATAACTTGTATCAAAATTGTCGGAATGAATTTTTTTAAAAGTTGATCATATAGTTCAAATGTTAAATTTTATGATTAGATTTTAAAAAAATTCATTTCGACAATTTTGATACAAGTTATAAGCGGATCAAAACTGCACGTAGTTTCGTAGTGGACAATTAAATGGAAACGGAGGGAGTATTTCTTCTTCTGCCTTACTTGATGAGTGTGATTTATATGAGAAATCATAAATACAAACGAACATCATAACATGTTACGGAAGAAAATTAACCTTAACTTTTTTTTTGGATTTTTGTAAATTGGTAGATGCAGTTAATCTAATAATTTACTTTTTCTTCCGCATTTCTGCTTTTTGAGCAAAATTACGAAAAAGAATAAGATCCTAACACATAATTAATGATTGAATTAACTCATCCTAAAATCTCATCTTATTGAAAAAAAAAGATTAAATTTTAGCACTAGTATTGAAAAACACATCATGTCTCAATCAGAAATAAAATTCCCAACTTGTAAATGAAAACTATCAAAAGAAACATCCACAATCTGATCATATATTAAAATCTAAAATGTTAACAATCATAAAAAAAAAAAAAAAAATTCCCAAATTTGGCTGTTCTTTTTTCCTTTCTGGGTATTTAGTAAAAGTATTAAAAAATCCAAATCTCAATAGATTAAAAAATTGGAAATCTCAATCGGATACAAAACCCTAATTTGTAAATCACTATATAAATGATTGTAAATCGGATAAAAACCTTAAAAATTAATTGATAAAAAAAGGGTTTTTAACTTTATCTAGGTTTTCAACACAGTATCGAAAAACCTCGAAATCTAAACAAGTAATTAAAACCCTTTACCCTAATACGTAAACCAGTGATTATAATTATTCTAATAACACTAAATCGGAAGAAATTAGAGAAATTCAGATCCGTACAAGCAATCAAACGATAAAACTGAGAAAATTAAAACAAAAATATGGCAAAAAAAAATGGGATAAAAAGCGATAAAAGGGGAATTAAAAGGTCACCTAGGTTTAGATCGTCCATTGTACAGATCTAAAGGTCGAAATTCGGCAGAGATATCAAGTATATATAAATAAATTTATATAAATATCTGTATATATATTTATATATATATATATATATATATTTATAGAGAGAGAGAGAGAGAGAGAGAGAGAGATTTTGAAGTGGAGAGTAGGCGGTTCGTTTGAATTTGTTGATAAAATAATTTTGATTAAAAAAAATAAAAGGAATAAAAAGAGAGACGCTTTGCTTTGGTCCTTCTTTTTTGGTCTATTTTCATCTTAACCTACAAAATAGGAAAATAGACCAAAACTACATATTTACAATTTGACAATTTTAAACAGACTTTTCAAGTACTTAAATATTATTTAATTGATGAAAATAGGAAAATTTATAATACCAATCCATGTAGTAACACCTTTTTTTCATCCATTAAATTTGAATTTGTATTTTCTCCATCACAATTATTGTGAAAAAGGCATCTACAAAAATAAGTCTTGGACAGTTTATTTGTGAAAAATTATGTATACACAAAAATGAACCGCACCTAAAATCGGGTAAGTTCTAATTGTTCAAGTTGACTCTGTAGTAATACGCTCGGCTAAGCCGTATTTAGCCACTCCAGGAGCAACAGTTCATGGCCATTATGGTGAAATCTTTTATGAAGGAGATACATTAGTTACATTTATGTATGAAAATAAGATCACTAATCATATACAAATTACATTATTGTCGTATTTGTATACAAATAGATATCTGTATATAAAAGTTAAGAGGAAAAGTATACATCGAT
The DNA here is from genome assembly GCA_963682055.1 of Primula veris. NCBI lineage: Eukaryota > Viridiplantae > Streptophyta > Magnoliopsida > Ericales > Primulaceae > Primula > Primula veris. The sequence goes on from OY821749.1 coordinate 29,009,337, forward strand.
TTCTATTTCTTTTTCTAATTTTATTAGGAGTAAGTAGACAGTAGACGGAGACACTCTTGGCGATTTAATCCCTCTCTATTCTGAAATAAATTAGCAAAAGATTAATTTTTACCATGTACTTGAGTAAAAAGTTTCATTATTTTGCATTTTAGCCTCCCCAGAACATGAGTAAAAAAAAAAAACTTTCGATGATATTTGTTTCTCTGATTCATTCTCACAGTGTTTCAAAATGACGAGTAATAGAATCGACATGTTTATAATTGTCCAGAAATAATATTGTTGTAAGAGCGGGTTAGTGATAGTAGAAATTCACAAACAAATAATGGTTCTAGCACTCTCCTTAAGTCTATACCTTTGTTCCTGTGCCGAAATCATAAAATTTATCACTTTTTGTTAGGATTCCGATGACATGTGTCAACAGAAATTTCGAGGTTTAGTTACAAAACATATGTAATTAAAGTAAGTGCTCATCATAATGTACAATTAACCACGAATTAGACTGGAGAAACAAAAGTCATGTTCTTTTTCAAGGAAGCTGTTGAATACCAGTTGATAATTCAGGAAGCTGTTGAACAGTTGTTAGTTCTATGTACGAGCGATATTTGTAGTGTAAAGTTCATCCCCAATTTACCAATGTATTTTCTCCGTGACAGAAAAAGTAAATTATGACTTGTGTGTGGAGTCTCTGAACTTCAAAATCGTTTTCAAATACTAGCTTATCGGACCAAACGAACTTTATGTTATTGTCATCATTTTTGTTGGTATTCAAATTACTGAATCAATTCCAAATATACATGTTAACATATACAGAAAACAATATGGAGCTAGAGCATGTACATATAACAAGACATCGACAAGGCAAAGCAAACATTAACGATAACAACAGTAGCTAGCAAGTTCCCTTTTGCAGTACAAACTTATCAACTAATTACTATTGATACTTTCTCTCTAAAACCCACACTTTAACAATATGAGTTTGTACTTGTCTAGACAGAATATTCTTGAAGAATTCTAGCACGAGCTTTCTCGTTCTAATAAATAGAAGGTTCTTCTATGGGCAAACAACGTGGCAAATGATCGGAAAAGGCCCTAGGCTCTAGGAGACTAAGACCAGATGGCCTGCTACAACTATCAAATTCAGCAAGCCTTCTTGTCCAGCAGCAAAATGGGGACGAGTATTAGAGAGATTACGGATTCCAACTAGAGCAACAAGCATTGACATTTTATGCCGTTCTTAAATAGGAGGGGGTTATATCATTGTCTGGGATTATGAGCCTAAAAATCCTATCGGAACTATGAGGATGATGTAGATTACAAAGACAAGTTTGTTAAGGGCATTATAGCGTTTGATGCCTATACTTGGGCAGGTAATAACGCCTGCCTATTAGATCTCTCAAATCTTTTGTTTCTGTATTTAAACGTTGGCCTCAAATTTTCCTAAAGCCAAGATGCAGTAGGAAAGTTTAAACAGGAAACTGCTATTCGACAAAGAAATGATCTAGCTAGTCATGCCTCAGACGTCCCCTGATAACTTATGCCTACTTTGACCTTCATGGCTATTTTTTTTTTGTTTATAAAGAGAAACTAATCCACTTTACAGTTGCATCAATATCAAAACAGGCATATTACTATAACCACAAAGGAAGTCAGTGAAACACGATAAACATAAATAACGAATTTCACCTTGGAAAAGGAAAAATTAAATTTCTGAAAATTCCAAATTCAAGCAAGTCATCAGCTGAATGATTCACAACCAAACAATGCTACTGGATGAAAAGATTAATCATAAACCAAAACAACTTTGCTGATTTTGGGAAATTCGGCTTCAACTTTTCAACAAAATACGCCAGCTTATTTTATCCCGAGAAAATAATTTGGGTTAATTCAGCTAATACTTTTCAAAATTTTCAGGCTAGAACATCAACTACAAAGAAAGGACTTTTCAACTGACCATCCACACACGGTACAATCTAATAACAAATAAAACGTGGTCAAAAGTTGCAACCAAACAAACCCTTTAGGCCTATTAAGTAAAAACACCAACCTCCAATACCAACTCTTTCTTAAAATAGGAAGACGAAATGAACATCATGGTCAGAAAACAAGAAACATACTACAAAATAAGTTTTATCCTTGCTCACTACCTTTTGCGCATATGTTCTCAACCAACATATTCACCCTAACAAAAGAAAGAAGTTCCTTAGAGAAATTCAACACCAAAATAGAAAAAGTGCAAAGGTGATAAGTTGTACAAATACCTAATATTTAATCTCACACCAACTATCAAGCATCATTGACTTCCGCCGATTTCGCACCTTTTTTGCTTCGTTTTTTTGCAGGAGAAACCGAGTCCTGTTTCGTAGGTAAGTAATGAAGGCGATAACTGACCAAAGAAGGCCCAAAAATACTGAATTTCCCAGAACTGCTAAAAGCAGTTTCAGCATCCACACGTCTCTTGAATATCACCTTAGCTCGTTTACTCTTCTTGATTACCTCCGTCCCTGTTTCCTTCAGAGGCCCATATCGCCTAAATATGCTATTGAGCTCATTTTGCGAAGGAACCGAATCTAAATCGCTGAAATTCAGAATAAGTGCAGTTGGATTGCATTTTCCGTCGCTAACATGATCACCGGTTCCCAAATTATTATTGTCACCAATTTCTATATTGACATGATCACCAGCTTCCATATTGACATCATTATCAGTTTCCATATCGACATCAACACCAGTTTCCATATTGACATCATTATCAGTTTCTATATAGACATCATCACCAGTTTCCGCTTTGGGGTCAGATTCAACAGACGCGACTTCATTACCAATTTGAGTCTCAGGATTTGTTGAATTTTCATCTGGGATCTCAGGTTCGAACAAAACTTGTTCTTGAACATCACCTACAACAAGCCTATCGGTCCAGTAAGAGTCTTCAAAACCCTCAACCACAAAATCACCCATGAATTCGTCAGATAACCCTTCTCCTCCCTCCCTTTTTGGGGATTTATCATTTGACTTTTCCTGTTCTGATTTCTCAAGAGAAAGCTGGTTTTTCATATCAGAGAAGAAACTAATAATCGAACCCAAGGAGCTATACCCTCTGATGGGATCTCTAGCCATAGCACATAAATGAATGAAAATTTCGTCCGGTGAAAGTTTCTCAGCTTTAATAACCTTTTTCCTACCCCTTTTTTTACCACTGCTCAAAATACTACCGTCTCCCCCATCCTTAAGAGCCGGAATAACACTACAAATTCTTTTCCCAATATTAGAAAAACCTTTTTTTGTCGTTTCTAAGGACAAATCTGTCTTCTCTTCCACCATCTTGTCATCAGTGATATTTGTATCCACCTTTACTTTCTTAGAAGACGGCAAAGTTGCATCTCCTCCAGCCTTAATTCTCTCTCTTTCCTTCGGAGCAACAGAATCGCAAGCAATTTTCTTTCTCTTCTTAAAACCTTCTTTAATGCCCTTATGTTTCCCCAAAGGAACATCACCATCCTTTTCGGCACTTGACAGCTCACCAAACATTTGAACCTCTGGCAATTCATTAAACCCCTTATGTCTATTAAAAGCCAATAACTGCGCCCGTGCTGTGACAAAATCCAACCTACCAGTCCTACCACACGGATTCTTCGCCAAACCTTCCATGTAACTAACCAAATCCAACGGCACAAAACTTTCCCCGCCAAAATCCCCACTCACATCCCCACCTTCCCTCTCACTAGATTCTTTCCGAATACCAGCATTAACGATCCTCTGAGTCTTAATCTTATCATAAACATCATCCGACAAGCATTTACAAGCTAGCCCGTATTCAACTCTCCTCGAGACCTCTCCCAGAGCACAATCCATGGCATCGCAAAACGCTTCCGCTTTGCTCTGTTTCTCCATATTAACAAAGTGCTCTTTAAACGGCTTTATTTTCGCTGGTTCGTTAAATGCAAACGTCTGGTCTCCGAAATAAGCTATCAGGAACCCATCTTTTTTGGAATGTTTTTGAGCTTTTCCCGAAGAGTCGGAAGGGTTAAATATCTGACCTGGCCACCATGGGTGGCTCCTAACTTTACCCCAAACCAAATCAGTAACAAAGAAACTACCTTCATCTTCCTCATCCTCACTAACACCAGAATTCGTCTCTAAACCAACCCCAACATCACCCGACAAACCATCATTTTTTCCTAATCCGGTTTCATCCATAGCATCCCCAAACTTCTCACCCTCAATTTTCTCATTCTCCGTGTAACTATCAGTAACCCTAACATCAGTATTCAACTCGAAAACAACCCCGCCATCACCCTCAATCTTTTCATATTTTCCGCGCAAATCATCGTTATTTTCAACTAAAGTCTCATCCATAGAGGCCCCATATTCTTCTCCCTCGGTTTTCTCTTCCTCACCCACAATTTTTACAATATTTCCATCCAAACCATCGTAATTCTCAACTAGGGTTTCATCCATAGCGCCCCCACCTTCTTCCCCCATAAAATCCCCAAAATCATTTTTCTCATCATATTTAATATTTTCCGTAATAACATCAGAATTTGACCCAAAAACAACCCCACCAACATTACCGTCTCCAACAAGGGTTTCATCCATTAATTCCACAAACTCATTTTTCTCATCATATTTAACATTTTCCGTAACATTAACATCAGAATTTGACCCGAAAACAACCCCACCATCATTATCCATAAAAACCCCAAATTCTTTCCCCTCAATTTTCTCACCATCAATAATATTTTCTGTAACCCTAACATCATCCGCATCTTTCTCTTTTATTTCAGACAAATTATCAATTTTATCGTTTTCACCAGGAAAATCCCCAATTTTAACCTCTGTATCAGACATTACGAAAAACCCTAGAAACAGAAATAATAATAATAGGATAATTAGATTTCTTTCTATTTCGCGCACGTGTACATATATGTGTATATATATAAATATATTATTATTATTATAGATTGTAGAAGTGGTGATAGAGAGTTAGGGTTTTACCTGGTTCGAGAAATTGCTGATTATTGAGAGAGAGAAAGAGAGAGATAATAACACGTAGCGGGTTTTTAGTTGTAATGACACGTGGCAAGATCCATATAACGTGTCTTTTGTTTTTAATTTAGGTAATTCACTATTTTGAGTTAGAGATTTTAAATTAGTGTTGCCAAACATACTATTTTACGGATTCTCCGATCCATTTTATAATCACATATTTAATATATTTTATTATGTAAAACTGTGGGACTTATTGAATATGTGGTTATAAGGTAGGTTGGAGGAGTTCTCTTGAAGGACCAAATAATTTATCATTTTACGGAGTTCAACATAGTTATAGTTCACTCCGGGTTTTGAAGGATAAGTATTATTTATTAACAAATGTGTAGTTATTAAATTATATACATATGAGAACTTAGAGTGGACCAATATTGTAGAAAGAAAGTTTTTAATGCAACCGACAACACGAATGGGAAATCGAATGCAACCGAAAACACGAATGGGAAATCGATACGGTCAGAGTGAATATGTGAAAAGTGTCACAAAAATACGATTGAGATGTTTTACTAACCTATAAAAGTAGGGAAGTGGTAAATGAGAGGCGAGAAAGTGTGAGCAGTGTCACAATATTATAACTGGGGTTTAATTATAATAGTAGGTAAGTGATAATCTAGAGATGAGAAACGAAATGTTTGATATGCAAGACTAGTCTCCTAATATTTATGGTTTTTTACTTATGAAATTCGCAAGACGGGTTGCGGATAACAATATTATCCTTAATTTGTGTTTTGAATTCTTTCCAAAGTTGGCTGAGAGAATTTGTAAGCTGTATCATTTTATTTAGTAAATACATTGTCAATTTTATCTTCATTGCCAAGTAACTATGATCATTTCCTTTAATATAATTGTCTCATTAGTTTTCTTTAAGCCACTTTTTCACGTTAAGCCTTGATTAGCTCAGGCTCGTCACGAGTCTACCGCTTAAAAAGCCTCTCTATATCGATGATTCAATATGAAATATTGATTATCTTTGATATGACTGAATACGTGTATGTTTTGCATTTGGAAACTGAAATGATTATTGATCTTTTTGAGTAACTGGAATAATTAGCGATCCTTTATTATACTGTTAGGACCAGATTTCTGGTCTAAATATTGTTAATTGTCTATTGGTTTTTACTAAATAAATCCTAACTGTTATTAAGAACTAAGACAGGATTGACAGGTTCCAAGTACCAGTTGCAACCTCAGTTACAACCTACTAAGTTAGTAGTATTAGGTTTCAAGTACTGGTTGCAACCTTAGTTACAACCTGTGGTGACAGGTTTCAAGTACCAGTTGCAACCTCAGTTGCAACCACAGTTCAACCTGCTGTTAAAACAGAATTCTGTCTTGTTTCATTATTCTACATTACTAATTGTTTAATGCTAATCATTTGTTTTAAAGTATGTAGGATATATTCTCATAAGGTCTTAAACGTGTATATGTGTTTATTGAGAATATTAATGTGTTAAGGAAAGATGTTTATAAAAGATATAAAGAGATTAGTTTATAAGGTTATGTTTCCTTTTAATTTATATATCTCTATTCTTATGCTTGTCCTTATCACTTGATTCAATCTTTTGATTCTTAGAATATTCAGTAAAGATATGTATAAAGATTGATTGATATGCGGAGTTAAATGTTTCATATGTTTATGAAAAGATATTATCTTTAAGAGATCATATCTTTATATGTTTCCTTTCAAAGGAAAAGATTAACTCCTACTTTCAAGTGTGTTACTAAACAGGTGTTAATCAAAGATGATTAGAGTCAATCCATGCTGAAGAATCTCGTGATACTTGGAGAGATTGAAGCTAATCAACCAAGTCAAAAGCAATCAAAAGATATTGAAGATAGAAGATTGTTTTTACTTGTTTATATACTTAGTAACTTAAGCTTGTAAAGGTGTGTGTTCTAAATTATAAAGAACTTATTTTCTAGAGAGAATACACGTGAGCTTTAAAAAGAAAAACAATGGTGGGATGCCATTGATTTATAAGTGATAGTTATAGAGTAGGAGCAATATAGTGATAGGCAGAAAAACATAGAGGGAGTCTAAGTTTTTCATTAAGACTTGAGTCATATATTGTAAGCTTTTTATAATATCATAATCTGGGTAAGTGCCCCGGAGACGTAGCCTAGTTAGGTGAACTCCGTTGTTAAATGTGCGTGTGAATTATTTCCAAGTACATTTAATTTTAAAACAGTTTCTGTCCATTAATACACTTGGTTCAAACTGCAGTTCCAACCTCACTTGAAACCTTATACACTTGGTTCAAACTGCAGTTCCAACCCCACTTGGAACCTTACTGCAAAACTGCATCTAGAACAACGGATAGGAATTTCAATTGGTATCAGAGCTTCACACTAGATCTTACTTAGTGTGGATCCTGTGTTCTAGTAACAATGGACTTAATGAGGGAAGGAAACGCCTTCAACAAACCTCCATTGCTTGAAGGAGGAGTAAACTATGGAGTATGGAAAATTAGAATGAGGTCCTTCATCAAACAGCAGAATGAACATGCATGGAAGACTGTTATGTATGGATGGGAGGCTCCAACTACCATGGATAATGAAGGAGAACTGATTCTCTTACCTGAAGACAGATGGTCTGCTGAAGAAGACAGAAAATCAAGTGCCAACTCAACAGCCATAAACTTGATTTTTGCTGGTGTAACTCTCAGCGTATTCAGGTATATCTCTCATTGTGAAACAGCTAAAGAAGCATGGGATATTTTGCAAGTTACTTTTGAAGGAACAACTAAAGTAAAAGCTTTCAAACTTCAACAGTTAACTACCCAATTTGAGAACTTAAGAATGGAGGAAGATGAAAACATTGAACAATTTAATGGTAGAATCTGCCACATTGCTCATCAAGCTGGAACATTAGGTGAAAAATACAGTGATGCTAAGCTTGTTAAGAAAACTCTTAGGTCACTCCCAGAAAGGTTTGAAATTAAGGTCACAGCTATTGAAGAATCAACTGACTTAGATAATCTTAAACTTGAAGAACTCATAGGAAATCTTAGTATACATGAACTGAAATTCTTCAAACATAAAAGACCAGAAAAGGGAATAGCATTTCAAGCTAAGAAATCTGAATCTAATACCTGTGATAAAATGAGTGATGAAGAACAACTAGCTTTCTTTGCAAAAAAGGTGTACAAGAAGTTTTATAAGAAAAAGGAGGATGATACTGGTTCATCTAAAAACTTTCAGAAAAAGGATAACCAGTTTAAGACAGAGTCTAGATTCAATAATAACTCTACAGGAAAGTGGAATTCCAAAGAAAAGGATAACAAAGAATACAAATCTAAAGAGATTCAGTGTAGAGAATGTAAAGGTTTTGGTCATATTCAGGCTGAGTGTGCAAACACTTTAAAAAGAAACAAAAATGCTTATATAACCACTCATAGTGATAGTGATTCTGAGAGTAACAGTGATGAAGAGGATGGTTCAAATTTTGTTAATTTCATGGGAATAATCACTGAAAAAGAACTTACTTATGAAAGTGACTGTGAGCATGTTTCAACCCCAGTTACAACTGCCTGTGAAACATATAGCAGTGATGAGGAAGAGCCCTCTGATGAAAACATTACTAAGCAATACCTTGTTCTGTATGAAAAGTATAAAAGTCTGAGTAAACAATGTTTGATCATAAGCAAGCTGAATGTTGATCTAAAGGATGAGGTCAAAAATCTTACTGAGAAGCTTAAATTACAACTGGCTGAACTTACTGAAACTAAAAAAATAATAAAATTGCTGAATGTCTCTGCTTCAGATAAATTAGATGACATGCTGTCATATTCTAGAGGATCCAAAGATATCAGTGGTCTAGGGTACTATGGTGGTAAGAGTACAGGAAAAACTACTTTTATTGAAGCTGTTGCTAAAGCTAAAACTCATGATTTTGATCACAAGGTTAGAAGCTCAGTTGCAACCAGAGTTGCAACCAGGAATAAAACGCAGGTTTATGTAAAGAAGGTTGGAAGCTCAGTTACAACCAAAGTTGCAACCATGAACAAACTGAATAACTTTAGGTTGAAATTGTGCAATTTTTGTAAAAAACCTGGTCATTCTGAAGTCCAGTGTTATTTAAAAAGGAACAGAAAGTACATTTCCCAGAAAACCTGGTTGGCTTCTGTCAATAAAAATTTGAAATGGGTCTGGAAAGTTAAAGAAAAAGCAATCTTAGTTGCTAACAACAAAGCTGTTATCAACTCTTTGAATGCTGTTACTTCTAATGATTGGTATTTTGACAGTGGATGCTCTAAGCATATGACAGGTACTGCAAGCCTCCTAAAAAATGTCACCATTCTTACAGGTAACACTGTTGTGTTTGGAGGAGGAGATACAGGTAAAATTATTGGTAAAGGTACCTTAAACAAACCTGGAATGCCTGATATTGAGGATGTTTTTCTTGTAGATGGTCTAAAAGCTAATCTAATTAGTATCAGTCAACTCTGTGATAATGAAATGACTGTTAAATTTGACAAAGAAAGGTGTCTAATTACTAATCTTAACAATGATTTAATCATGACTGGAGTTAGATCAACCAACAGTTGCTATGTGTTTGAAAAAGCTGAAAAAGAATTGCCTCAAAGTAGGTGTAATCAAGCTATTACTAATAATGCAGATATTTGGCATAAAAGGCTTGGGCATGTGAATTACAAAACTTTAGATAAGCTTGTTAAAAAAGAGTTGATAAGAGGAATTCCTAAACTCAGTGCTAAAACTCAAAGTGTCTGTGGTGATTGTGCTATAGGAAAACAAACCAAAAGTATACACAAAAGTACTAGTCTAATCTACACTAAAAGAGTCTTAGAACTTCTTCACATTGACTTGATGGGTCCTATGCAAACTGCCAGTATAGGTGGTAAGAAGTACATTCTAGTAGTTGTAGATGATTTCTCTAGATACTCTTGGGTAGTGTTCTTAAAGGATAAGTCTGAAACTTTTGAACTATTCAAAACTCTGTGCTTAAAACTGCAAGTTGAAAAAGGTTCCACTAGTGGTAATATTGCTAGGATTAGAAGTGATCATGGAACTGAATTTGAAAATATCAGGTTTAAAGAATTCTGCAACTCCTTAGGAATATGTCATGAGTTCTCTGCTCCTAAGACTCCACAGCAAAATGGCATAGTTGAAAGGAAAAATAGAACCATTCAGGAAATGGCTAGAGTAATGCTTAACTCTAAGAAACTTGCCAATAGATTTTGGGCTGAAGCTGTTAATACTGCCTGTCATATAGTTAATAGAGTTTATATTACTAAAGGTACTTCCATGACAGCTTATGAAATATGGAAAGGTAGAAAACCCAATGTAAAGTATTTTCAAGTGTTTGGATGTGTTTGCTATATTCTCAGAGATAGAGAGCATCTTGGTAAATTTGACTCTAAAAGTGATAAAGGGATTTTTCTTGGTTATGCTCAGAACAGTAGAGCATTTAGAGTCTTCAATCAAAGAACAAACTGTGTTATGGAATCTTATAATGTGTTATTTGATGACCTAAAAACTGTTGATGAGATTACAGGTGATAATGAACAGGCTGAGACTACAGAAAAAGAGAAAGAAGAAACACAACAAACTGGAAGTCCCAGAGTGGTTGGAAGTCCAGTTGCAACTGAGGTTACAACTGAGGTTGGAACTGAGGTTGGAACCACAGTTGAAACCCAAAATGCTGCTGAATCTGAAGAAGAAGAAGAAGAAAGTTCTCATGCTCAGTCAACTAGCAGGCCTCGCTATGTAAGGACTCAGAAAAATCATTCTCTTGACAATGTCATAGGAGAAGTTACTTCAGGTATGAAAACCAGAGGTAAAAGAAATAATGTTGTTCACTTTGCTTGTTATATCTCTCAGTTAGAACCTAAGAATATAAAAGAAGCTCTAGAAGATAGTGAATGGATTTTAGCTATGCAGGATGAATTGGCCCAATTTGAGAGAAATGATGTATGGACTTTAGTACCCAGACCTTCTAATAAAAATGTTATAGGAACTAAATGGATTTTTAGAAATAAAAGTGATGAGGATGGAGTGATTATCAGGAATAAAGCTAGGTTGGTAGCTCAGGGTTATACACAAATTGAGGGAATTGACTTTGATGAAACCTTTGCTCCAGTAGCTAGAATTGAATCCATTAGAATGCTGCTGTCTCTTGCATGTCTGTATGATTTTAAACTGTTTCAACTTGACATAAAGAGTGCTTTTCTGAATGGTGTGATTAATGAAGAAGTTTATGTTTGTCAACCTAAGGGATTTGAGGATCCTAACTTTCCTGAACATGTCTATTTGTTGAAAAAGGCCTTGTATGGTCTAAAACAAGCTCCTAGAGCTTGGTATGATAGATTAACCAAGTACTTGATTGAAAAAGGTTTTAACAGAGGGGGAGTTGATAAAACTCTGTTTACTAAGAAAACCACAAAGGACATAATAATTGCTCAAATCTATGTTGATGACATTGTTTTTGGTTCTACTTCTAATAACAGAATAAAAGAATTCATTTCTGACATGAAGAATGAATTTGAAATGAGTGGAGGAGGTGAACTAACTTACTTTCTAGGATTGCAAGTTAAACAGAATGAGAAAGGCATTTTTTTGTGCCAAAGTAAGTATGCAGACAATCTTGTTAAAAAGTTTGGTCTGAGTGAGAGTAAAGAGAAGAGAACCCCTATGAGTACTACCCTTAAACTGTCCAAAAATGATAAAGGTAAAAATATCTGTCCCAGTCTTTATAGATCCATGATTGGAAGTTTGCTGTATTTAACTGCTAGTAGACCAGATCTTTGCTTAAGTGTAGGAGTTTGTGCCAGATATCAAGCAAATCCTTTAGAACCTCATCTTCTAGCTGTCAAAAGAATTCTAAGGTATGTAAAAGGAACACCTCATCTAGGCCTATGGTATTCTAAAGATACAAACCATTTTCTTAGTGGCTACTGTGATGCAGATTGGGCAGGAAACATAGATGACAGAAAGAGTACTTCTGGTGGTTGTTTTTATTTTGGAAATAATCTTGTTTCTTGGTTCAGTAAAAAGCAAAATTGCATATCTTTATCTACTGCTGAGGCAGAATATGTTGCAGCTGGAAGTGGATGCACTCAACTTATTTGGATGAAACAAATGTTAACTGATTACAATGTTAAACAAGAGATATTAACTCTGTTTTGTGATAACAAAAGTGCTATAGATTTAGCCAAAAATCCAGTTCAACATTCCAGAACCAAACATATTGATCTTAGGCATCATTTTATTAGAGAACTAGTTGAAGAAAAGAGCTTAATTTTAGAACATGTTTCAACTGAAAGACAACTAGCAGATATTTTCACAAAGCCCCTTGATACAAACAAGTTTGAATCATTAAGAAGTGACATAGGGGTATGTCATTATCAATCTAATTGAATACTTTTGCTAAATATGTCTGTATTGAGTATCTTTAATAAGTTTTATTTCTAAGGTTAAAGTCTTATTTTGAGCTATGATGTTTTTGTCTTGAAAAAGCCGCTTTTTTGGTGTCTCAAAAACAGATGTGAGGTAACTTGTCCTTAAAAACCTCTCTGGTAATAGAGTTGCTAGCACAAAGTGCAATTTTATATGATGGTTGCAAGTTCAGTTGCAACATCAGTTGAAACCTCACACTCTCTATAGTTGGTTGGAAGTTCAGTTGCAACATCAGTTGAAACCTTGTGTTAAAAATACTGGTTGCAAGCTCAGTTGAAACATCAGTTGAAACCTCAATCTCTGTTATAGCTGTCAAGACAAAGTCTTGTAAAATTTTGACATCACTTATACTCTTTCCTTGCTGAGGTCATCAAACTAGTTTTTGTGTAGAAATAAAAACGGATTTGCTCATTTTAAGCTCCTAAAATTTAATCTTTATTAATGTTATTCTTTGATAAACATATTTTCGTGAGTAAATTGCTAGATTTCTTTTGTTCTCCTAAAAGCTAGATATCTGTTTAAGTTTTGTTTTTATCTTGAATCAAGTCAAATTTCCTTAAAGCTTCAATGTTTGATTTTTCAAATTTTGGATGAATATGTTTTGAAAAAGGAATGTTTATCTGTTTAATTGGCTGAAGTTATCTTATTGCCAACTGTTTCTTGCGTAATCTTAGTATGATTTTCTTTTAAAATCTGTTGATAAAATACTTCCTATGTTTAAGCCTAAATTTGCTGCTTAATTGATTTGCATGTATCTATTTCCAATTTCAAAAAGATATGGTCTTTATTGCTATTTATACAAACATCTTTTTACTATCCAAAATCAATTACTTTTTACAGAATAACTCTCTCTCTCTCATCTCTGTAAAACCCTAGGCTTGCTGTAGAAACCCACTGCAAGGTTCTAAGTAAGGTTCTAACCCCAGTTGCAACCATGTCATCAATCCCTTCTAAAAATCCCAATTCTGATGATGATTGCACCCTCAGAGATTTTATGAATAAATCTCCATCACGTCAAGGTTCCAAATCAAAGGTAAGTGAGTCTTCCTCACCCAAAATTAAGCGCACTAAGAAGCGTGCTAGAAGGAATTTTGATAATGACCCTGTTACTGCTAAGTTTGAGTATGTTCCAACAAACAATAATGTTGATCCTCGTTTCTGGAGTAGGACAACATATAGGAGGTTTAGAGGAATGGCTAGTAAAGAAATTCTGTGTGAAAGAAGGCTTAATTTAGTTAGCTATCCTCACATACAGGTGTATGTTGAGAAATTACTCTCTGCTGTTGGATTAGCCAAAACTGTTTGTTATGCAGACTCCTATTACCCTGCTGTTGTTAAAGAATTCTATTCCAATTTAAGCAGTGGTGTCTTTGAAGAGGGTAATCCTAAGTATGGAAGAGTGTTTTTGAGAGGTGTAACTTTGGATTTCACACCTAAGTTGATTAATGACTATCTGTGTTGTCCCAGTCCTACTATAGACAACAATGCTGAACCAGATTTAGAAATTCTAGCTTTAATTCTAACTGGAAAGAACAATAGGTTTGATGGTCATTCCATCAAAACATCCTCTCTCACATTAAGTGCTGCTGTGTTGCACAAAATTGCTAGGTTTAACTGGACACCCACCAAACAATCTTCCAAAGTCAACAAAGATATGGCTATTTTTCTATACAGGATTATGTCTTCACTACCCATCAACCTTGGCCTTCATATCTTTAATCTTATAAAGGAATTTAGTGATGATAATTCACCTTCCATTCTGCTTCCTTTCCCTTGCCTCATATCTAGTATACTTCTGGGCCAAGTCTCTTCTATGCATAGAGATTCTCCCATTAGTATCACTCATGAACCAATCACAGATTGTCCCTCTGCTCTCTATATTTCTGCCAAACTACTGAAGGAAGGACATGTCAATGATATTTCTGGGGACAAAGGGAAAGAAAAGGAAGAAGAACCTTCATCTGCTCCTTCAGCAAAGAAGAAAGGAGTAAAGTGGTACTTACTCCAGAAGCTGGCTTATAATCAAGAAAGGAGAGCTGAATTGGATGCTGATGATTATCAAATCAATAAGCTGCTGGTGGACATTATTGAGAGTGAGGATGATGATGATAGTGATGGTGTCTCAATCAGCAGTGAGGATGACAATGAAGAAGATGAAGAAGTGGTAAGGCAGAATCCTCTAAGAGAAAGACCCCCACAGTGTGATATTCCAAGTGACTAATTCCAATGGTTGCTGACAAATAGGGGGAGTGAAGTTTATGCTTTTGCTTTATGTTTTGTTTCATTTTGATGTTTTCAAGACTTTAATCTGTTTTTCAATTCTGCTGTATTAAGACAAGTTTATGCTTGTTTGGCTTTAATCATTCTGCAATTTCCTTCTGCAAATATCTTGATATCTTGTTGAAGTATGAATGCCTTTAAACTTGAAACAGGTCAACAGGTCTGAAAACTAATTGTGTGCACATACATTGTGCTTATATATTTTGCCTGCAATTCTAACATACAGGGGGAGCCTACTGATATGGAATTTGCAGGTGGTTGGGATGATTTATAAACTTTATTGATTTGTCAAAACCAATGACAAAGGGGGAGATTGTTAGGACCAGATTTCTGGTCTAAATATTGTTAATTGTCTATTGGTTTTTACTAAATAAATCCTAACTGTTATTAAGAACTAAGACAGGATTGACAGGTTCCAAGTACCAGTTGCAACCTCAGTTACAACCTACTAAGTTAGTAGTATTAGGTTTCAAGTACTGGTTGCAACCTTAGTTACAACCTGTGGTGACAGGTTTCAAGTACCAGTTGCAACCTCAGTTGCAACCACAGTTCAACCTGCTGTTAAAACAGAATTCTGTCTTGTTTCATTATTCTACATTACTAATTGTTTAATGCTAATCATTTGTTTTAAAGTATGTAGGATATATTCTCATAAGGTCTTAAACGTGTATATGTGTTTATTGAGAATATTAATGTGTTAAGGAAAGATGTTTATAAAAGATATAAAGAGATTAGTTTATAAGGTTATGTTTCCTTTTAATTTATATATCTCTATTCTTATGCTTGTCCTTATCACTTGATTCAATCTTTTGATTCTTAGAATATTCAGTAAAGATATGTATAAAGATTGATTGATATGCGGAGTTAAATGTTTCATATGTTTATGAAAAGATATTATCTTTAAGAGATCATATCTTTATATGTTTCCTTTCAAAGGAAAAGATTAACTCCTACTTTCAAGTGTGTTACTAAACAGGTGTTAATCAAAGATGATTAGAGTCAATCCATGCTGAAGAATCTCGTGATACTTGGAGAGATTGAAGCTAATCAACCAAGTCAAAAGCAATCAAAAGATATTGAAGATAGAAGATTGTTTTTACTTGTTTATATACTTAGTAACTTAAGCTTGTAAAGGTGTGTGTTCTAAATTATAAAGAACTTATTTTCTAGAGAGAATACACGTGAGCTTTAAAAAGAAAAACAATGGTGGGATGCCATTGATTTATAAGTGATAGTTATAGAGTAGGAGCAATATAGTGATAGGCAGAAAAACATAGAGGGAGTCTAAGTTTTTCATTAAGACTTGAGTCATATATTGTAAGCTTTTTATAATATCATAATCTGGGTAAGTGCCCCGGAGACGTAGCCTAGTTAGGTGAACTCCGTTGTTAAATGTGCGTGTGAATTATTTCCAAGTACATTTAATTTTAAAACAGTTTCTGTCCATTAATACACTTGGTTCAAACTGCAGTTCCAACCTCACTTGAAACCTTATACACTTGGTTCAAACTGCAGTTCCAACCCCACTTGGAACCTTACTGCAAAACTGCATCTAGAACAACGGATAGGAATTTCATATACTATGTCTTCTGCATGGCCATTGTTGAGTTTCAACTAATTAGTAAACATGATTAGTATGGATTGGTATCAATGGTTCGTATTTTCGTAGACGAATTCATGTTAAAGCAATACAGGTATTAGATTAGGTATGCAAACGTTTCAAAAACAGGCGCTGAACAAGCATATAGTCCTATTCGCTAATAAAAAAAATTCATTTATATCATAATTATTCTGTTATTTGCAAGAAGTTATATAATATACTCCTGAAATGCGAGAATGGTTTGCGAAAAGAAGTGGTTAAAAAATAAAAATGAATTAATTATGCAAATTTCTCTGGACCCTTGGATGATTTATCCAATGGGTCAGACACCAAGATGAAAACTATTCCGGAAGAATGGTTTTAATTAACCCAGTTAAAATTTCTGATCATTTTCCGGATTCAATTACCATGAAATCAGGACTTGGTTCTTAATGTCTAACCAACTGTGCCAAATGGCTTGGCATGCTTTATCAAAAGAGATGCTGATTTAGTCTCTATAAATAATACTGTAACAAGAAAGAAATAAGCATGGCACCAAGATAATCGCAAAGAAATTAGAATTATATACAGCACGAAACTCCACTTTACATAAGCCTTTGTTCGTGAAAGAGATTTCCGAGAAGATTATCTGCCTAAAAAACCCCAACATCTGCTACGACTTTTTATAAATGAAATAATTAATAAAAACTTTACTAAAGTAGATATTTACAAACTATTCCCCACTGTAAACTGACATCGTAGCCAGGATCGACACAATCTGCCTCAAGGATATAAACAATGCTATGCCACGTGGTCGGATAATTTACAAATTCACAATATATCCCATCTGATAAAGAAGCAACTAAGAGAGATGGAATGATCCTTGTCCTTCTGTTATTGCATACAGAAGCTTCTCCTTCATCATCTCCTACAGATTCAAGTACATGACGAAATATAGATTAATTAATATATATGCCTGTATTAATGTGTTTAAAAATGATTTCACTACGAAGAATAACTCGAGTAGGCTTACTTTCGTGGAATAAGGTGGAAGCTTCAGATAATTGGCACAAGTCATCACACTGGGCAAATCATCATCACAAGTTCTGCTACAATGCTGTTTTTGAAGCATGTTTTAAAATAGTCAGTAGCTAATTCAAGTCTAAAAAAGAGAATCAGTAGCATAGCAGTTCCTTATTTTTCTTGTATGACACTGTTCATACATAAGTTCTAAAATGTAGATAATGATGATTTTCCTTCTCCTAAAGAGAGATTTTCCATGCGATTTATCACGAACAAATAAGCACAAATTATAGAGGGTATTATTTAACAGTGACCGCACCTTACGAACAATCGTGAGCTTAGGGTTAAGAGATGCCAAACCGCCACGAGGTAGTCTAGGTGCCCCAGTTACAAATTGTAGAAATGCTCTTTGATGTTCTCTATCAAAATCCTGGACAATTTCCAGCAACTGGAAATGAAAATGAGTGTTAAATACAAATCTCGTATAATTAAACTTGAAACAATGATCACTGCAGTTCATATACTTCTTTACGGCTATAACAATAAAACAAGGTATCAAACTGAAACAGGGAGGATAAAGAGTGGGATGTTTCGTAAAAACACATAAAGTCCCTATGTACAATGTAGAAAATGATAAGCAAAAGGAAATAGTAATACTAACATGTAGAATGGGAGGACTGCTACAAGTGTATCCATGATCAAACTTGATGTGATCCAAAAGCTCATTTGACTGCTCACAAAAATACATACAAGCTTTAGTGCAACTGAGCAACAATAACCAGAAATAGAGTAAACAATCGAAGTAATTCAAATACATACACTCCAAATTTCGCATTCTCCACATAACAAACGTTCCAGTTCCTCTTCATTGAAGATCTCGAGATGTTTAATAGGGAAAACCTGGTGGGTCAAACAAGTGTATAGCAACATGAGCAATGGATAAAATAGAACTCGGTAATGAAAGAGACAACTAACATATGCACCGGAGTATTATTATAGAGAACTTTCAGATATACAGGAGTAATACACAAGGGCTTCGAAGGAAGAGATGATGCTTATTATATAACAAAGTCAAATGATGATTATGTAAATTATACACGGTTGTAACCAGCTGCATAGAGTTTTAGGAAAGCTAACATGATGAAAGAAATAAGAAGTCAGATAGACAAAAAAGAAATCAACCAATTGGCTCATCATCATATTATACAGGCAACAACGAGAGTCAAATAGGCGCAGAGATGCACTAAACAAAGGTAATATTTAATATGGTTTGGGTTATCGTTGAAATACACTAATTGATGCCATGCAATGGCAAATCATTATAAATAAGTGAAAGGTTAAAGTCTTTTTGGCTACAATTAGAAGTAGAAATAGAGCAAAGAAGTGGAAGCTTCGTTCACTTGATTCCGTTTTTAAGCCCTCAAAGTGCTGAAAATAAAATCACATACCTGGTTAAATCCAGATTTGAAAGCTTCAACTTGTCTTCCAATTCCAGAACTTATAGTAGCATCCACAATACGCGATACATACTCCTCCAAGTTTGATATATTTACCTAGGAAAAACATATTAAGCAACTTATCAGATAATACATATGAAGATGAGTGGAAGACAAAGACATCATCGTATAAAATATTGTTAAAATTAAGACTACACAATGCGTCCTCACTTAAAAGAGGACCTAGAGGCCAAGAATGATAATAGATGTAGCTTGAAACCGGTAATTGTATGTGGAATTTTTCATAAAATTACTTACTGTATTTCCCTTTGTGTGTTTTCCAGCACCAGTATCCTCCCAATCTCTCACTCACTCATCCAAAACAAGAATAAAGGAAAATGAATTGAAAAACTAACCACTTTAGTATCAGATCCAGACAACAGGCTGTATTCGGGATATCCAGGAAGTGTAAAATCAAGCCAAAGATCTTCTATTCTGGTGTTTCTAAAGCATGGATCTACTTTTACTCCTCCAGAAACCGACTCAAGCTGTTTTTTTCTCTCAACGATAGCCTGAAACTCCAGCAGAAATGTGCCCAACTCTGGATCAAATGAGTGGATGTCGTACGCAGTCAGTTCCTAGAAGAAAAAAAGAGAGGAAAAAACGTAATGAAATTTGCTGACAAAAGCTGGGGGAAAAAAGGCCCCCTAAGAAATTTTGAACGACCCTGTGATTAGATACCTAAGACTAAAGACAAAATTAACTAGTATATATGAAATCAAACCCGTTGTTGATAATAGAAACAGAAAATTGAACCTTACGGGGAAAAAAAAATACCAAACCCGAGAAAGGAGTACCAGACTCCCTCAATTTTATTTCAATCCAATCTGTTGTTTTATTGCAGAATTGCTCTTTTTTTGGCATCCTAAATGATTTAACAATTTAAAAGGACACGACCACTAAACAAATTTCAGATGACAAGAACCAACGAGAAGGACATTATTAAATAAGTTATACTGAAAAATGAAAAAAAGGCACACTGTTTCAATTATTAATATTTTAAAAGAAAAATATGCATCACCTGTCCAAGCATAAGTTTGTAGAAGGCTCTGGAAACGGGGATATCTAACACCCTTCCATCTTGAATAACCCTAGCTGTTACCTGTCCTAGAAGGGTAAACTTTTTCATCACCTCAGAAAATTCAATACCATTTAATTTAATCGTCGAAGATGACCATGGACGAGGAAAAAGTTGACAGGAGGGTTCAATCATTTCAGTATCGTCACACAAAACCCCTAATTTCGGTAATAAAATTCGATCTTCTCTCCACATGCCGAGGCGATTTTTCTGAAATTCTTGACCAACAAGAGTATAAAATTCCAAAGTCGGCCCAAGCCCAGTCCCAACTTCTTCATTATATTCCACTTCGAGTATTACCTTTTGACGGACATGTAATTCCATCATTTTAGCAGCCGATTCCAATATCTGATCTCGGCACACTAAAATTTTCTTACGAGGAGGTACACCACCACTACGCCTCCTCTCCCTCCTCTCTCTCTCTCCTCCAGAATCATCGTGAGATTCCGTATGTCGTTGAACTTGTACTTTACCAAAAGCTACCAACCCGAAATACTTACATTTGACCTCAAAAGAAAATAAAAACGAAAACAAAGCCATTAACTGGCCACACCACGCAGGCATTCCCCCGATAGATACGGAAAGTGGATCGCGCAACTGTTGTTCTAATTTCTCTGTTAATTTTTTACTTATGAACTCATTCTGTGGGAGGGTATACACCACTGCCTTCAACTTATCCAAGTCAATAGATCTCCCTTCAGCGAATTCGTACAATCTCTCTTTAGACATTAGATGAAAGCCAAACCTGTTCATGCCTTCTAAAATCTTGAGGAGAATTAGTAAATCATAAACCGGGCTTGAGCTTCTCAAGTCTGGGGCAAATGTGGAAATGACATTATCAAGAGAAGTTGGACTAAATCGCCAATGCCTACCTATACTGTCAATCGAATGACTATTAACTCGACTTTGATTACATTTGGGAAAACTTTGGCTAGATCCCGCAGCTTTTCTGTAAATTATTTTGTACAATTTGGTCCATAAGTTCTCACCTTTATCCCTTTCATGTCCAACACTGTTATCCTGTTTGATAATTGCTTGGTAGAGAGATAAGTTTTGGTTTATCTTGTGCCCGTCTAGGTAAAATAGCAATTTTGGGGTTGTGTCTTCCTCAGATGGTCCAGAATTGTCAATGATCATGCTAGTTTCTTGAGAAGGAAAACTGTCCTGAGCATGATCCTGTACACGAATATTATACAAGGCTTAAGCGTTCGTAATAATCAAATTATAAGCACCCCCACATACATAATCCATCCTCTAATAGAAAAATGATCACATAGGGTTAGATTTTAAGGTTAAACTTTTTACAATTACCACACATTGGAAAGCTGCTAAAGTTGATAAGAAGAGAAGAAATAGATTTATATGTGTGGGAAAATAATTACAATTACTAACTGGTATCAAGGTTAGACACAAGAAGGAAGCTCTGTTGTATAATAATATTTACATCAAAGGTTGGTTACGATTCCGCAGTTGACGTATTCACATTTCAATTCTGTATACCAACTTTTTAAAAAGAAGCATTCAGTACCCTAACCTAACACTTTTTTTTGCTTTTGTAGACCACATAGGGGAAAAAAAAACATATCTTGGCAGATATTATGAGGAAAATAGTATGATAAATTTGTTAAACAAAGGCGAAAGAAAATGATAGAGCAATAAATACTAGACTTTGTTAATCAATTAGAACTACACCCCAGGATTCCTTTTTACATTGCAAACTAAGCTTTCTTAATCGTCGAAAAATGTCATGTTAGTATACTAATCACTAGTTTTTGTAGGTTGGTGTACAAGAGTCAAATCAAATAAAACTTTAGTCTACGTAATTGTAACTATCCCTAAATTAAAAGCTTAAGGCTTAAATTATATTCTGGACACGTATCGTCAAAATAAATCTCATTCCTTAGATCATTAGTTATATCTCATACCCTGGGTTTCGAGTGGCTCACGTCTCACAGATACTACACTATAATAGATTATTTTGACTAACAGAAAATGAAATACTAACCAATTGCATATCAGAAGAATCTCTATCAGATTCAACTACTGCAGGAGCTTCACTGCTACGTGATGAATTCTGATAATTTGAACCTTCAGAGTTCGGAGAATCTTCTTTATGTTCATGCCCAGTTCTGTTTTTCCCAACTTTAAGCCACAAATATTTTTCAATATCATCTAAAGTAGAAAAAGAATCAACTAACACAACATCCTCGGGGTATTCTCCTAAGCAACTTTCCCCTTCTTCTCTCACAAACTGGACTTTTAAAGCAGGGTATGGCAAATAACGTTTTGTAGGAACAGTTGCATATCCAACTCTTTCCTTGTATGAGGGGTTCTGGGTAACAGGAAAATCTTCTACCGATGAAAGTGCAGTTTGCAATTTTCGAGTTAATAATGCAAAATCCTTAACAGATGCGTCTTGAGACGATAAAAGTATTTTTCCAAATAAGTTAACTTGTTTCTCTACATAATGCATGTGACCAAAACCATTTATGTCTTCATCCTTGTTGCATAAATACTTCACTAATGCTTTCACTATTCCACTTTCTAAAAGTTCAAAAGTTGATATACTATCACATCTATTGAGCTGTGAAATAATTTGATGCAATGTAGCATAAATATCCTCATAATTTGATGAAATAACCCCATGTTCTGTTAATCTATCAGCTACACTTCGAAGTGATTGAAGAACACTGGTTACACCACCTTGCCCACAGTTTAGTATTTCCCCCGGAAAAAAATTGGTGTTTATCTGCTTTGCAATATCATATATCGAACCTTTTTCGACCCTGCACATCCTTTCAGAACCGCTTGCAGATTTCGCAGTATCAAAATCATAACACAAGCATTTGATAGAACTTTTTCCAGCAGAACTTCCACGTGCATCATCAGATAACTGAATATCAGAAAGCTTTTTACTATGCTCTGGTATTAGTAGAGTATTAATCGAGAAGAAAACCCCTTCTTTTATGAAGGAGTTTAAGAAAAGACAAGAGAGCTTCTGAAGCAAGGTATCAGCAATTTGTAAAGCCAACATAACCACGTGAGGATCTTTGCGAGTGAGAACGCCAGCCAAAAAACTGTAATAAAGTACCACTTAAACTGTTATCCCCAGATTATTGTATTTAGCGAATACTTTTCAGATATGTAAAAAAATTCACCTTGATATGTCGGTGTCCTTGAGTAATTCAAAAAGAATTTCAGAGTTGCTGAAATATACAATTTTATTGATAACACACAGACAGCCATAACAAACATATAAGCTGACCCCAGAGTTAACCACCTGCTACAGAATAAAGGACATAAGTTATGAAGCTGCCAAATATTAGTGTTGATTAATTCTGTCACCAACATATCACATTTCAAATTGTCTACCAACCTACAAATTTTAGCAATTTGTACACTAAATTACGTTCTCAACGATTTAGCCTATGTACCGAATCGGAAAATAATCATAGCTTTTGGGTCCTAAATCATGGCAAAAACATAGTATATTTTAAACATTCGACAATATTTTAATATGTTGTACACTATTCTATCACATTTTTTTTCAGTACTAGGCCCAAACCTTTTTTTCCCCTACGGTACATAAAACCGGGGGAAAAATAAGAAAGAAAAGTTAGGTTGGGGAATTCATTGCTTATTTTTGGAAGTTGGTATTTCCATAAATAAGTGTACACAATTGTAATTAACCCCAAAAATTATCAAGGAAAATCAACTAAACCACGAATCAGAAAAACGACCTGGATCAATACAGGAAGCAAATTTGTGCCAAACTTCAGCAAATGACCAGGTTTTTTCTCCAGCAAAGCCTCTTTTTCTAAATCTAGCGGTATCTCTTTATCTCTGGTTATTGAAGGAAGAAGCCCATTCAGCAACTTCAAAACCTCGTGCACCTGGAGAAGAGTTAAAAAAACAAAAAAAAAACTACATTGTCACCAATAATCTTCTCCAGCAGTTAGCTACCAAGAAAAAAGATATCCTTTTTCGATTTTTATCAAGACGATATAAAATGAGAGGAGATTATTCTATTACAGATGCCCAACTTTAAGAAAGCTCCATAATTTTATTTTTTAAAATACAAATGAAGCTGTGGGGGCTTCAAAGGTTACTCGTTTTCATTATACGAAATACTAAAAAGAAAGAGAGGGCCAACTAAGCATCCCCACAAGTTGCTTTTAACCAAAAAGAGGGCCAACTAGTGTACAATCAATAATTTTATTTTTTAAAATACAAATGAAGCTGTGGGGGCTTCAAAGGTTACTCGTTTTTATTATACGAAATACTAAAAAGAGAGGGGCAACTAGGCATCCTCACAACTAGCCTGTGAATGGATTGCGAAATGGTTAGATACACTATCGTCAGAGGCTAACCGTCAAAACTCACAAGCCCAAGGTACCTAATAGGTATCTGATGGTGTGACCTTTAATCAAAGTTCTTTAAACGTATTTAAGTTAAATTTAACTTAATTTTTGGTACCATACTAAACAACGATATTAAACATAGAGCAACGTATACACACCTGGTCTATATGTCCATCACCCCTAGTAGTAGAAGTCGTTCCATGTGAAAGGCCATAGGTAGGCAAAATGTCCTTCAATATGCCACTTATATGAAGCTCAAAAAGATTCTCCACTGCTACAATTGATCCCGAGGCAAGTTTGACAAGTAGCCCAACCATACCCTACACAAATTAAAAAAAGTACAAATAAGACCTTTATCCATACTTTAAAAAAAGAAAATTCACTAAAATTGACTGCATACAGAGTGAATTGGTCGGGATAAGGTGGTTCGACAATTGAGGCTTATGAGGTGAGCAGTTTGTTGAATCAACCCATGTCTACAAAGTTGATTCAGCATATCAGGAAAATGTTGTACTCGTTCGGTTATTTTTATCATGCATGTGGCTACATGTTCAACGAGCTGCGCGATGTCAAAAAAAACATTTAGTGCCAATTAATAATTCAGTAGCCAATATACACGAAGAAGTACAAACAAGACCTGTCGATCCTCGTATTGAAGAAGATTACACAATATTGGAACTGCATCCATGTAAAGTGACGGATTTTCAGAAGGGAGTTTTTGGCATATCTTGACCACAGTTGAAAGTGCAACTCTCTGAGAAAAATTAAGAGAAAGAAAACCATAATTGGTATTGTTTTTAATTCTTCTGACAGAAAAAATATGGAAAAATAATATTAAGCATTAGTGTACCTGCACATTCGTGGAGAAAAAATCAATATATGTCAAAACTGCCATGATAGCACCAGATTGTAAGCACGCTAGTGGCTGTTCTAGTGAGATTTTCTCTAAAGCTTGCAAACACTGCATAAAGATAAGAATAATTGCATCAATATTCAATAAAGCAATAAACGCTTTAATTCTTTCAGCTCACAAAACGCATGGCGTGCTACTACTTGTGTCACCACACCGACCATGTCTACTCAAAAATCGCAAACGTTCGTTTATATAGTTAAAGACTTGTTTGGTTGCAACTTAAAAGTTAAGCTACTTTGCTTAATAGTAGATTGCATTTGGTTGACCAGCTTAATTGCTGAACTTTCTGGTATTTGGCCAGAAAAAAGGCAGAAGCTTTAAGCTGGATAAACCAATTTTTTTTTCTGAATCTCATAAAATCCAGCTTATTTGCTTAACAGCTGCAGCAAAACAACCCGAATAAGAAACAAGCAAATAAGGCTTGTTTAGCTGTGCAACTTTAAGCGAATAAGCTAACCAAACAATGCGTGAACAAGCTACAATATAAGTAAAAATAAAGTTCTGGAACTACTTGTTCAGCCACATCAAGGTACTCGATTGCCATTAATCTCTGACACAGAGTCGAAACCGCATCATGCCGAACAAGTAGAGCCGAGCATCTCGGATTCGCATCACACAAGTACGTAATCGCCCTCATAGATAGAAGCATAATATCTGGATTTGTCTCTTGTTTAGACAATTTTACTAGAATCGGAGACAACATATCTGCCAATGCTCCTGATAATGAACTATCGGGACAAAATGCTAACAATTCACAAAGCTCGGTTAAAGCGACTAATATCTCTGATTCACCTATTTGTTCACATAAGCTCGTTAAAACCTTCTTAAATTTCCCTAGATCAGTTAAAGATTTTTGTCTCTGATACTCTCTAAGGTTGCTATGCCTTTGATCTTCGTCTGAGTCGCATGACCCATAAGAGTCTCTATCGTTTTCACCTTCTGATCGAGTGGACCACGAAGCAGATGATGATGTGTCCATTTCTTTAGGTTTTGGTTCTATATCTGAGTTAACTTGGGCTTGTACTGATGAGTTTGATGAACAAGGTCGTTTATCAGCTGGCAATTCGGCAACTGTTTCTTCTGATCGTTTATGGCTTCGATTACCCATCAATCAAAAATATATTCGAGAACTTTTCGTCGCTTGAATATATACTAAAACTTTTGAATGTATCAATCATCGATTCCCAACTGTCAATAACACCCTAAATAACAATATATGAGGATTA
Source organism: Primula veris (assembly GCA_963682055.1). NCBI lineage: Eukaryota > Viridiplantae > Streptophyta > Magnoliopsida > Ericales > Primulaceae > Primula > Primula veris. The sequence goes on from OY821749.1 coordinate 29,035,755, forward strand.
TCAGCATGAGAAAAAAAAAAACAATATTCAATATAAACCTTAAGCAAATTCTGATCAATTCTTTGTCCATAACTAAATATATCATGCTTTATAACTTGTATCAATCCCCGACAGTAATTCAAACCCGTAACACTCTATACAAACTCTCAGCAGCAAACTAGATAAACTGTAATATAAGAAACAAACTAATTAAACGACAATCCGTTCAAAAAAACATGTATGATGTACAATCAAATTCCAGTAAATACATATTCTTGCAAAAAATCAAACTACGACTAAATCATAGATACACAGTAACACATACATACACTTGCAACATACGTGATGCAGTAAACAACTAAAAATTGATCACAATATTCATATGGATGACACACAGTCTAGTATTCAACCAAATAAATAATAATTCAGTTAATATTCTCAATTTTGCTCTCACGCGAATTTAAAACAACGCGTTGATTACACAAACAACAAACAACTGTTAATTCTAAACCCGAAAAAAGTCAATACAACTAAATTCACAAAAACTAAATAAATAACAATTCACCAAATCACTCAAAACTCACTAATAAGCAAAATAAACAAAAGGGTTGATTCAGAAAAGGCAAAAAATAACAGGTGTGCAATAAAGCCAAAATCTTTACAAAAAAACAAAAACAAAACAGCAATAAAATAATCAAAATCATTAAAAAAAAATCAAATAACCTTAGTATACTGTATACGTATACACACAAATAAATACTTGCAATACACGTGTATAAAAAAAACATAATCAAAACAACTAAAAAAAGTATCATAAAGTCATAATTATAGAGTGTACTTGAACAATAGCTAATAAATACTTGGTTAAATTCTACTATTACTTTTACAAGTTATGAGCAATTAATTAGTTTTTTAGAAATTAATTGTACCTAATGATTTTAGTATCTCTCTTAATAACTGAAACTAGAGAGAGAAAGCTAGGGCTTCTTAAAAACTGATCAAAACGGCGAATATATTTTTTATGATCAAATTTTTATGCAGTTTTTTTCTCATGTATAGAGAGGGAGAGAGACAATACAGAGAGATATGTATCTATTTATGTTATGAGATAAGTATTATATTTTTAAATTTTTTTTAGTAAAAGATACTACAACTGTATATCGTTAAATATAAAGGGTAATTACAGTTTTGGGTTCTGATATTTTTAAATGAAATTTGTTTGATACTTTAATTTTTGGTTGGAACTTAATATGGTCCATATGGATATGAAGTTTTGAATTAGTAATATGTTGGTCCTTAATGTGGAAAAAAAGTTCTTTGTATATATGATATGATGGAAATGTAGGGATATTTGTAAACCGGTTAGATAACTAAACCCGATGAATTTGTATTTATGTTTGAATTTTCTAAATGACGATGTAATTAATAATTTTTAAGTATCACATGTATTATTTGCGTTTAAGGAAAGAACTAAGTAGAGATAGTTGGGGGCATCTCTTGGCCATTTTTAAAAAAAAAAATTAATGAAAAAATAGATTTTTTCTATGTATTTTGATCAAAAATATTTAGATTTTAGTGTTTCACCTCCTCTCCCCCACCCTCGTTTCATAAAATAACTTCATATAAGTTATAATTTCTTTTAATAGAAAATTACCCCCTCATTTTATAATTCTGGTTCCGTCACTGCTTGATTGTGTGGTTACCACCGTTCACAAGCATTCCGGGGACCAATTACATGTTCATTAGTACAATTTAAATTGTATATCTGTGTATATGTGTCTGTGTTGAAACTAAAAAATACCAAATGTGTTTTTTTTCTCCAAAATGATGGTGTGCTGTGTGATTCTTCTTACAATATTTAGGATAATAAATAATTCAATACTCTTCGTTTATGTGTCATCACGTTTAGATTATAGAGATTTAGATATCTTTTTAATAACTATTTTAATTTTTATTATATATTACACAAATTATGATTTAATAAATTAAAAATAAATTTTACAACACAATAAAAACTCAAATAAAAATATAGAAATCAGGTGTATATTATCCTAAATTTAATTATTAATTGAAATTTTAAAAAAATAACAATTGAATATTTATTTTTGAAAATGAGACTTTGTGCGTTCAATTGATTGAATGCATAACAGAAAAACCCTCACACAAATATACATGTACAGTAAATATTAAATATTAAATATTTTATTTATACAGTTATGTATACATTTAATTTGTCAAAATAAGAAGAAATTATAAATATCTTATATGCAATCGGCAAATCTTGTTGGAAAAATAGGAAAACATGTAGTTTAAACATGTTTTTCCAAAGTGGTCAGGGACCAACTTTGAGTCAATTTTTAATACGACTCCTCAGTTTTTCTGAGTCCATACTCTATGCGTTTGAGTAGCTCGTGCGACGAGCTTCGCAACGGTATATCGCATGACCTATTCGGAGGAATAGTGTGAATGATAATTGGACTCGAATGTTGGTACTCGAAAGAGGGAAAAACCGAAATCTGGAAAGTGGAGTAGAGAGTGGGAATAAACCATGAGGGTTATCCCACATTGGAAAAACAATGTTGTTTTTTACTCTATATATACAAGTCCATCACATGTAGTTGGTAAACTAATAAAGTCCGCATACCCATGAATGGGTTAGTGTGTACCACACACGCGCGCGCTCGCTCGGGTCTCGGGCCGCGGGCCGTGGGTCTCGGGTCTCGGGTCTCGGGTCTTGTACTAAATCTGAAAAGGGACTTGCATATTTGCAATAGCAGTCCCTGGATTTCCAGAAGGTTTGAAACTTCAGCAGTAATTGGAGGCGGATTCTGGGGATGTAACTCCCAGAATTAAATGACCAATAAATTCTGCGGTTTCAGAATTTCCTCTATAAAGAGGCAGCCATCCCCTCACATTCTAACACACATTCAAATCAGTATCTTCTCTCTAGCCAAAAGCTGCATATATTTTTTTCATAGCACTTAGAAACCAGAGAGAACCACCCACTAAAAGCTCGACTTAGACTCGTCGCCAGTTTCCGGCGAGTCTTCCGAGAGACGTTGTACCTTGGGATCGAAGCGCCAACGCAACCAGAAACCTTAAGGTGGTTGGGCGAATATCGGTTAAGGGCATACTGTTAACAGTAGCCTCGTCCGTTTTATTTTACATTCTGTCCGTTTTTATTTTTTCGCATTTAAATTCAATTTTTACATTCTGTCCTTTCAATTCAGTATTTTAATTCAGTATTTAAATATTCTGTTCTTAGCTGTAGCTTTTATATTCTGTATTTACTTTTCTGTAATTAGTTTAAAGTACTGTTTCTATTCTGTAATATCATTTATGTATTTTAATTATGTAATTAGATTAGTTTTTATTCAGTCCTGTAATTTAAATTCATAACAGAACAGTCCGGCTGTTAAGTATATACTTTCCAGTCCGGCAGTTTCTTTTAATTGCAAATCAGTACATCAGATTATTAATTAATAATAATCTGATTACGTTTGTTTCTATTTACAATTCAGTACCTACATGTTGTAATCAGTTTATTGTATTTCATTTGAAAATTAATAAAGATTATACTGATTTTATTTAATTATTGTTTAGTCCTTTATTCATTATTAATTGTTATTTCGTACACGGAAACCAACAAATCTTAGCAATATTTATTATTTTTTATGAATGATTTATAATTTTTTGAGATAAAATTGTTAATTTGAAAGTAGAAGACTTTTTATAATACAATTTGTGTTTCTTGTGTTGCTAAAATGTAAACAGTGTTTTAGAAAGTGTATAAGACGTGTTCGTGAAAGTGTATGGTCAACAACTCAATAAGTCAATAACACGGGAATTGAAGTCTCCGACCCGTTAAATTAAATGTCGGATTGATGCCGTGTCATACACAACATTTTGTATATTTTTGAAGTGTCCATGCATCCTAAGTTACATTAGTATTTTAAAGGAGGTACAATTGTTTCATTTTTACATCTTATGAAATACGGTACGAGTTTTGTTAAATTGAATTCTTGAAGAGAACTAAACGTGACTACTTTCTAGAGATACATTAATACGACATGACATAATACTTCGGACTAGTGATACAATTAGAGTCAGACTAGACTACTAATCATGGATTCAAACAAAAATGGTGTTGCATAAATTATTATTGTAGCTAGTAAATAATAATAAAATCATCTTTAAAGTATTATCAAGTTATTACTTCCTCCGTCACATAAATGAGATATATTAACACCTTCTTATACATGTCCAAAATTTAGTGTGTTTTTTTTTTCATTAATGATCAATTAACTTGTTCCCATATGTTATAACTTCACCCTAGACTTGCTTATTGCTTTTCATTTCACAAGATTAAAAAAATACTAGTATCAAACTTAGAACATGCGTATCAGTTTTCTTACCATTTTCATCTTGCTCTTAATTTCTTTCTACTTCCTTTTCATGCATAGAGTTATTACTCATCTCTAGAGATTCTCCAATATGTTCAACAATTTAGTCAGCCAGTTACATTTTTGTTGTTATTGCATGTTTCAAGAAGGTTTCAACTTTGAGGAACTCATGAAGAAATGTTTAGTTTGATTTCCTCAACCATACAATTCATAGTCTTCAAAATATTTAAGCATGATACTTCTAGGCAATCGCATCATTTACCTTAAATATTAGTAGATTGTTCTAAAATTGTATACGCATCGGTTTCATTATTCATTACCTTAAATGTATATGAACTCAAACATCTCTCAAATATAAGGGATCGATGTTCACTTATAATTAAAATAATAATTTGTTTCTCTTATTCTCTCTCATTTATTTGTACTTTTCACATATAAATTAATAAAATAACAAAATGACGAGTTGTATAGTTGTGATAGGTAAATTTATAACAAAACTGATAATTTGTATAAACCAAAACGTTTTTTTATAAGTTGTAAAAGTGTAATTTTTTACTTTAAATACGAAAAAACTTGTAAGTTATTTAATGTGATTGCTGTAATAAATTAATTTAGGTTGAAAAAAATTGATAGAAGTAAATTAAAATATAATAATATTTAGTTATGATAATAAATTTGATATAGAAGCTGAAAAATATATAAAATTAAATTGTTACCATAAAAATAATATAATAATGTGCTCTCATCATCCTTCGTCTAATATTGCAAAAAGGGTAAATCATTTTATCAATTTATTTGTGTGTTTCAAGTTGGAAGGTACTCCATATAAAATAATAAAATGAGAGTTTAGTACTGTGGAAACTGGACACGTTCCCGTGAGATGGGTCCATAAAATAACGTGTAAAATGTTGATTACTATGTACGCAATCATGATCAAGTCTCTAATAAATTGGTGGTCGTCAGATGATTTGGTCGGACCTTTTCAACGAATATCACACTTTTCACAATTTAACGGGCTGGTTCTGTTTTTTTATACTAGCACTCAAATTTATTGTTTGTTTAATGGGAATTTACATTCACCAAAAAAATGTCATGGATTATTATATCTAGTGTATTTTAGAGTATTCACTATTATCTCATAAAATCAAATTATTTCGATTTCAAGCAGGTCACCTTGATAATCAGACCACATCAACCTTATAATGGACTTTCTAAATTTAGAATGCATGATAGGGTCTCCTTATAAATAAACTATAACCATAGTTAGGGACGGATGCAGTAATTATTTTGTAAGGGGCACAATAATGATGTAAAGGAAACACGAAAAATCGACAAAGCAAAATAATTACAAAATCCAAAGAGAAAAACTCCAACACTTGACATATAAATGAATAAATACAAGTAAATTGGTAATTTAATTAGAATATTAGGTTGAACCACAAAATTGATTCCAATCAAATCACAAAGTAATGTTTGTGTGCAAAAATATAATAATTTAGGGTCCTATCCCAGATTTCTCTAAAGAAATACTATCAAGATTTTTTAGACAAAGAAGCTAAGATTTTTCTATAAACAGTTAACAATAAATATTAAACAAGTCTAAAGGAGCAATAAACCTGCTTATATCTTGAACAAGAGAAAGAAAATAATTAGAAATGGAAGTATAAAAGAAAGAAAACCGGTTTTTACTATTTGGTTAAATGGCGAATTGGTAGCTGGTTCGGTAATTTCAGATGGAAAAAATTTGGAGGCATGTGTCACCCCATGCCTTAAGGTAGATCTGCTCATGACCTTAGCTCACGCGTTGCGTTTACGACACGTAGTGACATAAATATGGTCCCAGATAAATAAAGTTAATATTTTTTTTAAAAACAAAGCAAAGATGATTGAATGAATAACATTAACATAGCAATTGTATATAACGAGTAATATAATGTTTTATTGTTATATAAAAATGCATATATGATAATTTGTTTGGAAGAAGAATATGGGAGATGTATGAAAAGTAGCGTATTTATTTAATTATTTATGTATTTAAATTAGAAACTTTGGACAAAATTTAGTAGTTTGAGTGGCAAGTTTGGGACTCATATTTTTTTACTCGTTCTATATTCTTAAGTTGTTTTCATCTGCGGTCTATTCTCCGATCTATATTTGAAATTAGTCTTGTTATTTTAGCTATAATTAGAATTTTCAAGTTAACCAAAAACTTGTTTCTTACACTTTTAAGCTAATAAAATTTATCCAAGCTATTTTGAACGTTTATGTTTTTGGGATTATTAGTTACTTAAATCAGAACAATTTTGGACTATATTAGACACGATTCTTCTATTTTTGTCATCTTGAAAATTATTATAACATGTATTATCTGACCATTTTATGGTATGCTTTCTCATGGAAATAATCAATTTAAAATAGATTTTTGATGGAAAATTTGGTAAAGGAAAGCTCTCGCTTTTTCTGATTTGTCTCGGATCTCCAAATCCCCGGAAACGACACTCTGAATGAAGAAGAAATTAGTTTCCCCTCCTAAACCAAAAAACAAAACTGTTCGGACTCTATTTTTTGCCTATTTGTTTATTCTGCATCCAACACGTAAATTAACTACCAAATTGGACAAGCATGCGAATAATCAAAGGTAAAAGCAATTATATGATCAACCACTTTAAGTTCAATCATAGATTCATATTGGACTAGTATGCAAATAATCAAAGACCCATAACTTAATTATGAAGTATTCTTTTCCTTGTCAATTTCTAAACATAAAAGGTCGAAAGCAGTTGAAGCCTTGAAGGCTAATGTACTTGTTTTTTTTTAGATAATACATGATCAACTAGTGTCGGAATCCTCTCACCTGGGAAGTTTCGCAGATTTTATCTCCAAATGAGAGATCAAAAAAAAAAAAAAAAAACAGTGACGGAATCATGAATGTGAAATATGGGGTTGATTTTTTATTTTATTTTAAATTATACCTTATATGAAGTTATTTTACGGAATGGTAGACTGAAACACTAAAATTTAAAGATTTTGATCAAAATGCATAGTAAATCAATTTATTTATTTTCAAAATTGGGAGAGGGGTCCTATCTAGTTATTTATTTTACTGTAATCAACCACTTTTAAGTTCAACCACTTTCAAGAAACAACTAAAATCCTTAAATGGGTCGAATCTAGTCTCTTTATCCAAATGGAGTATGTGATTGAAATATTGTAGAATATTTGAAGGTAAGTTTATAGAAATATACTATAAATGCAGTCTATAACAGTATTCTTTCGAGAAAATCTTGTCAAAAAGATCCGACTTACAAAAGGAACTTTCCCTTTTTGCGCGTGAAAACAGTAACGTACTAACTTGGATGGTGTGACTATATTATTCTTGCTAGATTCAAATATGATACAAAACATTAATAGTTTTTTATTCTAAATAGAAAATAATCAAATGAAACTATATACTAAATACAAATAAGTAGGAAATAGAGAAGGGATAAACGCGGGGAACAAATAAATCTAGGAAGGATTATTTGTCTTCTTAGCCTTCAACACAAGAAAATGAATTTTGAACGCCCCTTTCCTGTGTCGAAATCCTAATGATTTTTTATTGCGCTCGTCAAAAATTTCTATAATCCGTATATCTCATTGGAAAAGGAAAGTAGTTTCTACAACCTTGCTAAAGCTACCTGCTTAGAATTTGCATTCACAATCACGATTGAATAGTTTTTTTTATATAATTCTCCACAATTTTATGTAGTGGAGATATTCAAAAGTAGACAAGTACCATGACCCAAAAAAGAAAAAGTAGACAAGTACCGAGTGAATATTACAACGGGAGCCTACATTCGTGTTCAAGTCTTTATTTTCAAGTAACCATAAATTAGTGCTTATAAAAAAAAACATAAATTAGTAGACTCCTATGTGTTTGTATGCACCATTAAATTGATACATTTTAGGGACCAATTATCTGATATTGCGGTAGTAATTTACATGCATAAACTTGTATCCAGGGGCGAAGCCATGATTATGAACTATGCATAAGCCGAATTTGCATAAAAAACTAATGTTAAGTAAAAAATAAATCATGTGGTACCAAATTATCATTTTAAACAAACTTTAGTGTAAATACATGAAATATTTTTTGAAAAAAAAAATCATAAATTTAAAAAACAAGAGATAAGGTAAAATCATTGTCTATGATAATCCAGTTAAAAATATGTATAATAAAGATCCAAGTTGATCAAAGTCAAGCAACTACATGATACATTACTAGTCTAACAATCAAAGCTAAATGTTGAACCCAAAAGTTACCTTAATATACACAAGACATAACACAATACTCTCATAATGCAAGAACAAAACCTACTTTAGAATACTTGCTGAGCTTCGATATAAACATTTAGACTTTAGAAATTTCCCAAAAGAAATTAAAAAAAAAAAACCGACGCTTGGCAGTTTGACAGACTCAAAGACGAAGAACTCGAAGACTTTAACATTCAAAACATATCCAGAGCGTTAATCCAACCCTTGCATTTGAATCATCGTATGCTGACCTTGTGCCTGAACAATATAAGATAAGAAAAATGCACAGCATAAACATTCAGAACACGTGTTGTCGAACATTCACAATGCTGGATAGACGTTTAAGTGAATACTCAAACAAAAATTATCAAAAGCAAACTCTGATTATAACAAAAAACCATTATATTTTTCCTAATCGACTAAGATCCCCATCATAGCAAAGTTATCCAGTAGTTGTTCATGGTTTAATATTTGAGTCCCGTGACAGATAAACCTACCGTATAAGAAACCACAGTGAGATAATATGCATACAACAAGCGCACTACTGTAGAATATCAATGGTGAAATGGCGCACAAGGTGGACTGGGTGCTAATATATCAGGAAGGGACTAGGAGGTTTAAAACAATTTAGCTAGAAATCTCCTAATGGTGGTCTTCAGAACATCAAAAAAATGCCAATGCCACCTTTTATTCTAAAAGGTTAATTCCTTGACAACAAAATGATGCTACCAAAAAGAGACCAAATACTGATTCTACTTTTAGCAACAATTGCACAAATTTGACTAAATTTATGTCCATGACTCTATCCTAGACATTTACCAACAGATGCAGTACTTATTTTTTATAACACAAGTAGTACCCAAAAAGATCCACTGCACATACCAAACATTTAGGCCCTCTCATTCATAAAACATATCCAAACAAAACCTTTATACTAATATATATATCGATATAGATACTTCTCATGCATAGTCGCTAATCGGTATTTTTCATGAAAAACTAGAATAAAACATCATTAATAGTGCTTACCTAGAAAACATCAGAAAAGATATGCATCAGAAAAAGACCTCTCGGAATTCCCAAACTCAAATGTTCCAAAACAAAAACTGATCTAAGATTCATGATCAATTGTAGGCCAATGATATGTTCTTTGTATTAAAAGTGTTCTTTCTTTTGATTACAACAAGCTTTACATCATCTTGGAGCAAGTCAACTATTCAGTTGCTGTCTTACGGAGTACAATACATTCAATTAGTTGGTCATGCCACTGAAATTAACAAAACCTTCTAGATATTGTATACACCAAATTGATCATGCCCAGAAAATATTATTAACTCCATGCAGCACAAAAAGCAACCACACCAGCATACCAATAACAAATTTCATGCAATATTTTCATGTTTCTAAGAAAGGAATGAACCTTATATAACCTTCTAATATATCTCATAGAGAAGAAGAGAGAGGACAAGCTTACTTGAGAGTTTACATAATGCATCCCTTGTGAAAATGAACCTTGATGACCAAGCTGGAAAATCACAATTGAAGAGGTTCTCATAGTTAATATCATGAAAATATCACAATAACTGCAAAAGCCACAGCTATAAAATTCAGAGATTTTATCGGAAACTATCCGTAGCATATACCTGTGGACTTGGAATGAGTTGAGCTCCATCCTTTCTAGCAGAACCTTCCCCAGTCTTACCTGATCCCTTGGTGTCACCCTATTAAATACAGAACATAGATTTGTTAACGAAAAGAGAAAATTGGAAAAGCTACAGATGGCACCTACATATATAAACAAATCTCCACTCTTAAGGAAGATATGTATATATATATAGAGAGAGAGAGAGAGAACAATAAAAAAACATCGAAACTTGGAGAGTATCACATACCTCCATCTGTCACCGCCAAGCAAATCAGGACATTACAAGCCATGCCCAAAAAAAACACCATGTCAACTAATAAGATACAGAAATGGTACCAAGTAAACCAAAAAAAACGAATCGATTGAAAAAAATAAAACCCCACCTCTCTGTACTGATTCAAGTACACCTTGAGTGGTTCAATATAATCTTCAAACCCCAGGGTCGCCATCGCCCACAGCAAATCATCGCCATTAATGGTTTTCCTCTTCTCTCTCTGGCACTTGTCACTAGCCCTGCTCATCAGTCATTGCAGCAAAAGTGGAAAATTAATGTCAATAGGTTTGTCAGAGTAAAAATAAATCAATCAAACGGATTGGGTTTTAATCTGTTGAAGGGTTACAACTTACAACATGACTACATGAGCAAAAAACCCTCCTAAAAAAAGGCAATGAAACCTTTAGGCATACCACAATTTTCTACCCCCATGTCGAAAGATACTAATTCACTAAATGAAGCAGCTGGAGTAAAATAATATTTACTTTAATGTCTATTAGGTTAAAACGGAAAGAAAAAAAAGTTTCTGCTGCAGGACGGACAATCACCAATGTAATAACAAATCAAATATAAAACCAAGAATAGAACCTGAAAAAGATAGACAACGACCAAAAATGAACTCTTTTTAGAAGGGGATCCTAAGTTTCACACGTGACCAAATAAGATAATAGAGATATACATATTTTTTTAAGCTTATTTCAAATATTCATTCCTTTTCAAATAAACAACAATTGCATTATGTGTACCCACCTACATGGAAGTTTTAAAAAGGCCCAGAAGATTCTAATTACCAATGAAAACTATAAAGGACTCGCATAAAAATAAAAAGTCTAGAAAATAGAGGTGAAAATGACTTTGCAATCTGCATAACATTCATATCATATAAAAAACAAATAGATACATACTCGCTTGTAATGAAGCTGATGAACTCGGAAACGCACTCTTGAACAGTCTCTTTCGCATCCTTAGCTACCTTCCCATTAGCTGGTAGCGCCTTTTTCATGATTCGACTAATGTTAGCGATCGGTAAGAACCTATCTTGCTCTCGAACATTGCCATGTGGGCTTTGGTCGCCACCACTCTCGTGGCTCCCACCACCAGGGCTCAATGGATTTCCATCAGAGGCCATCGTTCCCAAAACCTTAGGTCACCAAAATCAACAATATAAACAAATATCCAAGAAACTAAAATATCGAATACTGCTTTATGAGGATGTTTGGACACACCGAATATGGAATACATTTAAATCATGACGGAGACAAAGAAATACAGAAACATTAAAATCATGGATTAAAAATTCAAATGGTTTTAGATTGAACAATTACATTAACAGATGCGGAAAAGAGAATTAGTGCACTAGTGGCACACTATTGACATATTTTAGTGAAAACTGATGGACTTTGAGTTCTTACATGAAAACTATGCAACTGACAAGCTACAAGCATACAGTAAAAAAATGTACCACATGACAAGTCATTCAGGGATAGCACGATCGATAACTCGGAACAAGTAAAGAACAAGAATACTTATACTCTCAAGTCTCAAGTAGAAAAAGTTGTTTGTTAACACCTTCAAAAGTTTAACTCTTATCCTTAAAAAGTATACTTTTGACAATTTAAATTTTGATAAATTTTACAAACAAGTATCTTTTATCCTAACTTATAGTAATATCAACTCTTTTTCACTATGAAATTTTAGGTGTTTTTTTTCAAAATATTCTTTTTCTAAATTACAGTACTATCAACTCCTTTTCACAACTCATCTAATTTATTTATTTTCACTTCAAAGTCACTTTACAAGTGATACCTGTACGCACTACTTAAAAGCAGGAACTTTTTCATGAGAAAGAAAGCATTTAATTTGTACTTGTAAGATGTAACCAAAGGAGCCCAACTACACATACATGAAGCCGGTAAGGTTTCCATAAACTATTACAATAAGCAGGACAAAGCTGATGTTTTTGAATGACTGAGTCGGAACAAAGAGTGTCAGAAATTTCTGCATGACATTTACCATGCGAAGTAAAGAATTAGCACGTTACAGAATCACACCAGGTCGTTTTGATCGGATCCCAGTTATTAGATGAGAAACATATAATCATAAACATGAAATTGGTAAAAAAGCCATTTATAAACTTCAATAATATCCAAATTTCGGAAAACTGTTTGTTTCATAGAAATACCAAAAAAAATTGTAACCAAATGATTTCTTGATGCTTCAATCAAGATCGAAGACCTAATTGGATCACAAAAAACCACCAGAAAACAATAACTTAAAAAAGGTAATTCTTTCTCACTGTATAATGACATTCCCTGCTACTAAATAGTAACTGACTCCCAATTACTTACAAGCATCGGAAACAATAAAATTAACAAGCTATAATGAGTCCATAATAAAGTAAAAAACCTCAGTATTTTTTTACCCTCCAAAAAATCAATATTTTTTTGCATCAAAAAAGCACCAGTACCATACTTCAATTACTTTTTTGCAATAATTAACTACTTTCCTACACTAAACTATCACGCCTTCTCACTTTTGTACCCCGACCTAACAAAACAAATACTTTTAGTAACCTGCCTAACATTTCCCCCAGCTTTATACACTACACAAAACAAAAACACTAGAAAGTAGGCCTTAAAAACGTCTTAGAATAGAAAACATAATAATCCTCACAGAAGATAAAATATTTGGTTACTGTACCACATAGTAAAATAGAGAGAGAGATGATATATCGGGATATCAATGCTATTAACAGCTATTGTGATACAGGAAAAAAATTACAAGCTGTCCTTCATAATTAAGTTTAAAGGTTGTTTTCAAAATTTCTCGTAGTTCTTATAAAAAAAAACTAATCTTTTCAAAATTTCTAGTAGTTATAAAAAATAAAATCTTCTCCAAATTTCTAGTAGTTGTAATAAAAAAAATCTTCTAGCAGTTGTTATTAAAAGAAAAATCTAACATTTTCAAAATTTATAGTAGATCTTATAAAAAAAAATAGTCTTTTCAAAATTTCTAGTAGTTGTTATATAAAAAAATCTAATCTTTTTGAAATTCTAGAAATTGTTACATAGAAAAAATTCTAATTTTTTGAAAATTTATACTAGCTGTTATCAAATATGTAATTAACTGCTAGTACGATACATGATGATTTTGAGAAACTGTCTCCTTCATAATTAAAAATTTAAAGGTCGTTATTAAAAAATCTAATATTTTCAAAATTAATACTAGTTGTTATAAAACATGTAATTAACTGCTATTGTGATACATAACTTTTTTGAGAACCAGTCTGCTTCATAATTAAAAGTACCAGTAGTTATATAAAAAAATCTAAACTTTTCAAAACTCATAATACTTGTAATAAAAATTAAAAAGAAGTAATAATTTCAACCGAAACAAAACCCCAGCTCAATAAAGTAGGGGGATATCTAAAGAGAGAGAAAGCACGCAGCTCCGACATAGCTATTAGGAAAAAACAATAGGAAAGTGAGATAAAATTTAATCTTTTCAAAATTTCTAGTAGTTATTATAAAAAAAATTAATCTTTTCAGAATTTCTAGTACTTGTTATATAAAAAAATTAATCTCTTTAAAATTTCCAGTAGTAGTTGTAAAAAAAAATCAAAATTTCTAATAGTTGTCGTAAAACCCCCCTAATATTATCGAAATTTCTAGTAGTTATTATAAAAAAAACTAAACTTTATTAAACCAAACAAAACCCCAGCTCAAAAGTAGGGGAAAATCTAGAGAGAGAGAAATCACACAGTTCCAAATTTATACAATACTTGTTATAAAAAAACAAAAAAAAACGAATCTTATCAATCGAAACAAAACCCCAGCTCAAAAAATATTGGGAAATCTAGAGAGAGAGAAAGCACGCAGCTCCGACATAGCTATTAGAAAAAAAAAACAATAGTAAAATATAAAATGTAATCTTTTCAAATTTCTAGTAATTGATATAAAAAAAAACTAATCTCTTCAAAATTTCTAGTAATTGTTATACATAAAAAAAAATCTTCTCAAATTCTAGTAGTTGTTACAAATAAAACTAATCTCTTAAAAATTTATAGTAATTGTTATATATATAAAAAAAAAAACTAATCTTCTCAAAATTTCTAGTAGTTGTTACAAAAATAAACTAATCTTTTGAAAATTTGTAATAGTTATTGAAAAAAAAACTAATATTTCAAATTTTCTAGTAGTTGTTAGAAAACTTCGAATTTCCCGTAACTGTTATATATAAAAAAAAACTAATCTTTTGAAAAGAGGCTGGATTTTTCGACTACAAAAAATCTGTTTTCACGCCAAAACCGTAATTCCACAGTACAAATTGTAATTCACAATTACTGTTTATCCTTTTCTTTTTTTTTTTTGAAAAATAAAATAAAAAGGTAAACCATAAATCAAAATTACGGTTTTGGCGTGAAAACAGCCTTTTTGCAGTCGAAAAATCCAGCCTCTTTTTTTTTTTTAATAAAAACTAATAATTTCAATCGGAACAAAACCCCAGCTCAATAAAATTAGGGGGAAATCTAGAGAGAGAGAGAGAGATCACGCAGCTTCGCCATAGGAAAATAGTATATTAATAGGGGTGGAAAAAAAAACAATAAGGAAAATGAAATAAAAAGAGAGAGAGAGAGAGAGAGTAAAATTAAAAAAGGAAACTTACAGATAAATAGGGCGGGAGAGAAGGAGGAGAGGAGAGAGAGAGAGAGAGAGAGAGAGAGAGATCGAACGCTGGAGAAGAAGTGAGAGAGATATAAAACGAATGAGATGATAGGCTAGGTTTTTTTCTTTTTCTATCACCACCGTTCCTTTCTTTTTTCTATTTATTTATTACTACTATCTACTATCTACTACTATTTCTATTTCTTATTTTATTTTTTTTATTTATATGAGTATTTGTTTGGTACAAAAATACCCAAATCTATTGGATTTTACTCTTTTAGTAGTTTGGTATTTTGACTAATCTCTTGGATTTTACTAGTATTTTGGTACCTAATCTTTTTAAGTTCTTTTTAATATAGTACGTACTCCGTTCCTAATTAATTATCTATTACGAAACTACGTGCAATTTTGACCGGCCAATAACTTGTATCAAAATTGTCGGAATGAAATTTTTTAAAAATTAATCATGTAGTTCAAATATTAAGTTATATGATTTACTTTTAAAAAAATTCATTTCGATAATTTTGATACATGTTATAAGTCGGTCAAAATTACACGTAATTTCCTAGAAGACAATTAATTGATAACGGAAGGAGTATATGTTTTCATCTAACTACGGGATTTATAATAAATGAGAATACGAGACTTCAGTCATGTGCTCCTCTCTCTAATACATGCAGTAATTGAGATGTCTTCAATTCAGATAAGAGATGACGCACGCTTCGTAAGGAGGCTTTGAAATTACGTAATTATTGTTATTGCACCTGCCACTAAGTACCGTTGCTTTTGTTTGTTTGAGTCTAATCCGGGTATCTTTCTATTATAGTCCGTCTAGCTCATGTTGATGCGAAATCTCTGTGTTGTTGGTTTTACCCTGCCAGATAACGTGTCCTTTAAAATTTTCAGGTTTTGATTTTTTGACAAAAAAAAACAGCTAGTTTTCGTTCCTTCCTTCGGTGGATAAGGTAAGGCGATGGGTTTTTTCAAAATCCAACAAGCGTTAGTAGCATGCTCGTGGTACATGTGGTAGAGCAACTTCATTTAATCTTTCAAAAATAGATGTGAGTGCCATTTTATAATTTTACGGATGTCACGTTCCTAATTAGATGAAAATACATAGGTGGGGATGTGGATTAGTAAAACTTAGAAGTTGGATATTATATGAAAAAGACAATTGTAAAGTTTAACCTTACAAACATTTATTTCCATAGATTTTCCTTTCTGTTTATGAACATTTTAGTCATATATAAATTTAAATGCCTAAATACATTGAATTCTACAATAAGAAAAAGAAAATGATGTTCATTGATGATTTATACAAGTTTTTGGTACTTACTTGATAAAAATAGAAATACGTAGGTGCTGGTTGATAATGATATTAACTTCATGGATCATAATAACTTTTGTTTATTCATAACAAAATGTTGAAAGAAAACGGAGTTGGACCAAAGTTTTAACGGAAGTGACATATTTGGTAACGTCTATAGTTCAGTGGCCTATGTGCTTAATGTGGAGACAATAAAATGTAAATTATAACATGTTCTTCTGACTTGTTTTCCATCAAAAAACAAGGCACCGAGAATAAGAGCAACCATATGCAAAAGGTGTGAATTCATACATTCTGAAGCCTTGTTTGGTTAGGACAAGATTAGGTGGGATAGGATTACAAATGCACTGAGTCCCACAAATACTATGTTTGGGTGATCAACATAGGCGGGACTATTAGTGCAACGGGATAACAAATGACCCCAAATAGGGTCATTTGTAATACCAGGTGGAGAGTGGTATTTGTAGTCCCGGGATTACGTGTACTCCCTCTTTCATTATCCGATCCAAATCCAGGTATATTTGTAATCTCAGGACTAGCTATCCCGCAATCAAATGGGACTGAATAGTTCTGTACAAATTAGAGCCAAGGACTAGACAAACTAACAGCCTCAATATATTTGTATAGACATTCATAAAATAAAAAAAAATAAAAAAAAGTAAGAACTGGTAAGAAGCTAGCCAAAACCAACATTAAAACTTCCACCAACATCACTAAAATTGAGTAAGATACTATAATTAAGATAAGGAATGATAATCTTCTGAGGAAACAACATTTATCGTGCATCTGGCTTGTTAATAGACTCGTCAATCAGTAATTGATGATCGATCTGACCTAAATCAAACGAACCTAAATTCTTCGAAGAAGTGTAAGTATGTCTGGATATCTCGTCCGAGTTTCCCCCTCTCACTGTATCGGCTCCCCTTTCGATCATTATACAATCATGAATCTCCTTTATGATTTCGGACATAGACGGTCTCATATATCCGTGGGGTTGAACACACATTAAAGCTTTCTCGGCTATCTTCCATACTGTTTGGTCGTCGTAATTCTCACCAAGAGAGGGGTCAATGATCCCTTGAATGTCCCCACTTTCGATGTGTAGTTTGGCCTGGAACCAACAAAATATCAAGTAAATGAGCAGTTACTTGTACTCTGAAATTAAATTGCTCCAGTTTTTTTTTAAAAACAGCAAATGATTAGCAGCAAAAAGTAGTCTAGTGTAACATGGCCTTGAACTAATACATAGGAATTAAACCTCTTAAGTCTTATATTATCCCTACTTACGAGAATTGAGATATAGATGTTGACTTAAATGACAACTAACAAGTTTTAGATTTGTTAATTCAAATACTACTTTTGTTGATGAGTTTTTGCTTTGGTCTATGGAACAAATAAAATGCTAAGTTCATTGGCTACTAAATGTTCAATATTCATATGGCTATCTAATAGAGACATGTTCACAAAACCTGAAAATTCAGAAGCATTTTAGTTGCACAAAATGTCTAGTTATAAGTACCATGTACGATTATTGGAGGTTAAAAAATGATTGGAAAAACTAAAACGAAAAGGTTTCCTATCTTTAAATATTCCAGCTTTTGTTCTCGTTTTAACTTGTATCAAAAATATAACCAATGAAAATTAAGAAGACTACGTTCCTTGCATTATCTTGAATTTTTTAGCAAAGAAAACTTGCAGATTTTGGTTTTTGAAAAATCTTATCTGAAAATTATTTTGTGAAATCCGAACTTCTTGCAGCGTTTGGTATACAACTCAACATATAACCAAATAAATCCTGAGATTCTAAGTCAAAATAAAGCTGAAAACCATGCTCACAAGTCTTGGAAACCTTAATCTTTTGAGCTACAAAAAAAGAAGTGACTTTGAATTTTTAGTGTATGGTCTGTGGCATACTTCACACTTACCCACTGGACAATATTCCGACAGTTAACACCAAAACTTTCACTAGATATTGCTTGTTGACCTGATATCAGTTCCAGAAGGATGACACCGAAACTGTAAACATCGCTCTTGTCGGTTAATTGTTGAGAAATATAATATCTGGATAGAGAAAAAAAAAGAGATCAGAAATATCGTATTAGACAGCCTATCTGCTGAAGAAGCTAAAACAATGAATTGCATTCCTACAATTTACATAAATACCAGACTACTCAAGAGGGTATGTGTATTTTCACACTGTATATTCTGCATCAATTATTTCCATCTCACATGAAGAGCGTAAAGGAGTTTAAGAGTTAACGTAGTAAAACACTAAATTCCAGGTACAATGATAATAGAAATTAGTTGTCTGGATTTTTCTTTATTCAGAAAATCAAACCAACTGAAAACAATTTAACTTCCAAGATTCGTTTCCATCACTTCAAAACATTGAAAACTGAGCACTAATACTCGACTTTACGCGAAAGTTAGGCCCTTTTTTGAGTTTTCTTTTGTTCAAAAATCCAAATGACATGCAAATGGTGTAAATTTTTAAAAAGATTGATTTCTATCACTTGAAAACACCAAAACGTGTGTTCGTAATGGCGCAACTGATGCGGAAATCAGGCTCTTCTTTAGTTTACCTATCAATGTTGCAGAAGTAATGAACTTACTATTCCAGTCATATTTCAAACTGATCCTCGCAAAAAAAAAACTGTTGCAGAGTTGCATTTTGCAACTAAAAGTAAATTGAAATGCAGATATTCAGCTATTAAAAAGGATCGAGGGAGAAGCATTACTCAGGATCGAGATAGCCAACAGTGCCTCGAACTATACTCGACACATGAGAAGCTCCTTCTTGGGAGAGTTTTGAGAGCCCAAAATCTGAAACTTTAGCGTGCATGTTCTTATCGAGAAGAATATTACTGGTTTTCAAGTCTCTATGGATTATAGATGGAACACAGCCTGTATGTAGATACTCGATTCCTATAAAAAAGCAGAGCAAAGGACCAAGTTAATTAAAGTAGTTTGTTTAATTTATATGAAAGAAACATAACAGAAGATGACAATTCGTATGCTAATGAACTTTCTTATGCATATAAATTGATGATTTGGAAATTTGTTTGAATTCAACCCACAATTGCCCATCTCTCTAGGTCTCTCCGTAGTTTCATTGGTTTTCAGACTAGAAAAAAAAAACTTAAAAACGTTATTTCTTTACAAGGTTCTGCAATTTCAAGCGAAGGACCTTTTCTTTTACCAACAAAGATACTTATCACTCGGTTCATAACAATCTTATCTGAACATAAAATTTCAGTCTCCAAAGCTTACAAACCTTTTGCAGCATCTTCAGCAATCTCCAGTCTCTTGATCCAACTAAGAGTTCGTTCCCGAGTTAGTGGGCCTAAAATATTTTTTGCATGGGTGAGAAAATTAAATTAAATTATTTTTATTTTTAAATATAAAAGGATGAAGAAAAAATCTCACCATATAGATGTTCCTTCAGGGTTCCGCTGTGCATAAATTCATAAACAAGTATACTTTTCTCATCTTCCTGGCAATACCCAAGAAACTGCACCAGGTTTCGATGATGTATTCTTGAAAGAAGAGTCACCTATGTAAATTGCGTGAATCAGGAAAGGTGCAAACTATAGTGAAAAGTTGATAAACATATACTACCTTCGTGCCATTTTATTTGGCCAAATTCCCTTTTGTAATGTCCCGGTGCATTTGGTCACTTCCTCACAAATGACTAGACAACCTTTTGCTACTTTCCAGTTTACCATTGTCCGAGAACATCAAAAGTAGGGTGACCACAAATTCACTATATTAAAGTTTAAGTGAAAATTAAATATTAAATACAGGAAATATCACGTCCCCTTAAAATTTTGCTTTGTCATCAAATTGGGACAAAGAGAGTCCATTGATAGGAATAAGGGAACTCAGATGAAAGTAAAACCACTATTTGAAATCCCCAGTTGTATGCTACTACAAAACCTTATATGCATTAATGAGATGTAATTTTTATTAAGACCATGGATAACATTGACTATGAAATTATATCTTGAACCCCTATGACTCGTTCCACAATTCAGTCGTCAAATTATAGCTATTACCAACAGGTTGCACATAAACGAAACGGAATATGAATAAGTCAATTTACCTCGTTCGAAAATTCTCTCTTTCCCTGGTACGAATTGCTTGTCAAAAGCTTAACTGCAATTTCCCTTCCATCTTTCATTCTTCCATAATAAACAATTCCGAAACCTCCCGATCCAACTTTTCTTTCGAACTCTTTTGTTGCATTTTCAAGTTCCGATAACGTAAAGCAATGTGCAGCATCTTTGGCAACATCCCCAAATGATGAAACTAATTTATTGGTAGACATTGAGTGTTCAGATCGGTCTGAATAAGACAAAAAATTTAAAATATATTCTTAATAGTCATAAGGGGAGGATTCCCATAAAGTGACAGATTTTGGACTCGTTCTTTAGGATTCGAATTCAAAAGCAGTTTATTGGAGTGAATGCACGAAAAACAAAATTTATTAAACAACATGCCTTCCAAAAATCAATTCATTGGAAAATCAGGTTATTGAACAACATGGCAATCTAGAGTTGATTCGTTGAAACGAATGTCCCTAAAACGTAACTCTAAAAGGGAAAACAAGTTTTTCAGAGTGACAAAATGAGAACCAAGTCCAAATATGTCGCTACGTAGTAAATTCCTAAATCAAAAGTAAGAAAGGAGTTGAGTCAGGTTTTATAATCAAAGTGGGAAAAGTTAGCAAATGCTTGAATATTCCGACCTTTCTTTGGATTCTTGTTCTTCCTTTTTTGCAACAATATGCATGAAACAATAGTAGCTACAAGTAGAACAGCAGCCCCAACCACTATTCCGATAATAATTTTCTTGCGATCTTGTATACGTTTTCCTCTACGAAGATTGACATTTCCAGTGTAGCTGACGAGCAAAATGTGAATTGAAAATAAATAAAAACTACAAATACGAAACATATGTTGGGGATAACGAGCATGTATTTATTCTTGTTGCTCCAATCCGAGTTTATAGGCAACAAATTTATATATATATACAAACTCGATGTCTTACAAGTTCCAAGCTCTCCATGTGAATCTCATACTAGAGCCAGATTGTTCTTTAATTGTGCACTTGAACTCAAAGGATGGGCATTGTTAACGTGGATATTTTGCCCAAAGAAGCATTGGAAGTGAACAAATTCAGGAAAAAAAAGAAGAGATAATGGGGTCGTAGGTAGCATACAGAAACGTATCCTTAACTCTTTACGTCATGTACTTTAAATAAGGACAATTTACCCGTATTTCAATTTGAACGACATGCAACGAGGAGCTATATATACTTACACACCATAAAAAATATATACTTTTATACTTCTAGAACAATGTTAAAGAAACCCAAAACGTCATCTAATCAATCATTTAATTAAGAGAAGAGATTCTCACTTCAAAATTAGACCTTTATCGAATAGTTTTAAAGGCACAGTTCCAGATAGACCATTGTTCTGCAAATATCTGCAGTCAGTAAAGTTTGCAAAGAATCAAAACTTTGTTAAGCATTATAATAGAGCAAATTCTATGTACACAAGAAATCAGAAACCACATTTTCCTATAGTAAAAGCAAAAGGGGGAAGTAGAAGGCACTAACATATTTGACTGTTTAAAGCGATTTATAATCTTAAATTCATTCAGTTAAAGAGTCCGAAACTTACAGCTCCTTTAAGTTTGGCAAGTTTGCTAAACTGGAAGGCACGTCTCCAGTCAATTGATTGTTCTCCAGATGACTGAAATTTGGAAATATAGAAAAAGATGAAAATCAGAATATATATCTAGAATAAGCAAGAGAAAAACTCTAAATAGTAAAAATCATCAAATGAATAGTGTGGTTGCACCCTTGCCTATTATTCGATCAAATTAGCCACATCATCTCGTACCAACATTTTTATAAATAGTTATTCTCTATGGACAACAAAATGGCCAATCAGTCATTCCCAAAATTGGACTTACATAATTTTCAAGTCTGTGCAACCAGAAAAATCAGGTATAGGACCAGTCAGTAGGTTTCCATCTAGCCACCTGCAATTGAATGACATAAACAATTACTCGAGTTTATCATAAACAAATAGGTTATTTTCTTTTATCGTTGTCTTAAATGAAGCAAGGAGTATTTTTAACACATACTGGGTACTACTTACAATTCAGCCAGGCCATTCAACTTTGTCAAGTCTGAAGGGATACCACCAGTCAAGTTCATATTAGATAGTTTACTGTACAGTGAGAGAACCGATTAGTCAACCTTTAAATTTAATAGTATTGGTGCCTATTTATTTCTAAACAGCCAAAAACGGGAAAAAATGTTACATTGTAATAATTCTTGGTTGGGGATCTGAGTTGCACTCAACCCAGGACCAAGGGACCGGAAGGCATGGATCACCAGCTTCTTGAGCCCATAATGCCGATGAATAAACGGAGACGACTGAGGACATAATTAACCCTGTATAAGGAACAGGCAAATATCAAAACTTAAGTGGAATTTAGATTTTATATCAAATATAAAAGCATTACTTGAGTTATATAAAAAGTTGGCCTATTGGCTTGCTTATAATAATTTGAATTTGGTTGAACTTGTGATTACTTTAAATATATTGTAATATATTCAAAGAAACTGGCGAATGTGTTGTTAAAATGAACAAGAAATGAAAAACTTTTGACCAAGTTCATAATAATAAGCTAAAGCCTAACTAACTGCCTAAGCATATGCTTCCCCTGGCTCCTAAAAGATAGACCACTTTATTTTAACACGGATAAATAAACATAATCAAAATGGCTAATACGTTGAAGTTAGCCCCTCAAAATACCAATTATACCCTTTACATAATCAATTAACTCAGGTTAAATTTTCCAATAAAATACAGACTTAAATGAAGATATAATGGTGCTCTTTCACTTTCTCCTATATAAGCTAAATGGACCAAAATTTGGGACATACTAAAATAGAACATCTAACTCAAAATGCCTAAAGCGTTGAAGTTAGTCCCTTAAATACCAATTATACCCTTTACATAATCATCTAACTCGTGTTACTTTTTCGATAAAATACAGTTTTAAATGAAGATATAATGGTAAACTTAGCATTTTCACTTTCTTCTAAATTTGGGACATACTAAAATAAAACACAGACTATCTTTAAGGGGATAACTGGAGTTACTGGACAAGTACTTACTGATCAGTCATAAAATACTTACTGTCAAGAGAACCATCGCTTCTCTCAATAAGCCTGTTTATCTCCATAGCATTCAGCAAAGGACCATGGGTAGAATCCGATGTCTTCTTAAATTTAAACGACAACACAAATGGAAGACTTAAATTATAATATCCAGGTTCGTAAAGACGATATTTTCCTGGAGCATTTTCTTGGATATTAACGACAAGCTTGCTGATATCAGGATTGCCTGGAAGATTTAGCGTAAACTTCCTTGTATCTTTTGAACCCAATTTTTCTATTTCTGCTAAATAGGTAAATGCCCAACCAAAACCTGGAAAACCTTCAAGGTTCAATCGATATGTTAATGATCCATTTCTACCAACTACAGCTGTCTGCATCACTTTTTGAGGTGGCATTTCTGTATTACTAACATCGATTGGCATTCTAGTTGATATTTTCTCTGTTCCTGCAGCAACATCTACGAGGTAATTTGCCTTTCTTATCGAGTCAGATTGCCATATTCTGTCAAATGGGTCATCAGGATACCTGTAATTCGATATCAAAACAAATACCATGTATGGGTAAAATCCATTAGTTTCAGCAAGCAAATTCCATAACTTGAAATGTTTCCGTTTTATTGGCAATTTATATGTAGTTTTTACAAGCATTACATCAAAGTCAGCTGTGAGAGAATGGGGTAGTAGGACATAAAATTAACCTAGAGTACTCAATTTTTTTGTAGACGACTATTACCAAATTTATGGTAACGATGAACCGTTTATTAGCAAGCTTAAACATCATAAACAGAGCTTTCCACTTGACCCGTTGACTTGGTTATTTTCACCTCAAAAGTTGATATATTATCACATGAATAAGAGATATTTCCAACTTGCGTGATCTTCATGTGATATTCTAAAATTAAACTTAAAAACTGGTTTCTAGGATCATACTTTGCTGGTTCATCAATTGGACAGAACAAAAAAAACTTATATCCAGCTTTCTAGTTTGTTTGTTGTGTTTTCCTATCACGAATGTGTCATACAACTTTGAGAAAAGTACTAGCTGATTTATGTAAAGTTATAGTATCAAAAAAAGAGCAAATTAAGCATAATGTTTGAGAGCGTATACCTAACAGGAGCTTCAGTTTGTGCACCAAAATTAATTCTTGCAGATACACTCAGATGAAATTGACTTTCGTAACGCGTAGCATAAACGGAACCATTTAGTTGCCTCAATTCTAAAGTAGATATAAACGGCAGTCCAGTGGTAGCATTTGATAGACAAACACTTATACTGGGTTCTAACGCAAGAAATATCAACTCGTAAACCTCTACTGTATTTGCATCCCATATGTCAATAGTGGCCCAGTGAGTTGCCCCAAGTGAGATGTCAAACTTTGGATAAACATTATTTTGGTCGAAATTACCATACAAAAAGGATGCTCTAACAAGGTACCGGCCTCTACTTATGACATTGAGTGTGTAACAGTACTTTCTGGGATCGGCGGGGAAATATCTCAGATTTAGGTATTGTTGCCTCGTCTCTTTTGGTATTGATATATTTGTTGTTTGTCCAAACATAAGCTGATCATCTGGGGTCCACACGAGACCAAGTTCATCAGTAAAATTGCTTTTGCCTCCACAGTCTATGCTTACAAAACCTGTTTCATACCGCTAAATTCATAAACCAGTTTCACCAATTAACAAGAAAATGATAAACCAGACTATCAAGCAAAGCCTCATTCTTCCCTGCACATTCGGTTTGAGGGGGAAAAACATTCCACTTTTCCAAAGAATGTTTTATACCTTTATAGTTCTAAATGACATGAAAGATGCATAAAACCAAACAAGAGTTCATAATTTCAACAATTGCCCTAGAACTATAGCAAACGAAACAAGCAACCCACACAAACTTGGATCTCATAGCATTTCGATCTTCAGAGCTAAGAATAATGCGTATTAAATCTTTATAGTCCTAAACGACAAGTAAAATGCATATACTCAAACAAGAATATATGATATCAACAACTTCCCTAGAACTATTTTGGTCTTCAAACTTTAGAGCAGAAGATTTAAACTTTTCATAACAATACTAACTAAACCAAACAAGTTCCACTGAAGTATAACCGATCCATAGAAAGTTACTGCTCGTAGCATTTGGGTCTCTAGAACTAAGAAGAATAAAAGTTTAAAACAAGATTGATGTCATGGTGTTCCCTTCTGTCAAACATTTTTCAAGACCAAAAAAATCAAGATTTAGTAAGTTCGAGCTAATGTAATGTTTCAAAAGATTTATTATGTATTCTATGGGGGTTAAGGACCAATCCATCAAAACCAGTTTGAATACAAAAACTGTTTTCAAGTTTCAATAAATAGAAAAATCAACTATTTTGCTTAAGTTCTCAACTCTCAAGTGGCTACTATTCAGAAAAAAAAAAAAAAACCACTGTGCTAACATCTATACCTAACAAGAAGTTAAGAAATACTCCTAAACTGCTCATAACCTTCCATCATTCAAACTTTTATCCTAATTGTCCAGATATATAGAATACATTTTGCCTCCGTGTTTAAATTAAGTACAAGATTTTGAAGTATACTATGTTTAACCATGTAGCAGAGAGAAATATGCAGAGATGCCTATTTTCCTTGACTTGACTAAAGACATACAAACACCAAAGTCCAAACTGAAGAAAAGGAAAAAAAATGTTCATAAAAGGGAAAATCACATCAAAGTAGAAACAAACTGTTGAATCCGTGTTGACATTTGTTAAATTTTAGTAATACTTAAGAACTCTTTAAGAACGGACCCCACTCCTTAAAATAAGCATTACCACAACACTGAAAAAAATGATAAATAGCAATGAATTATCAATTAAGATATGATATCACCATACTTTATTATGACTTACTGTCATAAGTACACTTTTTGGCAACAATATACCTTACTCAACTAAAACTAAAACTATGGACATCATTTATCCCTACCATACTAATACCAGTCAAATGCCAACTAGAATAAACTTAGGCTAATGGGAGCCTAAGCACTTATTTGAACTCGCTTACAAAACAACCTTAAATTCTATTGTTTTTATTTTTTAATCAGAGTTAAGCTATTAATCACCAGTAAGTAAATAGCAAAATAAGTGGCTGTACTCTTCGAGCTTGTTTGGTTGTAACTCCTAACCTGAGTTCATTTAACTGATCCATATAAAAGATCCTAACATTTTGCTTTATACATTACAAAGATTGAAACTTTTTACACATTACTCGGCATCGAATTAGTCCAGCGGCAGAAACATGAATTACCCACCAAGGGAAAGATATCCCATCATTCATATATGATATATAATCTTTCTTTTTATGGAAGTCCAGCCTCTTATTATCCAAAGATTTTGGTTAAAAACTAATTTCAAGACCAAAAGATTAAATATTTTTCCATAAATGGAAAGTCCAAGGCCTATTTAAGTATGCACCAACTAAAAACATCAATAGATACACATTATAAAACAACTTTCTAAAAAGAAAAATCTTAACTAAAGCCTTTTTGTAAGAACTACACTATAAGCATAAAAAGCATAAGCTTTTAGCGGCCTAAAAAGCAGAAAAGCGGGCTTTTCAAGATCTTTTGAAGCTTTAAATCGTATTTTTTTGCGCTTTTTAAAACAGTCTAATATAGAATAAATATACACACACACACACACACACACACACA